>OX638368.1:107893063-109235441 GCA_951812925.1 Calliopum simillimum
AGCCCAATTCAATACTAAAATTCAATTGTGCAGCCCATGTACGGCCCATGTACAGCCCACGTACAGCCCATGTACAGCCCATTTCAAAAATACAAAATAAATTGTACGGCCGATGTACAGCCCATGTTCAGCCCAATTCAATAGTAAAATTCAATTGTACAGCCCATGTACAGCCCAATTCAATAGTAAAATTCAATTGAACAGCCCATGTACAGCCCACGTACAGCCCACGTACAGCCCACGTACAGCCCATGTACAGCCCATTTCAAAAATTCAAAATAAATTGTACGGCCGATGTACAGCCCATGTTCAGCCCAATTCAATAGTAAAATTCAATTGAACAGCCCATGTACAGCCCACGTACAGCCCACGTACAGCCCATGTACAGCCCATTTCAAAAATTCAAAATAAATTGTACGGCCGATGTACAGCCCATGTTCAGCCCAATTCAATACTAAAATTCAATTGTACAGCCCATGTACGGCCCACGTACAGCCCATGTACAGCCCATGTACAGCCCATGTTCAGCCCATTTGTTTTCTACACAAATTTTTTTTTGTGCATTTGTAAAGCCATTGTACGGCCGCATGTACAGCCTTTTGGGCTTTTTTAGTTTTGTACAGCCCTTGTTCAGCCGTGTGTACAGCCTTTTGGGCTTTTTTAATTTTGTACAGACCACGTACGCCTTAAAAAAGCAAAAAAGCCCACGTTCAGCCCATGTTCAGCCCTTTATCATTTTTACTCGGGAAGGTACACCATGCAAGTGAACCTTGGACTATTAAAAATAAAAGAGAATACATTGTATTTTGGTAATAAATTATGAAAGAACCATTTATTATGTAATCAAAAGTAACATTTTTTTCAATAAAAAAAAAAAATTTAATCATAAACAAAAATTATAACACAAAAAAGTGCGTTTAGTAAAAAACAATTAATGAAACAAAAATGGTTGCAAATAAGTACATTAATCGCGTAAATAATAATAATAATATTATATTGAGAGGCGATTATGGTTTCCTGGTTGCCCGTCGAAAAAGGCTCGCTGGTCAATAAGCTAGGTCCAAAGTACACACAGACAGCATGTTTTAAAAACTGTCAACACCCATAACACATGTTAATGAAAATACATCTATAACACACTAAAAGCTTAAAACAATAACTAAACTTTCTTCCTGATGTTGTAAAACTGAAATATTTCAAGTAAGTTCCTCACAAAACGTTTCGTAGCTTACTCCAAAAACAAATTTTTACACACAAAAAACACTTTTTCCGTCGCTTTTTATACACGCGAACAGCTTGACGGTCTGAAGTCTATTTGTATGAGTCACCGGTATGAGTGGAAAATTTCATAGAAGAACATTATCGTACACGTGCAACTGTTGAGTGGCAATCGGCACTCGGACCGAGGTACACTCGGACCAAGGTACACACATCTCCCCTACATGGGCTGTACATCGGCCGTACAATTTATTTTCTATTGAAATTTATTTTATATGATTTTGGGCAAAGAGAAAAAAATTCAAGTGTGGCTGACATCGTTAAGCTGTGCGACTCAGAACATTGATAGCCTGGGTTCGAAACCCAAGGATGGCGGAAAAAATTTTTTTTTTTTATTTTTTATTTCATTTTTTTCTGCCATACAAAATTGGCGTGTTGCTTGTTCTTTTTTAAAATGAAATAACATTTTTTTTTTTAATTTAACTTTTGCATTTCAAAGAATTTTCTTTTTCGGCTTATTTTTCAGGATTTGAACCTGGGAATCGCAAGTGTTCTACGATACGCACGTTAACGAGTTCAGCCAAAGCTATCATTATTGAGTAGCTGGCTAAAAATTTATTATATCATATTTATTCTGTCATTCAATTTTATATGATAAAAAAAAAATGAAAAAAAAAAAATTGTATTTTGACGTCAATAGAAAAAATAAATTGTACAGCCCATGTTCAGCCCAATTCAAATGAAAAAATCAATTGTACAGCCCATGCACAGCCCACGTACAGCCCATGTACAGCCCATTTCAAAAATAAAAAATAAATTGTACGGCCGATGTACAGCCCATGTTCAGCCCAATTCAATAGTAAAATTCAATTGTACAGCCCACGTACAGCCCATGTACAACCCATTTCAAAAATAAAAAATAAATTGTACGGCCGATGTACAGCCCATGTTCAGCCCAATTCAATAGTAAAATTCAATTGTACAGCCCATGTACGGCCCACGTACAGCCCATGTACAGCCCATGTTCAGCCCATTTGTTTAATACACAAATTTTTTTTTGTGCATTTGTACAGCCCTTGTACGGCCGCATGTACAGCCTTTTGGGCTTTTTTAGTTTTGTACAGCCCTTGTTCAGCCGTGTGTACAGCCTTTTGGGCTTTTTTAATTTTGTACAGACCACGTACGGCCTTAAAAAAGCAAAAAAGCCCACGTTCAGCCCATGTTCAGCCCTTTATCATTTTTACTCGGGAATTTCTATAAAGACTGAAATTTGAGATTTAAAAAAAAAACAATACTACAATCCACAAAAAAAAAAAGTAAATATTTTTATTTAAAAATGTTGCACAAAAACAAATAAATCCGAAAGAGGATATTGCAATTGGACAGTTTAAGCGCAACAAAACATGCTGCAGCATTTTAAAAAGGATTTCTTTCGCATTTAATGCAATTTTAATGAAAAAGAGTACGTAATATCTGGAAAAAAGCTGTATATTTAAGCTGAAATGCAAGAAAATGCGCGCTATTAAATTGGTGCTGCTAAGAAACAACATCGAAATAAAGAAAATTCTTTCTATTCTTTTTTGTAAAATAAATGCGAAGGTTGCGTATTTTGCAGTAAAGCTGTTTGGGTCCTTTTTGCGTTCATTTTAAATTTTGTCTTTCTCCATTTAATAATCCGCTTAATCAGCTTTGATGGGGAAAGATCTTATAGTACTTGGAAATATTTACGAAAAAGAGCGAAATTTTACAGAAGATGCAACATTGATTTACAAAACAAAAAAGAAAACTTACACAAGGGACCTAAATCTTTTTCAAACTTTAAAAGCGGACTTTTGATTGGAAAATGTGAAGCAAGTGTTACTAATACATACATGTTAATAGAAAAGGTGATCTAATAAAGAAGAAAAATCATGCATTTTCTTCGCCGATCATCCGGAAAGCAAGCTTTACGGGGGTACCGAAATTTACTCAAATCGAGCAATTATTTGCATTTTCGTATGCGGTATTGGATCGGCCAAACTCTGTTGGTTTTGCGAATTTCAAAAAATGTTTAAAGAAAAAGTTGCTCTGAATAGTTCCAGGGATCTATATTTTTTACTGTTTTTCTGGTTTCTACCCACTCTGCAGAAAAATGTCATATCACACTTTAACTTCAAAAATCAAGTGGCACGACTTTGTTCACATTTTGGCAGACTGTTTTGTTACTGCTACACTGCTGGTCATACATTTTTAAAGAAAGGTTATTTTGTATTCATTTGACAAACTACCTGAATGGTTCAAGTATGCCCTTAAGACCTTGCAAATTTCCTATACATATTAACTTTTTGCACCTAACAATATATGCCGTTGACCTTTTATTTACGAATCTGAACATGTTTTTTTTTTTTTCTATCGCGTCAGGATTCTGAGTTATCGTTGCTGCAAAGTGCAGAAAATGTGGTTTTCAGGCATATGACACTTTTTTAGGAAACGATATAATTCAAAAGAAAATTTAATTTTACAGAGCCTCACTAGAATAAAAATGTTCCAAGTAGTTTTATCTGAGCATCTATCCAGCGATTATTTCGATATCGGTTTTATACCCTACACCCAGAGTATAATCACTTTGTTCTTTCATTTATATCGCGGAGAAGGAGGCGTGGCAGGCATGGAAAAGTATATATATATATTCTTGATCAGCGTCACCTCCTGATTCGATATAGCCATGTGCTTCTGTTTGTTCGTTGAAATCATTTTTATATTTTTTGGGAACAGAATCATTCCATGAAATTTAAAACACTGCCTCCAAAGTAAAAGTTATCTCGTCCGATTGAAAATTAGCGAAATCGATTGATGGGCACGTCTACCAACCATCCAAAAAATATATTCGAAATTCAACTTCAAAAGTATTTTTCACGACAATGTAAGCAAAATACACACAAATACTATAAACGACAAGCGGAAGCTCTGATCAAAAACTCGGATCAGAGGGCACGGCACCTTCCACATAAGCAAAAGTTTCGAAATACTATACTGAAAGCGTTTTTCGAGATAATTCAACTAAATTTTACTCAGAAACCAAGTACCATAAATGTAAACTCGGAGCAAAGGCAAGATAAATTTAAACAAAAAGGCTTGGCACCTCCCATATAAGCAAAAACTTTAAAATGTTATATTGTAAACGGTTTTTTTTGATAATCCAACCGAATTTCACTCAGACAGTAAGTTCTGACAAAAAACTATGTAGTTTAGACAAAAGGTCGTGGCATCTCACGTTCAAGCAAAATTTTCAAAACACTGCAGTGTAGATTATTTAATTATTCCCCAGGCCTTACTAGTTTATTATACGTTTTGAATTCAAAAACTAATAAAAATTCTAAAATGTAAGAACATTGCATTTACATTTTGTTCAGGAGCACCGTGTTCTATCTCGAAAGTTATGAAACATTTTTGTACATACATATTATAAACATATTTACGTTGGTAGAACGTAACGTTCCAGAATAGTTTGTGTATGGGAAACCCTTTAACTCAATAACCAACGCTCGAGGATTTCAATCTTTAAGGTAATAACGAATAGTTACATGATCTCGCTTATTCTGATAACATCTGCCTACTAAGTATAACATAAATTTGACAACTTTTTCTTAGAGCTTGGCAATAGAATATCAGACATGCATATAAAAGCAATAAATGCATTCAAGATTAAAAGAAAGAAGCTGCCACATAACGAGGATTGTGGCCAGGCCCTTGGATGGGATCTACAAGGCAATAGAGGACGTGATAGAATAAACAAGCCCCTAGTTGAGGTCTTTTAAGAAGAAAACCAAAAAATTTATCAATATCGTAAAAAGTTGGAATCGTTTCATTATGGTTCTGTGCTCCCCTAGAAATAACAGAGCCATAAACACATCAATTAAGTTTATGCTTAATTTATGTTCCTATTTGGAATGAAAGAAGACATGGCAGAGTTTTTCGGCACATTTATTGCATACATTGTAGGGTATTTAATTTTTGGCAAGTTCTGTATTGGTGCGAGTAGTCTCGTGCTTAATTTTCATGTCCTTTTTATTTTCTTGCATTCACTGGAACTGATAGCGAAAGCACCAATTTTTGTGCTTCACAAAACTACAAAAAACATCATTGAGGTAAACGCTTAATGGACACATTCAAGAGAGATCATCGACAACAGAACGAAAGTTGGTTATGCGAAAAGACCTTACTCAACTTTAGTTTAATTATCCTTTTGAGCCTTTACGCTGCTACGAATGCACTTGCTGGTTTGTGGGGTAGATGGGGTAGATAAACATTTTCGCACCGTTTTTTCAGTGCACTTTTTGGATTGCGGCCAATTTGGAGAGTGACGTAATGGTGCTGCTGCTGCTGTACTCTACTCGTCTCTTTTGATATTTAAATTTAATGTCAGCGCACAATTTTTATTGCAAATTGTGTTACCATACCAAAACCGAAAATGTCAGAGATTTTTCAGTTCTGTTGCAGTAATAAATTTTCATGTTTGTTTTTCCCGAATCTCGCATTGGGTTACATATAAAGTTATGAATGGAAATTTTTGCGATTTCATATAATTCTTATAAATAATTTAATAAATTTCTGCTTTGGGAATTTTGAGTTAAAAATTTGATTTAACTTAGTACAAAGAATTTAAAAAAATTCAATTAAATTTATAGCATTTAAGTTAAAACCCCCAACTGCATACAATGAATGGCGCGCTCCTTTCAGATGCTTGCCGCAATGCTCTTCATTATTCATAGCGCTATTTTTCATTCAGTGCTTTGTGCCTTTCTACGTTTGCTCTTTTTTTTTAATAATTTTGACATTTTTTTTTTATCGTTTTTTTTTTTATTTTTTGGTGTTATTAAATTTTATTTTATTTAAAAAAAAATATATTTTTCATCGTTTAACCCAGCACTTTGGTAAACGATGGAGCAGCTGAGGCTGTATTGGTGAAACAATAAATACAAAAACAATAACAAATATAACAAGTGGGGGACCAAACAACAAACCAGAAAAGGGGGTTAAAAATATAAAACAGAAGTATTTCGAACTTAAACACGAATAAATACATTTAAACCGTTGAGTATACAAGTTGTCATATGTATTGATTTTGATTGCCCAGTTGAAAATTTACAAGTGCTCTAGGACACTACGAGTAATCTGAAATATGTATAGGGTAAGGTAGGGAAATATGAATTAAGTGGGTGATATGGACCACACGGTTATTTCCCACTGCATACATAGGATTTACCGTTATTCATGTTCAAACTATACGCTAATACGTAAAGCTTATTATAGTGCAATTTTACCATTCAGTGAAGTCGCATGTTGCTGTGAAGTTGTTTTTTCAAAAAAAATTTTTAGTGATTCATTTTTTCTAGAGAGTAAATTCCATTATTTCACTTTAAACACATCGTGTTTTTGAATAAATCATTTATTATATAAAGTTAGTGAATACCATTTATAATTAATTAGCACAAATAAGTTCATTAACCAAAAGAGTTTTTGATAAAAAAAACCATTTATTTCACCAACACTTGCTGCGGGTAATATGGACCGCCAAAGAAAAAAGCCTCAAAAACAAATGTAACTATCATCTTCTTTAGGTGAGGAATCTAGCTGCAGTTTTCATGACGAGTCTGATGGTCATTATTTGTAATTCGTAAACTACAAAGGAAATGAAGATGAAAAAAGCATATAATATAATACCCTTTACTCATAAGATCGCCGTGGTGCATTTTGGGTTGAACCTGTAATCTGGCGTTCTTGGAGTCATGAAAAATGTGAAGAATGTGAAAGTGACATTTTTATATGCAACTTCTGTACCAAAAAACCATGCGCGTCAATATGGACTATATAGTCCATATAACACTACACTTTTTTTCATCTTCATTTTGAGTATTTTCAGTTTTTTAATTTTTTTTCTTTATCCTGATTAGATATTTAGCTAAAACTGAATGGTTTTTTTTAATGAATGACATAAAATTAATTGTTTTGTTTCATATTTTTTGAGTTTTATTTAAAAAAGAAAGATTGGTAGTCCGAATTTCAAGGTGCATAAAGTGAGCTATGCAAATGTAACGAATTTCGATGTTTTTTGGTTGGGAATTTCGAGCTATCTTCGAGCTTTTCAACAGTAATTTCGAACTGTCTGGGAAATTTTCTATTTTCCGGAAAAGCGGAAAAATTATTCTGCATAGCTAAGTTTATTTTTTCAGCCAGACGAATCTGCGGGAAAAGTTAGCGATGAAATCTTTTAACGCAGAAATTTTTAGCTAATTTTGAGCTAAAAGCTTATTCCGAAAAACTCCCAATTTCCCCGGAAAATACCAAAAAAACTTTTTTTATGGCTTACTTTATTTTTTTCAGCCAGAGGAATCCGCAGGAATAGTTAGCGATAAAATCTATTAACGCAGGAATTTCGAACTACTTTCTAGCTGACCTTGAATGAAGTGTTTTCCTTAAAATTCCCCGAAAAATCCCAAAAAATTTAAAAAAAATTTTTCCCCCTATTATATGTCTGCAAATTATTCGGATTATGTCCGAAAGTTTTTCGTGGATCAGCCTATAATATATCCAACACCTAGTTTGCTAGCCACAGTAATTTTACATAAGAGAAGGGGTTAGTGGGCGGCCTGCTGCCGCAGCTCAGGATTTAAAACTCCCAAAAATCAAACACCAACTTCCTGGCGGATCAGTCAATAATATATCCAATAATTTTGCGGACATTACACCCATTTAAGAAATGGCGATTATGTCCGTGGGGACTTTGTCATGGTACCGCCATAAAAAAACTTTTTTTTTTTTTGATTTTCCAGGAAAGTTTGGGATTTTCCGGAAAACACTTTTCTTTTTTGATGAGCTCAAAAGTAGCTCCAAATTCATGTGACAAATGATATGATCGCCAAATATTCTCATAGGTTCGTCTGGCTTAAATAATAATGCAAGTCCTTCAAGGTCAGCTCGAAAGTAGCTCGAAATTCCTGCGTTAATAGATTTTATCGCTTACTATTCCTGCGGATTCCTCTGGCTGAAAAAAATAAAGTTAGCCATAAAAAAGGTTTTTTGGAATTTTCCGGGGAAATTGGGAGTTTTTCGGAATATGCTTTTAGCTCAATCATCATTCATCGCTAACTCTTCCCGCGGATACATCTGGATGAAAACATAAACTTAGCTATGCAGAACAATTTTTCCGCTTTTCCGGATAATGGAAAATTTCCCAGACAGCTCGAAATTACTGTTGAAAAGCTCGAAAATAGCTCGAAATTCCCAACCAAAAAACATCGAAATTCGTCACATTTGCATAGCTCACTTTATGGACCTCATATTTCCCTCCCTTACGCTATACAATAGTTTTTGGGGTAAAACATTTTTTTCAAAGCGCTAGGGAGACAGTATCAAGGTCGCATCACATTTTTCCATACATCACGCTAAGTTCTCTCTTGTCTTATTATTTAACTTTACCATAAGTAAATTGTGCTCCGTTTTAGATTTTTGTCCTGATTTCACTGATTTTTAGGTTCTTCGTTTCTTATTTTTTTTTTTAGACTCGTTGTTTTCGGGCTTAGGGTAAACGCGGGGAATGTGGCACCCCTATCAATTTCAATACTTGCTACTTTCATAGCATTCAAATATGGGCATAGTTTAATTCAACTGCGTACGAGACTTCGTGGTATGTTGTTCTAAGCCGAGCACAAGAAACCAAAGGGCAAGGATTCTAACGTCTCCCGAAAATGTGATCCAGCAGTAAACAAAAAATTTGAAAAGAAAAACACAACCAAAAAAGAAAACTTATCAACGCAAGTTGATAACTAACTATGCTTCTTCCGATGAAGCTGATGAAAATGGTGTATCTCAAGATGAATCTGATGGGCCTGAAGGCTTAGGCGAAAATAAATGCGTTGGATTGGGAGAAGAATATGCACAAACCACTAAAAAAGACGATTGGATCATATGAGTAATGTGCTGTATGTGGTTATATGAAACATGTACATAATTTTTGCACACATGCAACAATTTTGGCAACAAGAATTTAAAAGCCACTTAGAATGCCAAATCACCCATGATATGGTGCCATATCCACCGTAGTCTCAGGTGATTTTATAGCATCATTTTTGTAATGAAGAAAAAACATATTTGCAATCGTTTTAATTCTAGTTGAAGTACTTTTTTTTTTGTTTTAAATTAATAAAAGAATAAATTTGTGTTTATTTTACTAAAAAATCTCTTTTAGTTCTGATTTAATAGCAGTTTAGCAAAAATTGTGCAATATCTCCGAGGTAATGCCCTAATTTTGCTGGCTTAATAAGGTTGCTCTTTTCTTAATATTTTAAGCAATTTAACGGGAAATCTCAATATCAGCTCGAAACTAGCGAAAAATTCTTACATCAAAAGATTTTGTAGTCAATTTTGGAGTAAAAAATTGTTTTTTACAATTTAGAGGGAAATCAAGGAGCTTTTCTAGAGCACATTTTTAACTAATCGTTGGCTCGAAACTAGCTCGAGTCTTTTGTGACAAAAAAATTTTATTTTTATTTGGCTAAAAAAATAAAGCTGGCCATTAATAAAGATTCTTATGTTTTTTCGGAATAATTGGGAATTTTCCGGAAAATGCTTTCAGCTCAATATAAACTCGTGAGGAGCTCAAGACTACCCTGTTTAAAGATTTCATCGTCAACTTTTCTTATGCGTTGAACATACCTAGTTTATTCCAACTGGGTTGCCATGTGGTTTTTTTTATGTGAAATTGTTTATTTTCTTGTTTTTTTTTTTTTTTTTTTTTGTTATTAACCTTAACATTTATCCGAAATTAAAAACTCAGACCTACAATTTATTGAAATCGTACTTCTTCAACATGGTTTTTAAAGTATTGACACACAGTTACTGTTGTTTACACTGTTACTTATATGTTCACAATTTGTGTGACGAATCATTAAGGATATAGGATTTTACAGATGTATGTACTTATATGTGTATATTAGGGCTGTGCAACGAGCCGAACTAGTTCGATCAAACTCAAAACTCATGAGCTTTTCACACAATTTCAGTACCGAACTGAGTTCGTTTAGCTCAGCTCAACTCAGCTCAACTCAGTTCGTAAGTTCGTGAGTTTTGAGCTGATCGTTTGATCGATCAGCGAATTTGTTGTGAGCTGATCGTTTGTTTGTTGAGCTCGTTAGTTATGAGTTTTCTCGTTTGTTTGGTTACGTTCAGCGTGTTCGATATGAGTTGAATATGATTGCAAATTGCAATCAGCGTTGCAAAAATTGTGTAAGAATTGGGATATGTAAGTTTAAGGTTTAATATTATACACGAATATTAAACAAATATTTTGCATAGTTGTTTTTTTGCTCTTAATTCAAAATTGTCAACTTAATAAAATTGAAAATAAAAACTAGGAAGCTTTGTAAAATGATTTTGTTTAACTCGGCTGTTTGAACTTCGACTCTTCGCTGTACACAGCAGAAGCAACTTTCAGGATTGCCACATAATTTTTTTTTGTAAAATTTGCTTAACCATACATTTAAAAACAAAAAAAAAATAAAATTTTAGCCTCTAACCGCTTAGATAAACTTTTAAAAAATCCAACATATTTTTTTAGGGTTGCCATCAAAATCAAAATTTTCTATCAATAAATTGCTAAAATCAACATTTTCTCTCTATAAATTCACATCTTGGGTCCAAAAACGACGAAACAAAAATTTAGGGTTGCCATATCAGGGTTGCCAGACGTTTTTTTGCAAAATTGCATTTCTTTGTCAACTTTCTTTATTGAAAGTTATAGAATCGACCCAAAAACCCTTAGTAAATTTTTCGGGGTTGCCACCTGGTTTTTTTAATAAAATCAAAAATTTCTTTGAATAAATTGCAAAAATCATCATTTTCTCTCTCTAAATTGGCATCTTGGGTCCAAAAACAACGAAAGAAAAATTTAAGGTTGCTATATTAGGGTTGCCTGACTTTTTTTCGCAAAGTTGCATTTGGTTGTTAACTTTTTTTATTGTTTTTGGACCCAAGATATCAATTTATAGAGAAAAGAATTATGATAATAGCAATTTATTGAAAAAAAATTTTGATTTTATTAAAAAACCGAAAATTTACTATGGGTTTTTGGGTCGATTCTATAACTTTCGATCAAACGATCAGCTCAAAACTCACGAACTTACAAACTGAGTTGAGCTGAGTTGAGCTGAGCTGATCGATCTTGTTCGTTGTGTGTTCCGAAAGTTCGAACAGGTTCGATCAGCTCATTGCACAGCCCTAGTGTATATGTTAGTGAATTTTATGTGTATGCTCCAATATTGTAAATTGAAATTATTTTTATCATTTAAGTACATGAAGGTTTAAGCAGCGAAAATCGTTAATAAATTTTCCTTAGATTTTTGCCAGAGTGGGTTACCTTAAAAAAAAAAATGTTAACCTAGAGAAGAGACCTTTCCATTTAATCGCTTAAAGTTTTTCTTAGCAATAAATTAATCAAAATTTTAACAATTGAAAACAAATAAGTTTTATGCTTTTATTTTTTTTTTTTTTGTTTTCAAACTGACTTCCGCCCACCTGTTGCCAAAACAGCTAAAAAATTTATTCCTTAAAAAATCTGTACAAATAAGATGTTAAAAGAATGGTATTGTTTTCGAGATGACGCCTATTGTTTTCAGTGAATGAAAACAAAATCTTTTATTTACTATAAAATGTACTACTAAGTAAATTGTTTTCTTTTGTGGCTTTTCTCAAAGCAAGCAGCTTATCTTTCAGCTAATCGCATTATTGTAAGGCTCTTCAAAGCCCAGGGCAAATGAGCTGTACGAACTTAAGTATTTACGGTAGAAAACGTATAAGTAGGGCCAAAACGTAATAAATTGTCATGGAAATAAATATTTCATCTGAAAGAAAAAACATAATAAAAGAAAATATTTTAGTTTTCTTTTTTCATTTGTCTTTTATAAGAAAAATACACTTGCTTATTGCACAAATACGCAAGATTATACTTCTTCTAAATAATTTGAAACAAAATGTTTTTAATAAGTAAATTTCCCAAGTAATTCTTTGCAAATGGGAAGTTAATACAAACTTGTTGTTTAATAACTAGAGCTTACTTAACTTTTGGAGATACTCTGCAAGATCTGTTTTGATTGTGGTGGTTAAGTCCAGCATAAGATAGTTAATACTAATTTTTTGAAAATTGTGTTCAGTACTGAAATCGATTAGTCAATTTATCCTTTTTAAGACCGGAATAGTTCAAACACGGAAATGCCAATTTTCAAGGGATAAAAAAGGGATAGAAAATAAGATTTGAAATTTTGAAAATAAACTTTTCATAGTGATAGCCCATCATAATATTTACCACCACAATTATTATTTATACATATATGTATATAACATATATGTATGTTCCTTACTTGTCACAAAAAAATATATTTTAAACAGTTTTTATTTATGCTATCAGATACAAGCCGCTTTTCCTTGTTGCTTTTCGATTTATTTTTAATCGGATGTTTCGTTTCCGAGATAAAGCAAAATAAGTAATAAGATGTTTTAGTACTTTGCATGCAGATAATCCATCTGTAATTCAATGCATCATAGCTCAGTAAGGAAACATTCGCTGGAAGAACTAAAAATGTACAGTTTAATACCAATACAAGAAATGAATTCATTCGATAGATATTTAGATAAAAATCTTTTAAATATAAAAACATAAATAATTACAATGTGGCACATCTTGGCAAAAGGTACCCTATCTTTCCAGAGTAAAATTTTCACTACAGGACGAAAGATGAGCTTAGGCAAGGGTGGCCAACCGTAAAGAATTTTAAGGATAGTCCTGGATTTTGCCCTCTTGTCCCAAATTCAAAAACATACCGAAAATGTTCCAGATTTTCATATGTGTCCCGAAATTGTGCGAGATTTAAGATGGATGCATATTGTATTGCGTTATTTGTGAACTATTAAGGTAAGTGTAACGAATTACAATTTAGTCCTAATATCATCAGTTTTTGAGTTTTGTTGAAAAATAACTAAGCACAAATATCAAGGAGTTCGCTTGAATTTTTTTTAGAATTTTAGGACCCGTTATGTGGCCTTAATTTGAGCTTTTTAACCCATTCTGTCGCCACGACCAACATACGATTTTTATACCTTACAC
This sequence comes from Calliopum simillimum, assembly GCA_951812925.1. Taxonomy (NCBI): domain Eukaryota; kingdom Metazoa; phylum Arthropoda; class Insecta; order Diptera; family Lauxaniidae; genus Calliopum; species Calliopum simillimum. The sequence goes on from OX638368.1 coordinate 107,906,418, forward strand.
CCAGGGTATATTCACTTTGTCCTTCCGTTTGTAACGCAGAGAAGGAGGCGTGGCAGTTATAGAAAAGTATATATATTATTGATTAGCGTCACCTCTTGAGTCGATATTGTTATGTCCGTCTGTCTGGCTGGCTGGCTGGAAAGCTAGCTGGCTGGTTGGCTGGGTGTGCGTGGAAATACACTTTCTGGGAAAACTGAGCAAGATGAAATTTGGTACACTGCCTCCGTCCGTCAAAGTTAGCTCGTGGGATTGAAAATGAGCGAAATCGGTCAACGGACACGCCTACCGCCCATACAAAAAATATATTCAAAATGCAGCTGTAGGAGTATTTTTCACGACAATGCAACCGACATACACATAAATACAACGAAATGTTAGCGCAAGCTCTACAAAAAAAAACTGAACAAATTTGGACAAGAGGGCGTGGCACCTCCCATATAAGCAAAAGCATCAATACGCTATACTGAAAGCGTTTTTTGAAATAATCGAACTAAATTTTACTCAGATACTAAAAACTATAAATGCAAGCTCTGAGCAAAAACTGGGTAAAGTAGTACAAGTGGGCGTGGCACCTCCCATATGAGCAAAATTTTAAAAATACATACTACAGTGTAGGGTATTTAATGTTTGGCCAGGCCAAAGGTTATACCCTTACTACTTAGTTTTAACTTTACTTCAGAATATTTGGAAAGGTGCCCCGTAACATATCTACTACTTCTGAAACTTGAGCTTTCCCGTATATTACCGGAAATCTTGATTTTCCCAAAATTTTCAGATAAAACGGTCACCTGACACCCTGTCAGTTCGAAGTTTTTTGTACACCTATTGGGAATTTCATTTTACACCTCTAGGAACCACCACATTTGGTTATTGAACATGAAAAAAAATTTCTTAATACCTGGGTCATATAAGGGGAGATTATTTTCGGATATGTCCATGTTTCTTGAAGAAAAACTAGTAAGGGTGTTGCCTTTGGCCTGGCCCTACTAAGCAGAATTTTCAAAATTTTGCTTATATGGGAGGTGGCACGCCCTCCGAATTCACCAAGTTTTTTCTCAGAGTTTGCATTTATAGTTCTAAGTATTTGAGTGAAATTTTGTTGAATTATCTGAAAAAATGTTTTCAGAATAGCGTTTTGAAGCTTTTGCTTATATGGGAGGAGCCACGCCCTCTTGTTCGATTTTATCCAGTTTTTGCTCAGAGCTTGCGCTTACAATTTGTAGTATTTATGTGTATTTTGGTTCCATTGTTGTGAAAAATACTCCAAAATTTGCATTTCGAAGATATTTTTTGTATGGGCGGTAGGCGTGTCCGTTGACCGATTTCGCTCATTTTCAATCCTCCGAGCTAACTTTGATGACAGAAGCTTTGTACTAAATTTCATTGAATTATCTTGCTTAGTTTTCCCAAAAAATATATTTCCACACACAGCCAGCCAGCCACCCAGCCAGCCAGCTAGCCAGACAGACGGACATGGCTATATCGACTCAGAAGGTGACGCTGATCAAGAATATATATACTTTTCCATATCTGCCACGCCTCCTTCTCTGCGTTACAAACGGAAGGACAAAGTGAATATACCCTGGGTGTAGGGTATAAAACTATATTTGAAAATAATTAAAGTTAAATAAATGTTAACATTTATAAAGTGAAGTAACTTGACGTTTTTGATTGTTTTATAACGAAAATATATCATATTTTAAGTTAGCATGGAATAAGGTGCACGCAAGTATGGAATTAGGTTAAACGCAAAATTTTAGTCCGGAATTAGGGACAAATGCAATGTTTCTAAAAATATAAAAATTTAATACAATATCAGCATTATGCTGCTCAAATTGAGCTACAATCGACTACGGATAAATCAATTGTTATGAGAAATCATATTTCCGGTCTTAAAAATGAGTTGTATGGCTAGGAGCCATTCTAAAAGTGGTGAGTACTTTAACATGCCGTAATTCTGTACACTAACCTTACTTTGACTAATATTTTTTTGCAGTCCCGGATTGGGCCATCAAGAAAATGGTTCAAAGTTTCATGTTTTATGTTTTTGACTTCAAACGCCGCCTACATAAGTACCTACTTCAAGATCAACTCAAAAGTGAAATAATTTAAAAAAATTTTTTTTTTTAAACCTCTAGCTCTACCAATTATCTCAAAACTATCATTTTTAAACTACACAATTCGAAACACCATTCTTTGTCAAAAACTCAAATTCGACCTCTGAGATAATTTCACTTAATATCAGTTTTGCCACGTCGCGTCACATAATTAAGTGATAAAAATGCTAAGTTATTATTTAGTTTTTTGATTGACAAGTTTATTGTACACTACTTGTTTAACTGGTTGAATAATTAATGGATAATCTACTAAATTAATTTCATATAGATTGACTTTCTCACTAATGCTTGATTGATTAAATGCTAATTTAAATGATCGATATATTTTGCAACTCTTAATTTGATTAATAAAATGCTTGTTGGACTGATTTAATGAATAAGGTTTTGTTCTTAAAGTCTAGGTTAAGTGCTGTCGGCTTTGCTCTGAAAGCCTCAATTTGTGCGTTCAAAAAACAGTCAAGAGACATAAAGTGTTTGAGTTTGAGGAACTAAAATTTTTTAAATGTGATTTTTTAAATTTAGGCCCCTAGTTTTTTTTATAAGAATTTTCCGCATATTTAATTTTTTGACCTTCGCTCGTTTTGTTACCCGCACAATTCGATACACTCTAGGGTATAAACTTGATAATCACAAAAACAGTACATCTAAGTATTAAGTGATGTCAAAAGAATCAATTGCACTCATCATCATCATATAAATTTGGAAGATTAATTCCATAATAGAGTGGTGTATGAAGCATAAATACCATTGATCAAATTTGTTATTGTTTATTCAGGATTACAGCAGGATTTGCAACAAAACAGAAGCAAATGCAGCTTAAGTCAGCAAAAAGTTTTCAAATAGCAACAACAAAAGTCCAACAGTATCTTCTGATTGACCCTTACCAGTTAATTGTTCTTGTTGTTGTGGTTTTATTTTGTAGTATCATGACGCTGCAATCAATAATTGTTTCACTTTATATTCTGCAAAATATGAAAATCCTTTCAAAAGAATTATTGAGATAGAAAGTTTGTGGGGGGATTGATTGGTCTCATGATGCAAAGGATATAAACAATTGCTGCAATGTTACTCAAATGGATTGATAACTTTTTCAGAAAGGTATCTTGATTATTTGCATTCAATTTATGGTCAGACAAACATACAAACATTTGTCATAATCTAATATTGTAACATACAATTTGTAAGTCTTATCTCAGTGTAGTTGTGGGCATATTTGTTTCGTTTTGATTTATTTAGTTAAATATCTTGTTCGCCATTTAGATAATACCAAATCCTTTGTTAAGTTCGTTTTGAAAATTTCCTTTGATTATGCAGTTATTTCAAATCAATAAATTTTCAAATTCATTTCAGATAGGTTTTTTTTTAATGCATAATATAGGAGTTGCTAGATAATGCCCCAGACGGACGGCAGCTCTAATGCACATTACAGACGCAATTATCTGAAACATTTTATTGCGTGATTTTAGGCATGTTTAAAACACATATTTCATAGAATTTCATAAAATTTCCCAATTCGGTGTCCAAAAAATTCCAATTAGCTTTTCTGATGCTTAATTACCCTGCGGGTAAGGGGTCAGAATATGCCCGAGGTAAGCATGCCTGTCGTAAAAGGCGACTAAAAGCGGGTGACCAGCCAGTGTGTGGAAGGGTGTAGCATTGGACAGCGTTGCGCCTCGAAAGAAAAACCCACAATGCCCGTAACTGGCACTGACAAGGCGAGTCGATGCCGCCTTAAAATAAGCATCTTGTCAAAGTCAAAATCCTGAAGCGTCTGACCCAGAGTGGGCGGCTCCCAGGTCAGCGTCTGCTCCAGATTGGGCGGCTGAAATTAAAAGTGAATTTGGCCACTATATTTGCAGCGCTTGCCGGATCCAGCTTTAAGCTTATAACTTACTGCGTGGGGCGTTGCCGAGAAGATTATACTAATGAAGCATGGATCGAAAAACGATGGGAAATAACTCTCCAAGTGGTACCCACCAGAGTGTGGTTAATCCACTTGCCTCGGCAGCATGCACATCGGATTTGGAGGTGCAAGAAACATGCATAGTTAGGAATGATTCTACTATAACTGGAACCAATATGGTTTCTCAAAATTTTATTGGCCCTATGCTCCTCCTAGGAGTTAAAGGAGAATACATACATACATACATACAATATCGTTACTGATGTTTTAGAATTTTTTGGACCCTGAATTGGGAAATAAGTATTTAAAAAATGCCTAAAGTTATGCAATAAAAAGTTTGACATTAATGCGTCTGAAATGTGCATTAGAGCTGCCGTTTGTCTGGTGCATTAGCCTCTTAAAGTTGAAGGATTTTTTTATGAATTTCGGATTGTAAATACTTTCGCTTTGTTTAAAATTTTTGAGTCTGAGCAGCTACACTTTCAATCCTCATCTGTATTTATAAAAATAAAAAATATCACTCTTTTATGTTCTGTATCTCTTCTCGAAGCAGAAGGTTCGATACGGCCCAAAATTACCTCAATTCAGCTCTTTGTTATTTTATTTTTAACGAATAGAATCCTATGACTGAAATTTTGAGGATTTAATTTTAGGATCAATTGACTTTTGTAAGGGTGAAATTTTAGATGCTACTCCATAATTGGTAATAATATGAATGATGAGATGAGGATCATTTCGAAAAGACTAATTTACACTTTCTACGGTTTCATCCATTCTTGATAATCTTGGTCGTGCGGATTTCGGTTTATCCAACATTGAGTCAGTTTCCGAAAATTTTTTAATCTTTCCGAATAAGGAAAACACTTGGTGCATCTTTTCGGGTATGCAAACCAGGATGATAGTAAAATTTATTTCCAACGTGCGACCCGCTCTCTAGAGACGCCTTTTAGCGACTGAATAGAATATGTCGGGATTTCGGTTGCACGCACATTCCAAACTGGTAACGTTCACTTAGTGAGCTATTCTAATATTAACTTTATTTTGAACCAATTTTAAGGGAAATAATCTAATGTACATTTATTTTTTTGGTGAGAAAAACTCATACTCCTCATTTAACGTAAACTTAACCGTTCTTTCCTTAATTCAGTTTTTAGAAAGCTTTCGAAATGTTGGCCGGATTCGGATTTTTTTTATGGAAAATTATCTTTTTTTCATAGACAGTCTCCGCTTTCAAGTTACGAAGCTTATATGAGGTGATAGAAGAGACCTAGACTAAAAAAAATCGCACCCACGGGGGGAGCTAAAATGTACCCCTGAAAAGTAATAGGGTTAAAACTGATATTCTGACTTGTCAAACAAAACATAATTTCTTGGCTCACCCAAGTACTGTACTGTACTGTACTGTACTGTACTGCACTGTACTGTACTGTACTGTACTGTACTGCACTGTACTGTACTGTACTGTACTGGACTGTACTGTACTGTACTGTACTGTACTGTACTGTACTGTACTGCACTGTACTGTACTGTACTGTACTGTACTGTACTGTACTGTACTGTACTGTACTGAACTGTACTAAACGAGTAATACAAGTTTCGACATTGATGTCATCAGTGTTCATTTTATTTTAAGTGAAAAAAGTTTTTAGTGTCAACAATTAAAGTAACTTTTGTTTTAATTTACTTTCTTGCTAATAAATCCAAATTATAACTTTTTTTTTTTTGATCAATACACACCCACATCAAAGAAGCGCCCAAAACTTGTGCTACAAAACTTTTAATTTGCATGAAATCTAAATTTAAAGTAACACAGCAGCCATTCATTCGTTCGTTCGCTCATTCATTCATTGAAATATGAAGATAATTTATAGCAAATTGTCACAATTAGCAAGCAAATCAAAATCGTTTAATTTATGCAACCAAACTTGTTGCCACCCCATCAAAATGAAAAGTTTTATAATGATGATTTAAGCCCTTACAGTGGTGGTGGTCGGCCATGCTGCTTCTTATACGCTACTCTGTGAATTTATATAATTTTTGTAAAAGCTGGAGCAAGTCGGAAATAAGTAGCAAAAATTTGTAACAAGTGAAAGTAAATGAAAATGATTTCTGGAAAATGCTGGCCTGTGCTTTGTGCTTGATTTGTTACCATTAACAGAGTGCATAACGCGCGAAGCACAGATGGACGGGCTCATTTTCCTGTATACAGAGTAGCTTTGTGTGTGTCAAGCAAATTTCATGAACGATTTTAAATAAATTAAGTCAATAAAACAAACTTTGCAATTTTGTTTGCCTAATGGCAGCAGTAGCAGCGACAGCAGCAAGGAGCAAACCATTTGTCGCAAGAAATAACAAAATGCGAAAGGGTTCAACTGCCATGTAGCAGTGAAATAAATTTTGGGCAATACATACCTGTATCTTGTCAATGTTGTGCTGAAATTTTCGCATTGAAATATACAACATTTCTTGCATCAAGAGCATAATCTGGTGGTTATTGATAAATGAACTGATACTTAACACGGGTTTCAGTTTGCAAACACTTTGCGATGGTCAATAATTCAATCTAAATGCACTGCAATCAAACCAACACTTAAATACCAGCACAGTGATAGTAGTATTAGAAGTAGAGTTAGAAAACCAATTCTATAGGCAAGGCCGGAGTTGGTCATAAAAAATTAAGAGTAGTAATGGAATTGTAATTTTGGAATCATTCATTCCTATAGGCAAAGCCAGGAATGATCAGATAGATAGAGCGTGAGTGGTAGAACTAGGGGGTAATCGTATGTAGAAGGGGAATAGTGAACGGAGAGTTAGTAGCATAGTTGGACGATTGCGGTCTGGTAACTAAAATTCACATACGCAACGCCGGGAGTTGTAAAACCAGTAGGTGATCATCAGAAGGAGGAGAATAGTGCAAAATAACGGGAAAACGGGCGGGAAATTGACGATTTGACTCGGCAACGCCGGTAGTCGTGTGAAAAGGTGCAGGAGCAGACCTAAGTAGTTACGGGAAAGCGGTAATATTTTCTATAGACATGGGAGTAGTGGCGCGTCAGTGAGCAGAAGGTATAGGCGTCCGTTTCCTGCATATGAAGAAAGTTCGCGACGCGTGCCGACAACAGGGGTGACGCCATTTTGCTATTGTGAGCCATGCGGCTGTTGAATTTTGTAACAATATATTTAATGAATTAATAAAAAAATGCGTTATAACGTTTAGTGGCTGTCCATAAACTCCGTGACGCTCCTAGGGGGGGGGTTCGATTAAGCGTCACGCTTGGTGTATTTTATTTATTTTTCATATGAAGCTACTGTCACATAGGGGGTGGTTCAATATAGCGAATTTTAGCGTCACGGAGTTTATGGACAGCCCTTTATTGAAAAGAAAATTGTTGTTTGATTGAAGTTTATAGATATAATATCCGTCTAAGTCACCTGCAAAAATATAAATTTTTGGAACGAATCCTAGCAACCACCGATATTTTGGATATTTTTCGACACTTTTCGACTATTACTGATATTTTTGATGTTTTTCGATATTTTTACCGATATTTCAGATGTTTTTCGATGCTTTTGGTCTTTAAACGATTTAACGATTTTTGGAAGTTTTACCATACTTTTAGACTTTTGCCAATATTTTGGATGTTTTTCGACTTTTGCCGATATTATGGATGTTTTCCGATATTTTGGAAGATTTTTAATACTTCTGGGCTGTTACCGGTCTATCTGTCTTTCGGTGAATGACCAAAATTTGGCCATCGGCGATCCTAGTATAAATAATTCCTTTTGAAGTAAATTTCGTCATCAATTCATACCTCACACGTAGACAATTCTTTACAGTACTGTTGAACGCTCTTATACTCAAAACAAAACAAAAATCGTAGTAATGCTGCCTTGTTGAAGTAGGCGTGTTTGTGTGGGGGCGTACATAGTGGGCAGTGTAAAGAGGCTTTGGTGTTAGCGCATTGTTATTGTACATTTTAAGCGGATGACAAAGTTTACAAGCACAACCGACCCCATTTCCCGCATCGTAGCGAACGGCAAACAAGAGCCAAAGATGTTGCTGAGAGGAAATTGAAAGGAAGCCTTTCACGCTGTTTTTTTTTTTTTTTGTTTGTTTCATTTGTCCTTTGAATATTTTGTAGCTTTTAATTTTTGGTTTTTGTGTTTGTTGTCTGTGTTGTAGTTATTATTATTGTTGTTGTTGTCGTTGTTGTTTTTTTGTCATAACTTGCTCGCAAGCTTAAATTATGCCATTGTTGCCAGATTGTGTTGTTAATTGCGCAGTGGGCCAAAGTTTTTGTTTTCTTAATTATTTGGCAATTTAATTCAAATGTCGTTCGTTCGTTTTTTTTTTTTTTTTTTTTTGTTTGCACAAAATTGCGTTAATTATTTTGATGAGTTTCGCTTGTGTTCGGGTTTTTATTTCTTTTCTTTTTGTTTTTCAATTTTAGTTTTCCTTTTTTTAATGTTTGTTTGAATGTTTTAGCGCCTAATGTAGACAATTAAAGGTCAAAGTGTACAGTAAAGTGTGATTTTTCTATTTTTGGATTTTAAATTGAATTTTATTATGTGAGCCGTTCAAAATGACAATGGTGCAACTCCAAAACGAGGCAAAAGTAAGGTCATAATATTAATTCGCTGACATTTTTTTATGGATGAAAAAAATTGATTTCTATTTTCACGAAAAATTTTTTTGTTGATATGAAATTGTTCAAATTAAGTTGAAAAAATTATATCGACCAAATAACCGATCATTATAGTACATAATTTATATGACATTACTTTTGCCTCGTTTTGGAGTTGCACCATTGTCATTTTGAATGGCTCATATACAAATTAAGTGTGAATGTAAGATTTGCTTTCGAAAATAGTATTGATGATTATTTTAAAATAATATTTCAAACACCATGCACCATTTGTTCGGAAAAAATTATAAAAGTAATTATAAAACAACCTGAGGAGTTTAATAATATAGAATTAGCGCCCAACGTGGGAATAATTTTGTTTGTCATAACCAAACCTTGCCATTCCCGTTTGGTATTTAGGGTTTAATGCTATGGTTGTGTAGCGAATATTGCATAATTATCTGCAGTAAAAAATAAAATACTTATAAATAAAATCTATATCCAATTCAAGAACTTAAATAAAAAATTTCATTAAATAAAACAAAGAAAAATTATTAAAAAACAACCTTAGGAATTCAATTAAAAATAATTGGCGCCAAACGTGGGAATAAACTTTTTCTCGAAAGCAAATCTTCTCGTCATTTTCGTCTATCCCTTTTTTATCATTGCATGTTCTTTTTGATGGCTTGTGCTTGTTAGTGCACAAATCGAAAGCCTCATTTGCGTCCACATCTTTTTTTATAATTACTTGTATTTAAAGTATTAATAATACTAAGAACTACATAATTAAGATTAAAATAAGTAATGAATTTCTTGTCAAATAAGTCTAGAACTAATTTAAAACTAAGGATTTTTAAGTAAGTAGATAGTGTTAGGACAACCGCATCCCACGGGCTTGACAAACTATAGTGTAAGCGCTTGATAAACAGTTGGACAAGAATTGCATGATTATCGCGTGCAGCAGCAACCCTGGTCCCGAAATAGTGAGTGCCAACTGTCAAATCTTACCAATAAAAAGAAACAGCTGATCGTGGATGAAAACGGAATGGTTGAATGTAAGTTCCGGTGAAGGTATGGCTCTTTAGTAACCCAACCGTCAATGAGATAAGACGACGTGGATGAAACTGAGACGTTCAAGCAAAATCCAATACATACGTATCAGTGGACAGGGACTAAAGCCGTAGGATTCGTTGTCCAGAGAATTTCCTGACCTGACCCGAGAGTGTAGCGGTGGCGCGGGCTCTCGTGAACAAAGAAGACAGACAAGGACAGGTTAGTAGAAGGCAACGTCAGTGCCGTGACTCTCTTGAATCCTGACGTCCGGAAGGAAACACAGACCGGCGATGCGACAAGTCCGCAAGGAGGCAGTGGTGGCACGACACCTGGATCGGTTGTTATTCAGAATTTACAGATATCCTTATCATCCGTACTTACCCCATTTGCCACCCGTACTACTAAGCTTGTATATCTTTTGCTTTTCAAGGAAAATATAAACAGTGAAATAAATTTGTGAAATAACACTCGGAAATTTTTGAAAGTGTTTCTTTCCTTGGCAGGGAAACAAATTTTTTTATGCAAACCCTGGGCACCGACGGCTACACCCCAGCTAGCGGCAAAAAGTTTGTTACATGCTTTTGCTACATTATCTATTTTTGCTACATAAAAAATACTTCAATTTCATACCATTTAGTGAATGACACTGAGTAATTTAAGCATTAACGTCACAATTTATAAAAAACAAAGATAATTTTTATTTAGTTTTCACAAAAAATTCCGTTTATCTCTATTTTTAATCAAAATATACTCTCATGCGTAGCTGGAAATGGGCAAATTTTTATGTAGTTAAACGACAATATCCCCCCATATAAAAATTTATGCTGCACAATTTATTTTTATATAAAAAATTAATAAAATAACCACAAATGCTAAAGATATTGCGGAAAATTTTTACTTAATAAACTGCTGTAATTTACAATGAAAAATAAAGCCATTGAATTGCTGGCGCTCTGTTCGCTGTGGTCTTGAAAGAAAATTCTAGTATAGAAATCTGTCATCATCAAGTGGCGTTAAACACAATGTTACACAGTAAGAAATTTTGAACGACAATTATTGCTTTAATAAACATATTACTAGAATTTCCTAATATTAGGGTTAACATCACGTATGAGCTATATTTTGTTGAGAGATATAATGCCCCAAACAGACGACAGCTTGAATTTAGATTATAGACGTAATAATGTGAATCTTTTTATTGCGCGATTTTAGGCATTTTTTAAATACATATTTCAAAGACTTGCTTCGCTCACTATTAACCTTATTTTTGATGTTTTATAATTTTTTGGCCCCTGAATTGGGAAATTTTCTTTTAGTCAATGTCTATGAAGTATGTATTAAAAAAACGCTTAAGATCATGCAATAAAAAGATTCACATTATTAGGTCTATAATATAGATTTAGGCTGTTGTATGTCTGGGGCATTAGAATAAATTATTTTTCAATTCTAATTCAGTGTATAAATAGAACAACAAAATATTGTATAAAATTACATTGAAAAATTATTTATAAAAGCAAAACAGCAGCAGTACATCGAAGATGGATAAATATTGGCAGAAATTAGTTTACACTACGTAACAACGATGTAGAAGAAGTCTAACTATGTAACCATGTATAATAAACATACAAACGTACACATACATATATGAACATACATACGTATGCATGTTCCTATCCAACACACACATTATTAATAGTTGCCGCTGACATTTTGATAAATGAGCAGCGATTAAGCAGCTGAGTTTTAGTTGAAATGGCTGAATTGAAGTGAATGAGTGAGTGACTGAGTGAGTGGATGGATGGATAAATGAATGAATGAAGAGCAATGCAAAGGAATTTTTCCACAATCCACAACAGAAACATAATAAAAAAGTAAAATTATAGGAAAATGTTAGGGGCACATACATATTTTGTTTGTATTTTGGATTGATTTCAAAAGAAAACGAGTTATAAAGTTACAAAATTTTACGCTATAACTCAGACAAGGATTTACTTAGCTGCAAAAGTAAGTTTGTGTTGTATGAAATACATTCACATTTACAACACACATATACGTATATGGATATGTCAGTTGTATACAGAAAATTGACAGTAGTTTTTAAAGTAGCAAAAAAAGCAACATCGAAATTAAGTTTGTAACTAATTTGACAGCTCTCTCACTGCTAACAAATATTAATGATATGCTGATTCCCATATGCGAGTATGCGCACATGAACATTAAAGTGGGTCACCAAAGATATGGTTTTCTGCTTACCAATGAAATATGTTCCTTGGCTTAATGTAAGACTTTTGAAAAAAATATTTTGACTCTAGTGAAAACTTTAATAACGCCACAATTTTTTTTGACCCAAAATCACAATGTTTGTTTGGTAATCTTTATTGTTTGGCTATATAACTCTAACAAAAGAATTCACAAAAATAGTACAAAAAAAATTTTAAGTTCTACATCAAAAGTTTTTGGAAAGTTGTGCCCTGTCTCAGGACATTGATTTTAGAAATAAAGGCAAATTTGAAATTTCAAACATGCCACCAAAGTGTAGAGCCTTAAAATATGCTACGATTTTGTATACTCAAAGATGTTGCAATTTGTTTGGTCGTGGACCAAAATTGTATTTTGATTCTCAAAATATAATAAAAATTACAAATAAAACAATACCTCGGTTGACGATGATGAAACCCTTCTACAGGAGATGAAAATCTATAAGCATTCTTCGGAAGATGGCCAAGTCTGTCAATGCAGCAATGGAAACGCTTATCCTGTGCCTTTAGATGGGTAGCTCAATGACGTCACTTGGGAAATTTAAATCGTTTAAATGTACTCAATGCACAAGACAAGTTTTATCAAAAAACACTACTTAGTTTTAATTATTAGAAACAAAAAACACTTTTTTGCTTTAAGTTAGTTTGAGGATTCTACTTTATTTAATATATAGCTATTTTTAGTTTCTTTTATTTCGCAATTAAAAAACTAAAAGAAATTCGCCACCTGCAACGTGCGCTTAATGTTCAACGAATGACGTCATTTTATGTATTCGTCTTCAGAGTTGACACCAGTGTTGCCAACTTTTAAATTTGAAAACGCTCAAAATCCGGCAAAAAACGCGTTTTTTCACAAAAAACGCACTAAATTCTATTTTACTAAAAAAATGGAATACGAGTATATAATATATACATGAAATTAAGATTAACATTACTTTGGCTTTAGATGACTTGAACTTGTAGCTTATAAGTTTAAAACAAATCTGTTAAATTATTTTCACTACTTTCGAGTTCCTCCATTAAGTTGGCATCACTGGTTAACACTATGACTTCAACTGCACTAGCGCGAGCGAGACGGCAACACTCACAACCGTCGAATCAGACAAACGTAATAGAATTTCTGACAATCATCGTCACGAGATCTATTCTCGGTAGCTATTCATGGGTCGAGTGGGTAGTGTTGCCGTTGCATGAGGAAATAAAATATTCTAAAGTTTATGCGCGTGGTCGTGTAAACAGTAATATAGCGTCAAAGTTGGGAAAACATTTTTTTTTCAAAATCCAGACGTGATAGCGAAATTTTGAGACAAGATTCAGATTAAGCAGTGAATAGTACATTAGGATTTTTTTTATCTGCTTGTTGCTTGATTTTTATACCCTACACCCAGGATATATTCACTTTGTCCTTCCGTTTGTAACGCAGAGAAGGAGGCGCGGCAGATATAGAAAAGTATATATTCTTGATCAGCGTCACCTCCTGAGTCGATATAGCCACGTCAGTCTGGGTGGCTGGCTGTATGTTGAAATACACTTTTCGGGAAAATTGAGCAAGATAACTCAATGAAATTTGGTACACTGCCTTCGTCATTAAAGTTAGCTCGGGAAATTGAAAATGAGCAAAATCGGTCAATGGACACGCCTACCGCCCATACAAAAAATATATTCAAAATGCAATTTTAGGAGCATTTTTCACGACAATGCAACCGCAATACACATAAATACTACGAATTGTAAGCGCAAGCTCTGAGAAAAAACTGAACTAATTCGGACAAGAGAGCGTGCCACCTCCCATATAAGCAAAAGCTTCAAAACGCCATACTGAAAGCTTTTTTGAAGATATTCGAACCAACTTTGACTCAGACACTAACCATTATAAAAGCAAGCTCTTCACAAAAATTGGGTGAAATCTGACAAGAGGGCGTGGCACCTCCCATATAAGCAAAAGTTTGAAAATGCTATACTGAAAGAGTTTTTTGAGATAATCCAACCAAATTTCACTCAAATACTAAAGACTATAAATGCACGCTCTAAGCTACAACTAGACAAGAGGGCGTGGCACCTTCTTTATAAGCAAAAGCTTGAAAACGGTTTTTGAGATAATCCAACCAAATTTCACTCAGACACTAAAACTATAAATGCAGCTCTGAACAAAAACTGGGTGAACTCGAACAAGAGGGCGTGGCACCTCCTATAAGCAACATTTTCAAAGTTTAGGGTATTTACTTTTTGACCAGGCCAAAAGTTTCACCCTTACCAGTTTTTTTTAAATAAAATTTTTTAAGAAAATGTAATTATATTGAGCTAAAATTCAATATCTCCTGAAGAATATCTGCTAGGATCTTCTAGTTAAAATTTTTTACTTTTCAAACATGTGCGCTTTTTCGTGCATACTCAATTTTTGGATTTATTTTGATATTTTTTTTGAAATATTTTTAACCGTTTAAGCCCATTGTTTGGAGCTATAAGACGAGAAGCAGCTAAGATTTTAAGAAAATCGACGTTTTGTCATACTCTAGTAACTTAAGACAACCTCATTTACAGAGTCCTCCTACATTTGATTTAAGCTTGCTGGGGGACGCCATTTTTCATGAAAGTTTCCTGAAATATGGGAAAGGAGTAAAATTACGAAACTTCTCGTTTCTCGTAACGAGGCATTATCATAAATTTGTAACTCAACTGCTAAATTTATATTTTACTGATACAAAACGAATCTTTTAATGCCAACGATATTGTTTGAGCAAATCGCCAAAAATAGGCTTGGCACATATCATCCAGTACATGATGTTTATATTCACCACTCAACTACCAAGTTTCATGAGAATCGATTGTGGAATGTTCATGTCTAAGTAGTAAATCAAATATTAAACTGAAAACCGATAAGATATGCCCCAACTTTTATATTTAAGTAGCTCTCCTTTCATAATAAGAAAACTTTCCATGAATTTTTTAAATTCAGCCCTTAAAAGTGCATAAGTTCTTATAATTCATGTTCACACGGCTTTAAATTTTAAATTCCCAGTCTGAATTTTATTGAAAAGAAAATTTTTTCCTCACAACTGATGCAAATTTTAAAATTAAATAAAATTTTACATAAGTACATACTAAGAAGATATCACTCTCATCCCCCCCATTCTCTCCTCAATTACAATACGTATTGTTATTGCTTTTCTTTTATTCTCAGCTTTTAACGTGCATTCGCTCTTTTTATTTACGTACGCTCGGCTATTTAAAGCGCACCAACAACAACAACAACAACAACAATGTAAGCCGAGGATACGTTTACACCACATGTTCATTTGGCCAACCGCACCTGTTGCCAGACTATTATGTCCTTCGGTCAACAAGGACATTTGAGGACAAAGTTGTGCATTGTAAAATGGCCAACGACAAGTTACGTGCATATGTATGTATGCATGTTTGTATGTATGTGTGTGTGTAATGATAAAAAAAATGAACAAATATAATAAAGACGAAACATCGCACTGCCACTGCCAAGCAAGCAGCCATGGGGAAACTTTATTCAAAACTGTTTGTTTTTAATTTAAAAGATAAACTCGACGCACATGGCAGCAAAAATTCAAATTTTTTTTTTTTTTCTTCTTTTTTTTTTTGTAAAAATATTTTTTTGTCTTGAATTATGATTAGTTGTTGTGGTAGTAAAATTAAATAAGTTTTCATTCATTTTTTTGTTTCTTTTTTTTTAAACAACTAGCAACTTCATCAACCCCAAGTATATTTTGAAGCACTTTCACAAAGAAAGCATTGAAAATTAATTTAAAAATTTTGTTATCTACTAAATATGTATAAGCTTGGTTTTGGATTTTATTTAAAAAATGGCGAATTACAATACATTGGCGTTAAAGCAAAAGGCGAATTCTGCGTATATGCTGGAGAATCAAAAAAGTAATTTTCTACAGAAACGTTTACGTAGCTGTTGCTAGAACCATCAAGAAAGATCCCATTATAATCTCCTGGTAGTATACTGTAGCGCATGCAAATTGCATTATAATTCAGTGTCCCAAATAGAAATTTCCTCGACATTTCTTAAAATACATAAGGTCCTTATGGGAAATCAATGGGGTTATGGGGTTAGAATTAATTAGAAATGCCCAATCACTCAATGTGATGGTCATAGTGATAAACAAACAGTTGTGTTTATGCGAGCACGCATGATCCCCAAAAGTAGGGATAGCTTCCCCGTAGTTGGCAACTCAACTCTATTGCTAAATTAAACAATGGCCCACTGCTCATAGCTGTCAAATTCTTTTGTTCTTCCCTTTCATTTCTTTATTCGTTTAAAACCACCTTTGAAACAGCATTTGCTGCAGCATAAAATCAAAAGTTTTAATTCTCATACTGTATAAAAATTAATTGTAAAATCAATAAATTAAAATTAAATTCTAATACTCAATAAAAAGTTCATCATAACATTTGTATACCAAAACAGTTTTATTTTCTTTCGTGTAAGCGCTACCCATTGTGGGTTTTTCCCGTTTTATGTCATGTGACTAAGCAGTGCCAAAGTCTCCGGAAAACCAACGATCCTCAGTGGAAGAATGAGTACGACGTGCAGCCGATTTATCTCAAGCAAAATACTGGAAAGGTGTTGATCTGGAGAGAAGCATACTCAGCAACTTCTTATAAGCAAATTTTGGTCAAAGACAAGCGCAAGGTAACCTTTGACATTTTTATCACATTTTCGCTAAAAAATAATTCTCTGGCTCTTGGTTTATAGCTCAAGCCAGCGGCCAGAACAAGTTTTCTAGTTTCAATAAATCTTGGAAAATAGTATTTATATTGTACTCAAATACCGCATTTTAATGAGGACATTTGATTTTTTTTATGCTAACCTATAAGCCCATTAGTGTTTTTTTTTACTCAGTTTTTGAATCCTAGAGGATTATTCAAACATTTTTTTTTTTTTTTTACGAGAAAAACTTAATTTTGAGAGAAAGTCAAATTTTCGAAAATGTTTATGGGAACAATGATATTAATTTATTTTTGGTTTTATCTTCATTTTTAAGATAAATCCAAAATTGGCACCGAACAAAATTTTCTAATCGAGGTAGATTTGATTGTAGTGCTTAAAAGAAGTTATTTTTTGACTACAGTGCTGACAATGTCGTAGCCAGGATTTTGCTCGGTGGGTGTTTCTTGTAAAACTCATTGATCTGTGTAATGGAGACTTCTCCTTTCCTGATCCTATAGATTTTTCATACAAAGTGGAGTCGATAAAGCCTTTTTGCTCCAAATTTGGTTTTTAATTTTTTTTTTTTTTATTTATTTAAAATAGAAACCTGTTGGAGCTGGGTCGGAATTACTTATTTAATTTTTAAACAGTATTTAAGAACCTTGTAAACTGGTAAAAAAAAATATATAAAATCTGACATCAGAATCGCTGTATCTTGTATAGTTTCTAAAACATATTTTTTTCTTAAGCTACCTAAAATTGTATATATAAAAACTGTTGCCATTTTTCCTCCATAACGACTGTAGCGATTTTAATAAAACTTAGACTGAAGAATGAAATAGATTTTGACTTTGTAGATACCCTTGAAGAGGTACGGCACCGCCCCAAGCTTTAAATTTAATTTTGTCATATCTCGTGAGCCATATAAATTATTTTGTTGAAATTAAGTATACAACTACTGACTATTAGTGCCTATAATGAGGAAAAATTAAGAAAGTGCCACTTTTGATGAAAATTTAGGAGATGTTACCCTTGGAAACTAAAACTTGCTATCTCATTTTAAAGTACTAGTCTTCTGCTTTAAAACCTAATTTAAACTATTTCGATATCTTTTTTTTTCTAAAAATATATTAACCTAAAAGTTTTTGGTCAAAAGTGGGCGTGGCACTCTTCCTATTAAGCCTAAATTTTTTCTCATTATATGGCATTGATAGTCAGTAATCTTTAGAAAAACTTTTCGTGAAACCGGAGCTCAACTTTTTTCCACTCTAACTAAGAAAATGATAACCAATTCAATTTATGACCTTGATAATATGCTTTCGTGTAACTGAAACACTTTTTTTTGGGATTATTAAAGAGATACAGAACTATTTCAAAAATCTGATAGTTAAACCTTTTGTCCATTTCTGTATAACTCGTAGTTACTAATCTGACTTTGAATTATTGCGAAAATTAAGTTAATTTTTGCCCAAATTGCTAGTTCTAATAATAAAGACATTCAGAACAACGGAAACCTCTTTGATTGGCATAAATAAATTGTCAATATTAAAACGCTATTTTCATTCAAAATGGCTAATGAAATTCCAGCTGTGTATTATGGCCAACAAGCAAAACAAAGAAAATGCAATAACACCAAAAAGCAGCATCAGCAAAGTACAAAAACACAATACACAACACAACAGTTGTACAGAAATAACGCAAAAGTAACAAATATAAATGGTTGGTATTAAGCTTAACTGCTTCTGCTGCTCCTGCTCCTGCTGCTGTACATAACGTCATGCTGCAAAATGTCAGCGAGCAATTCAACCACAGAACCATTGCCATTGACCCCATGCTGTGTGTACTACAGTCAAAAGCTGATTTTGCTGTACTGCGCAGCAATTTGACAACTCTATAGTGCAGCAATTTAAACAGCAACAGCAACACCAACAGCGCAACGCGCGTTGACATTAAGAATTTGTGGATTTGTGGAGAAGAAAAGAAAAAAAAGCAACAGAAAAATGGCATTCAACACGTAATTTTTGCACTACAAAATAAATGATTTACTTAAGTTTTGTTATATTGCTTTTCTCCACATTGCTGTTGCTGTTTTGGCAGCATATTGTCAAGATTATTTCACGCAGTTGAAGGAAAAACTGAATGAAATTATAAAAGAGCAACAGCAGAGTAATAACATTGAATTGTGGAGACTTTTTTCTTTTCTTTTTCCTATAAAAGTGTTAGCTTTTTATTTATGTATAAGGTAAGAAAAGTCAATATAAATTACACCAACACTGGTAAAAATTTCAGCTTCCTTTCTGTCCAGCATTTCAGCAGTAGCAAAAGTTTTAAACGCAGAAATTTCGCGTATGAAATTAAAAATGCACAGCAATTGCAGTGGCAGAGGGTAGAAAAGTCCTTTTTCCTTTTTCTAAAAAATAAAACGCATTAAAACCAACTGAAAAGTTAAGAAGCATTCACTCTTATGGTGCGTCATTTATTTCGATTAGTTGGGTTTTGTAGAGTTTGAGGTTTCTGGGGTTAAGAGGGTTTCATTCTTTCTTTGTATGTATGCTTGACTCGCTTTTTATTAATGATCCAATCTAAAGTGAAAATGAGGGTAAGCGCTGGGGTCATTATATTCTAGAAAGTTGTTGAAAATATTAAATTAGAGAAAAGCAGGATTTTTAATTAAATGTAACAAGTTTTTTTTCCATTTGACGTTTATTTGATTCAAAGTTACTTCTTCAAATATAATTAAGAAAAAAAATGAAAGGGGGAATATTTTGTACTTTGCTCAGGGTTTAACTTTGCTTTTGTGTTATAGGTTTGGGCATTAGTTTTTCTAAACAATAATGAAGTGAACTTTAGCAAAATTATACAAAAAGTGGGAGAATTAAGAATTTTCTTAAATTAGCACCCCTTAGCGTTATGCAAACGTCCATATCTTGACATAAATGTTAAGTAACGACTTCTTAGTAATCAGAAAAAATGTCTACATATTCTTCGTTTTGGGGTGTCCCAGTTAATAATCAATTAATGCTTGTGTATATCCCGCCATACATTTTACTCTGGTAGGAGTAGATATTCTTCGTTTTGACAATGAAGACTTCGGTTAACCTTCGGGTGTCCAAGAAAATGAATCAATTAAAGCTTGTTGGTAGTCCGCCATAGATGTTTTTTCTGACTATTAAGCCTTCGGGTGATCTTCGCGAACCTTCAGATGTTCAGAATACTATAAGTTAAAGCTAGTTGATAAACTTCCATAGATGTTTCCTCTTTTAATTTGTCCCAGAAAACTATTAGTCAATGGTATTCACGTTCTACACCTATCTATGAAATTTTGACAAAATAGCTTCTATGATTTTTGAGATATAATGGATTATGACGAAAATTGTATCAAAAACAGGGTTTGATTTTGCTGAGCTATTTTTTAGCCTATTGATTTGCTGTGCTGCGACTGTAGAAAAATTACGCAGCACAGCACTACAGTCGAAGCACAAATTTAAAATTGAACTGTCCGCTGTGCTGTGCTGTTTTTTCAATTCATAAGCAGTAGCAGAGCCGAAGCTCTTTTACGAAATCCGACCGCTCGCTGCTACAGTTGAAGTCGATAATTTCAAAATGTTTGCTTCGCTGCCGCTATGCTTTTCGAAAGAGAACGAAGCAATAGCAAAAGGACACAAAAACATTCAGGTTGCCACCTGGTTTTATTTTGTAAAATTAGCATAAACCATACATTAAAAAAAATAAAAAATAATTTTAGCCTTACACCGCTAGATAAACTTTTAAAAAATCTAACATATTTTTTAGGGTTGCCACTTGGTTTTTTTAATAAAATAAAAATTTTTTCCAATAAAATGCTTAAAATCATAATTTTCTCTCTATAAATTGACATCTTGGGTCCAAAAACGACGAAACAAAAATTTAGGGTTCACATATTAGGGTTGCAAGACGTTTTTTCGCAAAATTACATTTCTTTGCTAACTTTCTTTATTGAATGTTATAGAATAGACCCAAAAACCCATAGTAAATTTTTTGGAGTTGCCACCTGGTTTTTTAATAAATTCAAAAGTTGCCAAATGAATGTATTTTGCAAAAAAAAACGTCTGGCAAACCTAATATGGCAACCCTAAATTTTTGTTTCGTCGTTTTTAGACCCAAGATGTCAATTTATAGAGAGAAAATGATGGTTTAAGCAATTTATTGAAAGAAACTTTTGATTTTATTAAAAAAACCAGGTGGCAACCCTAAAAAAATATGTTGGATTTTTTAAAAGTGTATCTAAGCGGTTTAAGGCTAAAATTAAATTTTTTTTTTTTTGAGATGTATGGTTTAAGCAAATTTGAAAAAAAAAATGTGGCAATCCGGAAAGTTGTTTCTGCTGTGTACAGCCAAAAGCCGAAGTTCAAACAGCCGAGTTAAATAAAAAGCAAAAGCACAATTGGAGTTACGCTTCGCTTCGTGTTTGTGCTTGCTTGGTTAAAACATTGCTGTTTTCAATAACAAAAGCAAAAGCAGAGCACAAAAACAAAAATGTGCTTGCTTGAATTGCTTTGACTTCGTTCGTTGAAAAAAAGCACAGCAAGCAGTAAGCCCAAAATGTAAAACGCAATAACTGACGCAGCTCAGTTCAGCAAATTTTTGTTGCTATAGCTATTTTATAGTCAGCATATCAAACCCTGATCAAAAAAGTGTCTCGCGATCTTAAAATTTTGCACCTAGCGCGGCGAAATGAGGTTCGCTTCTAAATAAAAAGCCATTATATGAAATATGAAGAAAAATGAGGTTTTGTCATCTCTAGCCGATGCTGGAACCTTGGAAAGGATGCCTATGGAAAAGGCTTATGCAAAGCTTATAACAATATATTTTTCAATGTGATGGAAACAATTTCAAAGCATCTGCACAAACCGCACGTAAAGTGGTGAATTCGGCATGTGGTGTAAAACTATCTGCTAGAATCTTCGAGAGACTGTATATTGAAAAATCTTATGTAAAACTTTTAGCAAAACTAATTCGAACGAACTTTGTGCCATTAACTGATTCAACTTCCAACATCTACGCTAACCAGTGCTGTCGTTTTGAAACGTTTGAGCGAAGTTAAATTTTGTAAAAAGTGAAGTGTTGCGAAGTAAAATTCTGAAAAAGTGAAGTATTAGCGAAGTGAACACAAAAATCATAATTTTATTTATTCAATTCATTCATTTTTATGCTACACTTAACCAAAATTTGAATATATTAGCCGTTGAATTTGAAAGTGGCCTAAGACCATTTCGGAGCAAAAGTAATGTCATAATATGAATTAGCTGGCATTTTGTTCATAAGGAATAAAATTGAATTCTGTCTTTACAGAAAGTTTACCACATTGTGTGAAATTAATGGCGCTGTATCTAAAAAATAGTACATATCGGGAAAAAACCGATTATTACGGCACATAATGTGAATAACATTACTTTTGCCCCGAAATGGACTTAGGCCACCTTCAAAATAAAAATAAATTTTAAAAAAATATGAAAAAAATAAATAAAAAATTTCTTAGGTAAAAAATTTACCGAAATATGGCCGAACATGGAAATTTTGTTTATGTGGTCGAAAAAATGGTTTTTACTCAAAACAAGACATCTTACGAAAAAAGTGTGTAAAAAAAAAATGCTTAGAATGGTCCAAGAAATGCGTGTGAATTTTTTCAGAATTTTTTGGAACTTTTTTAATATTTTTTTTGACCAATTTTTTAAAAATTATAAAATATACCCAAAAATTAAACATATCCTTTGAATGAATGAAGTATTTTAGGCATTATAAACTTTTCTCGTAACACGCCTTTTTTTGAGTAAAAAAAAATTATTCCGACCACTTAAAAAAAAATTAAATGTTCGAGTAGCCATATTTTGGCGTTTTAAAGGAAATTTTATCTACTTTTATAATATTCTGTTATATCTTTACCTATCTCTGACCCTAAAACAGTTGTAGACAAATGAGTAAAAAAGAAGAATTCGAAATTTTTGCTTTCTTTTTCGGTCTATAAACTATTTCGATATCAAATTTCATTCTCTACAAAAAGTTTCCTGTGAAATATCAAAATTTTGCTTTGTTTGCTTGATACATTGAAAAAACAAATTACTTTTTAGTCAAGGTAGGCATCAGGCATACAAAAAAGTATGTTTCGGAACTCTCATAAAAATAATCGACAAATTTTAAGGCAAATTTTGGATTCAAGAAAAAATGAAGTGATTTTATGAAAGGGGAAGTAGCGTAGTGTTTTTGATAAAAAAGGAGCAAAACACTTCAATTGAAGTGAAAACGACAGCACTGACGCTAACCGAAGCATATGAGGTGAGTTAGGGATGTGGTGAAAAAGTATATAGAAGAATCATTTTGAAAATTCATTAGCCACTGAGACAATAGTGAATGTGTGCATATGGTTTTATATTGTATAAAGTTGACAAGTGACTTAATATAACATATAGAATCATAAAGAATTTTCAAGAAAATTCCACGCTGCTGTATTTCCAAGTATTTTCGAAATGACAAGCTGACTAATAACAAACTCCAGAGCGGATAGTTGTTGGATTTTCATCATCATTAGTAGCGCAGCTGGAGTAAAGTCTCTTCACTATATGTCAAAGCAATACAGAAATTTATAGGGGGTCTACGCGGGTTGCCGATATTGACGCAACTCAGCTGTCTGACTTTTTTTTTAATAGAAAGAGTAAAACTTTTTAAATGGCATTCTGATATTATGCAACAGTACGTACACCCATTTGGGCTTTAACAACAACGTACACTACACCATAATGGACCATTAGAAATGAGATCAGCTAAATTTCAAACGAAGATTCAAAGACTTGTAACAGAATAGAAGGAAATATTTTGCCTCAAATGCTTTACTCACAGCTCACGTTTAGACCATCAGTAGACTATAGCGTATTTTGCAGCTTCTGGAATACCCTAAATGTACTTAATGATTTTTTAACCATCCAATTTTATGTCAGTTTTGGTAGTTAGCTCTTCTGTCATACATGGTGATTATCAAGATTCTTCAATTCTATCCTATATCTCCTCGATTCACGTATTTTTTGCTTCATTCATCAACCACGACAAGTTTGAACATAGACACTCTCTGCTACTTGGACAGTTTGATTCAACTTAGATTTCTGTTGATGATTTGCGAATAATGTACGAACCTTGTAGACGTTTTATGTTACTGAGAAGATTTAAAACCTTGCCACTAGTGATGGGATGGTTAACCGAAAAACGATTAAAAATCGATTATTTTCATACAATTTACAATTTAATTGTATCGTCGATTAATCGAAAGCTATGTAAATTAATCGATTTCCGATTAATCTTCTCATCTCTACCACCCACTTAAATTGACCACATGAATATTAATTGACATCAGATTTATTTTTTTTTATTCCAGACTTAACTCCCACTTTCTAGTGAATGTGCTATAAGAAAAATGCTGAAGTAATCAGAGTTCATTTGATGATTACAAAGCAATAATCAACAAATTACCTTCACTTCCAAGTGCTATGTGCACATTTTGAAACTAAATGCCTACAACAAATTTAAATACAAAAAGCAAAACTGAATAAACAAAAATAAACAAATGAATGAAATAAAACAAGTGAAATGCAAGCAAACCAAGAACAATGTAAACAAAATGAAATACGAGCTGGTATGAATATGGTTTGGGTAAGTAACTAAGTAAGGGCGAAAAAAAATATCAACAAAACCAGTAACACCTACTAAGTACACAATTGGCAACATGGCTAAGACCTGAAGGATATAAAAGTCATTTTAGGCAGTCGGCTTAAGAGTGGCGATAGGAACACACTCCCGAACACATAAATACAAATAAAAACCAAAGTTCGCAACAACTTAATATAAAAGTAAAAGCGAAAACTCCTCAAAGTATGCTTCAATTTCTGAAGTAGAAAAAATCACAATAACAAGATTTGTATGTAGTTTTTTGGGCAAAAACAAAGGAGAAAACAATAGGAAAACGCAATTGTAAACTTATCACTTTGTGCTACAGTTTTTTCGTTTATTTGTATTTGTAACTTGAGCAAACACACACACACACACTGACGACGCATTGTGTATGCACACAAATCAAATAGCAACAAATTACCTTTTCTTTTTCTTATGCTCTGGAAGTTGAAAAGAACGAAAGCTCATTATTTCATTTCCTTCGTGTGCAACTTACAAAAACTCATTAAATGCCAAGTTTATTTCAACTTTCATTCATTTTGTTTTTTGTTTAAGCAAAACTCTTTTATTTCATTTTTTGTTTATGTATGCATATATGCATTAAGGTGGATTATATTTAATGCAGATTTTAATTTTTTTCGTAAACTCTGGAATTAAAGATATTTTTTATTTTAAACTTGTTTAGTTTTTATTAAGATATTTCGGTATTATGACCTTTCAAAGCATATAGCATCCACAAAATTTCTCTATTGTATACAATAGCTGACTAAGGACTGTACCAGAAAATTTTAATACTTGGGTTTCTTAAGATTATGAATTACCTGTTGATCGTGCAGCTCTGAGTATAGGTGCAATTTTTTCTATATTTCATGACGACTAAAAAACACATATAACACTTGGTAAACACACTTCAAACGATAAAGATGTCCATCAATCTACTTACTTGAAAAAACCGAATTAAAATATTCAACTATAGCTGAAAAACAGGTGCATCAAAAATCACTTTCCAAAGGGTTATTTTGATTTATAGAAAGGATCAACTTATTGTGCGAAAAAAGGTAGAAAAGCCGGTATAGACCCACAGTTAGTGAAAAAAGTAAAGCAGCTTTTCATGGAAAAACGCAACACTTAAGTACGAGATATGACTTCCAGTTAAGGTAATCAAAATCTTTTATACAAAAACTAAAGAAAAAAAGTAAGCTGAACACCTACTGAGCTTAAAAAATACCAGACCGTTCCGATGAAAAGCAGTTACAGGCTCCAAAGTGAGCTTGCAAATTGTATATAGGTAACCTGACCATAAAGGACGATGAAACTTGCGTAAAGGCAAACTTCAAACAGCTACCAGGACACGGAGTAGGAGCTACAGAACAAATTTAAAGAGAAGAAAATCACTTAATTTCCAAGCCATATATGTATACATATCTTTTTATACTCTACACCCAGGGTGTGTGTGGAAATACACTTTTTGGGAAAAGTGAGCAAGATAATTCAATGAAATTCGGTACGCTGCCTTTTTCGTCAAAGTTAGCTCGTCGGATTGAAAATGAGCGAAATTGGTCAACGAACATGCCTACCGTCCATACAAAAAATATATTCAAAATGCAACTTTTGCAGTATTTATCACGACAATGCAACCAAAATTCACATAAATACAACGAATTATAAGCGCTAAAAAAAACTGAGAAAATTTGGACAAGAAGGCGTGGCACCTCCCATATAAGCAAAAGCTTCAAAACGCTATGGTGAAAGCGTTTTCTGAGATAATCGAACCAAATTTTACGCAGACGCTCTGAGAAAAAACTGAATGAAATCGGACAAGAGGGCGTGGCACCTCCCATACAAGCAAAAGTTTCGAAATACTGCAGTGTAGGATATTTAATGTTTGGCCAGGCCAAAGGTTATATCTTTACTAGTTTTTTTTTATTTTTGGCCAAAATTGAATTATGTAATATAAACGTATGAATTAAAGTAAAACATTTATTTTTGTTTTGAATAATAGCCCAGGAAAATAAGAATATTTCTGGGAAAAAATTCCAAGTGAATTTTTTTTCACCCGAATTGCCTTTATTAAAGCATGATGAATAAAGAGAAAAAAGCCCATTGAAGACCATTGTGCGCTTAAAAAGTTATTCAGGCTCAAAGGTCGCTACAATCAGTTTTTTGCAAATATCTCGCTAACGCAAACTTTTACAGAAAAATTTTTCTTCACAATTTTGTAACACAGGAAAGATGTAAAAAATGTTTTCGTATAGCTTATAGTTTAGGAGATAACCCAATTTAAAAAGTTGTGCACAGTTTTAATATGTAAATGCTACATATAAGTTCATATTAAAATATCTTACTTTCAAAATTGCGATAACTCTTTAACGAGGAGTCGTACAAAAAAAATTAAAAAACCGTTCAAAAGATAAATGGATTCTCTATACACCATATTAAATTTTTCTTGGAGCCACTCATGGTCTAAAAGATATTCTTAAAAAACCGTTAAGGTTTCGAAAATACTGGTTTTTGAAGGATATTTCGGAAACGGTAAGTCATACGGTAAAACAATAGCATCAATTTTGTAGAGAATCACAAGATCTACAAAAAATTTCCTGTGTCACAAAATTGTGGAGAAAAATTTTTCTGTAAAAGTTTACGTTAGCGAGATATTTGTAAAAAACTGATTGTAGCGACCTTTGAGCCTGAATAACTTTTTATGCGCACAATGGACTTCAATAGACTTTTTTCTCTTTATTCATCATGCTTTAATAAAGACAATTCCGGTGAAAAAAATTCACTTGGAATTATTTCGCACAGCAGCTCTTTTTTCGATTAACTTTCTTGGGCTATAACACAAACTACTGGAATAATGGAGCAATCACATTAATTTAGTGGTACAAGCTATCAAACATACTATTTTATTATTGTAGTGACATCACATTAATTCAATGGTATAAGACAACAGAAATACTATTGGGCTAATAGTAACATCACATTGATTCAATGCTACAAGTTATAAGATATACTATTGTACTAATGGTATCAACTCGATAAACAGGCAAATTAGCATAAAAATTTATGTTAAATAACAATAATTAGGACAAAGCTGAAAATCGATACAGACCTTAGATACACCATTACAAGTAAACTGTCAAAAGTCCCCATTGATCCCATGTGAGCTAAAAAAGTTATTCAAGGTCAAAGGTCACAAAAAATAGCTGTTTGGAAATATCTCGCCAGCGGTAGCCTCTAGAGAAAAATGTTCGTCCGTAATTTTATAGCTAATAAAATTTCCTATAGTATAAAAATGGTCTGCAAATCGATTTTATTTGATTTATAGCTTAGAAGATATTCTTATTTAAATTGCGGCAAAAACTAGTAAACTGAGCGTGCCGAGAATGAGCGCGCATAGTGCTGTGTTGAGCTTTAAATTTAATAAACTCATGAACGGTGAGTCACACTTAAAAAGTGAAAATATTGTTTAAAGGAAATTGCTTGTTTCACAAAATTCATGTTTTTTTTCTTTTGTGTGACTAATAGTTTAGGAGATATTTTTTGACAGTCCCAAAATTTAGAAAAAAACAGTTTTTGCAAAATATCTCGGAAATGATGTGCCCTAGGAACAATTTTTTTCATCCATTTTGAAGTACATGCAATTCCCTGTGGCGGTCCCTACAAACACTTTTTTCGTCCGACTTACCGTTCAAGAGATATCGCGATTTGAAGATCATTCAAAAATCAACTTTAAAATTATTTTGCAATGCACACTCTTTGCTTTGCCGTTGCTACATCGACTGCGCACATTATTGTTTTCAGGGCTGTCACATAATATTTTTTTAAGTAATGCTTAAAGCATACATATAGAAAAATAAAAAGCATAAATTTTTGTTTCAAAAAGTTTATATAAACTTTAAAAGTCCAAGATTCACTTTTAGGGTTGACACTTGGTTTTTTTTTTCATATATTTGGCTTAATCCATATACTTTAAAAACAAAAATAAATTTTAGTTTTAAAACGCTTAGATAAAGTTTATAAAAATCTATTATAAGTTTTTAGGGTTGCCACCTAGTCACTCTACAAAATATTAATTAAATCTCACTTCTTTTTGACTTAATTCAATTTTTCGGCCTTCAAATACAGTCAGGTGAAACCACGAAAGTTTTGCTTATTTTTTGAAGAGATTATTTAACCGTATTTGAAAGCCAAAAAATTCAATTAAGTCAAAAAGTAGTGAGATTTAATGAATATTTTGTAGAATGACTAGGTGGCAACCCTAAAAACTTATAATAGATTTTTATAAACTTTATCTAAGCGTTTTAAAACTATAATTTATTTTAAAAGTGAATGTTGGACTTTTAAAGTTTATATAAACTTTTTGAAACAAAAATGTATACATTTTATTTTGCTATATGTACTAGAGAGGATCAATTTGTTCCAAGCCAAATTTTTCCACTTACTTTCATTCAGTTTCGGATTCTCCGTTAAAATCTAAGTTAAAAACTCCTTGGGGTCATATATCTGCGGTGAATTTCGACTCAGCCAAAAATCGTTTGAAGTTTTGGGTTTCTTTCGCTGTTGCGAGATTGTCTTTGATAATTTATAACTTCCGAACAACTTGTTGTATTGCTATGATTTTAGCACCATTAGAAAGGTCTTGTTGCGTAGTAAGAACGCTTTGGCTAATTTATTGAAAAAAATTCTCTGGTTCAAAAGTTATGACCTTTTGAATGAAAATATATAAAAACTTTATACAAAATGTATCAAAAATTTCATCTTTTTTAAAAAAAAACATATACTTTTAAATTTTTTTTATAGTGTATAAAAAAAACTATCTAAAGAGGGTCTACTCATCCATATACGGCAAGTCATTTCAAAGTTATGACCGTTTGAAGGAAGACAGATAAAAACTTCATACAAAGTATATTAGAAATTTAATCTTCCAAAAACAAAAAAACCGTTATTTTTGAATTTTTTTCTATAGCTCATAAAAACGCCTTTCCAACGTAGTCCTGTTCTTTAAGATACGGCTAGCAATTCCAAAGTTATGACATTTTGAATGAGAGCAGATGAGAACTGTTGAGTGAAAAAATATTTAATACAAAGTTGAACAAAAAAAAAATTTTTTTTTTTTTTATGAGTTCTTGTGTAGTACTTTCGATTACCATTAATTAGTAGGAAAAAACCGAGTGTCTAAGAACAAACTAAGTAGTTGCGTTGAGTTTAACGTTTCATAACAGACTAATTTATTTTTGTCAAATTTCTTATGACTAGCTTAAAATGTTACATTGCTATGCGCCACTGAGAGTATTAGAATCGTATGATTTAACAGTTAGGTGAAAAGCAAAATAGAAAGAAGAATTACTCGAATGATTTTACGGTTCTTTAAATAGTAGAAAAAACAACCAGTGGCGGTGTAAACTAAATTATTAAATAGCAAAATTTTCAAAATTAAAGAATTCAAATTCTAGTCAAATAAACTTAGGATAAAACTTAATATTTTTCATAAACATAACCGCCAGCCTTGAACGGCGTTCAACATTCCTTTGGCAATTGATGAAGTTTAGCAACTGGCCTCTTGAAAGTTGAATTCTCAGTTTTGATAGTGACAACTCTGACGAGCCCATCGGATCCAGCATGGGTTTCGATTACACGGCCAAGTTTCCAGCAAGCGGGAGGTAGATTATCTTCACGTATCAGGACGACGTCACCAATAATTAGATTAGATTTTTCTTTCAACCATTTAGATTTTGGTTGAAGTGACAGCAAATAATCAGTTGACCAGCGAGACCAAAAATATTGAGTTAATTGTTGAACCAATCTCCATTTAGATAATAACCCAGTTTTGAGATGAGTTATGTCTGCTTCTGGCAACGAGTTCAGGGGCCTTCCAACTAAGAAATGTCCAGGCGTTATATAGGGGACGTCATCAGAATCAGCTTGGACTAAAGGCCTCGAATTTAATATAGCCTCAATTCTAGCTAGGAGAGTTGATAATTCCTCAAAGTTTAGTGTAGCTTGACCCATAGTTCTTCTTAGATGAAACTTCATAGACTTGACTGTAGACTCCCATAACCCACCGAAATGTGGCGTATTTGGTGGTATGAAGTGCCACTGAATACCCTTTGAAGATAAAAAATTCGAAATATCATTATTAGATTCAAAAGAAGTTACCATTTTGTGAATTTCATTCAGCTTTCTGGCAGCTCCTTGAAAATTAGTTCCATTATCGCTGTGTATATGACCACACAGACCACGTCTAGCAACAAATCGATCGAGAGCGGCTAAGAAGGCATCGGTACTCAAATCGGAGACAAGTTCTAGGTGAACAGCTTTGGTCACTAAGCAGATAAAGACTGCAACATATGCTTTGACTTTCGGGGCCTTTCTGCCACTGTGCTGCTTATACAATATAGGCCCAGCATAGTCGCATCCAACTTCGTAAAATGGAAAGGCAGCGTTGACACGAAATTTGGGCAAGTCGCCCATAAGTTGCTCTTGAGCTCGTGCACTAAAGCGAGTGCAAGCTCCACACTGGCGAATTACAGTTTTAACAATTTCACGAGCACCAATTATCCAATATTTTTGCCGCAGTGTAGCGAACAACAAAGTAATTCCGCTATGAAGATTTTTCACGTGCAAATCGTGAACAATTTTCCGAACGATTGGGCTGTCTTTATGAAGAATTATTTGATGCTGACTGTCATAAGGTAGGTCAGCTTTAGTTAATCTTCCGCCAACACGCAGCAGCCCATCAGCATCCACGAATGGTGAAAGTTTCCGTAGTTTTTTGTTAGTTAGGGTAGCTTGACCTTGCTGAATAGACGACATAATCTCAAAAAAGTCAACCGCTTGATAGTATTTATACAATTTTAGTTCAGCAAACTTAAGTTCTTTGACTTTGAGAGGTGAGGTGTCTCTGCACTTATTTTTGAGAATGTTGACATATCGTATGCAGTAAGCTAGTACTCGCACCATTTTAGCCCAACTGGAAATTCTGTTGTTTATTCTGCTAACGGAGTCCGGATCGTAAGTAGCTGAAGCTAGAGCCACATGATTTACTGGACGAAGTTCTTCACTTGTAATATTATCCTGAGATTCGGATAGTGGCCACCAATTTCTCTCCATAAGCAACCACGATGGACCATTAAACCATAATTTATCATTAATTAAGAAGCTGGATCTTACACCTCTACTAGCAGCATCGGCTGGATTCTGTTTGCTGGGAACATATCGCCATTGCGCACTGGGAACAGTTTCTAAGATGTAGGATGTTCGATGACTAATAAAAGTTTTCCACTTCGATGGATGTGAAGACAACCAGGCTAAAACGGTTTTGCTATCAGACCAGCAAACCACTTCATTTAATTTCAAGTTAATGACAGATGCTAAATATTCAAACAGTTGAGTTAACAAATACGCTGCACAAAGTTCCAGCCTGGGAATTGAAAGTGAGGCCATTGGAGCCACCTTGGTTTTAGATATGACGATGTTAGTTGACACTTGTCCATCTGCTGACGTTTTTCGACAATAAATGACTGCAGCATAGGCTAAGCTGGAGGCATCACAGAATCCATGAAAGGTTACAACTGGCTCTGTGGAAAAAATAAGTCGTTTTATATTAATGTTATTAAGTAAATAAAACTCTGAAAATAGTAGTTTGACTTCGTCTAAAATGTCAGCAGGCAACAGCTCATCCCATTCCAGTTTGGATAGCCATAGTCGCTGTATAATTATTTTCACAGCTATAATTGCAGGTGATATCCAGCCAAGTGGGTCAAAAATTTTCGAAATCTCGGAAAGCAGGTTCCTTTTGGTGTTAAGGCAATATTGATTTTCTTTTACCTTATACGAAAAACAATCAGTCATAGGATTCCAAATAACGCCAAGGAGGCATACTGTCATATCCGATGGCACATCGACCATGCTATAAATTTTCTCACTATCTGGAATCTTTTGAAGAATACTACTCTGATTTGTGGCCCACTTCCTTAAGTGGAAACCGCCAGCCGTAAGCAAATTATTTAATTGTTCTGCTAGCTCTTGAGCTTCTTTTAGGGTATTGGAGCCTGCCATACAATCGTCAACATAAAATGAATTTTTAACAGCTTCACTAGCCATAGGGTACCGATTATGCTCGTCATCACTCAGCTGTAGGAGAGTGCGAATAGAAAGATAGGGTGCGGGACGCGTGCCATAAGTTACAGTAGTTAATCGATAATGTTGAACTTCCTCATTAGGTGAATTTCGCCATAAAATGCGCTGATAGTCCTGATCACATTCTTGTACATTTATCATTCGAAACATTTGTTGAATGTCTGCCGAAAAGCAGTACTTCTTACAACGATATCTTAAAAGAACAGCTATTAAGTCTTGTTGCAAAATTGGTCCTTTTAGTAAATTGTCATTTAGCGATTTTCCATTAGATGATTTAGCAGAACCATCAAATACCACTCTTAGTTTTGTGGTTAAAGAATTTTCTCTAAGAACAGCATGGTGAGGCAAGTAATAAACGTTTTCGGACGGACGATTTATTTCCTCCTGGGGAACAAGTTTCATATGACCCAGTGACAAGTATTCACTCATAAATTCTGTATAGGATAGTTTTAAATCAGGATTAGATTTAAATTTCCTTTCCATAGACAGTAGTCGTCTTAAGGCCCCCGCATAGGATTTACCAGTTTCAGGATTTTTCACAAATGGAAGTCTGACTGAATATCTATCAGCACGGATAGTAGTAGATTTATAAAAGTCTTCAGCTTGCTGATCTTCAGCAGTCAAAGTAGTAGTCATCTGAGGGACGCTTTCAAGTTTCCAAAATAGTTGCAAAGTTTGGTTCAAATCAACTTCAGGTATATTTTGAGTCATTATGTGGCAAGTACTAAAGGTGTTTTCAGACATACAACCTCCACAAACAACATAGCCAAAGATTGTATTTTGAGCTAGCAAATTACCATTTTTAACAATACGCCCTTCTTTTAATAGAGTAAAGAAATAGTCATATCCTACAAGGATGTCAATATCCTTTGGAGTATCAAATTTGGGATCAGCAAGAGACAGATTTTTTATATCTTCCCAATAGTTTATTGTAAGCGAAGAACATGGCAATTGAGATGTAAGACTCTTAAAAACATGGGCTAGCATGACAACACTTTCAGAATTATAAATAGATTTTACCTGAAGCTCGACTATACCCCGTGTTGCACCAGCCTTGTTATTTCCCAATCCGTGGATAAATATTTTAGAGGCAGATCGTTGTAATCCAAGTCTATTTGCACACCGCTCGGAAATCAACGTGTTCTGGCATCCAGAGTCCAATAGAATATTACAGCCTTGGAAGCAACCCATGTTGTCCTTAACAAAAACCCTAGCAGTGGGCAAAAGCATATTTAGATTTCTTACCTCAGATGTGGCAGCAAGATTGATTGATGTAGTTACAGCATCTATTGTAGCTTCGACTTTTTTAGGCAGTTCACTCGATTTTTTCTCATCCTTAGTGGGGAGAGAATCCACTTTTTTCACCATGGCAGCTGCGACCGTATTGTAGTTAGAATTTTGCTCTAGATGAATATAAGAATGATGATGACCTTTGCAAAATTCACAAAGGTGTTTAGATGGACAATTTTGTACTGAATGTCCCTGCTTCAAACAATTAAAACACAATCTTTTCTCTTTTACAAAATTTATGCGATTGGGCGTAGACATCTTGATAAACGTAGGGCAATAGGCAAGATGGTGGTCTTGAGAGCACGCAAAACAGGATCGTTTCATGTAGCCAGAATAAGTTCTGACGGATTTAATTTTAGATTGTGTTCCGCCAGCGCGTTGCTTTTCAATTGGAGTTGGAACACGTTCTAACGCATCACAACGTTCATTGATGAAAATGATAAAATTCTCCAGCGTAGGAAATGTAGTTTTACTACAATGCTCAGCCCAAGAATGATGAGTTTCTCTATCGACTTTTTTAAGTAAAAGATGTATCAGCCACGGATCACGTTTCTCTGCTTCCTCGCCTTGCGCTCTAAGCCCACGTATAACTTCATCAGCAATATTCGATACGTTTCGAAGACCTTGAGAGTCATCTGCTTTAGATATAGATAAAAATGTTTCGATTAAAGAATCAATAACCAGTGAAGGCTTATCATAACGATCTTGAATCTTTTTTATGGCTTCCTCGTAGTTTTGATCTGACACAGCAAGATGTCGTATAAGCATGGCAGGCTCACCCTTTAACAACCCTTTCAGATATTGAAACTTCTGTGATGCAGTCAATGTATGGTTGTTATGCACTGAGCTGTTGAATAAATCAAAGAATGATCTAAATTCAGAGTAGTTACCTTCAAATATTGGAATATTCAGCTTAGGAAGTCGTATATCAGCAGCTGGGGCAGCGGTGTTCGCGGTAGGTGACGAAGTCGTAGCACCAACATTTGCTAATGGCGGTTGTAGCGCTGTCAATTTTTCCAAAAAAGATGTTTGGGACTCCAACAGTTTCTGCATAGCATCTTGATGCGTTGTTGTTGAGTTGAGGGGATCACTATTAACATTTGCAGCAAGCAGCTTGGCATCAATAATTTCACTGAACTTCGCTTTCATTTGAAAATATCTCTCTTCAAATTCTTCTAATTCAGTATCACGTTCCGGTACATCTTCATCAAGAGCAGCCATCTCAATATCCAACGATTGAAAATTATCGTATATTTTCTCCAAATTTTCTAATCTGGCTCGTATTTCAAAAAGCGACGTTTCGGTAGTAATTTGGCTCAAAAACTTTTCCAACCTGGTTGCAGTTCCCTTTAGATAGGTTCTTTTATTCCGTAGAGTATCGATGGTAGCCATAATTTACTTAGGTAGTTTTTTACACGTTTTAATTTTTTATAACAAAATCCAGTTGAGGAGCACTTCAACAGTAAAAACACTTTTTTAGTTTTTTTTAACAAAATCCAGTTGAGGAGCACTTCGATAGTTAAAACACTATTTTAGTTTTTTTTGTTTTTTCACAAGTTGTATGTGAAGCTTTATGCAGCTGGGCAAAAGAATTTGCAAACAGTTATGCTCGTATGTATGTTTTCAACGCAACAACAATATATATATACACAATGTTTTTTTTTTTTATTATGCGCAGTAATAAGCAGCCACAATTAAAACACACAATTTTGTTTTTGTTTTTTACTATTAAGCGCGGTAATAGAAAATAAAATTTAACTCTCTTTAACGCGACAACGATCACGTCGGGGTCACCAAAAAATGTCTAAGAACAAACTAAGTAGTTGCGTTGAGTTTAACGTTTCATAACAGACTAATTTATTTTTGTCAAATTTCTTATGACTAGCTTAAAATGTTACATTGCTATGCGCCACTGAGAGTATTAGAATCGTATGATTTAACAGTTAGGTGAAAAGCAAAATAGAAAGAAGAATTACTCGAATGATTTTACGGTTCTTTAAATAGTAGAAAAAACAACCAGTGGCGGTGTAAACTAAATTATTAAATAGCAAAATTTTCAAAATTAAAGAATTCAAATTCTAGTCAAATAAACTTAGGATAAAACTTAATATTTTTCATAAACACCGAGAAAGGATTTTTTGAAGTTGGGTCACTAAGCGGTGCTATAATGGCTCAAAGTTCGAAAAATGAAGTATTATAGAGAAAATGTGTGCTTTGATTCAAAATGTCATAACTTTGGAATTGCGAGCCGTATCTTAAAGAACAGGACTACGTTGGAAAGGCGTTTTTATGAGCTATAGAAAAAAATTCAAAAATAACGGTTTTTTTGTTTTTGAAAGATTAAATTTCTAATATACTTTGTATGAAGTTTGTATTTGTCTTTATTCAAAAGGTCATAACTTTGAAATGCCTGGCCGTATCTGGATGAATAGACCCTCTTTAGATAGTTCTTTTTATACACTATAAAAAAAAATTAAAAGTATATTTGTTTTTTAAAAATGATGAAATTTTTGGTACATTTTGTATAAAGTTTTTATACATTTTCATTCAAAAAGTCATAACTTTTGAACCAGAGAATTTTTTTCAATAAATTAGCCAAAGCGTTCTTACTACGCAACAGCATCTTTCTAACGGTGCTAAAATCATAGCAATACAACAAGTTGTTCGGAAGTTATAAATTATCAAAGACAATCTCGCAACAGCGAAAGAAACCCAAAACTTCAAACGATTTTTGGCTGAGTCGAAATTCACCGCAGATATATGGTCCCAAGGAGTTTTTAACTTAGATTTTAACGGAGAATCCGAAACTGAATGAAAGTAAGTGGAAAAAAAATTTGATCCTCTCTAATATGTACCTATGTTTTAAGCATTACTTAAAAAAATACCATGTGACAGCCCTGAAAACAATAATGTGCGCAGTCGATGTAGCTACGGCAAAGCAAAGACCTTGCGGCATACGAGTGTGCATTGCAAAATAATTTTAAAGTTGATTTTTGAATGATTTTCAAATCGCGATATCTCTTGAACGGTAAGTCGGACGAAAAAACAGTTCGTAAAGACTGCCACAGGGAATTGCATGTACTACAAAATGGATGAAAAAAATTTTTCCTAGGGCACATCGTTTCCGAGATATTTTGCAAAAACAATTTTTTTTTTAAATTTTGGGATTGTCAAAAAATATCTCCTTAACTATTAGTCACACGAAAGAAAAAAAACATGCATTTTATAAAATAAGCAATTCCCTTTAAACAATATTTTCAGTTTTTACTTGTAACTCACCGTTCATGAGTTAATTAAATTTAAAGCTCAACACATCACTATGCGCGCTCATACTCGTCACGCTTATTTTACTAATAACTTGTTTAGCTCACATGGGATCAATAGGGACTTTTGACAATTTACTTGTAATAGAGTATCTAAGGTCTGTACTGATTTTCAGCTTTGTCCTAATTATTGTTATTTCAAATGCTAATTGGCCTGGACTATGAATCGATACAAAAAACATACCATTAATATTAAGTTTTGAAATTATTGTTTTAAAAATACGGATTCCATTGACTCCATTGATTTTAATAGTGAAAACTGTTACATTTAATATGAAAACCATAATTTCAATAGTTTTTTTTCGGGCGTATTCTCTAAAGAAATCAAATATTCAGAAGATTAAAAGTACTGCAAATAGCGTTTGAAACCTGATCAAGTTCTATATATTCTAGATAATTATCATAATTGTCATCAATTAGGTGAAGTTATGTGCATTAACTCGTCTTATAATGCTCACGAAAATCTCAACATCTCACAGATCTTAGAACTGAGTTTGAGCAAAATAAGAAATGAGGTGTCTTATCAAATCAATTAAAAAAACAGGTCAATAAGTTTCAGCACGATCAGTGATAGTCGTTGTTGTAACTAGTTGTAACTATAGTTGTAATTTTCTCATATACAAACCAGTAATGACTTAAATTTTTTGAAACGGACACACTAAAAACTTGCTAAGCTGAAACTTTTTTTGGTGGGTTTTTGAAGGGTTTTTGATCAAAATTATTGCCTTATACCTTTTTTAAAAAAAATTTAATTATTTAAAAAGTTATAAGCATGTGACTTTTTATGTACGTCTTTTTTCAAATTGCAATTTCTTAGAAAACATTGAGCGAAAATTAATGAAACTTTTGTAGTAGGACTAAAAATAATTCAAAATTTAAATGAAATAAACTTTTCATAAAAATATTTAAAATTTCTTATAAATAATGCACTTTTTAAGAAACAAATAGATATTTAAGCTATACCTATAGCAAAATAAAAACAAAATTTTTTACAGAAATATGCTCTGAAATCTGCACAATATTTTTGTGAAAAAAAATTGGAGGTACTCATCATTAACAAAAAAGTTACGCATACTTAAATGACTCTACATAGGTGCCTTGCCTATGCGATTCACACATTTACGCTCGCTGCGCGTTCTTACATGCATTCTCAATTTCTGCATAAATTATGATTTGTTGTTTTGAAACGGCATGCAGCGGTGAAATGCGAAAATCACATAGGCAAGGCACCTATGTAGTGGCATTTAAGTACGCGTAACTTTTTTGTTAATGATGAGTACCTCCAATTTTTCACAGAAATATTGTGTAGATTTCAGAGCACATTTCTGTATAAAAATTTTGTTTTTATTTTGCTATAGGTATAGCTTAAATATCTATTTGTTTATTAAAAAGTGCATTATTTATAAGAAATTTTAAATATTTTTATGAAAAGTTTATTTCATTTAAATTTTGAATTATTTTTAGTCCCACCACAAAAGTTTCATAAATTTTCGCTCAATATTTACGGAGAAATCGCAATTTGAAAAAAGACATACGTATAAATTCGCATGCTTATAACTTTTAAAAAAATTAAAATTTTTTAAAAAAAAGTATGAGGCAATAATCTAGATCAAAAACTCTTCAAAAAACCATCAAAAAAAGTTTCAGTTTAATAAGTTAGTTTCAAAAAATTTAAGTCAATATTTATGTAAAAGATTTCCTTAAACATATCTAGCATATTTTTAGTTCTCATGTTCTTTCTGATAGAGTTTTGCTTTTCTAAAGTGAATAAGTCTTATTTTTTTTTGGTTATGTTTTATGAATGCATTTCATTACAGTATAACCTATTGGCTTCTTTCACTTTTATTATGGATTTTATTCATAATCTTTTGTAAAATATCCTTTGACATATGTAATATAAGATAAACATTTTAAATTGAAATCCAAGCAACTGCAGAGATAAAGTGAACTAACTGACTGTATTATGTCATTTACCTAAGTTCTTTGATTGTAAAAAATTTTAATTGTTAATGCTCAGCAATACCAAAATTTGTAGAAAATTGCAAAAGTTTAAGAAATTTCAATAAGTAATACACAGAAGTATTAAACTTTTGTGCTTGTTTGGCATATCCTTTGAAATCCATACGCACACAACCAGTGTTAGTGTAGGTGTGAAGAAACTTTTCCACCATATCTCTCTCAACTACTCAATTGGAAATTGAAATTTACTTAAGCTGCGATTACTAGCGCAAATCACATAAATTTTATTTGATATACGAGGAGCGTGTGTTGGTAAACGCCACGACTTATGTCGTAGATGGGTGTGTGTGCGTGAATGTGTGTATTTCACCGCTGTGTGAACACAAAATACAATAAATAAATGTATCCATTCGATTGCTTATTTGTTGCCTGTCTCTGTCTCTGTTGCTGGTGCTGCCTTCTGCTTGACATTGGCGGAAAGTGCAAGCTCAGCAATGCTGCTGCTGCTGCTCCTGCCAATCTGTTGTATCCTTACAGTTACAGGATACACTTGATACAATTTGAACGTTAGAGTTTTTTTGTTTTCTTTTTCTTAAATAATTTCACATTTTAGATTCGTTTTTTTATTGTAAGTTTATTTATTTTTTCACTCGATTCAATTCATGTAATTCCTTGATTGAGTGTTAAGTGCAAAATTGAATTTTACAAAATTGAATTTGGCGTAAATTGAATTTTAGCAGAAGATACGGAATTGCGTACTGCAAAGTTATTTTTAGTACAAATTGGTTGGAATAAACTTAAGCAACTGTTGAACAGTTTTCTGTTAAATGTTAGCATTTATGTCATATGTAACATATTTGCCAAAATTTATGGCTCTTTTATTATGTGCACAACATTGTATGAGTTGAATTTTTAATTTTTTTGTTAAAAAAAACCATTTCAATTCACCTTTTTCCAGCATCAAAAGTTCAAATTGATTATCGCGATATTTGTACGATAGCACCTCATCTTGACAAAAAGGAATCTTTTTTGTGTAACAATTCTTTTATTGTTAATGTTGGATAGTCGTAAATAGATTCCAAATGTTCAAAAATTGTTTTCATGTTATTATGTTGGACTTTGACTCGCCCTGTTGAACCCTGATTGGACCCATAGTAAACGTTTGTCTGTCTGTTGAAATTAAGATTACGGCCAAATAGCTATTTGTATGAAATTCATTTCAGATAAGACTTAAGTATCGGACTAGAAATAAAAATGGCCGTGGTCAGCAAATTCTAGCTCCCATTTTTAAACACGCCACTTTTAAATCCCAATCATACGTATGGTTAGGTTAGGTTAGGTTAGCGCGGGAGATGGCAGTTGCCATCATAACTTAGGCCGCGATTAGGCCCATTGTATACCCGATATATAACTTCGTTGTTAACCTATGTGAACCATTTGGAAATTTTTATAAACTCCAAAATGGATTTCGGACTCTTTTGAGCTATATCTTCAAGAGAGTCGAAGAAGTGACTTTCGAACACATTGTAACGTCGGTTAGCCAACGCTGGGCATTCACAAAGGAAATGAAAAATGGACTCTTCGACGTCAGGATCTTTACAACTTCTACAAAGATCTCCTACGTTTGTAAGGCCCAATCTAGAAGCGTGTCTGCCTATAAAATAGTGCCCTGTAATGACACCAATTAAAGTTCTGAGACTTTGCCTATCTAAGGAAATAATTCTACGTGTTCTGTTAGCGTCATACAATGGCCATATCGCCCTCGACGTAAAACATGTTGTTAAGTTTGACCATCTAAAATTAGCCCACAAAATACATTTAGAGTCAATGTTGGCTCTTATCAATGCAAGTGGTTTCATAATATAGGTTTCAGAAATTATGTCAGTTAAAGACCCTTTTCTAGCAACCCAACATATTGTAAGATTACATAGCTGCCCTGCTTCACATAGGGATTTTCTGCAGCTAAGGACTGACCGAGACTTAGTAATATTGGACCCAAGGGCCCTGATGGCTGCCTGACTATCAACGTAAATAACAAATGTGTCACTACATTCATAAATTTTGGGTTTAATAATTTGGCATGCCTTCCACACAGCCAGAATTTCCGCTTGAAATACACTGCAGTAACGGGGTAAAGCAAAAGACTCGCTGCTATTCAAGTCCTTGGAAAATACCCCCGCACCTACACCAGACTCCATTTTAGAGCCGTCAGTGTATATTTCTTTGGAATTCAGAATCGGAGTCCAACCTTTCCTTTCAGGTATTTTCACTTGAAAGTTGGTTGAGAACGTTAAAGTGGGATTAATGTAATCAGTTCCATTGTCGATATCACAACCAGGGAATTGTGTAAAAATACTGCCATGGCCATAAGGTTTCGACCTCCAGAAGCCCGATTCCTTCAACCTGATAGCACTTTTTGCTGCAACTCCTTTGGCGTAAATATCAAGAGGCTCCAGATGAAGCAAAGCGTCGAGAGCAGCTGAAGGCACAGTGTTAACAGCTCCGCTAACTCCTATGCCTGCCATTCTTTGAATTTTTGATAAAATTGCCAAAAAGGTTTGCTTGCTTAAGGCCTTCCACCAGACAAGAATTCCGTAGGTCAGAATCGGTCTGATGATGGCCTTATACATCCACAAAACTACTTTTGGCTTAAGGCCCCAAGATTTGTTAAACATTCTTTTGCATGTGTAAGAAGCAGCGCATGCTTTTCGTGCCCTTTCTTCTATATTCATCTTCCACGACAATTTTCTATCGAAGATTATGCCTAGATATTTGGCACTTTCTTTAGGAATCAAACAACCCTTATTAAGAGTTGGATGCCGAGAATACGTATTATTTGTACCAAATTTCATGCATATAACGAAAAATAATTGTACTACAATTAGCGTTTTAGTAAAAAATATGACTTTAAATAAGATGAAAACTTTTTTTTTACCTGAAATTTTTTTCGTTTTAATTTTTTTTTTAAAAAGAAGCTTATACTTTTTCGGTCCAAGGATTCACTTTTTATGGGGAGGTTCATTTTTTGTATGAAGTTGGACCTGCTTTGTAGAATTTCCCGAAAAAAAAGGTTGTGCTGGGGTGAGCTCCACTTGTGCTACGATGTGCCGTATTGAAAATCAAAATCGGTCCAATAGTATAGATTTTATGGGAACGTCCTTTTTTTTAGGGTCCGCGAAGTTAGTCCTGCTTTTGTGGAATTTCCAAAAAAAAAAGTTGTGCTGGGGTGTGCTCGACATGTGCTGCGTTGTGCCGAATTGGAAATCAAAATCGGTCCAATAGTATAGATTTTATGGTGAGGTCCTTATTTTGGTGTATGCGAAGTTAGCGCTGCTTTTGTGGAATTTCCCAAAAAAAAGTTGTGCCAGGGTGTGCTTGACTTGTGCTGCGTTGTGCAGTATTGGAAATCAAAATCGGTCCAATAGTATAGATTTTATGGGGAGGTCCTTCCAGGGCTAACTCGCATACACCAAAAGAAAGGACTATAATATGCCATAAAAGCAGGGCTAACTGCACGCACATGGATTATAGGCTAGACAACTTTAATGCAAATTAAAAACGTAAAAATGCGAATCTTTTTCTTACATAATTTTAGGCAAATTTTTAATATATAGGTATTGTATAAACAATGACTATGACAAAATTTATGAAACATGAATTTAAAAGTTGTCTAAAATTATACAATCAAAAGATACGCATTTTTACGTTTTTAATTTGCACTAAAGTTGTCTTCTGTTTGAGGCATTAGTTTAACATTTTACGTGCAACATGTCATATAAGTGATATTTAATACAAAAAAGCACGCAATGAAGATTGAACAATTTTGCATGATTCAGCTGAAGTTTAGAATGCACATTTTTGCACTTTTCTTAAAGTTCAAAGTACACGCGCTTAGTTTAAAGTTAAAATTAAATTCTCCATTTGTGAGTTAACATTTTCATCTGCGTAAATGTTAACCAACCCCAACTAATGAAATTTTCTATGTGAAAAATTGTGTAAAATTTTTGTAATTTTTATTTAAAACCTGCGACGTGCTTACAATACGCGCGTATTCCTTTTCCGGCACCTGCTGCCAACTCTCTAGCTTTAAGATGGTAAGTACAAACGCACACACACGCAGTTATACCGCAAGCATTTATTCACCGTAATGCTGTGAAGCCACCTACATACATGAACGCGCGCCCGCGTTCTGCTACGTTGACCAAGAATATCAAATGTTTCCCATTGTGTCAAGCCAAATGAATAGTTGCGCATCTTTTGCCACAGATCCACAATTTCTTATTCTTTTTCTTGGTTTGGTTGGGTTTGCCAAGCCACAACCTCATGTCATGTTATTTTATCTATATGTGTGTGTTTGTGTTTGTTTATGTTGTAGTTTAAAAACTGGCATTTTGTTTGAGGGCGGCGGCAGTAGCGACCACGCGTATAAAGGTGGAGTCACAGCCAATTTTTTGG
This sequence comes from Calliopum simillimum, assembly GCA_951812925.1. Taxonomy (NCBI): domain Eukaryota; kingdom Metazoa; phylum Arthropoda; class Insecta; order Diptera; family Lauxaniidae; genus Calliopum; species Calliopum simillimum. Next base: position 107,949,925 of record OX638368.1, read on the forward strand.
AGCCAAACATAACGCTTCGTAACGCAACATAAATAAATAACAAATTGGCGGACAGCTGATGAATTTATGGATTGGCAATGAATTTTATGTTTTACGCAGCAGTTAAGTTATGTAGTCGATGGATGTATTTAAGAGTTTTCTTCCTTTGACTTTTCGCTGCTGAAGTTTAAATTTTTGTTAAGTACTTTTTTGCTGTTTTTCTGTTGTATTGCTTGGATGGAATGTCTTTTTTTTTAAGAGTAAAATGAAAGTGAACGCAAAAATCACTTGAATCTTTAAAATTTGTCAACTAAGATCCTTAGCTTGTCTGTCTAACGAGTTATAACGGTTTAAAGTTTGACATCTTTCTTCTCCGTTCATAGTTGTTATGCCCTATATCTAAGTAAAGCCAATTTTTTGTAAGTTTATAGGCTAATTACATGCCAATTTCAACCCATATACGTACTCTAGTTCGTCAGTTATAGTATTGTACTTTAAATTTTGTCAATTTTGACCCCTCCAGCTCTTCTTTATTATGAATTGTAATGGTTTGAAGTTTGTCATATTTTTTCTCCGTTCATAGTCGACTTGTCCCCTATAGAGTACAGCTAATTTTTCGTTATCTAAATAAAGCCTACATTTTGTAAGATTCTATATTTTCATGCCAACTTTAACCCATTTACGTAAAGTCTAGTCCACGAATTAAAGTAGTTTAAATTTTGTCAACATTGACTCCTGTAGCTCTTCTGTTTTATGAGTTATAAGGGTTCAAGCTTGTCGTCTTTTTTTCCTTTTATATTGGTGCTATCCCCTATCTGAGTATGGCTAGTTTTTTGTAGTATTGTGGGTTAACTACGTGCCAACTTTCACCCCGCTTGTTTTTCTAGCTTGTGAGATATTGCGTTCTAAATCTTGTGAACTTTGACTCTTCTAGCTCATTTATTTTAGAAGTTATAGCGGTTTAAAATATACTAGAATCGGCCAATGGTCAAAATTCGACCACAAAAGTGTTACATAATTTTGGTACATTTTGGACAGTTTTAGTACTTTTTTTGCTATTTGGTACAAAATAGAAAAGCTCATTTATGACCCCTGGTGCAATGACAAATTAGAAACGAAATTAAATAAAAAACATGAAGTCAGTGAGCTTTTTGTCTTTTTCTTTCTGCTGTATCCTCTTTTCAGCTCTGTGTGACCGCTTATTTTTTTGTTGTAAATATTGGAAAATTTTTATATAATTTTACCTGGCTTGAAGGCAGAATAATAAAATAATTTTAACTCTGTGCACATTTACACACAAATACCTTTCTAATGGTGTATAATTCAAAGTCTTGCACCATTTCTAACATAGTATAAAAGGTAGGACAAATTTTTGTTTTGCGTATTAATATATGGATTTATATTTACTCACACACTTCTACAAAAATATGTGTTTTTTTCCATAAAGATGTATTTTAATGCAAAACTTGGACCTGTTGAAGTTTTGGTACTTTTTGTCATCCCTGGTGCGATATCAGCGAAACGAAAGCAAAGCAATAACGAAAACATGTGTCAGTGCTTTGGTTTTTCGTCCTTCTCTTTGTGCTTTAAGCTTTTTTCTGGCTTATTTGACCGTGTATTTTGTGTTGTGAATATTGAAAAATTTGTGTATAATTTTACCTGGCTTGAAGTCAAAATATTAAAATAATTTTACCGTTGTGCACATCTATACACAAATACCTTTCTAATGGTGTATAATTTAAAGTGTTGCTCTATTTCTAACATAGTAAAAAAATATGGACAAGTTTTTGTCTTGCGTATTAATAAATAGATTACATTTTTTTTTTTCGTTCTATGGTGCTATAAACAAATTCCGCAATTCTTCTAGCAGTTTTTTGTCTCATAAGGAGATGTTTGATGAATCTCACATATTTGCCACAGTTGTTCTATTTAGCAAAGACATAAACCTTTCCGAAGTCAATACGTTACAAATCTTTGCTTCAATGAATAATATCTCAGAAAGTAATGAGCCAATTGGAAAACTTGAAAGAAATGTTTTATCGAAAATGATTTGGGCTATTCGATGCCATTGAAAAAAGTGCACTACGCTACTTTCTGTATATATGAAGATGAGATTTTCTGCAGATATTTATTTTAAATCTGTCTATAAATCTCAGCATGGCTACCGATTTTGACTATTTTCGACCAAGTGGCACCTTTTTACTTTGACATTTGGCATTAACCGTCTTGAAAAATAAAGCAAATGGAAGATAAATGTTAAGAAGAAAAAGAAAAAACCACTTTGATTTTCCCGCTTATGACATTTACTGTCAAAAATAAATCTCTTTTGGTCTGCAGAAAGGGGTAGGATTAAGCGACAAGGTTTGTAGACTTCATCACAACGAAATCAATCTACGGTGGAAAAGTAGTATTATTACAATAGTAATGTTTGTTCAAACAATTGCGCAAATAATTGTGCAAACACTTGTGCAAATATCCGACTACGTCATGCACCGCGCCACTCAATCATTGAGTGAGTGGCAGCAGTAAATCTGTTTGCTCACAGCAAATGCATGTCCCGTATATGTGTTGCGTTATAGCAAATCCTTGCAAACGAAATGGTAATTAATTCATATAATTAATGGCCCAGCAGCATTTTTGGCATTTCATTTAAGTCTAGCGAAATAATCTCTAAGAACTCAATTCATTTTATTTGCCTCAAAAACGCAAGGGCACGAGATAAGTTGTATGCAAAACAGAAATGAAATGGAACTGAAATGAATTAAACTTATGAGCAAAAATGAAGCCACATCAATTTTCGAACAAAGGAAATGAAGGACGAACGAGTAAACGGTATGCGTACATGAGAGCATCCTTTGGCAGGCGCTCATCTGTCATCGCTACATTTTAGTCAAACCAAATCAAGCTGAACAGCAAAAGGATAGTAGGAAACGGAAACAAGAGCATGTTGCTGTTGGAGGATTGAACCAGCAGTAACAACAAAAACAACATCCACTGATGTTCAACACAACATTTAAATGGTCGTCCTCGAAATTTTTTTATTTTTTTGTTTTACTTTCATTTCCAGTTGTTATGCTCTCTGCTGTCGTTGAATTTATTTCATACGTCAATGTTTACACACTGCCATGATGCGGTTGCTACTAAAAGGATGTAAGGCTACACTGTAAGAAATATAATGGAGGACTCATAGTGAAAGTTCATTCAATATTTCTGTTATATAGTTTTCGGTGCAATAAATTTTTTTCAGTGTTTAATTTTTTTGGCTTTAAACAATGAACGCACTCACTCCCAAAAAGCGCAGTAAAACACTGCTAATGGAATAGTTGCTCATGCATATGATTTCGTAGTATTTTAATAACCTCGCAAATGTTTGTGCGAATTGGCAGTAGTATTCAAGCATGTTTTGACGTATGGTTCTTTTGGGTGTGAGCGCTTAAGTCGTAAAAGTTGTATGGTCGATAAGCAGAATAATTCAACCAGAAAGATTTATTGAAATATCTGACTTTTATGATTTTTTTTATTTTTTTTTTTTTTGGACTACTTCAAAATACTTTTGTATTTAAAAGAAAAACTACACATAAAAATTTGGTTTCGAATTTTGAACGAAGAAACATTCATCACTTTCGGCGGTATGAATTACGACTAAATTATTTTCATAATCATAAATATGGGCGATAATTATTTTTATATGAAAGTAATTTGGGCGTTGTTTTTTTTTTTTTTTTTTTGTTTTTTTATATAATGCCCGCAAAGGAAACCAATTAAAGCCAAAATTTGGGCGTTATTTCCAAAATGATTACTGCCATCTATACGAAAAAAAATTGGACGTTATTTCATATTTGCTTATACGAACACGCATAATCCCCAAAAGTAGGGATGAATTCCCCATAGTTGGCAACGCAATTCTATTGCTTAACAAACAATGCCCTACAGCAAATAGCTGTCAAATTCTTTTCTTATTTTCTTTCATTTTTTCTTTCGTTTATCAACCACCTTTGAAACAACATGTGCTGCATAAAAATTATAAGTTTCATTCTCATACTGAATAAAGTTTTAGTATAAATGTTTAATCTAAATTCTAATACTCAATAAAGAGTTCCATCACACCATTGTACACCAAAAACAGTTTTTGTTTTTTTTTTTTCATGTGGGCGCTATCCGGTGTGGGTTTTTTCCTGTTTTACATCACGTTGCTAAGCAGTGCTAAAATCTTCAGAACACCAACAATGCTCAGTGCAGGTGATTTATGTGAAGCAACTTACCAGCAAGTGTTAAACTGGAGAGAACCACACACAGCAACTCCTAATAAGTAGATTTTTAGTCAAGGACAAGTGCAAGGAAACCTTTTATTTGCGGTTGAAGTTCGACCACTGACCAATACCAGTAACTATAAATAGTCATTTGAAAAAACTGTTAAGATTGCAAAATGACAAAAATATGAAAAAAAAATCATTAAAGTTAAAGAATGAAATAAACTTCGACTTATCAACTTATTTTCTCGATTATAGATTTTCATTCAATCGCACCAACTAATAAAGATGTTGTTTTTATAGCTTACTTTAAATTTACTTTTATTGAACGTTAGACTTTATAAAATTATGAATAAGTAATAAAAATGAACACTATCAAAGGCTGCAGTTCTTTTTGCTGCGGGTTATAATCGACGAGTGAATAATTTTCCCAACTTGAACTTTAGACTTCAAGTTGAGAAAATGTGCTGAGCAATTGTCAGCAATTTATATTGAATTCGAGTGAGCGAGACGGCAACACTCTTCAGCGCTACAAAGCATTCTATACATTTTTCAAGTTTTGATCATCGTCTGTAACGAGTAGAACTACAGATCGAGTGGGTGGGTATCCCAAGGTTGCGAAAATTGCAATAAAATTAATTCATTACATTCAAATGAAAAATTCTCGTTAAACCGTGACAGCATATTGAACTGAATTAAAAATAAAGAAAATCAAATCAAAGTTAAACTCACAAGTTAAATTGTAAAATATCGAAAATAAAATAACAAATAATTTAATTAAACATTGATGCATTGATGCAGTCCCTCCAATGAAGGAAATTCATTATATCCTGACATATACAAACACACAAGCCAAGCACTATACATATACGGCTGATAATGCAACCAACAACTGAACGAATTTACAGTACGAAATGAACTGCAGGAATTCACTTATTGAATCAAAGTTACTGGATATGGAATTTTTATAACTCTGCCATAGTATTCACATATGTATACCTACACAAACACAAATAGGCAACATGGAAGTTGGTGTGTGTGAATGTCTGCAAATTCTATTAAAATCGAACACAAATGTTTGTTTATTCACATTGATGGGGCAAAAAGCGATGGTTTTCTTGATTTTGGTTGAGTAAATTACATTTGCGGTCAGTAAACTGAGGGTTATTCCTTTTTTAGATTCTTTTTTTTTTTTCACTATCAAATGCATTGAGTTGGCGAACCCACACTTTTTGGTGCACGACTACTATCAGTCATTCATTTATTTATGCATTTACTATTCAGCTAAACATGTTGTATACCAGAGCTGTAAGGAAGTGCACTAATTTGTAGGTACCACATTAATTCATGGTTTTGTATATGAAGCACTCCACGCCAAGTCGTCGTCTGAGTTCTCTTTTGCCCCATAAGCATATTCGTTAAAAAAGCAAAATAACTTATCTTTTGTCGAAACAAACGCAAGTTATTTGCTTTTGTTTTTTTAACAAATATGCGTATGGGGCAAATGAGAACTCGGGCGACGAAGTGTACCAAAAAAAAAAATTTTTTTCTCCGATTTCGCTCAAATTTGGCAATATGGTAGATCCGGTGTGCAAGAACAACAATCCGGGTCCTAGTACCATTTGTCGTTAAAATTGAGGGTGTTGAAGTTGGCGATTTTAGTCATTTTCATGAAAAGGGTGTTTTTTCAAAAATTTATAGCTTACACTAAAGTTTGTAAATTGATAAATTTAAGTTACTGGTCCCATTTATTTTGAAGCGTTCTTTTTATAAAAAAATACTTCTTGGTGAAAAAAATGTTTTTTCACCAAAATTTTTTACACTTAAAAATACTTTTGAATTTTTTTTTAAAAAAAGCCCCCTTAGATTTTTTTAAAGGTACCTTAAATTAAAGCATAATTTATAAGCTTTAAAATGATGTATAACTCAAGATGGGATTCGGACGCTAAATAAGAGTTTTTGGCTTTTGAACGCCCGTGGCAGGCAAAAATCTTTTTTTACTCGAGAGGAAAACATCTTACGTTAAAAGTGTATATAGCAAAAAATGCTTTAAATTATCCAAGCAATACGTGTGATTTCTTTTGGAATTTTTTGAAAAGCAAAAAAAAAATTTTTTTTCCTTTCAATATTTTTTGCAAAAATTTTTGATAAAAAAAATTTTTCACAAATTATTCAAAAAAAAAAAGTTTTAAAAAATTCTAAAAAAATGCACACGTATTTCTTAGACGATTCTAAGCATTTTTTGCTCAGTACACTTTTTACGTAAGATGTTTTCCTGTCGAGTAAAAAAAGATTTTGTTCTGCCATGGGCTTTCAAAAGCCAAAAACTCCCATGTATCGTCCGACTCCCATCTTGAGTCATACATCATTTTAAAGCTAATAAATTATGCTTAAATTTAAGGTACTTTTAAAAAAAAATCTAAGGGGGCTTTTTTTAAAAAAAAAATTCAAAAGTATTTTTAAGTGTAAAAAATTTTGGTGAAAAAACATTTTTTTCACCAAGAAATATTTTTTTATAAAAAGAACGCTTCAAAATAAATGGGACCATTAACTTATAAATTTTTGAAAAAACACCCTTTTCATGAAAATTACTAAAAACGCCAACTTCAACACCCTGTATTTTAACAACAAATGGTACTAGGACCAAATCCTCCCGGATTGTTGTTCTTGCAAACCGGATCTACCATATTGCCAAATTTGAGCGAAATCGGAGAAAAAAAAAATTTTTTTGGTACACTTGGCGTGGAGTTCTTCATATACATAAGGGCAAGTTGAATTAAGTACTTGGCAATAGAGTAGAAATTTGCTAATTCTGTCCAATTATGATTTCATTAACTCAATTGCACTTTTCGAAAAATAACTATTAAGGGAGTTATCTTTGGCCTAGCTAAACATTAAATACCCTGCACTGCAGTATTTTAAAAATTTGGGTTTGTTCTCAGTGTCTGAGTGAAATTTAGTTGGATTATCTCAAAAAACGATTTCAGTATCGTATTTGGATCTTTTGCTTATATGGGAGTTTACCTGTTTTTTGGTCAGAGCTTGCATTTACTGTTCTTAGTAAGCATTTTGAAGCTTTTGCTTATATTTCTAATGCAGATCGTAAGTCTCCTCAGATATCTAAGTTTTAGAGCTGTAAGACAGCTACACACGTTTGAGCCTGAAACGAGGCTACGTTTTGGTTACTGAATTGTGATAAGCAAGGAAATCTGATCTGATTGTGCACAATTTTTGCCATTAAATACTTTTGAGAGGTATGGCATAATAGCAATTGGCTCAAAATTTCCATAAGCTTTTGGTTAGGAATAATTTTAACCACTTTCCAGGCTTGCGGCTTGGTAACGTTGAGGTTGTATGTATGAAATTAAAAATATGAACTATACAGAGTAAGAGTGTCGGTAGCATTGCTTTTGGATGAATATCATTATAACCAGCAGATTTGGTCTGTACTGTCAAAAAAGCCTTCAAAACTTCAACTTAAACAATGCCTGAAGAATAAAAAAAAACTATTGTTGATATCTATTTTGGACCCTTTTCTTATATGGGAGGTGCTACGCCACCTTTTTTTTTTGAGCTTGCCTATTTTATGATCAGAGCTTGCAGTGACTGTTCTTAGTATCTGGGTGAAGCATTTTTTGAGATAATGCAACCAAATTTAATCCGACACTGAGAACAATAAGTGCAAGATCTGAGCAAAAGCTATGAGGATTGAGAAAAGTGGTTGTGGCATCAAAATAACACCCGTACTAGTTTTACTTCGTTTGTTACTTTTGCTCTGAACTCAGTTTTCGGTAATCATATTTTACATACTCAAGTCCGTTTGGAACCCATTTTAGTGGCTTTATTCGTCACTAAGGTCTCCAACTTTTTAAAATGGTATATTTCTTAAGCAATGACTCGTGTTGAACTAATTTATACAATAGTAAATTTTCAAAGCAATAAAACTGTTGACTAATATTTTACTATAGATGGAACTGGACTTTTAACCTTGAATAACTTGATCTCGTTATTTCTTATGCAAAAATAAAGATAATTCTGGTGAAATAAACTCACTAGAAATTACATCACATGAAAATTTTAAGCAAAATTGTCTAAGAATTTCATTGGAAATTAAGTAATTTCTTAAATCTGCAATTCTTTTAACAATTTTTTTTTTTATTTAGCAATTTTTATGCATCCTGTATACAAATTTCTTTCATTTTTTTTTTTTAAATTTTACCCTTCCACTTGAATCGTGTATTTTGAAATGTTTATAAATAAAACTTTTTCAGTTAAAAAAAAAAAACAAGAAATTATTTTTAATCTTAAGAGAAAATTGTCTTACTTAAGTATTTAAATCTTATGTCACAACCGCAGCATACTTATGACAACAGCAGTTGACACCAACTCATATGCAACACTTACACACCCGCACGCACACACTCAAATAAATGCCTTCCTAATTACCAGCGCAACTTTTGCTCGTTAACTTAAATGCGTCTTACAATATGATGGTGGTGAAAAGATGACAGTGTGTGCGCTGTGAAAACCCTTAGCTTTTGTAATTCATATCATTAGCTGTGGCTCATATTCAACAACAACAACAACAATAAGAATAGTAGCAACATCAAGAAAAACAAAAAGTTTATAATTATCATTAACATCAAAAAAAAAAAAAAAACACAAAACCCCGACTCTCTGGTGACGCCTCAAGAAATTGTGAAAATTCGTTTGTTTTTACACACAGTTTGTTAAGCTCAAGTCATGAATGTGTGTACTCAAATCAAAATATGGGAAAAGTACTCGAAAAGTGCATTTAAGATGTGTGGATAAAAAATTCTTTATTAAGGTGACCAAATATTCATGTTATATTGATATTATAAAATAATTTTTTCGTTCATAGCTAGCAAGTTCCAAAACAATTTAAATATTTTCAATATTTTTCAACGTTTCAGAGATTTATGAATATTTCAACTTTCTTTGAAGATTAGTTTCCAAATTACAAACATTTTTTTCTAACAAACTAACTAATTATCGTCTTTCTGAACTCTTTCACCCTAAAAATCTTTTGGGCTTAAAATATTTTTTGATTTCTCATCAGAAATCGAATGCATCTCATTTAAGTTAAAAAATTTACTTAGTGGAAATTTATTGCTTACATTCGGCTACCCTAAGTCTTTGTAACCGCATACTTTCAGCATTTTCTTCTCTTGTGGCTGCTGTACTTGAGCTGCACATCAATTCTTATACAGCACTTGCCCCGTGGCATCTTCGAAGTAGTGCAGAAGAAATCCAAAATATATAAAATAAGACTTACATGAAAGATTTCGTCAGCTTAAGGATAAGTTATTCCCAACTGAAAATTAAGTATATTAACTTTTTTAGGATTTTTTTATTAGTTTTTTTATTAAATAATAAATGAATATTTTCTTAGAAAAAGTGTTGATTTCATACAATACACCACAAAATATCAAAATATATCTAAAATATTAAGATCTCCTGTTAAATTCCTGTAGGTTTGATTGTCGGATCCAAGTATGATTCTTATCCCCGATTACTGTTTAATATTTAATCTACTCGAAAATGTTAAGTACCTTCTATCCGGTGTGCTAGTTCTATCTTTCTCTTCCGGGTAAATGGTACTAAATTGTTTTTATTAGCTTATTTCTAATCAGTTTTCTCCTAACCAGTTCAGTGCGATGTTGAGAGCTACCATCATAAACTTAGGCCACAAATGGGCTCATTGTATACCTGCCTGATGGCTTCGATGTTAACCTAAATGAACTATTTTAAGATTATGCCTTCCAGACAGCTAGAATTTTTGCTTGGGATACACCGTAATTAGAGTTTCTATAATTACCATTCATTAGCAAAGCCCTGAACTTCAAATTTGCGGCTATCTCAATAATTCTCGACTTTGTAGAAGTTCGCTGATAATTAGTAGTAAGTAGTATGTAGTTAGAAGTTAGTGGTTAGTAGTTAGTAGTTAGTAGTTAGTAGTTAGTAGTTAGTAGTTAGTAGTTAGTAGTTAGTAGTTAGTAGTTAGTAGTTAGTAGTTAGTAGTTAGTAGTTAGTAGTTAGTAGTTAGTAGTTAGTAGTTAGTAGTTAGTAGTTAGTAGTTAGTAGTTAGTAGTTAGTAGTTAGTAGTTAGTAGTTAGTAGTTAGTAGTTAGTAGTTAGTAGTTAGTAGTTAGTAGTAAGTAGTTAGTAGTTAGTAGTTAGTAGTTAGTAGTTAGTAGTTAGTAGTTAGTAGTTAGTAGTTAGTAGTTAGTAGTTAGTAGTTAGTAGTTAGTAGTTAGTAGTTAGTAGTTAGTAGTTAGTAGTTAGTAGTTAGTAGTTAGTAGTTAGTAGTTAGTAGTTAGTAGTTAGTAGTTAGTAGTTAGTAGTTAGTAGTTAGTAGTTAGTAGTTAGTAGTTAGTAGTTAGTACTTAGTAGTTAGTAGTTAGTAGTTAGTAGCTAGTAGTTAGTAGTTAGTAGTTAGTAGTTAGTAGTTAGTAGTTAGTAGTTAGTAGTTAGTAGTAAGTAGTTAGTAGTTAGTAGTTAGTAGTTAGTAGTTAGTAGTTAGTAGTTAGTAGTTAGTAGTTAGTAGTTAGTAGTTAGTAGTTAGTAGTTAGTAGTTAGTAGTTAGTAGTTAGTAGTTAGTAGTTAGTAGTTAGTAGTTAGTAGTCAGTAGTCAGTAGTCAGTAGTTAGTAGTTAGTAGTCAGTAGTCAGTAGTCAGTAGTCAGTAGTCAGTAGTCAGTAGTCAGTATTCAATAGTCATTAGTCAGTAGTCAGTAGTCAGTAAGTACACATTTCGCAAATCTGCACATTTCTTATTACTGGTGATAATTTCTATATTTTTATATCACAAAATCAAATGTAAATATTGGGTGTACAACTTTGCTTCCGCCGTTTTCCGATAGGTGGCTGTACCGGCTGAGGCTGGTTGAAATACATAGATAATAATGCCTTTAAAGTGAGTGTGGACAGTGCCTAACGAATTGTCATCGCCGTTTCAGTGACAGTTGTTCTTGTTTTTGTATTATTCACGCTCGAAAATGTCCGTTTATGTGCCCAATTCTCGCCATTTGCGGGAAGTTTTACTTTTCTGTTACAATTCGAAAAAAAATGCAGCTGAAGCGCATCGAATGCTCTCAGAAACTTACGGTGATGCTGCTCTGAGTGAAAGAACGTGTCGGGAGTGGTTTCAACGTTTTAAAAATGGTGATTGCGATGTCGAAGAAAAACATGGTATTTGGTGGGATCAGCTCGGTGTGATTTACTACGAGCTCTTAAAACCGGGTGAAACCATCACAGGAGATCGCTACCGAACGCAACTGATGCACCTTAGTCGCGCGCTAAAAGAAAAGCGGCCACAATATCAAGAGCGACATGACAAAGTCATCCTCCAACACGACAATGCTCGGCCTCACGTCGCAAAAGTGGTCAAAAAGTACCTGGAAACGCTGAAATGGGAAGTCTTGCCCCACCCGCCGTATTCCCCAGATGTCGCCCCTTCTGACTTCCACCTATTCCGTTCGATGGCACACGGCCTGGCAGATCAACATTTTCAATCCTTCGAAGAATTGGAAAAATGGATTGCTTTATGGATAGCGTCAAAAGAGGACTCCTTTTTTCGAGCCGGGATCCGAAAATTGCCGGAAAGATGGGTGAAAGTTGTCGCTAGCGACGGACAATACTTTGAATAATACATCTGTAAGCACTTTTTCGCAATAAACCTTTTAATTTTGGAAAAAAAAACGGCGGAAGCAAAGTTGTACACCCAATATTATATAAACCTTGTGCAAATATGTGTCCGCTACATGCAACTAACTCAAACACACACAGTTACACTTTCACAATTACATACATAAATAAATGTATGTATAGTTTTGCTTTAAACTCTTAAAGTGTTTGGAAGCACAGCAACCAAGAGCAGTGACAACGCTTTGAGTGATTGCATTTGAGTCAGTCAAAATCAGCTGAAAAAGTTTTTGCTTAACTCTTGTTGTTGCTGTTGTTGTTGTTGTTGTTTTTGTATACAAACAATTCTCCGGGTTTCTATATTGTAATACATTTGAGAATTTAAATTCTCTTGAATTTTTCTCTACATTTCTTCTTATTTCATTTCAAAAAGAATACTCAGCTTCCTTTCACTTGCAGTTTTGGTATCTTATTGTGGAATCCCAATTGTTGTTATCATTGCTATCGTTTGAAATTTAAATTTTCTAATCGTTTGGTGCATCGTTGTTACTCTTGAATTGTAAATATTTTCCTTAGATGTAAGCAGAAAAAAATTTATGAAAAAAATGAATGAAGTTTTTTGTCAGATTTTGAGGCTTGAGTTCATTAATTGAACAAGCTTCCTTAACGAGTAAACTTTAAAAAGATTTTTTTTTTCTTTCAAATGATTAAAATCATCAGAAGGCTGCATGCAAGACTTTAACACAATTAAAATATTCCATTGTCTAGATGGATTCTTCCTCCTGGAAATATAGCTACGGACATTCATAATGATAAGCTTCCTTCTAAAACCTTTCTGCTCAAATGTTCTCAATATCGTTGATCTAGATCGTAGCTGTCGCTGATCTCTTGAAATGTTTTATGCCCACTTTATAGTTAAATAAGAAGTGCTTGATTTAAAATTCCGCATACACCCTTCGCATTGCTGCTGAATTCGGGATAAAAATTATAATTAAATATCACTCATACGCCATGGTATTCGAATAAATAAGCAAATGCATTTAAATTCAAAGAACATTTGTAATCCACTCCAACTCCCCCTTTAACATTTCTTATGTCAAGTTAAAAAATGCAAATTAAAAATAAAAAATATTATACACACATACATACACACAGAAACATTGACATACACATACAAACAAACAAACATGACTTGCAGCAGCAGCAGCACGCATTGCAGCGCATCATACATGCATGCACACAATCAGTGAGTGTGAAGGACGAATATGCAACAAGAAAGAAATTAAATTTTCTTCAATAGGGACGAGGAGTTAATACACAAATACACATACAAATAAAAAAATATGCTCACACAGAAACACATATATGTGCATATTTTATATATACACACAAACAAACAAACAAACATTTGCCGTTTGCACAAAAATATGCAACTCAATTATAATTTGCACTTAATGAAGTTGTATTTGTAGTTGTAATTGTAGTAGCTACTACTACTGCTGCTGCTGCATTACTTTATTTGTAGTAATTGCGTTGTTGTTGTTTTTTTTAAATTATTAATACTGTGGATTTTTCTATTTTCCAGTTTTGTCTTATTAAATGGGTGTTCGCTGAGTTTTAAAACATTTGGTATTTTGACTTAAAACATTAATATGGAGCTTTCTTCAATCCTGAACTGTTCCAGAACGTGACTTTAATCTTTTTCGACTTAATGCGATTGTAGCCTTCGTTAAAACTATTTATTGACGATATTTTTTGCCCGTTTGGGGATGCTTTGTTAAAAGTTTTCAATGGTGGATTATAGGTAATTGAACAAAGAACAACATAAGCCAATTTTTTGAGCCCGTTTAGGGCATCCATAACTCTAGAACTATTCACCTGATTTTTATGAATTTTTTCATTAATGGGTAGATTCGATGCCCAGTAAGGTTCTGTATAAAAATTTCCTCGGTTTCGTCCGGGAAATTAAAAATCTTAAGCAATCGTGAACCATTTGCCCCATTTGAATGATTTTTTTAACGAGTAGATTTATTGCCTAGTAAGGTTTTATGATAATTATTTTTTCGAAATTCATTCGACTTTGTCTGGAATATTAAAATTTCTTAATAACTCAACATATAAACCCACCAACAAAATCACTCAAATCGGGTTAATAGTTCTGGAGTTATAAAGGTTTTTAATATCCCGAACTAAACTGAGGGAATTTTAAAAAAATTAACATTACTGGACAACATATCTATCCAAAAAAATAAAAAAAAAAACATAAAAATCGGGTTCACGGTTTTCGCGTTATGGAGTTTTGTAAATTTTTCCTACGCGATATTTCGGATTTGACCCATAAGGAATGGGGTCAAACATAGTTTATTTGAAAAGCGGTAGCTTATTTTTTGCCTCGAAGGTGCTATTGAAAATTTAAATATTCATAATATATATCTTTTATATCCGACTCCGTTTCCGAATATTGGCTACAATTCTAGTCCCGACTCCGAAAAATCATGTATCAAATATTCTGTTCTGACACCGGTTCTAGTTAAATCACCTACGTAATATAAGGTGACCAACCGTTCCGTATTTTGCAAGACAGTGCTGGATTTTGCCCACTCGTCCAGGATTCAAAAACGTCCCGAAAATGTCCCAGATTTTCAAGTATGTCACGGACATAACATGGATGGATGCATATTGTATTTTGTAATTTTTTTTTATTTTATTCTACAACAGTTTTTGCTTATGGACACATCATGGAGAAGACCATAAAGTACAAATTATAGACAATATACGTATAATTGACCACAGACCATAAGGGAAAGATCATAGACTATAGATTATGGACCTAAGACCATAAAAGAAAAATCATAGACCTTTTATACACCAGAAAAAACAGAATATAGGCCATAGATTAAGGACCTGAGATCATAAAGGACAGATTAAAGATAACATATTGTTGACATCATAGACCATGAGAAACCTTTTTTAAATAAACTTTTAGATAATGGTATGTGCTTTTTAAGAATAAATTTGGTTCATAGAGTTTAAAAGGATTTCGCAAAGTTCTGTACTTTTAAAGTTGATACTTTAATTTTTTTTTTCCTCCTATTTTTCACGTATGAGTAGGTCCCATAAACATACTTTTTTGTAATTTTTCGTAAGTTTTGTTAAATGTGCTTTAGTTTGGTGACACATTTGTGACACCAATTTCTTGATTTGAGGTCAGAATGTTTTGCGACATTCAAAAAAATTGTTGTTTGAAGTTTCCAACTTTACTGCAATTCTGTGTGCAAGCTTGCACTTCTATTTGATTATATTCTTTTAAGCTTTGAAATTTAGTATTTATTTTCAAAGGATATGAAATAAAATGTTGTTAAGCTACCCATTCAAGGCTAAAAACTAAAATGTTTTATTTTTAAAATAGAAACCAATAACACTTTACAACATCATGGACTCGCATGCCATCATCAACTTCATCGTTCATTCGTCATTACATCTCTACATGACTTATAACACACATAAAGTAAGACCTCGCTGTATTGTACTATCTATCAAACGAATGTTTTCACAAATATCCTTACATAAAGGATAATGACGTTGCAACAGAATGCAAGGATTTTACTCTCAATAGCAAAGCAGGCGGCACACAAGGTTGTATAACAAATATCGTAGTAGAAAGTAGTGGATTGCGAAAGAGAAAAATGATGAACTTGAGTGAGATATTCTTTTTCACTCAAGGATTTGCAACAACTGTGAACTTGAAAAAAAAAAAGAATTTACAACACTAAGTACATCATGCTGCATTGGCAACATAATTCATTAACTCATTTAACAAATTATATTACTTTTAAAATCGCACCCAAAAAGTCACAAGAAGCACGTATAATTCATTCGAGCATTCACTGTATTTATTTCGTAGCTCAGTCATTTTTCAATCGATGTTTAAAATTTTCCATCAAAATGAAAATTCGTAAAAAAGTCCTGGGGCTAAGCTATGATTTTTTTTTTTTCGCCTCTAGGTATAAAAAGACCTTTCGGTAGGTTCAAAAAATATCCTTGGATGATGAAGAAAACCGAGTACGCCGAAAATTATTTTTTTTTAGTTCACAATGTGCTATGTGAGAACCCAGAACTTTTAGTTTTTTTCGAATTTGTAGCAGAGTATTATTGTTACAGAGATATTTTGCGGTTATGTCTTAATATTTAATCCACGTTACAATACAAAATAAATAACTCAACGGAAAATGAAAGCGCATTGAAACGACTTCCGATATGCATCCAGGAACGCAAGAAGCTGCTTCCAGCGCTGTTCCTACTGCATATATTTATAAAAAAAGCATGTCATTGCGGGGAACCACATCATCGTAAGCACATGAAATACGCTTTCGTGGAAGTTGAATAGAAGCAGACATAATTTTCAGAGATATAACTGAGAAAAACTCAAGAAATACTGAGAGATTTTTTGTCTAACTTTTGGCAGATTTTTATGTGCTTCTATTGCGCTCTTTTGGGAAGTGGTTCAATTTCTTTCAGTTGGGTAGTTTCTTGTTATCTGGATAACTTGATATCTTTTTTCAAATCGATTATGATCCTATCACTTAAAAAAAATGTTATTGTAGAAATATCGGGAACTTTTTTTTTTCATTCTTCTTTAACATCAATACTTTTCTACTAACATATTATTATACTTAGTTACTTAAAGCTATTTTTTTTAAGCACTACTGTGAGTTAGTAACATTATGGATATTATTTTACTTGAAACTAATTTGTAAGAAAATTTTGCGTTTTTTGAGTTTTTTCGCACCCTGTACTTTTTATTAAAATGCTTATAGATGTTGGTAATTTTTCTTGTAGTGGTGTAGCCGACGATGTCCCAGATCGACTCCTGGATGTTCTCCCTTTTGTTACACACTCGAAGAATCGACACAAAAAATAAATACAACAGACACCGTAAATTCACGTTAAACTATTTATCTTTATTTTTTCTAAAAATTCGAGTTGGATTACTATTATTTAAATCAACCGGCTCTTCACACAAAGAACGTATTACCATCGTTCTTAATTTACTTACTCTATTTATTGATTATCATCGGTAAGCTAGAAAGAGCTTTTAGTTGCATGAACCGAGCTTTTCTCCTCGTTTCATACCTGAGCTCATTCTAACTTCCGAGGGAGAGTTCACGCTGTGAGTTTGCATAGCTAAAAATCAATAGGTTTGATCACGTAGGCGAGTTTGTGTTGCTAAGAATCAATGGGTTCGATCACGTACGCGATTTCCGATTCTCATGCTTTTGCCGGACGCATTTCATTCGGGTGTCCATAGCAAAAGCATGTTGTTGGTGTATTTAGTGTATGAAGTTGTTTTGACTAAAATAGAAATCACACGATTGATCACGTTGGATACATTCCATTTTGGTATCCCACGGTTTGGCTTTAGCTGAAACTCGATCTTTCGCTGTGCAAGCAAAAGAATGTTCTGTATTTAATTAGGGTGTACTGATAAAAATATTAAGCGGTTACTTTATGAATGAATTATGAATTAGGTGCTTAGCGAACTCACAACATCCCTCTTGACTATATTTTTCTTATTTTGAGTCCTATAATTATCTTAACATTATTATTGAATGATTATTTATTAGAATGGATTTAAATATACTCTAAATATTTTGTATTATTAAAAAAAAATCAATAAAATTTTTGAATTTTTTGTATGGATTTCAATTTTTAAGTTTTGTCAATTCAATTAAAGTTCTAATTAAAATAAAATTCCTCCTAATTTTTCTTCATGTTTTAGAACTTTAAATGAATAAACTCTAAATATTTTGTAGTATGTAAAAAAAACTAAAATTTTTCCTAATTGATTCATGGCTTGACCTTCGTTACTCCGGTAAGTTCAGCTCTGTATTGATGTCTTCTGGTTGGATGTTGGTTTTGCCTCTTCTCTGGGAAATATATTGCTGTTGTAGTAGCTCTGCTATGTACACGGCGTTGCACTGGACGTCATTGATTAACCTTGGATGCTATGTTCATCTTATCTGATTATGTACTTTTCTTAATTTTCAACATTTTTTCTCATCACAGAACTGTGGATCAGGCTCGAGTTCCGGTGATCTGCGTCAGTTTTCTGGGTGTATCGATAATATCTCTGGCCGCATTTATTATGGGTTTCCTATTGCGTTTTTTTGTTTTACTTCGGCTTGTTAGCACTTTATATTGTTGATCTGGTGGTTTGTGATTGTTTGATTAAATAATTCAGCTTCAATTTCTTCATCTTTCTCATATAACTTGGTCGGTTTTGCATTCTGTTTTGGTTATTCGGACTATGAAAGTCAAGCCGCTGGATTCTGTTGATGATGATTTGGATTTCATAACTTTGATGTTATGGGTTTGGCTTTCTCGATACGTTGTTCTGTAACTTATGCTTACTTCAAGTATTTCGGCATATCTGGTTACCCCTCTTGCTGACATTGAAAATAATCGTTCTGGATCACTGCTAGATTCGTTTACTGGATTAAGTTATTGGTGCGTTGCTGTGTTGATGGTTATATTTTAGATTTTGTCGGTTAAGTTCTTTTGAAGAATGTTTTCTTTCAGTATTTGCTCTTCTGTATTCTGTTGTTTGGTTGTCATAGGAAATTTTTGACAACCCGTTGTAGAATCGGCTTTTTCCGCATTCGATTGGTTTTTGCTGACCTCTCGTTTTGTGTTTATATCAACAAGTAGCATTGTTGGCAATGTATTTTCCCCTTCGGATTCATTTATAGGCTCTTGATGTCTTTATTTACGGAGTTTGTGATGAATGGTGTCTTCTGCTGGACTCGTTCAATTTATATTTCTTCTTGTTATGATGTATAAACCATGAATCATATACTTCTAATTGATAGGTACTAATTTCTCTATATCATTTCTCTAAGATTTAAGTGAATTTAAATTCCAATTTAGTTTAAATCATTTCAATTTAATATTCAATTTTTAAGTTTGATTCTATTCTATATTTTTTCCTTTATCTAAATTTTCATTTACTTGTTAATTATTTCAATTGAAGCTTAATTATTTGCAACCTTTATATATGTGTATGCGTTTTCCCCTTTAGCATACAAATATACTTAATTTACGGCAATGCATTCCGTTTAGTTCAAATTTTTAATTAAAATTTTCTTTTGTTTTAATCCCGTAATAATTTTAATGTTAAAATTGAGTTATTAATTTTTAGTTTAGTTTGTACTTTCTTTATTTAATTAATTAAAATTATTGAGATCATTTTGTTTAAAAGAATTATTTGAAATTTTTGCATAGATTTCTTGAGTATTTTGTGCCAACCCTGTAGTTTTTTGTTAATATTTTATTTAAATTTTTTAAAGACATTTTGATTAAGCATTTCTGTGAGATAGTAAGATTAGTGGAATCATTTTTCTCTAGTAAAAATTAGTGTGAAGATAGAGTTTTTTATTTTTTTTTCTTGGACGCCCTGTACCGTTTTGTTTACTTTTTAAATACATTTTTCTTTAGTATTTTTGTGAGTTAGATTGTTAAGATCGTTTTACTGATAAAATACAATATTATTATGAAAATTTTGCGAAGGCGTTTCGGCTTTTTTTTTTACACCCTGTACTCTTCTGTTAAAAAATATTTCTCTGAAGCAGTTGCATAAGTAGTAGATTATTCAGATCATTTCTTTAAAAAAGTTAAAGTGAAATTTCCGCAAAGGTTTTAGAGTATTGTTTTCACACCCTTTTCTGTTAAAATTTTATTTTGAGTGTTTGCTGTTATGTTTACATTTTGTTTAAAATATCTAAGGACATTTTTCTTAAGTATTTTTGTAAGTTATTGAGATTGTTGTTTCATCCTTACATAACCTAATTATAATAATATTAATCATATGAATCACATTTCCTTTTGGGTCTCTGGCCATGTTTGCGCCAGTATGCAACTGCATAATCTTATATTCACTGTCGTTTCCTTTGTGTGTGTTTGTGTAAATTAAATTGTAATTCATGTTACATTTCTTACTCTCGAACTTTGTTTGGAACTTTTGCAGGATGTGGAATATTTTGCATTACATGCAGGATGCTGCTGCAGCAACAAAATATTAATGTCCTTAGTTTGTTAAATGAGACATGTTTAACTTGCAGCAGCATCAGTGCAACGCTGTGTATGGTTTAATTTATTAATTGAGTTTCTTTAACTTGACATGGAAGGTTAAGCGTTTTATTTTTACAATTAGGTGTACTTACTGCACTACTGTAAGTTTTCAAGCACCATGCCAAAATAAAGTGAAATTCATATCAACTGCATTAAGAAATTTATATTTGATAAAAATGTGCTTGAAGTTGTTTAAAAATGAAAAACAAATTGTAAGTATTTTATTAAAAACTTTCATAGAAAAAACCTTTACTGACAGCGCCAGTAAAATACCCATGTAAATGTCTTGTTCTGTGCACAATAAAAAATATCAATAACAAATACAAAAAACCAACGTCCCACGTCAATAAAGCCACAAATTGGCAAACTTTGGCAACACAAATAGCCACAGTAAATTTTAAGGGTAAAAAGATAAAACAAATAGACAGGAAATACTCAAAATCTATAGCTATTACGGTTCTATAAGATGCATTTTTGGCAGTGCAAAAATTTTCAAGAATTTCTTTTCTTTTTATGTTGTTTTTCCTTTTAACTACAAACCGAATACTTTTGAAATTGTGCTACTTATGTAGTATATGCAAGGAAAAGAACACAGTATTCTGTTGAAGCCGAAACCTCAATTGCTTGAAGAAAGTATTTTTATTGCAAAAACCTAACGAACTGAAAGTGAAACTTGATTGCCATTTCTGTGGCCTAAAGAACAATAAAGGATAGAAAACACATACAAATTTAAATATTTCAATGGATCCATTTTCATTTCTTTAAAGCCTATGCTCTTTAAATGACCATTTGTAAAAGAAAATTTTGTAAACATCAACATATACATTAGACCGGTGCGTTTTGGACGAAAGTTTAAAATTCGTCGCGCAACCGGCAGAATTGTAAAGTTTAACTATCGACATGAAGATTGCCGCCACCCTAGCTCTGAGAGATGACAGGAAGGGGTGTCGATATATTTTTGAAAGTTGAAAAACATGGTTTAAAAATGCATGCTCATAGGTCCGAAGTGAATCAGTTCTCAGCTTCATAGTAGGTCGAAAACTGAAATACAAGACATGGATTCTTATGTATTTTTTCCCGTAGAATCGAATGGCATCATTAGTTTTCTGATTAGACGTCCATTTTTGGCGTTAAGTGAAATTTTTCCAAATCCTCTGATTGAGCACTCCACAATAGAACAGAAAAATTCTTAAAAAATTTTTAAATATACTTTTTTTAGGATTTTTTCTGATGAATCCAGTGGTATCATTTTTTTTGCGCCACAACATTATTTTCTTTCATGAAAAACGAATTTTTGATTTTTATTATCAAAATATATCACTTAATCGGGCGTAAATATTTAGTCAACGACGGTTCCCAACGTCCGGACGGTTTTTTTTTCGGTGCCCCTTAGTAAAATTTTTTTGGAATATTTTTGGAAATTTTTTTAACCCATTATAAACAAGTTTTTCAAAAAGGGGTCAAAAAGACCCTTAAAAACGGGATGTAATGGGTTAAGATGTATTGTACTGTATTTTTATTCACATTTCTTCAAGTATACAAAAATTAAAAATTCATTTAGAAATATCAATAGGGAATAATTCACATAACTTAATGTAGAATCACGCATGGAACAATATTTTAGAACATCTTAACCCATTATAAACAAGTTTTTGGAAAAAGAGGTCGAAAAGGCCCTGAAAAACGCTATACAATGGGTTAAGATGTTCACGTAGAATCAAGCATGGAACAATATTTTAGAACATCTTAACCCATTATAACAAGTTTGTAAGGGTCTTTTCGACCACTTTTTCCAAAAACTTGAGCTGGAGACGACGACAGTGAGTGGATTTTTATGTGAGAACTACGACAAAAGGTTGCTTACACACAAAAGACCCACAAACCCGAACACTACAAGCGACACACCAACAACAACAGCAGTAACGACAACGTGCCTCTGCGACACCCCCCCCCCCCAACAAGCCGTCCGTCTATTTTTTTCCCCTTCGGTGTTTCGTTCCTCCGTTTGTTGCAGGATAAAGGTACTACAAAATATAAATTTTGTGTAGCCGAACCCTGGACGCGGATCAGATAATGCGTGAGCCAAAAATGCGGTAGTCTCATCGAGGTTTAAGTTTGAGAAAATGTGTGATTGATCTTCAAATAGCGCCATCGCGCTTTGAGGAGTAAAATGTTAGACCAACACCCATTATTTTCCCCTTAATACCCATTATTTCAACCACTTCTCTAAATACATCTATATATTTACCACCTAACTCTAGCTCTTAGGAGGGCTCTCCTGCAAAAATAATGAGGGTATCCCTTAAAACGTGTAAATGCCTTGAAAACCTAGTAAGCCCGTTATAGTTGTCATGCGCATGCTGAAGCAGTTCAGTGTTGGTTTAGCTACAGTGCAATAACGTTCAAATTACAATAATCGAGTAATGGGTTGATTACAAATTATTATTGTTTTATCGAGCTCGGCAAAAATCAAAACTTGACACCCCGAAAATTTAAGTACATTTTTTGGTTCGATATTTTTTTATCGTATGCATTTATTTTACGTATATTTTTTTTTAATTTTTAGTCAGTTTTTTGACATTGCTAACAATTTTTCATTCTAAGCTATACATTCATCTCTAGTATTCACCATCAGAAGCTGAGATTGTTCAACCTTTGGAATTAATAATAAATATTTAGGCTTTTGATTCTGCTTCCGATGTTGTCTGCCCATCAGCAGCAGGCGCATCAGGCTTTGGTTCCTCTGTGGAGCCCAATACACAAATTGGGCATTTTTCCTTCAACACTATACGATATTTTGGATGACTGTAAGAATGATTAACTACTTAAAACAAAATCTCAACATCAACTCAAGACACTCACCTTATGCCATACACAATGGGGTTGTAAACAGCACTAGTCTTAGCAAATGTTGCACCCCAAATGGTGGTCAATGGCGTTAGACCATCTATCTTAAATAAACCAAAGTAACAAATTACCAAATACGGTGTCCACGCCATAAACCAAAGTGATATAGTGGTCAAGGCAACTTTTGCCAATTTTGCTTCGGCGCTCTTGTCACAATCTTCCGAAGAGCGCAGTGATTTCACGTTCATTTTCTTAGCCTGATCACGCATCGCCTTCTCGTGTGCTGCCACAGCAGAAATAATAAACCAATAAGAGAAGCATATCATAAGTAGCGGTGTATAATACACCAATAGCGAATAAGCAATGAGATAAGAACGTGGATTCCATTTGCGTGTCATATAATCAATACTACAAGCAGTCATATTACCCTCAGGCACATAGCTGCAGAGATGTAAAAGAAATATCACTCAATTTCAACACAAGCACACCTACCTGCTCCAACCCACTAACGGCATCACTGTCCAAAATGTTGCCATCGACCAAATGAAGATAATTTTCATTACAGCCAATTTCACCGTCATTGGTGTACCAGACATACCTCGAACAATGACATTATAACGATCAAATGCAATCATACACATTGACCAGATGGAGACACAACCAAACATGGAGCCACACACGGCGTATATATCACACCACATCGGTCCCAATACCCAAGTTTCATAGTAGAAATTAATAATCATCACCGGTGATTGTGAGGCCATCATGCAAAAATCTGAGAAAGCTAAATTTAACACTAAAAGATTTGCTGGTGTACGTAGTGATTTGGTGCCACCAAAAATATAGACGACAACACCATTACCACAGCAAGATATAATCATAATGGCGAGTGTGAAGATGCCCAATATTTGACTCATCATTGGATCCATCGGGGGAAATCTACTCCAATAGGGGTTGACAAGATGCGCCATATCAGGCGGAACCTAAAAATCATATGTTTTAATGTGATTCTTCAATTTGATGATTTTTATGAAATACACTAAATAACATATATTTTGAAAAATTCATTTTTTAATAAAAAAAATAGTTAGCCAAATGTAAAAATGTCCGGTGGCATAAGTATTTTGACATCAACTTCACATAACCACTGTTTTACAGCAAAAATTCTGATTCAAATTTATTGCGATTACTAAGAGTTTGCTGAGCTAACAGAGGTATGAAGACATTTTTTTACTCGTGCAGTGTTGCCGTATTCGTAAAAAAAACATTTTTTAGGTATGACTTTATTTCATTTAATATATAACAATTTCACCTAGAGACATTTCATTTCAGAGACATTAGTTTTGGCACCTTTATGGACTTATTCCACTCCAAAAAAAAACCCATTGAAGTTCAAAAATCTGTCAATGTTTGTCCGATCTTGGTTGAAAGGGGCTCAAAATTTTTGCAACAAAATTTGCTTTCGATGCAATTATAAGTCATGAACTTCTTCAAATGGTTAGTTCAGAAAAACTTAGCGGGAATGAGGCAATCTCATCAAAATTTAAATTTTCGACCACTATAACTCAAAATTTTTTAAACAATCACAACAAATAATGCATATTTAGATGCCTAATTTGATTTTCTTTAAAGCAAAATGTCTCGTATTGCAATCGGAACAGCCGTTCTCTCTGCAGATCAGTTGAAGTGAAGTCATACCTAGAAAATGGTTTGATTCTTACCTTATTTAGCTCCGGATACTCCAAGCAATCGAAATAAATTTGAATCAAATCATCAAATGAAGTCATAATTTTTTCTGTAAAACAGTGATTATGCGAAGTCATGTAATGTCAAAATACCTATGCCACCGAACATTTTCACATTCTTTTTATTAAAAAGTTAATATTTAAAAATTAATGTTATTTACAAACTAAACCATTTATGGAACTTATATATGTATCATGCTGCGTTTCTTGATATGTGACTCTATATCGTTTAAGAATCTTAAATATTTTGAATGTTTTTTGTCAAAATAATTATGCCGATTGGTGTATCTCCTAGACAGTAAAATTTTCACTTATTTTTATTGAATTTTATTTAAAGAGCATGTGATTCTCTATAAAAAAGATTGTATTACTTTTTATTGTGCGACTCACTGATCATGAGTTATTGCCATTTGGAAATCAAAATATTATGTACTATACATACTTTAATGTAGAATGTAACTTCTTTAATTACGATATCTCTTAAACTATTAGTCACACGAAAAAAAGTCAGACATTTTTTTATAGGAAATTCTCTAGCTACAAAACATTTTTGCGAAGAGTTAAGCCTTAGCGCGGAAATTGCAAAAACTGATCTTCGTGACCTTTGACCTTATATAACAATTTTAGCGCTCGAATTCGCAATGGATTTTTTAAACATAACTTCAAATGCAGCAATTTATTTACAGAAGAATTAATATTTTATTGGACTAAACGTATATTCCGAAAAAAAATAATTCACCAACATTGATTGCGCAACATGTCGTATGCGTAACATTAAACCGTATTAACAATAAGTTAGAACTTAATTGTACAAAAACAGCATTTACCTTATCCAATACCGAACCATTCCCAGTTTGTGCTTCAAATTTGGGTCCAGAATTATTTAGAGACACATAGTAACTAAAAGTAAAAAATACAAAGGAAGCTAGTAAAAAGGAAATATCGCCACTTTAGTAAGTACTTACTGCTCCATTTTCTGCTACCCTTTTTATTGAAGTCAAACTTTTATAATTTTCATTAAATTCTAATAAAATTTTGATTCAATTTAAAATGCACTATGCACTCACCGCAAACACCAGTGGAATCAAATGATTTGGACGTGAATCGTATGCAATACAATTTAAGTCACATTTTTATACCCCTTTCTTGTACCAGAGCAGATTGACACTAATTCAATTAGTTACGCAGTATCATTGTAATTTTTTTTTTTTTTTTTTGCGAAATGCACTTTTGATATGAAATTACAAAGCCATTCATGAAAATATTATATTTATAGTTATGTTTGTTGCATTCCATATTGTCATTCTAAATGTCTTCTCTAAGTATATCGAATGCAAATTAAAATTATTTTCATAATTTTATTTTAGCGCGCATTATTGTGAATGTCAGTTGGCTTCAACTATTTATTTTTTAAATATGTTCTGCTTTTTTATGGGTTTCATATTTAATGCTAATGTCATTTTGGGATTATGGTTTTGTTTATTCAAATGAAATTTTAATTCTTTGATATTTTTGTTAAAATTACAAATGTTGTTACTTTGTGTGCTTAAATAAATGATATAAATATGTAAATACAATATATAGGGATTACTAACTGTGAGCTGACACAGCGTTATGTTTCTAAAGGAAAAAAAGGTCAATTTTGAACTCTGTGTCCATATGGGTTTTTAAAATCAAAAGTTAAAATAATGCCTCAGAGAAAGTTTTAGTGGGCTATGTTTGATATTGGATCTGAAATCAATCAAAATCATTAGTGATCACAAAAGATATACATATGTTTTCAAAAATTCTTTACAACGTGACACTAATGAAACAGTTTTATAACCGTTATAGAATTTTAAGCTTAACATTCCAATTTTTTTTTTATTTCCTTTCATTGTAATCATTTCTTTTCTATCCGGACAGATTAAAAGGTTCTTTACAACATGACAATAATCACAACAATTCAATTATCGTTCTGGAATTTTACGGTCAATATTTTAATTTTTTTATTTCTTTAGTACGTAATATTAATAACAACAATTATCTGCGCAGATTCAAAAGTTATTTTCAGCGTGACAATAATGACAACAATTCTATTACCACCGATCCAGAATTTTATTCTGATAGTCCGGGAGCCGGCAATACTAAAACTGCCGTCATCGCGGATTCTGAAATTTTTAATGCAAAATGGTAGTTTACACTAAGACGAATAAGAAAAGCTTAGTCAGCATGGTTGTAGCCTGGCAGAAATATTTTTAAATGATTTTTGAATTATTAAATTTTCGGAATGTTTTGCCATCATCGCGGATTTTGATCAATCTTAATATTAATCGATGGTAAATTTCATAACCATTCCGAAAAAATCCGGCCGACCAATTTTTTTTTTGCCGAAAATGACCGGCAGACCTATTTTAATGGTGGGTACAATTTCTCTGTTATCACGGAAATTTGTTTTTTTTTTTTTTTAATTTATGTGTTTTAATGTCAAATTTAAAAATATCTTGGTATGCGAGCTTAAAAACTGCCGGAAGTACCCACTGTCGCACCATTAAAATAGGTCTGCCGGTCATTTTCGGCAAAAAAAATTTGATCGGCCGGATTTTTTCTGAATGGTTATGAAATTTACCATCGATTAATATTAAGATTGATCAAAATCCGCGATGATGGCAAAACATTCCGAAAATTTAATAATTCAAAAATCATTTAAAAATATTTCTGCCAGGCTACAACCATGCTGACCAAGCTTTTCTTATTCGTCTAAGTGCAAACTACCATTTTGCATTAAAAATTTCAGAATCCGCGATGACGGCACTTTTAGTATTGCCGGCTCCTCGCCTATGAGTGGTATAATATTAAAATTATTATATTTCCTTCGATTGCAATCTTATTCATTTGCGCATATTAAAAAATTTTTTACAACGTGACACTAATGAAAGCAATTTTATTACCATGCTGGAATTTTAAGCTTAATATTCCAACTTTTTTATTTCCTTTCGTTGTAATCTTTTCTTTTCTATTTTTACAGAATAAAAAGTTCTTCACAACGTGACACTAATGACAATAAGTCAATTACCGTTCATAAATTTTATGTTTAATGTTATCTTCCACACATTTCAGCTGCTTTCAAAAAATATATGCATTCAACTCAGTTTGTTGTGTTGCAAAAATCGTTTTGTTTTTATTTAACTGAAAATACATTATTAATATTGTATTATTTTCTGGGAAAGAACAACATCATTACCTTTCATTGCCTTGGTTTTTTTAAACTACTATATACTTGCTATGCTCTACAGAAAACGGGACCTTATTTTTCATTACAAACGCATAAGATTATTCGTTATGTCGGTAGCTTAATATCCGACCTCAAAAACCTCCTACTCAGTTTGGTGAATAACCCTGCGAAACAACTGCAAAATGCACCTGAAACTTGCATTACTTTTCGATTTGTTTTAGTTTATAGATTGGTACATAAAAATGGTAAGTCTGTTGGCCGCGAAAATTTTTTCATTTATTTTTAATAAAATTGTCACTTATTGGCATTCAAATAATTGCAGAATTTTTTCTTACTCGTGTGTGACTTATTTGTGAAAATTGTGCTTTTTAAGAAGTTCATAAAATTTACATATTCAACTTCATTGGATACTTTAAAAGGTGTTACCACAAATCGCCATTTTGAAACGTACAAAAATTGAAAGGTAGGCTTATCCTCTACTGGAAATACAAATATTATTATATATATATCCACGTATTAAATTTCATAACTATGACTGCTATATGTGCTGAGACATGAGTTAAGTTCCGCTAGACGCTGAAAATTTCGCACTGTGAGGTGTGACAAATTTTGAGATTTGATTTCTAGAACCTTTACTTTTCATTTTATAATTTCAAAGTGTTATAACTCAATAAATTTTTGGAATTATCCAATAATCGAGGGGTTGGTTTATTTAAAATAATAAAAATTTAAAATAAATATTTTCAGAAAATTCAAAAAAATAAGGTAAGAATAAGATTTCTTTTCTAATGGATCATCACATATTTTTGACCTCCATATTAATAGTTTTTCTGTCCTGTTTTTTTTTTTTTTTGCATGATGATCCCGTGATCCCATTCTAAGATATATGTGAGCATATGCATACCATAAAAAGAGATACAAATATCTTCAGTAAACAATTTGCTATCCACGTAAGATAACAAGTAGTGCAAAATAAATATTAAAATTTATTCAAATATTAAATTCAAAATTTTACAATTCATTGTAAAAAGTATTCAAACACACTAATCTTATCTTAAATGATGGTGTTATGGTGTCATGAAAACATCATAGCTAAATGGCACAATCCAATGATATTTGAATGACTGCAGTCAAGATTAGTTGGTCGTTGTGGGTGGTTTAGCAAAATCAAAATCTTTCAAATTAAAAATACAGCAAAATGTTTAAGGAAATTTTTGTGTTCTGCATTTGCATGCAGAGTGTTATGGTAACGTATATATTTTTATGACTCAACTTCTTATTCGAGACCAATTTTTTTTTTATTTTAGTTAAAAGATATTAAAAATGAACCATATCTAATGGATGTTTCAATTCCACCACCGCCTGCAGCACCAACAAATTTAACTGCAGAAATTCAAGAAGCCCTACTCTACAGTCAAGTTGTCATTTCAATCATTAATGATTATATGATCACCAAGCTACCGGCTGCAATGTTGCCTCAAGGTGAAATGATACTTGCCGAAACGAAAGAGAGTCTCGCGCAATGTGAGAGTTCGCTGAAAAGAAATGAAGATATTTGGCAATACAAAACATGCAGTTCGGCACAATTGCGGTATGCTACGACATCATTGGGAACGCTAACTGCAAGTTATTATGGCAATAATGCTGCAACACTTTTTGGACGAACTACTGCTGGATTAATTTGTATTTTTAGTTTATTTAACCTTTATCTAATGAAGTAAATACAATTTAAGTAACGTTTGTTTATACATTAACACTTATAAAAATTAAAATTGGTTTTTTGGTCAATAGTGTAAGGAATAGCCTTTAAACATTAATAATAAAAGTTAAAGAAATAAAAAGCTTTCAAATTAGTGATTAAAATTAGCCATCGAGAATAATAAAAAATACTTTTAACTTAAAAATTGATTTATGACTTTAAGGTGAGGCAAAATTAATAACACAATGTGAATGTGTCATCAGTTTTGCTTCACCTTGCTTAGTAAATTAAATACTGCTAGTTATCTACTAAAGCAATTCCCAGACTTAATATTTGTATTTACTTATAGAAGCTATGATATGACTAAACATAAGTAAAAACTTCAAAGTTATACATAAATTATAAAAAAACAACATACAAAACAAAAGCCTAAATTTTAAATCGTTTAATTCTCTGAAAATGTCGTCCAACCAATCGACCGCCCAACCGCACACTAATCCAACATAATTAAATTTTATATGCTGCTGGCAATATTTGCCCGTTTGCCGTTACTCACACATACATGTATAAACACACACATATACACGAAAAACTTTTGTCACTTAATTGAAATATTTGCCTCAAGATTGAAACTTTTTACACGAGTTTCCAGATTTGAATTTAGACAACATAACTACAACTACAAATTTAACAACAAAAACTTAAACGACAGAAAACATGGTGTATAAAGACAATCTGTATATATGTATGCTATAAATTCGCATGTGCACATACATACAAGTTAAGTTTCCTTTATTACACTGCTGGAAAAAAATATTAATCAAGAAGCCTCAACGTCGGCTCCTTGATTTCACTAATAACACTGATAATATTTAAAATTATTCAATGGATTTATTTTCACAATTTATAGCACTAAAATGAACTGATCGATACAAAAGCAAAACTAAAACTAAACTCTTATAAAACCCTAAATTAGTCAATAACTCTAACGGCCTAATTATAACTTACAAATAATGCTGCGTCGGCTATATCCCACGGTGGACTCACGTTGACAAACTGTGCCGGACGCGCGTGCATTGTGCAGACCAGACGTCAGCATTTTTATGCGATGGCATGGGAATGCAATGTTATAACTCCTCCCTCCTCAAATATCTGCGTCACGCAGATGAGTCACGTACTGGGGAACGAAGATAGGGCTTCGGTTTGGTTTTGGTACTGGGTTGATAACTGTTGTCTGAATTTCCGGGATGTGTACCGGAGGGATGTCGATTTTACCGGTAATTTTCTTCCACAGGTTGTATACTACGAAGACCATGAACAGTATGATGATGGCATTAGAGACCAGGGAAAAATTTAGCCTGTATTTCAGCATATCGACGTGACCAATGTTCTTTAGGCTGAGATCATGAACATATTCCAGATTCACCTTAACTCCTCGGCTTGAAACGTTTGTAATTGCTGATGGAAGAGCTTGAAGACTTGTGATTACACTGCTGGTATAAGTGCGATTTTGAAGCTGAATCGTCTCATTGTGGAACTGCAAGACGTAGGACCCGTTCAAGAAGATAGTTGCGTTGTTTGCGTTGACCTCTCCACAGAAATTTGTAAGAAATATAGTGTTTTCATTAATCAGTTCGGAAATTACCTCATTGTTCGTGTTGTATGGACAGGCAGCGTGGCCTCCTTTTATTATCCTAGGAATACAACTGTCCTCATCTAGTTTTTCTAAATCGGCTTCACCGCAAACTGTAGAATTGTTGATTGAAGTGCACTGTCCTATTATGCCATAAGTTTCCCTCTGGTTGACTAGCACTTTTTGGAACCTCAGATCGATCTGTCTCCCACTATTGATAGCAGCTCGTGTTATAAGCAGATGATATTTTTCACTTTTCAGTTTTGGCATTGATAGGACGTGTAGTAAAAGAGATCCATTCGTGATAATTGACGGCTTACCAAACTCAATTGCTTCGATGGCGTTTTGGTACGGAAGAGTCTCCATCTCAGCAAGTACTTGATTAATTTCTTCTACATCTAAAAGATTGCTGTTAACAATCCCTTTTTTTGCCATCTGACACGCTCGCACGATTTCACCAATCTCTTCCTTTAGTATCAATACTCGGTTTACTGCATCTTGTTCGACTTGGCCCGCGTCGATTTCCTTGGATATACCATTTATGCTGCTGACAATTTGCTTGATTTTTGACATAACTTCTCGTGTTGCCCCAAAGAGGTTTTCGTTTATTTTGAATTGCTGATTGTTGCTTTCAATTACATCATTCTGGCTTCGAAGTATTTGGTCCCAGTCGGTTGCATCTGGATTACCAGCAACCCATTTCCAAGCAGATCCTATCCAATTTATCGATCTCTGCTTCCTTGTTTTGACACCCCGTAATTCATTGATGCGATCAGACGTCTGATTAATATAAAATTCAAGGATCAATCCCTTCTCCCTGTCCTTTAAATTTGTTGCAGCCAAATTTTTCATTTCTGTCAGAATATCGTCGTACCGTTGATGGGAGCCTTGTATTTAAAAATATGGAAGCCGTGCGCAGCAGCTATTAATAACCTGTAATGTGATTATGACGTGGAACGTTAGCTTAGCAAGAGTTAATAAAAATATTCTAATAAAATTCGAATTTCTTACATTTCACATAAGATAGATTTAAGATGGAAAATACAATTTTTCTAGTTTCTATTATAAATGAACGAATTTCATGTTACATTTCAATTTTCATATTATACTAATTACTCTTAATCTATAATTTTTAATTAAATTCGTATCAACATACAAAAAAAGGGGGAAAAAAATTTTTTCACAAAATTTTTACCATTAAAGTTCCAAATTGAAATAAAAATTTTATCTTAAATTGTTCGTAATACTAGTGTTAGAGTTTTTATATATTTAACCATAGCAATAATTAAATAGAGTCTAAAGAATAAACCTAAAGGCATGATTTCTAAAACCTTACAAGAGAAAATTACACATTACCTAATTCTTGTATGTTCTTTATATGGGATTTATGGAATTTCTTTCCTGTTGTTGTAGTTATTGTAACATTATTGTCTAATCCCACAATTTCCTTCCTATAAAGTGGTTTCTGCTTTCCCTTGATTTGTTTGTTCAGAACATAAATTCCATCCCCAGGGTTATACCGTTTGGGTTCCTCCTTCCTTTTATTAACCCTTAAATTCCTAATTTCTTGGTTTCGCTCTATTTGTGCTCTAACATCTTCATGCACCTTTTCACGAAAGTCTAACAAATTTTGGTAGTTAATTCTCTGTGTCCTATTAAAAAAAATGTCACTCGGTTTTTTATTAGTTATGGAGTGGACAGTGTTATTGTATCTGTCTACCGATACATAAAGTATTTCTTTTGGGCTGGTTGTCCTTAACTCTTTTTCAAGGCAGCGATAAATTTCCAATAAAGTCGAATGGAGCCTTTCGACTTGTCCATTCACTTCGCTTTTTTGAGTTGGAGTTAAATATAGTTCAATCCCTAGACTTCTAATGTAGTTTGAAATTATGGGGCTGACAAAACTTCGCTCGTTGTCAACAACGATGACACGTGGTGCTGTAAAATAGTGCAAAATTTTAGCAAACTTTTCGCGTATGTGGAGCGCAGACTTATTTCTGAGATGGAAAAGCTTTGCAAATTTTGAGAACTTATCTATGCAACTAAGAAACTTCTGCCCCTTGATTTCAAAAATATCTACATGAAGGATTTCGCATGGGTATTGTGGTGTAGGAGTAACTTGTAACTTGGGTTTTGGGGGATGCCTATCATATTTATTAAGGCGACAAATCTCGCAGTCATTTGCGAATTCTCTAAGTAAGGAGTTCATTTTTGGAAAATAAAATTTTTCAAGGATTTGTTCTTTATTCTCTCTAGGGTTTCTATGTGCCCTCCTATGTTCTTCTTCAATAATCGCCCAAACCCGTTCTTGGTTAGCTACATCCTCTACCAATCTCTGTGTTATGCGCAATTTGTATCTCGTAAAATTTGCCAGGTAAACATCTTGAAGCATCTGAAGGTGTTGCTCGGGTATTTTAATGCCATTAATAACACCCGGATTAAGTAGGTTCTTTAGAAGAGTAGTAAGTGTAACCGTGTCCAGCACTTCCACATCTACATGGTGGCGAGTAAAACCAGGATGCGGTTGCACCATGCTACGTAAGTCCTTTCCTACCCTTATTACAATTTGATTCCTAAAAACATTTAGTGGTGCCTCTACGTGCGGTATGAGATCACTACTATCTTGTTCCGCACTATGGACACTACCCCCACTTCCAGTATCATCCGCTTCCCCAGTCAATTGATTAACTTCTGTTTTTAAGCGGGACAGAGCATCGGCCACAAAGTTTGATTTACCGGGAGTGTAAATCAACTCGTAGTTATACTCCTCAATACGTGCTTTCCAACGCTTGAGTTTCGCATTATAGTTCCTATTTCCCAATGCGAAAGTCAAGGGTTGGTGGTCTGTGAAAATTTTTATCTTTTTTGCACCATACAAATAGTTCCTCAAATTGTCCAACGCCCAAACGATTGCCAACATCTCCTTCTCGTTGGTGGCGTAATTTTCTTCCGTTCGATTTAAAGAACGAGAGATGTAAGCAATCGGTTTCTCTTTCCCATGTTCTCCTTGAGAAAGGACTGCTCCAATAGCGTAATTGGAAGCATCAGTTGTTAAATTAAATGGTTTATCAAACTCGGGAAAGGTAAGTACCTCCGATGAGGTGAGGAGTTTCTTTAAGTTATTAAATGCCAGGAGCGCTTCAGCATCGAGGTAAATTTTTACATTTCTTGACTGGCTTGCTTTTACTTGAGCATGCTCACCACGGGTTAAATTTGTTAGTGGCTTGGCTATTTTAGCATACTCTCGAATGAACTTCCTATAGTAAGAAGTTAAACCTAAGAATCTTTTTAATTCCTTTAAAGTTTCTGGAGGAAGAATATCTTCAATTGCTTTAACTTTTTTCGGATCAGGACGAATCCCTTGAGTTGTAACTAAATACCCGAGAAACTCTACAGATTTCTCCATAAAATGCGTTTTTTCCAAATTTACCTTAAGACCTGATTCCTTGAGCCTTTGGAACACCGTTTCTATATCCCTAATATGTTCGTCCTCATTTTTACTGAAAATTATAATGTCGTCTATATAGACGTAACATATTTTCCCGATAAA
This sequence comes from Calliopum simillimum, assembly GCA_951812925.1. Taxonomy (NCBI): domain Eukaryota; kingdom Metazoa; phylum Arthropoda; class Insecta; order Diptera; family Lauxaniidae; genus Calliopum; species Calliopum simillimum. The sequence goes on from OX638368.1 coordinate 107,984,631, forward strand.
TTCTTTAAGGACGTCATCAATCATTCTTTGAAAAATGGCGGGGGCATTTTTCAGCCCAAACGGCATCCTTAAGAACTCATACTTTCCATTCATTGTGGAGAAGGCCGTTTTTCTAATGTCTCTCTCTTTCATCAGTATTTGATGGAAGCCAGACGTGAGATCTATTGTTGTGAAAAATTTTGCATTGCCCAAGCTTGCAAGGGTACTGTTTATATCAGGGATTGGATAGGTATCCGCTATTGTAACCGCATTAAGTCTTTTAAAATCGATTACCATACGATATTGTTTTTCTCCATTGGGTTTTGGTTTTTTTGGAACGACCCATATGGGTGAATTGTAAGGGCTTTTGGACGGCCGGATAACACCCTCCGATAGAAGTTCCTGTACTTGCTTGTCTACCTCTACCTTCATATTAACCGGATATGGGTAACTTTTCATGTAAATGGGCTCATCCGTGTTAGTCCGGATTTCCGCCCTTACGGCTGTTCTTACTATTTCACTATCACTAATAGGACCAAAAAGCGTATCAAATTTTGTAATTAACTGCTTTAGGTAGAACTTACTTTTGTCGCAAAGGCCTTCTTCAATCAAAAAGTTTATATCTTTTGAAATTTTGGCCTTTAAAGGGATTTTAATGTTAGGTTTTAATGTCAAAATGTTTAATTTCCGGTCAATTACCGCTTCAAGTTCCTTGAGTGTATCGTCGCCAATGATTCCATGAAATGAGGTGAGGCCTGGTAAAACATAGAAGGTAATAAGACTGTCATTGCCGACCTTCTCGAAAAATTTACCGGATATTTTTTTCATGATTTTAATGTCGCCAGCGGCGGAATGAACCGTGAATGGTTTACCCAATGGAGTCGGACTACCATATACGGACGGACTGATGAAATTCTTGTTCGCTCCGGTGTCGACCAAGAAGTTCAATACTTTCCCATTTTTCATTACATATTCTATATAAGGAACGCTGGAGAGGCGTCCGTCATAAAATTTACCTCCCCTTGTTCCTCGCGAGTTTCATTGTTTCGTTCTTCTGACATGTATTGATCATACACACACCCTTCCGGATATTCTTCGTCTGTTCTTATATTGAACAACCTCTGTTGTTTTTGAGGATAATTAGCAAATGATGCATTTCGCTTCTGTGGGTTGGGCCCCTTTGGCCGATTCATCTTCCATGATTGAAAGGAGCCATCTGGTTCTCTTTTTGGCTGGAAACCGGAACCCGTGAAACGATTTGAGTTTGAAGGTCCAGTATAGGGCGGGTACCTAGGAGTGAAATGATTATTCGGGGGTGAATCAAGTCGCCTTGGTGGTAATGGTGGCCTTGATTCATTAGAAAAGTTCCTGTTCATAGGAACAGTTACGCGATTTTGGACATTGGGATGAATAATATTGTTGCGTAAGGTAAGATTCTGAAGCTCCAGACATGCTGAATAAGCTTCAGGAAGCGTCTTGGGTTTTTGGATAACTAACATTCGAGAAATTTCATTATTTAGACCGCGGACAAACACATCTAGTGCACGGTTACGGTAGGATTCCAACAGAACCTCTACTGTTTCCTGTGAATACGTTTCGGACTTTATTTTGTTAACAATAAGGGAAAACTGATGGTTTACGGTTGCGTAAAACTCATCAATTTTCGAACCTTTCTGACATAGTTGTGCAAGCTGGTGTTCTAGAGTTTGCAAGTCCCGTTTATCTGCATAATGCAGTGAAAGAACACGTTTGATTTCGCCCCACTCTTCACTGAAAACATTATACGATACCAGTGCAGTATCTGCATTGCCCCTTATCTTTTGTCTGATGTGCTGCAGGATGGCCCTGTAGATGGGCTTCTGCCGCACAATTTCAAAGTCCTTTAAAATTGTCTCGACGCTGTGAATCCAGGAAATGTATTGAACCGGATTGCCATCAAAAACTTGGAGCTCTTTGACGCAATCCGGGAGCTTACCAATGTCCCGAAGATCCTCCTCAGTTCTTGGTGAACATAAGGGTATCGAATTTGAAGCAGTTCCTGTGGAGTTGCCTTCGGACTGCCTTTCCCCATTGACGACACGATCTTCTGTGCGAGCCACACGATCCTTTAATTGTCTTAATTGCTCGAGGATCGGATTATTTGCGGATTGTCGCTCCATTTCTACGACACGTTCCTCTGTGCGGCTAATGCGATTTTCTAGCCCCCTTAACTGTTCGAGCACAGCATTTACGGCTCCGGTTAGTTCCCTTAAGGATGTTTTCATTTCTTCCATAGTGTCGGCTTCAGTGGGGCACCTGCTACGGAGATTGTACATACGACCCTAAGCTTCAGAAAAATACAAAAATAATAAAGAGCCTTGTGGCGAAATGGTTAAGTAAATAAAGTGGTTTACTAAATTTCTGTTCTTGAAACAGATCTTTGGTTTTTAAGGATGATACCTTTTTTTTGTTACCGAGCTGTGTTAATAGCCGGTCAAGTATATAAAAAATTGTTTCGGATATTACCTCCTTTTTTGTTACCGTACTGGATTTTCAGTCGGTCAAGTATTTCAACAAAATAGTTTTTAGGATATTACCTCCTTTTTTGTTACCGTACTGGATTTTCAGTCGGTCAAGTATATATTAAAAAAAATAATTTTAAGGATATTACCTCCTTTTTGTTACCGTACTGGATTTTCAGTCGGTCAAGTATTTCAATAAAAAAAAAGAAAAATTATATTATATTTTTTATCTTTTTTTGAGGATGTTTAAGCGCTCCTTTAAACTATAATAATCTGTAGACTGGAGGGTCCCGCCTGGTTTATCCAGGCTGGTGAATCGCAGCCTCAGTTAAAGGTTATCTTTTAAATAATTTATAGACTGGAGGGTCCCGTTGGTGAATCGCAGTCTCAGTTAAAATTCATTTATTTTTTTGTTTTATTATTTCACTTAATTATTGTGAGCTGTATCCTTAATTTTTATCTTAGTAGAATTTATAGACTGGAGGGTCCCATTGGTGAATCGCAGTCTCAGTTAAAATTTATCAATTTTTTTGTTTTATTATTTCGTTTAATTATTATGAGCTGTATCCTCAATTATATCTAATCACACTGCACTAACAGAGAGGGAAAGAAATAACTTGCATGGGAACTGAATTTGTTTTTCACTTTTAACTGGAAAGAATTTAATAAACTATACACTTTTCACTTTTAATACACATTTAAAACTCAAAAGTCACATAAAAAAATGTTAAAAATGAGATGAGAACACAAAAAAAGAAAAAAAATTTTACCCAAAAATTAAAATTGTCCTTATTCCCATCATCTGATGAACCGGCATTGGAAGGCCTGTGGAGTCCCTTTTAGTCCTCGGCGTTTATGCTTGCTGTAGGCCTACTCAGGCACAGGTGATCTTCGCCACCAAGACTTTTAGCTTCTAGTAATCTCCTTCAGGATTTCTTAAAGGGCTAGCCCTGGTTCTTACGTTTACAGGCACTAGTCCTCAGAATATTACACAGCAAAAAAGTCCTTGGTGTTTAGCCGGTCCCTGCTCGGGCGCCAGTTAAGTTTCCTTTATTACACTGCTGGAAAAAAATATTAATCAAGAAGCCTCAACGTCGGCTCCTTGATTTCACTAATAACACTGATAATATTTAAAATTATTCAATGGATTTATTTTCACAATTTATAGCACTAAAATGAACTGATCGATACAAAAGCAAAACTAAAACTAAACTCTTATAAAACCCTAAATTAGTCAATAACTCTAACGGCCTAATTATAACTTACAAATAATGCTGCGTCGGCTATATCCCACGGTGGACTCACGTTGACAAACTGTGCCGGACGCGCGTGCATTGTGCAGACCAGACGTCAGCATTTTTATGCGATGGCATGGGAATGCAATGTTATAACTTACATATATATCAGAATAGAGAAATCTGAAAAAAGAGTAAAAGATTTGAAACCCTTTTCGAAAATATAATCAAGAATATGATAATAGTTTGAATAAGATCCTGGTCAATATATCACTGTCCCGTTTTGCTGCCAACTTTTTATAAATTTACCTTTTATTGACACTTTGAGATAAAGCTCCACTAAACTGCGTGGCATATCTCGTCTATTAGCTGTTTTCTTTCTTTCTCCTTACATGTTGTGTTTTCCCGAAAATCGAGATGTCAGCACAACATTCTCATCATTTCTCAAAATATCTGTGGTGAAACATGTGTTCTGGCCACTGGTTTGAGTTATAAACCAGGAGCCAGAGAATTCTTTTTTGGGAAAAAAAGTTGACAGAAATGTCAAAGATTACCTTGCACTTGTACTTGACCAAAAATCTCATTATTAAAAGTTGTTGTGTATGCCTCTCTCCAGATTAACACCTTGCCGGTACGTTGCTTGAGATAAATCGTCGTACAAATTCCTCTACTGAGGATCGCTGGTGTCCCAAATACTTCGACATTGCTTAGCCACTAAATTTAAGCCAGGAAAAAACCCACAGTGGGTAGTGCCCACACGAAAGAAAACAAATACTGTTTTGTTGTACAAATTTTATGATTGAACTCTTTATTGAGTATTAGAATTTATTTATTTAACTTTATTCAGTATGAGAACTAAACAAAAATGAAAGAAAATAAGAAAAGAATTTGACAGCTATGAGCAGTCGGGTATTGATTGTTAAGCAATGGAATCGCGTTGCCAACTACGGGGAATTTATCCCTACTTTTGGGGATTATGCGTGTTTGAATAAACAACATGAATTTCTTTTGTGGTAGATTATGTGATGCGCTATATCTGCTATGTATCTACCACATCATATAGCTCATTTCGATTTTTATATAAGACAAACTAAAGAAAAGTTTAAATAAAAAGAGTTATTTGTAAAATCTGAAAAGAGGTGGAAATCATTTGAAAAGTATTTTTAAGCACTAAAAACTTTAGTAAAAGGCTAAGGACTAACTTTATGTTTATAAGAAAAACTACAGCACTTTATTCTAATGCAATATTTTGGCTTATAACAAATTAAACGAGATATATTTGCCATATGATTGGACCATTTTAAAATTTAATTTTTATAAAAAAAGAGAGCCGATAGGTAATTTTTTATGCTTATCCGATCCACCCTAATTTAAAGTGAAATTAAATGTAAAGTTGTAGCGAGCGAATAAATGCAAAATTTAACCGCACTCATATCAGCGGAAACAAAAACAAAATCTCCTAGATGAATTGAAAACTTGACGAAGATATTTAATTCTATCACTTCTTAAAGTTCTTTTGGTAAAGAGCAACTAATTAACATGGTGGATGGTTGTTTCATAGTACGCGTCCAATGGCAAGAAAAAATTTCTCTTATTTTATTAATGAAAAATTGCTGACTATCCGTTAAAGACCTCGAGGAATAAAGACTTTTAATATCCTAGTTATGAGAAGTGCGGCACTTAAGAGCTCGAAGTAATGTTGATGTTGCTAATGATGCTCTTTATTTTTGGAAAATACATTTTGTCATGAATGTTTTGATTTTCTTACAGAAATAAATAACTAATTAACAATACCGATAATGGCAACGTAACTTTACCAGAAAGACTGAACACAGTGACAGCTAGGAGGTTTGGGGGTCACAGTGTACTTATTACAAAAAAATCCCGACAAAAACTCAAAATTGGGGGTGATTCTAGAGGCCTTTATAAACATTTTCTCACTGACCAGAAAATCGTGTAGGAACTATATGGTCCATATTACACTACACTTTTTTTTCCACTTCATTTTGAGCATTTTTAGTTTATTAAATTTGTTCCTTTATTCTGATGATATATTTATTTAAAAGTGAATCAGAATAAAAGTGAATTAATTGTTTTGTTTTATGTATTCTGGGTTTTATTAAAAAAAAAAATATTGGTGGTCCATATTTCCCTCCCTTACCCTACATATGTAGAAATTCCGCAACTAGGAAATGAGTTTTCTAGAAGGGGGAATCTGATGAGATTTTCTGACCATTAGGAAAATGATCACTTTCTTGCGCGATATATCTAAGTATATATATAAAAATGTATGTCTATGTTCATTATAGACTCCCAAACGGCGATTTTGTTTTCCACCCTAGGGTCACCCTAGGATGCCGGAACCAAAAATTTTTTTTATTTTTTTTTTTTTTTTTGTATTTTCTACGCGTTTCACGACATTTTACAACATTTTAGTGTAAAAAAAATTTTTCACCCAAGGGTCCCTCCTTGGATGTCGGAACAAAACATTTTTAATATTTTTATACCCTACACCCAGGGTATATTCACTTTGTCCTTCCGTTTGTAACGCAGAGAAGGAGACGTGGCAGATACAGAAAAGTATATATATTCTTGATCAGCGTCACCTCCTGAGTCGATATAGCCATGCCCGTCTGTCTGGCTGGCTGTGTGTGTGTTGAAATACACTTTTTGGGAAAACTGAGCAATATAATTCAATGAAATTTAGTACATTGCCTTCGTCGCCAAAGTCAGCTCGGGGGATTGAAAATGAGCGAAATCGGTCAACGGACACGCCACCGCCCATACAAAAAATGTATTCAAAATGCAATTTAGGAGTATTTTTCACGACAGTGCAACCAAAATACGCATAAATACTAAAAATTGTAAGCACAAGCTCTGAGAAAAAACTGAGCAAATTCGGACAAGAGGGCGTGGCACCTCCCATATAAGCAAATGCTTAAAAACGCTATACTGAAAGCGTTTTTTGAGATATTCGAACAAAATTTTACTCAGACACTAAGAATCATAAATGAAAGCTCTCAACAAAAATTGGGTGAAATTGGACAAGGGGGCGTGGTACCTCCCACATAAGAAATAGTTTCAAAATTCTATACTGAAACAGTTTTTTGAGATAATCCAACTAAACTTCACTCAAATACTAAATACTATAAATGCACGCTCTAAGCTAAAACTAGACGAACTCGGACAAGAGGGCGTGGCACCCCCTTTATAAGCAAAAGCTTCAAAATGCTTTACTGAAAAAGTTTTTCACTCAGACACTAAAAACTATAAATGCAAGCTCTGAACAAAAACTGGGTGAACTCGGACAAGAGGGCGTAGCATCTCCCATATGAGCAAAATTTGAAAAATACTGCAGTGTAGGGTATTTAATGTTTGGCCTGGCCAAATTTTACACCCTTACTAGTTTTTTTTTTGTTCGTTTTTTCGTGTCTTCTTCGCGATTCATGACTTCTTACGACATTTAAGTGGAAAAAAACTTTTTTCACCAAAGGGTTTCCCACTTTTTTTTTCGTGTTTCCAAAAAAATTTATTTATCATGAAAATATTTAACGGACATGGATGATATTTGGTATATGTATTAAGGATATCGTGACAAATAATACCCAAGAGAAAAATATACAGCACCACTCCCTTAAAAAATGTCACATCTCTGAAACTATTTAACCAAATAGGTTAGAATCAGTACGTATATAATTTGGAGCGGAAAACATGTACATGAAATTGTAATGGGTTTTGGAACAATAACAAATTATATCGTAGCATACTCGCGATAATATATATTCTAATAATATATGCACGTTTTTTGTTGGATAAAATCATTTATTTCGTTTGTAATTTACAAAACATTGAGGGGATTCCTGAAAATGTGTAATAGCCTCGAAAATCTCGTAAACTCGTAAAAGTTGTCAAAATCAATACAAAATTTGACAGTTTTACGAGTTTACGAGGTTTTCGAGGCTTTTACACGTTTTTAGGAATCGCCTTATTTATTTTATTTAAGATGGATTGACATTTTAGTTCAAAGACTTTAAAAAATAGATCTTCATCAAACAGATAAAAAATTCAAGTTCAAATGTTAATTAACGAAACATCATGTTTTCAATAGACCAAAAAGAAATTCAACTTGAACAAAGAAATTTTTTTCATTTTTGATCTAAAGTTACTGAACTACTGATTCCGACTTTTTTAAGCTGTTGGACCCACTGCTGGTGCTGCTGTAGATGCTGCTGCCGCTCTAGCCTTAGCCTCGTCATCGATGGCTTTAAGTTCATTTTTCGATTTCTGCAATTGCAATGTAACGCAACGTATTTGTAACCATGGCAGTGTTGTGACTGCTGTACTACAATCATTAAAACCCTTCTCAGCATTAGCCAATGTGTCTGCAACACGTTGTTGTAAGTCCGCTGGAAAATCAGGTTGAGTCAGCAATTTTTGTGCTTCAGATTGTAATACAACATCTAGGAAAAATTGGTTTGGTGGAAAGCCCATAAAAGCTGGACGTCCAAGACCTATATTTAAACCAAGACTTGCTGCCTGTGCCTGTGAAAGAGTTGATTTATTTTAATTAAAACTTTATACCTAATTAATATGAATAAAAATTATTGATTCAAGTGCTAATATTTCTAAAAAACTCATGCAACAAGCAGTGTGATGCAAATGGAAAAGAATAGTAAATTTGTTGCTTAAGGCTACGCGGGCCATTTATCCGACACTTACTTGAGATGTAGCTACTAAGGCGCACAACAGTAAAGATAGAATTGTAAATTTCATTTTTGTAAAATAATTTTTTTATCACTTTGTTTTTAAGGAGGCTTATGTTAGCTTTTCGTTCGAATACTGATTTTTCATCTCAATTCATTGTTGCATTTATACTCGAAATTCTGAAAGTTCATTTACTTTTTCACGGCAGATTAACTTATCTCTATCACTAGTAACTTTGTTTTTCTCAACGCATTGATATCTATCTTTTTATCTGAAGAATAACATAAAAACAACAATAAATTTTTATTGTTGCATTTCCTGAGCGAGTAATGCAACTGATCTATATCTCGTTATCTTATTTTTTAGTTACTGAGTTATAAATTTAACGGTACTTATTTATTATAGGTTCATAGATATGTAAGCACTAACGCAGTTTATATGCAAATATTAAACATCCGTCTTGAAAGCAATATTTAATAATGTCATGACGTCATCATTTACTAATTAATTTCAATATTTAAAATAAAAAGTCGTTGATTTATTTACTTCAAATGATATTTATAACTATGTAATTTAATAATAGCTGTTTTTTAGGCGGCAGCGTTTTAACATGTAAGTAGTTTTAACTGTTCTTCTAAAACGAGTTTGTGTGCTATCTCCTTCTTCTTATTTTGTTATACTTTATTCTACTTTTCGTTTCCGCACCACTTCCCTCCGCTTGCCAAGACAATCGGTAAAAATGGGTGCCACTATGTTAAAATCCTATTAAATACAGCTAAAACACCACTAATATTCAGTGTAGTATGGCAACATCAACAGTCTACTTTGTGCTTAATAATTAAACACGCAAATTTATCTGTGTTAAATTAAGCACTTTAGCTGTTGCTTTCCCATACGTATCTCAGAAAGTGCTTAGCTAAACACTGAAAACTGTCGTCTAAAACACGCCAAATATTTTATTTTTAATGAAATCTATGCGTGTAAATACAACGAACGGCCGCTCTCCCGAAATTTGCAATTAATACCTTTCGATATCCCGTATGACTAAGATTGTCATATCCCAAATTGCTAATGGTACCGAGAGTTGAACATTAGCTAGTCCCCTTCCGAAGTTTTGCCTAAAAATCTTCAGACCCGAATCAGCCTGGAATTGAAGTCAATCATTCGGAAAAAGCAGACAGATCGTCGCGACGTGTCAATTATAAGCTATCCTATCCTTTATTTGTAATTTTAAGGAGAGCTTAAAAACAGCTTGAACTCCATTACTATTGAAGCTTCCAAAAATGTTTTTCTTCTGTTTTATAGATCATCATTCTGTTTATTCAATATAGGCAGGGAGCCGGTGACAGTAAAACTGCAATTACACGGATTTTCAAAACTTTTACATGAATCGATAGTGTATGGTCATTAGAGCGCCCATATGTGCAAAATTCTGATTTTTCTCGCTCCCCGTCCATTTCCTGAAATTAGAGGTCAAAAAAATAAGATCTCAAAAAAAAAATTGGAATCGGTAGTGGAAAAAACCCAGCCGGTTTTCGATCACAGGTCGAAAAATTGACTAAAAAAAGGGAAGTCGCTTTGACTGCCCGTTACTTCAAAACGGTTCATTTTTTCAAAGTATTTTCTAGACAACTTTTGTAGAACATGACTAGGTAACATTATCTTTTTAAAAAGTTTTGGTCCAAAAATTAAATTTGTTATTGTTTCGGTACAAAGACTTCAATTTTTTAAGAAAATTTTCATGACTTTTTTTCTATAAATTGGTTCTTTGTAATTTTCAAAGGGTGGAATATTTGTTTTGGAATTTTTATATTGTAGGGAATTAAATGTTGATTAATTTAAAGGAAAAATTACTAAAAAATATTAGTTTTTAAGAAATATAGCCCGTTTCAAAGTTAAGAAAAAAAATTTATTTTTTTATTTTTTCTTCTTAATTTTTAATTTGGTTAGAAACCATTTTAGTTGTCATATTTCCTAAACTAATTTGGGATCGCTGAACGCGAAAATAGCATTTATTTTTGTTTTAATGCGTTTTGGGCTGTTCCAGCAGAGAAAATCGAAAATTTCGAACTTCGTGCACGCAGCTCAAGAAAAAATTTCAATCAAGTTGTCAAGAACTGCGCAAAGATGTGTAATTGCACCTGAGCATTTACTGAATAAGGAAATAAAGTTTTCAAAATCGGTTCATGGCATGGTTTTTAAAATGAAGTCGAAAAACGGTATTTAAAAAAAAACGACTACAAACCAAAACCAATATAGTAATTTTAGGTGTAGCTATTAATGCTGAATTCGAAATTGGACACGAAATTGCTGTATCACTTATGGTTTGTGAGATATCTTACCCCTAATGTTCAAAAAACACGATTTTTGAGGTTGTGTAGAACACGCACAAAATCGTTTTGGTCAGTTTTATTAAATGTGTCATTTAGTACTGTTCTTCTTCTTCAAAATGAGTTACATGATGGTCTTGTATGAGTTTTTTTTAAAAAGTTGTGACCATTTTAAAATAACATTATAAAAGATATAATAATATGGCAATTGCTGTAGAAAATCCATACGTGAATTTTAACTTTCATGATGTCATTTTGAAATGATTATAACTTTTTGAAAAAAAGTCGCACAAACCCATTTCATAGCTCATTTTGAAGGCAAAAAGTAATTCTAAATGATGCATTTAATAACAGCTAGCAATGCATTTCGTTGCATACAATAAGGTAGCGATTAAAAGAAAAAAATTAGAATGCTCATTTTTTTCCAACATTGAGACCGGCTCCATACCTTAAAACTTAATATTTTTAAATAATTTTTTTTTGTTGAATTAATCAACATTTAATTCCATGCAATATAAGAATTCCAGAACAAATATTCCGCCCTTTAATAATTACAAAAAACCAATTTATAGAAAAAAGTCATGAAAATTTTCTTAAAAAAAAAGTTTTTGTACCGAAACAACAACAAATTTAATTTTTGGACCAAAACTTTTTAGAAGATAAAGTTGACCTAGTCATGCTCTACAAAAGTTGTCTTGAAAATATTATGAAAAAATGAACCGTTTTGAAGTAACGGGCAGTCAAAGCGACTTCCCTTTTTTTAGTCAATTTTTCGACCTTTGATCGAAAACCGGCTGGGTTTTTTCCACTACAGATTCCAATTTTTTTTTTTGAGATCTTAATTCTCAACTTTGCACATTTCATATATCTTGTGGGCGCTCTAATGGTCATAGGTACACTTTAGGTACTATTTTTTATTAATTTTAGGACCCATTCTGTCGCCAGGACCCACATACAATTTTTCTGAATTTTACTCCATTTTTACTGCCCCATTACATACCTCCTTATTCTCTCCCGAATATTATCGGAAATCTCGATTTTTCCAAAGTTTTAGATTAAACGACCTCGTGACACCCTCTCGGGTCGAAATTTTTTTGTTCATATATTAGTAATTTCATTTTATACGTCTAGGAATATATTCCACCACATTTGGTTATTGAACATGAAAAAAAAAAAAATTCTTAAAACCTGGGTGATATAAGAGGAGATTATTTTCGGATTTGCCAATATCGATATAATTTAAACTAGGTTTTGAAGTAAAAGTATAGGGCTAAAGCTGCATTATCAGGTTTAATGGCTAAGGATAATCTCGAAAACCAAACTTTTAGGTTAGGATTCACCAAAAACCATACAGAAGGTGTCCATATTTTTTGATAGCTTTACATTTTGACAGTTGGAAATACGTTTCCAATACGGCTCAATTTTCGACAACTTTTCCGAGCATATCGGCCGGTGTTCCTTGTATAACACGAGATTTGTTGGTTTCTAAAGCGGCAATAGTTTTGGGTTTGTCGACATAAACAAGTGATTTAACATATCCCCAAAGAAAGTTATACAATGTCGTTAAATCACATGATCTTGGTGGCCAATTAACAGGAGCAATTCTTGAGATGATGTTTTCATCGTATATTTCCCTCAATAAAACGATTGTTTCTCCAGCTGTATGGAATGTTGCGCCATTCTGTTGAAACCAGATGTCCGCTAAACTAATATCCTGAATTTTTCACAACAAAAGTTCGTTGATCATTGATCTGTAGAGAGCACCATTAACCGTAACACGGGCTCCAACCGCATTTTTTGAAGATGATGCCTCCTGCCCATATACCACACCAAACAGTACATTTATCAGGATGCATTGGAAGCTCTTGGATTGCTTCTGGTTGTTCATCGGTCCAAATACGGCAATTTTGCTTGTTAATGTAGCCGTTCAAGCAGAAAAAAGCTTCGTTGCTAAACACAATATTTCGATAAAATAATGGATCAATTTGAAGTTATTGGAAGGCTCGTACACCGAACTTAAAACGTACACCAAGAGCAGCTGGCTTCAACTCTTGTACGATCTGTATTTTATAGGCATTCAGACCAAGATCACGCCTCAAGATACGCCACAATGATCCATAAGAGTTGCCAAAAGCCTGAGATCGGCGACGAATGGATTGTTCACTGTTTTCACGAACACTCTCTGCTACTTCAGTAATATTCTCTTAATTACGGTCTCTATGCACTCTGGTAGTGTAAAATTAATTCAAAATCTGGTGATGGTGTTACGAATAATGCGCTCAGTTGGACGCTCATAACGACCAAAATGATGTTGAAGTACTCAATAACATTCTCTAACTGATGACTGATTTTGGTAGTAAGTTTCCACTATTTACGTGGGCTGCTCGAAATGTTTCTGGCCTAATAATGAAATTGCGAATATTTATCATCAAAAATGGTTTTATTAAAAGGCGCTGGTTTGTGCCCATGTGTGAGAGCTCGCATTGTCATGGTGAACAATGATTCGTCTTCTCTTGTTCGTTTTTCGAATTTTTATTAAGACCTCAGGCAAACAAATTGTGGTGTACCACTCAGAATTGACCGTTCTACGTTGCTCAAGCGGAACAGTTGCCACATAACCAGTTTTGCCGAAGCAACAGGCGACCATTTGCTTCGAAGTGCTTTTTCCACGAACAACTTTCGTTGGATTTGGCTCGTCTTCGAAGACCCGCACGGTCGATTGCTGTTTTGTTTCGGGCTCATACGCATAGATCTATGATTCGTCATCTGTGACGATCTTATAAACATCTTTTTAAGCACCGTGATCGTATTTTTTCAACATTTCTTTGCACCAATCGACACGAGGCTTTTTTTTGAGTGATTGTAAAATTGTGCGGAATCCAACGAGAACAACTCTATCTCACGGTATGTCAAATGACGATCTTGCATTATCAGTTTACGCACGGCATCAATGTTCTCTGGCACAACGGCCATTTTTGAACGACCTTCACGGAATTCGTCTTTGAGCGAGCGTCGGCTACGATTGAATTCATTAAGCCAGTTTTTCACAGTGCTATAGGATGGTGCTTCATGACCATACAAAGATTTAAGTCCATCGATGCACTCTTGTCGTCATAATCCGCGTCAAAAGTTGTGAAAAATGATCGCACGAAAATGTTCACGAGTTAATTCCATTTTTTTGCCAAATTGATTTTTTCAAGTCACAGTAAACAACACAAATGATGGTCGTACGTAAAAACGTTCTGAGTACGTTTATGCTAAAAAATATCAAACTTTCCAATAGAAATGTCAGATTGCACCTGGCAACACTAAGTGTTGCCTAGGCCAGAAATATATCGAGCAGCCTACGTATAAACGTTGTTCAGGAGTCAGTCTATTTATGATTGAGTCGTATTGAGTATTGAACACAAACGTCATATGGACAAGCCATTTGACACATAACAGCTGCCTATTTGGAAAAGGGACCTCGTATTGAATACACGTTTTACTTAGTTGCATGAAAAAGTTAATCAGTTTCGCACGTATAATCTTTAGATGAATTTGGCCCATTCTTTTGAAATAAAAACAGGTTTTTATAGCAAAAGGATAAACGGCACCTTCTTAGTGGAAAATTTCTCTAAAAACTGCATTTTTGAAATTTAGTGTTCTAAAAATGTTTTTTTTTTTTTTCTACCAAATACCACTGTGCGCCATGGCGTCGTGTCGGCCATATTGCAACAAATAAAAAAGCAACGATAAAAATTTACGTGAAAGCAAAAGTTTACCGTGAAACTTGGTATTTTACTTCGTAGTTTTTAATGTGACTTATCTAAAAAGAAGAAAACCCAAAATTTATTTTTAAAGTTAAACAATTTAAGTTTTCCATAAATTTTTTTAAAATTTTCAAGTACAATTAACACAAAATTTTTGTTTTTTGCATCACTACATTAACATCAATTAGCAAAATTCCAAATTTTGCAAAAAAATTTTAAATGGCTGTCATTTGCAATGTAATCATTGTAAAGTAAACATATTCCGATTAAGTATGAAATAAAATATACTGCAAATGACCATACTGGCATGAAAACAAAATTATATAATCTTTCATACTCAACCGGAAGATGTCTACTTTACAATGCAATAAAAACATCATAACTCGCTCAAAAAATACCTTTTGTTTTTTTTAAATAAAAAAGTGCACTCTTATTGGGACACCCTTTATGATGTTTTTGTGCATCACCTTTGTTTATGTCTCTGCTCATGGTTTCATTATTTATATATTTTATTTACTCCCTTTCATTTAAATTTATTTTACAATTAAAATTCTCCTCAATTGAGTGTTTTTAAATATTTCGATATCCTTGTTGCATTCTGCATTTCCGGTGCATTTCTGTGATGTTTTTTTATAATTTTCCTTCTCAAATTGGTAGCGCTTCAGAATCAACGAGTGCAAGTATTTTCTCCTTCAAGTTGGCAGCAAAACATTCACCACCAACATGACAGAGAAAAATGTTTTTTTTCAAACGAACTGAAAAAAGAAAACAACATATACCACCTACTCGCTTCAACACATCGCTGTCAAAATTTGCAATATTTTGAGTTTGCGTATTCCCCAGAAATTTTGGGTATACCAATCAAAGAATCACTGGCAGACAGAAGCATAGCTGAGCAGCGCAAAGAGCGAAGTGGAAACTTTCAAGAAAAATTAATAATATCGATTTGGTGCTGCAAAGAAAGTGAAAAAAGACAAGTGAAATTCGTACAGTAGAAAAGCAGAGAAAAATCGCAGAAATAGCATCAAAAACGCTACGGACTGCGAATTTGATATAATCTCCTGAAAATCCACTAAAAAATTGTAAGCAATGGCCTTCGCTGGACTGAAAAAACAAATTAACAAAGCAAATCAATATGTAACTGAAAAAATGGGCGGTGCGGAAGGCACCAAGTTAGATATGGATTTCATGGAGATGGAACGCAAGACGGATGTCACGGTCGAGCTTGTGGAAGAACTGCAATTGAAAACGAAAGAATTCCTACAACCGAATCCTACAGCGCGAGCGAAAATGGCTGCGGTCAAGGGCATCTCAAAACTGTCGGGACAAGCTAAAACCAATACATACCCACAACCAGAAGGTATATTGGCTGAATGCATGTTAACCTATGGCAAAAAGTTGGGCGAAGATAATTCGGTCTTTGCTCAGGCTATGGTGGAATTTGGTGAAGCTCTGCGACAAATGGCTGATGTCAAATACTCATTGGATGACAATATTAAGCAAAACTTTCTGGAACCATTGCATCACTTGCAAACTAAAGATTTAAAAGAAGTAATGCATCATCGAAAGAAACTTCAAGGACGAAGATTGGATTTTGACTGTAAGCGCCGCCAAAAGGCCAAGGATGATGATATACGAAGCGCCGAAGACAAATTCGAGGAATCAATGCATTTAGCACAAATGGGTATGTTTAATCTTTTGGAAAATGATACAGAGCAAGTATCGCAGTTGGTTACATTTTGTGAAGCGCTCCAGGAATTCCATTCTCAGTGTGCCGATATTTGTAAGGTGCTATTGGAGACACTGCAAGAAAAACGTGAAGAGGCTGAATCGCGACCAAAAGTTGAATTTGTGCCCAAGACAATGTTGGACTTAAATTTGGAACCCAATGATAATGATAGCGCACACATGGGAGTCTCTCCTTTGCCATCACCTATGCGGTCACCAGCTAAATCCATGGGTGTGGTTGGTGGTGGCCCATCCACACCACAAAAGCAGCAGCAACCCTGTTGTCAGGCTCTTTATGATTTTGAACCGGAAAATCCAGGCGAGTTAGGCTTCAAGGAAAATGACATCATCACGCTACTGAACAAGGTCGACGAGAATTGGTATGAGGGCTCTGTCAACGGCAGAACTGGTTACTTTCCGCAATCCTACGTGACCATTGTGGTGCCACTTCCAAATTAAAGATGCTCGTCGAATGTGCTGAGATACTGATAGAATATATTGACCGTGTCATGTTTGCTGGCTTAACAATTATGAGATAATAATTATTATTAAAATATAAAATTAAAAATTAACAAAAACATAAAAGAAAATTACAAATTTAAATTATACTAATTCAATTGAAGATCTTGATGATGTTAATTATAATGATAATAATGAATGATTATAATGAAATTGCTTCAAATCTTTGTAATATTTAAATGGAAATTACTTACAATTACCTACCTACCAAAAAAGAATTAAGAAAAACAAAAAATCCTACCTAACTTACATTGTATGTGTTGTTTTGTTAAGAAAAATTCAAATTCGTATTCGTTTTTAATTATTACCTAATTATTATATTTCAAATATTGTAATAATCAGTCAAGTCTCATGTTGGAATAAATATACAATTACAATAAATATAAATAAAAGTATATAAAAAATTAATATTAAAACACATTAATAATTAAAACTATACCAGTAATAATACAATATACCTAGATATGATAATAAATATAATTTTTATTGTGTCTTTTCGTTCAATCATAAACGATTTGTTTCATTTGTTTATATCTTTATTTTTCCCACTGCGAACCACTTGTTATCTTTTGTTTTTTGTTTTCGGTCCATTTCTCTATAAATGTAAAGTTTTAAGATATTTTTGCAAATTTGCTATCAGTTTCTAAATGTTTGTTTTTCTTTTCAAACGAGTACATAAGTGGGTGGTGGGTGTGAGTCAGTGATGAGCCAACAACAAAATTTTCATTGTCAATGCTAATGTTACAACTACAATGTACAGTAGATTGCCAACGATATAACGAGATCTATGAAATGTGTGAAGTTGTATTTTTTTCTTTTTTCCTCCCCTTCAAAAAAATAAGATTTAAAAAAAAGTTAGGAATCTGCAGTGGAAAAAAACCATCCGGGTTTTGATTAAAACATGAAAATTATACTTCGAAAAGGCAAATCCCTTTTACTGTAACTTCTAAACTTTTTTTTCGTCAACAAATGAATGTTTTTGTATGAAAATAAAAATTTTTTAAGAAAATTTTTATGACTTTCTGGAATTTGTTTTTTTTTTTTTTTTAGTTTTCAAAGGACGGAATATCTGTCGTGGTTATCCTATATTGTAAGAAATCAAATGAAGATTAATTAAAAAAAGAAATGATTTATTCATATGAATCCAATAAAAAGATGGCATGGTGTGGTGTATATTTTAAAATATTATAAAAACTATAACTCCAAATCTGATAGAGATACCACTCTTTCATTGGATTAATATGAAAGATAACTGTGTCTTCATTCCAGAAAAAAATATCTAAAAAGATGGTAAAAACCGCTTTAATTAACCTTACCTAGTACAAAAAAAGTAGCAAAAATAGTAGGGTAAGCTGGGGTACATTTGACACTGGGGCACATTTGACTTTGCCATTTTCGGTGTGAACACGCTTTTCAAACCAAAAACCTGAAATGCAGAAACATAACTAATTAGAGTGTAAGCAACGTAATGTACTTTGGCAGTTCCCTTTCAACTCCTCCCGCGCTTATATGTTTTTTTGACTTTTTGTGCATTTTTGTATAATTTTCGGCATCTTGTTCGTAAGGGTTCTGCAAATAAAGTTGTATGGTTTTTTTAAAGTAAGTACGCAAATTTGGTAGCACTAACCTTTATAATTAATAGAACAAAAGTGTTTTTTATCAAGGTCAAATAGTTTGAATTTTAAAATATTTTTAATTCTTCAAGAGATTTTGGGGCACATTTGACTTTTGCCGAAGGGGCACATTTGACGTTCTCCAGACATATGTGTTTGTGTATTTTATAAGACTTTCTAGTTTTATCTTTTTAAAGAAATGGTATGCCACTACAAAATGAAGGCGAACAGACGCAAAGGCGATGAAAAAAAGTTAAATACGCTGTTTCTTATATCGTAAAACAACGAGGAACCCCGACTTTCGCCACAGAATCCATTTCATTTGATTTGATATAATTTGTTACTTTTGTTTTGTCTACTATATAAGATTTTTGAATAGATGCTTTCCAGGACCTTTTTCACTTATTTTAGTTTGAAAATCTGGATGGATGAAATGCCGATGTAAATGTATTGACATCAAAGTTCATCATGTATGCGAAATTTTTACTAATAATCAAAT
This sequence comes from Calliopum simillimum, assembly GCA_951812925.1. NCBI lineage: Eukaryota > Metazoa > Arthropoda > Insecta > Diptera > Lauxaniidae > Calliopum > Calliopum simillimum. The sequence continues at coordinate 108,003,491 of OX638368.1, forward strand.
CGATTTGAAATACGTCCCATCATGTGACAGCGCTGCAGATATCTTGACAATGGTGTTACCCAAAATCCAGACCAAAGAAATTTCCACCAAGCTGGGTCTTATCTTATTTAACATTTTATGTTGATGTTTTCATTAAGGGTATTGTTGGAAATTGTACTTTATATTGAAAACTTGTTTTATGTTTAATGTTTGCCTGACTTTGAGGAGTGCAATTTAGTTTAAACTAACAACTCCAACAAATCCAGCCTCAACTTCACGTTCACGCACTTAATACGTATTTAACATCGACTTATATATAAAATAAGTCTTCGTTAATACATACATAATTATTATTTGCATTTATATTAAAAAATATATGTATTAATGTTTTTTTTATGTTTTTGTGTTATTTTTGAGAGTGTCAAATGTGCCCCTTGCAATGTCAAATGTGCCCCGTACCAGGGGCACATTTGACAAAATGACTTTTTTTGAAAAAATTTAAAAAAAGACTCTTAATGCAATTTTTAAAAAATTTTTTTTTTCTTGGTTTTAATCTTAAATCATCAATGTTTCAGAAACAGTAAAAAGTATTAAGATCGTGCAATAATTTTCAAAGATACAGGCCTTTGAAAATTTAGTGTCAAATGTGCCCCAGTCTCCCCTATTTTTGTCATATAGCAGAAAACTTTTAGCTCTTAGCCTTATTCACTAGCTTTCCAAAATAGGTCAGAAAATGAAAATCGGCTAAGAAATGTCCTAGCTATGGACAACTTTTGTTAAAAGTTTCAGTTGATTTCATGTTTTGATAAGTTGAAAAAATTATTGCAAAATATATCATTTTTTCCTCTTTTCTATATGAATACTTTCCAAAAAATTATTTTTGGAAGGTCAGAGAGTTTTCAGCAGTTCAGTACTAAAATAGTAGTAAATTAAGTACTTTCTGCCAAATATGAAAAAATTTGCTTTATGCTTTTAGCCAGGTTTGAACATAAAAATGGATTCAGAAATGTCGAAGATTTTAAATTATATGAGGAAACACTCTTTGAACCCATCAGCAAGCTACAAGAAAAATCGCAAAATCTTTTTTGCCATTTTTATCAAATTAGGCATGAAACGAAGCCATGTGCATACAAAATATCAGCAAAATAATAAGGGGTGTGGCAATTCGTGTTGAAAATATATTTTTTGCCGAAACCCTTGCTTCGATGTTCTAAAGAGTGGTAAAAATTTACGATCACGTAAAGACATTCAAGATCGAAGGTCACAAAAAACTATTTCTTGCAAATGCGAAATATTGGTCGGCAGACTTGGACTTGTAGCATAAAAAATGTAATCCTTCTTCCTAAACGTCAGTTGCTTTGTATTGCAAAATTTTCATAAAAAAATATCGCATAATTTTAAAGGCTTATTTGTTACTGCATTATTATTGTATTTCGACGCTGAATCCAGCTGCATCCACAGAATTTTCAAGATGCTTGCAGGATTTCGAGATATCATTGCTTAAAGTTGGACAAAACGCTGTTTTTAGGCATATGGTTTAGCTACAGGAAAAGAATCTTTTTTTTAGTGGCGTCGAATAGCCACACGTTTCCTCATCAAATATACCCTCGAACTTTTCCAATAGGACTCTTTACTTTCCCAGTTATGATTCTTTGAAAAAGAGGAAGGCGTGGCATCGACAATTTTTTTATCTCAGGGCCTTGCCTTTTTTAAACTAATTTTGAGTGTTTTTTGGCGATAACACAGGTGATGGTTTGCATGATTTTAATGATTGAATAAGTAAATAGTAAATATGCCCTATGCTCCTCCTAGGAGTTAAAGGAGAATACATACAAACAAATAAATAGTCCTAAAATAATCTTAAACGGTGACCGTAAAAGATATTATGAAATTTGTATACAATGTAAAGCATGATATATTGAATAATTTTGCATCATTAACTCAAAATTCGCATTTTTTGAGTTGTGCCGTCCTTGAAGTAAATGAGCTATATGTATGTATATTCTTTATCAGCGTCATCTCCTCACTCGATATAGCCTTGTTCGTCCGCCAGTCTGGATGTCTGTCTGTCTGTCTGCCCGTTGAAATCATTCCCGTCTAAGATAAAGTTTCAAAATGCTTTATGAAAATATTTTTTGAGATATTTCAACTTAATTTAAATCAGACACTAAGAACCGCAAATGCAATCTCTGAGATAAAACAAGACGAAATCAGACAAAAGGGCGTGGCACCTCCCATACAAACAAAAGCTTCAAAGTGTATTCTGAAAACGTTTTTTGAGGTAGTCCTACTAAATTTTACTCACACACTAAGAACAGTAAATGCAAGCTCTGAGCAAAAACTAGGCAAACTCGGATTAGGGGGCGTGGCGCCTCCCATATAAGCAATATTTTAAAAACACTGCAGTGTAGGGTATTTAATGTTTGGCCAGTAAAAAATTCCGAATTCATTGTGTCCGGTGTACAAAAAAAACTTCTTCTCAGAATGGAGTTGCATATGGCCCGTCAAATTGGGGAATTTTGTGATTTCCTTTGCTCTGCACATCTCTCTACCACAAAGGCATAAAATTCATGTCCCGGCAGCTGTTGTTACTATGCTTTAACGTGCGTTTAATGATCCATTACGCTACACTCAAATTTAGTCAAGATGCCTTCATATAACTTTCGGGCTCGCTTTTAAGCCACCAGCCTATTTTCATTGGAACAACCTGGTACTTTTTGAACTCTGTAGGCTTTCAGCTTACTTTTCTTTTTTTGTCTTTGTATAGTAGATTTCAAGATTTCAATATCTTGTACTGTAGTGTCGGATTTCTGCTTGAAGAGTTGCTTTACTTTTTTCACCAACTGTGCTTCCAAGTCAGGTTTTTTACTTGAGATAATTTTTCTTACTATAAGTGGACCCTTTCTGTAGTTCAAAATAACCATTTCGTTAATGCCCTTTGATGCACCTGTTTTTTACGTTTTTATTTATAGCTTGCTATTTTAATTCTGATTTTTATAGAAAAGTGAGCAAAATCAGTTTGATGCTAGACATCTTTATGCCTTAACTTAAATTGGAGCGTTAGGCGTTGCGTTATTTAACGTAACACAAAAGCGTCAAACGCCATACCGAAATAAAGAGCGTTGCTTAGAAGTCATTTGTTTGTCAAATTCATATTGCTGTTGTTTTTTTTTTTTTACTTTTCTGCTGTTTTTTTTTACTTCAATCCATAACGCTTTGCCCAAATTGGGAATTCGAAAAGCTGAGCGTTGAGCGTTATACAAATTGTATGTACATGAGAAATTTTTGACAGTAAAATAACGCTGACTCTCCAATTTAGGTGTGGAAGTTTTTCGTTTGAAGTGTTGTCACCAAGAGTTATATGTTTTATTAATCGTCATGTTATATAGAAAAAATCGCACCCATATTTGGACCCGCACGGTCTTTTGGTGAATCATAACCTTAAGAAACAAAAGTATCAAATTTTTCTGGGACAGACCTTAGTTTTCACTTTCTGAATTCTATTCGTCGACAGCAATGAGACATTTTGAGAAACGAAAACGCAATAAAAGAAGACTTTTTATTTTTTGCCCCATTGTAAAATTAAAATGTATGTTTACCAACACTGTGTTCCAATTGACAGCATCACAAATTGACAAACGTCAAACAACTGTCAGATGACGTTCTTTCTTTCGGTAGGTATTGTCAATTTTTTCTCATTCGGGGAGTTGCTTTTTATAGGATCGTGGTTTGGAAGCGCGAAAATAAATGTAAAAAAATTAAATTACAAAATTTCATGTATAAAATAATCAAAATTTCAATAAAGCGGCATAATAAAATCGTGAAAAATAAGTGCAATATAAGAGAAAGTACAAAAATCAAGAAGGAAAACGCAAGAATAAAGGAAGAAGACGAAGAAAAAAAAAAACGAGCTGTGACGGAATTTTTCCAAAAATAAATTTATACGTGCGTGATTCACACAATTATTCAAACGCGTACAATCTAAGAAAAAAATTCAGAAAATTCCTTTAAAAACCCTGAAAAATAAAAAAAATCGTTTTAGAACTCTAAACTGTTTTGGACAAGTTTTCTTTACAATACCCGCGGAAGTTAGGGTGTTATTTCTTATGCTTGGAATTTAATAAGTAAACAAAGGAGTATTGTCCAGTTCATAATCTGCTATAAATAAGAGGTATAATATGGATGTTTCAAAAAGTAGATCCAAATTTAAAAGTTATTTTTGAGATTGTGGCAATTACCATTTTAGCTATAAGCTTGGCTCTCCGATAGTATTCAAAGAAAGTTCTAATTTTTATAAAATTATTATGCTACTCTTTGTTGCCGCAACTACTATAATTATAAATGAAACATTTTCCATACGTTTGGCTCGATCGAAGTTATATGTAGTTATTTACAAGATTTGCTTGATGACCATTCCCTCATCTTTGTTATATGAAAACTGAAACCAAATGATCTGTTGTGTCTGACTTTAGTATGTATTTTTAGTATGACTGTCCATTAGGGAAGCATAACAGGTTTTTACTTTTCGTTAATTTCCCAAAGAGATTTAACAAGGAATATCTCCGAATCGATATAATAATGTTTTATGATTTGTAGTTGGGTTAGATATTATTCTATCTAGCGCGAGCTAAGGGTTATTTAAAAAAAAACCCATACCTGGCCAAAACAAATGGTGCTATAAATAGAAATATTTTTATTATCATTTAAATCGTTCAATGAATATAAAAACTACCATCATCAACCAAGAAAACAATGATACAGTTTATTTTCATTTATTTTTATCGTAGAAATCGAGATCTTCCTTCGATTTGGCGGGAATTTGCGACCCTCGGAATGTTCTGGCTTTGAAGATATATACTTATAGAGGCTAAGAGTAGAACTGAAAATTCTATCACCATGTTTTAAGCTAAACCATATTAAAAAAAAAAAATAAAATTTTTGAATCTTTACTTTTCATGAAGTATATCTCATGTAACGCTTATGTTGGGACTTATTTTGTGATTTGTTCATTTTTAACTGTTTTTCGAATTAGCTCGTCTATGTTTTAAATCCTTTGCATATTGAAATATGATTTGATTTTGATATTAAATGATTTGTCATTTATGACTATATTCTCTTCATGCTTAATGTTCCGTTTAAATACCATATCGCTATTGTATCGCTTCAACAGCATTCACAATACTTAGGCAATTAGGTACACTCTTTAATTTTAATCAGTTAAATAGACTTACTTAACAAAAATTGTGTAGGAACATCACCGAAATAATCTTTATTAATACATGAAAATTTACGTGTGAAAAGTTATTCAAGCTCAAAGTTCACAAAAATCAGTTCTTTTGAAAATATCTCGCTTACGCTTAACTCTACAGAAAAATTATAGTTCCCAGCTTCTGAAAAAATTTTCTACAAAAATAAGAAAGAATTGTTTTCGTATGACTTGAAGCTTATAGGCGAGGAGCCGGCAATACTAAAAGTGCTGTCATCGCGGATTCTGAAATTTTTAATGCAAAATGGTAGTTTACACTAAGACGAATAAGAAAAGCTTGGTCAGCATGGTTGTAGCCTGGCAGAAATATTTTTAAATGATTTTTGAATTATTAAATTTTCGGAAGGTTTTGCCGTCATCGCGGATTTTGATCAATCTTAATATTAATCGATGATAAATTTTATAACCATTCAGAAAAAATCTGGCCGACCAAATTTTTTTTGCCTAAAATGACCGGCAGACCTATTGCCGGCTCCCGGACTATTAGGAGAAAAATCAATTTAAGAAGTTGTAAGCATTTGTGATATACCTAAAATTTACCCTATAAGCGCATTATAAAATGTCTAACTTTTTAAGAGTCGTACGAAAAAAAATTAAGTTATTTTAATAGATAATTGGATTCTCTATAAACTGTATTTTACCTATTTTGTGGAGCATTACAAGGTCTACAAAAAATACGTAATATGTATACATATCACCCGCAGATTATCAGGCAGAAAACTCCAACAGAGCCGCCCTATCAAAGACAAAAACGGAAATCTCTTAACATCTGCAGACGACCAACTAAACAGATGGAAAGAGTATTTTTGCGATAAACTAAATCCCATGTCTACCACATCCCTGCAACCAGAATCACCAACTACAACTGCCGCAATGACTCGCAGTAGTAGTCGAATACAAACACCGCCGCCTACAATTGATGAAATTGTGAAAGCTATCCAAAGCATGAAAAACAACAAGGCCGCCGGTATAGATCAAATAACAGCTGAACTGCTAAAGGCATGCCCCGTAACATCAGCTAAAATTCTCCATCCTGTGCTCAACAAAATCTGGAGTGAAGAGCGTTTGCCAGAAGATTGGCTACATGGCATGTTAGTCAAATTACCGAAAAAAGGTGACCTAAGCGAGTGCCGAAACTATAGAGGCATCACCTTGCTCTCAGTTCCATCAAAAGTACTGACGAAAGTGCTTCTGAGCAGGGTAAGCGAAAAACTTGATTCAGCCATTCGAAAGCAGCAAGCAGGATTCCGGCGAAACAGATCATGAGTGGATCAAATCAACACGCTCAGAATAATTGTCGAACAATCATGCGAGTGGCGTGCTGCACTTCAACTTGTCTTCGTTGACTATAGCACTGCCTTTGACAGTGTCTCCCGAGAAAACATCTGGGCGTCACTGCAACGAAGAGGTATTGCCGCAAAGGCCATAAACTTAGTACGTGCACAATATGAAGGCTTTAAATGCAGTGTGTTACACAACGGGTTGTTGTCACCGACATTCACCACTAATTCAGGCGTACGGCAGGGGTGTTTACTATCACCATCACTCTTCCTTATCGTTCTTGATGATATCCTAGATAAAGCTCTTAATAAGGCCAAAAGGGGTATTCAATGGAACTTTACCGAACATCTGGAAGATCTCGACTACGCTGACGACATCTGCCTCTTATCGTCCAAACATTCAGATATGCAAAGCAAAATTGAAGACCTTGTCTTGGAATCACAAAAGGCCGGCCTAAAAATCAACGTATCCAAGACTAAAAGCATGAAGCTAAACGCAAGCAATGACATGACGTTTAAAGCTGGCAGTGATGACATCGGAAACGTCGATAGCTTCACGTATCTAGGCAGCATTATCTCCATGGATGGTGGAGCAAAAGAGGATATCAACTCAAGAATAGCAAAAGCAAAAGGCGCGTTTGCTCAACTGAACAAAATATGGTCTTCATCAGTTATATCCACCAAAACGAGAGTGCGCATTTTTGATTCGAATGTGAAATCGGTTTTGTTATATGGGTGCGAAACATGGCTTGTTACTGAACAACTAACAAACAAGCTGCAAGTATTCGTCAACAAATGCTTAAGGCGTATATTAAAGGTTTGGTGGCCTCGCACTATATCAAATGCCGAGCTACATCAAAAATGCAAACAGAAGGCTATAGCAAACGAGATCAAGCTGCGCAAATGGGGATGGATTGGTCACACTCTCCGGAAACCACACAGCGAAGTTTGTCGCCAGGCCCTTGAGTGGAATCCACAAGGCAGTAGAGGACGTGGTAGACCCAAAACCAACTGGAAAAGGTCGTTGGAAAAGGAAATCCAAGAATCGGGAAAATCGTGGCAAGAGATCAAAGTCATCGCAAGGGATCGTGACAAATGGAGAGATTTCATATTGGCCCTATGCTCCTCCTAGGAGTTAAAGGAGAATACATACATACATACATACATATACATATTAAAGTAACCGCTTAGACGATATTCCACAAAAAACAGTTTTTTGTTATGTGAAGATTTTTTTGTCATGTGTAGGTTTTTTCGGAATATCTGCTTAACGGTAACTTTTACGTGAATACATATCACTAATTTTTTTGTAAATCTTATGATTCTCTACAAAACAGGTCCTAATACTTTTTATCGTACGACTTACGGTTTCGGAGATATTCTTTAAAAACCAGTTTTTTCGACTCGCACGAAGAAAAAAATCCAGTTTGTAGAGAACAACAGTTTTTAAATTGGCTTATAGCATAGGAGTACAAGCTATCCGAAAACAGTTCTTGAGCTAAAAATTGCTCTACAAAATTTTTCGGTAAAAGTAACCATTACCGAGATATTTGCAAAAAACTGATTTTTGAGACAATTGAGCGTGAATAACTTTTTATAGTTACGCACGCGACTTCGCAATGAACTTTTCACACTTCATTTCTTATGCATAAATAAAGATAATTCCGGTTTCGCTTGGAATTGTTTCGTTCAGCATCTGTTTTCATGTCTAATTTTCCTAAGCTAAATTTCATTTTAGAGTATTTGAATTTTAGTTGTGTACAGACTTTTGTAATACCCGGAACGATATTTTCTAGCTGATATCATGCCGAATTGGATAGAAAAGCTGCGTAAAAAGCTAGCATTTAGTAAACTACAAAAATTTCTATATATACCAAGAAAAAGCAAATCAAAAAAACACAATCTTGCTTCTGATGTAAATTATTGATTGATTTTTTCTGCTTTTTCTGATTACTTAAAGAAAATTCGAAGAACAAATTGATAAATTAAAAGTTTTATTTACCATCTAGCGATTTCACAGAACTGAGCTTTACTGAACAATACTACATCTTTGTGAACTTAATTATTTCAAGCATTCGGATTAGCTAAACATAATTTACAATTTAATTTCGTAACGTATATAAAAATTTCCCCAGCATTTTTATAAATATATTGCGAATTTACCAAATAATATCGTTATCTATAAATAAATGTATAACTCAGTTTAAAGTGCGCTCACAATTTCGATTTATAATAAAATTTTCACAAATTTTCAGAAACATATTGTTTAAAAATGTTCAGTTGGTTGAAACGCGGAGAAGCCAACCAAGAAGTGGTTGAGAATGTTATCGGTGAGCTGAAGAAGATCTATCGTAGCAAATTATTGCCACTGGAGGAACATTATCAATTTCATGACTTTCACTCGCCCAAATTGGAGGATCCAGACTTTGATGCGAAACCAATGATTCTATTGGTGGGACAGTACTCAACAGGTAAAACAACATTCATAAGGTATCTGTTAGAACGTGACTTTCCTGGTATACGCATTGGACCTGAGCCCACGACAGATCGCTTCATTGCCGTAATGTATGATGAAAAGGAGGGCGTCATACCGGGTAATGCACTAGTGGTCGATCCTAAAAGGCAATTCCGTCCACTCAGCAAATATGGTAATGCCTTCCTTAATCGTTTTCAATGCTCCACCGTTGGATCACCGGTATTGCAAGCCCTATCAATTGTAGACACACCTGGTATTTTGTCTGGCGAAAAACAACGCATCGATCGTGGCTATGACTTTACCGGTGTTCTAGAATGGTTTGCCGAACGTGTTGATCGTATTATTTTACTTTTTGATGCGCACAAACTTGATATCTCCGATGAGTTTCGTCGTTCGATTGAAGCGCTCAAGGGACAGGATGATAAAATACGCATTATTCTTAATAAAGCCGATATGATCGATCATCAGCAGTTGATGCGTGTTTATGGTGCACTCATGTGGTCACTGGGTAAAGTTTTACAAACACCAGAGGTGGCACGCGTCTACATCGGTTCATTCTGGGATCAACCGTTGCGTTACGATGCGAATCGTCGTCTTTTCGAAGATGAAGAGCAAGATTTATTCCGTGACTTACAATCGCTGCCACGTAATGCAGCGCTGCGTAAATTAAACGATTTAATTAAACGTGCACGTCTCGCCAAAGTGCATGCGTTTATTATTTCAGAATTGCGCAAAGATATGCCATCGGTGTTTGGTAAAGATAGTAAAAAGAAGGATTTAATCAAGAATCTGGGTCAAATCTATGATCGTATTCAACGAGAACATTCAATTTCACCCGGAGATTTTCCTGATATTAAGAAAATGCAGGATGTGCTGCAACATCAAGACTTCACAAAGTTCCATTCGTTGAAACCACACTTATTGGATATTGTTGATAATATGTTAGCTAAGGATATTGCACGTTTAATGGAAATGATTCCGCAAGAAGAGCAGTCTCTCGTTACGGAACCTACAGTTAAGGGTGAGTCGATAAATTTGTTATTATTGTTATTATATATTATTCATTGAACTTAAACTTGTCTTTTAAACATATTTCGATTTATTCAATGATACAAGTTATTTATCAACTAGGGGTCTGCCAAAAACGTCTTGTTTGAGTTTTAAAAAAATTCGTTTCAAGATACGTTATGTCTTGTACCCGCTTTTTAACAATCAAATACTTCGGTTTAGTGTCACACTCAAATGTCTTGACAGAACTACGATATGAAAGAAGAAAAATCAAATACTGCACAGACCTGTTTTGTTTGATTTGCTTCAGTTCTGTTCATTGTATATACTGTAGTTGTAGTGTACACTCCAAAATGCTTTTTTAGTGAGAATAGGAGTTTTTCGTTCTTGTTTACACACTCTCTCTCTCTCAAAAAAATTTATGAAAGCTACTACAAATCTGGGTTACCAATACGTTGCAACTTGCAATTGTTACCATATCATACATTCTACTGTAATTTTGCTACTCGAATGTTTTACACGGACCTGCAGTATTTGTATAAAATACAGTACACTGAATTATTTGTTCGCGACACTGATAAAACAAGACAGTGTACTTCAGTGTCAAATCGAAATTAGTCTTCACAGAAGATTTCAATCTTGAAAATTTGGGATTTAAGAAAAGTACAAAATATTTCAAAATGTCTTGAGTATACAAATAAGTACATATTCATTCCTCCAACGAAAATTTTTAATCAAACATCCTTAATAATTTTGTACTTTATCAGATACGTATTTGCACTTTAATTTTTAATCATTTTTACATGGTAACAGACACAGCAATTGACCCAGTTAACAAATATTTCAAAAGATAGCAATAGAAAATACTAAAAAAAGGAATGAAAAAACAAGTTTAAGCAAAAGCAAATTGTTATAGAAGCTAGAAAAGAAAAAAAAAATACAATAAAGTACAAAACAAATAAGCGTACGTACGTAGATAGTTAACGGAGAGATAAAGTTAGAAATACAATAAAACAAAAAAAAAAAAAAAAATCATATGATTGCAAACTCCAAGATTCATTGTGCTACATACTGACACAATGTTGTGCATACTTCTACTCGTAAGAACATTGCAAACAAGGTTACTATCGTTTTCTGAATGTGATTTTCATTTAATTCGTATAATTTCGTAATGAAAAGAAAAAGAGTTTGTTTCTTCCCGAATCGTTGATTATGATTATCATCTGTTTCTTCACATTGCTGGTAATAATTTGAACATTTCATGACATCAAAATTTAACACCGGATTTTAACAGTTTCTTTTCCAAAAAAAAAAGTCACGCAGAATTATTTAATGACATGATAATTAAAACGTGCATATGAATGTACACAGATTGAATTTACATATAAAATGTAGAAGTTACTAAATTGATAAGCAAATAGCTTAGCAATTTTTAAATTCTACAAAAAATAATTTAATAATTTTTGCTGGAAATCATTAATCTCACCACGCAGACACAGCAAACATTCTGCAATGATAAGAACTCACAAAAATTAGCCAATTTTTTTCTTCCTACTATTCTCTCTTCCAAACTGCCTCATTCATCGGTCTCTACATATTATGTAATGACATATATATATTTTTATTTCCCCATAAATTTTGCGGCTGATAATTTTTTACTGATAAGCTACAAACTTTCTATGCTTTGCTAAAGAAAACGTTCTTTTGTTGATTCATACTTTTTTAAGTAAAAAAGGACGGTATCTAGTCTACATAGCACACCTTAACTTAAACCAAGTTTAATTTCAGACAACATTTATTAATATCTAAGTGTTAGGTGTACGAGTATTTGATGTTTATTGAAATTGATAAGGCAAGTTGTACTTTTAGTAGTGGAATTGTCGAACATGAAAAAAAAAGAATGCTTCATTTAATGCTATGACGAAGTGCTGATAAGAATTTCCATTGCCGTGCAAAGTGATGTAATAATCACTACTTGAATTCAAATGAAAACAATATGCATGTACTTGAATATTTTAAGCTTTTCGTAGGGCGTTAACATAAAGAGAGTAACTAGAAACAAATATACCATAATCTGCCAGCGGTGGGCAATCTGCAGTAGATGGAGCCAAATTTGGCACCACAATTCGAACGCTTAGTTTTTTAATTAAATTGTTCTGTTCTGAGATTTGTTATCTATCTTATTCCTAAGATTTTTACTGAACTATAATTTGTTATTTTTAGTTTTTAAGTTCTAGTTTAGTTTTAAGTCATAGTCGTTATTTTAAGTTTTAGACATTTCGTCATATCAAGCGTTTTATAACTCCCTGAGCAAGAGTTCTACTTAATTTAATTTGTCACTATGTTGTATTTTCCTTTAATAGAAAGAATGCTTTACATTATAGCTCTCAGTTTTTTCAAATGTACTGTATGAACATAATGAACTATTTAATTTGTACTCTAAAAGACTCAATAAATTTGAATTGAATTGAATTGCAGTGAAGATTTGAATATTGAATTCTATGGGTTTTCCTCAACTTCTACCTTTTTGCGAGTTCCACCTAAGCGTTGATCGGCAAGTATATAAAATATATATCGCTCGTTAGCTGCAAGAGTGGCATAACTCAAAAAAACTCTAACTTTTAGAACAACACTTAAAGGGTTTCAATTTACAATTACGTCAAAGAAATAAAATAAAAATTGTTTTCAGGGCAGAAACGGAACTTTTTGTTTTGAGTTATGAAGCTCTTGTTATTGCCAAATTTTTACGAAAATTTAAGAAAAATTCAATTACTTGATTAAGGCAGGAAGTGGACGTTATACTCTGCACACGATTTTAATTAATGAGATATGTAGGTACCGTTACCTTTTTTTACATTGAACATATGTAATTCTTTGTACTTAACTCGATAAATATAGTTTTTTTTTTGTGAGTTATGACTATCTTGCAGTAAACTAGGGATATATGAGTTGAATTGGCCATTTCCGAATATCTGTTTTTCTGTGATTATCACGATTAAGGGAAACAAAGTAAGCTATTACAACCATATTTAGTACACTGGCAATGTCTTGAAAGCATCCTCATACAAATAAAAGTTACACTGAGAGTTGTTTAAAGTGATGCAAACAAATGTCGTCCAAACACTTGAAAAATCTCTGACTTAAGCGAATTTTGACAGCGAAAGTCTGATAGCTGCCATGCAAGCAAAAATTACACTATGCTACTCAGAGTGATATTTGAGATAAAACTAGCAACTAACTCTAGAAATGACTTGGAACTCTCAATGCAAAGAAATGCGCGTATTTTTAAAATTATGCTGAGCGTCAGTAAAGGTCATATGGCCACACACAGATTGTACCTTAAGGGGTTTACAATTAAGCAATCGTGAAGCTATGTAAATACATATTAGTAATTCATATTAAAAAAAAAAACTATCAAGTTAAAGTGTTAAACAAAAGGAAAAAAATCTTTGAATAAAAACAATCAACACCTCTGCGTAACCCTCTGAAGAAAATAAAAGCTAGTATGACTCATCAACAAAAAAAAATAAATAAATAAAAAACCAAAAAAATAGTAATGCATACTATAGTGTTTGAGAGCATTGATTGTATTTTTGACTTTAAACACGAGTGGCGAGTGCATATACCGTGACCAAATGAGAAAAATTAAAACAGTAACAGACGCAAATCAACGAAAGCGAGTAGTTAACCATTTGTTTCAATGAAAAAATGATCACAATGTGAAAAAAAAGAGAAAACAAAAATCAGGTGTAGAAAGTAAAGTCGAGGTGGGGTGGGTGTCAAAAAAAAATAAAAAATAGAGCATAAATAACTGGCAGTTACTTCATAAAAACTAAACGCACACAATAAACAAGCCTTTATCACCATAACATTTGCTAAACTATCGATTTATTTCGAACTTTTATTAAAGTAGGTAAGCAAAGTTCATTTAAACACTTTCGTTACTACCCGCAAAACTCAAACAACATTTCTTGACGTGTCTCTACGATGACATGTGGAAAGTTCAAGGTTTTCTTGTTCAAGAAGAAATTAATAGCAACAATATGGGCAATTTTTAAATGGCCAATTAACTTTCATGCAAAAATATAGCTTTACTTTTAAAGCAATCTTTTACTTTCTAGAAAAACAATTTCTATATTGCATAAGTAGGTAGCAATTCTCGAAAAACATAAATAATGTAAAATTTGACAGATATACTATAAAACAACAAAACTATAAAATATTAATTATTGTTTATTATTAGATTTTAAGGCATACATTTCAAAGCAAAAGTTGAATAGTGCATTGAAATGAATTTAATTGCTGAATTGCATATTTGTAAAGATAGATTTAATTTGCACTAAACTTTGACTTTTAAAAATTGTTTGATAAATAAGCGTTAATATTGCTTAATACTTACGCCGGCGCAATAATAGTATGTGTATTTACAGTTTGTCAAGTAATTCTTTGCAAAATGCAAATAGCCACACAAATTCAACTTTAACATATAATTTTATTAACTAAGGCACTTTTTAAATTTTTTTTTTTTTTACAGTATTGTTAGGAATTGTATACCCTTTCATTATAGTTAAGAAAAATAACAAAAACAAAACCAAAAACATAAGATAAGCTATAAAAAAATAAAACTACAAAATTGAAGGTGTAAATTAATTGTTTGCAAAATGCAAACACATATTGCAAAAAGGATATAAAATATAAAAGACTGCACTAATATTTTGTGTGCTTCCCATCAGCTTCCATAACAGCCTGAAGACGCCGTGACATTGATTGTACAAGTCCATTTACATCATACAATTCAGGTATCTTTACCCACTCCTTTTTGATTGCCGTTATCAAAGCGTTTCTGTTAGTTTGGTTCCGCTTTCCCACTCTTTTTTTTAAAAATGCCCACAAATTTTCAATGGGATTAAGATCCGGACTTTGGGCGAGCGTGTCAATTACTTTGCTGCAATTGTAGAGCAACCAGGTCCGGCACAGCAGCGATTTGTGCTTTGGATCGTTGTCCTGATACAACTTGTATTTTAATTTGTTCGGGTTTTCACGATCAACAAAGCCAAATTTTTGGGCGCTTCTTGTCAACTCGTTTTTAAGAATGTCTAAATAAAACTCTTTTATTATTATATCAGTGAATATACGCAATTCTCCAACGCTTTTGGATGAAATACAGCCCCACACCATCACTGAAAGCTTGCCAAACTTAACTGTTGGTATAATATTTTGCTGTTGAAGAGCTGTTTTTGGTTTCCGCCAAACTTTGCTGGGTCCATCGTGATAATACATCATTATCTTCGTCTCGTCGCAAAAAATGACGTCATTCCAGTACTCCGCTATACTATTTCTGTTAGAAATGGCAAAGTTCAAGCGCTTTTCAATATTAACAGCAGACAGCATTGGCTTTTTCCTGGCTGTATGCGACGAGTACTGGTGGAGCTTTAGCACTTTTCGCACGGTTTCATGGCTCACAGTCTTCTTGCAATCACTTTTTATAATGTTTGCCAACTCTCTAAGGCTTGTGTGTGGGTTGTCACTAATTTATTTTAAAATTTTTGAGTGATCTCGCCGTGTAAGCTTTGATGGACTGCCGCCAGAGTTATTCAATTCCAGTCTATTTTCTTTTTCTGCACGCTGAATAATATTATATGTTGTCCTTAGCTTAATATTAAACATTTCAGACAACTCTTTTACTGTTTTCCCTTTGTAATAGTTGAAATAAACCAATTGGATTACACTTTCGTCAACTCGCTTGCCAGGCATTGCGAAAACACGCTATTTTTAATAAGATGTGCGCAGTTCGAAACAAAAATGAGAACTAATGTAAAAGGACAATGCAAGCAAAGCAACACGTGTTCATTCGAATTCCAATTTGATGTACCGTTAATTAGCTTCGAGTCACTTCTCGACTTGTGTTTGCATTTTGCAAAGAATTTATTGACAACATCATATTTGTTGCCTTTTGGTTCTATTCGTTTTTCTTATGTTTTTGTTTTGATTTTTGTCATTTTTTTTTGTTATATTAATAGGTAATACATATCTTAGAATAGTTACAAAACAATTTTTTTTAAAGTAGTACTTGTCTCAAAAAAATTTCATTTTAAAGTTGAATTTGTGTGGCTATTTGCATTTTGCAAAGAATTACTTGACAAACTGTATATTCAATGTTGTCTTGTATGTTAATACATAGAATACATAGTTTGCACTTTTACGTTATAAAGACTAGGCTTAAAAAATATAATTCGAAATTGGACTACCTTATTTTCTTTTGAATTAGTTTTAGGGAACGTTTCATGGTTAAAATCCTTTTGACAAAAAATCAGAACTTAGAGCGTCATTAAAATCTGTCTTTTCCATATCACTCACTAACGGTTACTTCTGCAGAAAATTATGGGCTTACAATTGAGGGGGTTAGAAGCAAAGGGGCACAAGTGACAAAAAGTAAATTTTGAGTAAAATACAGTTAAAGTCAATGTTATATAGTAAATTCCAGTGTGGGTTAAACATTTTAACTTAACTTGTTTTAGAACCCTTGAAGTATCCTCTGTCCAACGTATTTTTCAAAAATTTCCTAGTCATCACCAGTAAAAAGTTATTAATACTTTACTGAAAGCCTACTGCACTTGTACCCCTTTGCTTCTAAGCATCTGTAAATAAATTTTCGTATTTCAACAAAAACATTTTATATAAATTTTTGTTCTAATGTAAGAAATAATTTTCAATCGTTTAGAAGCAAAGGGGTACAAGTACAAGGGCTTTTAGTAAAGTACTAATAACTTCTGAAAGAGAACCCCTAGAAAAATTTTAAAAAATACATCAAACAGAGAATTCGTTAAAGATTCTAAAAGTTTGGGCAATTCGTTATTTCTTAGGCTATGTTAGCAGTTATGCATCGTTAACTTTACTATTTATTTACTACAAAAAAAAATTTAAGTCACTTGTACCCCTTTGCTTCAAGCAAAACTGTAATTTAGTTAACTGGCTTTTCTGCATCGTGCTCTACAGAGGCTTAGGACCTTAAAAGTTAAATTATTATTTTTGTCCCAAATAAATTTATGCTCGCTCTATATATTTCTGTGCTTAACTCAATTTTTCGCATATTGTCACTTGTACCCCTTTGCTTCTAACCCCCTCAATTATGTAGCTTAGGAAATTTGTTACAAAAAAGGTTATGAAGTTTCTTTCGTACGTCCCATCACTGTTTATACGATATGCTAGTTTAAAAAGTTCTAAAACTGAACTCTGATCTATTTATAAAAAATCGCATTTTTTCGAACGACTTACGGTATTTTGGGCCTTATCGTAAATATGCCTGAAAAATCCCTTCTCGAGAGGGAGCATTTGCAATCGAGAATATTTGAGGAGTGGTTGAACAAAAGGTAACATTTCCATTTTTTGTCTTTTTGCTTTTTTTTTTTTTAAGAAACGTATGCAAATCTATAAAGTACACATTCCAGTTGAATTTGGCGGTTCAAAGAATAAGAGCTCCCAAATAAACCGCGTTTTTCGTCGATTTCCGAACAAAAAGTAACATTTCCACTCCACTAACAATTTTTTTGTAGTTCTGACGAAAAATTACATTTACCTTTTTAATACTTATCACTAATCATAGTCATCGTCGAACATTTTCAGTTGTTTTTTTTTTTTTGCCCCCACAAGGTATCATTTCAGTTTAATTATTATCAAAAAGTAACATTTCCAACATTTCTTGACAAAAGGTAACATTTCCAAATTTCAATTTCAGTTATCTCCATTAATATGAAAGTTTTTAAATGTGTAAAAACTCGATTGTAAGGCAGCTTTTTTAGTATACTACCTTGATCAAAAAGTTCCCGGAATTTATTTTTAAAATTAAAAATATAAGTTTAATCTTGAAAAGTGATGTGGTCCCCTTCAAAGTAATTCCCATCGACTGCCACGCACTTATGCCAGCGCTTGATCCAGCTCTCAAAACATTTTTGATACTCAATTTTCGGTATGCCCATCAGTGCCGTTTTCGATTTTTCTATTATCTCCGATCGGCTGCTAAAACGCTTTCCGCGTAGTTGTTTTTTCAGTCGATCGAACAAAAAAAAAGTCACAGGGAGCTAAATCTGGCGAAGTTTATTAGTTGAGTTTTTGGTGAGAAACTCATAGATAATGATGGCATTTTGCGACGGTGCATTGTTCATGATGTAAAATCCAAGAGTTGTTGCAAAAATCGAAATTCGCAAAAAAAACAGATGCACTCAAAATTGCGTTACATTTACAAATGTCAAGCTAGGAAACTGAAATTCGCGGGGAATATTGTTAAAAGGTGTGACAATCTACAGAAACGAAAATTTGAATCGTAAAGCAGGGGGCGCCACACGGTGATGATTCCAGGAACTTTTTGATCAAGGTAGTATATTTATGCATCAACAATTTTTTAAAAAAAATATGCTACTTTTTATTGAAAAAAAAGGAAACGTGGAAATTTTACTTTTTGTTCTATTACTCCTCATTTAGTGAATGGAAATTACTATCCCAACAGATATTTTTTTCCAATATCGTTAAAACTTTTTTTAAATTTTTCACAAAAAACCACTATATATTATATAGCCCTGGTTTTTTCCAATATCGCTGCATTTTTTTCCATTTTACACAAAAACCCACTATATAACCCTGGTATTTTCCATTTTTCTATTGGGTTTTGAATGCTAAGCAGCTTAGGTTAAAAAAAAAAGATAAACAAAGTAAAGCAATAGGATCTGATTAAAAGCGAAGCAAGCAACTTATGAAAATTAAGTTCAAAGATATAGTGCTTCGCTTTTTGAATAAAAAAACGCGTTTTATAATCTCTTAAGTGGATTTTGCAAATGAAAAGTCGGCACCACTGCTTTTTGACAGCAGCTTATGTTAAAAAAAAAAAATCTAACAAAATATACAGGCATGTTCTGAAATCTGATTCACTTCGGAATCGGAATGAAAGCAATCTTCAAGAGCTCCGCATTTCGATAATTAACATCAAATCGGATTTATGTTTCTGTAAATCGAAAAGAAGCATTAGCTTATTTTATTTGTTGGAATACAAATCCGATTCCATTTTATTTGTCGCAAGGCAGAGCTCTTGAAAATTGCTTTCATTCCGATTCCGAAGTGAGTCGGATTTCAGAACATGTCTGATAATGTTAATTTTGTTACAACTAATCAAAACAAAGTAAAATTGCAAAATTGGTGATAGCCTACGAGTTTGGCCAAAGAAATCTTTTAGTTTAACCGGCATTAGTTGAAAACGCTTTGATGGATATCAAAAATATTGGTGTCATATGAAAGTTATTTCAATAAGCTATAAAATTGCCATACAAAAGTTTTAAATTTGTCAATAATTATTTATACACGCTTCAAATTCTCTAGTAAAAAGTTGGTGAATAAATTTTTCCAATAAACATCAAATTATTATCCCTTATTTTTCCAGTGAGCTTTGCTCTTGCAGAATTTTTTTTTTTTTTTTTTTTGCGATTGCGAACTAGAGATTAAGGGAATAAATTCTCGAAAATATATATTTACGATAAGATCCATTTGATTTTTGTCTAAGCCTATTTACATTTCAAAAAACAGGTTTTTGAAAATAATCTTTAAAAATAAAATGTTACAGGATCTCTTTACATCCATGAAAAATTAAAAATCATCCCCGAATTCGAATTATTGGCAAGTTCACCTGCAGTTTAACCTAAAAGTCAATGTCTTTCAATTTTGATGATTGATGGATTTTCCAACAGTCACAACATAATAAAATCCATATGTATATACTGTGATGATACTTATGATTTTATTATCATTTCTGACGAAAATAACACATAAGTAATGCCATTAAAAAACCATTTCCGTTAATAATTTAACACAATTTTGAGTTATTTTTGGGCTATCATTTACAAAAAAATAAAAAACAAACAGTCTGTTTCTAATAAAAATAGAAACTTCTCTATTTGTCTAATATTTTTTTTTTTTTTTTTTTTGTAAAGATGACTCATAGAACTTTCCGCTCAATCGACAACAGTTTTTTACTGTATTTTTTATTAGATATTTTAGGTTAAAAGCTAACTCATCGCTTTTTCGCTTTTCCAAAAACTCTATGCATTGATGCCTTAAAAAATAATTAAGTTAAGGAGGAAGGAGTAAGATCAACGAAATTAAATGTAAATTTGCGAACATTTTTATCAAAGCAAATATTGTTCTTCAACTTGTACAAATATATTTAACAAATTAGCAATTTGTATTTTTTTTTTTTTTTTTTCGTTTAACTTTTCTACATAAACATGATAACAAGTGAAAATCTTTTACCTTATTCCCCATATAATGTTTCCTTATTTCTCTTCTAACATTCATCTAAACCTCAGCTGACTTGTCAAGCTTATTAAGACGATTGTCATGTCTACGAATTGAAAAAACCATCTTGCCAAATTCGTCACATCTGATCATCACACCTACCTATGTATGTGCATAATCCAAAGTAGTAATACGTTGGATATGGCAAATGCAAAATATTTAATGATCATATAAAAAAATGAACATGAATTTGCTTCAGTTTAATCAACGACAACACAAAATGGCGCAAAACTTGTGCCCAAGTGTTATTTACTTAAATGCATCCGTCTGGGCGTGTGGAGGTCGTACGTTTTATCCCATCAACTAATATCTATGATATTTTTATGAATAGAGAATTATATGAATGGGTTTATTTGAAAGTGGAATAAGTCCAATTCCAGAAAAATTAAGTTTATGGTAGTTATAGCTAGCTATATATGTCCTCTATTTATATTGAAAATTACAGACTCGTTAGACCACGATTTCATCATAAATTACTCAAAAGAACTTTTCATGAAAATTGAAGATATTGATATTGAAGGGTTTGCGTACGACTCAATTTAAAAATATTGGCAAGCGCTATTTAACTGGTGTTAAGTGTTTACCTCTGTAAATTTACCAAATTTTGTTATGCTGTAAAAATTTTTACAGGTGTAATAGAAAATAGTCGAGTTTTTTTGGTCTGAATGGACTTATTCCACTTTCATTTATAATAAATTTTAAAATTTGTTATACTTTTGTATGACTTATTCCATTTTTACTCACAAAATATTTTGTAAATTAAAGCAAAGGAAAATTAAAACTTAGAAAAATTTTACTTTAAAAACTGTTGTTGTTTTTTTTCTTTTATTTTTACCCAAATAGGGCTCTGGGAAATAATTACAACAACAACAAAAAGTTCTTGTCGGACCTACTTTCGGAGATATAGCCATCGGAAGATCGAGATATATCTTTTATAAAAACTATTATAAGTTGGGAACCCCTAAAAGGATTTCAATAATGTTAGTGTCATACGAAAGATATATTAATTTGCTATAAAATCAACCTGAAAAAATTTTTAATGCGAGTGGGGGTTTTAGAGATATTGCAAATTTCACGAAAATTTTGATAATTTTTTTTTTAAAGCACTATTTTTCCAAAAACTGTATCATTAACGCATAGTTTTAGTAACATAAAATGAAAGCTGAATTTATTTCTTTTTATTCAACATGTAATTTGTACCTGATTTCTTGCATTACAAATTTTTTTTTATAGGAAAACAAAAAAGTAAGTTATTGAAAAGCATCGAAAAGTCTACAGGAATCGGAATTGATCGAAAACTATGCAAAAACATCGTTATTGTTGTTATTGTTATTTTTATTGTTGTTGTTGCTGGTATTATTGTTGTTCTTGTAATGTTTTGCAAAATTTCATGAAAATTTCTTTAGTTTACTTTTTTGTTTTCCTATAAAAAAAGTATGCTAGTGCAAGAAATCAGGTACAAATTACATGTTAGATGAAAGGAAATAAATTGGGCTTTCATATTATGTTACTAAAACTATGCGTTAATGATACAGTTTTTGGAAAAATAGTGCTTTAAAAAAAAAAAATTATCAAAATTTCTGGAAACTTGCAATATCTCCATAACCACCACTCGCATTAAAAATTTTTTCGGGTTGATTTTATAGCAAATTAATATATCTTTCGTATGACACTAACATTATTGAAATCCTTTTAGGGGTTCCAAACTTATAATAGTTTTTATAAAAGATATATCTCGATCTTCCGATGGCTATACCTCCGAAAGTAGGTCCAACAAGAACTTTTTGTTTTTGTTATTGTTGTAATTATTTCCCAGTCCCCTATTTGGGTAAAAATAAAAGAAAAAAAAACAACAACAGTTTTTAAAGTAAAATTTTTCTAAGTTTTAATTTTCCTTTGCTTTAATTTACAAAATATTTTGTGAGTAAAAATGGAACAAGTCATACAAAAGTATAACAAATTTTTAAATTTATTATAAATGAAAGTGGAATAAGTCCATTCAGACCAAAAAAACTCGACTATTTTCTATTACACCTGTAAAATTTTTTACAGCATAACAAAATTTGGTAAATTTACAGAGGTAAACACTTAACACCAGTTAAATAGCGCTTGCCAATATTTTTAAATTGAGTCGTACGCAAACCCTTCAATATCTCAGTTTATGAAAAAGTGGACTTATTCCACTTTCAAAAAAACCCATTCATATATTTATGTTTGTGTCTACCTAACGATTTAATAGTTTCTTACGTTTGTTTGTTATCAGTTCGAGAATTGAGAATGTCAACTAAGTGAAGTGAATATGTTCTCTCATTACTTAGAAAAATTTCATTCATTGCATGAAATTACAAAAAAAAACAATTTTCATTAATATTTTTTCTTTTAGCAAACATGATCAGTTCAGATAGAAGTTACGTCGAGATATGTAATGAAGTCAAAAAGAAAAACAAAAATAACGTTTCAGTCACTAAACAACAAACTCACACGAATCACGAAAAACAAATCAAAATCACTGTTAGTTTTATCTTTCAAGTTCATTAATCGGAGGTTAATGTGCGCAAGAGAATCACAGAAAGAAATGTTTGTTTGTACTCAAATTAAACATGCATTGAATTTCTTTTGTCAAATAGCCAAATGATCAAGAAGGGAATCGAATTAAAACAGCTGAGAAGTGTCGTTTGTAAAATGTATACGTAAATATGTATGTCTGTACGAATGTCAGCACTTGCTTCGAATATCTCTGCACTGAAACTTTAATTTAAAAATTTTGTATAGCTATGCCGATGCAAGTTAATTATAATAGCTGTGCTTCCGGCAACTCACCACTAACGCAATATTGTTCTTTTTATCAGCCCGTGTGATATGTTTTTTTTTTTTTTTTTTTTTTCGTTATAATAGCACTTATCTTAAAATACCTTTATGCGTGTATTATAGACGTATGATATCATTTAGTATATACTCATTAAAACCTACATTTACCTTTTAATTCTTGCTTTTTAAAATTGAGAAAACATTTCTTTTTATTATTTTTAATCATCTACGTTAGGATTGTTAGATATCCTTTCTTCAAAGTGCACAAATCGCTGTTTCGAGGCATATTTGAAGTTATGTTACACTTAAAGAAAAAATCATAATTTATTCAGTTTCTTCAGATAGCATACACTTCTTCATTAAACTTTAGCTTTTAACACACCCAATTAGATCATTACTTTCAACGTTATCATCCATTCAAGTAAAGGTATCTCAATTCCACTAAATTTATAAATTTGAGATATATACCTACACTTTAATGGATGATATCTCGGTAAGGAATGATCTAATCGGAAATTAAAAATGTTAAATTTTATGAAGAACTCAGTAAATATCCAATGCCTGAATATAGCACTTTTTACGCTTTGCTGCAAAATAATTAAAAATCCTGATAGATCTCAAACCCTCCTAATCTCCTTGTAGGACCGGCGGAGACTATTTTCTCAATAGTCCCATCTTTGGTCGATTTATTTTGTAAGTAGACCAAAACGGACTACACCTAAAATCATAATAAATTCACTTAAATTATCAATTGTAATAAAAATGGTCCAAATGTTATGAATAGTCGGCCATTTGTATCGAAAATGTTCCAAATGTAATGCATTATTCTTCGTTTGTACCAAAAGTGGTTCAATTATGTATCGATTATGTCAGTGAAATTATAACGTTAATGACTACGTACTGTTTGGCAGTTCATCGATTGTGAAGAAAAGCAAACGACAGTGTATCGATATATAAAATTGAACACTACCGCGAACTCTATTCAATTATATTACAAATAAATGAACACATTTAAAATTAATCTTTATTTAAAATTAAATTTTAACAATTTGGATGCATTTCGGGATGTTGACAACCCATCTTCAGCAACACGAATGAAAATATTTTAAATATTTAGATAGTGTATCGGTCTAATGACTTGCGCTGCGTGGAGAAACCCGGGTTCAAATCCTCCACTCGGTGATTTTCAATTCCAATTTTTAAATTTCTATTAATTTCTACACAATTTGTATAAAGGGTCTTGGAAGCGGAAAATGAAACATGTGTGCAACATAGCCGAGGTATAAAATAATAAAAATATATATAAATAAATTTTACATCCGCACTAAGATTCGAACCCGAAACACAATGCTCAAAAATATAGAGCAAACCCATAAGCACATTCATCTATGAAACCGTTTGACGTTTTTGTGTAAAATTTTTATATTACATTAAATTTTTTGAAACTTATAAATAAAATAAAAAAACATTGGACTTTTTCTTGTCCGAACGTAATACATAAGGAAACAATTGACCCTATTCTGGTCTCAATGTAATGCATAAGGAGGCGTTCAATGACAAACAATACAAAACGTAAATAGAACTTTATATGTGATGGGACCAGAATTTGGACAAGTCGGTCGCCCTCATGGTGATTTTTACAAACTAGTTTTGGAATAGTCCGTGGTCCTGCAGGGGTTATCTATATGAACTTTTACCGATATATTTGATATTTTTGGACTTTTACCGATATTTTAGATCTTTTTCGATACTTTTTGTCTCTTATTGATATTTAAGATGGTTTTCGATACTTTTAGACTTTTACCTATGTATAGATTTTAAATGTATTACAATATTTTTCGATGCTTTTTGACTTGCCGATTTTTCCGATGCATGTATTTCAATATTTTTCGATACTTTTGGGACTTTTACCGATATTTAAGATGTGATAATTTTATGAAATTAAATAAAATAAATATTTTGGAGCATCTGCTTGTGGCATATTATTTTAGAAAAAAATGTTATTAGCTTTTTTAGTGCTTTCTTGCTTAAAAAACGTATTTTTATTCAACATTTTAGTGGCATAACCAAATGAAAAATTAAACAAAATCAACACTGGGTAAAACAGCGAAGAGCAACAGTTTAAGGGGAGCTTTTTTTTTGCTCATCGAATTTGCTCTTTACAAAATTTTGCTTGGCGTTGTCACGTCCTCTGTCAAACATAACAATGAAACTTTTTATGAGCAGTTCCTTTTAAAATATAAAATTATATATAGACGCAGGGTTTCTGAAATCATTAAATTTTTTAAATTAAACCTTTTTTTTTTGATGTACATGCTAGTAAGTGTTTTTTGTTTATTTTTTATTTTATTTAGTTTTATTTGTAAATAATTTGCATTGTTTTATTTTTGTTTTTACTCAAGATTTCAAGTTCAATAACATTCTACTTTTATTTACTTCAATTAATTTTTATTGCACTTGGAAATTCGCAATCGAGCTAATTATTTTTAATTGAATCTTCAAAATTTCACTAGAGTTATTAGTTATTTGTAGCAGCATGCTACAGTCTTTTCAATTTATAGAAAACTGGATCTTCCACAGCGAGAAGACGAGTTGATCGATGATCAAACAAAAGTTCCAAAGCCTTTTTTTATAGATAACATTTTATTTTATAGCATTTTGCAAAAACCGGGTTAAAATGTAAAAACATAGCTTTCTCGACACAATTTAATACTTTAAAAAAAGATAACGCGAGGCGTTAAAAAGCTTTAATAAAAAAAAAGATTTACTTTTGAGCCTTTCCTTATAAGAACAATTGCTAATAAAATTAACATTTTATTGTACAAAACTTTAATACTTATGCCATGAATTTTAAGCACAACAGATGAGAAATTGTTCAACTGCAGAAATGATTGATTACCAAATCAATTAAAAACTTTTAGTAAAGGGAAAAAATAAATCAAAGCATTGCTAAAAAATGGTTACTTTAAGGCCTATATAGCTAAAAAAATTTATGAGCTTTGTTGTCTTCATTTTGAAATTAACATTTAGGATAAAATAGCTAGTCCTTAAAAAGTAATTAAAAAATTTTTGAATTAACTTTGATGTAAGACTGCTAAATTGATTTTCTAGTTTATGATTTGGAAAGCATTTTGAGTTTAGTTTTCTGCAAGTAGTATGGTGTTGCCATTTAAAAGATGTGTAGTTTTTCGTTTTTTTTTTTTACTTCGACCATGAGTTGATAGCTTCAAGTAGTTTTCATTTTAACTAGCGACTTAGACGCAAGTAACAAAGCGAATCAATTGTTATCCAGCAGAAATTGATGTAATAAAAATTCCCTGCATCCATCCAACAACAAGATAAGCGAACCACTTAAATATGAAGATATTGCATATAAAAATGCGCGCTTTCATATATGACCGCCTGCAAAAATCCAAGTGGATTGGATGCTGTGCCACATTTTAATTGCAAATAATTGAATGTGTGTTGTCTGTCTGGTGACACGATATGTTGTGTTTCCTTTTTAATAAAATTGAGGTAGATTAAGATTACATGGTGAAACGTATACCTATTTTACATAAAAATATTTTTATGTATTAAAATTTAAAGCAAGGGGATCCCTTCC
Source organism: Calliopum simillimum (assembly GCA_951812925.1). Taxonomy (NCBI): domain Eukaryota; kingdom Metazoa; phylum Arthropoda; class Insecta; order Diptera; family Lauxaniidae; genus Calliopum; species Calliopum simillimum. Next base: position 108,030,250 of record OX638368.1, read on the forward strand.
AAATGCCAGGATCTACGATTCCCCGATCCCAACAAACTTAGCATATCTTAAAATTTTTAAAATGAGTAAAATAAACTAATCCTCTATTTTTTTTCCATTTTCTTCTAGGTGGTGCCTTTGAAGGTGTTATAGATGATCACATCTCACCATTTGGTTACATGAAAGGTGAAGGCATTGATGCTGGTTGTGGTGAACACGATTGGATTTGCAATAAGGATAAACAACGCACAGATGCTATCTTTACGGCTTTAGGTCCACAAGATGGAAAAATTTCTGGATCCAGTAAGTTTAATTATACTCGTACGTATTGAATTTCGTCATTTGACATAAAATCTCTTTATTTTACAGCTGCCAAACAGGAGTTAATCAAATCGAAATTACCCAATTCTGTACTAAGCAAAATCTGGAAATTATCCGACGTCGATGGAGATGGCTTTCTTGATTCAGATGAATTTGCGCTTGCAATGCACTTAATCCATGTCAAAGTAGAAGGCAATGAATTGCCAAATGTTTTGCCTGATCATTTGGTGCCACCGTCAAAACGTTGTTAATATTGAATGTCAAAATGCTGAGCATTTTTTTGTTTTCCTTCGCACTAAATTTAATTTTTTTTTTAATTATTGTTTAACTTTTTCCGTTCTATTTTTTTTTTTTTTTTTCTTTTTGCTAATTTGAACAATGAATTTTTATTACAACATATTGCCGAAAAAAAAAATTATTAATGTTATATAGAAATTATATATTTATATACCTAACATGCAATATTTACAAAATGTTTAATTGTGAGAGTATTTAAAAAAAAAAAAAAAACACTTTTGTTTAAATTTAAAATGAAACATTTTAGATAAATCATGTTTTCTGAAAAATAAAAGAATACATATATACATATGCTATTATAAATTTTCCATGTAACAAAAACATATTTTTGGATAACACATACATATATTAAAACTAATAATCAATGTAAGGAAACACTTTTTTTTTATTATTGACCTATATTTTCCTAAAACAGTTATTTTGTATTAAAAAAGTTAAACTTTTTAATAAGCATAGAACCAAATTGTAAGCTTGAAATGTGCACGAAAAATTAAAAACATTTAGAAATTTTAATAGTTTTAACTTAATTTTGTGTTAAGGTATTTCTTTGAAAACTTGAATTCTGTAAACTCTTTGTCTATTTTATACCTACTATTAAAATATTTTCGTTTTTATAAAAACAGTAATGCTAAAAATGCTTTCTTTCAGTTGCCTTGAATGTTCATTACTTACAGATAGTTTAATTTTTTAAGTTCTATTGAAACTACACTATAAAATCATCTCTAAGGATTTCCGAAATAGCTTTTTAAGTTGTTCATAAAAAACAAACAAATGGAAATAAAAATTTTGATAAAACTATAATGTACAATTCAATAAATTGTTTTACTCTGACCTTACATTTATTTAAAATGCTGGAATATTGTGCCCTGAAATCCGGAATACCATTATATGAGTCGTTCAGAAGCCAATGCGGTTAAGTCCAAAAAACATAAATTGAGAAAATTTGTGTTTTTAATTTTAATTAATTTTAAAGTTCTTAAATTATTTAAAATGGTTTATGTTGACTATATGAAAATTATACTAATTTTTATGAACTTTAGTCAATGTTTTGCAAGAATCGAAAATTCCATGCATTTTCCAACTTAGAATATTATGACAATTGTTATTTCATTTAATTTAAAATAAATTAAATAAAACATAAATTGGTCTGATGATGGTTACGTGGCGGTAACCGAAACATATGTCACCATAGCCATGTTCAGTAGTTTTTTCTCTTATCCTAATTGTCATAATATTCTAAGTTGGAAAATGCATGGAATTTTCGATTCTTGCAAAACATTGACTAAAGTTCATAAAAATTAGTATAATTTTCATATAGTCAACATAAACCATTTTAAGTAATCATGGAGAACACGCCAAATATGTGCAACTGGCAACACTTGTCAGTCATATAATATAACGGTATTGATTCTCAGCCAATGGCTGAGCCTTACCAAACAAACACAACATGAATGATGACAAAGGAGTATAGAGAATGAAACCACGCTACATGCATATAGGCACTTAAGCTACCAATTTTTCCGAGGGCACACAGCGCAGTCCGTTGATAAATGCGTTATGTAGAGAGATTGATTTCGAAAGGTTCATAGATCGATCCCGGCCTCAGACAAAAAGTTCAAAAATTTTTCAATTGTTATTTCATTTAATTTAAAATAAATTAAATAAAACATAAATTGGTCTGATGATGGTTACGTGGCGGTAACCGAAACATATGTCACCATAGCCATGTTCAGTAGTTTTTTCTCTTATCCTAATTGTCATAATATTCTAAGTTGGAAAATGCATGGAATTTTCGATTCTTGCAAAACATTGACTAAAGTTCATAAAAATTAGTATAATTTTCATATAGTCAACATAAACCATTTTAAGTAATCATGGAGAACACGCCAAATATGTGCAACTGGCAACACTTGTCAGTCATATAATATAACGGTATTGATTCTCAGCCAATGGCTGAGCCTTACCAAACAAACACAACATGAATGATGACAAAGGAGTATAGAGAATGAAACCACGCTACATGCATATAGGCACTTAAGCTACCAATTTTTCCGAGGGCACACAGCGCAGTCCGTTGATAAATGCGTTATGTAGAGAGATTGATTTCGAAAGGTTCATAGATCGATCCCGGCCTCAGACAAAAAGTTCAAAAATTTTTCAATTGTTATTTCATTTAATTTAAAATAAATTAAATAAAACATAAATTGGTCTGATGATGGTTACGTGGCGGTAACCGAAACATATGTCACCATAGCCATGTTCAGTAGTTTTTTCTCTTATCCTAATTGTCATAATATTCTAAGTTGGAAAATACATGGAATTTTCGATTCTTGCAAAACATTGACTAAAGTTCATAAAAATTAGTATAGTTCTTAAATTATATTACAAAATATTCAGAAGCTATAAGAGAAAGGGCTTTTGACTTAAAAAATATGAAGAAATAAGCGTATCCTTTAACAACCAAGAAGAATATTATATTATCTACTGAAATTTGCAAATTTCAGAGAATATGAAAAAATGTACTTAGCCGCATTGGCTTCTGGCGACTCATGTTCGTCAATATTACAATAGCGTCAATCAGAGAATACACATGTTTTTTGCCCTGGTGTTCCGTTGCCCTTTAAATATGCAATAAATTGCATCCATCTGTGTCAAAAAATGTATGAGGCGGTAATGATCTATATCTTTTGGGGGCGTGGTACCATTCATTTTCCATTGGTTGTTATTTTCGTCTTTGTATGTACCTAATTTTATCCATTTGCGCCGAAAAGCCTCAGAGATATGAGGAATACAGTTAAAAGGGGGCGGGCACCAAGCATGTTTTGAGGGGCGTAGCCGTACCTATTTTCCCAATGGATGTTGTTTATATCGGTGCCCTTTACATATGTACCAAATTTCATCCATATGCGTCAAACAGTTTCAGAGATATGCCTAATTTAGTTTTTTAGTTCTGATCATTACCAACAAACTGAAAATTTTATGGAAATCAGTCAACTAGTTTTTGAGTCTATAAAAAAGGAATACACACAAAGTACAATAGATACCGCCCCGCCCTCTCCTGAAGCATTACGTAGCTTAATACGTTTCCACCAGAGATTTATGAGGTGATTTACGGCTGTTTCGAGATTTAGCTTAAAGATCGTTGTAAATCACGCAATTTACCTCATTAAAATAGATCACTTCTAACGAGATTTATTTTAAATCTTCGTATAAATCTCAACAAGAACATACATACATCTGTGGACTTTTGACAAAACAACCTAACTCGAAATTGGCAATTTTCCACAGCTGTTTTCAGTTTTATTAGGCGAATACATGATGAATGAGGTGAGTTACGGCTATATCACTTCATAAATCTCCGGTGGAAGTTAATGAAGCAATTTCAGATACATGTCAATTGAAAGGAAATAATTTGGGCTTACTAATTTGGTTATTAAAATTATAGGTAAATAATAATTTTTTTGGAAAAAATAATGGTTATTTGAAAAAAAGGGTGTGCATTTTTGAAAAAATCATCAAATCTCGAAAACTACGATTCAAACTGAAAATTTTTTTGCTTTAATTATATAGATTGTTAAAATAACTTTCATATGACACCAATATTTTTAAAATTCATTCAGGGGTTCCCAACTTATACCGGTTTTTAATAAAGATATAGCCCGATCTTCCGATGGCTACATCTCCGAAAGTATGTTCGACAAGTAAATACTTTGTGTTGTTGTTGTAATTAATTTCCAAGAGCCCTATTTGGACAAAAAAATAACAGTTTTAGAGTAAAATTGTTCCAAACTATTTGATAAGCAGAGATATGTCATATGATGTACACCAACTTGTTGGCATGAAAATGTTGGCAGCCATGTTTTTTTAACTCTGTATGTGAATGAACCACCCTAACAATTGCAAATGTCAAAACCGCCGGTATAACAAAAGCAAGTCACAAGTGGTACGGTACGATTATTCATAATTCATAATCAGATAATCTAGGTGGGATTGATAAAAATACCAGGATAATGGCAACTTATGAAGAAATTAAAGATATTCCAGCACATCCTGAATCCTATTTAATCGATGTAAGAAACAAGGATGAATTAGCAAAGACTGGCGTGATTCCAGCAAGTATAAACATTCCATGTAAGTAGACTAATTTGTACTAATTGGATTTTAAATTAGAAAAGGTACTAGACATCGTTTTGAATAGAGTATAATAATTGGAGTAATATACTTTCTAGTGCCCGAATTGGATAAAGCTTTTAAAATGTCGGACAACGATTTTCACACTGCATTTAATCGTCCAAAACCTAAGGAAGACACCACTTTGATTTTTACTTGCCAGGCTGGTGGACGTGCACAGCGTGCCACAGATTTGGCTTTGACGCATGGTTTCAAAAAGTGAGCTTGTGTTAGGATTATCAAGCTAAATAACATTTTTAATTGATTTTATTTTAGCGCAAAAGCATACAAAGGTTCATGGACTGAATGGGCTCAAAAGGAAGGCTTGTAAATGCCAACTACAGATTATGGAATCATTTTATTTCATTGCATTTAAATATACAAACTATAAATAAAAGTCGAAAAATTTAACATATTTACCTAAATCTCTAAAGTTTTTTATTTGAAAACGAATTTACAATTTCACTTCTTTCAGACTACCCCACGTTTTGCCAATCCTTAACTTTACCTTAAGCGGTACACTTAACTTGACGCAATTTTCCATTGTAACGCTTAATAGTTTAGCAATTTTTTTTGCCTTTTCCTCGGGTACTTCAAAAATAAGTTCATCGTGTAGATGTAGTACAAGCTGTACACTTTTCATACTGATGCCTAATTTCTCGCAATATTTTGATATGTTCTTTTCGATACGAATAATAGCACTTTTAGCTATATCAGCTGCAGAACCTTGTATTGTTGAATTAACAGCTTGGCGCTCCGCTTGGCCTTAGGGTGAAAGAATATCAAACACTATTAATTATAAACATGTCGATGAACATACTCTTTAAAGTTGATTCGCTGCTATTTATATGATCCAAGTAACGTCTGCGACCGGTAATAGTTTCGATGTAGCCATTATTACGTGCAAATTTGATAATCTTGTCTGCATAAACTCTATGAAAAAATGTATTAAAATAAAAGCACATATGGCACGTTCAAAGCTTTTTCACCTTATGCCTGGGTATGCCGCATGAAACTGTTCTGATACGCTCAATGCTTCCTTTTCCGTACATTTTAAAGCTTCTGCTAAGCTACGCATTCCCATGCCATAAACAATGCCATAACAAATTTGTTTTGTGCCATTGCGTAATTGTTCGGATACATTGTCTTCTGGAATTTTATTCCAACGCGCTGCTATTGCTGTAAAAACATCGTTTTCAGAATGCATTACACGTAGTAATGCCGGGTCCTTTATTTTTTTATACATAGAAAATTTTGATTGAAATTATAGAATATGGTTTAGTAATATGTACGAGATTTACCTGTGATAAATGTGCTAAAATACGCATTTCTAATTGACAGAAATCTGATGAAATTAAACAACTTTTATCATCAATAGGAGAAAACGCTTTACGACAAGAGATTAATATTTTTTCTTTTTCTGGAAAAAAAAAAAAAAAAAAGAATATTCCTTACTTCTTCGGTTAGGTTATAATTTAGAAATGGACCTTATCATGAATAAACATTCACGAGAAATTATTTTTCATACTCCTTAAAAAATCACTGAAAAGTAAGGTTGTCGTCAATAACTTGGGAGGGAATATTTTGACATTTGTTGACAGTATTTATTCTCCAATTTTTTAATAGGGAATTCAAAGCGCGAATCAGTAATGTATGACGAATTAAAAACTTTTGTACAATTTTATAGATTATTAAAATACCTTTTTATTGTCACATGGCAACAATATTTTTGTAATCGATTCGAGCATTTCCAATTAATACCGGTTTTTCCAGATCTTCGGATGGTTATATCCCCGAAATTAGATCCGAGCGGCACTTTTTGATAACATATTCTTTCTTAGAATTGAAAGCTTCATAGAATAACTCAGTCAGCTTCTCTCAGTGTTTGTGATTTTACTTTGTTTCGGTTGTTTTTAGTGAAATTTTGATGTTTTTATTTTGCTTAAATTTTTTTTTAACTTAACTGTCAAAATCAATGGAAAATACCAGGGCTTTATAGTAAATTGTGAAAAAAATTGGAAGAAAAAAGTATTCATGCTGAAAAAAGAATTTCGATTTTTAAAATATTTACGATTGCAAATGCTACGTGTCAAGAAAGGATAATATTCTTGAGAAATGAATATATTTTCAAAAGGGAATTTTTGGAGAAATTCATGATGAGGTTCATTAACATAACGATTACTATACCCAGTTCCACTGTGAAATCCTTCGCCACATTTTGTAAGTTAGGTTCTGTCATCGCTATGCGACCTGTCGACGTAAATGTTATGCTCTGCCCATGTATTCTAGCAATAAAATATAAATATTAAAATAAAAAACCATAGCTTACAATTTTGTACAATTGATATAATATTACCGATTATCAACCACACATTTCAACAACGGCTGAATATTTTTCGTTAAAGTTGCGCTCAGTTTTCTATATAAAACAATAAGTTGCGTCATGGGTGAATCAACTTTTTCCAAAATCTGTCTTGATGTACTAATACGCCCATTAGAGTTTCGATGATGTAAGCCGACTACCTTTTTTTGAGTTAGGGGAAAATGTATTAAGCAAAAACTTGGATTTTCGAACTTAAATATTACTTTAGCAACAGCCGATGATGAGCCGAGATTAAAGCGTGATCCATTAAGTTCATAAATTCTAGACTCCACTTTTTTCATAGCAGCGACCATTTGTTGAGAAAGTTTATGCAGCTCTAATGTGTTGGTTGGAAATCCATAGATCTCCATATTACAGAGAGAAAGTTGCATTGGCATTTCTAATTCTAAAATAATAAAGAAGTAATGATCAATAGTTACCAAACAAGCATGGATCGGATGGCATTGTTGGTTTGAGCTTGCTGTTCAATCGGATGGCATTGTTGGTTTGAGCTTACTGTTCAATGTGTTTTGGTAAAAACACTAACCAAAATTATAAAAACTAGACAAAATGCATAAAGGAAAAACAAAAAACAAAATTATTGCAAGGTTGGTTTTCGTCACGTTTCAATGATTACCACAAACATATCATCAGACAAATTTGCCGACATCCAGAAGAACTTGATACATGTTTGGTAGCTTATAATGTTAATCAGTATCAAGAAAACTATATGCATTTTGCCTTGTTTTTTTTTTGTAATTGTATTGGTATTTTTACTAAAGCACATTGAACAGTAAGCTCAAACCAACAATGTCATCTGATTCATGCTTGTTTGGTTGCTTATATGTAAATAATTATCTGTTCCAAAAGAAAACTAAAGAAGTAGTGACATTAAAGATTAAAAATTGGTTTGATTTGTTATATACGTTTAACAAACCACACTGTATTTACCATGAAAGAATTTATGTAGCTGCCCGTTACCGATACGTTCCAAATTTTCAATTTGTCCTTTCAAAATGTGTATTGTTACGCAAGCTTCAATAGAGCATCTGCAATATAATAAAAATATATATAATCAAATGGTAGGCATCTATTAGTTACAATGTAACTATTACCTAACCTTAGCTAATATTGCACTATCAGCATCCAATCCTATGCTGTTGTAACCGCGTCCAGAACCACACAAGTTCACTAAGGCAGTACATTCAGGTGCGAATTGTTGAGCCTGTATAGGTTTGAAATTAAAATTAAATTCTCCTATTAATGTCAGCAAACTCACCAAATTTCCAAAATTTGAAGTTCTATCCGGCTGCAGTAACCAATTTGCTACTTTAGGATCTTCAAGATTTACACATATATCTACTTTATTAGTTACAACTTTTCTCAACACTTTCAATTGTTCTTTTGCATCATAAATCAATAAAGTATGATTTTGTGACTTTAGTATCATGCGTATATATTCACATTTAATTTCCTTCGTTAAATCCTTACATGTTTCCTCATCTTGCATATTCATATAGAAAATGCAGTTATCGGCAATTGAGAAAGCTATACCAGCGCAATAAGTATGATCGTCTAAGCAAAATTGCACATCTTCTTGCGTAGAAGAATCATTTGCAGCACCAACTTGATTTATTAACAAATTTGCACCTATTAATGGTTTTCGTTTGCTAGCATCCATTTGTAATCCTACTGAAAAGCCTATACGCTTTGTACTCATTAACGTTTTAAAGGCATTTTTAAAAAGCGTGGTATTGCCGCAAATATCAATAATATCAACGCTTTGAAAGCATAATGCGCCAGCTTCCGGATCCTCTTTGGAGCAGCTTAAAATATGCGATGCATTCAGATTTTTAGGATTCATAATTAAAGAATTCTCCGCCATAGATTCAGCAGCATATTCAAATGAAGATGTTGGTGTTTGATTTTGTTTAGGAGTTTTCGCAATATCTTGATCTGATGTAATAGGGGGGTTCAATTGTGTCTTTGGACTTGCTAAACGATAAGAACGCAGCAAACGTGATACTCTTGGAGCATCAACATTTTCAACTGGAGTTTTTTGTGAACTCGAGATTTCTTCGCTATTTGCATTTTCGTTAGCAGGCGATGATATACAAGACTTAATTGGACTTGGTTTTTTGTTTTCGTTTTCCAACTTTTTAGCTATACCCGATTTGATTTCAAAAGATTCATCAGCCATTAAGAGTTCAATATCTTTGCTAAAAGCAGTATTTTTGCTTAAGTTGCGTTCATTGCTTTTGTCTAACTTTTGCATATGATTACGTGGACTGCGCCGCGGTTCTACGGCCTTTGAAGTTATTGGCTGCGCTTTTAGCACTTCATCATTTTTGTTATTCTGTTTCGTACTCAGTTCTTTATTTGCAAGAGGGGTTTTATGCTCCACTGGCAGCTTCGGTTTCGGAAAACTATTATTATTTTTAATTTTATCAAGCTGTTGAGATTTAAAATTTTCTTTATTGGAATACTTTGTATTTTGCTTGACATCATCTCTTGGTATGGATTCCATTTTGTTTTCTGTTTGATTTTTTGTACTTAAATCAGCATTCGGAATCTGTTTAGTTTTACTTATTATCGCCTCCTTGCTATTAGTTAAATTTTCATTTTCTGATCCTTTAAAAAGCTTTGGTGGAGATTTTAATTCATCATCTGGTTTCCTTTTTTCTCTTTCATTTACTGTTTTCAGCTCATTAATTGGCTCATAGGACATATGCAGCAATTCCTCATTATCATTCGATTTTTGACTCCAATTAATATTGCCAACACCGATTTCATGTTGTACGAACAAACGTGCTTCTTGCACTAATAATTTTGCAACCTCACCTAATGTGAGTCCAGTTTTGCCTGTTATAAAAAATTGTCTTTCCAAATTTCGCCGATTAGTTTCGAGTTCATTTTCATTATCAAGTTGTTTTGCAGAATCGAAACTTATTGCATTAAAGAGAACTTTTTGCAATGTAAATTCATCGCAATTTGCTAATTCAATCAGATTTGTTATGCCAGCATCGTAAAGGGCGCGCGCTCTTTTCTGATTTAGATCTGGTAAGCGCATTAAATCAATCAATTCATGGTGTATACCAAAAAAGAGACGTTCTTTAAATTGTGACACAATAAGCGATAGCGTGGACCAATGCAATGAATTGCAGAATGCCGTAACTATGCCAGCAAATGTTGACGCCATTTGCTGTAGACTTTGTAGCATACCACGAGTACAGTTGTATTTTAAGGCTACTTGATTAATAGGTGTTTCATTGACCAGCTCTTGTAGGGCTAAAGCTGTATAAAACCTTAAAAATGCATAAAAATATTTTTTTTTTTCTTTTTTGTTGGAACAAGTAAAAAGTTATTTTAGGTACCGTTTATGTATTTGCATTAATTTGTAGTCTAATTTGGTTTGCCCTCTCATAGCACGCACTAAAAACGATTCTTTAACGCCAACAAGCTCACCAACCTTTTTCATTGAAGGCGTCAACTTCTCCCACATATCAAGGTATAGTAACCAATCCATGTCTTGCATTTGATAACAAACTGAATACGGCGTAACTAAGTATACCGCATGTAATTCCGATTCTAAGACAAAGCAACGTCTTGATTTTTGCAACTCTGAGAATAGTATAAGCCCATCACTTGGTGGCATAGATGATGCTATGGAAAAAATGGAGTTACAATTTGTGCTAGTGATTTATATATATGATTTTATTTCAAACCTAAACACGCTAGTCCTAAACGTGTCGCCATATAGTTTTTAGTATTTGTTTCCTCATTCAATTGTAAACGTATAAATTCATATTCTAAGAGAAATTCCAAAGATTCTTTAATATAATCAGGCAATATATCTTCATCATTCTTATCATCGTTAAGTTGGCTTTCTACATTCTTTTCATTGTCATGCATATCCTTTTGCGCACTCAAAAGCGTACATTTCACAAAATTTAAAACATCTTGCAAAGTAGTGGCTACTCCAGATGAAATGACTTCTAACAGGGCGCGTTTCAAATGAGCCTAAAACAAATAAAAATAATCTAAGATTTTCAAATAATATTAAGACTTATCATTCATTCAATGTTTGTGATTTGAATTAGCGAAATGTGATCTAAGCACTCCATCGAAACAAACTGTTTTAATTAAGATTTCAACGCCACACAATGGGGTCAAGTCATATAAAACATGATAAGAAGTAATTTTTTTTTTTTATGGGAACCATATGCAAAAATAATAGGTATTCATTGTATTTAATGAAATCCCGCATAGAGTGGTGTATTAATTTTTTTTTATATCTCTAATAGTTTTTAATTATTAGTGTTCAAAGTCAGCATTTTTTCACAATTAATATGTTCCGATTTTTCTTACGCAGAAAGTAGTGTTTCAGTGTTTTGCTATAATATTTAAAACGGTGTTGTTTTCAAATACATTAAAGATGGAGACGTTAGATGGATAAATAATAACTAGAACGCGTTTGTATTAGTTGTTGCTATGTTTTCATTGGTTTTTTTTTATAAGGAAATGCTCATTTGACCCGGTTTTTCACACGATAATTTAAAATTTCTTCCAGAAACAGAAGCCTTAAAGTCCGAAAATAAAGAATCCATTACAATATTTTTGTGCCCGCCCTTATGGTAAATGATATTGAATATTGTATTGAGCCGCGCACAATATTAATATCCGTATAGCCCAAAAAAACTTATATTTGATACAAAAAGTATTTAAAACCAAATTTTTATAACTTACACTGCTTTCCATTTCTAAACAGGATGCAATTGGCTTTAGATCTGCTGATACCAACTCTCTTCCCACGCGTGCATTGCTTTCTGTGCAAATAAGTATGGATTCACCCAAAATATCCTTAGATTAAATTTAAAACTTATGAATAACATAAAAACGTAAAAAGAACTTTATCAAACCTTTCCAGTTCTACCAGCACGACCAATCATTTGACGATAGGTTAATGAACTCATTTGCTTGCCACCAAAAAGAGGAGAACGAATTAGCACGCGACGAGCAGGCAGATTAACTCCAGAGCTTAAAGTGCTTGTAGCAACAATAATTTTTAAAATACCCATTTTGAAACTAGACTCAACTATATCACGTTCTTCCGTTGTAAGTCCAGCGTGATGAAATGCGCATGCATATGTGATGGTACGTTCCAGCACAGCATCCAGTCCTGTTGGTATATCACGCAGTTGTTTCTTCGTCTCATCTATTGCTTCACGTTTAATAAATGTTCTCAAACGTGCACCCAATTCTGTGCCACTTTTTCCAATAGCATAAATCGCACCAGCTAGCTGTACTGCCAGCTTTTCGCACCAATCCTTTGATGGACAAAATACTACAACTGAACATCCTTCTAGCAATGTTTCTATACATAATTGTGCAACATGATCTGAATCATTTTGCAAAATTGCATACGTTTCATTTGCATTCAATTCGCGCAACTCTTTCATATCGCTGCAATTGTAGATTTTGCTGCCAATTTTTATCATCTCCTGCAAAGCTACAGGACGAAATTGTGTTACATACAATTCGGCATCCAGCCATTGCTTTAGTAATTCAACATTTGCCAATGTTGCAGACATTGTAATAACTTGTATTTGCAGTCCGTGTTTTCGCGACATGTATAATATTTTAGCCAAAAGAAGTTCTAATATATAACCACGTCCAGGGTCCGATATCAGATGCACTTCATCTACTACAATATTGCCAATTTCATCAAGTTTTCCCTGTTCCATTAGCTTATTTACAATTGAATTTGCCTTTTCTATCGTACAAATAGCAACATGAATGCTATCAAAACCTCCGGGTGGTGTATAGCCTCCGAAAAAACCTTCTACACGATATCCCGATGGTGTGAGTAAGTCCTGTAGGTAAAACATTTTTTCGCGTACCACAGAAATAAAAGGAAGTATCAGAATAACTTTTTTGCCACGTTCCAATATTGTTTTAATTAGCAATATTTCGCTAACAAGTGTTTTACCAGCGGACGTGGGAGCAGAGTAGACCAAATTGCAATGCTCAAAAAGAACCTAAAATAATAACAAAATAGAAATGAGAATGTGCGATAATTTTCGGATTTTTTCTGACATGCAATGTTAAGGATATTTGCTCAGGATGAATGTCAATATCAGACTTTTTTTCGTTTAGTCGGTAGTTAAATACAAAATGTTTAACGGAAATATGTACTGCATGGCATTAATATTATCACTTCTTTCCAAATTTTGCCAAAAAGGAGGGCGAAATAAGGATCAATATATTTAACGAGAAACGTTTTTAAATGATTTTTTTATTTTTTGGTTTTAATTTTATTGATTTAACGAGATTTATATTTTAAATGATTGAAATAAATTAAGGGTATTCTTTAAAACGTGTAAACGCATTGAGAACCTCGTAAACTTTGTATTTGTATTGATTTTACAACTATTAAGAGATTACGAGGTTTTCGAGGCATTTACACGTTTAAAGGAATACCCGCATTGGCTCTTATTTTTCATTTTTTATTCTTATTCCTTTTCTCCAAATTCTTCATTAACTGTTTAGTCACTGCTGGACACATTACGAGTATATTTTGTGGTCGATGATATTTGGCGAAGCATATACGGCTGCCCAGGCACAACATATTCCAGTTCTCTTTAATGGTCAGAATGACCCTTAGTGCTCAGACTTGTAGCTGTTGTTTTCATTCAGAAATTAATGTTAAATAGAACGGATACCCCTTAATTAAAATTTCGTAATGCTAGGAAATGAGGATGATCGGAGGGTGTAAGGAGCATTTAAGGCGAAGGTGGTTTGGAATTTTTTCAAATGTTTGGCTTCAAACGAAGGATTATTCTCCCAAAAGGAAGATGGATGGGATGATAAGGTATCATTAACAAAAGAATAGTGTTTTCTTACCTTAGGGTTGCTTAAGCACTCAATCTGCCAATCGAACATTTTATGTATGCCCTTTTTTTCATACTCACGTAGCACGCTTACTGGTAAATTCCAACTGGAAATGGTTTTCAGTTCCTCAGTATTGTTTGGCAATATTTTGGGCTTAGATGCGGAGTATTTCGGTGCATATGGTGGCATTTCTCTATGATGACTGCTATTATTAGATATTGTAGCGTCTTTTCTGATGAATTTTTTTTCTATATTCACCATAACTCCTTGCTTACTTAGTTGAAGCTCCTTATTCACAAATTTCTGTTCTTCGCTAGAGCCGGTGCTAACGACAAAACTACATTCATCAATATTTTGAATTTCCTCAGCTTCCACCGCATTTTCCATCGTAGCAGAAACTTGCATTTCTAAACCATCACAAGCTGTTGGATCCTGCCATATATCCGCAGCATTTTCATCTGCTGTTGGTTTACTGGCACAACCAGAAATTTCATTAAAGTCTTCAGAAAATATTGGCACATCTTTGGCAGATATATTGCTGAAGTCACCAGAGCGTATGGAAATATTTGTATCATGTTGCGCTGTTGGATTTTCAAATGAGAACTCATCTGCAAATACTGCTTCAAGCATAGATTCTACAATTGCAATTGGAGAAGCAAGTTCTTCTTTGACAGACGACTTTATGCGTTTTCCCTCTTGCATTTCTATTGTAAAATCATTCCGAAAGAAATCGGAATAATTGTCCTGACGCTGAGGGTTTTCCTTTATTGTTACATTTAAAATTGAATCAGATTTGCATTTACAAAATTTACTTTGTTTATATGATACACTTGGTGTTGCACCCATTAAACGGGAGCGTGTTCTGTTTAAGGTTTTATGAAATTTTGTAGGAGAATCATCAATGATATCAACTGGTTTCATGCCAGTAATTGAAGCCACCTCTTCAACATCATTTTTATTGATTGCATGATTAACTTGATTTTCTAAATTCATAAATGTACTATTCCCAAAGTCTAGTGACTCTGAAAATGCCATATCGCGTTATTTTATTAATTTAATTACATGCAGCGAACCGAAAAATTAAAAATTTGATTCCTTCTCCCGCTTTCGCTTGAATTTAAATTATGACATTTGAGTTTGACATATCACAAAGCAAAACGTTGCCACATAATTCAATCGCATGGAAATAGGGGAAAAATTACGGTAGCCTTGTTCAGATTTATTCGAAGATAAAAATTAAATCACGTTGGAAGTAGGTATATTTTTGTATGGTAAATCACGTGATATATGGCAAGATATGGAGCTAAATCTCAAAACAGCTTTAAATCACTTTATAAATTTCCGGTGTAAGCGTGGTATAAACAACTTGACTTGCTCTCTAAAAACTTTAAGTCTCGATATTTCGAAAACGCAGAGATATAGAAAAATTTTATATAATTTTTTCGACTTGTTTTGTGTTGGTTTTTTAAAAAAACATGGTCATATCGAGGGGTCACGGAAATCGAAGTAGTGACTATAATATAAAAAAAGTATCCCTGCAGGAAGGGGAGTTTCCATTCATGAAATATTCACTACTTCCAGTGCTCCTTCCCCGGGAGGGAGAGAATGGAACTCCCTTTAGATTTACGATAAGGCCCAATATTTATCTTCCAATTGCTTTGTATTTTATGAAGTTAAGAGGCGCCACATGGTCGAAAAATGCATGTGTCAAAAAAAATTTCCTTCTGGGATGTTCTTAAATACAGGGCTGCCACTGATCATTATTATGTTTTTCTATCAAGATCAAGGTTCCATTTTTGTTTATTTTGCCAACTTGCCATAACCATTGTTATTGAATCATGGTTTTCTATGTGCGAACTCACACGACAGGCACGGGGCACGTCAAACTTGTAGGCAAACGGAGGGAAATGAAAGCACCATCTTGCCTAAAAATTTGACGTGCCCGTGCCCGTCGTGTGAGTTCGCACTATCTAATTCATTTGAAACTAACTTAAATTTCTCCTACAACTCGAATAGAATTTTCTATGGAAAATTAATCTGGTTTTTGTTTAACTAGACATAAACAAACTAAACCGCCTTAACCATGCAAGTGAGAATAGGCTATTAGAAACGAAGAAAGTTATCGTAAAAAATAATTTTTATGTTTTATGATTTTTATTATCAATGCATGCACTTAAAAATATGTTTAAATACAATAAACTGATAACTTTAATAGCCAAATTTTTCATTAAGCTCTGTGAATCCATCGCCAGTTTGATTTTCAGGTGGAACCCATTTTGCATATTTTTCAACAGATTCATGTTTGGCCAACTCGTCAATATCAATCTCAGTACGTTTGTTGCGCATACGCTGACGGTTTCGGTGTCGTTTCTTTGCAGCAGCAGAAGATGCATGTTCGTTACTCAGTTGGTCGTCATCTTCATTTGCTTGCAAATCGCTTAAAGACTTTTCCTCTTTTGGAATATTAGAAACATTTTCATCCTGTGTAACGGATTCAGTAGGTGTTTCGTTAATTATTGAATTTTGAGTTGGTTCCTCCTCCATGGTTTCATCTTCAGTTCTGGTTTCATTCAAATGCTGATTTGTGACTTTCTGTTGAGTTTTGTTTTCTGTCTCTACTGCCTCTTCTTCTTCTAGTTCTTCTTCATCTGATGACGCTTTACATTTACTTGCATTTTGTGCAGCGTTTGTTGTTGTTGTTGGCTTTATAATTTTAAATTTACTAAATTGATTGCGTTTGCCAATCATAGGCATTTGCCTTTTAATTGCTGTTTGCTTCGCTTCAGGATTGAGAAATTTATCATTTATTGCTTTATTAAATGGTAGATCAGTTGGCTTGGCAACTTTGAGCAGCCTTTGAAGCCTTTGGTGTTCTATTTGCAAGCGTTGTTGTTCTGTCTGTAGGGGATTAATAGTTATGTATAGTTTCATATTTACTTGATTTTTGGCAACACAATTTTATCGGTCGCGCATAAAAGCCGTTCGCAACCGTAGGAGAGTGGTTTCAAAATGGCACAAGAAAGGGGGAGATTAAGACCATTTTATTTGAAAAATAAAAAAACTGAAAAATGGGTGGAATATTCCTTTCATCCAATGCCCTGTGTTGGAGTTTTTTGCGGACGACTTTTATGGCTTGCACAAATTAAAGCAAAGAAAAAAGAAATTAATTCAAATTAAAAAACGCACCCGTAGTTTACGTATTTCTGTTTTATCTAATGGCTTTGCGTCATCATTCAGATTTTTCATATAGTTATCCAAATCGATATCTTCTGCACTGTTCTCAAGTTTTGTGGCTTTTAAACGCTTTTGTAATTCATGATATTTTTCGATTTCTTTATTGATCTTCTCTGTTTCAGCTAACAACTCAGATTCTTGTTTAAGCTAAGTTAAGATACATAGTTAAAGTTTTTAAAATTAAATGGTATGCCAAGGCAAAAACCATAAGTCTCACAATACAATAACACTTACTAGGTCCTCATATGTTAGAGTTATATCTGCTGAAGTATTAGATTTGCGCATCTTCTTTCTTTCGACATCTCCAGTTCGATCCCAAAAATCATCATCATCATCGGAATCTTCTGTTTTCGCATTTCGTTTCAACGGTTCTACTCACACGAAATGAATAAAAAATATTCGTGGCAAAATTTCGATTAATACAAACCTTGATTTGCTTGACGCAACACCCCATACCTATCAAGTATACGACAAGATTCCAAAGCGCACTGTACAACACATTCTTTTTTTCGTCCTTTGTGTACAACTTCAGCGACTATTGGCCTACCATTGTTATCATCCAATGGCAACTCAACACGACACACAAATGAACCAGCAGACATTTCATCACATTTGTATTCAAGCGTTAGTCCTTCACGTTCAAAGAAACCGCGTAATGTACGCTTTGGATCATCCAAAAATAGTTCCTCATTATTGGAGGTTGCATATGGATTTACCGATAGATCAGTCTCTTCATCAGCATCCTCAGTCATACCCCATGAAATGCCTTCGCGTTGACGGGCCTCAGTTTGACGTTTTGCCTCAACTGCTTGTGCTTCCTCTCGAAGTTGACGCTGTGATCTTAGCTCGGTAACGGTAAATTCAGATTCAGCTTCTTCATCATCGATTGGACCTTGCAGTATGTAGTTACGTGTGCTTGCACCCAAACGGAGTATATGTCCAACTTTAATGCGTATATACGTCTGGAAAATATCAAAATTAATATAATAAAATTACTTTGGAATATTTCTTATAAATTACGATGAAAAAATGTGTTTTATTCATTTATGCTATAATTTTCTTACCTTTGACGGAATGCGTTGTTTATTAAGGAACGTACCATGTGTGCTTCCTAAATCGTAGATATACCAACCCTCTTCAGTTACAGCTTCTCCTATTTCGCTTGAATCGTCATTATCAGTGCTTGAATTTAATACTGTAGGTCTGTATTGTAGAACTGCATGAAATCGTGAAATCGTTGGATGTGCTAATTCCATATCATTGCTCGGTAGTCGACCAAATTTCCAAATAGCTTTTTCTTGTAAATTCTTGATTTCTTCAATAATTTGGCCAGATTTCAAAACTTCAAAGTTATATGTCTTGGTGTCCGCTGGAGGAGCAGACCATTCAGGTTCAATGTAAGGACAATTAGGTTGTGCGCTTGATTTAATCTTTGAATTGGCAGATGATGGTGGTATTTCCTTAATTGGTGGTGGTGTTGGTGGTGTTTCTATGTTGGTTGTATTATCTGTGGTAACAGTGGTTTCTATTGAATCTTTTTCACTGGATGCTCCTGGTAGGCCAGGAACTTTAAATTGTTCCATTTTGCGGTTTAATTGATTTTATTGGATTTTATTAAAAACAAATTTCGCAAATGTGTAAACAATCACTTTTATGGATAAGGACTGTCAAAAACAGCTGATTACATTCAATTACTGCCAGTGTTGCAATTAACACAACATGACACAAAAATATTAGATTTTTGAGACACCCACGATTTTTCACAGGATGTCACGAACAATTAATGCTTGAAATGTTCAAAAATATTCAAACCTACGATTTTTGAGGTTGTATAGCAGACTGGGTCGATTTTGTATGAATCAAAATAAAATCATCCCAAAACCAACTCAGAAGTTAGGGGGATTTTTAATAATTATATTTGAATCATAATTTTTTTTTTTCATTCCGAGAAAATGTTGATAATAATCGGTTTCAAAAATCAATTTTTTACGTTTTTCAATAACGAGGTCGGAAAAATGATTATTTACTCAAAAGCAAGGGGACTTACAAAAAAGTGTACCAAGAAAAAAATGCTTGGAAATTAACCAAAGAATACCAAGAAAAAAATGCTTAGAAATTAACCAAAGAATACCTACGTGTAAATTTTTTGAGTAAAAAATCGTTTTTTGACCTCGTTATTGAAAAACGTAAAAAATCGATTTTTGGAGCCGACATATATGTATTATATTTTAAGTTTTGAAAAACTTCCACGGAAGCGTATGTCGTATGCTTTCAGATGTAAGATTCCACTCAACTTCGACGGAAGCGTATTTCATGTGCTTCCGAAGATATGCATCTTCGCAATGACAATATGTGTTAAAAAATATATGCAGTGAGAACTGCACTGGAAACAGCTTCTTGTTTCCCTAGAAGAGCAATTGAACTCGTTTCAACGCGCTTCCGTTTCCCGTTGGGTATCTTAAGCTATATCAGTGACAGAAATGCATAGGCATGAATTTATCATGAAAGAAAACATGATCTGTAAGAGCTTTCTTGAGCAACCAAGTTCTGACGACACACATTAGTATGATATGGATCATGATTCCCTGCTTTATATTATGGTCCGGGCAAGTGATGAATCATATTGCTACGAGTATATGAAGGTAGAATATAATATTGTTATATCCCCAAAATTGCAACAAAACAAAGCTGCTGCCAAGCATTTGTTAGTACCTTTCTAATAATAAGACAACCAATATTAATAAACAAATGATCTCACATATCAAAAATAAAGGAAATGGTCATTATTAAGTGATTTATATGATTTCATCATACGGCATATTTTGAAATATCAGCATAAAATATACCCAACTTTTTCTTATACTTTTTCAAATTTTTTAAATTCTTCAAACATTTGAAGATTTGAAAGTTCAAATTTTTTAAATTTTTAAAATTTTTTAAAACTTTTTTAATCTTTTTCAAACTCAAGCCCCGTTTTGTGACGGTTGAAGAAATTCCACTTGTCTGTGTGACATAATGTGAAAATCTCCATTCCTCTACAAGCGTCACATAAACTAACTAAGGGCCGTTTTCTTCACTCCAAGCTAAAAATTGTTAAAACGGCAAGTTCAGGGCATGCTTGTTTAAGGCGAGCATCTATTCTCGGCGAATAAGAATGCATGCTAAAAATTTCGTTTTCTTCACTGCATGCTCGCTGAGAATGTATGTTTTAGCAGGCATGCCCAAGCCAGGCACCAGAATGTGGTTTTTCTCAATTCTAAATTCGTTGTTATCTTAACGAAAGACATTCTGAAGTAAAATTTACTGTTTATGGTTGTTTTCAAATACAATTTACAAATATGTGAATTTTTCTGTGTTTTTTATGAAAATTAAAAAAATAATTTTCAATAACGAGCAGCAGCAGCTTCAAATTAATTTAAAAGTTTTAAATTGCTAATGGAGAAAAAAACAATGGAAAAATAAACGGAAGCACAAAGAATACTCTGGCAATAAACAGCAGCGATCAGGATCGTTTACCAGTGCCGAACGGTGGATTCTCTTAGAAACAAGTATTCGAAAATTAAATTGAACTTGCGAAAACGAGCCTCTCACTGGCGGTGGTCCATCTTGCTCGTCTCCGCCATCGCTATCCGACATAATGCTACAACTCGAAGAGGTGATTGGACTGTCAGCGCATGGTATGCCACGGCAAAGTTATGACGAAGACTTCATCGTAGCCGACAATGCAATGGAAATGAACGAATGTGAAGAGACGCAAATACTAAAAAAATTGTACACGCACGATTAGATTGCATGTTACCAAGTGAAGAAAACGACTTGGAATATTCTTCGATATCAAACAACATTCATTCATATATTCTGCAACTGAACAAATTTTTTTGTGAAAATAAAAAGTAAATATTGATAACACAGGCCCACAAAAAGGAAGTACCCTGCGCGAAAGATCAGACCACTTGAACTTTATGTTTTCGGGGTCGCTGAATCCGAATATGGTGCCCGAATAGCGAAGTTGGTTCGCGTTTTTTCAGAAATCAACAATTATGCTGAAAAATTTGAGATTTTTTTCAGCATTATTTCTGATTTGTGGAAAAACTCGAACCAACTCCGCTATTCTGACACCATATTCGGACTCAGCGACCCCGAAAACATAAAGTTCAGGTGGTCTGATCGTTCGCGCAGGGAATTTTTTTTTGTAGTCCTGTGCACAGGCCAAAAAAAAAAAAAGTACCCTGCGCGAAAGATCAGACCACCGGAACTTTATGTTTTCGGAGTCGTTGAACCCGAATATAGTGTCAGATTAGCGAAGTTGGTTCGCGTTTTTTCAGAAACCAGGAAAAATCTCAAATTTTCAGCATTATTCTTGATTTCTGAAAAAACGGTTAATTTGAGTTTGTACAAGTACCATTATCGGCAATAGTTGTAGAACTTGCTATTTACCCAAAGTAGGTAAATTTGAGTTTGTACAAGAACCATTATCGGCAATAGTTGTTGAATTTGCTATTCACCCAAAGTAGGTTAATTTGAGTTTGTACAAGTACCATTATCGGCAATAGTTGTAGAACTTGCTATTTACCCAAAGTAGGTAAATTTGAGTTTGTACAAGAACCATTATCGGCAATAGTTGTTGAATTTGCTATTTACCCAAAGTACGTTAATTTGAGTTTGTACAAGTACCATTATCGGCAATAGTTGTTGAATTTGCTATTTACCCAAAGAAGGTAAATTTGAGTTTATACAAGTACCATTATCGGCAATAGTTGTAGAACTTGCTATTTACCCAAAGTAGGTAAATTTGAGTTTGTACAAGAACCATTATCGGCAATAGTTGTTGAATTTGCTATTTACCCACAGTAGGTAAATTTGAGTTTGTACAAGAACCATTATCGGCAATAGTTGTTGAATTTGCTATTTACCCACAGTAGGTAAATTTGAGTTTGTACAAGAACCATTATCGGTAATAATTGTTGAATTTGCTATTTACCCAAAGTAGGTTAATTTGAGTTTGTACAAGTACCATTATCGGCAATAGTTGTTGAATTTGCTATTTACCCACAGTAGGTTAATTTGAGTTTGTACAAGTACCATTATCGGCAATAGTTGTTGAATTTGCTATTTACCTAAAGTAGGTTAATTTGAGTTTGTACAAGTACCATTATCGGTAATAATTGTTGAATTTGCTATTTACCCAAAGTAGGTTAATTTGAGTTTGTACAAGAACCATTATCGGCAATAGTTGTTGAATTTGCTATTTACCCACAGTAGGTAAATTTGAGTTTGTACAAGAACCATTATCGGCAATAGTTGTTGAATTTGCTATATACCCAAAGTAGGTAAATTTGAGTTTGTACAAGAACCATTATCGGCAATAGTTGTTGAATTTGCTATTTACCCAAAGTAGGTTAATTTGAGTTTGTACAAGTACCATTATCGGCAATAGTTGTTGAATTTGCTATTTACCCAAAGTAGGTTAATTTGAGTTTGCACAAGTACCATTATCGGCAATAGTTGTAGAACTTGCTATTTACCCAAAGTAGGTAAATTTGAGTTTGTAAATCATCCTGTGTGGAGGGCATTTGCATCATTTCAACAGATTTCATTCCAAATGCCAAAGAAACTCGTTTTATTATCCGGCTAACGGACGCAACACAAACTCCCGCGAAATCAGCAATCGCCACCTCCATGGTACCGAGTGCGTAAAATCGTAAAGCAATCAGCAACTGTGTAAGTTGTGTTATGTGGCGCGACCTGCTGAAACAATAAAAACAATTAATAAATAGGTAATGGAACAGGTGCAGTGTTCCGCTTATTAATACGGTGGTGACTGTTCTTTTCTCCAAGCGAAAGGGGTATACGAAGTCGACGTCATCCCATTTATCCATATTAATTCTGGGCAGCATTTTATATTGGTGGCGTTCACGGGTCAAATTCTCATCCTCTATCTCATCATAGCGATCGAAACGGTTTTGCAAATCCTGTAAAGAGTCCAAATGTTTCATAATTGCACAGAAAAACGCTTTGAGAATGACGTGAAGAAACGAAATTCACATTAAATTTCCGAAATCTGCATGCTAAGGCTGCTAGCAACCCAACTTTGGCTTGCTTACTCAGAATACATTCTCATCGAGAATGAATCTTGCGAGAATTCAAAAATTGACATTCTCACCGTTAGCAAGGATTGAATAAAACGAAATTTTGCTAGCATCTATTCTAAATCGAAGCGAGAATGCATTCTCGACTTAGCATGGAGTGAAGAAAACGGCCCTAAATCGCCTTAACCATGGCAACTGAGAATGGGCTATTAGATGGCCTGTACCTTAAGTTAAATGGAAGACAACTTGAAAACAAAGAATCCAATTGAAAAAGGAGGTAGGTTAAAGTTTAATGAGTAAGATAACAGATATTAGAAGCCAGCGGAAATGAATTTCTTGAAAATGCGCCATGTCTTAAAACAGCGACTTCTACACTCTCAAGCAATGATATCTCATATACGTAACCGAAACGTGAAAGATAAAAACGTCTACAGCATCGTTTTCAGAACTTCAATGGTAATTGAATCTCATTTCTTCAATCTTTTCAATATTGGTATATTACTTTAAAGTTATGCTTATCTGAAAGACCAATGTTTCAGTCATAACTCGGCATTTTTATTTTTATTTTAGTTCGTTTAGGGGATAGAGGGATATTATATAGACCTACACAGAAAAAAAAATTTCGGTCAATCCAACCGATTTCAACGATAGAAATTGCACCAACCCGCAGTAAAGGTTAAATTGACTGTGCAGTCCAGTAAAATTACTGTAAAAATAGTACTGTACAGTTGCTGTTAAAATGTTTAGGTACAGTGGAAACAGTTAATTTAACCTAGATTTTCGATAGAAATTGCACCAACCCGGAGTTTTTGTATTTTGACCGTAGAACTCTGTAAATTTACAGTTTACTCGGTTTAGAAACTATCAATCGCAGTTACAGTAAAAATAACCTTCTTAAAAGGTCAGCTAACAATATAAACTGTTCCAAACAGTTAAAACTGTTTTGGAACGGTTTAATAGTTAGCACCCCAGAAGGGCTGTAACTAGCCGTTTCCAAAAACTCGTAGAAATTGTAGCAAACAACTTCTACGGCGACACCATTTCAAATGGCAAAATATCAGTACAACTCTAGCGAACTTATGTTGATTTATTCTTAAACAATGTGAGAATTTTATGAACCTGTTAAAAACTCAATTCAAAATGTTATTCATATGAAAAAAAAAAATTTATGGAATACAAAATGTACAGTTGATTTCAACTGTAGAAAAGTAAAGCTGATTCTGAAATTTTGAATTTTTGTTTTTGTTTCCTATAGAAAATTTGAAAAACTATAGAATACAAAATTTATAGTTAATTTTACCGTCAGTTTTTTATTCTGTGTAAGTATCTTGGAAGGACTTCGTTTCATTCAATTGTTTTTTTATAACAAAGACCTTTCTTTAGACAATCTCTGTTGTTGGTATTTGACGTAAGTACACGCAAAAAAATTATTCGAAAAAATTGATTTTCAAATAGCACAAAGTGATAATAATCTCATGAAAAATTACGGTTTGATCCAGTAATTCTATTTCTTTACTGAATTCTCATGAAAAAGTAATTTCACGAAAGTAAAATATACGGTTTCAACTTCAAAAAGTACTACAGAGATAAACAGTGAAAAATATTGAATGAGAATTGAAAACTTGTCGCATGAAAAAATACCAGTGAGCTCTGCAATATTTGCTTGGAATACATTTCAATTATTACTGATTGAGATTGTTAAATATTTTAATCAAAATAATTTAAATTAAGCAATAAGCTATAGAAATGAAAGTGCTACAGTAGCTCAGTGTTTAGAGCGTCGCCTAGAAACACAAAGGTCTTAAGTTCGATACCATCAACATAATTTTTTTTATATTTTTATATTTTTTAAAAAATTTACTGTGTGTAATCAGTAAAAAATACGGCTTTTCTTTACGGGAGCACAGTTACTGAAAAAATCAGTAAGAAATACGGGGATTTTCAATGAATTTTTACGGTTTAGTTTTTTCCGTGTAATAGGACTAAATAAAAAATTTTTCGTATCGTTCAGATATCGGGTATTGTTTCGTAACCACTTATGCCAAGTCAATTTTTGAGCCATTACAAGTTTAGAAGAGACATTCAAAGCATCTAATTTAAACCACTTGGTCTTGGTGAAAATAACGATTGCTTTGAAAAATAGAGACGGTAAAATTACGCTGACGCTCGACTAACGCTCCAATTTAGGTACGGCAGTTAGTTTTTTCGTTTATGTTTCGGTTTGCTCCATATAAATTGTATGGGCATGAAAAACACAGCGATGGTTAAATACGTCTGACGCTACAATTTAGGTATGGCAGTAAGTCCTCCATACAAAAAAAAAGAGAAACTGTTTTCTGTGCTCTTTGGATCAAATTCTCACACGCTTATAATGCTTTGAATTTAAAACCAATTATATTGTAGGTTTATCATAAGATTAACTTTAAAAACCCGCTTGGTCTACATAATTTTCTCAAAAGAATCAACGTCGTACGTAAAGTTAGTATGTGTGGACCTTTTACCCTATAGACTCCTTCAGTTAAACAATTATTACTCCAAAACGCCTTGTACTAGTTCAAAATTTTGAACGGTTTTTGAAAGCTAATAATATTTACCAAAAAAAATGTTATGTAAGTTTTCACATCAGGGTTACTGAAAAAAGTCATAGCCATTTAAATTAAAAATTGTTGCAAAAAACACAATTTCCTGTCGCATATATCAAAAATAAAACTGGCAGATGAAAAAAAAATTTTCATTTTGGCTAATACAAAAACTTTTGTTGCCTAAGGTTATGCCTATTATTATAATAATAATAGCCGTGCTTCTTTTGACGCGTATATTGTGGTAATTTTCAAATTGCGATAACTTATGAACGGTGAGTCGTACGAAAAAAAGTTCAAGGGTCTTTTTCAGGGAAAACCACATGCTCTACAAATAATTTTAATTTTTGAAAAAAAAAAATAATTATTTAGATGTTTTTTTAAAAAAAGTGATTTTTTGCCGGTTATCGGCGCTTAACCAGTTTTTATAGAATAACTTCTAAAAGGTAAATTTTTTTAAAAATGAAATCTTTTGTAGAGAACGTGATTCTCCATAAAAAAGTTTCTTAGAGTTTTTATTGTGCGACTCACTGTTCATGAGTTATCGCAATTCAAAAGTAACCACAATTGTATATACACGTCAAAAGAAACATGGCTAATAATAATAATTATTCGCAATAAAATTTACGTTTTTCAAAAAAGTCATATTTCGGCACCTTGCTATATATAACACCGTTCGACACAAAAAAAAAAAACACATGAGCAAATCCAAAAACTTCTTAAAGTAGATGTTAAAAAAATTCCCGTGTCTCGTGGTTTTTCTCCAGCACGTCACATTTTTTTTTAATCGATTTTTGAAGTTTTTTTTCCACTGTATATGAATAAAGCAAAAATACCGCATTCTTGTGTTAAATCGATGAATTTAACTATATGATCCTTACATTTGAGGTGTATCACGTGTTCAGCTAACTTATGCAAGATATTGCGAGGAATATTTTTGTAAAAAATTTTAACCCTGCACATCCTCCACATGTGGGTAATTTTTGCCCTTTTCTTAAAAAGGTACAAAAATGACACCTAAAACAGGGGAGTATTGAGTCAGTATGTACGATAGAAATATTTGCTATACAATTTCACTACTAGTTGCTGAACACTAAAAGAGCACAATTTTATCCCGAAAGCATAAAAATCGTTAAAATCGGTAAGCAGTTCTAACGATAAATATTTTCCAAATTTGACCCCACTGTAAATCTCTAAAACTACATTTTGGACAAAACTCGTTCTCACAAGATCATAACGAAATCACACAAGGATTATTTTCTTAGGAAACATTAACCTATTATATCCTGTTTTTATGGGTCTTTTTGACCCATTTTTCTAAAACTGAGTCACAATGGATAAAAAAATTTTGCAAAAATATCCTACACAAAATTTCACTAAGAGTTGCAGAGACGAAAAATTCTTAAAATTTAAGGTAAGCGCGTCAGGGATGTAATAAATATGCAATGTGAAAAATCCTAATTGATTTTAACGATTTTTTGGTTTCGGGCTCAAATTTCGACCTTTCCGTGTTCAAAAACTAGTAGTGAAATTTTATAGGAAATATTTCTGTAGTACATACTGACTCAATATTTCCCTGTTTTGGGTGTCATTTTTGTACCTTTTTAAGAAAAGGGCAAAAATTACCCATATATGGGGTCAAACAGGGTTAAAATTTTCAACAAAAATATTCCCAATATCCTGCATAAGTTTGCTGAACACATGATACAACTCAGATGTAAGGATCATATAGTTAAATACATCGATTTAACACAAGAATGCAGTATTTTTGTTTTTTTCATGTACAGAGGATAAAAAACTTCAAAAATCGATTAAAAAAAAATGTGACGTGCTGGAGAAAAACCGGGTATTTTTTTTTAACGTCTACTTTAAGAATTTTTTGGATTTTTTAATGTGTTTAAAAAAAAGTTCGAAATTGTTCCACAGTGTTATATGTTAAAATCTATATTTTAATATGCAAGACAAAAACTTGTCCATCTTTTTTACTATGTTAGCAATGAAGTACGATTTTAAATTATACACCATTCGAAAAGTATTTTTAAGTTGATGTGCACAAAGTTAAAACTTTGTTAATATTTTGACTTTTGGCTAGCTAAAATAATACAAATTTTTCAATATTAACAACAACAAAATACACGGTCACACAGAGCTGAAAAAAGGATAACGCTTATATTTCACTTCTATTATATCAGGGCTTTTCTATTTCGTACAAAAAGCAAAAAAAAAAAGTACTAAAAGTATCCAAAAAGTACCAAAATTATTTAACACATTTGTGGTCGAATTTTGACCACTGGGCGATTCTAGTATAAATATTTTCTCATCACGGGTTGCCCATAACCTAACTCAAAAAGTGAGAATTTCTTGATTCTTCAATAAAAAAAAACCACCTACTTTTGTAGTATATTTTTGAAGTCCTACAATAAAGTAAAAATTAAATGAAAAATAAAAACTTTTCCATAGAGAATATTTTTTTTGGTTTGCCATAAAAGCTCTTGCCATGTTTCCCCTTCTTAAAGGGGTTAAAAAAAGACAGGTGAACGAGCATAAGAGCAGAGAAGCTTCCAATATGGCTTATTGAAAGAAAAAAGTTTAGAGTCGGAAGAAACTTTCCGAAGCTAAAAAAAAAAAAAAAAAATAAAAAACATTGGAACCATTCATTTTCAGATTTCATTTCCATTTTTCCAAAATGAACCCAAAACCTTCCATTCAGGTTGAATGTAGAGAAATGAAAATTATTGCACATGCTTTTACATTGAATTTTCCAAGCAGCAAAAGTCAGTTACAAAATTACCACTGAAACCGTTAGAACAAAAAGTACGCAGCCTTACGCTTTACTGTGTGCTATTTAGTACCTACATAAATATTATCTTGGAATAACTAAATTTTATTTAAAAAAAGTGAAAAAATAAAATATTAAAAAAAGTGATTGTAAAATGTTAAAGTTAAAAATAAAAAATTTGTAAAAATTATTAATTAAAATAAAAATCTCAAATCAATCAAAATCGAAAAAAACTGAAAAAAATCTTATTGTTTTCGTTGAATGTCAAATGAGACTGAAAACATTTTAGCCCCACCTCCGCTGTGGTAAAAAGTGCAAAAAAAAGCCACAGTCAAAGAACTATAACGGTTATTTCACATACACACACACACACACGCGGCACGTATATACCAATACAGAGTCGCGTGTAGAAAGAAGTTCAAAGGTGCGCGCGCTCCCCCACAAACAAAACCGAAAAGAAAAACGAGAGCGCCAAGAGAAAGAAAATGAATTTCGCTAATTTCTGAAAATATAAAATACAAATTTTAACCATGAAAAAATAAAAAAAAAAAATTTATAAATCAAAAGTAAAACTCACAACAACAAAAAAAAAAAAAAAAACAGTTCTCTACAACCCCACTTGCCCCTATTGATCATTTGAATGTGCGCTCAAAGTGATTTTCAAATTTTTGGAGCACATGTGCGGGTTACACTTTAAAACACGAAATAGTCCGTCACAAAAGACGTCCTTGCGTTGGGGCGATAGCTGTGACCTCTGTTAAACGTCACTCAAGCATATAATTACTTAGAAAAGTGTTTATATATTGTATATGTACATACATACAAGTTAATTTCATAAGTGATGTGATGGTGTAAACAAACAAATTTAATAATTATAAATAATAAATGCAGCTACAACTGAATATTCCTAATGTTTAACGAAAGATTCCTATGCAAAAAACAGTGTAATATCAAAGCTTAAAAATAATTACATATATAAAAGCAAGTACTTAAGTACTAATACTAACAGTTATATAAATACATATATATAAACTGTGATAAGTTTTTATTAAGGGCATGCACATGCAAATGCTTAAACTAAAATATTATTTATAAATTGAAAATATACCCCAAAGCTAAAGAAATCGCTGGCAAGCTAAGGCGCTTCAGTTATATAAGACTAATGGTTTCAGAAATTGTTGGATCTCTAATGCTGAGGTAATAAAATGTTGCAAACAAAAAATGTTAAAAGTGCGGGCAACCCTTTGATTCAAATAAGGTTTGAGTTCGCCGAAATGGAGTGTATTAAACTTTTTTTTGGATTGAATTTTATATGCCCAAAAGGTCTCTTAAAATCAATTCCTACGTTCTTGATAACTTAAAGGAAGTTGAGCTTATTGACGCAAGCATTTTTTTCCTCAATTAACAAGGTGATTATATGTAATCATTAACTTAGGCCTCGAAAATGGGGCCATTGTATACCTGGCACTAAGGTCTTTACCAAAGAGAGTCTAAGAGAACCACCTGGATGCACATATATCGGCATATCCGAAAATAATCTTCCCAGGTTTGAAGAAACATTTTTTTTTTTTTCATATTCTATAACCAAATGGAATATACGAGTATTCCTAAACGTGTAAAATGAAATTCCCAATAGGTGTACAAGAAATTTTTGCTATAAGGAGGTGTCAGGAGGTCGTTTTACCTGAAAATTTCGCGAAAATCTAGATTTCCGATAATATACGGGAAAGCACACATTCCAGAAGTAGTAAATATAATACGAGGCACCTTTCCTAATATTCTCAAGTAAAATTGAGAAAAAATCGTATGTGGGACATCGCGACATAATGGGTAAAAAGTCTAAGTCGATCAGTAGGGTAAGGGAGGGAAATATGGACTACGTGGGTAATATGGACCACACGGATGTTTTCCACTGCGTACATAGGATTAACCGTTATTCATATTCAAACTTAACGCTAATATCTAAAGCTTATAATAGGGCGATTTTAGCGTTCGGTGAAGTCGCATGTTTCTGTAAAGTTGATTTTTCTAAAAAAAAGATCAGTGATAATTTTTTTCTAGTGAGTATATTTCATTATTTTACTTTAAAGACATCGCGTTTTTAAATAAATGGTTAATTATATAAAGTCAGTGAATACCATTTCTAATTTTTTAGCACAAATAAGTTCATCAACCAAAAGAGTTTTTGATAAAAAAAACCATTTATTTCACTGACACGTGCCGTGGGTAATATGGACCACCAGAGAAAAAAGCCTCAAAAACAAATGTATTTATCATCTTTTTCAGATGGGGAATCTAGTTGCAGTTTTCATGATGAGACTGATGGTCCTTATATGTAATTCGTTAACTACAAAGGAAAAAAATGATAAAAAATGCATATAATGTAATACCCTTTAGTCAGAAGATCGACGTGGCGAATTTTGGGTTGAATGTGTAATCTGACAATCTTGGAGTCATGAAAAATGTGCCGAATGTGGAAGTGACATTTTTATGCAACTTCTGTACCAAATGGACTATATGGTCCATATTACACTACACTTTTTTTTTATCTTCATTTTGAGTATTTTCAGTTTTTTCATTTTTTTTTTCTTTATCCTGATGAGATATTTATATAAAAGTGAAGCAGATTAAAGGTAAATTGTTTCCATTACTGAATGACATAAAATTAATTGTTTTGTTTTATGTATTTTGGGTTTTATTTAAAAAAGAAAGATGGGTGGTCCATATTTCCCTCCCTTACCCTACGGCCACATAACAGGTCCTAAAATTCGGAAAAAAGTCAAGCAAATTCTTTTCCGAAAAATAAATCGACTTCTGATGTTTTTTTGAACTTAAACGCCCCATGCCGATTAAAAAACGAAAAACGATAAGGTTTGGGTAAAAAACGCGATTTTGGCGCCTGCAGACATGGATGGACGACCACGATCTCAAATGAGCCACTGAAAAAACAGAGTTGCTTATTCTTACCAGTAAGCACATACCGTTAGAAATACCGATGAGTACACACTCGGAAACGTTTATAACGAAGAAATTGGTAAAGGCAAGGTAAATTATTACATAACGCAGCTGCTATCAGGATATGGGTATCTTCAGAAATTCATTAACAAGATAGCAAAGACAGATAGACCAGACTGTATATACGACAGGATCGCGTTGGTCCACTTACAGTCGAAAACATCATACCAGCATATAAGCGAAGAAAATTTGTTATTAATTTGACGATATGTAGAGAGCGTACTTCTTTAAAAGAGGAGAGATCTTGGTTCTTTTCAAGGTGCCAGAAGTCAAGAAATCCTTTGACATTAAAAACAGTACCGCTATGCATCATCTTGCTTATCCGCTGACGTTCTTAATATCTTCTTTGGTGGGGGCTCGACGCTAGGCCCTGTGCGCCTTGGCAGAGACCAAGACGGTTCTAAAACAGGACAACTTCCATCCTGGTAGAAATCACAGTCAGTAGGACCTCGTTCGTAATCGGCTAAGGCCCAAGTCCTCAAGCGGTTTCTCCTCTCTTGGTTTGCCCCCTTTACTAAAAAGAATATAACGATGCTGGCAAGGGCTCCTGTAGCACTACTCAGCCCCTATCTCTTACAGGGGAAATAAAGCGGAAGCCCAACGTAGGCAAATTAAAAGAAATGGCATTAAATTGCCTCATAGGAAACCCCTCTGATGCAATGCCAAAAACTGTTTCCCGGGGGGACGTCCCGATGAAGAGGAAGTGTTTTAGTCGAATATATCAATTCAAAAGTGCGTTGGTACTTTCATTAGTACTATGCAAGCAAAAAACAGTCAATATGTCACATGTCTCATTTAGTTTACCAATCAAGTGAGAATGGGGAATTATTCAACACAATTGGATTAGTTTTGTTGGAATCGCATATTATATGGATACAAATGTCGCAATATCTCTTACAGGATATATAATCGTCCTTTTAAGATGTCGTATTAAAACATTCTTTGTCTTTGCAAATTCGAGAAGAGATTTGATACATTCAACCTACTAAAATATATAGGTAATTTAAGTTCGAAAGGATTCGACAATACATAATGTTTTGGGTGGAAAGTGAAGTAATCAAAAGCCATTTTCTAATGTTTTTTCATAGTAGAAGTCATTTAGGGTATTCCTTAAAACGTTAAATAGCCTCAGAAATATCGCAAACTCGTAAAACTGTCACAGTCTGTATTTATTTTGGCAACAATTAAGAGTTGGCGAGGTTTTCAAGTCATTTACACGTTTTAAGAAATACCTTAATTAAGAACGACTATGGGGTCATCGTGAGTAAATATTTCAGGGGATATTTTCTCAGACTGCCGTGCATTCTCTATAGCAGTTTGAGAAACCCTCTGATTCGCTTTCTCTAAAAATTCTAAGTGATTCATAGTCTTAAATAATAGTTCCAGTAAAAAGTTTTAGGTACCTAACAATAATTTTTAAACTGATACCTTTAAAGACTACTCAGGTAAATGTATATGATAGATGTAAAGTACATAAAAACAATTTAAAGAAGCAAAACGGTGTTTTTTTTCATGTTTTTTCTTTGTGTTCTCAATGAAATTCTCAGTTAAGCTTTTTGTGCTTAAAGCTTTCAACTGCTTATTCCACTAGTCATTTTAACATTAAATAAAGTTAACCTTTGACCTATAGGAATTTTTGAATGAAAAGCATATGCAAATATGTACTCTTGCTCCTATGTGAATTGAATAAGGGATAATATACTCTTAAAATAAATCAACTGATTTAGCATTAATTCTAAATTATAATTATAAATAAACATATATAATTTCTTGTCTTTTTTTTTTTTAATTTCAGTAGTGATTTGGTATGGAATATGCAAACAAATTAAAAGCTAAACTGCAAACTACTAACAACTTTGAAAAGTAAAACTTAATCCCAAACGAACAACCAAAAGTATTTCTACTACGTACATAGTTAACTTCTTTACGAAACGTGTATACAATTAGGTACATGTAAAAAAAACACTTAAATTAAACTTAAATTGAGCAAAAGCAAACTACTTACGATAAGCACACCTTTGAATAGAGGCATCCATCTATATTGCACGCACGCACTATCGCCGCCCATTATTAATCCAACCGCCCACCATATTAAAAAAGAATCCCTCCAAAATGATAAACATCGCTGGCGTTGTAAGCATTGTGCTTTTCTATTTGCTCATTCTGGGTGTCGGCATTTGGGCTGGACGCAAAAAGGAAGCTGGCAATGATTCCGAAGAGGAAGTTATGCTGGCAGGACGTTCGATCGGTCTCTTTGTCGGTATTTTCACAATGACAGGTAAATAAATGTTTCTTAATAAATATGTACTTAGCTTTTTCGTTATGCTTCGATATTAAAAACGAATTCATTATTTTTTCTAAATTTCAGCAACATGGGTAGGTGGCGGTTATATAAATGGCACAGCAGAAGCAATTTATACATCGGGATTAGTATGGTGCCAAGCGCCATTTGGTTATGCGCTCAGTTTGGTTTTTGGTATGTTTTTATTTTTTAACTAACATGCGAGTATGTACTCTATTTTGAAATGTAAAAAGTCTATGAAAGTTGGAAAGCATCGAAATCAAAACATAGTTGCTTATATACTTACTATATAACGTTGCTTCACTTTTGTCCTGGTGTCTTTTAGATATGTACCAAACGTTATTCATCTGCGTGTAATAGTTTCATAACTATGATGATGTTTTGTCGCCAATTTTTCTAGTTCTTTACACAATATAACAAATTTCTAAGCATATGAGCATAGTTTCAGAGATGCGTCGAATTTTGTTTTATAGAGCCGTAACACCACAAATTTTTCTAATGTGTGCTATTTACATAGTGTCCTTTATATAAGTAAGTGGTAAATTCAATTCCTATGCGTCAACCAGTTTCTAATGTTTGTTGAATTTCATTTTAAAGGGGTGTGGCACTGCCCATTTTTCTAGCCTATAACCTTCTTGATGATCATCATGACCAAGACCATAACAATCCTTGATATGGAAATTACATCAGCATCATGGTTTTAATCTCGAAAATTTACCAACATCAAGACTCAAGACCAAGACTAATTTTGCTCATCACTAGGTAGGCTAACTTATAATATCAAAGATGTATAAATTCCAGTTTATTGTCAAATATCATCGAATTGTTCCGAAAAATTTTTACTACTTTTCAAAAGAAAACAATATGACGATCCAAACTTCCCATTTACCAAGATAAAGACAAATATTTGAATAAATAAGACAATCTCAGGATGTTAGGTAATTTCTTTTCCGTCAGAGTTCGATATTATGTATACGAATGAAGTAGTCTCTACTTATACTACGTTTCCATCGGAAATTTAGCTATGACGAGATTTATAAATCTAGCTGTTAAATCCTACACGTTTCCACCAGCCGAAAGAGATTTATTTTTGACAGTAAAAGCCATAAGCGGGAAAATGAACGTTGTTCTTCCTTTAATTCTTAATATTTACCTTCTCAGCATTTGCTTTGTTTTTAATGACAGTTAATCTTAATTGTTAAAGGGGCCACTTAGTCGAAAATAGTCAAATCGGCAGCACTGCTGAGACGCGCAGTTTTAAAATAAATCTCGTTAGAAGTAGATTTATTTTTGTATGGTAAATCAAGTGATCTACTATAAAAAAATCTAGAGCTAAATCACGAAAGAGCCGTAAATTAACTTATAAATCTCTAGCAGTAACGTAATGTTCTCACACTGTCTTATAAGGGATGATACCTCATATTGAGTCTCGAGTCTGTAGCTCATTAGAACTAGCCGGGAGTGAAATTATATAGTTGAATCTGGATAGACAATGATCATAAGTGAGTAGAAAATTGCTATTTCTTCTCTAAGTATGCAGTGAATATTTCAAGGATCTGGGAACTCTTGAAGAATGAGTTTGATTTGACTACAAGGTGAAGAGTGAAATTGTCATTGACCATATTTTAATGCAAAGGTGTCAGCGTTTTCAAATCACTGAGCCAAGGGTGTCAGCGTTTTCAAATCACTGAGCCAAGGGTGTCAGCGTTTTCAAATCACTGAGCCAAGCGCAGTCAGCGCAAGATTTTTGCTTTTACAACAACTTGAAATTCCTCGAACTACAACAATCAAAAAACCTATTTTTTGTTGTTTTTTTGGTGGCTCGTTTGCAACAACAACAATATCTCAATTATTTTCTAAATTTCTGAGAACTACAACACACACGAAAAATGTTTGTTGTTTTTTTTTCATGCGAAACAACAAAAACAATTTTTCATAAATATTTTAATTCCGCGAATTTTGACGAGCTCAAAAAATAACAACAAACATTTTTCGTGTGTGTTGTAGTCCTCAGAAATTTAAAAAATTATTGAAATATTCTTGTGTTTGTAGGCGAGCCAAAATTGGCTCACTTTTGTTCTACGCTGACACCCTTGTCTTGAATGGTTTTTTGATCCAAATTCGTAGATTATTCATTTTAATCCATTTCACTATGATAGGTACTAGCGTCCCTGAGTCCCTTAGTGCATCCCACCAGATGACGAGCATTTCATAAAAATATTTTTTTTAAATTTTTTTAGGTGGTATATTTTTTGCCAATCCTATGCGCAAACAGGGTTACATTACAATGTTGGATCCCTTGCAAGATTCCTTCGGTGAGCGCATGGGCGGCTTACTTTTCTTACCAGCTTTATGTGGTGAAGTCTTTTGGGCAGCTGGTATTTTAGCAGCTTTGGGTAGGTTTCAGAACTCGTACACAAATATTAATACACATATATTCATTAATATATTCATAAATACTCTAGGCGCAACATTGTCGGTCATTATTGATATGGACCATCGTACTTCGGTTATACTTTCATCTTGCATAGCTATATTCTATACGCTTTTCGGTGGACTCTATTCAGTGGCCTATACAGATGTCATACAGTTATTTTGCATTTTCATTGGCTTATGGATGTGCATACCATTTGCTTGGGCCAACGATCATGTTAAAAGTTTATCCTCAATGGACGTTGATTGGATTGGACATATAGATGTTGAGCAACGTTGGTTTTACATAGACTATGGGCTGTTGTTGGTGTTTGGTGGCATACCTTGGCAGGTGAGTGATTGATGTTTGTGGATATTTATGGAATATTACATAAATAAGTGCTTGTTGTGCACAGGTATACTTTCAACGTGTGCTATCAAGTAAAACAGCTGGAAGAGCACAAATTCTATCATATGTTGCAGCTGCTGGTTGTATATTAATGGCCATCCCACCGGTTCTTATAGGAGCTATTGCCAAGGCTACAGGCATGTTTAATTACTCCCTACGTACTTGTGTTTTATTTATAAACATTTATCTACATTGTTTCTGTTTCTATTACAGCATGGAATGAAACAGGCTACACTGGCCCATACCCACTTACCGTACAAGAGACCAGCATGATTTTGCCCATGGTATTGCAATATCTAACACCGGACTTTGTATCATTCTTTGGCCTTGGTGCTGTCTCTGCTGCTGTGATGTCATCAGCCGATTCATCGGTACTCTCAGCGGCCTCAATGTTTGCGCGTAATGTTTACAAATTGATTTTCCGTCAGAAGGCATCAGAAATGGAAATAATCTGGGTGATGAGGGTGGCAATTATTATAGTTGGTATACTATCGACTATAATGGCGTTAACTATACCATCTATTTATGGTTTGTGGTAAGTGGTGTGGTATTACGAAAATTTTTTCCGCTATCCTGGGTGTAGGTAGCCGTCAGTGCTCAGGGTTCGTATACAAAAATTTATTCTAACCAAGGAGAAAACACTTTTTACTCCACTTCACTTTTGTTTATTTCACTATTGTCCTTAAAGTGCTATTATCCTTGGGGCTACTTACGTAAATAATAAATATATATGGGCGTTAAACTGGCTATGAATGAGACTTTTGTAAAATGAAACTGAATCTGGAGTCGTGCTACTTCCCCGTGGACTTGTTGCATTCGTGCCACCAGTCTGTTATGCTTCCAGATGTCAGTTGCACCGCCGCTAACTCCACCGTTGTCCTATACTAAACTGTCCTTGTTTGTCCGGTTCGAGAGCTCGCGCCCGAGCTACGCCCTCACGACAGTTCAGGAAATTTTTTATGAAAAGAAAACAAAGCCCACGTTACCAGTCACTGTCCACTGATAAGCATGTCTTGATTTAATAAGAAAGTCCTCGTTCTGTTACAATAATTCACGATCACGTCTTCTTCTTCTTCTTCTTATTGTATGCTGAACATTACGAACAGCATAAGTATCAATAAAGGACTATCATAGACTCTAGGTCCTTTTTATAGTCCTTCGCGTGTACCACCAGTACGTATCCGGAAGGCCGATACCAAATCCTGAACGGAAGACTGGTGTTTTTTCTATTTTCTCGCGCGATTTTAAAAGTTCTTTTTTTTTTTTTAATTACCAACGAACGGTAAAATTGACCATTTTATTTTTTTAGTGCAAAAAAAATTAACTGAAATTTTGCGTAACAAATAATCGACCGATATAACTGTTCATTTACAAGACATATGTATTAAACAAAATGACGACATTTTTAAGGTTAAAAACCAAAAAACACGTGAAGTTTCCAAGTACAATATGACGCTCAAGTACACTTCACAAAATGTTCTTTTATCACGCTTGCAAATTTGCAAAGCAGTTTATCACGTCCTTAAAAAGTCTTTTTTTTTAAATCATTCGGTATTGCTCTCCAAATAAAAATACAAATGTCACAAATTCGCTACCAACTCAGTTGGTATCACTCATTTTTTTTTTTTTTTAACATAAAAGAAAAAAAACGCGTCAATTAAAACTAAAAACACTACACTAAAAGACTGATAATATTAATCTATATAACATTAAAAAGTTCCTAAACAAAATAACATAGTTTTTTTTTTTTTTTAAAGAGTCTATTTTAACTTTTAACTTTTCATTGTAAAATATACATTTTGACCACTTATAACGAAAACCCGTGCTTCGGCTTACTCGGCCAGCCGAAGAATCCCACGATCACGTCTTACTTTATTGCCAGTTGTTTTCCCAAGAGTCTGACACTGTCGCCGAAACATGTATTCTACCATTTTATGCTTAACTGTGATCAGCTGTTTCTTCTGAACAATAACTTTGGCAGTTGGCAATCAGCTGTTTCAAAATCAGGGTTGCTACACGCGATAAGCGCACAAAACTGTTCGTCAAAGGGTTGCACGATCGGTTGTCAAGCACGTTGGAATTAGATATCCTACAACTATTCACTTACTTAAATCCTTAGCTTTAAATAATTCATCTTTTTAATTCTAAACTTATTTAAGGGTTTCTATAATAAGTATTAAGCCAAGGATGTGGACCTAAATGAGAAACATCGATTTGTGTCCTCATAGTGGTGTGGAAATTTTTGACGTTAATTTGCTTTCATAAAACTTTTAAAGATATTAAAAGATGGACAGAAAAGTTCTTAACATTTTATTCAATTACTTCCTAGGTCTATGTGCTCCGATTTGGTTTATGTCATTCTATTTCCACAGCTGCTAATGGTCGTACATTTTAAGAAGCACTGCAATACATACGGCAGCTTATCTGCATACATTGTGGCGCTTTTCATACGCCTCTCCGGTGGTGAAGCACTGCTTGGCCTGCCCGCGCTTATACATTATCCTGGCTATGATCCAAAGACTCAAACACAACTATTCCCATTTCGAACCATGGCAATGTCAATGAGTTTGATAACGTTGATTGTGGTTTCTTGGTGGACAAAGTAAGTAATAGCACTCATATCAAAATGAATATCTAAGTATGTAACTATACATATATAATTTTGAATTTTCCTAGAATGATGTTTGAGTCTGGAAAATTACCACCGAGTTATGATTACTTCCGCTGTGTTGTGAATATTCCTGAAGATGTACTAAGAGTTGGCGAACCATCAGAGGCTGGTGAACAGGTACGTATATTTAGTTTTTAATACTGACTATATTGATTCTTTTCAACTATTTTACTCTACAACACAGCTCTCAGTAATGGCTGGGCCATTAGCGCGTTCGTATGGTGCTGCTACAATGGCCGGTAAAGATGAACGCAATGGTCGCATTAATCCGGCGCTTGAATCTGATGATGATCTTCCAGTTGCCGAAGCACGACGCATCAATCAAGAAACTGCGCAGGCGCAAGTTCTAAAGATGCTTAGCTCTGCAACGGGTCAAGGCGGCGGAGGTGGGCAGGTGGGACAGGGTACGGCTGTGCCAACTGCCGAACAAGACAATACTGCCTTTTAATAGAAAAACAAAAAACATTCAAACTGAATACTAAGAAAAAAAAACTTAAATTTATAAGCAACGATTGAAATGTATGTGGAAAATGTAAGTAATTTGCGCGTGGTTTAGTAGGGCGTTTACATATTTCGACATAAGCCAAATTCATAAATACTTGACCCTTTTAAAAGTGGGCAAACTCTGTTATAATAGACACACAATGTGGATTGAAAGTTATTAAATAAGAATAAAATGTATATCCAAAGACGGCCCTATGCTCTTCCTAGGAGTTTAAGGAGAATACATACATACCCAAAGACGACATCTATGTAATGTTAATTCCAAATTTGGCTTTGTATAAATCTTCTCTAAAAACTGTTATATGTAAACGCCCTATTATTAAGAATAGTGGTTGAAACAAATTCGTTTCAAATCTAAAAAGTATTATACTAAATATTTAGGTAAATGTACTATAAAATCTGCAATTCTACTATTTAGTGAAGTTATTCAGTCCAGGGCAACCCTTCAAATTTTTTAGCACCTGCTTCGCCAATAAATACCTCACAACGAGAGCTAAAACTAAGCATTTCAGGTCATTAACGGGTGATTCTACTCACGATGAAAGGAATGTTCATTATTTGCGACTCAAAATTTCTTGTTTGTATAACTTTTAGTTTCCAGGAGACTGAGATCACTGAAATTTTTCCAATTTTCAGTCAATAAATCGTCAATACAACATTCAATGACGGAGTTTTATATTCAAATGTTAAAGATTTTTAACCTATGCGTATTATTATATATGAATATATTTTTCACGAATATACTAACCAGGTAACTGAGAATCTGACTGGTCGCGACACTATCTCACACTCAAAAATTGACATATCGACTAAAATATCTATGATCTGAGATAAATGCAGGCGATCCTAACGTTGTCTCAATTCAATCATTCGCATCAGTAATAC
Organism: Calliopum simillimum; assembly: GCA_951812925.1. Taxonomy (NCBI): domain Eukaryota; kingdom Metazoa; phylum Arthropoda; class Insecta; order Diptera; family Lauxaniidae; genus Calliopum; species Calliopum simillimum. The sequence goes on from OX638368.1 coordinate 108,071,149, forward strand.
AGCAACGCGCTAGATCAAAATTTGTATATGTTTTGATGTGCCAGGAGACTGAGGTAAAAGTCGTGGCACAAAGTTCATTAAAGTATTCAAATACATTGAAACGCTATTGATTACATATCTCATTTTTAGTGGAAAGTGTACCTATGCACACTCGAAATTGAGGTTTATTTAGCATTAAAACTTTAAGTTCGGAAGTGAGACATGCCAGGAGACTGAGAATTTGTCACTTTAAAATAAAATTTTTGGGATTGAGCTAATTTTCAGTGTCATACTAGAAACAGCTCAAATGTTTAATTTGATCATAAGTCAATGGAATATATTTACAAAAAATATACAAAATAATAGTGAATAGTCCCTCGTGAGTAGAGTCACCCTAATATAAATAAATATCTGAATAAAAACATGTATTTCTTAGTAAGCCCGAAGTATGAGTTATACTAAATCGATTTCGTTTCCAGGTGATTTTTGTTTACTACAGCCTTGTATGTAGATTCCAATCATGTTATTGGTGACAAACTTCACTGAAAAGTTTATTCTAGGTGTGTATCCTATAAAAATAATCTTTAGAAATTTTGAATACCCTTCAATGTTTACAAATATTTTTAAGACGAAGACTTAATCCCTAAGATCAAGACCAATACCAAGACTCAATATCAAATTCAAGTCAAGACCAAGACTCAATATCTAAAATCAAGGACTTGGTCTTGCTTTGCGTGTTCGCTAATCTGGAATTGTTCTTTAAGGTTTCATATGATTACATTTTCGGCCTAATCTAGAACTTTATCTAAGATGTTCTCAAGAACGATAAGAAAAAGTATTGGTGAGAATAAGCAGCCCTCTCTGCTGCTTGACTAAAGAAAACTCTTTTGGCCGAAAATATATATTTTTATCCCAAACGTAAAGAAAATTTCATTCAAGACTGTCTAAATCGAGGTATGAGAATTGACATGGTTACAGTGGATGAAGCAGAAAAGTGACGCATTTACCTACGTGTAAAGAGAATTGTTTGATATTAACAACTAAGAAATGAAGGCAATAAAATATAATAAAGTTGCTAAAGGTATAAAAAGTCTACTTAGTATATGTAAAATGTATGAAATGTTTCAGATGTGAAACATAAAATTTAAAAATATTCAAAATTAACTTCATGCAAGGAACGATTAAGCTGGTAGACGCTTCTGTCTCCTCGATAGACTTTGAATTGCTATAAATAAAATTCTCCAATACTTTTTTATACTCCCTATATGTTTCTTATGATCGATAATTTAGGCTATTGTCAAATTTTGACCGAAAAAGTAATAAAACCGAAAAGGAGAAATGTTTCACATTTTGATTTATTTTTTAATATGGAAAAATGATATCTGTTATGCGTTTTCAGACATTTTATATATACTTTTGTATAAAATTTATACTCATACTAAATCTACTATTTACTCGTGCATATGTATAGTCGAAATTTTGCAAGTTCTTATTAAGTTTGTGTACCTACCTATATACATACATAAAATTATATATTTACTATTAATGTATTAAATTAAATTAAAAGCAATGCGTTATTATCATAAATCAATGTTATTTTAATAACAGCTGTTAAAACTATTTTTAATTTTATTGTTGTTGAATTTTTTTGCTAAAGTGAATGTAATAAATTAAATTATTTTTTTTAAAGTGCTCAGGTATTTTTAATGCTTAAACCTAAAACAAAAGGCATTTAGTTGAAATTATTAATAATTTTTAAGTTTAACTAAAAACAATATATTTATTATGTTTGCGCAAGTTTAAGTTAAACAAAATATATATACATAAACATTTTAAAATAATATTTTCAATATTATTTATTGTAAAAATGAGCTAAACAGGTAATTTAAAACTATTGTAGTTAAATATATAGTATAAATATGAAGTAAGTAAAAATGTATAAATGTTATATAGCTTAAGTTAATGTAAGCAAAATATAAAAAATACATATATATTAGAGCGCCCACAAGATATATGAAATGTGCAAAGTTGAGAATTTGTTTGGTCCCCGTCCATTTCCTGAAATTAGAGGTCAAAAAAATAAGATCTCAAAAAAAAATTTGGAATCGGTAGTGGAAAAAACCCAGCCGGTTTTCGATCAAAGGTCGAAAAATTGATTAAAAAAAGTGAAGTCGCTTTGACTTCCCGTTACTTCAAAACTGCTCATTTTTACATAATATTTTCAAGATAACTTTTGTAGAGCATGACTAGGTCAACATTATCTTCTTAAAAATTTTTGGTCCAAAATTAAATCTGTTGTTGTTTCGGTACAAAAACTAAAATTTTTTAAGAAAATTTTCATGACTTTTTTTCTATAAATTGGTTTTTTGTAATTTTGGCAGGGCGGAATATTTGTTCCGGAATTCTTATATTGCATGGAATTAAATATTTATTAATTCAACAAAAAAAAAATTATTTAAAAATAATAAGTTTTAAGTTCTGGAGCCGGTCTAAATGTTGGAAAAAAATGAGTATTCTAATTTTTTTCTTTTAATCGCTACTTTATTGGATGCAACAAAATGCATTGCTAGTTGTTATTAAATGTATCATTTAGAACTGCTTTTTGCCTTCAAAATGAGCTATGAAATGGGTTTGTGTGACTTTTTTTCAAAAAGTTATGATCATTTTAAAATGACATCATGAAAGTTAAAAATCATGTATTGATTTTCAGTAGCAATTGCCATATTACTATATCTTTTATAATGTTATTTTAAAATGGTCATAACTTTTTAAAGAAAAATCCTACAAGACCATTCTGTAACTCATTTTGAAGAAGAAAAACAGTATTAAATGACGCATTTAATAAAACAGACCAAAACGATTTTGTGCGTGTTCTACACAACCTCAAAAATTGTGTTTTTTGAACATTAGAGGTGAGATATCTCACAAACTATAAGTGATACAGCAATTTCGCGTCCAATTTCGAGTTCAACATTAGCACCTACATCTGAAATGACTACTTTGGTTTTGGTTTGTAGTCGTTTTTTTTTTAAATACCGTTTTTCGACCTCATTTTAAAAACCATGCCATGAACCGATTTTGAAAACTTTTTTTTCTTATTCAGTAAATGCTCAGGTGCAATTTCACATCTTTGTGCAGTTCTTGGCAACTTGATTAAAATTTTTTCCTGAGCGGCGTGCACGAAATTCGAAATTTTCGATTATCTCTGCTGGAACAGCCCAAAAACGCACTAAAACGAAAATAAATGCAATTTTCGAATTCAGCGATCCCAAATTAGTTTAGGAAATATGATTACTAAAATGGTTTCTTACCAAATTAAAAATTAAGAAGAAAAAATAAAAAAATAAATTTTTTTCTTAACTTTGAAACGGGCTCCATTTCTTAAAAACTAATATTTTTAAATAATTTTGTTTTCAAATTAATAAACATTTAATTTCCTACAACATAAAAACTCTACAACAAATATTCCGCCCTTTGAAAATTACAAAAAACCAATTTATAGGAAAAAATTCATGAAAATTTTCTTAAAAAATTTAAGTTTTTGTACCGAAACAACAACAAATTTAATTTTGGACCAAAACTTTTTAAGAAGATAATGTTGACCAAGTCATGCCCTTCAAAAGTTGTCCTGAAAATACTATGAAAAAATCTTCAGTTTTGAAGTAACGGGCAGTCAAAGCGACTTTCCTTTTTTTAGTAAATTTTTCGACCTTCCACTACCGATTCTAAATTTTTTTTTGAGATCTTATTTTTTTTACCTCTAATTTCAGGAAATGGACGGGGAGCAAGCAAAATCAGAATTTTGCACATATGGGCGCTCTAATATATATAGTATATATAATAGACTAAACAATGGCAAACAAAACATATCAGAAGCATTTTTACGCCCCTTATTATATAATTTAGTTAAACCCACATTTCGCAAGTAAATACAAAAAAATTTACATATGGCAGAGATTCTATGTGAAAACAAACGAATCAACTTTTGGTTCAGCCATCATCAACGCTCTGGAACTTTGGACCAGGCCATGTAAATTGCTTTGACTAAACATTGGGCTCTATCATAAAAATTTTGAAATTTTCATGTTTTCGAATTCGACAAAAGGTGCGTTCAGTAAAATGCTCATTATTTCCAGAATTTGATCAAGTTGGTTGATCAAAAGTAATAGTAATCGGATATTTGTAGAGAACATAAAAATATGAAAACATTTTTTTTACTTCCTCATATATCTACTAGGTCAGCATAAAAAATCATATAAATAGGCCACGATTTCCGGGAGGTACATTCATTTAAATAACAACAGTCGGTGAGAAAACATCAAAATGGAGAAAAATGAAATCAGAGCTATCATCAAGTACCTCTGTTTGAAAAAAATTTCTGCCAAAGATATACACAGCGATCAAGTGGAAACATTGGGGGTCTGTATATGAAAAAGGTCGCTGCGCGTTGGGTGCGGAGAATTTTAACAAAAAAATTTTGCAAAAAAAAACGAGGAAAATTTTTTGTCTCGTTTCGTGACCATGGCCGAGACCTAGCTCCATCATTGACTTGAAAACGAGCCTCTTCCACGACGCCAAAGGTGTCAAGTTCGGCGGGAAAGGTTATGGCATTCGTTTTTTGGGACGCTGAAAGAATTATTATGGTGGTATACTTGGAAAAGGGAGCCACTATTACGGGCTCTTACTACACAGACCAAATAAAAAGATTGCGGGAGGCCGTAAGGGAAAAAAGACGAGGCAAACTACTTAGGTAACTACGAAGCTACGAGTTTTTTTCTGAACGCCAATTTTTCTTAATGCAAAAATACGAAAATCCCAATATTTTTGTGACAGAGCCATAGGTAAAATAATCTTTTTCGAGCAGAAAAAGCCTGCCTTAAAGTCCTTTAAGTATTCCAAAATTTCGGCGCGATCGGTGATGGTCAATCTGAAAATTGATACATTTTCATATAGAGTCTGTCATATTGTGACGCGGCATGGGAAATGGGGCTTAAACTTGCCAAAGATTAAAATTGAGTTTTAGGTCATACAATGAGTTTTTTATCATATGAGTCGTTTATAATGAATGTGGGAGAAATCCAAAACGAGGCAAAAGTAATATCATAATATGAATTGGTTGACATTTTGTTAGAAATTAATAAAATTGATTTTAGTTTTCATAAAAAGTTTACTTGATGTTGTGGTATATTTATATCGCTCAAATAATTGATGATTATGGCACATAATGTGTATGCTATTCATTTTGGACTTGGTCTACTTTCATAATAAACGGCTCATATAATGAAATGACCTAAACTCATGTTTTGCCTGCAATTACTGCAAATTTTACTTTGACAAGTTAAGTCCACTTTTGATGTGACGCATTTAGTGTATACATACTTATGTTAGTTGTAGAGATGTTAGGTGTTACAGGCAACACGAAAAAATTAAAATCACATATTTAGTGAAAAATTGCAACAGAAAACATATCAATTATGTGACTCAAGATAAATATAGTTAAATTTAGACGTGCATATATATAATATTAAGTAGAAAAATTATATTTAAAACTATTAAAAAACAAAAAAAGAAATACATAAATATATATATTTAGAACAAAAAAATACTTAGTTATAGTCAAAAAGCCTACTTGCGTATTGATATAGAAAGTTTAAATCTGAAAAATACCCATAATTTAGAAACAATACAATGCCAACAATACCCTACTTCTCTGACTAATTTTAGTGTTTTATAATATTTTGTGCTTAAGAAAGTGTCCATTACCTTTATTAACCAAATTAAAACCCAAAGTTTGGTGGTACCACTGACACGCTTGGTTTCTGACAGTTGACTTGGTTTACAAGCAAAGCACAACACTTTTCGACTGTTTTGTCTGTGTTAACTTATTTTTTTTCTTAATTTATTTTGACATGTGTATATCACGAATGGCGTAGCTGACTTATGCATACATATATCTGGGAGAACTATCTGGTTCATTTGAAATCATTTAAAATTTCTCATAGCAATCGAAAAGCTTTTTATATATCAAAAAATTGCACCTGAGGAGGGCGGTCTAAAACAGATTTTCTGACTTTTTTTTGCCAATATATTTTCTTGGGTCACTCTAGTGTTTTAATTCTAAGAGCTTTCTAAGAGTGTATTGTGGTTATAGGGCTTAGAAGGATTTTACAAAGTTTTGAACCTTTAAAATTTATGTTTTAATTTTTTTTTTCATTAGTTTTGACTTTGGCGGCCATATGAGTATGAAAAAAGACATACCATTATATAATATTTAGAATCCTCGTTAAATTTGATCTTTTTAGGTAGTACATTTGTCATACCAACTTTTAAATTTGAGGTCGGAAAAAAATACTTTTCTATAAAACGCATGGATTACTCGCTTGCGATGTACTACCTAATTAAAGGAAATTTAAAGAGGATTTCAAAGAAAGTTTTAAAAGAGAATTGTAATAAGACTTTTTTATATTAAGCTGGCAGCTAAAATCAAGAAATATTAAAAAATTATCAACTTTAAAGCTACAGAACTTTCAGTTTTAACCCTATAACTCCTCAGGGGTACAGTTTAGACCCCCTCTCAGATGAAATTTTTTGTTAGTCTAGGCTTCCTCTATCATCTCCCAGAAGCTTCGTATTCTTATGCGATACACCCTAAATACAGGCTGGGCGAAGATTTATTTTGTGATTTATGGCTTTTCCAGATTTATTTGACATTTAATATATGATGAATGAGGTGAGTTACAGCTAAATCACTTCATAAATCACCGGTGGAAACTGGCTATTAGTTCCACTTTTCGAAATTCGCAAAACCAACGGAGTTATTGAAGTAAATCCATAAAAGCGCAAAAGTAATGTCATAATATGAATTGGCTGACATTTTGTAAGAAATGAGTAAAATTGGGCGCCGTTTCGACGAAAAGGTTACTTTACTATGAAATTGATGATATTAGGTTGAAAAAATGATATCGGTCAAATAACCGATTATTATGGCACAAAATATGTTCAACAATACTTTTGAACATTTATGGACTTAATGCATTTTTTAAAAATAACGCTAAAAATAACTCCGTTTGTTTTGCAAATTTCGAAAAATTTAACTTAGTAAAGTTTTTCAGAATAGTCCCAGGAATTTTACACTTCCCGGTGTATATTCTATAATATCAAAGCAACTTCTGGACAATGAGAGTTAAAGCAAATTAAAAACACTAATTGCAATTAGATATATATTATTCTGGGTATAAGACACACAAACATACAAAACCAGTATTTTCGAAATATAATTACATAATGAAGCGTCCTTCCAAAAATAAAACGATCAAAGCAAATAACCAAATGCAAACAACATGTGAAACATGGTGAACTTGAAACATATCATATTAAAATACTAATATAAAGTCTAAAAATAGTATATAAAGTATAAAATAAAAAACAATATATAAAACGAATACATATCATTTTAAAGTAAAGAAATTTTAGAAATATACACATATATTTTAAAATATGAAAATTAAAACGAAACTTATAAAAGCTACTAAATACAGTTTTTAGAAAACAATATATAAACTACTAAGTCAAACTCTTAAAGAGTAAAAAAAAAACAAGAATAGATGTTATATGTATATAGAATTATACATGTAAAATAAAAACTTATATTATATGTGGTGCGTACTTTCTCAAACGATCACAGCTAGCCTCCAAAATTCTTTTTGCTTTTAAAGGTATAGTACTTATTGGTCTAGAAATTTTGGCAATTACTTATATCTAGCTTAAGGCAATTTCGAAATTACACATGGTTGATACAATAATGCTATCTAAAGAGGACTGCCTTAAGAAAATATCATTCTTCATTCTTAAGAGATTGGGGTAATTGCCAAAAATGTTTTAAGCAAGGTGAAATAAAGTATAGCAAAATAATGAATTTCCTGAAAAGCAATTTTAAGCTAAGAAAGAACACATCACATATAAATGTTCATATATAAAAATGATATGGTACATACTTAAAGTAAAAAAAAGCAAATTGATAAAGAAATATATATATAGTGTTGCATAAATAAAATAAAATATTAACATATCATACACATTTTACCTGAAACACGCAAGGAACTCTAAAATAAAACTATGTTAATGTTTTTTATTGAATTACACTTGTTTGTTGTTTACAAATTACAGTTAATAAAAATAACAGTGTTATTCACACAGCCATGTAAATTCGACTTAACTTTTTACAATATTTGTAAATAATTGCAAGCATATTTACGTTGCTGTTGTGTGAATACGCTGTGTAAAAAATAAACTTTCATACAAAAAGGAACTCTGTTTAAAGTTTTATGTAAATTTTCACGTTAAAAATTATTCAAAATGTTATTCTATTAAAAATCTCGTGTATTTCCCTCCATTCGATGTGTTTTTATTAACAATTTGCAAGATACCGATGTTGATGATGATATTGCTGATGAAGTTGATGATGTTGATATTGCTACCGATATGTAATTGACTGCTTTATGAAAACAAAATTGTGAATTAAATTAATAATGGAAAATGTAAATGCATTCTTATCAAATTAGACAATTGAATACAGTTACTCATGTTATAATTAAATTATTAAATATATATACATTAATTAAATTGATTGTTTGATTGATTGATTGTTTAATAAATGTCATTGAGAAAAATAACAACAATCAATGTGTTTTATTTAACACTAGCTATTACCCGCGACTTCATCTGAGCAGTATTAGTACTTCGAACTCCCTATTTTTTCACTTTCAACATCTTTAATCAATCTTCATATTATACTAATAATTTTAAGTGAAAAGGAACTATCTACATACATACATATCAAAATGTGAGTAAATAGGTGAGATGCATTTATTTAAGGACTATCCCAGAAAATATTTTTTTACATTAATTAAAAAATCCTCAACGAATTTTTTTTTAATTTTTGATTTTGCTGTATCATAGAAGAGCACAGCAAACGGAGGTCAAACGGCATACGTGAAACTTCAAAATGAGTGTTACGATACTGTTGGTAATACTTGAGCTCCCCTATCTTATCGAAAATACTTAACGTTTGTTTTTTATTATTTTTTTTTGATATGTTGTTTTTTTATAACGATCGCTCCGTACTTTCATTCAATATTTCCATTATCAAAGGAAATCTGTCGGAATATCAAGCGGATATATTGTGTTAGTATGATTCCATTATATCTACTGGTATACGCGTAGGAGCGACTGAAATAAACTTTCCAATCAATTTATGTTTTTTGTATGAGAGGTACAACGTCCCCTTTTTCAATCACCCCATTTTTCTTATAAATCTTTTGGAGCACAAAAAAACAGGTGGTGCAAATATGATTTTAATATGTTCTGTATTATAGGCGTGGTACTCATGTATATTCGAAAACATGACGTAAATAAAATTTAAATTACTGAAAATTGTGACGTGATAGAATTTTTTCACTATTTTTCACCACACTTAAATATATAGAAAACCATCGAAGATCTGTGTTATCTGAGTAGTTCACTTACCTACCTTCAAAGCAATTACTTTTTAAACTATATTTCAGATCCCGATGGCACAGATTTTGTTCTTTCTTGCCTCCTTTAAGATCTTTTAAACATGTTGATGCATTCCATAAAAAGATCTATTAGAAAGCTTGCTACTTGCTTAACTACATGCTATTGTCATTTTATATTAGAAGTGATAGTAGAAAACTTTCCTTGCTGCCTTCTTTGTAAAAGAATTCGTGTCAGGTCATTATGCCCAATGACATCATGTATCAAAATGAGAAAGAAAGAAGAGAAAGCAGCATGCCTGCTTCTGTCCTTTCATATGCGATGCGATCATAGAAGGCTACGTTGCTTAATTTTTTGAAAATGTTTTCAGACTTTATAATTCTCAATATATTTAATAAAAGTATTTACTAGAGTAGAACGGGGTAGTGTCGTGCAGGGGGTAATGTCGTGCACTGGCTGTTTTAGCTCAAAGAATTGAATGATTTACCAACTGTTCGTAAGGTAGGGACCTGCTGACGTACTGAGCTTATGCATATAATACTAGCAATTTTCACCAGTTCGTCTCTACAGAGTAACCTTTTTTTCAAAACGCACGCTTTCGGGACGATAAAAGTGTTTTTTCATCGGGTCAGAAAAATAATTTTCCTTGCGGGAAAATATACCAGGTAAGTGTTTTCTGAAACGAAATATCCTGCCAAAGGAAAGAAGTATTTGGTTTTCGAAAAAAATTTTGGGCTTCACCGAGTTATCGAAGTTGACCTTTAAAACGACCATTGGGGTAATTTCGTGCACATTCACTTACACAAACACAATTTTTCGCTACACAAATGTTGTTAAACATGAATGTAACCAATGAAATTATCTTTCGATCGGATGCTTACTCGTTGCATTCGCTTGAGATGTACGGCCTTACGAGCATGTCAAAGTTGAGTGCACGACATTGCCCCGTTCTACTCTATACAACATATTATGTACTTCACACTTGTATAAAAATTAATAAATACATGATAATGCTAAATCTCGGAAAACAATGCACAACATTTCCCCACAAATTTTGAGGGGTGTAATGTCGTGCACATTTTTTTTTTCTTCACTTACACAAACACAATTTATCGCTACACAAATGTTGTTACACGTGGATGTAACCAACGAAATTATCTTTCGATCGGATGCTTACTCGTCGCATTCGCTTGAGATGTACGGCTTTACGAGCATGTCAAAGTTGAGTGCACGACATTGCCCCGTTCTACTCTACTTAAGTTTTTCTTGCTTGGTACATATTTTTGGATTTGCATGGTATAGTATATATCAATGACATCTAATATAGAACATGTCGATATTCACGAATATCGAAATATGTTGTTGCCTTTTCACATGAGAAGCGATCATAAGTGACCAGCATCACTGCCTTCTTTGTAGAAGCATTAACCGACAACATGTGTACAAAAGAGGGAAGACAGCATGCCTGTTTCTGTCCTTTCTTATTAGAAGCAATCGTAGAATGCCTGCTTTGCTGCCTTCCTTGCAGAAGCGTGAGTGCTAGGCCTTGGTCTACAATGTCATCATGTGTACAAAAGAAAGGAAGAAAGAAGGGAAGACACCAGTACTACTGACTTTCAAATAAGGCCTAATATCGTACCTATTAGATCGCTCTTCCTCCTACTGGGGACATTCACATTCAACACAGAAATACGTTTTTGTTTGTATTTATTTTAGCCCAGAAAAATAAGACGAAAAAAGAGCTTCTGTGCGAAAAAATTCCCAGAGGAAATTTTTCACCGGAATTGCCTTTATTTATGCATGATACACAAACTGTGAAAAGTCTATTGCAAAGTCGTGTGCGCATAAAAAGTTATTCGGGCTCAAAGGTCGCTAAAATCGGTTTTTTGCAAATATCTCGCTAATGCTAACTTTTACAGAAAAATGTTGGTCTACAATTTTATAGCACAGGAAATTTCCTACAAAAGTACGTTAAAAGTATTTGCGTACGACTTCTAGTTTAGGAGATCACCCAATTTAAAAAGTTGTTAACAGTTATGATATGAAATACTACCTATTAGTTCATATTAAAATATCTTACTTTTTAAATTGCAATAACTCTTCAATGAGAAGTTGTACAAACAAAATTGAAATACTGTTTAAAAGATAATTTAATTTTCTATATATATTTGTACGCGTATCGCTTATTTTTTGTAGATCTTGTAATTCTCTACAAATTTGGTCCCATTACTTTTTATCGTAGTACTTACCAATTCGCAGATATCCTTAAAAAACCAGTAATTTCGAAGCCTTAACCGTTATTCAAGAATATTCTTAAGGTCATGAGCCGCTCGAAAAAAAATTTTTTTACGGTATATAGAAAATTAAATTATCTTTCAAACGGCATTTTAATTTTGTTTGTAAATACAACTTCTCATTGAAGAGTTATTGTAATTTAAAAAGTAAGATATTTTAATATGAACTCATGGGTAGCATTTTGTATCATAACTGTTAACAACATTTTAAATTGGGTGATCTCCTAAACTAGAAGTCGTACGAAAATACTTTTAACGTATTTTTGTAGGAAATTTCCTGTGCTATAAAATTGGAGACAAACATTTTTCTGTAAAAGTTAGCATTAGCGAGATATTTGCAAAAAACTGATTTTAGCGACCTTTGAGCCTTAATAACATTTTATGCGCACACGACTTTGCAATGGACTTTTCACAGTTTGTGTATCATGCATAAATAAAGACAATTCCGGTGAAAAATTTCCACTTGGAATTTTTTCGCAGAAAATGTCTTATTTTCCTGGGCTATTTTTCACATTTTATTTATTTTTTAAATTTTATTTATCTTTCAAAATGTAAATATACAAACTTCCATCAGCCTGTTCACCCCTTTTAAGGATGATTTTAGGGGTAAAAACTATCTTATATCCTTTCGAGGGTCTCTTTCTATCTCCATACCAAATTTCAACTAAATTGGTTCAGCGATTATTGATTCGCCATACAGACTTCCATGCCCCTTTTCAGCGTTTTTCGAATTTATAATATTAGTATAGATTTTGTCATTTGTCATTTTATTTATCCGTAACGCACTAATGTTGCTTGGTGCCATCTGACATATCCGTGCAACTTAAAGAGGTATATGTATTTTCCTAGAACTTTTTGCAAAACTGTTTACTACAGTGACTCCAAAATTTCATTTTTAAAAAATGAAAGTAGTTTTTCAACATTTGCTGTCCAATGATTTACTGTGGCCCGTGATTTGGATTATGTGTCTATAGTCCATCTTCTGAATAAGAGACATCCCACCTTTTTAAAAAAACTGGAGCGTCGGAGAAAAAATTTTATTTATTTATTTTCGAAATTTTACCCCACTATAATAGATCAGAAATATTTTTCTAGAACACATCAACCCATTATATCTCCTTTTTATGGGCCATTTTGACATCTCATCAAAAAAGATGGGCTATAAAGGGTTAAATAATTCCACAAAAAATATTCTGCGGAAAATTTCACTAGGGGTCTCCTAGAACAATAAATGCTTACAATTTAAAAATAGTGCGTAAAATAAAAATTCTTTAATTTTGGGGAGCTTTAGGCTTACGCGATGAAATTTCTACTTTTCAGTGTTTAGCGACTAGTGGTGAAATAATAAAGCAAATATTTTGGTGGAACATACTTAATCAATAGTTCCCCTGTTTCAGGGTTGAAAAGGGTAAAAATTAACCATATATGGCGGATGTAGAGAGATACAATTTTCTACAAAAATATTCCTCGTGTTATCAAGCATAAGTTTGCTGGACACATGATACAACTCAGATCTTATTGTTTTAACACAAGGATGCGTTAAAAGAGGCAAGGTTAACTTGATTGGGAAAAAGGTTAAATTGATTTGGAAAAAGGTTACTTTGATATGGAAAAGGTTTGGAATAAGTTTGTTTTAAATCGAAAAAAGATTAAAGGTTATGGAAAATGTAAAATTTGGAGATTGTGAGATTTTTGTAAAACTAAAACAAAGGCTGCGAAATAAAACACGATTCAGTTGTTTTTTTTATAAAATTTTCTTTACTTAAATATGTTATTTATTTTAAAAGTAAGAGTTAAAATAAAAATAAAAATAAAAATAAAAAGTAAATCAACAATAAACTACAATGAAGAGTATCAAATGGCTACAAAGTACAGCGGCAAAAAAATTAAAGCGAAAACTAAAAACAAAAAATTTTTTATAAAACATCTCGGAATAATATTGCTGTCAGCAATAGTTGGCAACAGTATTTAGTGGCAAACAATTGTTGTTGTTGTTGTTTTTCCATGCAACACAGATTGTGCATTAAGACGCTTTTTCTTTCTAAACTACAGTATGAGTTAAGTACGAGAGCGCGAAAGTAAGAAAAGAGGTCGTTTTTGCATTGACTGCTTTATGACGATGAAAATGGCGAATGAATGATGAACTGCAACGGCTATTGACGATGTTCACATTATTTGTAGATGATGTAAATTAAGGCACTGATGCGATGTGGCGCAATTTTAAATTCTTCCGCTTCCGATTTTTGTTTTTGTGTTTGGTTTTTTGCGATCTTCAGTATTTGTATCCGCCATCGGCTGAGTAGCCTTGCTGTATGGTTTCTGGAATTTTATTTGGAGCACCATAGCTGGAAGAAGGTGCCGATGGAGGAGCTCCGTAACTTTGTGAGGGAGGTTGTGGTGCTGATGGCGGAGCTCCATAGCTCGATGAAGGTGCTGAAGGTGGAGCACCGTAGCTTGATGAAGGTGCTGAAGGTGGAGCTCCGTAACTTTGTGAGGGCGGTTGTGGTGCCGATGGCGGAGCTCCATAACTCGATGAAGGTGCTGATGGTGGAGCTCCGTAACTTTGTTTCGGTGGTTGAGGTGGCCCATAACTTTTTAAGGGCGATTGTGGTCCTGAAGGTGGAGCTCCGTAACTTTGTGAGGGCGGCTGTGGTGCCGAAGGTGGAGCTCCGTAACTCGATGAGGGTGCTGAAGGAGGAGCTCCATAGCTTGATGAGGGTGCTGAAGCAGGAGCTCCGTAACTTTGGGAGGGCGGTTGCTGTGCTGAAGGCGGAGCTCCATAACTCGATGAGGGCGCTGAAGGAGGAGCTCCGTAACTTTGTGAGGGCGGTTGTGGTGCTGAAGGTGGAGCTCCGTAACTTGATGAAGGTTGACGCGATGGCGCCCCATAAGACGACGAAGGTGCTGTGGGTGCACCATAGCTGGATGAAGGAGCTTTAGGCGGTGCTCCATAACTCTGCGACTGTTGTTGTGCAGGGGCACCATAAGATGAAGAAGGTGCTGTGGGCGCACCATAACTACTGGATGGCTGTGCCGGAACACCGTAGCTTGTCGATGGTGGCGATGACTTTGGGGCGCCATAACTTGTTGAGGGTTGTTTGGCAGGAGCACCATATGATGATGACGGCTTTGCCGGAGCACCATAACTTGATGAGGGACGTGAAGGCGGAGCTGGGGGTAAATATGAGTTTGATGGTCGGGAAGCAGGTGGTGCACCATAGCTGCTAGATGGTGGAGCTTGAGGTGGCGCACCGTAATTCGAGGACGGAGGAGCAGCTGGAGCGCCGTAGCTGCTAGATGGTGGAGCTTGAGGTGGAGCACCGTAACTCGAGGACGGAGGAGCAGCTGGAGCGCCGTAGCTGCTAGATGGTGGAGCTTGAGGTGGAGCACCATAGCTCGAAGACGGAGGAGCAGCTGGAGCGCCGTAGCTGCTAGATGGTGGAGCTTGAGGTGGAGCACCATAACTCGAAGACGGAGGAGCAGCTGGAGCACCGTAGCTGCTAGATGGTGGAGCTTGAGGTGGAGCACCGTAACTCGAGGACGGAGGAGCAGCTGGAGCGCCATAGCTTGAAGAAGGTGGAGGACCATAGCTAGATGATGGTGGTTTCGGTGGTGGAGCACCATAGCTAGATGATGGTGGACTTGCCGGTGGGGCACCATAGCTAGATGATGGTGGAGCTTGAGGTGGAGCACCATAGCTAGATGATGGTGGGCTTGCCGGTGGGGCGCCATAGCTAGATGATGGTGGAGCTTGAGGTGGAGCACCATAGCTAGATGATGGTGGGCTTGCCGGTGGGGCACCATAGCTAGAAGATGGTGGAGCTTGAGGTGGAGCACCATAACTTGAAGACGGAGGGGCAGCTGGAGCGCCATAGCTTGAAGATGGTGGAGAAGATTTAGGTGGACCATAACTTGAAGAAGGTGGTGGGCCATAGCTAGATGATGGCGGTTTCGGTGGCGGAGCTCCATAGCTTGACGATGGTGGTTTTGCCGGTGGAGCACCATAGCTAGATGATGGCGGTCTTGCAGGTGGGGCACCATAGCTTGAAGATGGACGACTCGGTGGAGGACCATAACTTGATGATGGTCGTTTCGGTGCAGATGGCTTTTTTGGTGGGCCATAACTTGAACTCGGTCGACTAGGCGGTGGACCATAACTATTTGATGGCGGTGGTCCATAGCTATTTGATGGTGGTGGTGGTGGTCCAGAGGGTCCAGTGGGTGGTGCACCATAATTTGAGCTAGGAGCTGCGGGGGCACTTGGATATGGACCGCCTGATGGAGCGCTAGGCTCGTAGCTGCTTGGAGCAGGTCTTGAACTGTAAGATGATGGCAAAGCTGGACCAGAGGCAGGAGGCAAATATGAATTGGTTGGTGAACTGTATTTTGTTGATGGAAGTTGTCCAGATGTTGGTGGTAGGTAGTTAGTAAGTGGCGCCTCACGTTTGCGCGCCTCTATAACAACACTCATGTAGCATAGCGTAACGCAAAAAAGCTATAACGAAGGAATGTGCAGAGAGAAAAAATTAACAGAGATTATGCATGTCATGCGGTGACTAAGTAAAAAGTAAAGCTTATAAGGGTGTGCCGAAAAAGCTGAGCGAACATGTTAAATTTTCGAAAGCTTGTAAAAATATATCATATATTTCTATTTTTTTTTTTCTTTTGATTACACCCTATACACATTAACAATCATTGTTAACTTACCGTCGTCGCTGTTTTTGTGGTGAACCACTTCATTGCGTTGGCTTTGTTTTGACTGTAGCTCTGTTTTTTTTGTTGTATTTTACCGGAACGAAGCAGAGTTACCGATAAAGATGCGCAGCAAGAGAGTTGGAAATATCGGACGGGCACACAAATTGGTTCAAACTCAAGCTCGTACGAACTGTAAGTAGAAGCAAGTTGAAATTTTATTAAGTTTAGTTATGAATGCAGTTGCACATGCGCAATGCGCGTCACGATGCACTAGATTTTACTTAAATGCAAAAGCACACACACTCCAATGTTACATCATCATCATGTGGTGCTTCATCAGAAACAAAATCAGATGACAAGATGTAGCTCAGTGACGGTAGCTAGCTGAGTAAATACGTTAATAGCATAAACAATGATATAAGAAAATAATTTATTCTCACGCAATTAACTAAATATGTTGGAAATTACTACATCTGTATAAATATTCGGCAAATTTGCAACATCTTTTGTGAAAAGTCAAATGACAACATGATATGATGATCTTTTACTAAGATCTTAGACTTTGTTACTTAATTTTATTGCAAGGAAATAAGATTTGTGTTACCAAACGTCTTTGCTATCCAAACAAAATGAATTTTCCTGAGAACAGTTCAACCGATTGTCACGAAATTTATTGGTTTCAGAGAAACTGGATCATCACTTATTCAAGAACAATAGGCAGGCTTTCGTTTTAAGAGATCATCTTATAAACTCTTTGCATTATCATGGTATATAGTGTCACTTTAAATAGAAACGATTGAAGTTATATCATATGCTTTGAATAGTCTAGGTGCTGTATCATTAACCTTATTAAAGCCTAACACGACAGCTTACATAAAGGGGAGCTTTCAGATTTCCTGTCACTAATCCTATTTAGCAGAGCTTTTGACTCTACTAATCGTAGAATACAATGGAGCTTTAGCAGTTTAATATAAGCAAGTCGATCATCAAGCATATAAGTCAGGAGCGTACACAGTAAAAAGTGATAGTTTACTTTTGATTCCATTCGGTATTGATTTTAAACTGTTTTGGTATTAAATTCAAAATTTATTCCAAAAAAGATTGAAATTTATTCCGGTAGGTTTTAATTTTATCACAAAAAATATTTACTTTTAAACCATTTAGTTTTTTCAATTTTTTAATACCAAAGTGGCTTAAAAACAATCCTAAATTAACTTTAAATTCAAAAAAATAATCATTTTTAGTTTTAAAATAAGTCCAAGAAAAGTATTAAAATATTCTCCGCGCCAATTTTAATACTTTTGGTTTGAAACCAATGCCATCAAAGTTTTAATTTAGCTTGGAGAGACTTTTTAGTTTCAAAATTTGAAAAACTTTATTTATCAAAAGAGCATAAAAAAAAGAACAAGAACAAAATAACAAAAAAAATTTTTCTTTTTCAATTGTTTAAATACAAATTTCACACAACTACGTCAATACGTTTGATAGCCGAGTGAGCTAAAGACTTCGTAATTTATGTACACAAGATGTTGTACCCTGGGTTCGAATCTCAGTATGGAAGAAAGTCTTGTTTTTTTTTTTTTCAATTAAATTTAATTTTTTTTTTTTTTTTTCATTTTTCTCCCTCTCTTTATTCATTCCAAAATAGTTTAAAATTAAAACTTTTTTTGGCATTGTTCTATATAAATACTTTTTTTGGTTTTAAAATTAAACTAAAATTTTTACTGTGTAGATAGTATTTTTTATTATATTAATTTAATCAAAGTTAAAAAAATAAGTATGCCAGTTTCTTCTATATAACGAATATGTTATTTATAAGAAAAAATTATTAAAATCGGTTTAGTATATTTTGCGCCAAAGCGTTACATACGATTTTCATACAATTAATTTTACATAAATAGTATAGATGATTCGCTTGCCTTTAAATAAATAATTCTAATGACACCATATTTTAATTTGAATTAATTTTTAATGACAAAAAACCATAAAAACTACACGGAAAAAACTAAACCGTAAAAATTCATTGAAAATCCCAGTTATTTTTACTGATTTTTTCAGTAACTGTGCGCCCGTAAAGAAAAACCGTATTTTTTACTGACTACACACAGTAAATTTTTTACAAAATATAAAAATAAAAAAAAAATTATGTTGATTGGTATCGAACTTAAGACCTTTGTGTTTCTAGGCGACGCTCTATCTACTGAGCTACTGTAGCACTTTAATTTCTATAGCTTATTGTTTTATTTAAATTAAATTTCAATAAAATTTTTTACAATCTCAACCAGTAATAATTGAAATGTATTCTAAGCAAATATTGCAGAGCCCACTAGCATTTTTTCATGCGACAAATTTTCACTTCTATATTCAATAGTTTTCACTGTTTGTATCTGTACTTTTTAAAGTTCAAGCCGTATATTTTACTCTCATGCCATTAATTTTTCATGAGAATTCAGTAAAGCAATTGAATTACTGCAACAAACCGTAATGTTTGACGAGATTATTATCGCTTTGTGCTATTTGAAAAACAATTTTTACGGATCATTTTTTTGCGTGTACTGCTATATCGACGGCTTATATTCAATACCCTCTATCTACAATTTTCACGAAAATTAGTTTTTGATGGTAAAACCTTTATTGAGACAAATGGCATCAATGATATGAATTCCAAACGAAAAATTTGCTTCCAGAGTTACTTTTTTCCATTTAAAGAAATTCACTATCTGCAGCAATCGATTTTGTGAAATGCAATATCCTCTATCTGCATATGAAAAATGAAAGATTTTTAATTGTATTATATTTATTGGGTGGCTGTTATATACAAGGTCATGACAAACGGTTGTCAATCGGCTCCAAATGACGAAAATAAATTTTCTTGATTTTTTCAGTTTTGTATGTTGAACCTGCTGAGTCGTGATTGCCCCTTCAGTAAACAAACAGGTAAGGCTAGACGCATGAAATATGGTACAAATGAAAACAATATTACTAGGCTATCTAGGATTAAAAATGGGAGTGATCGGTTAAACTTGATTCCAAAATTAATACAATTGAGGAGTGTCCGCACCAAAGGGCCTAAGTACCATTTCGAGGGAAAAGTTGTGTCATAATATGAATCGGGTGACATTTTGATAGAAATGATAATAATTGTTCTGTTTTCACGAAAAATTTACTCGATGGCGTGGAATTGATGGCATTATGTTAAAAAAATTATACCGATCAAATAACTGATTATTATGGCACATAATATGTATGAGATTACTTTTGCCTCGAAATGGTACTCAGGCCCTTTGGTATGGCCACTCCTCA
This sequence comes from Calliopum simillimum, assembly GCA_951812925.1. Lineage (NCBI taxonomy): Eukaryota > Metazoa > Arthropoda > Insecta > Diptera > Lauxaniidae > Calliopum > Calliopum simillimum. Next base: position 108,090,933 of record OX638368.1, read on the forward strand.
ATTGTATATAGGAGTCGAAAGAAACTGGGAATTAGAACGGTATCCAGACGGACTTGTGAATGCAAAACATGAGAACTGAAATCTGAGCTCAGATTTTTATATGAAGTACCCCAAGTTACTAGAAAGTAGATGTACCCAGGAGCAAAGGTCTTTATTCCCTACTCCCCGCCCAGGCCTACCATAGTCTTGCGCCCTAGTTTTTTATAGCAGTTTATGGTGGACTGGGATTAGTTGTGAGCAAACCAAGACCAATACCAAGATCATAGCAGTCTTGGTCTTGGTCTTGTTCTTGCATATTGTGTCTTGGTCTTCATCTTGGTCATTAAGTCTTGGTCTCAAAGATGCCAAATTTCGAATTGAGATATGATTTTATGCTTGAAGCGGGCGTGACATACCTATTAACTATAAATTCGAAAGACCAAAAAGCAGTCTTGGTCTTGATGATAATCCTGAGCAAGACCAAGACCACAGAAGTCTTGGTCTAGAATTGATATCAGCGTCTTGGTCTAATACCGAGACCAAGACCAAGACTAGTTTTGCTCATCACTAACTGAGATTTCCTTATTACGCATCTAAACTAGGATTTTTTCTATCATGTAAGAATTCTGAGTTATCTTTTCTTAGAAGTCCAAAAATCACTGTTTTGAGGCCTACTTAGAGCTATAAAGCAATTTATAAGCAAGGATACCTCTGGATCCTTATATCAAGTATAGATTCATCATAAGCAGTTCAAAGTTCAAAATAAACGGCTATAAAAAATAAGGACCTATAATAATCTGAGCTCAGGTTTCGGTTCTCATATTTTGCATTCTCAAGTCCGCCCGGCGCCTAACCTATTTTGAGTTTTCTTTTGCTAAAAAACCATCTATTTTAATAAATTTGAATAAACTATTAATAAATAATTCATTAAAAAATTGGTTTTTATTATTGTGCAATAGGCTCTATCTGCTTGTTTGAACACGCATTTTATATTATATTTGAATTGCAATATCCTCTATCTACTATCATAACGCGAATAACAAGGGTTTTTTTTAATTTTTTTATATGAAGAATCTAGTGGCTCTTTTTAATTAATATCGTAGTACTTCGTTTGATTAACACTATAAAAAATAGCGAATAAAACAGTTTTTTTGCTCTCCTGAAAAATTGTGTTTTTGTAGATAGAGTGTATTGAATATAAGCCGTCGATATGCAAAGGGATTAACTCCAAAGTAGACCGCTCATATCACTCCACAGTAAATCATCTTTACTAAAGTCATTTTATCTCTAGAGTACAATAGCAATCAGTACTACATATATCTATGTATGTACTATCAAAAATGCTGTAGGCTGCTGCTACATCACGACAAAACCGCCGTCAATGATTTATGTGCTGCGTCTCTAATGCAATTGCTGCATGTTTTGTGTGCACGCAGCATGTTGGTAGCAGCTGAGCAGCCTTCAATGCAACATTGTCTTATTGTGTGTTTGTGTTACTCATAAGATCTCGAAATTGAAGGGGAACGAAATCGACTTTGATTTGATGAGTTGTTTCCGAAACTTGCCAGCCAACAAAATTTGTGGTAACACTATACCAAGCATATGAGACCGTGTTAAATGATATGCTGCCTTACAATGTCAAGAATTGTGTTTTTGTGTTTTTGTGTAATTGAAATCTTTTTTTTTAAATCTGTATTGCAATTGCAAAATATGTGCATAAATTAAAAGTTGAAAATTTTAATATCAGTCTTAATGAAAAAACACAAAATTTGCATGAATGCATTCGTCATGCTACAAAAAGAAGTTCATGTAACAAATTAGCGAGTAAATTTACTCCGATACGTAGTACTTACGCAAATTTACGCGAATGTACGTAACATTTCGCAAGATAGTCTACATACAAATATACAGACATAATATGTTCGTATGTAGTATATTTAGAGTAATCTCATATTTTATTTATTAATGATTTGATGATTGATACCGTCTTTTTGGTATGTGAGTTCATTAATAATTTTAAAGTTGAAAATAAGTTTTTTTGGTGTAGCATCGTTATGTTGAGAAAAATCATTGAGTGAACATAAAACAAAAAATTGTCAAATGTTAGAACGAATATACAGTGTGCAACCTATAAGGTTATGAAGCTTCTGGAAGGCAATAGAGGAGGCCTAGACTATTGGTTTACAAAAAAAATGATTTTCTTGGGTCACCCTAAAGTTTTAAGGAAAACTTTTTTATGAGAAACTCTTAGCTAATTGCATAAACTTTCTAAAAGTGTATTCGGTTAGTAGGGCTTGAAAGTGTTGGACCTTGAAATTTGATATATTAAATTTTTTTTCCTGCTCTATGACTTCGGCGACCATACCCTTTTTTTTTTTGGATTTCCCGTTAAATTTCCTTTAATTCGGTAGTACATGTGTCATAACAATTTTTGATTTGAGGTCTCCTCTATCCTCCCATAAGCCTCGTAACCTTATCGTTCACACCCAATGTAGTAATCTTTACAATAATTCGGTACCCCTTACAAAGAGTAGAAGGATTTATTCGTCATACGAAAACTAGATTGTTGATAATTCTTCATATTTCACCCAGTTTTTGATGAAAACTAGTGTTTATTATAGGGGAAGGTGGGGAATCGTGGGCCACGTTTTTATTTTGTTAAATATCTTCAAAAAAAATAAAAAATTTCGCAAATTGTAATATGGTATGTTATTCTACATGAAGTTAGGTAACTTTTGACTATTACACTTTCTAACAATTCTTTTGATTTTTCCGACTTTTCGTGGTTTGAAAAAAATTAGTGTTTTTGCAATTTTCAAAAATGGTGGGGAATCGTGGGCCACCGCCGTAATTAAGTAAAAATCAAACAATTATGATGCAAAACTTTATTAAATTAGTTGAAATGACAAGTAAAGTTATTTTAATCGACAAAATGAAGAAGAAGGGTTATGCACGATCAATCATATACGCAATTTGGGAAATAGGAAAATTTGATACAAAATATGTATTTATTGTTTTATTTATTGATTCACAGCCTCCATTTTGCACAAAACATGATAAACACAACATACAAATGTGTATTGATACGAAAATTGTCAAAACACGGGTGGCCCACGAAGTGGCTCACGATTCCCCACAAGCTACTTTTTGCAAAACAACGGCGTGTAATTGACTTGTTGAAGTGTCATGCAAAATTACTTTTGTATGTTGAAAGGCAAAGGTCTAACGATAATAAAAAACATATTTACCTGTGTTTTGTCTTAGCAATTCGTCCAAGAATGATGGAAATCAAACACGCAAAAAAAGTTTTGCAGATACTTATTTTTGGGCGAGTATTGTACAAAGCAAATAAAACGCGTACGTTTGTCAACAACCAATGTAAAAATAAGTTGAGGCTAAGAGAAAACGATTACAGTTGCATCTAACTATTTATCTCGACATACTGCCAAAAGGTGGCGGTGGCTCACGATTCCCCATGGCCCACGATTCCCCACTTTCCCCTACAATATAAAAGTAGGATTTTTTGAGATTTTAACATACTTATTTCGATAAGTAGGACGTTCCAGATTTTATATCTACAAGATATCTTATGAAGCTAATGAAAACAGTGGCATTTCAATGCCTTTTACGAAAGGTAGGATGATTCATTATGTATACCAAGGGTGTCAGCGTAGAACAAAAGTGAGCCAATTTTGGCTCGCCTACAAAAACAAGAATATTTCAATAATTTTTTTAATTTCTGAGAACTACAACACACACGAAAAATGTTTGTTGTTTTTTTTTGAGCTCGTCAAAATTCGCGGAATTAATATATTTATGAAAAGTTGTTTTTGTTGTTTTGCATAAAAAACAACAACAAACATTTTTCGTGTGTGTTGTAGTTTTCAGAAATTTAAAAAATTATTGGAATATTGTTGTTGTTGCAAACGAGCTACCAAAAAAAACAACAAAAAATAGGTTTAGTGATTGTTGTACTTCGAGGAATTTGAAGTTGTTGTTAAAGCGAAAATTTTGCGCTGACTGCGCTTGGCTCAGTGGTTTGAAAACGCTGACACCCTTGATGTATACGGTCAATATGAAACATTTTGCTTTTCGTAAAAATATACAAAACATTCTAATTTTTCGTCATAGGCATCGAATAATATCCCACTTTTCGACGAAATTTTCAAACGTACTTTTCGCCAATTACCCTGTTCTAGTTTTCGGGACCTTTTTTTTTTTGGTCTGGCGGGAGAAAGGTCATTTTTACCTAATTCGGGTACGGGAAATGCAGTGGTGCTAACCGTTTTGCTGAATTGGTTCATCACCCCATACAAAAAGTTCAAATCAAAATTTCGTCTAGAAAGAGGTGTTTTTCATAAAAAATTTCTTGTTAACTTCTGATAAAACAATGATTTCACATCAAAATTATATTTGATTCAAAACTTAATAACTCGAATGCCAATTGATACATCCTGAACAGGAAAATATACTTTCGATATGAAATAACTGATTTTTTATAAAAAACACCTCTTTGTAGACGAAATTTTGATTTGAACATTTTGTATGGAGCTATGAACTAATTCAGCAAAACGGTTAACACCACTGAATTTTCCATGCCCGTATTAGGTAAGAATGACTTATTTCCCGTCAACTAGCACAATGTTATTATTATGTATATGAATCAGCCTGCTTTCGTATGAGGCATCGAATTAATGGTTTTCCTTCAAGCACGAATTTGATTCTTTGCACATAAGCAGTTCATTAAGATTTTACAACCTTTGAATTACTGCTATTTCTTCGTCTTGGAGTTTTGTTCTTGAATTTTATATTAAGTCTAGGTCTTGATCTTGGGCATTAAGCTATGGTCTCAGTCTTGATCATGCTTTTGATCTTTGTCTTGATCTTGTTTTAGACAAATTGCTTAAGGATGCTGAGTACGTAAAATTTGATAATCTAACAAAAATTGTGTAGAAGGCAACATTGTTCAAACTGTCAAACAGGTGATTACGCACTTTTTTACAAGTTTGCAGGAAGGTACCTTCCTAAAAACAAGCTCGTTAGCTTTACGAACTTACACGTTTACGAGTTACAAGTTTTAAGGAGAACCCTAAATATTTATGCGTCTCTTAATTGCAATTTGCATATATTTTTTTAAAAAGCATCTTAAAAACGTAAAAAATAAGCTCATAGTTATATGTCTTCCTTACAAAGAGTTATATCAGAAAATGTGACGAATTTAAGCAAAACCACAGTGATATGATGGTTCACATACATATTATATACATATGAACATCATAAGGAAGAAAAAAACTGTGTTATGGTACAGTTTTTATCAAGTTTTTTATCTACTATTAAAAAAAAAAAAATGTTTTTAAGACAAATCTTTACACAAAAGTAAAATAATCAGCCACACAACAACATTTCAGCAGTTGCCGTTTGCCCCAAGTGACCAGAAAATGTGTTATTTTAGTGCAAAGTTGTTCGCTCGTTCCTCTATTGTTCGCTAACACCATTTTACCGCCTAAATCTGAGCGCTCTGGTGCAGATGATTTTGACAAATTTCAACTCTTAACCATGACACCAACATGTGGTTTTTATTGTTCGCTCTGCGGTTTTGGTTGTGCATAATAAGGTTACCTCTCTTTTTTATCCTTTTAAATTAAATTTAGGTCTTTGTGAAGAAAATTTTGTTTTATGAAACTACTTTTCATGACTTTCATTTTTAATATGCGCTTAAGCTTTTGCGCAAAAAAAAAATATTTTTTGTTGACAAAATTGACTTATATAATTTACAGTAGCTGAGCTGAAGTTTTTAAGATTTTAGTTTTATAGCACTTACAAAAACATTTCTAATTGCATACTAGACTGTTTGGAAAACAAAAAATAATAAAAAATTTTGAAATTCTGTAATACACCTGAGAACCTGATGGCATTTGTAAAGTAAGCTAAGAATTTTCCCACAAAATTTATTTTTTGAATCGGTTAAATGTATATGGTGTATCGCCTAAGGGAACGAAGCTTCTGGGAGGTATTAGAGGAGGTTTGGACTAACGATAAATTGCACTTGATGGGGGTCTAAAATGTACCCCTGAGGAGCTATGGTTAAGAATGATTTTCTGACTTGCTTTGTAAAAAAAAATTTTCTGGGGTCACCCTACCGATTAAAAGAACATTTTTTTACGGAGAACTTTTAGCTAATTATATAAGCTTTTTAAGAGAGTATTTGGCTTATAAAGTTTAAAAGGTTTTCACAAAGTTCTGAACCTTAAATGTTTGTTTTTTACTTTGGCGGCCATTTTAGTAAGAAAAGAGCCTTATTAATACACCAATTTATTATTTTTTTTGAGGTCCTCATTAAATTTACTTTAATTCGGTAGTTCATTTATCATACCAATTTTTGTAATTGAGGTCAGAAAAAAATAGTTTTCAAAAAATAGGTCCCTATAAACCGCGTGTTTTGAAAGATTTTCGGTTTTGATTTTTAAAGAAAAAAATTTTTTTTTCGGCATCTAAATAATACGCGATTTGATTTTTTCCTATTTTTTTTTCGACAAGTTGCACTCATTATCTCAGTTTCTACCACGCTAAGGTGCCAAAGACACTTCATAAAATTAAAGCCCATAAAAAGCATAAAATTAATTTCCACAAAGTTTCCTTAAATTGTTGAAATTGAAAAAGTTATAGTGAATCTAAAACTTCACTACAAAATATGAAAAACAGATGTTCCAAAACGAAAATTGCCCCCTATAATATAGCTTGATGATCGGACGTCAAATGGCGCAGCAATAGGAAAAAATCAAATGGCGTATTATTTAGAGGTCGAAAAAAAATTTTTTTTTAAACGTCTTTTTGTCGGATTTCAATGATGAATAGCGGTAAATCGGCTCCAAATGACGGACAAAATTTTATAGCCTGTTTCCACCGAAGATTCAAAATGCGATTTAAGGCAGTTTCTGGATTTAGCTCTTAATCTGGGTGTTGATCCCATGAATAACCATACAATAATAAATTTGGGATTTTAGTTAACCCCTTGAGACCGAAGCCAAGACCATTGTAGATATCAAAAAATGAACTTCGGATTAAGTTTTCTAGTGTTTATATTAAGAAAAAACTAGTAAGGGTGTAAAATTTGGCCTGGCCAAACATTAAATACCCTACACTGCAGTATTTTTAAAATTTTGTTCTTATGGGAGGTGCTACGCTCTCTTGTTCGTGTTCACCCAGTTTTTGTCCAGAGCTTGCATTTATAGTTTTTAGTGTCTGAGTGAAAAAGTTTTCAGCTTTTGCTTATATAGGAGGTGCCACGCCCTCTTGTACGAGTTCGTCTAGTTTTAGCTTAGAGCGTGCATTTATAGTCTTAAGTGTTTGAGTAAAGTTTGGTTGGATTATCTCAAAAAACTCTTTCAGTATAGCCTTTTGAAACTTTTGCTTATATCGGAAGTACCACGCCCCCTTGTCCGATTTCACCCAATTTTTGTTTAGAGCTTTTATTTATGATTCTTAGTGTCTGAGTCGAATTTGGTTCGAATATCTCAAAAAACACTTTCAGTATAGCGTTTTAAAGCTTTTAATTATATGGGAGGTGCCACGCCCTCTTGTCCGAATTTGTTCAGTTTTTTCTCAGAGCTTGCGCTTTCAATTTTTAGTATTTATGCGTATTTTGGTTGCATTGTCGTGAAAATATACTCCTAAAATTCCATTTTGAATATATTTTTTGTATGGGCGGTAGGCGTGTCCGTTAACCGATTTTGCTCATTTTCAATCCCTGAGCTATCTTTGACGACGGAGGCAGTGTACCAAATTTCATTGAATTATTTTGCTCAGTTTTCCTATAAAGTGTATTTCAACACACAGCCAGTCAGCCAGCCACCCAGCCAGCCAGCCAGACAGACGGACATGGCTATATCGACTCAGGAGGTGACGCTGATCAAGAATATATATACTTTTCTATATCTGCCACGCCTCCTTCTCTGCGTTACAAACAGAAGGACAAAGTGAATATACCCTGGGTGTAGGGTATAAAAAGTAGGTCCGGAAAGCCCCTTATAGCCGGAAATGGTGCAGTCATATTACACAGTGCAGCAAAAAACAATTCGAAAATCTTTTTGAATACTATTCCTGAAAGCACATGATGTTACTAGTAAAATATTATCTGTGTTTCGCTTGTTTGGCTCCAGGTCGGATTTTATAGTCCTTAAAAATTGCTTCAAAACTGCTTTTTCAAAGTTGCCACGGCTATAAGTCGTAAACCGTTTGAGATTTTGTTTTTCTATCTTCAACGAAGTTATAGATATAAACTAAAGGAAAGAAATTGTTCAGAAAACTTACCCGAAAAAATTGGGTTTTGGCCCTTAAAATCACAAAAATGTCGAAAAATTTAACCATTTTTGGTCATAGCTAAAAAACCGATCCGTATTTTGCCCAACAATTAAAACAAACTTTTAGCCAAGACTTAACTGAACAACTCTTAAGAGCATGTCAATAGCATAGCATTCGAGTACTCCTTGATACTAATTTTAATTAAAACATTGATGTATTAAAAATGCTTGGGGTCCTATGTGACCCCATCGGTCTCAAGGGGTTAAACCTAAGATTTAAAGTTAAATCTGTCCCTTAATCACAGCAAGGCTACCGATTTTGACAATTTTTGTCCCAGTGACACCCCTACAACTTTGACAATTGGCATAAACACAAAGGAAATGGAAGATAAATATTGAGAAGAAAATGAAATACAAGTTTAATTTTACTGCTTCTGACATTTGCTGACAGAAATAAATCTATTTCGGCCGGTGGAAACTGGTAGAATTTAACAATATGATTTACTATTCTCAGCACAGCAAAATTTTCGGGGAAACAAGCTATTACCTTAATTTTTCAGATTTTTATATTGAACCCTGATTGGCCCTTTGTTATATATGATCGTCATTCTGCTTCAATTACGATTACGAAACATATGTATATGGAAGGAAGGCGTGGACATTAAAAATCTCAAATCCCGGACAGCCTAGTTACATACATCTGTACCAAATTTCATGATTATCCGTTTGACCGTAGCCGTAATTTCAATAGACCGAAGGACACATTTACCAAGGCCCTCAGGACCAATCAGAGCCCAATATAAAAATCTGAAAAAAATCGGAGATATTTTTTTTTGACATTTCGAGTTTATATAACAGCCACTCTTATGCCTTTACGTTATATTTTTTTTACACATCAAATAAATATATTATATAGTTCGACTATTTGACCCAAAACCAAATGGCTTTTATGGATATTTGGTTCAAAACTTTTTTAAATAAAATGTTTTTTCACTGAACTTTAGTGTTGAATTTTCAAGGGTTACGTAATTTTGAAATTCTCAGGTAAGCCATATTATTCATTCATTCTTGATGGTACGAAAATTTACAATACAAAGGCATAAAATAGTAAGCGATATGCACAATATTCATAAAATATAAACTTCCAAGTCACAATATCTCTAAAACCACTTTGTTTGATAGGTTCATATATTTAACAAAGAATTTCTTTTATATTAAATTGATATAGGACTTCAATTCCTGGTTTTTATTTTTGTTCACTTTTTTTGGCGCCCGCTTTGAAATTTTATATTTTACACAATACATTTTTGTATTCGAATTATTTTCTTATAGCACTATTTCGAATTTATTTATTTAAATACTTTTATATAATGCCAACGTCAACTAACCAAAAAATTTTGCAACGTTTATTCAAATATACTAAATAACGTTACACGATCCCAGTCAAAAAGATCTTCGAGGTTGGTTTTGTGTTTATTCCGTTAGTTAAATGTAAACTACAGCATCTAGCGCACTAAACATGCACTTTTATACGAAATTTTGTTTTTATTTGAGTTTCCCTGTTTTGGGGGATTTCAAATTGAAGCAACCAACCAACATTTTGTTGTATTTTTGCTCTTGTTGTTGTTGCTATTTTTTTTTATTTTTGTTGATTTTGCTCTTTCTTACACATTTTGTTTTGTTTCACACTCGTTTTCATTTAAATCTATTACATTTTCTATTACAACAACAACAGCAAAACTTTAAGCTCATCTTCATCATTATTATTATCTAAGTACTTCAACAACATCATTATCATCATCACCATCTACTGCCATAACAGCAGCAGCAACAACCAGCGCACTTAACATTTTGTAGCACTTCATCTATTTAAAAAAAATATAAAAATATTACGATCAGCTGTTTGCGCTCACAGTAAACAACGAAGAAGTGCAACTCAACTCAGCGCATGCGCACGCGTTTTGGTAGTTGCGCGCCTATGGGTTACCAAATGCTTCATCAGCAATGCTTGGCAATTTGTTGAGTACATTAAATAAATATTTTGATGATCACTTTTTAGCACTCATTCGTATATGGGCATATCCGAAAATAATCTCCTCTTTTATGACCCAGGTTCTAAGAAAATTTTGTTTTTTCATGTTCAATAACTAAATGTGACGGAACATATTCCTAGACATATAAAATGTAGAAAAAAATTTCGACCTGAGGGAGCGTCAGGAAGTCGTTTTATCTGATAATTTTGGGAAAAGTAGTAAATATGTTACGGGGCACCTTTTCAAATATTCTAGAGTAAAATTCAGAAAAATTGTATGTGTGTCGTGGCGACAGAATGGGTTAAAATGTCTAAATCGCTTATTATGGCCACATAACTGGTCCTAAAAATATGAAAAAATTCAAGCAAATTCCTTGACGAAAAACAAATTGACTTGGTATATGATGTTTTTTTGATTTAAGCTGCCCATGCCGAGTAAAAGCGAAAAACGCAAAATTTTGGGTAAAAAACGTGATTTTTGGCGGAATGCGAAATTCAGAGTTTTTCGTTTTTTACTCGACATGGAAGGGTTAAATTAAAAAAACATCATAAAAAGACTCGATTTATTTTTTGTCAAGGAATTTGTTTGAATTTTTTTCAGAAATTTTGGACCTGTTGTGTGGCCGTAATGAGCGATTTAGACTTTTCAACCCATTCTGCCGCCACGACCCACAATCGATTTTTCTAAAATTTACTCCAGCACATTTGGAAAGGTGCTTCGTAACATATTTGCTACTTCTGAAATACGTGCTCTCTCGTATTTTATCGGAAATCTCGATTTTCCCAAAATTTTTAGATAAAACGATCTCCTGACACCCTCTCGGGTCGGAGTTTTTTTGTTCACCTATTGGGAATTTCATTTTATATGTCTATGAACATATTCCACCACATTATTGAACATGAAAAAAAATATTTTTTTCTTAAAACCTGGGTCATATAAGAGTAGATTATTTTCGGATATGCCCATATATGAAGAAGTCATACGGTGAACATTGAGGCTGTTACATCATGCTGTTCCCTTTATACTACGTAACTAAAATTTTATTGTATGAATATTTCGCACAAAAGAAGCAAAAGAACAAAATTGTCATGTACCATAGCACAGTGTTTCACGTAGAACAAGCTAGCTGGACAAAATTATTTTTTGATATTTTCGGGTAGTATAAGCCTTATTACGACATATTATTAATATTTTGATATACAGGGTGTTCCAAAATTTCCCGAACGGTCAAGTGTTTTTAATGCTGCACGTTAAATAAAAAAAAAAAAAACACGTGTCCAATATTTTTAAGAGTGCAGTGCAACGATACCAATTTTGACCCTCTATACCTCTCCTTCCGCGGTTGACGGAAGAAACTTCAAAATTTTATATGGAAACTCCCAATTTTTATTGCGGATTCTGATTTTACGTGCAAAAATACGACACTTTTGTCTGAAACATTTTTTCTTATTCGGCATGGATCACCATCATAACCAGGAATTGCTCATTGGGGGGTTTTCATGCAGATTAATTTTATTTTATTTCAATATTTTCAATTCATATACATATAAAGGAAAAAGATATATAGGAAAAAGATCTTAATAGAGAGGGTTTGAACCCGCAAAAATTGGTATCGTTGAATTAAACAAAAAACCAAAAAAGAAATAAAACAACAGAATTTTTTTATGTTGGAAAAAGTATAAAAACCAACATTTATTGTTTCTTTTTTTGCCAAATGTTCAATTACTACTCAGTTTCATCGTTAATTTCATCCGATGAATCTGATATATATATAATCTTCCTCAGGTTCTGGCAAGATATTTGGCCGTGATTGTGGAACTATTGTAGGAGGGATAATTAGTTTTAAGACCTCTGCACACAATTTATTTCTTTTTTTTTTTTTTTTGGTATTTCTCTTAAGGAGTTTATAAAAGGATCAGAAGTTAAGAGTAGCATAGATAATAAATCCTTATCCGTGGTAGTGGTTGTGAAGAAAATATACCAAATTTAAAATCCTCACCATCCAACCAGCTTTTAAACTCTATCTTAAAGCGGTCTTTGGACTTCCCTGCAGAAACCAACTTTGGATCGATTTTTGAAGAACAGTTGGCAATTTTCTCCTTAATTACCCTCACACAGTCTTCAGTTACATCAAACACTTTGAATTTTAATATTATTAAATCGTAAAGACAGTCATTTTTTTTTGACCTTGTCATGCTTAAGCCACTCTTGAAAAAACTCACTTCTTGAGATTGAGTGAAAATGTTCTGAAAAAAATGAAATAGTTGTAATCCAATGGTCAGGTACAACTAACTTATATCCAAAAATTTGTCTGGATACACAGAGATAAACGTTATTTTTTAAGTGTTTTCGAAACTTTCCCTGAGGGAAGTTATGACAAGTGTCTTATTTAAACACAAAATACTAACTTCTTCTTCTGTTAAAAAATCCATCATGAGAATTGCCACAAAATTTCGAACTTTTTAAATACACATATAAAGCAAAAAATTCGAAAATAAATTAAAATAAAAAAATGATTAAAGGTATTCTGGAAAAAATTAAAATAAAATAGATGAACTCTAATGTGCACGTTTAAACTAATATATTCATCAAGGAAATAGATGTAGCTAACTTATATCCAAAATCTAGACTGGGTACATGCAATTCCAGCTCCTTTAAAGTTGAAAAATAATTACACTACGAGTTATTTTTTAAGTGTTTTCAAAAGATTTCCTGAGGAAAGGAATGACAAAAATCTTATTCAAACACAAAACACTAACCTTCATTTATAAAATCCATCACTGGAAATGTCATAAAATTATGACCTTTTTAAGACAAAGCAAAAAATTCGAATATAAATTAAAAAAAAAATATATATATATATTTAAAGGTATTCTAAAAAAATTAAAATAAAATAGATAAACAGCAGTGCACAGGTTGAAACTAATTTATTCATCAAGGCAATAGATGCAGCTAACATATATCCAAAATTTAGACATGCAATTTCGTCTCCATTAAAGTTCGAAGCGTTCTTACACATTACCCAAAGGAGAAAAATAAAAAACTTTACTTAAAACATAAAATACGTTCTTTTTGCTATAAAATCCATCACTAAAATTGTCACAAAATATTGATTTTGCCACAATAAAATCAAGTTGCTTTATTGCTTAATAAAAATAATTAATATTTGAAATTTAACTTACACTCATAAGTTGACTTCTGCACTCAGTTATTTGTCACCATCAAATATTTACACAAAAAAAAGTAGGTATATTATATATTTGGGGTATTGTTGACATTACCTCATTACTAATATTTAGATATCTGTTAATGAATTTTGTCCACCTAGCTTGTTCTACGTAAGACACTGTGCATAGGTTGTAACCCATTTGAGGTCGTTCCTCTAGAACCCAAAATATATCCAAACTAATATTGGACTCAAATAGAGCAAAGGTACTATAGAACGTTACTCAAAAATATATATATTTTTTTATAGAAAGTGGAATCGTAAATTTGGCTTAGATTATATTGAATATATAAGAAACAAAATTGGCAATGCTACGCATATACATATAGTACAGCTAAAAAAGAATTATTATTCCATACAAGGGCGTATGATGAACTTCAAAAAGCAAAAAAAAAATATTATAAATTAAATAGCTATTAAATTTTTGGTTATTTATATACTTCAATAATAATGTCAGAATAACAATACAAAAACTTTGTTTCTTTCAAGAAATCGGTCAAATTGGCTCAATGTTATATAACCATGAATGAAGATTGACCGATTTACAGTAACAAAAGGCCCACTACGTACGTACTCGTACGTAATTGTAACTTATTGTTTATGTTTTTCTTTGTTTGAAAGTGAATAAAAAACCACATTTTCAAAATATCTATATATTTTATTTGAAATTTTTATTTGTGCCCAATTTTTAGTTTTTTTTTCTTTTAATTTAAGCTGCAAATAAATTTCATGTACTTGGTATTTTTGTCTTTTTTTATTGTTGTTGTTGTAGTAATTACACATTTTTTTTTGCTTAAGCGGATAATTTATGTCGCAATGTTGTGTAGTTCAGTTTTATTTTTTTTTTATTTTTAATAATTATTACACAAATAGTTTTTATTTGTAGTTGGTGGGAATTTCTTTTTTGTACTTTTCTTTAATAAACCTTTTTTTCTTTTTTTTTTGGTAATGAGTAGGGCAACACCGCCGAATGCATTTGTTTACACCAGACGTGCTCATCTAAAATAAAAATTTGGCTCACGTACAAAAAGTGCTGGTCAAATGTAAGATAGCGTGGATATAGATAGTTCCTTCTTAATGATTTATGAATTAAAATTTTTTTTAAGCTCGTCAAACTTAACGACATGTTCTACGTGGAGGGCAGTATGTCTACTTTATGACGTTAATAGAATACGAAAAATTATTTCATAACACAGGCAAACCCTCAGAATCTGAATTTGTATAATTTAAGGGCACTTTTTTCACGCCTCTTGATTAGAACTTACTGACGTAGGAGATCTTTGTATAAGCTGTTAAGATCCTGATGTCGAAGAGTCAACATTCATTTCCTTTGTGAATGCCCATCGCTGGCCAACTGACATTCAAGGTGTTCGAATATCACTTCTTCGACTCCCTTGATGATATCGCGTCAGGCGTTATAGAGTCCCAATACATTTTGGAGCTTATAAAAATTTCTAAATGTATTATATAGGTTGACAACAAAGTTACATACCGGGTATACTATGGGCTCATTGTTATGATGGCAGCTAACAATTCCAGTGCTGACCTAATCTAACCTATACCCACACGGAGAAAAAAAAAATAGTTCGTACTACTTTATTTCTAGTAAATTTTATTAGAATATCAAGTCAAAATAGTGACAACTCCAAAATAAAATAATTTTTATCTTACTGTTTTAATAAATTAAGAATTTTCGAATAATCTAAAAAAATGTAACTGATATTTGTATGTGTGTATGTATTCTCCATTAACTCCTAGGAGGGGCATAGGGCCAATATGAAACATATCCATTTATTGCGATCCCTTGCGATGACTTTGATCTCTTTCCATAACTTTCCCGATTCTTGGATTTCCTTTTCCAGCGACCTTTTCCAGTTGGTTTTGGGTCTACCACGTGCTCTACTGCCTTGTGGATTCCGGTTACCGGACATAATCCCCACTTCGTAAATGGGGACTAAGTCCGAACATTTTTCGGTCATAATCCCCATTTTGGTCATGGGGGTTATGTCCGCAAATTTTTCGGACATAATCCCAATAGGGGTTATGTCCGAAAAATTTAATTAAGATTGAACAAAATTTTTGCAACAATCAATTTAATTGGTGTTGGATGTTATAGACTGATCCGCGGCCGGAGGCCACCGCGAAGCAGGTGTTGGATTTTTGGGAGTTTTAAATCCTGAGCTGCGGCCACAGGCCACCCACTTACCCCTACTCTTATGCAAAATTACTGTAGCTAGCAAACTAGGTGTTGGATATATTATAGACTGATTCACGGCTGAAGGCCGCCGCTGAAATGGTATTGAAATTTTTGGGAGTTGTAAATCCTCAGCTGCGGCTGTTATGGGGACTATGTCCGTTTTTTACTTGGGATTGTGTCTGAAATACTTGCGAAAATACTTTAGAAATGGGGACTATGTCCGAATTATTGGCGGACATAATCCCCATTTTGTGAATGGGGATTATGTCCGTGGGGACTATGTCACAGCACCCAGATTTTCTTTTTATTCATTTGTTGTTTTTTTAACTTTATAGTAAGGTAAATATCACCAAAACGAAAGTGTGCATTTTTGATTCGATTGTGAAATCAGTTTTGTTATATGGGTGCGAAACATGGCTTGTTACTGAACAACTAACGAACAAGCTGCAAGTATTCGTCAACAAATGCTTAAGGCGTATACTAAAGATTTGGTGGCCTCGCACTATATCAAATGCCGAGCTACATCAAAAATGCAATCAGAGGGCTATAGCAAACGAGGTCAAGCTGCGCAAATGGGGATGGATTGGTCACACTCTCCGGAAACAACATAGCGAAGTTTGTCGCCAGGCTCTTGAGTGGAATCCACGCCTTAAGCATTTGTTGACGAATACTTGCAGCTTGTTAGCTAGTTGTTCAGTAACAAGCCATGTTTCGCACCCATATAACAAAACCAATTTCACATTCGAATCAAAAATGCACACTTTCGTTTTGGTGATATTTACCTTACTATAAAGTTAAAAAAAAAAACAAATGAATAAAAAGAAAATCTGACCGCAATAGAATTCGAACCGGGTGATAGATAGAAAAATATTATTTTTACTTACAATTACAAACTTGCTAGACCTCTACACCACTGACCTATATGATGAAGAGGTATACAATTTTGTATATTAAGCAAATGTTTGCCCAAACATAAATATTTTTACTAGAATTATAAAGTAAAAATGGTTATATGTTTGTCAATATTTACCTTGCCTTAAGTTTAAACAAAAAAAGAAACTATCTGGATTTGAACTGGAGTTCATCTGTATGATAGAAACATATTATTTTTACTTGCAATCAAAAACTCCTACACCACTGACTTATATCATAAAAAGATATAAAATCTGTATATTAAGCAACTGTATAGTATTTCCAAACATAAATATCTCTACTAGATTTATAAAGTAAAAATGGTTAAGGTAAGTGCACCGAATTACGGGCTAGTACCTAATTCCGTCAGTTTTTCCTTTTGGTTAAAAAATAAGAAAACCAGGATTACATATAGTTCAAATTTGTTAAATTAATAATTTACGTTAACTTTAAAACCGTTTTGAAATAGTTTTAAAGTAAAACTAACAATTTTTTATAAAGAAAATTATGATTTTATTCCTGCCGTAATTAGCAGCAAAACTTCGTTCGAGTGTAAGTTATTACGTGACTATCACGCAATTTGGAAAATAAAAGAGTTCCAATTTTCGAAAATAAACTATTGATAGTTTGCAAACATACTAAACATTTTTTCTGTCACGTAATAAGTAAACTTTTCTGAATGGAGTGATGTAATTACGGCACATGATTTTCTCTTTCAGAACTATAAATAATTGTGTATAATGTAAACAATTCTATAACAAATTTCAGAGATGCTATGAATATTTACTGCCGGAATAACGTGCATAAATTTGTGCAAGTGAACCTAATTACGTGAACATTTTTATTTAGTTGACTCCTTTATTTGTAATGTGTACATACTAATGTTCCTTAAAGCAAAAAGAAAAACATTATGTTTGCAGAATCAGATATAAATAAATTTTAGAATGTATGAAATGAAGAAACTTGATATTTTATATTGTTTAAAGAAAACTAACAAATTGTAAATTAGCACGGAGTTAGGTTCAATGCAAAATTTTTAGTCCGTAATTAGAGACAAATGTTGTGTTTCTAAAAGTATAAAGAATTGATGGTTTTATTTATTGAGGACCTCAAGCCCGTTAAATAAATTCATCTATAATGCAAAAGGTCGCTAAAAATTATCATAGTATAAAGAATTATCATAATAAGTATAAGGGTTATGATGCTCAAATTTAGCACTAATCGATTCCGGATAAATCAATCCTTAGGAAAAATCATATACCAAATCTCAAAATTGAGTTGTAAGACTTGGATTCATTCCAGAAGTAGAGAGTACCTTAACATGCCGTAATTCGGTGCACTTACCTCATACATTTTTCTGGCGGAAAGCATATTTTACTTTACGTAAAAGAAAATGTAGGCAATTTGGAGTATATATTACTTCATTACTTTACTATATTTTATTTGTAAATATTACTTAAATATAAATAGTTCATACGTAAGGTAATTTATGTTTGAAATTTAGTGTTAATTACTTTAATCATTTTACTACTCGAGTGGAGTAAAAATTGCGCCACTGACTTTAGGAATTCTTTTATTTACAGTTAAGTAGGAAAATCTGAAATAAGTACAGATAAACTGTTGTGAGAAATCAGAAATGTTAACAATGTTGCCGAATAACAAAAGCCATACGTGCATTTGTACATTTGGAAGAATCATTGAAAACTACAATATAAAATGTAACCATTTTTATGAAGATTTTTTCTCATTTTAGACAATTTTCTAATAAAAATAGCAGATTCACATGGTATAAATGAAGCGCGTGCAAGAAACCCAAGCGTCGATAGCAATAATGATTTTATAATGGGAAAATGTTTGCAATTAAAACAAACAAAAAGAAGTGTAATCTTAGTAGCAACTAAGTACTTGAATGCTTTTGTATACATGTAAAGGGTTTTGTAACAAGTTTTGGTAGCATTGTGCCTTTAGTTGAAAATTTTACTATCGTTTATTGGGTCAAACATGATATGTATCTATAAGTTCGAAGAAATTGAAAAACTTTTGAATATTTCATACCCTACCACTTAATCTCAAATGGCTCATAACAATATTTAAAAATTTTTTTTTCACATATAATTCCATTTTTTTTTATTATTTAATCATCACATCAAATATTAAGATCAAATAAATTTCGTAGTTCTAAGCCAATGTTGGTGGATTCATTGGTTTCTTCCAAATGTAACTAGCCCATGGGATGCACTCGCGTAACAAATGCATATAGGCAAAGCCCTTCTTACAAGCGATTTCTACGGCTGGTTCATTAAGTTCTTTGCAATGCCAATATGAAGCGGGATCAAAATGATGTGGATAAGTTTGACCAACTTCGGATGGATCACGGCAAGCAGATTGTCCAGCAGTGGCTGATACGTGGGCAATAGCCAAAGCGGCGAGCACAACAAGGCCGAACACTATGTTTGAAATTAAAGAAAATGTTATGAAATATATTTAAAGATTTTTTTATAATTTAATTATATAAATATTACCGAATTTCATTTTTGCTATAAATTGCAGAGCTCGTATTTTGTCAAAAGTTGAAAGTGTTGTGATATGCTATAACTTAAATTTTTTAAAGTTCTCTTATATATACCGAAACTAATGGATATCTATTATATTGGCCCAGCCAAAAATAAGAAAATTGGGCACACCCGTTTTTATGTGTATAATTGCTTATCAGTGTTATATTTTTTATCATTAACATATGTTTTCTAAACATGTTGCAAATTTGTGTTTCGTTGTGTTTTAGTTGTTAAAATGTTTTGTTAAGAAATTGATTTCTGAAATGTTCTGGTCCTCAAGGTTATTTTCAATGCGAGTTCCGTGCAATAATATTCAAACAAGTAAACGTTTTTCTTTTAAGCCCTTCTTCTATGAATAAAAATACGAATAGTTCTGATAAAAAAAAAGGATTTGCGAAATTGCAGTTCTATCAAAATAATGTAACCTTAATAGAATATGTGATCTTGCAATTCCCGAGAAAGATGATACATAAAAATCATCTTGCGAGTAGCATACGATGAGTTAAATTTTATCATCACACTTTTCTATTAAATTATTTTTTGTATATACATACATAGTTTATAAGCCTTCTTTGCCCGCTTCGCTAGGCATTTTTTTTTTTTTTTGATTTGGCTTGTTGATAGTTCGCCTTAGATGTTTTTCCTCTAGTGCATCCAGATATTCTTCGTTTTGACTATAAAGCCTTTGGGTGTCCTTCGACAACCTTCGTGTGTTCCAAAAAACTATCAATTAAGGCTTGTTGAGAGTCCACCATAGATGTTTTCCCTCTAGTATATCTATATATTCTTCGTTTTGACTATGAAGTCTTCGGGGGGTGACCCTCGGGAACCTTCGGGTGTATCAGGAAACTATCGCTTAAGGTTTATTGATAACCCGCCATCGATTTTTTCCCTCTCGTATACCTAGATATTATTCTTTTTGACTATCAAGCCTTTGTATCAGTTAAAACTATCAGTTCGCCATAGATATTTTCTTTCTAGTGTGCCTAGATATTCTTCGTTTTTACTATGGAGCCTTCGGGTGGTCTTCAAAAACATTCGTGTATACCATAAAAACATTCCCATTCCTGAGATATACTCATTTCCAAATTTTCAGCTCAATTGGTAGAGTAATTTCTGAGTGATAATGCTTCAGACAGATACACAGTCATTTTTATATATATAAATGTATTGTGTGTCATTTTTATATATATATAAATGTATTGTGTGTATATTAGTTTTGCGACATAGAGTCGAAGGCTGATGGACTTAAGTATGAAAAATATTAGTTTTATAGGTAGGACCCAAAAAAAAAAAAAGAGAAATTGCCAGGAACTGCGATGGCTTATTTTTTTCCCACGTTCTCGGCACTTATTAACGTTTATAGTGAAATTGGATCTCTTTATTTCGAATCTGAACTTGGTTCACGGATTCGTATAGCTAAAATTATATATAACGTGCCGTATTCATACCATTTTTCATTTGGGTCTCAACTTTCCGAGTTATAAGCTTTTAAAAAAATGTATCTCTCATTAACATACTAAGGATTTTTACAAACCAAAAAATTTAAAAAAAAATAATTTTAAATTTATTTTTATCAATAACATCTCTTCTTAAAAAAATTTTAAGCCCTTGCCGAACGGGATCGGATTAAAAAGGACAGCTCTATTTTAGAATAAGTGAATGAACCTACAAAATTACTGCCTTCTAAATTATCAGAACAAATATTTTAGTTATTCATCTCTTATTCTAGAATGGAGCAGTCATTTTGCATCCGATTTAAGTCCGCAAATGCTAGAAATTTTCGTAACATACTAGTTACTGACAAAAATAATAAAATTTGATTTTTTTTTTTTAATTTTTGGGTCTAAAAATGCTATTAAGTTATATCCTGATTTTAAAGGCTTACAACTCGGAAAGTAAGGATCCAATAGAAAAAGTGGAAAGAACGGCCGGTTGAAAGTATTGTTGGCTTTCCTAATCCACTGACTAAAAATTATTTCAGGTATATTTCAAAAAGTCTAATTTGGTTTTTTATGGAACATGGACCTTCGAAAATCCTGTCAACATCCACTTGTTACTTAGGGGCCTACCTATAAGTAGAATCTGAGCTCAGCTTTCGGTAGTCATATTTTGCATACTCAGATCCGTCTGGTGCCTAACCAAATATTTGGAGTTAAAAAAATTGGTTTCTTGTAATATATGGAAATTGTTGCTTAACTTTAATTTCATGATAAAAATATTGAATTTTCGAAATTTAATGGGTCTTATTAAGGACTATAATATTTAAAAACAGAAATACCAAAAAACATAGAACTCGAAAAAACTGACTTAACTTTTTCATTTGAATAGAGACGATATATTGAAATAAGAACATGATATAATAATGTTTGTATATTCATTATATTTAATTGAGGACATTAAGAAACAAATTTTTTTAATCGTTTTTAAATATTAAATATCGGTCTTATACGTCAAGACGTTCATTACACTAAAACAACAGAACAGCAAAATAAAAAAACCCGTGGGGTTTGAAAACTTTATTTTACTAATTCGTGGGCGCTGAAGCCGAATATGAAACTAGTTTTTTTGGGACACCCTAGGTTAACGTACCACTGGAGTCAAGGTCAAACCCCACCCCCATTGATAATGAAATCAAAATTTCCCCGTTTGGAAAGGGCCGAAGAGGGTAAAAATGTATGACGGAACCCCATTAATTTTCAAAGAAAAAAATGTTTTCCATGGGGCCTAACCCCTCCGTCCCCTCCTATACATTTTTAAAGAAAATTTGGAGGATCAGACAAGGGGCTGTTGTACCTACCGTACAAAGAACCACAAAATAGGCACCGCGCCTAGTACACTAAATATATCGGGGCCATATTTTCACAATATCTGCGCTTTTTTTTCTGTCAGTCTTATATCGTAAAAAATTGGAGATATAATGAAGGGATGTTATGGATTTACCAGGGTTTGAATCCTACCATAGGCGGATCGTAATTTTTTTTCTTTTTTTTTTCATATTATTTTTATTTTTTAAATCGCTAATAAGCGCTTCAGAATGTTTTTTTTTTTTTAAACACAGCATTAACATTATTAAAAGCAAATCCGTTTTGAATTCGTTTTTGATGTACGTTACGGATTCGAAACGGATCCTCATCCGTTTTTGTGCACATTGGGTTAACATTATTAAAAGCAAATCCGTTTTGAATCCGTATTTGAAGTTCATTACGGGTTCAAAATGGATTTACCTAGGTTCGAATCCCACCACAGGTAGATTTTTATAATTTTTTCCCCCATTTTATTTATTTAATTGTTAATACGCGTTTCAAAAGCTTTTTTTGTAATTATACAGCATTAACATTATTAAAAGCGAATCCGTTTTGAATTCGTATTTAAGTACGTTTCGGGTTCGAAACGGGTCCGACCCCGCGGATTTACCCGGGTTCGAATCCTACCATAGGCAGATCGTTATATTTTTTTTTCTCTGTTTTTCTTTTTTTTTCCTATTATTTAAAATTTATGAAATGCATACAAGGCAAATAGTATTTATTGGTTATGACCAAGATATTTTGCCAAATTTTGGCAATGACTGTCTGATTAAGTAAAAGATTATACGCACAGTGGTGTTCAGTTGTGTAACCAAATATTGCTAAAAAACTTGCTTACGGCACTTGTACGAAAGTGGATTCGTACCGCTTGAATTGTACTAATTGTACTCGTACATACAAATTTCGTTGAAAAATTTATGAATATTTTTTTTAAATTTTAATTTTGTTGTTTTTATTTAGTCATAGTTTGATCAATTTGTTGTTAAAAATAATTGTAAAAATTTAAATTGCCTCATAATCCCAACAAACGATTTATTGCATAGTCAATGGACTGAAAATTAAATTATCATTGATTGACCGATCATATATTGACAAATTGTTTGTCGAGTTAAACACTTATTAGATATTTAATAGAAAACTGAAACAATTTATGCATAGATAAATTGCTTAAAAAATGATTATATTAATTAAAAATAGGTCAACTTCAGACTTCTTAGGAGGAAATAATCATACTAAGCCATATATCTAGTAAAAACCCACACCTACGCCATTTCACATTTGAATCAAAAATGCGAACTTTTGTTTTGTTGAACAGAATGAAAGGTGGCCATATTTTGTTGAGTTGAGCAAATGTCACAAGAATTTTTGAGATTAAAGAGTTGTTATTCTTGTATTCTGACCATTAATAGTGATAGAACAGCCTTAATAAATGAAACTGTCGACGGTTATTCTTGGTTGCATTATTCTTAAGGCTACTTTATGTAATATAAAGACATGGTCTGAAAGTCTAAACGATAAATAGTAAGAAAAAGTCATCAATATTGTCATGATATGCTGCTTGATCGATCAAATTCTAATGGATTCTTCATGCGACCTGATTATTAACTTTATCTGAGATGTACATAGTCAAGAGCGGCGATAAGGAAGAGAGAGTTGGTGATAAATCGTAAAAGTGTATTTTTACGTATAACTTTTAATTACAAAACATTATTTCTTTCTTATTTCCATGAACCGGAAAAAACTATTCCTATCTAAGTGCCTTTCCATGTTTAACAAATTGATATCATAGATGGCGCACACTTTTGCCAAAATGCAATAAAACTTTGCTATAAAAATGTTAAAATGCGCAAAATTCTAACATTGTCAATTCAAACACGAAGACACTCTTATCCAATAGAAAAGAAAATGCACAAAAGTACGTATACCAAAAAACCCCACTCTGAAAACGAACTTTCTTTTTTTCTTAACTGACTTTTTCTTCTTTTTCTATCCATTTAGTTTGCTTTATTGCCTTCTTGATTGTGGCTGCTGCCAGCGTCACCATTGCATACACGGGACAGGATATTTATGCTGAACCCGATTGTTCCATTGTGACCGATAACACACATATGTTCCGTGACATCAACGATCCCACACATTATTGGGTCTGTCCAGAAGGTCAAGAGAAGGCTAACTATATTCAATGTGGTGAAAATCACGCATTCATGGATAGTCTTCAGTCTTGTGTTGAATGGGAATCATGGAAGTGGGAAGAGCCATACACACATCTTGAATAAATTGACATTGTGAGAAAAAAGAAAAATATCAAAAACAATAATAAATTTCTATCCCTAATGATTTGTGATATGAATAAAGAATAATTAATTGGCTTTATTTTAATGTTTTTGCACTATTTCCCTTTACAAATAGCCAGTAACTTTGAAGATTCGTCAAATAACGCAGGAAAATAAGAATTTTTCTGTGAAAAAAATCCAAGTTAATTTTTTCACCGAAACTATCCTTATTAATGCATGAAAACTAAAGCGAAAAATTTACTAGGATAAAATTATGAAATTAACTTATACCAATTTCAACTAGTATGGTGTTACCTTTGGCGTGGCCAAACATTGAATACCCTACACTGCAGTATTTTGAAAATGTTTCTTGTACGAGAGTTGCCACGAACTCCTGTCCGAATTCAAATTGCTTTGCCTCAGATCTTACACTTACTGCTCTCAGTGTTCGAGTGAAACTTAGTTGGATTATCTCATTTTCTTATATCGGAGGTGCTACGCCCTTTTGTCCGAAGGCGCCTTATTTTTGCTCTTGGCTTGTCTTGACTGTTTTTACTTCCAGAGTGAAATTTGGTTTTATTATCTCAAAAAATTTTTTCAGTATAGCACTTTAAAACTTTTGCTTATATGGGAGGTGACACTCCCTCTTTTCCGAGTTAACCCAGTTTTTGCTTAGAGCTTGCGTTTACCGTCTCTAGTAAGCTCTGAGAAAAAAAATGGGTGAAGTCGGACAAGAGGCGTGGCACCTCATATATAAGTAAAAACTTCAAACCGCTATTACGAAAGCGTTTTTTTAGATAATCGAAATAAATTTTACTCAGACACATAGAACTATAAATGCAAGATCTCAACAAAAACTGGGTGAACTCGGACATCGGGCCGTGGCACCTCCCAAATATACTATTTCCATGGGATATTTCATCCTCTACAAAAAGTTTCCTATTCAGTATAGCGAAATTTTTCTTCTCTGGCTAGATATATCGAAAAAACTGTCAAGCACCTCGAGGTTTTTATCTTCTTAAATGACCCACTGACCGATTTCTATAATAAAAACCCGTAAACGTCAGTTCTTTATTCCTATGGTTCTTGGGACATAATCAATAGACCATACGTCCTTTGAAAAGAAAGGATGTACCTAATACCCGTAGTATGTTCACCAGAAAAACTAGGTATTTTTCTTAACAAATGTATGTGTATTGTGTCATATTATTAAGTCATTTATTCATTCATTTAATTCAATTCTCTTTTTTTCAAATACTTCCACATAAATTAAATTTTAAGTAAGCATTTCAAATGTCATCAAATGTGTCATTATCATCACCAACATCATCATCATCCTCACTATCATCATTATAATTGCCATCACGTAATAGATTGGTAATGAAAACAACAAAACAATCGTAATTAAAGCAAAATTTTGTAAATTTTTTTTGATAAGTTGACTTTTCAGTTTGCGCGCTTGTTGAAATCTTAAGAAACAACAACTTGAGAAAATAAAAAACAACAAAAATCCATGAAATATTTAATGGTCTTAAAGTTGAGTAGGTGCTTAACTTAAATTGGTCCAAAATAAAATTAAGAAAAATATTAAAAAAGCGTAGATGCGTTTTAATTGCGGGTACTTGCGAGCGCTAATAAGTGCGTTTTAGCTGTGGAACTTAAGCGTTAAGTCATTTGTAAAAATGCGTAGCAAAGCTGCAAAATAATGCATCACTAAGCGGAAATGTAAATTTTATTAATAAACTTGAGTAATAAATTTAATATGCATATCAAGTGCACTTTTTGCAGCTATGGCGCATAATACAAGCCACATACAATGAAGTTATAGGTAATTAGTGCAAGTCGGGGGTGTCTAAAAAGTTGCGTACAAGCTAAAACGGTTAGCCATTAAGGTCTTATTTTCTTTTGATAAATTGCATTTTGTAGTTTATAATGGTTTTTTGTTTTTCACTCAATACAAAAACAAAAATAGTCCATTAAAACATAATTAGCAACCCATTTTGAAGCCACAATAAAGCAGTGAGCACACTGTGTGCAAGCTCTATAAATGGGTGGCTCCAAGTGCCGCCACTCTTTAGAAAGACGCAATATCCACGCTGACAATATTTATGAGTTAATTTGTAATATATTGCATATTTACATTAATAACTGCATTATTTTATAAAATTTTGTATATATGAGTGATTCTCCGAAAAATGTACCATTCAATGTGCCGGGGCTGAAAACCATGTTTATATATATTGTAAAATTTGATAGGTTAACTATTCAGTACAGTCACTTTACAAGAGCTTCTATATGAATAACTAAAAAAATTTAATTCTGAATATTTTACTATGAAATTATAACATAATTGCTTCTTAGTGCATTTAATTTGCCCGTTTCGCACATAACGTTGTTTTCTAAAAAAAATGTATGCAGCGTTGTATGCGTACATACTTATTTCAGTTACTGTTTGTCTGTGTTAACTATTCGAAAAAATTTTTTTATATAGAATTGACATACACAGAAGTTGACCACTCATTTTAGACTATATCCGCTCAGTTATTCTTATTCTGACCATAAACTTTTTTAAATATTGACTAAAAAGAGAACTGCTAGTGTTAGTGCGTTTTTTTAAAAAAAAAAAAAAGTTTAAAAATTTTGTGAAGAACTCAAGTGTGTGTCATTCTCCCCGTTGGCTTTTTATATATATATTAGGGTGGGCCGATTTGAAAACTGATCTCAGCTACCAACCTATGTGAAAGTTTATTAAATCTATGAATATTTGCCCAAAGAACTATACCTCTGCGTTCAACTTTAGTTCGGCGCATTTTTGATCGAAAATTTTACCTTTTATTAAAATTTTTTTTATATTCATACTAAATTTTAAAAATTTTTATAAAGACAAAAGTAATGTCATTATATGATTTGGCTGGTATTCTGTCAGTAATCAATTAAATTAAATTTTGTTTACATAAAAGGTTCACTTGATGATGTGGAATTGATGCTATGTATTTAAAAAAGTGATATTATGACCGACTTTCAAAATAAACGATTCATATTTTTGGATGAATTTTTTCAAACAAAACACCAACCTAGGCTGAAAGTTCATTCAATTCTATGAATATTTGCACAAGGAACCATACCTCTACGTTCTACTTTAGTTCGGCGCATTTTCGATTGAAAATCGTACCTTGCGTTTAATATTTATTTTTATGCTTAATTTTCAAAATTCTCATACAGACAAAAATAATACAATACAATACCCTGTAGGAAGGTGCGAGTTAGTCTATATGAAAGTTCTGGTTCCAAACTAGTTTCAAACTAATACTAGTATTCAACAAACCTCAATGAATGCACTTGCAACTACTCCAAGCGAATTTGTTGAGGGAACTAATGCCTATGTTTTATCACCAAACTCATCCCAAACTAGTTCAAGTACCTGACTCGCAACTACTCCAAGCGAATGCAGCAGGTGACATTCGCAACTACTCCAAGCGAATGCGCAAAGGAACAGTTGATATCCTTTGGGGTTTCAATATGGCTCGCAACTATTCCAAGCGAATGCAGAGAGAGTCACTCGTAAGTACTCCGATAAGATGGGGCCTGCACCAAATGCTTTGTTTATCATAAAAATAATGACACCTAACCTCTGAATTTGTTGCTTTATGTTTTTATTAATTGAAAGATTGAAAAATTAGCTTGGAGATTTTTATTCAACTTTTAAAGGAAAGATTCTAAGCCTTTATGTGCTTTGAACGTTATGTTTCTCTACCTGTAGATGTTCTCCATTTATCCAGGCTCAAATAATTGACTTTCGACTGTTAAGGTTTTATTTTTGTAAGTAAATAAACGGGTTAAAACTGGAACAGTGTTTTTTTTTTATCGTAAGTTTTTAAAGATGTCTCACAGCAATCGGAAACTCGTTTAACTTATTTTTGCTTTTGCCAGTATGAAATAAGTAAATTTTCTCTCGAATTTACACGCTATGTAGTTTTCAGTAGCACGCTTCTTATTCGGGACATTGGCTTTCATAAAAACATTGCTCCGTCCTTAGTACAGACTGTATTAATAGGCATATCTAGAAAAAAAGCATCCTACTTATCAATAACTTTAAAACTTCTTTCTGATGGTATAAGCGAAAATGATCTAGAATTTCTTCTGTTGAAGTGAAATAACTTCAAACCTTTTCGAAATCCCCTTTTTTCGCACTAACAAGCACTAAACTAAAAACACAAAAAATGTATACCTGACCTACTGCACCTTATGTTTACCAATCTTATTAGGGGCTGTCCATAAACTCCGTGACGCTAAAATTAGCTATTTTGAAACCCCCCCCCCCCCTATGTGACGGTAGCTTCATATAAAAAATAAATAAAATACACCAAGCGTGACGCTTGCTCGAACCCCCCCCCCCCTAAGAGCGTCACGGAGTTTATGGACAGCCCCTTAGTCCGGAACTAGACCAAAGGAAATTCAGCTCGACAATTGACAGAAACCAGTTTTCAAGAATTGGTTTGAAACTAATCCAAACAAATGCATCGCGTGGCAATTGACACAATCTTACTTCCAGCAACCGGTCTGAAACTAGTCGAAGCGAATGTCTTGTCAGACATTTAACGCAATCTAATTTGCAAGGGTTAATTTGTAACTAGTTACACGAAATGTGTCGCAGGACAATTGACACAAAAGATTAGTTTGTAACTAGCTACACCGAATGCAGAGCAGGACAATTGACTTTCTCCAATGACAAGCCCATGTAAAAATCGATAGTTCATCGTATGGGAAACGAGTTACTTGCGAACTAGTCTTGCTTCGGTTGAAACTAGTTTGTGTATAGTTTTGGAGAAGACCGATTTCCGACAGGGTATCATAATATGTTTTTACTGGTATTCTGTCAGTAATCAATAAAATTGGGGTCTGTTTTTACGAAAAGTTTACTTGATAGAGTGGAATTGATTATATTTATTCCAAAAAATTTTATCGGTCAAATAACCGATTTCAAAACAAACGAGTCATATTTTTGCATGGATTTTTTCAATCGAAACACCAACCCAAGTATTTTTGGAAGCTAGGATATCGAATCTGAGACTCATTTTTTTCCAGGGCAACATCTAGTGGCAGTTTTGGAAATAAATTAGCTGCTTTTTTTAATTTTACAGAACAATATACAAAAAATCCATGTAAAAATATGAATCGTTTATAATAAATCGGTTATTTGACCGATATAATTTTTTGGAATAAATATAATCAAGTCCACTCTATCAAGTAAACTTTTCGTAAAAACAGACCCCAATTTTATTGATTACTGACAAAATACCAGTCAAAACATATTATGATATTGTATTGTATTATTTTTGTCTGTATGAGAATTTTGAAAATTAAGCATAAAAATAAATATTAAACGCAAGGTAAAATTTTTAATCGAAAATGCGCCGAACTAAATTTGAACGTAGACGTAAAATTGAATGAACTTTCAGCCTAGGTTGGTGTTTTGTTTAAAAAAATTCATCCAAAAATATGAATCGATTATTTTGAAAGTCGGTCATAATAATCGGCTATTTGACCTATATCACTTATCTAAATATATAGCATCAATTCCACACTATCAAGTAAACTTTTTATGTAAACAGAACCCAATTTAATTGATTACTGACAGAATACTAGCCAAATCATATAATGACATTACTTTTGTCTTTATAAAAATTTTTAAAATTTAGTATGAATATAAAAAAAATTTTAATAAAAGGTAAAATTTTCGATCAAAAATGCGCCGAACTAAAGTTGAACGCAGAGGTATAGTTCTTTGGGCAAATATTCATAGAATTGAATGAACTTTCACATAGGGGGGTAGCCGAGGTCGATAAAATTTCGTCCATACAATTTGGCCCACCCTAATATATATATATATTTTCTTTTATCTATATATAATTAAATCAATAACCAAGTAGAGTGACTACCCAGTAGTTTAAATTTTTTTTTTAAATAATTGCTATTTTCATTGTGATATTACCGTTTTTGTAACATTTTGTCACTCTCCCGCATAGTAATTCTCCCGTCAAATTTACTCCGAGAGAATGTTTCGTTGTTGTTCATTGGTGAATTCATTAGACTTGTTGAACTAAGTTTTCTTTTTGCGATTAGGGGCTGTTCATAAACCTCGCGACGCTCCAATATAAATTTTTAGGGTTGCCACCTGGTTATTTTCGAAAATCTTATTTAATTATTACTTTTTTTTGACTAAATTAAAATTGTTTGTTTCAGAAACGCTCAGATAAGTTTTTGTAAAACTGTACAAAACTTTTGGTGTTGCCACCCGGTTCTTTTTTTTTTTTTAGTTTTGCTTAAACCATGTATTTTAAATACAAAAATTAAAATTTAGTATTAAAGCACTTATATATACTTTTCAAAAATCCAACATAAATTTTTAGGGCTACCACCTAGTTATTTTCGAAAATCTTTTTTAATTCCTACTTTTTTGACAAAATTGAAATATTTGGTTTCAGTAACGCTCAGATAAAATTTTTTTGAAATTATACAAAACTTTCGGTGTTGCCATCTGGTTTTTTTTTGTAAGTTTTTCTTAAACCATGTATTTTAAATATAAAAATTGTCTTAAAGCATTTAAATATACTTTTTAAAAATCCAACATAAATTTTTAGCGTTGCCATTTGGTTATTTTCGAAAATCTTTTTTGAATAGCTTGTTGTGTGTTGATCACACGCTGTTATAAATATTCATTGCCTACCGTTAGGGATTTGATGTTATTCATACTCAACTCAGTACTAAGGCTATACTCGTGATAGTTTTAGTACTGCCAGAGAAATAACAGCTAGCATACCTTTAGGAGCTGCTAGTAAAGAACGATAAGCAAAAGAGTTAAAGAACAGCGGGTTCAACGCGGAAGCAATCTGACCCCTATATCATAGATATGTGACTTTATTGGGCACGTCAATAAAGCCAAGTAAGATATATTTCGCAATACTGCGAAATAGTACGTAAACAGATAATGTAAGTTGTAACCATACATGTATGTAGCTAGAGGCATCTGTAAACCTCTAGCTGGTAAGTAATTTGAAAATAAAGAATCAGTTAGTGATCGGAGTTAAAACAGTCGACAAGTGTTTCATTTGAATCGGAGTTAGGTGTGCAAAGATCCCGAACAAACAACGCCGTAACCAGTGTGAGCAGCAGCAAAGAGAAGTGGGAGCGGCAGCGGAGCAGCGGAACCAAGGGTAAGTAGCCTTAACCGAATTTAACACTATCGTTTCTTTTGTTTCATCTCTAGGTAAACAGCTCAGCTGTATTTCCCCTCGCAAGGGAAATATAGCATCAACATTTTGGCGCAGCCGGTAGTCCGAGCCAGGACTACGCATCGAGGGAAGCAGGATTGAAAAAGAGAGATCAACGTTGGAAATAATAATTCGTAGGAAGTGGTGAGTATTTTAATTAAAAAACCTTAGAAAGTCTTAGTCTACTTTGCTTTAATTTATTGCAAGTGCTAAGCCAGCTAGTAGCGGTTTCAATATCGCACAGCTGTTCAGGATCAGGTAGGGCCTAATTCTATTAAGCGATTATAAATTTCGTTACATTTTGTGTGAAAAGTGAGGGAAAGTGTCCATGAGAGTAGGAAAGGAAACAAATTTTAGGGAAATCTTTGTTAGGTTACAGTCGTTTCGGGACTGGGTGTTCTTGTTTTAAAAAAAAAATTTGTGGAAAATTATTAATATTAATAATTTGTGTTTTTGGAAAAAAAAAAAGGGAGAAAATTTTTCATAACTGGGAATTGTTAAAAAAAAATTTAGTAAATTAAAATTTTAATTTTTGTTCACCGATAGACTGGCTTCCCCCACCCGTGGTAAGAAGTCAGTTGTGCGATATCGGTTTCGTTTTCGTGGAAAAATAATCGGTGAAAAATTTCTGGAGTTTGCTCTTAGTGGTTTTCGTGCTGGGTTGGCTGAGACCTTTGGTATAATCGAGTACCAAGGGCTTGGGAACCTTGTTAAGGAAACTAAGAGGAGTGAAATCCTGGTAATTTTTACAACCGAAGTAGTTCAATTCTTTTGTTCGAACGGTTTACAAACTTTGAAGCCACTTTGCAAGGGGCTGGTGTTTGTAAAGCTTTCGTTGAAGTTTTGAGCTCGAAATCGGAAAATCCTGCTGGTTTAGTTTTGGGTTCCTGGGAATTATTTTCAAGTAATTCCATGGTTCCGTTTCGATCAGTAGGATTAAGCGGGAATTAGCGGAGATAATTGAGGAAAATTTCTTTTGAAAATTTATTTCTTTCTTTACGAAGGGAAAAATTTCGTATTCAGTTCTTTTCATACCAGCAACTAAAAGCTGGTATATGCAAAATAAAACGTTTCGTTTATTGTTGCGCAGGTCGTGGTTTCACTTATTCAAAGGGAAAAAAATATATGTGAATAGAACTTTGCGTTGTGGTTCATATGAACTGTTTTTGCAATTGTAGTTGCAATTTTTGATTTTTGTTTTTGGTTTTAGCACAATTGGTTTTCGATTTCAATAAAACAGAAAATAAAAAGACAAAATTAAGTCATTTTTATTTGTCATATTTTTGGTTTGCGTTGGTAGCAAGGCCAATGCGTTATTTTGTTATTGGGATTGAAATTACTGCTAATTGTGTTGGTCATTTTTGTTTGCAGTGGGAAAAACTGTATTTGATAAAATTTGTAATATTTGTTAATGTTGTTAAAGGGTTTTTCTTTGGGTGAATTTCTGAAATATCAAGGACGGCAGATCAAGGCCGTGATTCAGTGTGCATTTGCGTTTTGGAAGTTGGAAAGATGAAACGGTTTTGATTGTTTAGTGTTATGAGTGAACTTGAGAAACTGAGAACTGATTACGGAAGGTTATTAAGTGAGATAGGGAATTTTAAAGAAAAGTTGTGGGAGTGTTTGAAGCTAGCTGCAGGGGATACGCAAAATTTTAGTGTTATTGAAGAAAGGGTTTACAGTTATAGGGATTTGTCGGAGGTAGAAGAAGCGGATAAGGTATTAGACGAAATAATTGGAATAACTGAGTCCGAGGTTAGGAGATTAGAAGATAAATCTAGAGATTGGGAGTCGGAGTTTAACGCTCTGAAGAAACGCTACGATCAACATTTGACTTTGTTACAGTTGAATGTGAGTCAAATTGAGGAGTTAGAGCAGGAAAATAGTAGTTTAGCGAATCAGTTGAACGTATCTTTTGGGGTATTTTCATCAGGCGTCAATTGGAAGTTTGGCGAAGGCGATTCCCAGGAACATACTGGAGTGCGGGGTCGCACGCATTCATTGAAAAGAAGAAGTGTGAGGCAGGAAGGGTTTGACAAGGTCAGGTCTAGTGCGAGTACGGAGCGGTCGGCTTTGGATAATAGTGTTAGACAGGCGGACGAAGCTGGTAGTAGTGGGATTTCTGGGAATCTCGCATTGGAAAGTGAGGTGTCGGGAAGTGTCCCAGGGAAGGTTAGTTGTGGGAATAAAGAAGCACGGTCTGGTTTAGATAGGAACGCCTTGGTCGCTGAAGTAAGAACGGGATCAAAGATGGTGGACGTGAAAAAATTGACTTTGGCGCAAAAGAAGCTTGAGAAGCAGCTGGACAGTGTTATAGGTAATTATAAGAAGTCTTCATCAGTCAGAAAAACTGAAGAATATTTCGACAAGAGATTGGAGGAGCTAGAGTATGTTTGGGAGAAAATAGTGAAGAATAATGAGGAATTAGAGGAGGCGGAGGCTTCGGAGAAAGATTGTGACTATTTCAAGCGGAAAGTGTTTCCTATCTTGGAATTATATTACAGCGCCCATAAGGACATCCTCACAAGTGATAGGGACAAATTGAAGGGTCAGTCTGGACAGCAGGAGACTGCGGGCCCAAGTGCGGGGCAAGCAAGTATTTCAGCGCGTGATTTGGACAGGGTTTCCAAGAAAGTTAGGGATCATGTGCCTCATTTCGGGGGGATAGATTCCCCCGCCTTGAAAACTGAGCTTCACAGGTTTATAGCGGCATGTGAGTATGTCAAACGATCGGTATTGCCATCTGAGGAACCTGAGCTTATTGAAGTGGTTAAACTTCATATGTTTGGGGATGCGTTTGAGTTGGTGAAATCTGTAAGGTTTGACTCGCTGGAGGAGCTTTTAGGCCTTTTAAGAAGTACTTATGAGAAAGGGAAGTCTTTGCAACAGACGCAAAAGGATATCTCGAATGCCCGCCAGAGTTCTGGGGAGGACATTCGGGCGTTTGCGAGAAGGTTGGGCGTGCTTCAAGCATCGATCACAGACAGGATGAGCCAAAAGTATGGCGCAAGTAACATTGATTCCATGGTTAGGGAAACGGAAGAAACTGTTTTGCTGGCTTTCAAGAGGGGATTAAAAAACATGTCCTTGAGGTTATCTTTAATGAGTAGCAGGGCGGAAACGCTTAGTGAGTTAGCGGAAGAAGCGGTAGCCACGGAGGAAATGCTATGCGGGGAAGACGAACTCACTGCTAGGATTAACAGTATCCAGGTCCAGGATAGGCTATGGCAGGACGCGTCTAGGGAGAGAGGTCGGACAAATCCGCGTTGGCAAAATAAGGACGACTCAGGGTACAGGGAGCCGAAGGATGGTCAGATTAGGACGAAATGTTCATTTTGTAGCAGGACTGGTCACACAAGGGACGACTGTTGGAAAAGGAAGAATACGCCATATTGCGCTGGGTGTGCGGAATATGGGCATGAAAGGAGCGATCGCTGTTCAAAGGATTCAGGATCGGCTCGTAAGGGGTCCTGGAAGGAGAATAATAAGCAAAATGGATCACAGAGCCCTCAAAGAAAGGCAGGGGAAACAGCAGGGAAAAACTCGACTGACAGGAAGGAATCAGAAAGTCGGGGAAAAAGTATAGAATGTTTTTGGTGCCACAAAAAGGGGCACATGGCCAAGGATTGTTACGCAAAGGCGAAACACAGCGCGGGAAACGCCAAGGGGCCCAACCGAGCCTAGTGGTTGGGGAACCCAAGAAGCAAAGCAAAATAATAATGAGTAAAAAGGATATGGGTGCAGAAAATCAAACGCAGGGTTCTGTTGTGGATGCGCACTCCGTATCGAGGAACGTGGTTGAAGGAAAGGTGAATTTGGATACAGTTAGTCAAACGCGGGTAACTGTTGTGGATACGTGTCCAAAATTCGGGGAAGGTGTTTTCCCTCGCAAGGAAGAATCTTCGAGTCTAAAGGGGGCAAGTAGTAGAAAGAGTGGGTTTGTCAAACAGAAAAGTTCTGGGAAAACAAGTACAGTTAATCAAACGCAGGTGGCTGTAGTGGATACGTGCTTGTTATCAGGACGAAATTGTGAAAATTTTAGAGAAAGGAATCCTCACCACGATAAGGGCGGCAGGATGAATGAAGTGGAGGTACTAGAGGATGTGAATAAAATAGAGGTGATGGCCCAGGACATAAAAGGAGCGGTCGGGAGGCCAGTTGAAGGGACGAGATCAAAGGAGCTAAATGTACAGGCTGTACGACCGGTGGCCCAGCCCACAGCGGATAAAGTGGGAACGGTCACTATAGAGTACGGTATGGGAAAATACCGTGAGTTACCTGTGGTAGTAGCTGAGCGGCCAGCAAGGATTGCGGCTGACGAAATTGCTGCGGGGTGTGCTGTGGATTTCAGCAGTAAAAATTTTTTGATTGGACTTTGTGAGGCTAAAAATGATGTGTTCATTGAGGTTCCATGCGAGGGTGCTAAAAATGGAAAACTCATTTTACTCGTGGATTCGGGGGCCGACGCAAGCTTGGTAAAGCAGGACTCAATGTTACAGCAGATAGTGTTGGACACGTCTGTGACAAAAGATTTGAGTGGAGCTTTTGGTGGTCAAATCACGACTTTAGGTGTGACCAATATTGTTCATAGGCATCAGACTGATCTGAGTTTATCGTTGCACGTGGTACCGTTAAATCGTGGGGTCCCTGCTGATGGAATAGTAGGTAGGGACAATTTGTGGAATCACTCCATAATTGATGCTATGAATAAAAAGTTGATTTTTTATAATGATCAAAGGAATGAGATATTCGCGTTTAAATTGAAGTCGCTGAATGAAATGGACGGCATTTCATGCAACACGTTGATAGCAGTGCAACCTCGAACTGCAAGAATAGTGCCTCTACGAGTGAAAACGAAGGAGGGAGAGATAGTAATTCACAAACAGGAACTCTCGCAGGGGGTTTATTTGGGTGAATCGTTGACTAAAGTGGAAAACGGGGTGGCGTACGCCACTGTGTTAAATGCTTCCGAAAAAGAGTATGTCTTCGATTCGATTAGTTGCCCAAAATTTTCCAACTATAAAGAGTATAAATTGGCCATGGATGGCACGATTAACATAGTTAGGGAGAAGGATTTCAAAGCAAGGATAAGTAAACTTTTCGAGTCGATTGATTTGGATCCGAACCTAAGCGTTGAGGAAAAAACCTCCATTGAAAATGTGTGTGGGTCTTTCCATGACATTTTCTTGCTAGAGGGGGATGCGTTATCATATACCCCGGTGTTGAGGCATGAAATCCCGACACCGGTGGGGCAGCCTCCGATCAACCAGAAACAGTACAGGTTGCCGCATTCACA
Organism: Calliopum simillimum; assembly: GCA_951812925.1. NCBI lineage: Eukaryota > Metazoa > Arthropoda > Insecta > Diptera > Lauxaniidae > Calliopum > Calliopum simillimum. Next base: position 108,127,782 of record OX638368.1, read on the forward strand.
TAGGGATGAAATTAATAAGCAAGTGGGAAAGTTGCTGGATGATGGAATAATCGCTCCAAGCACCTCTCCATGGAATTCGCCACTTTTATTAGTACCCAAAAAGAGTGGAAAGGATGGAAATAAAAAATGGAGATTAGTGATAGATTTTAGGAAATTGAACGAGGCAACTATCAAACAAGTTTTTCCAATACCCAGGATTGATGAAATTCTTGATCAGCTGGGTCACAGCCGATATTTTTCTACCTTGGATTTAGCAAGTGGATACCATCAGGTGTTAATGGATGAAACGGATAGGGAGAAAACTGCGTTCAGCACAGGGCTGGGGCATTTTGAATTCACTAGAATGCCATTTGGTTTAACTGGAGCGCCAGCCACTTTTCAACGTATTATGAATCATATCCTCACAGGACTTCAAGGACTGGAGTGCTTTGTATATTTGGATGACATAGTAATCTATGGAAAGAATCTGCAAGAGCACGAGGATAGGTTACGTAAGGTTTTTACAGTGTTGAGGCGGCACAGTTTAAAACTAAACACCGAAAAATGTAACTTTTTGCGACGCGAAGTCGTGTATTTAGGACACAAGTGCTCGGAACTGGGCGCATTGCCAGATCCACAAAAAGTAGAGTGTGTGAAAAGCATTCCGGTGCCAAAGAATAGAAAGGACGTGCAGGCATTTTTGGGCCTTGTAAACTACTACCAAAAGTTCATCAAAGATACGGCAAGTATGGCGCTTCCAATAAACAAGCTGTTGAGGAAGGATGCCAAGTTTGAGTGGACACCTGAGTGCCAAAAATCGTTCGAGGATTTGAAAACAGCAATTATGTCACCACCCATCCTGGTGTATCCGGATTTCTCTAAGCAATTTTTGCTGACGACTGACGCCAGCAATGAAGCATTGGGAGCGATCCTGTCGCAGGGGAAAGTGGGTGAGGATAACCCCATAGCCTTTGCTAGTAGAGCGCTTAGCGACACGGAAAAAAGGTATTCAACCATAGAAAAAGAATTTCTTGCGATAGTATGGGCTGCGAAAAATTTTAGGGCCTATCTTCTAGGAAGACATTTCAAAATTTATACGGATCACCAGCCGCTACGTGGAATAGCGAATTTAAAGGACCAAACCTCACGGCTAGCGAGGTTTAGACATAAAATGTCAGAATATGACTTCGAAATTATATATAAGCCAGGGAAAGTGAATTTAAACGCAGACGCACTGAGCCGTCTGCCACAAGCGAATAAACAAATTACAGTGGTGCAGACGCGTTCCAAAGCCAAGGTCGTCGACCAAGGGGTAGTGGGACAGCAGACTGGGGTGGATCCTGACACACCAGCGGGAGATATGGTGAAGAGAAATGTCACGATACTAGTCGATCCAAAGGAAATTGAAACAGTACTTAAAGATTTCCACGACACTCCATTGGGGGGACATCAGGGTGCAGGCAAAACTTTTCTGCGGATTAGAAAGCAGTTCAGGTGGAAGGGTATGCAGAGAGACGTGAAGGAGTACGTAAAAAGGTGCACAAAATGCCAAATAAACAAAAGTTCAAAACTGACGAAAATGCCTATGGTCCTGACAGATACGCCTGAAGTACCTTTTAATAAGGTGTACATGGATATTGTGGGGCCGTTGCCCGAGTCGTCGTCCGGAAACAAATATATTCTAACTTTTCAGGACGATCACTCCAAATATATGGTGTGTGCGGCCATGGCCGATGCGGAGGCAAGCACAGTGGCTAGGCATTTTTACAGCGAGATCATCGCCAGGTATAATGTTCCGAAGGTTTTGGTCACCGACAATGGTACCAATTTTGTTTCGAAGCTTTTTTCGGATACGTGCAAGTTGCTGGGTATCAAAAAGCTACATATAACCCCATATCATCCCCAGGCGAATGGCTCATTGGAAAGAAGTCATAGGCCTTTAGCAGAATACCTCAGAAGTTTCGTGAAGGAGGATGGTTCAAATTGGGATCAGTGGTTAGCGACGGCTATGCACGTGCATAATAACACAGTGCACACGTCAACGAAGCGAACACCGTTTGGCACTTTGTATGGTTTCGATAGGGAGTTACCAACCAATTTGAAGAGGAAATGTTCACCGGTCTACAACGCTGACGACCAAAATAAAGTTTTAAAATTTCAGATACAGAGAGCGCATGAAATCGTCAGAGACAACCAGAATAAAGCAAAGGAGCAAGCGAAGAAGCAGTACGACAGTTCAATAAACAAAGTCGTATTTAAAAAGGGCGATAAGGTTTTGATGAAAAATCAGACCAGGAAAAACAAGTTTTCCCCCATTTGGATCGGTCCCTTCGAGGTATCTGACGTAGGCGGGCCAGTGACAACGGAGATTGTCGTCAAGAACAAACGCAAAAAGATACACAATAACCTACTAAAATTGTTCAATGCCTAAGCAACCATCCGCAGTATACTATGTTAACTTTACATATATATAAAAAAAAAAAGGGAATTAAAAGGGGGTTTTCCTTTCAAAGAACACAAACAGTTGATGTCACATAAACGAACATTACGTGAAAAAGAAATGTAGATAAATGAGCGAGAGTGCAGGTTTCGCATAAGTCTAAATGACTGGTACAGAGCGATCCTCCAAAAGTATTAAACGGGTAAATCCGGAAAATGCGGTAAAATCTTTGAATGCCACGTCTTTTTGGTAACGGGGGGTTTGAGCGTCGCCGACGTGCATTACTAAAAGTTTTCAGTTTCAATAAACTAACGGGAAATTGTTTTAATGCAAGAACAAGAAACATGCTAAGTGGCTGATAGAGTTTTTCGATTTACTGAAACGCTAATTATGAAATATATTACGGAGCATCAGGGTACTGCGTATTGTAAATAAATGAGTTACTAATAACTAATGTACTAACAGCTAACCACTAACAGAATTACTAATCTTTACTAACCAGCACGGTACACCCAACTCCGAGTAATATAAGCGAATGACGAAAGAGTCAGATACATAGTAGCGGAAAAATTATCAGCAAAATTGAATTGACAAATTCAAACAATTTCTAAAATGGTAATGAGAGGCCCAGGTGCCAGCGGGGTAATCGACATGGCAATTTAATTATTTAAAAATTAATATGGTAATTAAGTTGCGTACGAATTTACTTGCGCAAACATTGGAAAGAAACAGAGGAAAAGCCAAAATTAAACAAAAAATAAACGGAGTCGCGTTTAATGAATGGGTTACATTTATTTGGATTGTGTTGTCGTTACACAAACAAAGTAAACAAAAATGAACAGAACAACTATGGGCAAATTTTGGTTTAATATGAAATACATAAGTGGGCAGAATAAAATATGGGAAAAATACAAATACATTAATAACAAATGTAATTCAGAAGAATAAGATAAAAGGTGAAATAACATAAGCAACAGCACCGAGCTAGTTGCCAAAACATATGTAAAAATAGGGGATTGTAAAATTTTAAAATTAGGAATGGTTTTCATGATATCGAATAATCTTCAAGGAAAGATGTAAGATATTGCAAAATGTAGGAAAGAGTAAATAAGAATACTTTTAAAGAAGTCTATTTTTATTTATAGGTAAAACGGTCAGAGTAGCTAAGACGAATTAAATTAATAACATATAGAGAGTTAGATAAATGAACTATGAAATAGTACAGAAATAGGGGAAAATGTCAAAGACTTTAGTACTACAGTAATTAGAATTGAGTAGATCATATTAAATTATAAGCTTGAAAGTATGTAGTAATAAAAGGAATAATAATAAAAATGGAAAAATGAAGAATTTAAGTAAAACAAAAACTCACGTTACCCATGGACGCGGGTAGATGAAGGTGGATGAAACCTGTTGGGAAAAAAGAAAGAATATTTAGTGGGAAATACATTTTAGAGAAAAAAAAAGGGGGTAAAATTTCAGTTGATACTCATTCCTATGCATGGTCCAGGATGATCTGACGGTCTGTTGATATCTATTGAAAGAAAAGAAAACGAAACTTTTAAGGACAGTCTTGGCAGTAGGAGAGGAACAGTACTTATGACAACATAATTGCATTTGTATCCGAATTAGTAGAATGCACAAAAGACAAAGGTACACCCAAATTGCGATATACAGCGGAGCAATCAGGGCATGTGAAAAGGCCATATGTGACGAAAGAACCAAGTGGGCGCCTTGGCACAGCAATCGAAACGGAATCCATTTACTGGCTGTGCACGTGGTCGACTGAAAACTGCATAGATTTATATTCTCACACTGATTTCAATGAAGTTAAATTTTTATGCAACACCGGAGATCTATTTCAACAAACAATTCTATTCAATTAAATCACTTTGGTTTGCTGGCCGATGAATAATACGTTGTTGCAAATTTATTTAATTTGGTACACTTTTGCCTTGTCGCCATTTTACAGTTCAACAGCAACATAAAAATACAAACTTTTCTCTCTACACTGAACTTCTTCACAAAATTAAAATATTTTACTTCAGCGGGATTTCTCTCTTGACTAACCGTGTGTTTGCGATCAACAGCCGGTCGAACCTAAAAATAAAAACCAAACGCATAACTTGAGGAGACATAAAACCATCAAGTGCTGATTAGGCAAATATAAAATGAAAAATAATAAGAGGGAAGAACAGTTAAAATTTTTTGTTTATGTTCATTGTTTGTGTTTTCTTTTATGGAGCAACCTAAACCTGAAACTTCCGAAGGGAAAAGGGTGAAGAGGAAATAAATAAAGCCAAACAGTTTAAATTTTTATTGCTTATTGTTTTTATTTTTAAGTTTTGTTTTACAAAAGAAATTTGGGTACACTGTCTCTATGACAATTTGTATCAATTATGTTTATTTGCTGTCGCCAATTTATGGATGCCGGCACCGGTGTCGCCGGGCGGCAGCAAGGTACCCCCGTATGAACGGGGGCACGGTGAGACCAACGTCGGTCTCACGCCGCAAACGAATAAAACCGGCGGCCACTCCTCCGAGGACTGCCGGGCTTACGTTCCAGCCTCGAATATGCTGCAGCCATGACAGCAACTCCATGTAGTACGATGGCGGGTCCCAATTGGTCCGCCTGATCTCCTCGACGCATTCGTCGAGGAAATCGATGATTGTTTGCTGCGTCCCAGGCATCTCCTCCTGGCAGACGCACCATACATATATATTTGTATGCAAGTTAATATACGTATGCATATACGTATATACAATAAACGAATTGCTGAAGTTGCGTAAGTCTGTAAATATAATCGTGACTATGCAACGAAATATATTTGGATGCATGTATGTGCATCCACATATATCAGCAATAAAAAATCGGTTTAAGAAATTGTAAGAGGTGAACAACCCTAATGGACAATTTACTGTTAGCGATTTAATTATCAGTTCGTACACTGAAAGAAAAAATTAAAGGGGAGAAAGAAAGTTGGAATTTTTATTCTACTACAACAAATAAGTAACTATAGATTTAGAAAGCTTAATTGGCTTAGTATATCCATTGGGGATTAATAGTTCAATTTTAACATAATGTTTAAAAAAGAAAAAAAAAAATAGAAGTAAACACCACATATATTTGTATGCAAGTTAGTGCATATACATATATAGGTGACGAATAATGTCATAAAAACTGTTGGGATAATATTGAAAACCCAAATCAGCAGTTATGAATGAAATGTATTTTTTTTTGATAACTAAAATATGTACATATATAAATTACACGGGAAAAAATATATATACATATTTATTTATTGCTAGAATTTTAAATGGTCCGAAATACCAATTAATTAAATAAAGAAAGTATAAGCTACACTAAAAGTAATAACTCAATTAACAATAGAATAATTACGGGATTAAAACCAAAAGAAAACTTTAATTAAAGTTTTTAACTAAACGGAATGCAATGCCGTCATATGGATCATATTTATATGCATGAACAGTGCTAAATGCATATAAATATGGAAAAGGTTGCAAAACTTAGATAGAGTTGAATAGGTATAAATTAGGTTTTTCATAAGTAAAAAACTAAGGCATAACAATAAGATATAGGGAAATAAATCCCAAATAAAATATAATTTAAAAAAAAGGTAAAAGGAAATTGTAAGATATCAGTTGAAAACTGCTAAGGATATTGATTGATTAAAAGTATATTAAGATAATAATTGAGAGAAAAATAAATTTGATTAAAGATAAATAAAATAAAGTAGTATGTACAAGAAAATTGAAAAAATCTTAATCGGAAAATACAAAACAAGTATGAATTTTAAAAAAATTTTTTGAAGCAGTAAATAACAATAAATAAGTAAAATGTTAAGAAAATATTTTTGAATAATTCGTTAAGGAGTTGTAGCAAAATAAGTCTACATACATAGAAAACAGGGAAATAAGTCCCAAATAAAGTATAACTAAGTAAATTGTAGAATCTTAATTGAATGATGTTAAGTAAATGTGAATTCTGAAAATATTATTAGGTTTAATTGATTGATTGAGAAGTAAATAACAATAAGTAAAAAAAAAAAAAATATTAAATGATTTTCGAAAATTAACTAGGTAATTCTAACAAGTCATAAGTAAAAATTGATTTTTAAAATAACGTAAATTTGAAATTGTCAAATCAGAAGAACAAAGATTCAGTTTAGAACCAGAATGTATTTAAATATAGAGTAAAAATTTTTAAATATTTTATGTATTATGTCAGAATTGTATAAAATGCAAAATTGTTTGTTTTGAGTTGAAATATAATGAAAAATAAGAATAAATAAGGAATTAAGTTCAATGTCATGTATATAGGTAAATTTAATAATTACCAATTTTCAATAGTTTTAGCAAATAAAAATATTTGATTTAGAAAGCATAGGACTAACTAGGAAAGACTAGATAAATATACAGTAAAATCGTTAACAAAATAGATAGAATCTGCAAAGGATCATGGTACGGCGTTACGACAATAGCAGCAGAGATACCAGAGAGAGAAATCTAAAGAGGGACAGCCAAGAAAGTTGATGTTAAAAAGCCTAGAGTGACGATGATCCATGGTTGCATGCGTTAATGTTCGGACAGACAACAACACTCAATATCATCAGTTGTCTGTCATCCATAGATGACATCCAATCTTGTTGGAAGGGAGGGGGCCGGAGTTGTGCCACTCCTATGTTATCCTGTCACGTCGCCGCGTCAGACGTCTAAAATGACCGGCGTTACCATCTGTAGCTGGTCCAGTTAGAAGCTGAAGTATAGACTTGTCACCAATTGCAAGTCAAACGAATTAAAAAGCAATGGTCCAGTTAGAAGCTGAAGCGTAGACTTGTCACCAATTGCAAGTCAAACGCATTAAAAAGCAATGTTCCAGTTTAGAAGCAGACGCGTTGACTTGTCGAAAATTGCAAGTCCAACGCATTAAAAGCAATGTTCCGGTTCGTAAGCAGAAGCGTCGACTTTCAACCAAAATAAAGTCCAGGCGCTTAAAAATAAACGTTCCAGTCGTAAGCAGAAGCGTCGATTTTTTGTCAAAACATAGTCCGTACGCCAAAATAAACGTTCCAGCGCACAACAGCGGAGCTGACTTCTAGCCAAAAGGAAGTCTAACCGCAAGAACTGACGTAGCAAGAAGAAGAAGTTCCGATTTTGGCCACCGCCAGGCAAAATCAATCAAAGGACAAAACAGCTAAACCTACAAACCGCAAGTAACAAGAACATGGTATGTCACACCGAAGAACCTCAGAAGCTCGAAGCACCGAAAGCAGACCCACAAGGCAAGAACCAAGCGGCAGCAGCAGTAAGCAGCAGCGAGCCATGATCCAAAGGAGCTAGATACAGTTATAGGTAGCCGACTAAGTTAGAGAAATAATTAGGAATTAAAAGAGAAAAAAAAAAAAAAAAAGTTAAAACTACTTTCAGAAGGAAAAAGTCGTTGTTACTTCATAACAACAACTTTTTCTTCCATAAGGGGGGAGGGATGTTGTGTGTTGATCACACGCTGTTATAAATATTCATTGCCTACCGTTAGGGATTTGATGTTATTCATACTCAACTCAGTACTAAGGCTATACTCGTGATAGTTTTAGTACTGCCAGAGAAATAACAGCTAGCATACCTTTAGGAGCTGCTAGTAAAGAACGATAAGCAAAAGAGTTAAAGAACAGCGGGTTCAACGCGGAAGCAATCTGACCCCTATATCATAGATATGTGACTTTATTGGGCACGTCAATAAAGCCAAGTAAGATATATTTCGCAATACTGCGAAATAGTACGTAAACAGATAATGTAAGTTGTAACCATACATGTATGTAGCTAGAGGCATCTGTAAACCTCTAGCTGGTAAGTAATTTGAAAATAAAGAATCAGTTAGTGATCGGAGTTAAAACAGTCGACAAGTGTTTCATTTGAATCGGAGTTAGGTGTGCAAAGATCCCGAACAAACAACGCCGTAACCAGTGTGAGCAGCAGCAAAGAGAAGTGGGAGCGGCAGCGGAGCAGCGGAACCAAGGGTAAGTAGCCTTAACCGAATTTAACACTATCGTTTCTTTTGTTTCATCTCTAGGTAAACAGCTCAGCTGTATTTCCCCTCGCAAGGGAAATATAGCATCAACAAGCTTGAAATTTTTGGTTTCAGGAAAACTCAGATAAACTTTTCTAAAATTGTACAAAATCATGTAGCAACTTTAAAATTTATGTTGGTTATTTAAAAAATGTATTCAAGCGGCTTAAGACTAAAATTTTATTTTAATTTTTTAAGTATATTGCTCAAGCGAAACTTAAAAAAAAAAACCTATGACAACCCTGAAAGTTTATATTAATTTTTTTAAGAAGGTTTCAGAAACTAAGATTATCATATTCTTTATCTTCAATTAATAAAAAAACAAATAAAATAGGTGGGGACAAAATAAGGCATGTTTTGAGAAATTTTTCGGAGATTCACCCATTTACTTGTTGTAACTTATAGGCATTTAATCTTGTACGTGTATGCCTTAAATTGATTACCCAAAGCATTTCAATTCATTTAATTAATGAACAAAAGAATATCTTTATCTTTATCCATATCTTGCAGCATATCGAAACTACATATTTGAAGGTTATTGTGCAAACATCAGTCATCGTCGCGGTCATTGTCGCTCATGCAAAGTTCCATAGTTGGAGGAACAAACTTTTTTGGGTTAAATCCTCTTGCATTAGTGATGAGCGCTGCCTTCGAAGTTAAGTGTTATCTCAGCCAAAGTGAAATATTAAAAGTTTTCAACTTCAAGGTCAGATTTGGGTAGCCACATATGATTTATTGTAATATTGTGAGCAAGCAAACTACTTGCATGTACATATGTTAGTTTTTCAATATATGTACATAAGTGTGTTTGAGTTTATTTCTAATGGCGCTAAAGCTATTAGTCAGAAAAAAGGTTAAACAAACACCCACTTTTTATTCAGAAAAGGTTTGGGTGTGCGCCCTATAAAAAATAATTGAAGCAATGAATAAAAATATTTTGTCTTAAAAAGTTTTTGGGAATATGTTGCTTTTGTTATAAAGTTGCCATTAACTATTTACCAAACAGAATTTATGTGGCTGGCAGGCGTGTCTTTAACCGAGTTTGCTTTGCCAAATTATCTGGTTTAGTTTCCTTGTATTCGTTATTTTGAAGTCAGATTGGGACGCAAACGATTAGAAAAACATGTGGAGATGGATAGATCAACTCAAGAGGTAACATTAATATATATTCTAACTGGTAGTACTCTGTTTGTTAGGTATAAAAATTTTAAAAATTGTTACATTCAAATTCAAAAATTAGCTTTTAAAAATTTTCCACAAAAAGTTAAAGTACTCGTATAGTCGGCTAGAATAACATTTGCATAGAGTTGAGATACTTTTTCTTTAATAGATGATTGTTCGGATAGTAAGAACACTTTCAGTACCTCAGACCTCATACCTCGACTGATTACAAAAGAGTTTAGTCTATGGATTATGCCATAAAAAACATAGGAACAAGGAACTAAGACGTTTATGGGTTTTTGTTACAAAAATTGGACAATGGGTTAGAGAAGAAAAAATCGCAAAGTGCTTGACAGTTTTTACAATACACTTAATTCTGTTATTACACGGTCTTTTTTTACACGGTTTTGATTTAACACGGTTTGAAAATATTTTTTTAATAATATTGAGTTGAGTTTTATTATAATTTTACGGCAGATATCACAAATAGGGGAATTCCCTTATTGTGCATACAAGCAAATTTGAAAAGTGTTTATATTTTGTGAACGTGCTTGGTAAAGACATTTTTTATAGAAAATTTGTTTTTCTAATATTATATTAAATTTAATTTTATTGCTTAAGATAAAAGGTACGCCAAAAAAAATTTTGTATTCATTTAATTTTTAAATTTTTCACTAATTTTAATAGGTTTTAAAGATAAGGAATCATTCACCTATTTTTGTATAAGATCAATGTCTTTTTTTATACGGTTTTTTTCTACACGGTTTTTTCTGGAACCAATCTACCGTGCAAAAACAGAATTAGGTGTATATTAAGCGAAGCAAGCAAAATTCCGATATATTTTTTGTAGAACATTAAATTTAACATTGAAATAGCGTATTTAAAATCTTAAAAAAAAATTGCTTATGCTAAAAATGTTGATACAAAAAAACATTTTCTTACTCTTTTGCCTATAACTTTTTTTGAGTCAGAGAAAGACGAAATCATATCCTAAAAAGCTGGCCAAAAGTCAAAAAATAAAGTATATTTAAATTAACTTTTTATGAACCATATTGTCTAACAGATATTCATAGACCTCAAAAAATGTGTAAGAAAGATCCAGGTATTCCTACATTGCTCTTGGGATCTCTCCAAAAGTTCGCTTCTCAGACGCAAAATTCTGAGAGATAAAAGTAAAAATTAAGTTTTCACTGTAAAATTTGTGTGGTTACTGTAAAACTGAACCGATTTTAATGTTTGAATATGGAATCTCTTTGTAAAAGAAAATACTATCGAACCTCTAAATTCAAAACTTGTAATAATTTATACTTTTTTGACAGTTGTGATTAACTTAAAATCAAATTATTTTACAAAATCAGTTTGCAATGGTTATGAAAAAAGGCCAGAACTAATTTATACCACGTCATACCACCTAGATTTTTTGGATTTAAGAAGATTGAAGCCTTTTCTAACAAATATAAAAAAATTGAGGTGCCCTTTTTTGCACCTTTTGTTTGACGCGATTTTTTCTGAAGCACCCATAGGATAATTTAACTCATATTGCTTACCAAGTGACAACATGTGTTGCTCGCCTGAAATGGAAAAATTTTTATATTATTATACAGCTTATACTCCATGATAACGGAATCTAAAACCCATTTTTATGTAAAATTATTTACCGTTGCACACAACTCTATCAATGTTAAAGTTTTGAAATAAATTTTTAAATTAGATATGAAAACTGTGCAAGTGTTGTTTTTAGCCATTTTGAATCCGCCATTTTGTTTTTTAAAAGTCTAACATCAGATTCGTAATCAGTGACCCCAAAAACCCCCGAGTAAATTTCTTTGTTGGATTTGGTTGAATATTTATGCAATTCGTCCGCCATTTTGAATCCGCCATATTTTTTTTTAAAATCTAACATCAAATTCGTAATCAGCGACCTCAAAAACCCCCAGGTAAAAAATTTCGTTTCGAAACTTTAATGATTTCGACTTTTGGCCAGCTTTTAGGGATTTTGAACTAGTGTGCATTATAAAAAAAAAGTAAATAAAATTTTCTTTAAAATGTTTTATTGAAAAATTTCTTAGGTTAAAAATTTATCGAAATATAGCCAATCGAATATGGACATTTTTTTTAAGCGGTCGGAAAAATGATTTTTACTCATTATCAAGGCCTCTTACGAAAAAAGTGGAGAAGGCAAAAAATGCTTAGAATTGTTCAAAATATGTGTGAGTATTTTTAAAATTTTTTGGGACTTTTTAATTTTTTTTTTTTACCTTTTACCCAAAAAACTCTGAAAAATTTCACACGTATTTTTCGGACGATTCTGAGTATTTTTTGCTTCATAAACTTTTTCGTAAGATGACTTGTTTTTGAATAAAAACCATTCGAGTGGCCTGAAATATTTTTCAATAAAACATATAAAGGAAATTGTATCTTCTTTTCTTATATTGGGGTATATTTTTAACTATCTCTGACTCAAAAAATGTTTTTTTTGGTTTGGTGGGGATATGATTAAACTATAGAGATCGGTTGGTTTTTATATAAGATAAGTTCAGATAAAGCCCTTCCTCGTCTTCTACACAGCAAAAAATTTAGAGATAAAGTATAAACTTATCTATACCAAATATTTATTATTATAAACTTATGTATTCCAATTTTTTTATATAATTTATACAATTTTTTTCTATAAAATTATTCTAAACCAAAAACGTTTAACTTCTAAACCAAAATTGTTATGAACTATAAATTTTATACCAAAATTTATATTTGTGGAAAAATCATTTTGCGCAGCAGTTCGAAATGAAAATTGTTAAAAATAAAAATTTTGAAAGGAGCGCAGTATTAGAAAATAAAGCATAAGTTCTTATTATGAGTAAAATAAAAAAGACTGTGTGGTATGAAAAAGTGGTAAAGTTAGAAAATAGTTTAAAATACTTCCATATGACCTTCCATATAAAATTTTTACAAAAAGATTTTTGTATGGTGATTCTATTAAATTTAAAACAAAATAGCGCAAATTGTATTAATACTTTTTTTGTATACATATTATACGAATAAGTATAAACGGTTTGTATACCAAGTTGTAGCATAGATTGTATACCTAATTTGGTGTGGATTTGTATTCATTCCAATTTGGTTTGAATTTTACACCCAAACTATTTGCATTGTATTATGAATAATTTGGGTTTTTGTCGGTGTTGCCTTCCAAATTATTTTTTCATAATATGTTTCGAGAGTTAATAAGATTTTTCGTAAAGTTACGTTAGACTTGGCTTAGGCAACAGAATCGTTGGCAAGAAAAACCATAAAAATGTCATTTACGCCGTTTTCAAAATCCGAAATGAGCTGAATGAAATAAGGGGAGTTTAGGATTTCACCTTTTAGTACAACATCAGTAACAGGAACAGGGTCAGAGTCACCATATGCGCGAATCACACTATTTACTGTAAGTGTGATATACTTAAGTACAAATATGACTGAAAACATACATAAATATTTTTCATTTTGAAGCAATGATATCTCAAAAGAAGAGTCAATTCGCATTTTCTGTTATTACCCAGTGTGCCAGACGGTTCAAATCTCCGTTTTTTATCCGTTACGTATCAGTAACGGATCCGTAACGGGTAAACAAGCGAAGATATGAACCGTCTGGCACACTGGGTATTTTTGTATTCAATTGTCCTGGATTAACCGAGATCTACTCCAAAATCACACGCCCCAAAAACATTTGTGCCTTCTGTAATATGAGTAAAATTAAATCACGTGTTGTGCATTATTATGAAAAATTTATTTCAGGCTGATGTCACTAATAGCCTTATTCGAATTATTTTCAATTAATAGTTAGAATAAAATACATATAACTTCAAATGAAATATGTAGGGTCTTATAGCTATTATATTACAAATAATTATTATTCACTTTGCATATTTTTATCTCGACTTTAATATTAAGGTTAATGGTTTTGCATTACTCACTTAAGCAAAAAGAAAAATATTATTTTTAACCAAAGTGCTTGCTGTAAATTGCCACCCACTACAATTCACTTGCATTGGCAAAGAAAACAAAATTATGCGCAAAACCCTTAGGTTCCAACGCGAAAGAAGTCACCACTCACCATGTGCTGACATTGAAACATTTAACTCTGAATCGTGCAACATTATCCATAGATATAATTATTTGCAAGCAATTCAATTTTTATAGATCTTTAAAATTTCACATAAAAATTAATTGTATACTATATACACACACCTGAAAGCACAGTTTTAGTTCGAATCAAAAAGTGATTGTCAAGTTCAACTTCAAAAAGGCCGCTTTGATTTACGTCAACTCATGCGAGTGTTCACGGATTCACGGATGCATTAATATGCAGCAAAATACTTAGTTGATTTAGTGTACTACTTAAGTTAAGTGATGCGTTAATGTTTGCAATAATAAAATCGGTGAATGGGCCATTTTTTTTATCTCAAATTGATTTTAATGATATTGTTTATTCTGAGTATAATGGAGAATTATCACATCAAAAATTATGTTGCAGTCTTACCTTCACTGTAGTGATGAGACATTCCATGTAGCTTGATTATGGTCAAATGCATATGTTTGTTTGTAAGATTTTATAAATGTGATAGAATTTACTTCAAGTTCAAGTATCATCATTGAGGTGAAGTTTAAAAGCTGACAATATGGCATTGTGCGGAGTTGAGCTTATTCATAAGCATGCTTGATAAATTGCTTGCTTTTTGTAAGTGAATCGAAAATAAAAAATTTTGAATGCTTATGTAAATAAAAATCTTGAGAAAGTCGAAAAACTTAAAAATTTTAGAAAATTCGAAAAATGTAGAAAAATTCGAACTATGCTTGGTTTTTAATTCAAAGCATTAGAAACGTGAGGAATCCGTTCCAGTTTTTTTTTTTTTTTGATGGAAGATTTAGTTTTTCGTTTGTCATGGTATTTGTTTTCTCTTCCAAGGCCAAGTTGGTGAAATTAGCTATTTTGAATGTCTTTTCAAAATCTGTAATGACTCTAAAATCGAATTGGTTTTTTTTACAGAGATGACAAAACGTGTGACATGAACCTGTGCTATTTACGTTGCCACCAATGCATTAAAAAGCTGTTCAAATTTTGGATATGACACTCAAATCAGAATTTATATCAAAAGCATAATATGTATTAAAATATAAGACTCTAATGGTTTTATGGTGATAACAGCAGAATTTATATGAAAAATATAGAAAATCTAACAGACACCTTACGAAGCAAAAAATTCACATTGATAAAATCATGACGGCAATACCAAACAACTTTGATTGATGACATGCAGCAACACAACATTAACAGAATAAAAAAAAAAATAAAAAAAAAAATAAAAAAAAGTAGCATAAATTAAAGTAAAACAAACTGAGTAGAATGTAGAATACAACATACCAAAAAAAGGTAAAATTGTTGTCAGTACCAATAAAGTCACAAGGAAAAAAGGACCAAATTCAAGAATCATAATGACTTTGTAAGCAACGCCCAGCACTGTGCCAGTCATCATTAAGGACGCCCACCATGATTTAGCTTCTAAGTAAGTAGGTAATAGGATGAGCATTAAGAATCAACGAAGCTTAGATGAACTTGGACTTACAAAAGTTTGTTGAAAAACCAACAAACTTTCTTTTTTTTTTATTTTTTTATATGGAGAAATGGCGGGAATTTTTATTTAATGTTGCTTTCTATATAGCTGCAAACATGCATACATATGTTTATGTATATGAGAATGGAAGCTCAAAGAAAAAATTAATTAGAGAAGTTGCTAATTTATACGTATTTTTTCCTTTTCCAGTATATTAGCATAATCTTTTTTTAGCACCAAAATCTAAAATTTTTTTTTTTTATGTTTGTATTTATTAAATGACTTATTAATGACTTTAACCCTTTGCTTTTAAGCAGCCAGCATGACTCCTGAATGTAAGATTGTCGTCGTTAGCCTTTTTTGTGTTGACGTCATATCGTTATGTATTACGTGTTTTGTATTTCTTACGAAAACATTCCCTTTGCTTAAGCGTATTCTTTCCATATTTCTTTTTTATACTTTATTTTGTCAACAAAAGTTAATAACTTTTACGCACGTGGTGCCAAAATTAAAATTCTACGCATAAAGACTGTACCTGTAAGCTGTTGACATAACACCTCATGCTGCGAGTGTGAGAGATTTTGTGTGAATGTACCTATTGTTTTTTTTCTTTGCTATATAATAATAATAATAATATTATCCTCGTTACAAAGTGAAAAAATGTTTTTTAACAAAAATCTCTGTAATGAGGCATATTTGAAGTTATATCATAGGTACTGAACAGTATAAATATTTTTTGTCAATTTTAACTTTTGAAATTTTTCAGTTGGATCATCACTTTTTAAAGATATTTGAACTTCATACAAAAGTCTTAATTGAGGGGGTTAGAAGCAAAGGGGTACAAGTAACAAAAAGTAAATATTGAGTAAAATATAGTTAAAGTTAACGTTGCTTCATAAATTGCAGAGTGAGTTAAAAAATAAAATATTGCGCGTCAAATATCATCCAAAGTATGCTCCATCTAATGTTGTTTTCAAATTTTTTCTATGAGTCCCCCTTTAAAAGTTATTAGTATTTCAGTGAAAGCCTACACCATTTTACTAACATTTTTTTTTGTAGTGAAAATGGAGTAAAGTTAGCACCGTGTAGCAACTAACATAGCAGAAGAAAAAACTTAGTATCATAACTCTAAGAATCCTTAAAACGTTCTCTGTTTAAGGTATTTTTTTAAATTTTTATGGAGGTTCGCTTTTAAAAGTTATTAGTATTTTACTGAAAGCCTACCGCACTCGTTACTTTTCCTTTCAAAACGAAAATATTTTATTCAATATTTTAAACTCATTTAGAAGCAAAGGGGTACAAGTGCGGTAGACTTTCACTAAAGTACTAATTACTTTTAAAAACAGACCTCTAGAAAATTTTTAAAAATACCTTAAAAAGGGAATTTTTCAAGGATTCTTAAAATTGAGGTATTTAATTTTTTCTTAACCTATGTTAGATGTTACGATGCGCTAACTCTGCTTCTTATTTACTAGAAAAAATTTTTTTCAATTTTGTTTTAAAGCAAATCTATAATTTTGTGAACTGGCTTACCTTAATGGGGCTCTATAGAGTTGTAGGAACTCAAAAGCTTAGGTAATGTTTGTTTCATAAATAAAGCAAAGCTCCCACTACCTATTCTCATACTTAACTCAATTTTTCGTAATTTGTCACTTGTACCCCTTTGCTTCTAACCCCCTCAATTATATTTGTCTGAAGTTAAGATATTTTTATTTCAATGGATAACACTGTACTAGTTGAAAATTTGGTCAGACGGGAAATAGGTCATTCTTACCTAATTTGGGCATGGGGAATTCAGTGGTGTTAACCGTTTTGCTAGATAGGTTCATAGCCCCATACAAAAAGTTCAAATCAAAATTTTGTCTAGAAAGTGGTTTTTGCCATAAGCAATCTCTTATTAAATTGTGATTAATCTATGTTTTTTATTAAAAGTATATTTTCCTGTTCAGGATGTATTAATTGGCAATGGAGTTGCTATTTTTTTTATCAATTTATCGGATACTTCTTAACTAAATCCTTAATTTTTACCGAATTTTCTTATTAGGTGAGTGCTAGACGGACTTGAGTATGCAAAATATGAGTACCGAAAACTGAGCTGAGATTCTCATAAGTCTGACTACAAGTATCAAGAAAGTGGATGCTGTCTGGATCTGTGGTGGTCTATGTTTTTAAGCCCCTACTCCGGTCCAGCCTAAACATGGTTTTCCGTTTTCAATTTTTATAGCAATTTATGATGGATCGGGACCTTCTTTTCTATCACGTCAGGATCCTGAATTATCCTTGCACAAAGTGAAAAAATCACTGTTTTGAGGTCTACTAAGGACTATATACACGCCTGTCCTATGGGTGATTTGAATAAAATTTTCGAGTACCCCATTTTTTTTACGGAATTCTGTTAAACATCGTATTTTGACATGTTTTCAATAAAAAATTTCAAAATTCTTAGACCACCTCGGAAATGATCGGCTATCGAACGATTTCTATGTTGCTATAGCCGAAGCAAATAAGGATAATTCTAAAAAAATTGTTCCAAACGAATTTTTTTTCTGGATTTGTACTCACTAATGCATAAAAAATAACGTGTGAAAAGAACACTTCACAATAGTCTGCCCCAAAAAAGTTATTCAAGGTCAAAAGTTGGGAAAATATTTTTTTTTCAATTATTTCGCTTACGGCTGCAATTACGAAAAAAAATGGTCGACAGTTATTTACTGAGTCAACAGTTGTCTAGCTTCAATGATTAACTACGAAAAAGCCACATTAATTTTTTTCCTATTATTCATGGTTTAGGAGGTATGTCAATTTAAAAAGTTTTAAAACTTCGTGATATTTATATGTTGTACTTTTTAAATTGAGATAATTCTCGAACGAATAATTGCACAAAAAAAGTATAAGCAGACTTGTTTGTAGAAAATTATATTCCCTACAAACCGTTCTCAGCTTTTTTTCCGTATGACCTATGGCTAAGGAGATATCTTTCATAAAACGTTCAAATTTTGAAAAACTAGTTTGCTAAGAAATTCTCTGAAGCTGTTTTCGCTCGATAAAAAGGAACGGTATCTATTTTATTAAAATTTACATGATCTATATATAATATTTGATACACATACACGAAATAATTATCGTTAAATTTTTTTACTTAAAAAAAAAAAAAAAAAAATGGCGAATTTTGAGTGAATTCTTTAAGTTTTGAATAAAAAAATTCTTTGAAAGAAGTATGAGGAATTTTGGTCTAGTTTTTACGAATTTTTTATTGGTTTTGAAGACGTGAATGTTCGCAGTTTTTACGTTTTTGCCAATTTTTAATTTTTTTTTTTTTTTTTTTTTTGAAGAAAAAAAATTTAACGATAATTATTTCGTATATGGGGAAATCTCAGCAAGTGTGGACTTTTCGAAAAAAAAAGTTATTTTTCAAACATATGGCACCCTTTTTTGGACCGCGAATTACACAGGCTTACAAAATAAAAAATGTCATGGCGTTTTGACCAGACTATGTGTTCTAGGACTTTGACGTCCTGAATCCAAACCTTGGGTTCGTTTTTTTCCAGAATGTCTGAGAAAAAAGATTTCAAGGTCATATATAGATCGAAATGGGGTTCATGTGTCGTTTAGTGATAAATTCGCTAAAATTCTGAAACTAAATTTTAATCATTGAGCTCTTAGGTCTTCAAAAGAATATGTGATCAAAAAGGGTATCTCGGACTTAGTTTCGGAGATATAGCCATCGGAAGATCAGAATATGAATCTTCTATGAAAACCGCTATAAGTTGGGAACCCCTGGATGAATTCGAAAAATATTGGTGTCATATGAAAGGTTACTGTTACTGTTTTTGTTGTTGTTGTTGTTGTTAGTGTTGCTGATTTATTTGTTGTTTTAATTGAAAAATTTCACAATATTTCAAAAAAGCTCATATCTCGAAAATTGTGAATCCAATTGAAAATATGCTCAAATACCTTTCATACGACACCAATATTTTAGAAATCCATCAAAGGGTTCCCAACTTATAGTGGTTTCCATAGAAGATACATCTAGATCTTCCGATGGCTATATCTCCAAAACTAGGTCCGAGATACCCTTTTTGATCACATATTCTTTTGAAGGACTAAAGATTCAATGATAAAAAATTAGTTTCCGAATTTTTGCGAATTTATCACTAAACGACACATGACCTCCATATGACCTTGAAATATTTTTTTCAGACGTTCTGGAAAAAAACGGACACGGGATTCGGATTCAGGACGTCATAGTCCCATAGAGAACACATAGTCTGGTCAAAACGCCATGACATTTTTTTATTTTGTAAGCCTGTGTTATTAATTTGAGATACATTAGAAGTATTTTACAGCCAGCGTTACAGACTTTTTTCGATCGCCTCCCCCAATTAGTCAAAAATCTCGCGTCACGGTGTTTGTGTTTGAACTCCTCTGAAATGGCTCGACCGATTTTTAGTAAATTTTTTATATGTATTTGGTAGGTATGGAAATCGGTTATAAAGTATTTTTCATTCCACAAGAGTGTATATTTAGGGTGGCCCCCATACAAAAATATTTTTTAAATCGGATTTTCTCACATACCGGTTAATCGATTCACATTAATTCTACACCACGTGGTTTTAATATTAAGTTGCACAGCTTTAACTATAAAACTTTTATTTAGGGTGGCCCTAAAAAATTTTTTAAATCGTATTTTTTCACATGGAATTTGCCTTTTATATCAAGAGGCACAGCTTAGGTTAAAAAATTTTTATTAAAGGTGCATATTCACGGTGCTTGTGGGAGAATTTAAATCAAATTTTGATGTACCTCGGATTTTTTTGTAAATTCTTATTATAGATGTCAAAAGAAGTTATTCTATGCAAAAAATAAAATTATGGAGGTGGCGCTTTTTTTAAAAAACGATAAAAATCGAAATTAAAGATAAATAAGTGGTTTTACGTAGTTAAATGCATTTTATTGATAATAATAAGTATAACAAAACAATACAATCAAATTTTTTTCCAGATTCTGTTTACTTATCGTTCAAATGATGTATAAAAATATTTTTACCCGTGACTCCTCGACTAAATTTTGAGATAATCCCTTTTCCAATTGGGGCATTTTCCCATACAGAAAAATAAAATTTTTTTTAACTACATTAAACAAAAATCAAAATAATCACATTTGATGTGTTTTGCGATGCTACAAGCGAATATGACCTCAGAATCGCTCTATCGTGTATAGTTTTTGAGATATTCTAACCTAAAAACCGAAAAAAGTCGTTTTTTGCCATTTTTTTAAGCTATATAACTATGTAACATATCATTTATTCGTTAAATCTGGCTAACGAACTTGGAAGTCCTGATTTTTTCCTTTAAAACCTTATTTAAATTATGTTTGTATCTTTATTGTTCTAAGAGATATCGTAGACCAAAATATTGGCTAAACGGGTTTTTTGCACTTTTGTGTCTTTTTAGGTTAGGATATCTTTGAGGGAAAAAAAGATATCAACATAATTTAAATTAGGTTTTGAAGGCCAAACTTAGGACTTTGAAGTTGCTTACCAGATTTAACGAAATTAAAATTTCTTTCACATTTGAAACATGTTCAACGAACCGGCTGAATTTAAAAGTAGTCGGTTCGTTGAACATGAATTTAGAAGTAGCCGGTTCGTTGAACGGTTACCGGACATAATCCCAACGGACATAATCCCCATTTCGTAAATGGGGATTATGTCCGAAAATTTTTCGGTCATAATCCCCATTTTGGCCATGGGGGTTATGTCCGCAAATTTTTCGGACATAATCCCAATAGGGGTTATGTCCGAAAAATTTAATTAAGATTGAACAAAATTTTTGCAATAATCCATTTAAAAAATTTATATAGTGTTGGATGTTATAGACTGATCCGCGGCCGAAGGCCGCCGCGAAGCCGGTGTTGGATTTTTGGGAGTTTTAAATCCTGAGCTGCGGCCGCAGGCCGCCCACTTACCCCTACCCTTATGTAAAATTACTGTGGAATTTTTGGGAGTTGTAAATCGTGAGCTGCTTCTGTGGTCAATAACAAAATATCGTTATGGGGACTATGTCCGTTTTTTCCTGGGGATTATGTCCGAAATACTTGCGGACATAATCCCCATTGAAAAAATGGGGATTATGTCCGAATTACTTGCGGACATAATCCCCATATCGTGAATGGGGATTATGTCCGTGGGGATTATGTCACGGCACCTCGTTGAACATGTTTCAAATGTGAAAGAAATTTTAATTTCGTTAAATCTGGTAAGCAACTTGAAAGTCCTAATTTTTGCCTTCAAAACCTAATTTAAATTATGTTGATATCTTTTTTTTCCTCAAAGATATCCTAACCTAAAAAGACACAAAAGTGCAAAAAACCCGTTTAGCCAATATTTCGGTCTACGATATCTCTTAGAACAATAAAGATACAAACATAATTTAAATAAGGTTTTAAAGGAAAAAATCATACATAGTTATATAGCTTAAAAAAATGGCAAAAAACTACTTTTTTCGGTTTTTAGGTTAGAATATCTCAAAAACTATACACGATAGAGCGATTCTGAGGTCGGATTCGCTTGAAGCATCGCAAAACACATCAAATGTGATTATTTTGATTTTTGTTTAATGTAGTTAAAAAAAAAATTTATTTTTTTGTATGGGAAAATGCCCCAATTGGAAAAGGGATTATCTCAAAATTTAGTCGAGGAGTCACGGGTGAAAATATTTTTATACATCATTTGAACGATAAGTAAACAGAATCTGGAAAAAAATTTGATTGTATTGTTTTGTTATACTTATTATTATCAATAAAATGCATTTAACTACGTAAAACCACTTATTTATCTTTAATTTCGATTTTTATCGTTTTTTTAAAAAAGCGCCACCTCTATAATTTTATTTTTTGCATAGAATAACTTCTTTTGACATCTATAATAAGAATTTACAAAAAAATCCGAGGTACATCAAAATTTGATTTAAATTCTCCCACAAGCACCGTGTATTTAGAGTGGGCCTCATATAAAAATTTTTTTTTAAGGTTATACTGCACCGATTATCATGAAAGTAAGCATGGAAATTCTCGTATACCTAGATATTCTTCGTTTTGACTATCAAGCCTTCGGGTGACCTTCGGAAAACTTTGGGTGGCCCAGAAAATTATCAATTAGAACTTGATGAA
This sequence comes from Calliopum simillimum, assembly GCA_951812925.1. Classification (NCBI taxonomy): domain Eukaryota; kingdom Metazoa; phylum Arthropoda; class Insecta; order Diptera; family Lauxaniidae; genus Calliopum; species Calliopum simillimum. The sequence continues at coordinate 108,150,217 of OX638368.1, forward strand.
AGTTTGCCATAGATATTTTCCCTCCAGTGTACCCAGATATTCTTCGTTTTGACTATGAAGCCTTCGGGTGGTCTTCGGAAACCTTCGTGTATAGCATAAACACATTTTCATACTCATTCCCAAATTTTTAGCTCAATTGGCTTAGTAGTTTCTGAGTGATAATGCTTCACACACATACACAGTCATTATATGGTCATTAAAAAATCATATTTCATGAGGAATATTGCGAAAAATAATCGCCCCCACAGCAGCATGTTAGAAACCGAGACCTATTCACACCGAAGTCCACACTTGCTGAGATTTCCCCATATATGTATCAAATACTATTTGAAGATTATGTAAATTTTAATAAAATAGATCCCGTTCCTTTTTATCGAACGAAAACAGCTCCAGAGATTTCCTTAAGAAACTAATTTTTCAAAATTTGAACTGTTTGTGAAAAATATCTCCTAAACCATAGGTCGTACTAAAAAAAGTGCTAAGAATGGTTTGTAGGAAATATAATTTTCTACAAACAAGCATATGTTTATTTTTTTTGTACGATTAGTCGTTCGAGAGTTATCTCAATTTTAAAAGCACAACATATAAACATCGCGAAGTTTTTAACTTTTTAAATTGACATACCTCCTAAACCATGAGTAATAGGAAACAAATTTATGAGGCTTTTTCGTAGAAAATCATTAAAACTAAGCAATTGTTGACTCAGTAAATAACTGTCGACCACTATTTTTTCGTAATTGCAGCCGTAAGCGAAATAATTGAAAAAAATTTATTTTCCCATTTTTTGACCTTGAATAACTTTTTTGGGGCATACTATTGTGAAGTGTACTTTTCACACGTTATTTTTTATGCATTAGTGAATACAATTCCAGAAAAAAAAAAATCATTTGGAACTATTTTTCAGAATTATCCTTATTTGCTTCGGCTAAAGCAACATGGAAATCGTTCGATAGCCGATCATTTCCGAAGTGCTCTAAGGATTTTGAAATTTTTTATTGAAAACATGTTGAAATACGATGTTTAATAGAATTCCGTTAAAAAAATGGGGTACTCGAAAATTTTATTTAAATCACCCACAGGACAGGCGTGATATAACAAAACAGCAAATAGTAAAATTAATTTTCGTTAATGACTACGGATAGTAAAAATTACCCTTAAAAAGCCGTACTTTAACTATTTTTCAATTGCATTAATACATCCCAAGATATAAGCCTTTAAAAAAAGGATATCTCGCAATAACATACAAAGGCTATTTCCGGACCAAAAAACTATTAACTTTAAATTTTATTATTCTTACCAATAGCAATATTTTATTGTAAAAATTTCAAGCCTTTGCAGTACAAGCCTTTGCAGAACAATACAATATGACAAATGATAGTTCTATTCTAGATTTAGTGAATAAACCCACAAATGACTGAGCAAAATATAAAATTTTATGAAAATTCGGAAGAAATTAACGTAAAAGTACAAAAACATCCAATAAATTGATCAAAAAGCTAGCAATTCGAATGCCCAGTAATTTGTCATGAACTGGAAGATATACTTTTGATGAAAAATCATTGGTTAATCAGGAGTTACTAAGAGATTCTTTATGAAAAACACCTATTTCCAGACGAAATTTTGATTTGAACTTTTTGTATGGGGTGATGAACCAATCCAATTCCTCGTACCCAAATTAGGTAAGAATGACCTATCTCTCGCAAGACCAAAAAAAAAAAAAGGTCCCAAAAACTAGCGCAGTGTAATTTCGAAAGTAAGTAAGAATCCAATAGAAAATTTAAAAGAAAAATTTATTAAAAAAGTTTATGACTCCGGAACAAAACGCAGCAAAATTATTGTTGCCCTGTTAATTTCCTTGTGATCATATTTCAAAAAGTAAAACAATACACTATGCAACAATTTTAAGAAAATGTGATAGGGACAAGATTTGGCTATACTGGAACGGTAACCCTACCATAGCTGAGTAAAACTCCCGATGGGTTTTGCAAAGCTAGCTGCATAACGGTTTTTATCTACCTATAAAGTAATAAAAATAACTTTTTGATAAAAATATTTAAAAAAAAAAAAATATAGAGGGTACACCCACAAAATGGCTTTAGAAAAGAAAAAAGATTTTTTCAAAAGCTCATACTTTTCTACACTAACCCTAAAAATTTCATTGAAATTGGAAAGAAAGCCGAGGAGCTGTAAATTTTCAAACCTTCGAAGTAATGATGACAACAGAGATAGAGTATTGGCTCGAATTGATACTGAGGACAAAACTACGCTTCAATCTTAGATATATTCAAGGAAGGCGTCAGAAAAAAAAGAAGGGGAAAATTGACCAAATGTCTTCTTGTGAGAAAAAAGATCATTATGGGAAGAAATTTTCAAGTGATGAAGAAGTGAAGGTAAGAAAAATGTATTAAAGTGTATATTCACTCCTTCCTCCCCATACCAAGGTCTAAGAAACGTCCCCGCGAACTTATATGAATCTTACACAGCATTTTCTTGAACTAAAGAATTTAGATTTTTCCATTCTCAGAAAAACGCTTTTATTCCTGGATTCAAATTGATTTATGAAAACAAAAACATTTCGAAATGGTTCAAGCTCAGATACAAAAACTTTTTACTATCGTATCAAGAGAGAATAGCCCAAAACCAGAGAAATAATAAAATAATGAAATTCAGTAAAATGTACCGTCAGAATAAAAACAGCAGCGTTTTAAAAATGGAAATAACTAAAAGGCGGGAGACAGGAAACGGAAATATGGATTTCTCCAAATTGTCAGTGTTTTGTCATATGACAAGAAATTTACAAAATTATGCAAAGCGGTTACTTTAAATCAAACATTTCTTACTTAAACACTCTGCTATAAAATTGAAACGGAGAAATATTCTCCTGCATACTTTTGGGAGCATAAGTTTCATTTGTCGTTTAGCTGGGGAACTGACAGCTGTTCAAAAAACAGCTGAGAGAGAGAACACAAGCAAAGCTTTTTGTGCACCCTCACATTCAATTCACTCTTGCTGTTTTGTTCTCTGCCTCACTCCTACATTTCCAGTTCATAGACTGGAAAACGGAGAGTTTTCCTTTGGAATAATTCATTTCGTTTGTAAATAATAAATTTCGTTTCCAATTAACACATACGCAGACAACGTCTCCGCCTTCTTCTTTGTTGTTTTCAGCAAAAGGACTATTAACAAAATTGTTTCAGTATGTGTTACTATGCCGGTGTTTGCTCTTTTGATTGTATACGTTCGAGCTGCGTATTGTAGGCCACTCCCTCGCAGCCATATTGAATTAAATGTCAAACTTTCAGCAGCTCAAAATTTTGTAGCTGAATACAAAAAAAAAAGAGAAGCCGAAGAAAAAACTCAAGCGGTCGATAATTCTATTAAACGAAAAGCATAAGGATGATGGAAAAAGGAAGGTGAACATTTTTGGCAATGGAACATGTGCCATTTGTCAATGTGTTTCACATGCAATGAATTTAGGTTACAACAATAACAACATGATGGCTGCTGCAATGGCTGACAATGTTTTTCACATAAAAGTGCTGTTGGTGTAGTTGTTTTTGCTTTACATATTTGTATATGTGTTTGTGTAAGTAAGGTCATCGAAATGTCAAAAGATGCATTTAGCGTTTAACATGAAAATACCAACAGCAACAAAAAAAAAAATATCCCCCAACTTACTTATACTGAATTTTATAAGCAACATTGTTTTAGTTGATTAAATTTCGCTTTCTTTGTTGAATAGCACTTAAACTGCCTGAGCTTCAGTACGTATGTGAAGGGAAATATCAATTTATCAAAATGTTAAAAAAGGTCAAGTTATCAAGATGCATAGCAACAAAAATATAATAAATGTCAAATTGATTATGCAAATAATCGACTTATCAAATTGTCCAATCAAATCAAATTAAATTGTTAAATTAATGCGTCAAAATATTTGATACTTTATATCAAATCATCGAATCAATTTATTGTATAAAATGGTTCAACAGTAAAATCATCAAAATGTTGATCTGTAAATATGTTTGTCAAAAGATAATACTTACTGCAAACAAACAAATATCCCAAAACCAACTCAAAAGTTAACAGGACTCTTGAAAACGATATCTGCATTATTTTTTTCCATTCCGAGAAAAACCAATGGAGCACTTTTGATTCTACTGAAGGCTCATTTTAGCTAGAAAAAAATGTTTTTTGGTCAAAACTTTTTTTTCCATTACAAAACGGATACCCAAGGGTGCTTTAAAAATAAAGATTTTGTCCTTATAAAAATTTTGCCGTTTAAAAATTATAAATTTATTCTGGGTGTATAGATCATATTCGCGTCCAAAAATCGATTTTTTTAAGTTTTTCAACTTGCGTTCGGAAAAGCGATTTTTTGCTCAAAAGCTAGGCATCTTTCGAAAAATGTGTATACAAAAAAAAAAAAAAAAAAATGCTTAGAATTGTCCAAAGACTACGAGTGAATTTTTTCAGAATTTTTTCAAATACAGGCCTGTTCCGAAATCTATGTGGTTTCAATTACTTTTCATTTCGGTAACTTTTTGATGAAAATGGTAAAATCGAATTTTTCGAACTTTTTGCGGTTTTTTAAGAATATTTCCTAAATGGTTACTTTTTCGTTGTTGCAGATCAATATTATTTGTAGAACTTGTAATTCTCCCCAAAAGAAATTCTAATACTTTTTATCGTTCGATTCACCGCTTTCATCAAAAACTCTCCAAAATGAAAAGTAATTGAAATCACAAGGATTTCGATTTATAATTTTTCAAAATTTGATAAAAAAAAAAATTTCAAAAAATTCTGAAAAAATTCGCACCTACTAATTCTTTGAAAGATTCTAACTATTTTACGCTTTCTGAAATTTTTTCGTAAACCTAAATGACGAAATTTATTTTTAAAAAAATATCGTACTTAAAATTTTCCAAATACTTTTTAAATAAAAGCTCAATTTCTAAGCTTTGTAATGGTGTATCATTCATAATGAGATTCAGTCATGAGTTTTCGACTTTTTAATTTGTCAAATTAAACTATCAAATTAAATTGCTCTATATATGGTAAGCCAAATTGTATGAAAGAGGTCTTACTGACGTCGGGTATCCTTCTTTATGAAAGCTCATTCAATTCTAAGGAAAAATTCCCAGAGAACCGGATCTTTACATTCAACTTTAGCTCGCCACATTTTCGATTGAATATTTTACTTCGCATCCGTACTTCCGCACTAATATTGTATTATAAATTCAAAAATAACTCTGTCTGTCCGTTGCCTTTACGCGACCTAACCGCTAAACCCATTAAGATAAAATTTTGGTACGGTTATAGTTAGAGACCATATGAAGAACATTGGATAGTTTCTATTACTAATATTATTCCTTAAAAGAGTAAAGAAGGCGATAAAAAATCCCAAGCTACCAAATTTTCAGCTTCATTGGTCGAATAGCTTCTGAGTGATAATACGTCAGACACACACAATGATTAATTCCCCATACAAACTTCTACCCCCTTTCCACCCTTTTATGTGATGATTTTAGAGATAAAAGCTATGTTGTGTTCTTCTTGTGGTCACAAGCTATCTCCATAATGAATTTCATTAAAATCGGTTCAACTGTTTAAGCATGAAAAGGTAACAAAAATACAGATTTACTTTCGAATTTATAATAAACTAGCTTTTCCAATTAAATTAATTCAAAGAATGTTAATTTTTTCCAATGCAAATTATTTACGTACCAAATACCATCTTCGTGCGTTAAATAGTTTCAGAACGTGGAACGCTCATTTTTCCCTTGAGCATTATTTGTCCCGATACTCTCAACACATATACCGAATCTAATCCATGTCCGTTAAATATTTTCAGAGATATGATAAATTAAAAACGAAATATACGAAAAAAAAAATTTTATAAATTTTTACTTCCGACATCCAAGATAGACCCTTGGTGCAAAAAACTTTTTTCTTCTAAAATAAAGCCAAGGAACGCGTAGAAAATACGAAAAAACCAAAATCAAAAAAAAATTCTTAATTTTTGGTTCTGTCATCTAAGGGGGAAACGTTGGGTGAAAACATTTTGTTTCCACTAAAATGTCGTTCCTTAGTGTTAACCCTATCTTCAAAAAATTTATCAATTTTGTTGTTATCAAAGGATCAAATTAATCTGTTAAATTTAGTTTCTCATATTTTTAACTTACCATATTGTCAAATAAGTATATTGTCAAACTATTTAATAAATCAAAGAATACATTCATCAAATGGTACATCCGAAAAATTATTAAAATGTTAAATTGTCAAAAAGTCCATTAGCAACTAAATATTCATATTGATCTGTCAAGTTAACTTGGAAATATTTCAATCTTCTAGCCAAGTTGTCATCTTATCAAATTAAGCTGTCATAATAAATTATTACGTCAAAAATGTCAAATGACCAAACGTATCAAATCGTTTATTGTCAGATCAAAAAACATACAAGTCACTCAAAAACCTCGTAAGCTTGGAAAAACTGTCAGTTTACGAGGTTTTTCGAACTGACAGTTTTTTAGGGCTTGTGTTGTTTTCGAGGGACTTCCATGTTTTGTGGAGTATCCTAATTGTCTAGTTTTAGAATTTCCAAAATATGTATTTCAGAAAATTTTGAGAATTCCAAATGAATTTTCGACTCTTTGAATCAAATCGAATCTTTTAGTTATTGAATACATGCAAACAGCCACACGCACATACACACATTGTGTCATTCCTTTACGCTTTGAGTGCTGTGTGATATTTTCCATTTTCGTTTCCGTTGATTTTGGCAGCCATTTGCTTTTTTTTTTTGCTGTTGTGTGTGATATATAGCATCCGTCCTTTTTGAAATTCCACCACTTTTATCTACAAGTACGATAGCACAAAAAAAAAACAAACTGCTTTGGAATGCGAATGTTGTTCAGCGGGGAAGTAAGCAGACGCAAGGATGTCGAAACCATAATTCGTGCCGAAAATACTAATGTAAATTTTGTTGTTTGCCATTGTTTGTCTGTTTTCTCCTACACATTCCTATTATTTTATGCTTTGTCTCTGTCTCTCTCTCTCATTTATATTTTGTTGTTTTTCTCTCATTCTGTTCTACTACTTACTTATGTTTGTATGTAAGGATGTATCACAACTAAAGTGTTTCTGATATTTAATTTTTATTTCATTTAATTTGTGATATTAAAGATATTGTTGTGCTCGTAATGGCACAAGTATCGTACTATACGAGAGTAAAATACTCGTACATATTGTAATGTTTCGTATTTCATTTGGATTTGTTATTGTACACGTACATAGTACATAGTATGTACTGCTCCTTCTGAGTAAAAGTATTTGATTCTTCAATTTGCTGTTAATTGCATTAACGTACTTCAAATTAATTCTGATAAAAACATTTTGTATTTGTATTTTGTCCATGTCCTTGCGCTTGTGGGGAATTGTTATTTTCTAATTTTGGTTTATTTTATTTAGAAATTAGGGTGTTTATTAATGTCTTGTTAATTTATGTATTGTATATAACTAGGTACAAAAGTTAGATTTTGTTGGTACATTTGTTTGTCCTGTATGAAATTCAGGAATTATCAAACGATGGGCAATGCCACTCCTCACAATATTAAAATTAATCAGGTCTAAAACTATTTGACGTTAATGGACAAATTCGGACAAGAGGGCGTGGCACCTCTTATATAAGCAATAGTTTCAAAATGCCATACTGAAAGTGTTTTTTGAGATAATCCAACCAAATTTCACTTAGATACTAAAAACAGTATATGCAGGCTCGCAGTAAAAATAGGGCACATCGCACAAGAGGGCGTGGTACCAACCATATTAACAAAAGTTTCAAAATGCTAAACTGAAAAAGTTCTTGAGATAATACAACTAAATTTCACCCAAACACTAAGGGCTATAAATGTAAGCTCTGAGCAAAAACTGGGTGAAATCGGTGAAGAGGGCACCTTCCATATAATCAAAATTTCGAAACATTGCAGTGTAGGGTATTTAATGTTTGGCTAGGCCAAAGGTAACACCCTTACTAGTTTCTTATTCGAAGTGTAAATTTTTCAAATATTTAGTAAAAAATGAACTGAAAGTGGAAAGAAAGAGGAGATTCAGTGCATTTTCAGCTCAGTCAGTTTTAGTTTTTCGATAAAGAGTTTTCCTGCATTTTTTAAAAAAAAAGTTTAAAAATTTTGCAAAAGAACGCAAGTGTGCGTCATTCTCCGCATAAGTTTTTTTTTATACAATAGTACTAAACATGTTAATTTATCTTTATATAACCAAACCAATTAAAAATTAGACGGGCTATCCACCAGTTTAAATTTTTTTTTAAAAAAATTGCTATTTTCATTGTGATATAACTGTTTTTGCAACATTTTGTCATTCTCTGTTTAGTCATTCTCCGCCCGTTTTTTGCAACATTTGGTCATTCTGCGTTTAATAACACTCCAACTGGTTTTTTTTATTTTTGCTTAAGCCATTTATTTAAAAAATAAAAATTTAAATTTAGTCTTAAAACACTTAAATAAACTTTTCGAAAATCCATCATAAATTTTAAGGGTTGCCACCTGGCTATTTTCGAAAATCATATATAATTTTTATTATGTTTTATTTTTATTAAAAATTTGGTTTCAAAAACAAGCAGATAAAATTTTTTAAAATTGTACAAAATTTTCAGGGTTGCCCCTCGGTATTTTGTTTTGTTAGTTTTATTTAAATCATATTGCGGTTCAATAAATTTTTAATGATTTAAACTATGTATTATTTTTTAGTGTGTAATTATAATGGCGAAGTTAAAAAAAGATGTTAAATAAATTTTCGAAAACAACCATCTGGCAACCCTAAAAATTTTTGTTGGATTTTTCTTAAGTTTACTTAAGCGTTTTGAGACTAAAATTTAGTTTTAATTAAAAAAAAAAAAAAAAATAATATAGCAACCCTGAAGTAAATGTTCAATGTTTTTGAAAATGTTCCAGAAGTTAAGGTCGATCTACGCATCATCGTCTTTGCCGGAATTCCGCTTATTGCCCTCAGTTTTTTCAACATTTCCTGAGGAAAAACTCCATGATGATTTAGAACTAACTTGCAGCCTAATTATGAACATTTTAAAACTCTCCAAGACGGTGTCTAAAAATGTTCTAGACTTCACTTTTGTTGTTTTGATGCAATCACTATAGAGTCCTAAATATTATTTTGATTGAGCAAATGTCACTAATGTGAAATTAAAAAAAACATACCCACGCTTAACATTTTTCAATGTCGAGCGTTAAAAAACCCGCTTAATTATTCATTAATGTCAGCAACAACTACGTACATACGCATAAAGGCAACAAATAAAAACAGCACTTTATGCTGCCTGTGTGTTTGTGAAATTGAATGTTTGCGTATTGATTGAAATGTTAAAGTCGCCATAAAATATGCAAATAAAAAAAAAAAAGATTCAGTTCCATCACCGACTGACACAACTTGGTAACGTACGTAATGACTGACACTTAAGTGCGTTGAATGTCAAAAGATTTATGAAAAATTTATAAAAAGGATAAAAGGGGTTCAAGTGAATCTCTCATGAATTTTAAATTTGAACTGATTTTTTGCTAATATCGTATAACGGCTACTTTCCGATAGGCAAAAAGTAAACAGTTAATTGAACAGGCAACTGACAGGTTTCTACATACATTCATTATGAAGGTTAAATTTTCATTAATATTGTAAATGAATACTGGAAATGGTCATTATATATATGTTTCTTTCAATACTTAATCTAAAGTGCACAATATGAAGTCATATAAACATACGTATATTATGTCTTTAACTGCACTGCAATTAAACCAAAATTGAACTGCAACACAACAACTTTTGACCATAACTGCAATATTGTTTATTTCACTACTAATATGTTGATGATTTCTTACTAAATAGTTTTGCCTACTTCTAGGCAGTTTTCTAACGAAGGCGACCTCTGAATTATTATATAAAGGGTTTTTCAATAGGAACGCTACAAAATTAGACCAATAGGGACAACAAATGACGCCATATTTTTTCCCGCTCTCTTGACATTTCTCTTCAGTAAGGTTTGCCATTTCATCGTGGAAAGATATGCGAGCCAACAACAAGAAGAAATTATTAAAATTTACTACCGAAAATCGGAGTCAGTGGCCTCAACTTTAAGAGGGCTACGTCCAATTTATGGTCGTCATAATCGTCCTACCAGATCAACAATTGAGCGTCTAGAGGAAAAATTTGAATCCACAGGCACAGTACAAAATTTTCCCGTGCCAGTGAGGCAAAGAAATGCCCGTAGTATCGAGAATATTGCTGCCGTATGTCTCTCACACGTCGTTTTCAAGCGTTGGGCATCTCTGTGACGTCGTTGTGGCAAATTTTGCGAAAAGATCTTGGCCTACATCCTTACAAGATCAAATTGACGCAAGAACTGAAGCCGCTTGACCACCAGAAGCGTCGTATTTTCGTGAATTGGGCTGAGCAACAACTTGAAAATGATTCGGATTTTCATCGAAAAATCATCTTCAGCAATGAGGCTCATTTTTGGCTGAATGGCTTCGTCAATAAGCAAAATATGCATTATTGGTCAGGCAGCAATTCGCACGTACTCCATGAGTCACCATTGCATCCCGAAAAAATTACGGTTTGGTGCAGTTTATTGGCCGGCGGCGTCATTGGGCCGTACTTCTTCCGTGATGATCAAGACAGGCACGTTACTGTGAATGGGAATCGCTACCGTTCAATGATAACCGAATATTTTTGGCCCAAATTGGATGATATGGACTTGGACAATATGTGGTTTCAACAGGACGGCGCCACAAGCCACACAGCGAATGTCACAATCAATTTATTGGAAAAAAAGTTTGGTGAACGTGTTATCTAACGAAATGGCCCAGTCGATTGGCCTACTCGGTCGTGCCATTTGACTTCGTTAGACTATTTCTTGTGGGGCTACGTCAAGTCTATGGTCTATGCCAACAATCTAGCGACGATTGATGAACTTCGTACGAATATCGATCGTGAAATTGCAGCAGTATCGGCGGATTTATGCTTGAAAACTGTCGAAAATTGGGTTCAGCGTCTGGACTTCTGCAAGCGTGCCCGTGGTGGCCATGCAAAAGAAGTCGAGTTCAATACATAATGGCATCGAATGTACTTTCACAGGAATAAAGAATTTCTTTGATAGCGCTCTTACTGAAAAACCCTTTACTTCCAAATATCAATTTTCGAGGGCGTAGCAAATATACAAAGTAAAACTGATTTTAGCAAAAAAACAGACAATTCAGAAAGTGACATACAAAATCTTCCGCCAAAAAAAAAAAACAAATATGTCTAACAATGAAAAAGAAAAAAAATCTCCTAAAGCACAAAAAAGTCAGCAAAAATTAGCGGTTGAAATTTTGCTTAAAGAACAAAGCAAACAGATTGACGACAATAGTAATCCACACAAACAACAGAATCTTCAAACTCAGAGTCAACGTCTACTTTCTCAGCAACAAAATCCTCAAACACAGCATCAGCAACATCAAAAAGAATACCAGTTTCATCACATACAGCAACAGCAACAACAAAAATCTCAGGAGTTACAAATACCACTACATTTAGATGAACAACAATATGATCCACATAAAGAGAATCAATTTCAGCAAGAGCAGCAACAGAAAACATTAAACAATTACCAATCTCTAGATCCATATTTAGTTAGTCTTAATACTAATAGTCTTAATACTAATAACTCACAAATTCAAATGAACATAGAAACGAAATTAGAACTAGTGTATACTGAGATCATGTCATTAAAATCTTTGTTAACGAATGCGGTCTACCAAATTGATACTCTAAAAAAAGAAAAAAAAGTTTTAACAGATTATGTTATCGAGCTTCAAACAGAAGTTAATTATCTTCAGCAGAAAAACATAGACAATTGCGTTGAGATAATTGGTATACCTAATATTAAAAATGACAATGCACTTGATTCTGCTTTAAAACTTTTTTCAGATGGTTTGAACTCTAACATAAGAGAAGATCAAATAGATAATTGCTACGTACGCAAAACTATAAATTTAAATGAAGGTGCCCCTGTAGGCTCGTCTGATGTATTATGTGTAAAATTTGTGTCTTACAACACAAAAAAACTATTAATGAAAAAAAAATATGCAAATAGAACAAAGTTAACTACAAATCTATTTGGTGGTACCCAGAATAAGAGCATTTTTATTAATGAAAGTTTAACTTACAAGACACGTAAAATTTTTAACGCTGCAAAGAAAGCAAATAAGGATTTAAAATATAAGTATGTTTGGGTTGGAAGAGGTAAAGTTTTGATGCGTAAAAAAGATGGTGATAAATTTTATATAATTAACTCTCTTGAGGATTTAGCCAAATTAAATAAATGAGTTTGACTAATAATCATCCCCAATCAAGTTTATTTCACCATCCTTTTAATATTTGTCAAAACGTTGACTTTCTTTCGATCTCAAATGATATACATTTGAACGGGTTTTATATCCTTCAACAAAACATAAGGAGTATGAGGAAAAACTTTGATAACTTTCTTGTACATTTAGATTCTTTTGTAAAAAAGCCAGACTTTGTTTTCTTAACGGAGACGTGGATATATGATGTGGAAACATCTCTGTTTGATATTCCTGGGTATTCTTTTTTTGCTAACTGTAATAATAATTACGCGGCGGGTGGTGTGGCTGCTTTTGTTAAAAGTGATATAAACTGTGATGTAGTAAAATATAATTTTGTGACTTCTGATATTTTGAAACTGAGTTGTGAAGTTTATGGCCAAAAGTTTAGCTTTGTTTGTATCTACAGATTTAATGAGTATTGTCCCAATGATTTATTTCTTAATGATCTGGGCAGTGTCATGCAAGGTGGTAAGTCTGACAACTTTGTCTTATTAGGAGATTTAAATTTGAATATTTTGAATGATTCTAATTTTGTCGACAATTATTTGGCTTTGCTCTCATCTTATGGTTTGGAATCTTGTATAAATCAGCCAACACGTATTTCTTCTCGTACTTGTATTGATCACATTTTTGTAAGACTGAAACAATCTAGTGGAATTTCTTTAGCTAGTTCCGTGGCCGATTTTCAAATTTCGGATCACTGTTTGACTTGTCTAAAGTTTGGCAACATAGAAATAACTGACTCTGAAATTGTATCATCTGTTGAGCGCAATATTGTTAATTTTGAAAAATTAAACGATTGTCTAAGGTATGAATTTTGGGACAATGTTTATGAGGAACCTGACCCTTCGGAAGCCTATAACAAGTTTGTCCAAATTCTAATGAATCATACATCTCAGTGCACGAAAATAGTTAAGGTTAATAGTTCCCGAACAAAAAGGTTAAAACCGTGGATGACGTCTGAACTACTTCGTAAAATTCGTACAAAAAATAAGCTCTTTAAGAAACTCAAAAAACATCCATCAAAGTTAAGTTTACAAGCTCAATACAAAAATATTTGCAAGGAAATTTTTTCTGAATCGTCAATTCTCAAAAACAGCTATTATATTAATGAATTTAATAAAACTAAAGGTGATTCCAAGAAGGAATGGAGAATAGTAAATAATTTATTAAATAGACTTAAGAAAAATGAAAAAATTTCTGACGTTCGTGTTAATGGTAGGATAATTTCTGATCCAGAAACAAAAGCAGATGCTTTTAATAATTTCTTTGCATGCGCAGGGGAAACAATAGTTTCAGATATTGGGCTTCCGCCGGAAATCGAAAATTGCTTAATTAATGAAAATTTTCACGGCCCAAGCTTTTTTTACGAACCTATTACGTCTTTTGAACTGTACAAAATTGCCACTGAACTTAAAAATTCTAATGCTAAGACTGCAGATAATTTTTCTAATATTTTTGTTAAAAAAATCATTTTTAACATATCCGATGTCCTGTGTCATCTTATAAACAAAAGCATTGAAGCCGGAGTCTTTCCAATGAACCTTAAAAAAGCTGAGGTAATACCATTATATAAAAAAGGAGATAAAAATGACATAAACAACTACAGACCTATCTCACTTCTGCCTGTCTTTTCCAAAATTTATGAAAAAACTATGAAAAAAAAGCTTTTGAGTTTTTTAAATAAAAATAAATTATTAAGTGACTGCCAATTTGGATTTAGAGAAGGGCTATCTACAGAAAAAGCTTTATTAAAGTTTTGCTCAGCTGTTTACAATGGTATAAATAATAAAAAGATTACTGGAGCTCTTTTCATTGATATCACGAAGGCTTTTGATACAGTAGACCACAAAATCCTTTTAGATAAACTATATAAATGTGGGGTGAGAGGCTCAGTTCATAAATGGTTTACCTCATATCTGTCGGATAGAGTCCAGAGAGTAAGAATATTAAATACTTTCAGTGGCTACAAAAATATTGGCATAGGTGTTCCGCAAGGCTCAGTACTAGGTCCCATTCTTTTTCTTGTGTATATCAACTCTATTTTTTCGCAAAACTTCTCTAGTAAGTTAGTTGCATTTGCCGATGACATGGCGTGCACATATTCGAGTGATTCTGTGCTTGACGTTGTAGCTGATATAAACTATGACCTTAATATCCTAAGACATTGGTTTGCATACCATAGGTTAGCTCTGAGCGAAAAAACCAAATTAATGTTTTTTAATGTATCGGGAGTTGACTACAATTTGAATTTTAATAACTTTGTCTTCCACCACGCTCTCTGCCAAAAATTTTTGATTGGTAACAATAATAGTTACTCGTATGAATCCAAAAATCATTGTTCAAACAAATGCATCCATATTGATTGTGTAAAAACATTTAAATATCTTGGTATTGTGCTCGATTGGAAATTAAGTTGGCTTGATCATACTTTAGCACTTAAATTATATGGCTTAGCTGTTATAAGACAAATATATTTATTAAGAACATTTTGCTCAACTGAATTATTAACATGTATATATTATGGCCTTTTCCATTCTAAACTAGAATATGGATTGGTGTGCTGGGGCGGTACACATAAGAACAAATTAAATCCACTTCTAATAATTCAAAAGCATGTTATTCGTCTAATCTGTAAAAGAAATCGTATGGTGAGCAGCATGATTTTGTTTAAAAATTTGAAGATCTTGCCTCTTAAACATTTATATTTTTATAAAGTTTTAAAAATGTTTTTCAATGATAGTGGATATCTCAGTAACAGAAGCAATAGAAATTATCATTTAAGAGCAAACAACCAAAATTTAGCTCTACCGCCCACTTTTTCGTTACAGCATTATTATCATTTTTACTGCTCTGTCGCGCCTAGGATTTTTAATAAATTACCTAGCAATGTTAGATGCCTTCGCAATGTTAACGTTTTCCTTAGAGAGGTTAAGGCTTGGCTTCTAAACAAAGATCATAATGAAGTTTTCTCCTTACTCGCAATTCAAATATAACCCTTTTTTTTGTTTTTTTTGCTCGTTATTGCATAAAAAGAAAAAAAAAAAAATACTTTCCAAATAAAAATGCTCTAAAATAGAATCCTTATTACCATCAAACTCATACATCATATCATTAAATTTTTATCCATATGTATTTCTTAGTTAACTGTGCAAATAATACTGTAGTTTGACCCCAAATTTAAAATAATGTTTAATTTTACGACATCTGTATTCGCCTCTAGTTTATCATAACTATAGAATATAGATATTATTCAATATTTACTTTAAGTTTGTCTGAAGAATAATCTTTTGTCTTTATAATATATGTTAAACTTAAATTAAGTAATGAATAATAATAAATAAATAATAATAATAATAATAATAATAAAAAAAATTGCAGTTCTGTGCGGCGTGCACTTATAAAAAATTGAAAAAAAAAAAAAAATTGAAAAAAAAAAAAACATTATAACACTGTTCTTAAAGTAGACGTTAAAAAAAATACCCGTATCTAGTGGTTTTTCTCCAGCATGTCACATTTTTTTTTAATCGATTTTTGAAGTTTTTTTATCCACTGTTCATGAAAAAAACGAAAATTCCGCATTCTTGTGTTAAATCGATGAATTTAATTATATAATCCTTACATCTGAGGTGCATCATCTGTTTAGCAAACGTATGCAGTATATTGCGGGGAATATTTTTGTATAAAATTTTAACCCTGTTTAACCCCCCATGTGGATCATTTTTACCCTTTTTTTAAAAAGGTACAAAAATGACACTTGAAACAGGGGAATTTTTCAGTATGTACTTATATGTATGTATGTATTCTCCTTTACCTCCTAGGAGGAGCATAGGGCCAGTATGTACTACAGAATATTTGCTATAAAATTTCAATATTTGCTTAGAAACGCACGTAAAGGTCGAAATTTAAGTACGAAACCAAAAAAATCGTTGACATCAATTAGGACTTTTCACATTGCATATTAATTACATCCCTGACGCGCTTACCTTAAGTTTTAAGTATTTTTCGCCTTTGGTAACTCGAAAGTGAAATTTTTTGTAGGATATTTTTGCAAAATTTTTTAACCCATTATGACACAGTTTTAGAAAAGGGTCAGAAAGACCCATATAATAGGTAATTTTTGTACCTTTTTAAGAAATGGACAAAACTGACCCACATGTGGGAGTTGTACAGGGTTAAAGTTTTTACAAAAATATTCCCCGCAACATCTTGCATAAGATGTAAGGATCATATAGTAAAAGTCATCGATTTAACACAAGAACGCGGTATTTTAGTTTTTTTCTTGTGCAGTGGATAAAAAAACTTCAAAAATCGATTAAAAAAAAAAAAAAAAAATGCGACGTGCTGGAGAAAAACCACGAGACACAGGTATTTTTTTTTTTAACATCTACTTTAAGAATTTTTTGGATTTTCTCATGTGTTTTTTTTTTTTTTTTTGTGTCGAACAGTGTAATGTACGATGTTAATATTGATGTCTTAACTAAGGTAAACTGTATGAAATCCCCGAAATTTAATTGTTTCAGTGGCATGCGACAACGCTGTCATAATGCTGAAAACTGTTTTTTTTTTCTTTTTCATTTCAGAAATTCTTCTTTGATTCCTTACCGTTCATGTTGCTAACAAACAGCAGGGATTCTGCAGCCACCACAAGTAGATTTATCATTCAGTTTATACATTATGACTGGCACTGCAGGTGATTGCTTACTTTAAGGCTGTTTTCGACATTTCCGGATGAGTTCACATGAACACCTTTGAAGGAGAAATTGTGTTTTTGCAATTTAACAATTTCTTTTTCTACATACATACATACATACATTCATACATACCTACATATATTTATGTCATGTTCTTTGTGAAGCAATTGTAAAGTTTTATTTGATTTAATTAGTCATATTTCAACACTGTTTTTAAGATGGTTTTAATTGTCTTATCGTTCTCTCGGCAAATTTAGTTTTCAATCATATTTTTTGTATCGTTTACTCAAATCAAATTTCATCTGTTATCCGAAAATCGAACCTTAAGCTTTATGTCGTTATTACCAGCAAAATAACGTTACAGACTTTCAAATATTTCTACACTCAAATTATTATAATTATTAGATCCTTGAGGGCAGTTCGACTGTGACAGCTTAAGGAGAAACAAAAAAGGACAGCGTATGATCGCAGGGAATTGAACCTTCAAGTCTCTCATAACAAGGCGACGACCTTACTTCTTAAGCCAGTTGTTCTGGCGAAGAGTTATTTTAAAGTAGATATTAAGCATTGAATAGTTTACAATTCAAATGATTTATTTTTCCCAACACTTTGTCGAACTTTTGTTTTTTCAACAGCCTCAGCTTTATAACAACTAAGTTTTTTTATACTTCATGAATTTATTTTATAAAGGTAGGTACTTATAAAAGGTATATATAATAAGTAATTGTACATACATATTATATAAAGACAAGTAAAATGTCGAAACCACATAAAAATCAAATCTTTGCCTAAAACTGAAAAGGAATTAACGCATCCACTGGAATACGCGTTACAATGGTAAAATACAAAAATGCCAAAAGCAGAAAACTCAACAACAACAACAAAAACAATTCTAATTTATATATTTATTTTCAATTATAATTACTTACGAGTATCTAACCAACCAACCTTTTTGCTGCCAACTTCAAGAGGTTGATCAACAATAACAACAACAACGACGACTACTGTTTGCTTACGGAAATAAGAGTGGGCCGTTGATAGTTTTGTTAAACTTTGAAAAGATTATTTTGGTTAAGTGTTGAGTAAATTTTACTTATGCTTTTGTTCATTCTAAAGAACATTTGAAACTTTTAGTTAAAAAACATTTACAGTCAGAGGCATAACTATTTTGACAAAAAAAAAAAAAAAAAAAAAAAAATCAACATATTTTAGATTCTTTTACAATATATATTTTCATATCAAGAAAAACAATATACATAATGTATGAGTTCCAAAGAGGGCTTAATTTGATAATAACATAATTTTTTAAATATTCACTCTTAAAAAACAAAATAATGAGCCGAATGTAAAATTGACTGTTCTGTGTAGAGAAAAACTAGATCGATTTTATTATGTAAATATTGTAGTTAATAGACAATTTAATTATGGTTCTAACGGTGTATTATTCGTTGGAATCGATGAAAAAATAGTTGGGTTAAAGTGATAAAATGTTGATGATGTTGCATTACTCCCGCTAAGTTTTTTCGTACTAACTAAGATTTGAAAAAGTTCAAGTCTTATAACCGTTTTAAAAGCCTTTTTATGACGAAAATTTTGCGGCCTTGCAAACCAAGATCAGATAAAAATTGGCACATTTTTGGGCTTGAATCGGTTTCATATTTAAGTGGAATAAGTCCATCCAAGATGCAGTAGTACTTTTATAATATGAATTGACTTACATTTTGTATGAAATGAAAATAAGTCTTGGTCTTAATAAGTTTTTCCGAGGCCCAGACCAAGACGCTAATATAATTTTAAGACCAAGATCAAGATTTCAATGGTCTTGGTCTCGATAATCATTAAGACCAAGACTGCTTTTTGTTCTTGGTAATTTATAGTTAATAAGTGTATCACGCCTCTTTAAAGCATAAAAATATCTGTCGCTTCGAAATTTGTCATCCTAAAAATCCAACTGCTTTAGAAAAATAAGCTTTGTGAATTTCAAAAAGAAAGAAAGACAGAATATAGGGTTGCCAGACTGATAGTTGATGATATGTAATAAATCTTGAATGTATGTTTAAGGCGTATACTAAAGATTTGGTGGCCTCGCACTATGTCAAATGCCGAGCTACATCAAAAATGCAATCAGAGGGCTATAGCAAACAATGTCAAGCTGCGCAAATGGGGATGGATTGGTCACACTCTCCGGAAACCACACAGCGAAGTTTGTCGCAAGGCTCTTGAGTGGAATCCACAAGGCAGTAGAGCACGTGGTGGACAAAAAACCAACTGGAAAAGGTCGCTGGAAAAGAAAATTCAATGATCGGGAAAGTCGTGGCAAGAGATCAAAGTCATCGCAAGGGATCGCAACGAATGGAGAAGTTTCTTATTGGCCCTATACTCCTCCTAGGAGTTAAAGGAGAATACATACATACATGTTTAATGAAAATGACTTCTTTAACGGGTTAAGATGAAAATCTTATCTATCCAGGATTAACCATAAGGACTAAGACAATATTTTGGAAATTCAAATACAGTGTTGCCTGATGTAAATATTCTGAGATCTTTGCAAATTTCCATTATTTTCGCCATTAAAGGGTTAAGATATAATTTTATAAAGTAGAATTTTTAATGAAAAAATTTAGGGTTGCCAGATTTTCTGTTTTTGAAACATAAGCAGAACATATGTAATAAATCTTGAATGTATGCTTAATGAAAATGAGTCTTTTAACGCATGGAACGCTGTTTCTTTTTTCAGAAATACATAAAACCAGTGATGGCCCACCCCTTACAATACCTTTCGGCAATCAACGGTGAAAAGAATAACAACAATAAAAACCAGACCATTTATGTAAAAGTTGCGTATACTGTGGATCAAAATAATGATGCCAGAAATACAAAGAATTCTGAATAATTTTTTTTTTAAATTTTTTTATATTCACAATTCAATTACATAGAAAATAAAGACTACTAAAAAGATACCAAAAATGTTATAAAACTTCAGGTTCTTGGAATTCACAATTTCAAGTTGAATTAAATTTTAAGAAACTAAGCAACGCAATAAACCAAATCTAAAAACAACTGCCTTTTTCTTGTCTTAAAAAGACAACTTAAGCTCAATGTTTTTCTGGCACAAGAAAGAAAAACTCACGTGTAAATATACCTAGGCCAACGAAAAACTCACCCTCTATAGCTGATGTCCTCTTACGGTAAGTTTACGTATGCTTGTGTGCGTGTGCCCTAAGGTGGTGCGGTTGGTAATGGCATCATTGCAAAGGGCTACATATACGAGTAAACATGCCCTCAAAATATCGATTTTCATTTTTTTTTTTGTTTTTCGTGGCTGTTGGTTGTTGTCGGTTGCTGTTATCTTTTTGCAATTAGATGTTGGTTTAAAATTACGCAAACGTACGTTCAGGTGAACTTAACTGTATGTATGTATGGATTATGTATGGATGTATGTATGGATGTATGTATGTATGTATGAAGTAAAGTAATTAATTTCGTTCTTATTTCTGAATATGTATTACAAAAACATCATCAAGTGATCACAAATGCTTTGATGTTAGCAGAATATCTAACTTTGATTTCAAAGTCAAAGCTGTAAAAAGACTTAAATTATGATACAAAGGCTATAACACCCTAAACATGAGCATGCCCTTTGAACAACGTGCACAACGTTACATCCTGCGTCGATATCGCCATAGCCTTTAGTCTCTCCTCGGATATCACTTTCACAGAAAATTTAAGCACAATAATTTGACACAACCGGGCCCGAACTATATCTATAAATGGAACCAGATATCCATAGCAAACAAGATCAAACTTAGCAAATGCAGATGAATGGGATATATACGTACTCTCCGGAAACCACACATCAAAGTTTGTCGCCAAGCGCTTAAGACAGTAAAGGATGTGTTAAACCAAAATTCACCTTAAAAATTTCACTGCAGATGGAAATCCAAAGAAATCTTTACTGAAAGTGTTTTTTTTAATGAAATGGAACCAAATATGTATTTGCTACCAGCAAGCTTGGATCAGATGACATGGTTGGTTAGAGCTTACTGTTCAGTGTGTTTATCTAAAACACCAATAAAATTACAAAACAATGCCATATATATTCAGAACAAACGAAAATATTATTAGTCTGGTTTTCGTTACGTTTCAAAGCCTACCTCAGGTTTTATCATCAGACAAATTTTTTCCGACATACAAAAGAACTTACAAACATACGATACATACACGGAAGAAAAAAAAATATTACGTACTACTTTATCTACTTCTATTTACTCGTATATATGAAAATAAGATTATGTTTGTTTACTTGTATGTTTGTTATTTATAGACTCGAAAACTAACAGACCGATTTGAATGAAATAACGTATTATAAAAAGCTAGGTCATAATCTATAAAAATTTATTCGTAATTGTTCTGAAACTACTTGACGCAGATAATTGAAATTTGGTACATGTATAAAGTGAATTAGGATAAAGAATTTTAACTGAAAAAGTGGGCGGTGCCACTCCTCCAAAGAATTTAATTCATCATATCTCTAAAAATATTTCACAGATATGGATGAGATTTTGTATATGAATTAAGAGTACTGGGACAAATAATAACTATTAAAACAGGTGAAACGCCCTCAAAAAATGTCGTCATATTTTTGAAAGTATTTAACGCATAAATATGAGATTTTGGACATAGGGTGTAGCAACGCTCACCGGGAAATGCTAGTTTCTGATATATTTTACCAAAATTTCAAGTCCAAATAGTGACGATTCCCCACTGAAGTAAATTTTACCTTACTGTTTGACTAAAACAGAATTCCGAATTTTCGAATGACCTTACAGCCTAGGTAATTTTTTTTGAAAGAATTGAAGTACTAAGCACTAACCTTACTGTAAAATTCAAACAAAAAAAAAAAAAAACGAATTGACCGCTCTAGGATTCGAACCGTGGCCCGTCCGTGTGATAGCTAGAAACATATTCTCTGCACTACTGGCCCATATGATGAATAGGTATAAAATTTGTATATTAAGCAAATGTCAAATATAAATATTTTTACTAGAATTTTAAGTCAAATGGTTACATATTTTTATGATATTTATCTTTTCTTCTTATACGAGCTAAAATTGTATGTTTGTTTTTTGTTTGTTTTTTTGTTTGTTTTTTTGTACTTATTTCTATGCCAATATTTTTTCTCGAAAACGATTACAGCTATTTTAATGAAACTTGGAATAAAGTTAGATATTAGCATACAATGAAGAATGAGCTAGGTTTGAACTTTGTAAATGCTCACCAGGGGCGTGGCACTGCCCTAAATTTTAAATTTGATTTAGTCATAACTCGCAAACCATACAAGATATTTGGATGAAATTTGGTGAGCTGGTACGACTTGATAGTACCTTGGAACAGACAAAAAGTGGGCGGGATCGAAGAAGTGCCACGCCCCCTTTTTAAACATTGAAAATTTTGATTCAATATTACTCGAAAACGACTCCAACAATTTTAATGAAAATTTAGGAGATGATACCTCTGCAAACAAGGATTAATATGTGATACATTGTTATATTGGGAAAACTCGTTGAAGGGCGTGGCACCGCCCACAAAAATATAAAACGGTATAAAAAGAAAACTAATAAAGCAAACATTCTGAAATTAAGTGTGAGGAGCCTGATTGCCATAGAGCATCTCTGATTTGAAGGTGGGCGAAATACCGCCGTTGCGCGTGGAACCTCCCATACAAGCAAAATACGTTAAATGCTATTTCTCGCAAATGTTCCAAGATATTGTAATGAAATTTGGTATGTAGGTACTGCTTATTAATATCTTGTTATAACCAAAAAGTGGGCGGTATCGAAGAAGTACCACGCCCCCTTTTTAAACATTGAAAATTTTGATTCAATATTACGCAAAAACGACTCCAACAATTTTAATGACAGTTTAAGAGATTGTACCCCTAAAAACAAGTATTAATATGTGATATGCCGTTATATTGGGAAAACTCGTGGAAGGGCTGGCACCGCCCACAAAAATATAATACGCTATAAAAAGAAAACTTCAAAAGCAATCTTTCTGAATTTAACTGTAGGGAGTCTACTTGCTCCTAGGCACCTACAAACTGAAAGTAGGAGAAATTCGCCGGTGCGCGTGGAACCTCCCATACAAGTAAAATACATTAAATGCTATTTCTCGCAAATGGTACAACATATTTTGATGAAATTTGGTACACGGATCTGGATCATGAGTATCTATGTCATAACGAAAAGTAGGCTTTGTTCAGTAATTGCCACTCCCTTTTTTATCAAAATATCAGGCACAAAAAAAAAAAATGGAATGAGCTGAATCCGTCTTCATCAGCAGAACTGTCATTATACCTGCAGGATTTTGAAATATCCTTGCTTGAAGTTGAAGAAGTTGTGTTCAGTCTTACAGCGTAGCTACGTAGCTAAAATTCTTTTTTATTAATAGCACCAAATAGCCACGCTCCTCCTTATCAAAATATCCTTTCGGATTTTTCCAATAGGACTCTTATTTTCCGAATTATGATCCTTTGATGATAAGATATTTCAGCCCCCATACAAAAGACGAAATATTTTGGGTGCGTGGCATATTCTCATCGGTTAATTTATCATTTTGAAAGAGAGGTGAAAAAGTACGAGTTTCATAACAAAAAATAGCTATGAATAAAAACATCGACTAAAATAATAAGATCAGATTGTTGACCGAGCTGGGATCGGTCTCCAGGTACTCTTACTTTAAAGTTCAAACGCAAAAAAACTATAAAGTCAAAATGGTTATAAGAGCCGTTTATTTTGAAAGTGGCCTTAGTCCATTTCGGAGCAAAAGTAATGTCATAATATGCATTAGCTGGCATTTTGTTCAGAACGAATAAAATTAAATTCTGTCTTTACAGTTTACCACATTGTGTGAGATTAATGACGTTATGTTAAAAAAATATTATCGGGCAAAAAACCGAAATGGACCTAGGCCACTTTCAAAATAAACGGCTCATATATACAAAGTTATGTACAATAATTTATGTTTAAATTTAGTAGTAATTACTTTAATTTTTTTTACTACCCGAGTGGAGTAAACATTTTGACGCGGATTTTACTCCGTGTAGGCTGTTCAAAAAATACATAGAGTGCTTCTTTAATTTTTCGTTTAAAATCTCGTAACATGATCCATCTGATATCCCACACTCTTCAGTTTAACACAAAATTTCACAGCAACTCTTTGTTCGTTCAAGTCACTCATTCTGAAATCTGCCAAGCTTCACAATGCCCACTTCAACTGCAATGCACACAACAACTGTATAGCTAATCAACTAATAATGATGTTTGGTATATAAAAACTGTCTTGTAATCAAGTTATCTTTAGGAAGAAGTTAAAATAGAATTTTAGGCATTTGCCAATGAGAATTTGTTAATAATATAGTTTGGTCTGATTTATCGGGTGTCCCTTGTTATGTTCAAAATGCAACTTTGTCTTACAGGAAATTCCTTCGAGATGACAGTCAGGATTGGTGTATAAACATTTTTTAAACTCTCCGCATCGATTTACTAAAAAAAAATCGACTGTGAAAATTATTTGCGTTTAATTTCTCATATCTTTTCCTTCATACTTTATGAACTTTGTAATTTTGTTGTTTCAAAACGAAGGAACCCTTATGACTTCAACTTAAATTTGTGTTTTGATATATTTCTCGGACAGCGCTCTTTAAAATGTGTATATCGAAAAAAAAAAACGTTCAATCCAGTGACTTGTTTTCACCTAAATGCTTTTCACATCAATGTAATCTTTTTTGCAAACTTCACGTGTTTGCAGCGACAACACAAAAGTTATGTTATGCAAGGTGCCAAAAAAACTACGAAATGAAGAGAACTTTATTTAACCATTAGCAGATACACTCGAACAATATTTGGAGAACTAAAGAAAAATTTTATTTTTCATGAAAAAAATGAAAAAATAGACAATGACATACACTACTCGTACATGGGCTGACTCGCACACTTCATTGAAAGATACGCTTTACACCAGCATGAGATAAAAAATACTTTTTTTAGAGCGAAAGTAATCATCGAAACTTTCTGTATGTGTAAATGTTAGGGAAAAAACTCAACCGAAAAATATGTTATAGTTCAGCACCCATTCTCAGAAGTTAAGTAATTAAAATGTTGATTTCTATAAATTCTTTCAGTTGTATATATGTAGACATGTACATTAGACTGTACCACGCAAAAAAAAAAGTCCGATCTTAAAGTCTAATGCAACAATATTTATGTCTTGTTATTTGCTCCAGATCTCAAGACAGAAATATTTTTCAAAACAGTTCTGATGGTGTAATCGAAAAACTTCCTTTGGAAAAGTTTAATGATTTTTTACGAGCTTTAGTTTTCTGACATAAGCGAGGTACATTAGGGTGGTAGAAACTGAGATCTGGTGGGTAAGTACTAAAAAAGGGTGCTTGATGTCAATGACCTTTGGTAGCCTTATGTTCGGCCAAAAAAAAAGACTACTTTAAGGATATACGCCATAAGTTTGAAAATAGCGTTGAGCGTCTGCACTTTAAATCAAGGAAACGGTTCCATATGTATAATACACTCTCAAATAATCTCAAAAATATCTCTGAGTGGGGTCTTGCTAATCGGGTTGATTTCAATGCTAGCAAGACCCAATGTTGTCTGTTTTCTCACTGACGAATGAATTGCTCTTCTGCTCACCTTAATATGGCTGGCGTAGTTATTACAAGATCACCATCTCTTGACGTTCTGAGCATATCAATTCAATCGGATTTGAGGTGGACTGATCATGTGTTTCAGGTGTCGAAAGAAGCGGCCAAGTGCATAGGTTTTTTGAAACGGTGTAAGAAATACTTCACTCGAGATGATCTTCGTAATGTCTACTTCACCTATATTCGTCCGAAACTAGAGTACAATTCACACATTTGGGCCGGCGCTTCAAAAACATCTTTAGAGCTGCTAGACCGAGTTCAGCGACATGTGTTTAAACTTATTGGTGACATAAATATTATATCCACAATTGACACCCTTGAGCACCGACGTAACGTAGGGTGTATAACTCTTTTTTATAGATATTATAATAGGATGTGCTCTAGAGAAATATGCGACCTGGTTCCCTCACTACGTATCTTCTCTCGAAGCACTCGGGCGTCCAATTCGAACATCTTACTATAGTGATAATTCGTTCTTCCGTCGTACGATTAAGTTGTGGAACAATCTCCCAGTCACTGTTTTCCCTGTAGGATACGACATCCAAAAATTCAAGAAAAACGTTCACCAACACTACTCCATCTTTCCCCCCTCCCTCTAACCGATCCGCTTTCTTCAAACCAACACAGTGCTATACATTTATAGGGGCCATCCCCTGAGCGTTGGTTACAATTAAAAAACAAAAAAGGATAACTCGGATCTCAGATGTGATAAAGCAAATCAGAGGTCATATTCGGATTCAGCGAGAAAAAATCTATAAAAATCACCTACTCTGATCTCATACTTTTTTCATCGCAGGATTGTGTAATTTTCCCTGGGCAATGCCATGCCCCTAAAAAATTAAATTCATAATTTATGAGATCTGCTACACATGTAAAATGGATAGGGACAAATGACATTCTTTGGAATAATTGGTGCTGTCACCTCAACTTAAGAAGATAAGCTGATCAAACATTCACTGGGAAATCCTGGTTTTTTGAAAAATTTTCAATTTAAAATTTGTATTGTGGAAAAAATGTCATTTGCATATTTTCATGAATCGATTTAGATTATGATCAAAACAAAGAAAAGTACAGAAGATATTTGAATCAAGCAAAATACATTATAAAGTAACATTATAGCATAAGATTCTAAAATTAGTCGCACTAAAAAATTCTGACTTATTTCGCTGAATTCTGACTTTCTTTGAATAGGCACGAAAACTACTTCTATTTTCGTCACGTTCGTTTTGTGTCTTTTTTTGTGTGTATTTTGGAACCAGGACTTTGCCTGCTATTAAATTTAGCACTTATTATAGTGCTACCTAAGAGCTATAATGTAAAGTAAAAACCAAAATAAAAATATGTTTTACTTCCACTTTTTTTGCACTTTAAATGTGTACGACGCACTATGGTTTTTTTTGGACTAAAAAGTGGACACAAAAATAATTCACTACAAGGAACCTTTTTTTAAAAAAAAAATCAAATGCAAAATTAAAGGTTATACATTGAGCTTTCTGAAAAGATGCCCGCTTTTTCTAGCATTGGATCCACAAATTAGGGACAGAGGTCGAAATCTCATAAATTTTGAAAAAAACGGTTTTTCTGTTTAAAAATGTTAGTCGAATTAAACGCAGGAGTGATATATGAATAAATTTATATGCATTCAATGAAATCAAGCAAGAAAAAATTATTTCATTATAAAAATGGGCGGTGCCACGCCCCAAAAACAAATTCCTGATATCTCCGAAACTATTAGACGCAGATAGATAAGACTGGGTATGTTTGTAATAGGCACAGAGAGATATAATATTTATTAGAAAAGTGGGCGGTGCCACGCCCCAAAAAATTTAAAACACACCATATCTTCGAAACTATTTGACCCATGTGGGTGAAATTCGGTTTATATACAAAAGTCATCAAGACAAATAATATCTGCGTAAAAAATATGTGGAGCCACGCCCACAGGCAGAGCTACATGAATGAACTTGTTTCCTGTAGAACAGAGTGGCAATTAATAAGAATATGTTCATTGTTGGGTGTGGTACCGCCCTTTTTTTCAGCAAAAGTTATTTAACTTACTACTTTTTATATAAATACCGAAATTCATCGCTGTAGCTCAAATAGTTTCGGAGATATGATAAATTTTATATTTGTAGGGCGTGGCACCGCCCAATTTTTTAGTGAATATTATTTTTCTCTGTGCCTGTTACAAATATACCGAATCTTATTTATCTGCGTCCAATAGTTTCGGAGATATGACGAATATGAAGAATTTGTTTATGGGGCGTGGCACCGACCATTTTCACTTTGAGTTGATTTTATCTTAATTGATTTGATTGAATGCACGTAAATTTATTCATATATCACTCCTGCGTTTAATGCGACTAACATTTTTAAACAGAAAAACCGTTTTTTTTTTCAAAATTTATGAGATTTCGACCTCTGTCCCTAATTTGTGGATCAAATGCTAGAAAAAGCGGGCATCTTTTCAGATAGCTCAATGTATAACCTTTAATTTTGTGTTTGATTTTTTTTTAAAAAAATGGTCCTTGTAGTGAATTATTTTTGTGTGCACTTTTTAGTCCAAAAAAAACCATAGTGCGACGGTCACGTTCGTCACCTGACAAATGCTCATATATATGTATAAAAGTTACCGTTGAGGGTTTATGAAATTTAATTCATCACTGGTACTCCGGGTTTTCCAAGACAATATTTCAAGGCGGGATCTTTATCGTACATACATATATACCATAAGCACATATATAAATTCTCACTGTTATACCTTCAATTACATAAATATGAACGGAAAATGAATGTCTTCAATGAAAAAATAAAAAATAAAAAAATCGTACCAATTCAGCTTCGAAATGAATGAATAAGTTCATACTACGTCAGTTGAGGTAAAAAATTTATTATCTAGTGAATCACACTGATTACAAGTTGCAGCATGTTGATTTTAATTAAAAATTGTTCTTTCTATTTTCTACAATTTCATAGAGAAATCAGTTGAATTTTTTCTGAGAAATAGTTCCACAAAATTTAACTCATCATAATCACAAAGTTTTTACATCATTTGTATAGCACTTTTAAAAAGTTTTGGAAAAATCGATAATTTTAAAATTCATAAAAATGCCTATATTATTACCTTAAAAATAGTAAAAAAAACTAAATGAAAACTTTACTGAATTAATGCTTGGAAAAGGAACAATCAAGCTACATCACTTAAAAACCAAGTGTAATATAAACTTTTGAAAAATTAATTATATTTTGAAAATGCCATTATAGAGAGGACCAACAATTCAGAGAATTGTTTTAATTCATTCATAAACTTCATACAACCTCTGACAACAATTCAACCCTACAGCGACCATTCAAAGTTAATCCTCTACAAAATTAACCAATTAAATATTCATAGCCCTGTCAAAACACAGAGTGCACTCAACTTAATAAGAAGTGGCAAGAGGGATAAGGGGG
Organism: Calliopum simillimum; assembly: GCA_951812925.1. Lineage (NCBI taxonomy): Eukaryota > Metazoa > Arthropoda > Insecta > Diptera > Lauxaniidae > Calliopum > Calliopum simillimum. Next base: position 108,179,493 of record OX638368.1, read on the forward strand.
TATGAAAGAACTCTTTTTTAACAATTAATCAATGAAATGCGACTCAAAGTACGTCATATTCATGCGACTACTATATGACGTGAAATCCTGCGAGGCTGACATTCTTAAGAACACGAATTTTTGGAACAACCAAAAGAACAGAAAGTTTTTTTTTAATGCCATATATTATTGTTTTGTGAGAGTGGCGACCAACCCACCAATTTCTTTGTTTTGTTTTTTTTTTTTTTTATAAAGATTAAAGGAAATTTGGTTTAAATGCGTCTTGCTTTTATTGACCTGGGTTTAACTTTGCCCACCTGCATATGTACATACAAATATACCTATAGTTTTGTACATATATGTACATATAAGGATGTATGACTTTTGTTGTGGACTTGAATACAAGAAATTGTTCTATTTTTAAGGCAATTTGCTTGTATTGATGCGAATTCGTGTATATTATTATGTATAAATTAGGGTAGAGCGAAAATATAAAGAAAAAATGGTACAATTTTAAAGTATGAGTTTTAAGTTATAAAACCCCGTCTAATTGGTAAACAAGTTAATTTTTTTTTGGAGATTTTTTGAAAATTTCGCCGAAAATGTAAGCTTAGACCATTCCAAAAGGAGTCCTATTACGGACAATTGTTTAAGAGATATGTCAAAATTTTTGTTTTTTGGCGTGTGACACCCGCCATTTTTTTAATATATGTTTTTTGTCCCGGTGTCCTTTGCATATCTACTTAATCTCATTTATCTGCGACAAATAGCTTCGGAGATACATATAACAAAATTTGTTTTTGAGGTGATTGGTGCCCTATCGGGGAAATAAAACGGAAGATTTCGAACCAGACATGCATATTTTTGTTAATATTTTCAAAAGAAGCAGGCTAACTCTTTTTTTTTTTTATTCGCTCCACCCTAGTTAATATATGTTACAATGATACATACCCTTAGCCACGAATTTGTTGTCATTATTGCCTACTGTTTGCATGTTTATAGGAAATTTTCAAATGAATTTCTTTGTTTTTCGCTACTTTGTTTTATACTTTGGGTAAATAATTTATTTGTAACCTTGTTTTTTTTATCCACTTAAAGTCGTTTGCCTTTGGTGGGCTGTTGAAATTCTTATTAAAAAGTACACAGCGAAAACTATCTGGCAGAAAATTTTAACAATACAGTTTCTCTGAATAAACCCTAATTTTATTTTTATACCCTACACCCAGGGTATATTCACATTGCCCCTCCGTTTGTAACGCATAGAAAGAGGTCTGGCAGGTACAAAAAAGTATACATACTCTTGATCAGCGTCATCTCCTGATTCGGTTTAGCCATGTTCGTCTGTCTGGCTGTGTGTGGAAATACATATTTTGGGAAAACTAAGCAAGATAATTCAATGAAATGTGGTACACCGCCTTTGTAATTAAAGTTAACTCGAAGGATTGAAAATGAGCGAAACCGGTCAACGGACACGCATTCCACCTATACAAAAAATATATTCAAAATACAACTTCAAGAGTATTTTTCACGAAAATGCAACCGAAATACACATAAATACTAAGAATGGTTAGTGCAAGCTCTGAGCAAAAACTAAGCAAATTTGGGCAAGAGGGCGTGGCTGCTTCCATAAAATCAAAAGTTTCAAAATGCTATACTGAAAGAGTTTTTGAGATAATCTAACTTTAATTCACGCTCTGAGCAAAAACTGGGTGAACTCGGACAAAAGGGCGTGGCACCTCCCATATAAGCAAAAGTTTCAAAATGCTATACTGAAAGTGTTTTTTGAGATAATTTAACCAAATTTCAGTCAGATAATAAGAACAGCAAATACAAGCTCCTAGTAAAAACAGGGCAAAATCGTATTAGAGGGCGTGGTACCTCCCATATAACCAAAAGTTTCAGAATGCTGTACTTAAAAGTTTTTGAGATCATCCAACTTAATTTCACCCATATACTGAGGATTATAAATATAAGCTCTGAGCAAAAATTGAGTGAACTCGAACAAGAGGGCGTGGCACCTTCCATATAAGCAAAATTTTCAAAATACTGCTGTGTAGGGTATTTAATGTTTGGCCAGGCCAAAGGTTACACCCTTACTAGTTTATATTCGAAAGCTACATAACGAAAGTTTACGTATGTGAAGCAATCCACGCCAAGTGTACCAGCTCAAAATTTCTTTTTATCCGATTTCGCTCAAATTTGGCAATATGGCAGATCTGGTGTGCAAAAACAACAATCCGGGAGGATTGGGGCCTAGTACAATTTGTTGTTAAAATACAGGGTGTTGAAGTTAGCGTTTTTAGTCATTTTCATGAAAAGCTTACACTTAAGTTTGTAAATTGATAAATCTTAGTTACTGGTTCCATTCATTTTGAAGTGTTCTTTTTATAAAAAAATATTTCTAGGTGAAAAATTTTTTACACTTAAAAATATTTTTGAATTTTTTTTTTAAAAACCTTCCTTAGCTTTTTTTTAAAGCACTTTAAATCAAACCATATTTTATAAGCTTTAAAATGATGTATGACTCAAGATGGGACTCGAACGCTAAATGGGAATTTTTGGCCTTTAAACGCCCGCGGAAGGCAAAAATCTTTTTTTACTCAAGAGGAAAGCATCTTACGAAAAAAGTGTACTAGGCATAAATGCTTAGAATCATTAAGGAAATAAGTGTGAAATTTTATGGAAAGTTAAAAAAAAATTTTTTTTTTTTTGTGTAATTTTTGTCAAATTTGAGCGAAATTGGAGAAAAAAAATTTTGAGCTGGTACACTTGGCGTGGATTGCTTCATATATTGGGATGCTGGAATGTCTATATATTTTAGAAAAATTTATTTGTATAAAAAGTTCTCAGGCAGTTGAATTCCTGTAACAAGGGTTGATCCTGAAAATAGTCGTAGTTTTCAGAAAACACCTAAGATACACATAGGCTAAGTTTGATATGAACTCAGTTTGTGTACACACACGGAACAGACACATATGCTGTTTTGTGATACCCCAAATAAAAGAAAATGAAAGTAAGATTTCGTTGCGAAATTTATTCTTTAAATTATCGCTATGACTTTTTCGACTTCTGCATGCAATCAAATTTATAAAATAGTTTTCATATTTTTGAAACATCTCCAATTGAATTAAAGCTTATCAGTTTAGTCCACACAGTTTTTAAAATAAATAATAGCCTATACTTCAACGATAATGCACTGTAATCAAACCGAATTTGGACTGGTAAACAACACAGCAGTACCAAATATTAGATTTCAATTTCGTACATGTTTTTCGTACTTCACATTTTTTGATCTAAGGCATACTTCTTATGCTGTGACATCTAGAAAGAAAAAAAATTGTAAACTTATTACATTGATTTTTGGGATTCTGGTCGTTTGAACTCGGCTATGCGTCTGTATAAAAAACTAGTAGGTAAGGGTGTGACATTTGGCCTGGCTAAACATTAAATACCCTACACTGCAGTATTTTGAAAATTTTGCTTATATGGGAGGTGCCACGCCCTTTTGTCCGATTTCACCCAGTTTTTGCTCAGATCGTGCATTTGTTGTCCTTAGTATGTGATTGAAATTCGGCTGGATTACCTCAAAAAATGTTTTAAATATAGCGTTTTGAAGCTTTTGCTTATAAGGGAGGTGCCACGCTCTCTTGTCCGAGTTCGTCTAGTTTTAGCTCAGAGCGTGCATTTATAGTCTTTAGTATTTGAGTGAAATTTAGTTGGATTATCCCAAAAAACTCTTCCAATATAGTGTTTTGAAGCTTATGCTTTTATGGGCAGTGCCACGCCCTCTTGTCCGAATCCGAACTCAGAACTTGCACTAATAATTCGTGGTATTTAAGTGTATTTTGGTTGAATTGTTGTGAAAAATACTCCTAATGTTGCATTTTGAATATATTTTTTGTATGGGCGGTAGGCGTGTCCATTGACCGATTTCACTTAATTTCAATCCCACGAGCTTACTTTTGCGACAAAGCCAACGCAACAAATTTCATTGAATTATCATGGTTAGTTTTCCCATAAAAAAATATTTCCACGTACAGCCAGCCAGCCAGCCAGCCAGCCAGACAGACGGACATGGCTATATCGACTCAGGCGGTGGCGCTGATTAAGAATATATATACTTTTCTATATCTGCCACGCCTCCTTCTCTACGTTACAAACGGAAGGACAAAGTGAATATACCCTGACTGTAGGGTATAAAAAACACAAATTTCACGAAAATTAACTAAAAAACTGAGTAAACAGTCAGTTTTCCGTTTATTTGCAGACTCATAAACTTTTAAACTTTTTCTGTATGTTTACACTCCAATGAATAACTGCATAAAAAACCTGGAGTGGGAGGACCTCGTGGTATAGCCAAGTGTAAGCGACCCCTGTACCATAATAACTCTTTTTTAAGGATATCACGAATCATTAGAAATTTTCTTAAAATTTTATGTGAAATATGATCACTATTTTATATAATCAGCCCGTTTGCTTACTCCAAGTTTTTACCCAAAAAGCTCTTGTTTAAACAAAAATTTACGATTTATTTAAAAGAAAAAACGGTTTTTTTTCTGTCATTTTTTCACAATTTTAATTAAAATTTTTGCTATGTACATATCGATACGTCCAACGTAAAAGTTGGTAATTCGAAAATCATAGTTTTTAGTTATGATCAATTTTGTATTGTTTTCGTTAAAACAAGAAAACCAAAAACAAAAATTGAATCAATTCTTTTGAAATCTGTAGACAAAATAAAGGTTTTTCGACTATTAAATCGTTGTCACTATTCCAAATTGATTTACGGAGATATTAACAATTTCAACTTATAATTTGGATAAATTTGAATAAAATGAATACATATGAGTTGTAACTCTAGTTACCAACTAATGTTCTCTTTCAAATCCATGAAAAAAGTTGGTAACTTAACTTGCTAACTACCATTAAAAATATTTTACGGGTATAACGTTGGTATGTAGGACTTACAACCACTGATTTTTAAACAAAAATTTACTTATAACTTTGTAAGTTAAGTTACCAACGCAATTTGACATTTTTTTCCCCTGCATAAGTTGACAACTTAAGTTGCCAAGTTTTTGCATGGAGACCTCAGTAAAATATACTTAGGTTGTAAGTTCTAAAATTGCTCCCAGCCCTTCAAATTTTAAGCTAGAGGTATCAAAATTTGACACAAGATGGAATCTTACGCAGATTTCGCAAATCATTGTCCCGTAAAAAGTTTGTAACTTGAGTTACAAACTTTTACGTTGGATGTATCGATATGTATGTACCAGGTAATATCAAGTTTTATCACAGTACGCTTGAAGAGTACATATTTTTCTCTCTATGTATGTGTGTATTTTGGCATTACAACCCACACCTTATAATTTATTTCCTTTATATACGTATTTATGTGTGTTAATCGAGGAATCATTTGTATGTATTTAAATACCTGTGAATCGCAAAATATCGATCGATGAACTTTTTTTTATTTTTTTGTTGTTTTTGTTTTTAGTTTTCCAAATACCTAAATATAACCTGCGAGTAAGCATGAAAATGTAAAATCGGGCAAACATGCGAAAATTTATGCCATTTGTGTTTCTAAAGCGATTTTCAAATAAAATCGTGTCATGGGCCAGCTAAAAAACGGAATCAAGATTATATAAGTAATGTTGTTTAAAGGTAGCTAGAGCATGTAAGCTTTTTAAGCAAAATTTTGACATTAGGTCATATTATGTAAGCTCATATCGTAAAGGCGTCACTTTTTCTTCTTTATACATAAATATATTGCTAAGGTCTCTCGCAAAGTTTGTTTGAACTTACGCTCTTAATGATTTATGAACAACACCTTTGCATATGTTTGGAATAATTTTTATCGGAAATATTTACATTACACAGAGCATTTTACGACCCCTAAAAATAAGAGGATTGTCGTATTTAGCTATTTTGCTATGAACTCCGATTAAAAGTAGAAACCATTGCGAATTTTCCATAGAGAAATCTCTATGACTTATAAAATTTGAAAAGATTTTCGCAATATTTCTATATTCCATATAGAATGATGAGATTTCTCTATGGTTTACATTCGGAAATCTTATAATATTAATCTTATAGCTTTTAAAGAAATTTTTTTGTTTTTCAAGAAGATTTCTCAAAAAATCAATATGATTTTCACATAATTTACAATAGAGTGAAAACATTGTTTCAAGAAGAAATCGTATTGAAAAAAAGATAAGATTTCTAGCAAAGTATAGTATATAAGCGTAAGAAATCGTTATTGGACTAGATGACGTAGAAAATCACATTGAGAACCTTTTTGTTTTCGGTCATAGAACTTTTCTTCTCGGGCGGTACTACGCCACTGATCTTATATAAAGGTTTTAAGTAAGAAACAAATAGTATCATATTCATATTCATAATACTTTTCCTACAGTGAGGCGTTTAAGAAAGTTTAAAAATAACAAAAATCCAAACAGTCTTAATACCATTCACTTGCTGGTTATTGTCCCAAATTGGCTGATTAATATCTGCTGACACATTGCAGATATGCGGAAGCCCACAATCACAATAACAACATCAAAATGACAGACAAAATGAAACATTCACTTTTTACAAATGTTGACATTTTCTTTTTTGGACACTTCATGCAATAAAAATCCAATCTGTGTCCTTTAATGTTTAACACTTACATATACATGTGTAATATATTAGATGGATTTGGCTTTTGTTATTTGTCATTTTGTGGTTATTTTTATAATTTATCAAGATTAAATTGAAAACCAACACTTGATAAGCCTTAAGAAAAGCTAAGGATAAGAAATATTTCTGAAAATTTTACATTTAATTTTGTAGGAGTTTTGTTTGGATAATAAAAGCTTTCTTTAAAAACTTCAGTTTTTATAAAAAGCACTACTAGGGTAAGGGAGAGAAATATGGACCAACAATCTTTCTTTTTTAAGTAAAACTAAAATTACATAAAACAAAACAGTTAACTGTATTTCAAGCATTAAAGCAAACAATTCACCTTTATTCTGATTCAATTAAGATAAAAATCTCATCAGAATAAAAGAACAAAATTAATAAACTAAAAATACTCAAAATAAGTGAAAGAAAAGAGTAGTGTTATATGGACCATATAGTCCATATTGCCCCACATATTTATTTTATAAAGGAGATGCATATAAAAATACCACTTCCACATCCGGCATATTCCTCATGACTCCAAGAACACCAGATTACACATTTAACCCAAACCTCGCCACGGTGATCTTCTGAGTAAAGGGTATTACAGCATATGCATATGCACAATTCATCACCATCAGACTTGTCATGAAAACTGCAACAGGATTCTCCATCTGAAGAAAATGATAAATGCAATTGTTTTTGAGGCTTTTTTCTTTGGTGGTCCATATTACACGCAGCACGTGTTGATGAAATTAATGGTTTTTTATCGAAAACTCTTGTGGTTAATGAACTAATTTGTGTTAATAAATCATACTGACTACAAATTCACTGACTTTATATAATTAATTATTTATTTAAAAACATGATGTCTTTAAAGTGAAATAATAAAATTTACTCACTTGAAAAAATGAATCACTAAACATTTTAAAAAAAAAAACAACTTCACAGCAACATGATACTTCACCGATTGCTTATATCGCACTGACATTAGCTTTAGGTATTGGGAAATAACCGTGTGGTCCATATTATCCGCGTTGTCTATATTACCCTTGCTTACCCTATGCATGATCAGTGGCATACTACCGCGTAATTTTCTACGTCATTTCGGCCAATATCAACTTCGCCCTCTTTGCTACGCTAATATACATAATATATTGATATGTGACGAATTAGTTTTTGGTGGCTTCCGAAAATAACGCCAGAAAGTTTTTTCGAAATATACCCAGAAAAATATACATACAAATTCTGGCGTTATTTCCATTTTGTTTTGGAAATAAGGCCAAAAACTTTAGAGGCGTTATTTCCTAGCAAATTTTTTTTCCAAAAAAAATGGAAATAACGCCAGAATTTTAAACATTGATTTTTCTGGCGTTATTTTCAAAAAACTTTCTGACGTTATTTCCTATGGCATTATTTCCAAAACCTCTAGCGTTATTTCCAAATTAGTTTTTGGCTTTATATCCAAAAAAATTTCTGACGTTATTTCCTATGGCATTATTTCCAGGCGCCATTTTTCGAAGGTGTAATGCAGCCCCTTTTTTTAAGTAGTCGTTCTTTGTCCCGTTGTCCTTTCTTCTCATACATATATAGTATGCCAAATTTCAAGCAGTCTAGTAATTTCAAATGTATTTTTTCAGGCCTTTAATGCGTCCTGGAAGAGTTATAGGAGGGGAGTTACAGAGCATTGCTTTCATGTTAGTTTTGCTTTATATTGTTCCGGCCCTTGGCTTGAGACATAAACCAGGAGCCAGAGACTTCTTTTTTGGGGGAAAAGTGACAGAAATGACAAAGTTAACCTTGCACTTGTCCTCGACCAAAAAACTGCTGTGTATGCCTCTCTCCTGATTAACCTTGCTGGTACATCGGTTGAGATTAATTCCTTCACTGAGGATCATTGGTATTCCGAAGACTTTGGAACTGCTTAGCAACGTGATGTAAAACAGGAAAAACCCACATTGGTTAGCGGCCACACGAAAAAAAAACACAACTGCTTTTGGTGTACAAATGTTATGATGAACTCTTTATTGAATATTAGACTTTAATTTTAATTTATTGATTTTACAATTAACTTTATTCAGTATGAGAATCAAAACTTTTACTTTTAGGTTGCAGCCAATGCTGTTTCAAAGGTGGTTAATAAACGAATGAAAATATAAAGAAGAATAAAAATGAGATTTGACAGCTGTGATCAGTGGGGCATTGTTTGATTAAGCAATAGAATAGCGTTGCCAGCTACGGGGAATTTTTCCCTGCTTTTGGGGATTATGCGTGTTCGCATAAACAATATAATAGTGTTGAGTCTGGTTGCAAAAAGTTCCAAAGCAGTTTCAATAGTGATGATCAAACCAAGATCAATACCATGCACGGTGCTCGTGAAAAATAGGAAAAATAAGGTTTGGAATTTTTGAATACTAATCAAACTTTAGAAATTTTTCCAAGCCTTAATTTTCCTAAGCAGTTGGGCTTAAAAGATGCAAAATCTCGAATTGAGAGATTACTTAATGCTTGTTAGGGGCGTGGCACACCTAATAACAATAAATTTCGATGACTAAAATACAGTCTTGGTCATGATGATCATTGTGATCAAGACCAAGCCCATAGCAGTCTTGGTCGTACAATTATATCAGTGTCTTAGCCTTGGTCACGAAAAATTTTCAAGACCAAGACTCAAGACCTACACTAATTTTGCTATCACTAAGTTTTAAAGACACTTTGTATCTTCAGCCAACTGATTCCATTTTGTTGACACAAATATTGATTTTTCTATGGATTTATTATAGCTCCTGTTTAGCATTGCATAGCCGCTTTATAGATAGACGGCCACTGCTTCTCTAACCTAAGATTTCTGTCTTCAATATACAATTACTTATATGCTATCTGCAAACGAATATCCAAGCTTTTGTATGATTCCTATCCTTGTGTTCTTTATCTCGTCTGGTGCTCAAAATCTAAACAAAACTACTCTTAATAGCCTTCAATTCTCCATTCTCCCTGACTCATATACAACGTATTGCTTGTTCCAGCGATCTTAAGTCTTAAAAAAACGTGAGCTTTAATGATTTGAATATATTAAGATAATTGTCTGACCCATTAATTCTTTTATTTTCACTTTATATAAGAGTCTCGATATGCTCTGAAGCGTAAGAAATTTCGGAAATTATTTTTTAGGGGTCCCTTATGTAAAAGAAACTTTTTAGATTGGCGATGCATTCCAAAACAAAGTTGAACACTAATGGCATAATATAATTGTTATAAATGAAGCAACTTTCAAATGTCATTTACACAAATGAACAATTTAAAATTTATTTTAATTTTTACATAGTGTTAATGTATTTAAAGGAAATTGTAGTGTACATTAATTAATACACCTTCACAAAATATCTACGAAACGACAAAGGGACTTAACTGGCTGTGATGTAACACTGGAAAACTTACAAAAATTTACATACAAACTACATATAATGAAATTGCTCAATAAAACAATAAATCATTTGCTGAAATAATAATAGAACACCACAAGAAAAAGCGCTAAAAACAAAGAAAAATCGTTAGAAAGAAATTCAAAAGTAACGAAAAGAAGAAAAACTTGACTAAAACAAAAAGGAAAAACCATAAAAAGACCAAATCTAACGTAAATGTGCAAATGTGTTCAACTGTGTGAAAATAATGACATGGGAAAAAATGCTCAAACTTTACACCAATTGGATGTACCCAAAGAAGACGGCTGTGAACACACGAACAGCAGCAGCTGCGACAGGATGCGCATGCGCTTGCTGGTATATCCTGAATTCCGAGCAATCAAGCACACAAAACTTTTTACACCTCACCGTGCGCCGTGGAAATTGTACGTAACTTTCCCATAACTGAGTGGGTGGTTGGGTGTTTGGACGCATTGACGAGGTGATGAACGAGCACGCGCTGGTACAGAAATTCCAAGCTGAATAACTGTATACAGAAGCATGAATTGAATTTTGCAACGGACTGCCAGACAGAAGTTACCTTTGCTTTGGCCTGGACGACGACACACGGTGGTCGTCTGGTATTTTCAAAAATTGTGTGAGTGTGTGCAGGATTTTTTTTGGTTTTTTTGTTGTAACATGACAAAAAATTAAGAAAAAAATAAATTTAAAATAAAAAATATACAAAAAATATAAGAAAAATTTTAAGCAAAAGATAAAATCTCAATAAAATTCCTAAAGTGAAGCATAAACTGCAGTAGAAAGCTACAAAGAAAAAAATTGTGCTGTCGAAATACTTTCTGTGACGACTGTAAATGAAAAAGTGTAGAAAAATTCAAAAATCGCATAAAATTCAAAAAGTTAATAAAAATTTATACACAAAAATTTACAATTTAACACTGAGAGTAATTAGTTTTGTGTTAAATTTGCGTGAAAAAAGAAATAAATAATTCTTTCAGTGATTTGAAAGCAAAAGTAGTTCGGAAAAAAAGTAGCTGAAAAATAAAAAAAAGTTTTCTAACATTATTTCAACAAAGTTCGACAGTGGCGTCCAACGAGGGTAGCAGCAACGCCACAGGCAGTGGCAGCGCTGGTGAATCTGCCGCCCTGTTTTCCAAACTGAGAAGCTTCTCCATCGGCAGTGGCCCAAATTCACCACAACGTGTGGTCTCAAATTTACGTGGATTTTTAACACATCGCCTGAGTAGCATCAACGCAAGCGATACTGGTAAGTGGATGACGATTGATCGATATTCAATGCAAAGCAAAAAGATCTGCCTACCACCCCCACCATCAACCCCCCTCTCGAAGGTAGGCTCTTGTTTCATTTCAACTTTGCCCCGTGTTGAAAGTGTGTGGATACAAGCAAAACTTAAATATTTTTTGTATCTACCTTTTGATTGCTCTGCTCCTACAACAAAATGGATACAGTTTTTCTTTCCACCCCTAACTCTCCCTATAGATTTTGCTACATCTCTCATATACGATACATTTTCTTGACGTTGCCACCGCTAATGTGTGTAAGGCTGATTATGTAACAGTAATCCATTGGTGTAAATTGAAAAAAAAAAAAAATTATGATGGGGTTTTGTTACACCTGTGAGTAGGTACATTTTATAAAAAAAAATTGTTCGGATTCTAATATGATGATTTTATTGTGAAAAAAAAAAATGTCTAAACATTATAAAATTAATAGATGATCTCTTAATTTTCTTTAATTACATATTTGTTGTGGAATGACTTTTCTGCATCGTTTTGTGAGGAATATATATCTAAAAGTGCCGTCGGCAATTTGTTATGCATTTTACTACTCTGCCTAAAGGAACATAATGAAAATGAAACACTTAAACATTTGATATTACGAAACAATGTTAACTCTTTATTGTGAAAAAACATAGTGAAAATTTGATTTGAAAAAAATAGTACCCAAATTTGCTTCAAGAATAAAGATTATGATCCTTCAAAAATTTTGATGTTCAAAAATTATATATGTGACCTGTTCTATGAAAAGGGTGCTTAGGTGCAAAAAAAAAAAAAATTCCAATTTTTTGCGATTTGCATAAATTGACCTTTAAAAGTGTTTTCCAGCTGTTTTCACGAAATTTTTTTCGCACGTAAGCCCCCTTTTCATAGACCAAGTCACATATATATTTTATTTTTTGTGGTATAAATAATAATCGATTTTTACGCATTTTTTACTAAAAAGCAAGGCATCTTACAAAAAAAAATTTTAAGACATAAAATGCTAAGAATCCAGAAACTTTGCCCAGAAAATACATGAGAAGTTTTTTAAAATTTCTTGAGCTTGTTAAACTAATTTTTGAAAAATGATAAATGAAGAGTTATTTTTCAAAAGGGTTTATTTCCAAAACGAAAAAGCAAAAATAGTGTCATAATTTTAATTGCCTGATATTTTGTTAGAAATTAATAAAATTGGCCTCTGTTTTCACAAGAAGTTTACTTAATGGTGAAAATTTATGCCATTAATATAATGAAATGATATCAATCAAATAACCTTTTATTATGCCACGTAATGTGTATGAAATTACTTTTGCCTCGTTTTGGAAATAAGGCCTTTTGAAAAATTAATCCTCAAATTGTCTCAAAAAATTCGAAAAAAAATCACACTTTGGATGATTCTAAGCATTTTATGCCTGATATTCTTTTTTGTCAGATGTCAATGGAGCACTTCTGATTCTCGAGGAGGCCCATTTTTCCAAAAAAAAAAACCCATTTTGAACTTCTTCATGTTCTTCTGGCGAGACGTGGTTCTCAATTTTACTACTTTCTTCGATAAATTTCTGGACATTAGATCGCTTTTGTGCTTCAGACAGTTCTTCTCCTTGGACATTACCTAAATCTTTACTTGTCTTTTATTTTGCCAACGATATGGTTACCGTTTATGCTTGGCTTTTCTTCGGAAATAGAGTCCGAACCAATTTACAATCTTTACTACATTTTGCTGTTTAAGGGCCGTTAACTTTTACCCTTGACTCCATGGCTCCTGTGCCAACGATAAATAGAACTCTTATTTTCCATTGTCGCAACTGTTGATTCCTCCATCACCTCGATTTAATATAAACTCATCTCATTTTTCCAATTATATAATTCTTGCTGCTCTTTGAAATGTAGCAATTCTTATGTATAATCGAAATATACAATAAGCCCTTGTTAAGCTGCAAGTTTTAAGGAAAATACATTCCCATTGAGTTCAAGCACATATATTATTTTTTGTAGAACTAGACTAATCTTCCTGTTTCCATTCCTGCGCATTGCAGTAGTACATTTCCTGTTCCTTCGACCTGCAAACAGCTTCCATCTGCGATTAAAACTGAGCTTGTAGCCCTTGTGTACATGAAATCAAACGGAGATCGATTACTCGACATATGATAATGCACCCGAATCAATAATCCATTTATCCACAACAATTTCAGCTACTCCACCATGAAAACATTGCTTCTCCGAGGTTTTCGCCAGTGACTTCTTCTACGCTGGGCAGTCCTTTTTGAAGTGACTCTGTTTCTTACACTAGAAACTTATAACTTCCTTTCCTTTCTTAAATCTCTGAACTGATTTTAAAACTTTCGCATCATCCAATTCTGCGCTTGATTCTCTTATTCACTCTGCTTCGTCTAATAATTTGCCTGTGACGTATTCAATGCTAAGGTCGTCTTCAGATCGTCCTTCTACAGCTGTAACCATACTACCGTAGTCGTCAGGTATATTGCACAAAAGCATGGCAACGATGTGGCTATCTTTAAATACTTCAATGCAACATTGTAGCTCTTTTTGCATTTGCAACAATCTAGCAATATATTCTAGCATATCGCCACCTTCCTTGAAATGTAGGCTATACATTTTTTGGAGCAGATAAATTTTTGACGATAAGCGCTTGCGCTCATAGATCTCGGCAAGCACCAACCACATTTCCTTTGCATACCATTTTTTACGAATATGAATCAGTTGTTCGTCATCTACCGCCAAAGAGATTGTAGCCATTGCCTTACGATTGTCCTTCTTGAATGTTGTAGGGTCTGGATAAGGTATATCCCTCTCTACAACATACCAAGCTTCGGCATGGGAAAGCAGCATTTCCATTCGAAATTTACAGGTTTGCTAATTGTTTCCAGTAAGCTTGTCGACCGAAACTGTTTCCATTTTATAATTTCCTTTTTTGAATGTGTGCGAGTTGTGGAAATACAATTTTAAAAAATTTCAAAATTCAGGCCCATAACCTGATAGATTTTGTACGAAGTTTTATTTGAGAATAAAAGATAATTTTAGTATTTAACAAATCATAAAATACAAACTTAGATGCTGCTGTATCTAACATATTCATGATACAGCCATACCATTCAGGCACAGGTTATTTGCAGTCAATTTGATTTTTAACATTTTCAACAATTATATAACCCGTGGAAAATATCTGAAAGCCTTCATGAGATAAACTTTTCTCAGAAAATTGCCAATAAAAAATGTCTGAAACCATTTGAGATCGACTTAAGCTTAGTAATTGAGAAGTGACTTTTACTAATGTTATCTTATCGTGTTCATAACTTTCTGTGCCCAGATGAAGATTTTTTTGTATGTTTCCAACGAAAGTTTCTGCAAAAAAAAAAAAAATTATGTAATATTTGGATGAAATTACATGAAATAACCAATTTAATAATCTTTAAATACATATTATGCAATACGCACTTAGCAAAATAAGTAGTTAGTGAAAAATATGATAAGTGATAATTCAATTTTTGAAGTTAGCACTTAACATCGAAGGTGAAACTTTCAATACTTGAGTACAAACTTAAATGAAATTTTAACTGCTTTAGTTTATTTTTTGTTATGGTCTACTTATGAGTATGCAAAAAATAATGTTAAAAACAATTGACCAAGTGATGAAGATTTGAAGTGTAGAAAGCCAAGCCATAAAAAAAAAATTTTATTTGTCACTTTACTAACCATACACAATAATATTTATAACATTTAGGTTATAAGAGCAATGCATGAGAAAACAAAAAAAATCAATTTCTGAAGTCAATAACGAAATACGGGTTGACTGTGCAATAATAAAATGCAAACACCCATCTGAAAAAAACTTTCCTTTGAAATTTTTGTCACGAGCCAATCCAGTCATATGATTGTTTGGCATTTTTTCCTTATTCTTAGACCATTCCCATTCGCTTGGTTAAGGCAATTAGTTAGTTTAGTTATGCACCAGCCGGTATGTGGTAACGAAGTAGTTATAAACTGAAATATTTTTATCTATTCCTTCAAAAGAAAACGTATGATACACATTTTATCTAAAAAATTTTCTACATTCTTACATATATCAAGGTAATTCCAAAACTTAAACATTATCATCAAGTGCTCGTAAATTGATTACAAATTAGCAAATGAAAAAATGAACTGTATTCTTGAGTTTCAAAGAGACTGACGTAATTAACTCATTAAAACACGTACTTCCCCACACACACAGTAAAGCAACGTACATAATTAGATTTAAACTTTAATAACGTAATGTGATGATGTTCGTTTGAATGAGTCAACTGAAGTTGTATCTAGCCAGAGTACTATGCAAAGGTAATTAAACAGTTAAGGAAATTGTGATTGGCTAACGTCATAGAAGTATTAATATGAATGGATTTGAGTCCATTATTTTTTCAATTAAAAATACCAATTATGTTTATTTGATCTTTATTTTTCAGTTCAGTAGTACACTATCTAGGTAACAATCTTTTCGTGGTTGGCAATCGGATCTAATCATTTAAGGGCAATGGTTTTTGTTGTGTAGTCTCAGGTTTCTGAAATAAATCGTGCTTTTTAAGTAGATATTATTTATGCACTAAAAAAATAAAAAAATTCGAAAAAAATCAAATTTGTTTTTACTTCCAATAATACAATTAGTGTAGTATAAAGTAGTATAGTGTCAAATACGATTAAAAAAATCACTAAAATCATTAGATATTCGATAAAAACAATAAAAGTGTCAATAATGTTCAAGATTATTGAATACCTAGCATACAAAATAACTAAAAAAGCCTAAGACTAACGTGTATCACTGTAGAGAAAGGAAAGTTAGAACAAGCCGAATATGTTGTATCAAAAAAAGCAGAAAAGTATCAAATATTATTGAGAATCTTTGTAAAATTCCTAAAGTGTTAGATAAATAGAGAAAGCTTCGAAAAAGCCATTTTAATGTCTATATGTATCGATTATTTTTAAGAACATAAATTATCAAGAAAGCAGGTCCTTCAGCTGGTCATTGCGAGTAAGACTAAGTAACTCACGGCCTTCGTTTCAATACACGACTCGAATTCTGTATCTACTTGGGCTCACACAACATAAAGTGAAGGACTCCTTTAAAAGAATATATATGACTTTCAAGAGAAATAAATAAAGAATTTTAGCTAAAAAGTTTTAGTTGGGGGTTGTACTTTGGGTTGGAGGCCTTGTTGCCATATGGCAACGCTCGCGGGTTTTCAGCATAACAATGTATACTTACAGGAAACGATATACGCTTTTCATATATAAGTCTACAAACTGATTTTATTGCAATAATAGGTCTTAAAATATTTCCAACAAAATCCAAATTACAATTTTGAACAAGCCAATGCCTTTTTTGTAAATGTTGGTGATAATGACTATCATTATGATATCCCGCACAATCTTCCGTTTGGTACATCGTTTTTTTGTAGCCCCATAGAACTCCATGGGATATATGCTCATCAACTTGTGGCTGTAGAAGCTTGGACTTTGTATCGACATATGAATAAACCATGTAAAAATGCTGAATACCTAGGTTCTTCTTTACAGTTTCAAAGTTGATTTCCATGTCATTTCTTGTTTCACAAACATCTTTATCTTCATCGCCCGGGGCGTAATTTGTGTGGCTGAAAGAACAATATCTACTTCTAGAACTCATTTTGCCGACCCCTTAAGCGTTTCGCCTGTGGTGGATGTCCACTTCGTCTACGTTACACTAGTGTTGTGATATTACCAGCTAAAAATTAAGTTAAAAGGTTTTTTTCAAATATTATGGAAAACCCGCGAGCGTTGCCAAATGGCAACACAAATCTTAAAATCTGTGTTTTATAGTTTTTTAAGTTTTTTATAGAAAACAAAAACAATTAAAAATGTCAAAATTGTTTTTACTTTTCTACAGTTGAATTCTATAATTTTTTTTTATATGAAAAAAATTTGAGTTGAGTTAACGACGTATATTTTTATCAAGATACATAGTTCGTTACTGTGGTCTGTGGAATTTATGAAAATTGATAAAAATGTTGCTGAAAACGGAGAAACCAAATGTCTAAATACGTTTGTTTTTCGAATTCTGCGTCTATTTAATATAAAATTTTCAGTAAATCGAACGCAGCGTTGGCATAGCAACATTTTATTCCTCTTTGAACAGCTTTATTTGTGTCTAACCAAATTGCACAGACCGGCGAGTAAGACAAACGAATAAAATTTGAATATTTTATTCATATACGTCGTTGGTTGAGTTTCTAAAAGTTTTATAAAGTTCTCATGTTGCTTAAAATATATCAACATAAGTTATCTGAAGAAGTACTGATATTTTGCCATTTGAAATGATCTCGCAGTAGAACTTGTTTTCTACAACTTTTAGGGATTTTTGGAATCGGCTGGTTACAGTCCGTATTTAGTGCTAACTTCCAAACCGTTGCAAAACATAGTTTTAACTATATTGCTACAGTTGATATAGTTAGCTAACTCTCTTATATGATTAACTGGAAAAACCTAATTCAATGGTTCTTAAACCAAGGAAACTGTAAATATACAGAGTTCCTATGGTCATAATACAAAAAATGTGGGTTGGTTCAATTTCTATCGAAAATCTAGGTTAACTTAACTATTTTCACAGTAATTTTACTGGACTGCACAGTCAATTTAACCTTTACTACGGGTTGGTGCAATTTCTATCGTTGAAATCGGTTAGATTGACCGATATTTTTTTTTCTGTGTATCTTTCTTTCCCTTGAACCCATCAACAATTTTTTTCTCTTAATACATATCTTACAAATTTACCGGTAAAATCCTTCAATTTCAAAGAATTATGAATTCCCATAGATTATACGAGATACATTAGCAAAAGAATAATTGTACAGAGTGCCACCTATGGTTCAATTTTAGGAGCTTTTTATATTTTTTTCATTAATATGGGAAGTTTAACTCAATTTTTATAAAACTACTTTGTAAATAGCGTAGATATTTTGGCTTAATAGCTATTCTTTCAAACCAAAAAATTAAAAACTTATTCATACTATTCATACCTATGCGAATAAAAATGTACTGTTCCCTAAAGGCACATATATCTTTGAAAGTAATAATACAAAATTTACAACCTTTTTCTTTTACGTAAGGATAAACAAAAAAACATGGGGAAGAACACAAAAACAAAAAAACACTTGCTATTACCCCCACCCAAAGAAAAAAAATGTTTACTCATACCACATCTTGATTTTCCTGTCTGTAGTAACAAAGGCAATAAATATAAATTTCACTACCCCATCTTTAGCGAACGTCCCCTTTTCCTTTTCCGGCACAGCACAGCATCTACTACTACATTTTAATGCAGCATGTTTTTATAGCGGTTTCGTGTCAAAACAAAGGGGGATAATCGTAGTGATACACAATAGATATACGCATACATACAAGCAGAGCCTGTCATTTGTTTATATGTTTTCTGATAACATTATCGTCCGGGAAATGGTGTTAAGACCGGGGATGATCGTTGTTATCAAAGAAAGAAGAATGTCAAAAGTTGTTTGCAACTTTATTTTTTTTTTGGTTGCTGCTGCTGCTGGTGCTGGTGTTGATTGGCAGGCAAACAAAAAAAAAGCATTAATTTATTCCTGGCAAATGTTTACTTTTTTTTCTTCTTGTAGGTACATAGGCATATCATTTCCTAAAAAAAAAAAAGAAAAAAAAAACAAATTGGCTTGTTACCGGAAAAGGAAAAAATGTTAGAAATCAAATTAAAGTTGACGCTCTCCTGTGGTTTATATTTTCAAATTTTATTATATATAAGCTTTGTGCTGGAAAAGGACACTCTGAATATGATTTTACCCTTAACATCTTTTTGATAAATATTTTATATTCAGGTATGTTCTGAAATGAAAGCAATTTTCAAGAGCTCCGCATTTCGATAATTAAAATCAAATCAGATTTATGTTTCAATAAATTGACAAAGAACCATTAGCAAATTTTATTTGTTGAAAGACAAATCCGATTCCATCTTATTTGTTGCAATGCAGAGCCTTGAAGATTGCTTTCATTCCGATTCCGAAGTAAATCGGATTTCAGAACATGCTTGATTATTTGATTTCTTTTGATTTTCTCCATTTATTGCAGAAAAATTCTCACTTTGAATTTCTGTGAATTTATTAGGGATGCTTGCACCTGTAAATAGCTTAATTGGTCCTTAATTAGCAATTTTTGGATAAAATCTAAACATGTAGGTATAGTTTTAAAAACTTATTTTTTAAGTAAAAGTTACATTTATAGCAGAGCCACCTAAAGTCTTTTCGTTACGCTAGCTGAATTGGATATGCGAAAAGATTAAGGTAAATTGAGATCTTTTGAAAAAGTACCTAACTACAGTCCATCTTCGAGCCTTTAGTTTATGCACTTTTAAGAAAATTCTGGGGAGTTCAAAACTGTTATAATCCAAAAGTCTTAAGATTAAAAATCTTACATTTTGCAGGAACTAAAAAATAGTTTCTTGGAACATATCGTTGAGTTAAAACTACAACTAGACATCTACATTTTTCGAAGTTTTGAGTTAAGTATACAGAAAAAAGGAGATAAAATCGTTCTATGCCCCAGTCTAGTCGGTTTTTTGAAATGTAGTCCGCATCCAATTTTACATAAATAATAAAAAACAGAAAACTCCAAAATCCCATACAAAAAAACGTATTTCAAAATCTTTACATGCATTTTCTCAAAACATAAAATATGTAGATGTCTAGTTGTATATAGTTTCAACCCGAAGATATTTTGTGACAAAAAGCGCTAAATCAACAATGTTAGAATGATATACATATCTACCCTCAAAATCACCGTCTTTACTTTAGCAAAAATTTATTCAAAATTTAATAAAATTTCAACTTGATTTTATGCTCTGTATACTAAAAAGTAAAAGAATGTTTTGTTCAACTCACAGTAAAAATGCTAAAATGCTTATCAATTCCTATGGGAACGTCATTTGCTCGTATTTTTGTACGCGTGCTCTTTATATGTACGTTCCCTTGTAACTGAACACTTCGTTTATAACCTGAGGCTCTTAGAAACACTTTAACGTTTTTAAGATTTTTTTTTTTTCATTTTTCGATGGGATTCTTAGGCATAATATTACTTACGCTTACGTTCAAATAACAATTTACGTAATACAACAGTAAAAACAGAACATTAATGAAACAGAAAAGAAAAAAAATTAAATAAATTGTGTGAGCAAATAAAACATTTTAGTAGGGGCGTGGCTGATATGAAATCATTATTATTGAACTTACTATTTACGCCTGCAAGTAGGCAACAATTTTTTTTCTTTTCATGACATTGCAATTTTTACTGCTGCGTTAAATCTTTCCAATTGGCTGCTGTTTGTTTTTGTTCACATAAATTTTCATCTTTTTACTAAACTTTTTTCTTTTTTTTTTTGCTTTACACACACATACATACATTTCTGCACTTGTATGTATATTGGTATATTTTACTTAAGCTCATAAACGTAAACGGCGTACAACTCGTATAACCATTAAGGCATTAATTTTCTGCATTTCAGTTTTGGTTTCATATTTTGTACGAAATACATACAGAAACAACAAGATATATGAGCATATGAGTGTATGTGTGGGTCTGGCTGATCTCCCCTGAGGGCAGTTAATTTAGGTTTATATGAAATTAGTCTGCGCATCTCATACACAGTACCTTTGTATGTACAAAATTGTAAAGTACGAGTAGCACATTTGGGGAAAATGTTTTACAATATCTTTAAACGAGCTTAAGGGTTGTCATAGTTTTCTTTAAATTTTGAAAACAAGCCTAGCTATGTAGGTGGATTTCACTTTTAGCAAACTTGACTTCAAATATTTTTCTTTTAATTATTTCTGCAATACTTATGTAGCTAAATCAAAATAAATAGTTTAAATGGAATTTGTTATTTCCCAAAAGATCTGTTAAGTAAAAAATAGTCAAATGTGTCTGACCCTTTTTAAAAACACATATTAATCTCTTTTGCAATAACTTTCTGATAAGCTTTCCTGAGACCTAAGCAGGCTTTACAGTATTCAAAGGCAACACGCCAAAATGTACAGAAAAATTTATCATCATAAAGGTGATTCTCCAAAAAATATACCATTCAACTCATTCAAAATTTAATACTTTAACTATTTAATACGGATACTTAACAAGAGCTTATCTACAAATAACTTCACAAAAGAAAATAATTTTTAGTATTTTACTATGAAATTTTAACATAAAGTGTTAAAAGCTCATTCTCCTGGCTGTCCCTAATCGCTCGTTAGTGCTCTTAATTTGCCCGTTTTGCATATAACATTATTACACTTAAAGTATATTTCTGTTTTTTCTATATAAAAAAACTTTTGTTTATATTAAATTGACATACACAGAAGTTGGTCCCTGCATTCAAACTATATACGTTCAGTTCTTCTTATCATAATTGTAAACTTTTTAAATACTGAGTAAAAAGTGCACTGAAAGTGAAGTAAAAGAGGAGGCTCAATCCTTTTTCAGCTCGGTCAGTTTTGGCTTTTGGATAGTGAGTGCAGTGTGGTTTTTTTTTCTAAAAAAAGTATATAAAAATTTTGACAAGAATACGAGTGTGTGACATTCTCCCTGTAAGTTTTTCTATATTGCTATATGTACTATTTTATACATATCTATGTAATTAAATCAATATAAGATTCCTGATAGGTGGATACTCCAGTTACAACTTTTTTAAAATGTTTGCTATTTTCATTGTGATTAAGTCTAGTTTACTCCAGGAGAATGTTGTTTATTATTCCCTACACCCAGGATATAATCACTTTGTCCTTCCGTTTGTAATGCAGATAAGGAGGCGTGGCAGATATAGAAAAGTATATATATTCTTGATCAGCGTCACCTCTTGAATCGATATAGCCATGTCCCACTGTCTGGCTTGCTGGTTGTGCGTGGAAATAAATTTTTTGGGCAAACTGAGTAAGGCAATGCAATGAAATTTAATATACTACCTCCGTCATCAAAGTTAATTTGTGGGATTGAAAATGAGTGAAATCGGTCAACGGCCTACCACCCATACAAAAAATAAATCTAAAATGCAAATTTAGGAGTATTTTTCAGGACAATGAAACCAAAATACACACAAGTACTACGAATTGTAAGCGCGAGCTCCAAGTACAAACTGGGCAAATTCGAACACAAGGGCGTGGCACCTCACATATAAGCAAAAGCTTCAAAACGTTATACTGAAAGCGTTTTTTGAGATAATCGAACTAAGCTTTACTCAGACATCAAGAACTATAAATGCAAGTTCTGACCAAAAACTCGGTGAAATCGGACAAGAGGGCGTGGAACCTCCCATATAAGCAAAATTTTCCAAATACTGCAGTGTAGGGCCAAGCCAAAGGTTACACCCTTACTAGTTTTTTAATTCATTAAGATTCGAGAGCTAATTTTCTTATTTATGATTAGGTTCTGTCCATTAACCTCGTAACGCTTCTATAAAGGGAGGGGGTTCTATGCGAAACAGGGCTGCCACCTGGTTATAGTTTGATTTTACTTAAATGGCTTTTTTTAATTAAAAGCAAAAAAAAAAAAACTTAAAATGCTAAAATAAATTTTTTAAAAATTCAACATAAATTTTTAGGTGGGTTGCCACGTGGTTAGTTCGAAAACCTTATTTAAATCATATTATTTTGGACTAAATTGAAGTTTTTACTTTCAGAAACGCTCGCTTTTTTAAAATTGTATTGTACAAAACTTTCAAGGTTGCCAGCTAGTTTCTTTGTTAGTTTTGCTTAAGCCGTATATTTTAAAAAAAATGATTTAGTCTCAAACTTTTTAAAAATCCAGCATGGCTATTTTACAAAATTTTATTTAAATCCTACTTTTTTTGACTAAATTGAAATTTGTTGGTTTCAGAAACGCTCAGATAAACTTTTTTAAAATCGTAAAAAAAATTTCAGGGTTGCCATATAGTTTTTTTTTTTTTGAAAATTTTGCTTGAACCAAACTATAAATTTCAGTGTATTTAAAAAAAGTAAGATTTAATGAAGATTTTCGAAACCAGGTTGCATCCTCAAAAATGAATGTTGGATTTTCACAAAGTTTATTTAAGCATTTTAAACGAAGATTTTATTTTTATTTGTATTTCTAAAATATATACATGGCAGCCCTGAAAATTGATGCACATTTTTCAAAAAGGTTCCAGAAATTACGGTCAACATTAAATAAATATATAAAAAATAGGTGGTGACAAAAGAAGGCATCTTTTGGTACACTTTTCGTGTATGATACAAACTCCAAGCTTTTGATCTCGAAATGAAGCTGAGTTCACTGAGCTCTAAAATAAATTCTCAGGTTTTTAAAAATTTTGGTTGTAAACGAGATTTATGTCAACTCAGTTGGCTGTTGTCGATTTTTAAGTGTTAATTGATGATTTTATTCCATAAAAAAAATTTTTATGAAAAAATCTATGACACCGATTTGAAAAATTCTTTCAGATTTGAAATCACAGCAACTTTCTGCATTGTTTTCGGAGTTTTTCCAGCAACAATTACTTTGATATTTATCCGTACACCTAAGTACCTATGCATTATTCTTATAGGAATCCTGTTCAGTGAACTAAATAAATTTTAGGAATAAAAATGCGCACATAAATAAATATTTTTTGCTAAATTTTCATCATCAATTATGTGAAAATTGTGGAAACTTTAGCAGATGTTTGTCCGTTGGCCCTTGGGTTGTGCAGACCATCAAGTGAATTTCACTTTTTGAATTACAAATTTTACGTGGCTTCAAAGGTTGCAACCTCATCATTCATTTTCTGTTTTACTGAAGTTGCTGTTCACTGTTTAAGTTACCATTATAAAATAAAAAAGATACCCACTATTTTTCCGAAAATAGACTACAATAACAACAACAAAAACTGTTGTTAATTTTCCTACCAAAAATTGTAGCACCTCAACTTTCTGCAACTTGATATGGAAGTATCACAAGAAGAACTAGCAGAGTAGCCCACAGCGTACGTACGGATACAACCCCCAAATGAAACATTTCAATATTTAGAGTTGCAAAGTTGGGAAAAATTAAAATACCTACAATGTAGACAGTAATGATAAATGTGTACATTATTAAGATTTATGCAAGCAGAAAATTTTTGCTTGAAATAAAGCAGAAGATTAAAGGAATATTTTCACAATAATCATGTTTTAAGCTGGGAGGCATTTGATGATTCGTATTGTATTGTTTGTTTATATTTTGATTAATCGAAGCCTCTACGTTTTTCCAGAAAATTGTGGACTTTTACTTATATCGAGAATAACAAGAGTCTGCTTGAAAATTATTAGACAATTTAAGGGCTAACTCTTTACTCTAGACTCCAATCTAATTGTATTTGTTTAGTAAAAGATCGTGATTTTTTAAGGTTTTTCTGAAAAATTATAGACTTTTCAGTCAACAAAAAGAAACAAAAAACGAATCACCATGTATATTCGACAGTTTGAGACCTCAGTTACTTATTTGCGCTTATTTTTCACGTACTTGACACTTAAAAGATCTAAGTAATTCTGTCTTTTGGAATATAATAAAGACTCAAAGAGTAATATCTGATAGCTTAAGAACCGTTTACATTAATTTTTTAAAAGCAACCTTGAATTTTTAGAGTCGTGGAAAAACCTAACTTATCGGCACAAATTTTCTTGTTTTTCCGAAGGGTTAGCGTCACATTGGAGAGCTTGAAACTGCAATGCAATGTATATAGTATTCTAAAATTTACTCGCTTTCTTCGGCTTTGGCTGTATAATTCAGCATGGTCCATATAACATCTATCTACTATAGCAGCAGCACACATTATTTTTAAATATTTTCGACCTGAGCTTAGCTCATTGTTATCAACTTCCAGCCAAAAATCAAAATTAGACATTGCAAAATTAAACATTTCAAAAAATTACTTCTTCTCGGAAAGGCATCATCAGAATTTATCCCAAAGATCATGAAACTACGTAGCATATTGTAACAATATGTCGCCGGACTATGCCGAATTAGACTCGTAAGTGAGTTCAACTATTTTGTACTTTTTTAATCTAGTATGAGATCTCTTTCAAAAGTTTGATGACATTATAAGAATTTACATCGACTTTATAGCAGTCTTATCTGCCAATTCGAAATTCCGAGAATATGAACGAGACGATGGATTACAGTTTAGCATAGATGGCAAAATGTGTCTGAACTTTTATAGTGTGAAAATTCACATCCAAAGAATTATTTTTCTAAGATGAGATCATATTTTCACATTTTATAAGAACTTAACGAAAACGGAAGGAAAATTATGCCAAAATTTGTGTTCATTACATATTCGATTCTACAACAGAATTCAGTTTTCCTGGCTTTCTTTAGTTTCTTATGATATACTCGCAAGATAACCCTAAGATCTAAAAAAATTTTCTTTATACAGGGTGTAATCGATAAGGTTACGAAGCTTTAAAGAAGTTGATAGAGGAGGCCCAGGCCAACAAAAAATCGTACCTGACGAGGGACGGGACGTATAAAATATACCCTTGAGGAGGTATAGGGTTAAAACTGTTTTTCTGATTTGTTTTATAAATAAAATTTTTACAGAAAATTTTTTTTGTAAAAACTTTTAGCTAATTGTATTAGCTTTCTAATAGTGTAATAGAGATTTTGCAATTTTTTTTGGATTTTGTTTTAATTTTCTCTAATTTGGAGGAACATTTGTTACAGCAGTATTTGAATTTGAGGCCAGAATAAAATACTTTTCTATATAACGACACACAAGAATGCATTGTTGTGAAAAGTATTTTTTTCTGTCCATAAATTAAAAAACTGGTATGACAAGTTTACAACTTTATTAAAGAAAACTTAACGAGAAATTCAAAAAAATTATAAAAAGTCATATTAATAGGACCTTTTTAAAATATCAACTTTTAAAGTTCCAGAACATTGTAAAATACTTTTAAACGGAATAAACTAATTCCTTTTTTAGAAAGCTCATATAATTAACTAAAAGTTTTGTATAAAAAAATTTTCTCTAAAACGTTTAGATGACCCAAGAAAATTTTATTTGTAAAACTAGTCGGAAAATCAGTTTTAACCCTATAACTCCTCAGGGTTACATTTTAGACCATTACTCTGATGCAACTTTTTGTAAGTCTAAGCCATCTCTATCACCTTCTAGAAGCTTCATAACCTTATCGTTTACACCCTATATAAGTATTTAGTTAGTTAATACATATTTACTGGATAAATCAACAGAAAAAGGTACTTTTTTAGAAAAGTTTTTCATATTAAATAAAATTTTTAAATACCACTCAATTCAAAACTAAATTCGACCGTAAATGCAATTATAATTATGAGGTAATGATATCTTTTTTTTTTTCTTCTTATATTCAGCGTAAACATTTTCTTTCTTCAGAGAGAAGCTTTCTTCAGAAAGAAGCAAAAGTATTCCTAAATGTCTAGCAGACATTCCTTGTTTTAAGTTACTTATCTAGTCGATAGCGTTACAAATTCAAAATGTTTACATCATGTCTATTTGTGACCTTCTTTATATCATCAGTAACTTTGTTGCTACAGATTGAATTTCACTTTTATTTTACGAACTTCCATCACATGATGATGATATTGATGATGATGCTTTACATTTTGTTCTTTTTCTAATCCATGAATTCTGTGCAAATAACAAGAACAGCAAAAGTTGAAGTGGAATAGACCTTTTCACCTGCTTCACACTCCCCCCTACTGCTGTCTTAAAGTATCTTCAAGGGCTTATTTTTATTAAAGTGTCATTCTTGCGTCAAGTATTTGACACTTGAATCCAACTCATGTTGCTTCAATTAAAGCGGCATTAAGTTTTTTTTTTTCTTTTTGAAAATTTTTGTAAAATATTGGCTAAAATGGCAGCAATTGGTTGTTATTTTCCAATGACATTAAATGTCATGCCATGAACCTATTAAAATCAAAAGCTCTCTCTTTGAGTAATGAAAAAGGTAACATATTTATTACTATTTTACTCGGTGGAAAGTTTTCCCTGCAAATGCATAAATGAATGATAAAATACAGCAATAAAGTTATGGTTTTATTCAATGCCAATATAATAGTATACATATTTCATATAATAACAAACACATCTATAAGTGAATGTATAATATATGTATATGTAATACATATTATATACATATATCGTATAGATTGATGCGAGCGCTCACGTGATAGACAACAACCTGAGATGACTGAAAGATGGTAGATTATGAATTATTAATGTGATATATTCATGTGAATATTTGATGAGACGCCATATGTATCTCTTAAAGAAAGGTTGGTGCATATTAAGTGTGTACTTTACACAGCAAAAAATCTTACCATATCAATAAAAAAATATATATCTTACCTTTAACACTGCAAACCACTGTACTTCAGTGTCAAAAGAAATCAGTGCACAGTGAAAACTTGAGTCTGGAATTTTTTGGACCAAATGCTTCAGTTCAGTGTAAAATATCGGAGTAGAAAAAAATTATACTTTATATCAAGATATCTTGTGCAGTGTTATATTACTTCCCATGATCAGTATACAAAATTTCAAGTAAAAAGCTTGTTTTGTTCAGGCATTTCTTTTGTAAGCTTAAAAAACTTTTACAGTGTATTTATCTTGCATAAATTTACAAATAAAGGAATACACTTATTTATGCAAAGATGAGTGTCAACAACCACAATAAAAACAGCAATAAGAACAACAAATACAACTTAAAATAAAAACGTTTTCCAAATGCCGTTAATTTCTTTTTACGCTGAAATATAAAATATTTACGAAAACTGTATCCTTTTCGGGTATTACCTATGAATTATCCAATATAATTGACATTTTCGTTTTTCTTCACATCTGACAGCTTGCGAAATATCACGTTCATTTTACGGTACTTGAATATTGAATTTTCCATCAATCAGTTATACTTAAAAGAATTGGAAGAGGAAGTTAGTTGGATGGAATCATCGAGTTGAGTGAAGGGCATTGAACGCTACCCACGCACACAAAAACAAATGGAACGAACTTTTTATTTCTTATATAGAGTTTTATGTACTTTTCAACGTTGAATCTTCAGAATTTTCAATAACCAGCATGTGATTTCGAGATATCATTGCTTGAAGTTGGTGAAAACGTTGTTTTCTGGCTTATGACAAACCTACGAAAAATCGTGAAATTGACATCGAATAGCCACACTCTTCCTTTTAAAATATATACCTTTGAACTTCTACTATTGGACCTGCCTTTCCTAGTTATAATTCTTTGAATGGAAGGTACTTCAGCACCATACAATAGATGAGCTTCACTTTTCACCATCGTCTTGCGTTTTTTGAATTTTGGTAGTTTGCACAGTTCCGGCTGGTAATTTTCAAGATTAGATAAGAATCGGATGAATATAAATATCACTCATTTACTTCAAGAACGCCACAAGTCAAAAAACTCGATTTTGCAGAAAATACGTTTAAAGTTTTCAATTGAAAAAATTATTCTGTTCTTAAACGGTAACCGTAAAAAATATTAATATTAAATTTTTACACAATATGAACCATGATATAACGAATAATTCTGCATCATTAACTCAAAATTTGCGATTTTAGAGCTATGGCGTTCTTGAAGTAAATGAGCGATATAATTTTAAAATAACTTACTTCATTTGACTGACAATTGTATTTGCGGTTTTTCATATAAACTTTTGTCTATTTTTTGAAAAAACTAATAAAATTCTACCTTTCTATTTAAAACCATAACAAATTGTTGCTACATTACATCATTCACAATGCTTATACAGGGTAGAAAGTGATATTTTTAGCACATTATCTGCTTGCTCATTAAATGCTTGTAAACTATTATTGATAACCTTGTTAATAATCAATTAACCATATCACTCATTGTGGCTCATTAATAACAAATGACGTTAACGAATTGTTTCCATTTCATTTAATTTTCAATGGGGTCGTATACGGATGCTTAGAAAAAATATTTCTAACAAATAGCGGTAGATTAAGTAACATACTCGTACAATTTATAAAGAAAAAAAAAATCTTGTAAAAATACGCGTGAATGAACACAGAAGAATTTGACGAGAAAGGGGTTCGTTCAGACTTAAACTAAGGACCAAAAATAGAAGAAAAAATCCTAAAGTGTAAAACGTGCTAGTTCTTTAAGGGGGTTGGTGCAAATAGTACGTACATACATATGTATAATGTGTTAGGTTATACCCACAACAGCCGAATTTATTCACACGCCTATCCTATGAATACAACATTCCTTTGTTATGTTTTTTTTTTTTCACTGCATGTTTTATTGTCACGTGATAGTGTCATAAATGCATACACACAAACACCAACAAACAATTCTTTATGAATATTAAAACCTTAAAAAAATATTTTGACTCATTTTAATGTGATACCTTGTTGAGACAAATGGCAATGGAAATGGAAATGGGGTGAACGAGCTTAGTCCTGTGACACAAAAAACCCCCAAACAATAACAAACGAAGTGATGTACAGTGAAGAGAAAAAAGATCAAAGCAATAAAAAGGCAAAATTGTAAAATAATTGGATTTCATATTTTCAACCCCTGCTGTGTGGCGCTTTTAAAGTTCTGCTTTCTTCGCAGCCTGTTGAGTTGTGCCTTCGATAAATTTTTATTTCAGCGCAAAGTTAATGGTTTTACCGAAATATAACCATTACTCTGAAATTTTTTTATTAGACATAGCTTGGGTTTATAAAAATAAATCAAAAAATTAATGTTTTAATTGTAGCCCAATAGAGTCATTAAAACATTTGCTTTTATCTTGTTTTTTTTTATATAGTCATTATTGCTTTATACAGTCTGATTTTGATTATATTTTTAATGAGCTAATTAGATTTCATTTACTGCCAATTTTAAAAGTTTGCAAAAAATAAAAAGGCAATCATTTTTTGATAGGATAAAGATATTTATTCCCAAACAATTTTTTTATTGAAATGCACTGACAGCTTAAAACACTACAGGTCATAAATTATAGAAGTTCAGAAATCGAATGTGTCTTTTAAAATGAAAACATCATCAAATGAGGTATGTCAAATGAAATTTGATTTCGCTGAAAATTTTGTGGAAGGTCGCTTAGGCACGAGCATCTTATACGTTGTAGACTGTTATACAGTTCCTAAATAGAAACGAACTATCATAAGTACTTCTAGAAAACAAAAAAGAAAAGTATCCTTCAACGCAAAACTATCTTGAAATAACTGCCTCTTTTAAAAATCATTATGAAAAAATGTTCATTCGCAACACATTTCAGTTCATTTTTAATGTGTACACGATTATCTGAGAAAGGTTCACCATCGATTATGCCTATTCAAAGTCTCTTTTGCACCGATGTTTTTGCCACAAAAGGCACAATATCTTAAAGAATTGAATCTGTCATTTTTAAAAGGGAATATGTGACGAAATTAAAACTTATGGGAAATTTAAGAAAAACCCTTTTGAGTTTGGTAAATCTTATTTTAGTGCGATTTTAATGATGAAGGTTAACTAACAATAATACTAAGCAGTAATCTGCATTCTTGGAAAATAGATAAACCAACCAGTGCTATCGCCCCAACGGCAAAAAAGCGAAAGAATAATTCTCTGCCGAGCGACACATATACCCTTTTAAAAATGACCGATTTAATTGATCATATTCCGTGCTTAAGTCTTTTGAATTTAGATGATGCATTACTCAAAATCATTAATGTTTTCAACTTTTTTGCCGATTCGGATAGAGTTTGAGACGTTCTTTCACATGGCGAACACCAGAAAGTCATAATTTGTTAAAAGTTTACTAAAAACGAAGAGAAACTAGTAAGAGTGTAACCTTTGGCCTGGCCAAACATTAAATACCCTACACTGTCGTATTTTGAAAATTTTGCTTATATGGGAGGCGCCACGCCCTCTTGTCCAAGTTTATCTAATTAAGCTCAGATCGTGCATACATGTATGTATGTATTCTCCTTTAACTCCTAGGAGGAGCATAGGGCCTCGTGCATACATATTCCTTAGTATTTAAGTGAAATTTAGTTCGATAATCTCAAAAAACGATTTCGTTATAGCGTTTTGAAGCTTTTGCCCTCTTGTTCGAATTCACCCAATTTTTTCTCAGAGCTTGCGCTTACAATACCTAGTATAAATGTTTATTTTGGTTGCATTGTCGTGAAAAATACCCCTAAAGTTACATTTTGAATATATTTTTTGTGTGGGCGGTAGGCGTGTCCGTTGACCAATTTCGTTCATTTTCAATCCCACACGCTAACTTTGACGACGAAGGCAGTGTACCAAATTTCATTGAATTATCTTGCTCAGTTTTCCCAAAAAATTTATTCCCACGCACAGACACCCAGCCTGCCAGCCAGCCAGACAGACGGACATGGCTATATCGACTCAGGAGGTGACGCTGATCAAGAATATATATACTTTTCTATATCTGCCACGCCTCCTTCTCTGCATTACAAATGGAAGGACAAAGTGAATATACCCTGGGTTGTAGGGTATAAAAAGAGAACTAATACGAAAAAAAAATATTTTTCTGAAAATCTGGAGTAAGAGCCCAGGAAAATAAGACATTTTCTGCGAAAAAATTCCCAGTGAAAATTTTTCACCGGAATTGTCTTTATTTATGCATGATACACAAACTGTGAAAAGTCCATTGCAAAGTCGTGTGCGCATAAAAAGTTATTAAGGTTCAAAGGTCGCTAAAATCATTTTCTTGCAAATATCTCGCTAATGCGAACTTTTACAGAAAAATGTTGGTCTCCAATTTTGTAGCACAGGAAATTACTTACAAAATTACGTTAAAAGTATTTGCGTACGACTTCTAGTTTAGGAGATCACCCAATTTAAAAAGTTGTTAACAGTTATGATATGAAATACTACCTATGAGTTCATATTAAAATATCTTACTTTTTAAATTACAATAACTCTTCAATGAGAAGTTGTACTAACAAAATTAAAATGCCGTTTGAAAGATACTTTAATTTTCTATATACAGAACAACATTTTTTTTTAAGGTTGGTAGCCAAATATGACCGTGTCTTTTTTATCTCAAAAACCAAACCTCATAGTGGAATTCTGTCGCCAAATTCGAATACAGCATCGCAATATTTTTGTGAGATTAACAAAAAAAAAAAAAAACCCCATTGAAATTGTTTTTAACAATTTTTTCGAAAGGCACCCAACATATACTTTTAAAATACTAACTAATCTTTTCTATAACCATCCGAAAATCGAATGGCGGAATAAATTGCGTGGTAATTGAAAGTGGAAAAATAATTTCAGTTTGGAATACCGTGTATAATCTAATTTGGATTGGAATACTTCAAAATCCAGAAATGTGAAATTTTTGTGTGTAAAATATTAAATGCACCATTTGAAAAAATTATTTTAGTAGCATGTAATTTTAAACTTTTTTTGTGAGATCAGTTCTGCTTGGAGAGTTTCAAGTGCTGGTTGTTAAAGTTGGATGAATGATTATAAGAAAGTTCAAAATGCAGAACGCTGAAAAAAGTAAGCATGAATTTTTTTATTCAAGATATATGAAAAAAAAAAATATTTAAAGAAAAAATAATAAATATCCGTGTCCTTTTGGCAAAACAACATTACTCGAACTACGTGAAGATCGCAAAAGACAATAACGCGAGGATGTATCAAGCCTTAAAAATTTTTGTCAGATATCCCCAACTAAAACTAAACATTTTTTCATTTGAGTTCGAATTGTAGTTTTACAATATTAATTCGAGAGATTTTCATGAAATTTTCACATTGTATTGGTAATGATTAGGATAATGTCGTGGACTAGAAAAGTGGGCAATGTCACACCTCGAACATAATTTTTCATATCTCTGGAAACATTTGACACAGTTGAATGATATGATACTTATGAAAGTGGCCCCGGATTATATACCATACACTAAAAAAAATGTGAGGTGGAAAAATTGAATTCGGAATTGTAAATTTGGTTTACGTTAAATCGCTTATTTGGCATTTGCAGTAATGGACGTACAATGTTCCCTGCGTATTTAAAAAAAAAAGCTAAAATTTGTACAAAATAGCGCTGTATTAAAGTTTTGTATTACACACCTGTTCCCACGTATTTTAAATAAAAAGTGCTTGCACCCAAAATGTTTTTTTGGGGAAATATGCGGAGTGCCTCTAGGATCAAACATATATAGCTCTTTTTTCAAAGTGAATGGCACTTTTTCAAACCAGGGCCAAAAAACCCATTTTTTAGCACTGTGCTCTATACTAAAACAAAAAAAAAAAGTTGACTAAAACGGATACAAAAAAAAAAAGTAAGCAGAAAGTAATCTGCTTGTCCGTAGATTAAAAAACAGTAAATTGAAAAAACCTACAAAATATCGTTTACGAGATATTGCGTTTTTACTTAATTTTTTGTGTTTCTATTAAAAAATTTAATTTTTGCGTACAAAAAAAATAATGATCAATATATAGAAACAAAAATAGTCAATTCTAATTAACTTTTTGATGCTAAATCAGAATCTGGTCTTAAAATTGCTCTATCACTTTTGATTTTTGAGATATCCTTACCTGAAATTTAGGCATGTACGGTTTTTTTACCACTTTTGATGTTATATAACAGGAGCAGGTAATTGTTTATCATAAAACTCGATAAAGTTTTTAAAAGTACTATTCCTTTTCTTCAAAACTCATTTTGATTTATATCGATATCTTTTTTTTTCTCCGAAATATCTTAACCTAAAAAAAGTTCGAAAAATGCACGAAAGACGCCATTGGCAACATTGGTTAATTTATATAAAAAGTTATTAAAATGATTATGGTAAATTACAAGTGATAATAATTACTTTTTACAGAAATATTCTTAAACATCATAATCATTTTTAACAAACTTTTTATTTAAATCAACCAATGTTGCCAATAGCGTCTTTTGTATATTTTTTTAACTTTTTTTAGGTTACGATATTTCGGAGAAAAAAGATATTGATATTAATCAAAATGAGTTTTGAAGAAAAAGAATAGTACTTTTGAAAACTTTATCGAGTTTTATGATAAACAATTACCTGCTCCTGTAATATAACTTCAAAAGTGGTGAAAAAACCGTACATGCAAAATTTCAGGTTAGGATATCTTAAAAATCAGAAGTGATAGGGCAATTTAAGACCAGATTCGGATTAAGCATCAAAAAATTCATTAGAATTGACTATTTTTGTTTCTATATATTGATCATTATTTTTTTTTGTACGCAAAAATTAAATTTTTTAATAGAAACACAAGAAATTAAGTAAAAACGCAATATCTCGTAAACGATATTTTGTAGGGTTTTTCAGTTTACTGTTTTTTAATCTACGGACAAGCAGGTTACTTTCTGCATACTCTTTTTTTGTATTCGTTTGAGTCAACTTTTTTTTTTTGGTTTTAGTATAGAGCACAGCGCTAAAAAATAGGTTTTTTGGCCCTGGTTTGAAAAAGTGCCGTTCACTTTGAAAAAAGCGCTATAAATGTTTGATCCTAGAGGCATTCCGCATATTTTCCCAAAAAAACATTTTGGGTGCAAGCACTTTTTATTTAAAACACGTGGGGACAGGTGTGATTACACAGGCCCACAAAAAAAAAAAGTACCATGCGCGAAAGATCAGACCACCTGAATTTTATGTTTTCGGGGTCGCTGAATCCGAATATGGTGCCAGAATAGCGAAGTTGGTTCGCGTTTTTTCAGAAATCAACAATAATGCTGAAAATTACTGATTTTTGCTGGTTTCTGAAAAAACTCGCACCAACTTCGCTAATCTGGCACCATATTCGGATTCAGCGACCCCGAAAACATAAAGTTCAGGTGGTCTGATCTTTCGCGCAGGGCACTTTTTTTTTTTTTGGTCTGTGCAAAGATCAGGCCACCTGAACTTTATGTTTTCAGGGTCGCTGAATCCGAATATGCTGCCAGAATAGCTGAGTTGGTTCGCGTTTTTTCAGAAATTAGAAATAATGCTGAAAAAAATCTTAAATTTTCAGCGAATTGCTGATTTCTGAAAAAACGCGAACCAACTTCGCTAATCTGGCACCATATTCGGATTCAGCGACCCCGAAAACATAAAATGCAGGTGGTCTGATCTTTCGCGCATGGTACTTTTTTTTTGTGGACCTTTGTTATCAATTTTATTTTTATTTGCGGTAAGTTATTCTTTAAAAGTACTTCACCTTGGACTATCAAACAACCGCAATGCAAACCTATCAATTTCTTTTCTATTTTATTATTTGCAGCAATGGTATTTGCGGGTAATAGTGTCCCATGAGCACATTATGTTGAATTCTTAATAACTGATGCAGTTAAAGAAATTTATTTTTTGTGGGTATAAAAATATAAAAATTTTTCGGCCAGAACTTTCTGCGATTTTTATGGGCAAGATAGTGTTACATCACATATTTAATGTATGTTCTAAAAATTTTAGTTAGTTTAGATTGGGTTGCCGTTCAAATCTCACCAAAATTCAGAATAAAAATGTGGGCATGCATAAGTACGTGACAGATTCAAAATGAGAACGAACCAACTTTCAGTCGACCATCAACGCTCGGTCCAAAACTTTTTGGCATTGTACTTTAATCCATTTGACTAGACACGCAATTTATTATTTTGCGAGAAAAGTTTTTGGAAATAAAGGTAGAAAAATCTTCTATCTATGTATATGAAAATCATGTCTGTAAATCTGTATGTCTGTATGTTCCTTATGGACTTCCAAACGGCTGGATCGACCACCGTGAAAACGGTGGAAACGGTGCTTGCATCATTAGTTTTTTCGGATATTTTTTTTCACCCAATAAATAGTCCCCCTTAGGATGCCAGAACCAAACATTTTTTTTTACTATTTTTTTGTGTTTTCTACGCGTCTCATGACTTTTTACAACATTTTAGTGTAAAAAAATTTCTCAACCAATGATGTCGTAACCAAAAATTTAAGAAAAAAAATTTTTCGTTTTTTGTACGCGTTTCATGACTTTTTACATCATTTTAGTTGAAAAAAATTTTTTTTACCCAAGGGTCTCCTCTTGGATAATTCGTTTTTTTCGTGTTTTCATAAAAATCATATCGCTGAAAATATTTAACGTAGTGGATGGGATTTGGTATATGTATTAAGAGCTTCGGCACAAATTATGTCCAAGGAAAAAATGGGCGGCACCACACCCTTAAAAAAAATATCATATCTCTGAAACTATTTAACCTTAAAGACTAATTCGTAATGTCTCTGGAATTACTTGACGCAGATGATATTTGGTACATGTGTAAAGTGAATTAGGGCAAGTTATTTTCAGAGAAAAAATGGGCGGTGTCACGCCCCTAAAAACATTAATTAATCATATCTCTGAAAATATTTAACGAACATGAATGAGATTTGGTATAT
The DNA here is from genome assembly GCA_951812925.1 of Calliopum simillimum. Lineage (NCBI taxonomy): Eukaryota > Metazoa > Arthropoda > Insecta > Diptera > Lauxaniidae > Calliopum > Calliopum simillimum. The sequence continues at coordinate 108,216,263 of OX638368.1, forward strand.
GTATTGGGATTACCGAGACAAATAATGTCCATTGGAAAAATGAGCAATGCCACGCCTTGAATAAAATTTTGTCGTATCTTTGAAACTATTCAATTCACATAAATGAGATTTAGTACATATTATACATAAATTGCATCAGGACAATTTATATCCTTTGAATAAACTAGCGATACCCCGTCCCCTGTACAAGACAAAGTGTAGCAACACCGAAAAACGCTAGTATACATACAAAATTCTGGCGTTATTTCCACTTTGTTTTAGAAATAAAGCTCAAAACTTGTTTTTTTCGAAAAATCTATATAACGCCGAAATTTTTGTTTGGAAACAAAGCTAGAAATTTTTCGCTATAAATTTTTGGAAATAACACCAGAATTTTGAATAAAGATTTTTCGGGCTTTTTTTTCAAAAATTTTTACTGCTTTTTGCGGGATTTTTCAGTTTGAAATATTTTTATCATTTTATTGAATTTATGTGGCTAATAGCTTGGACGTATAAGCCACCGACACCTTATGCACATAAGTACGTATATTTCAGACTTCTAAACTGTAGCGTTTGTTATGTATTGGTTTTACCACCAAGATTAGTGTAATATATCGTTTAAGCCCTTTTTTCTTTATCGTTTTGTTGATTGTTTTCTTAGCCAACACTTAGCAGTTTAGGTTAAGGCTTTTGGCTACGCTTACACGAAGGTGGTTGTAAAAGTTCAGGTTTATTTTCTGGGTTAATTAAGCACAATTAGTATACAATTTCTTGGTGACTCTTTGTACGCTAAGTCAAAAGTTTTATTGATTTCAAGTGCAGGTTTTTTTTACTCAATTGTTTGGATTATCTGTTGCTATTGCCAAGTGGCCTTAGATTGTTATAGGGTAAATGGGGCTCTAAATGCAAAACAGAACAAATAAGTCTTTAAAAACAATGCATTTACTGCCCAAACTCAAGGTGTCGTCATTTCTCAGGTCAAAACCCTGATACGACCTATGCACAAGATTGCATAATGCGAAATATATTCGAGTACAATGGTTCATCCGTTCATAATTCCCTTGCAATTTGACTATTGTTAATAAATAATTGCTAGGCCATTGTCTTCACAACAAACACAACAAATTCAGCTACGGCAAATGCTAACGATGCTGCTTACATTGTCAGTACGGATGTTGTTGGTAAAACAGCCTTTATGCCAGACCGACAAACCAAACATTTAAATGAACACGGCAACAACAAAAACAAACAACAACAAATAAAAATGCCTCTAAGGCTCATAAACAAAGAAACAAATAAAGAATAAGCGTAAAAAAGTGAAAAGCTTAAATAAAAGTATAAAAGGATAAGCAAGGATGCAGGGAAAAATACTAGAGCGAAACTTTTCAGTTCAGAAAAATTACGTGACGGTGTAAAAAATGCTTAACATAACAACCTTATAACAAGAATGAAACGAAGCGGCAAACTTTCTAAGGATGAGCTCGGCAAAACGAATAGCAAAAAGGATATTAAAGAGCTTGGCGTGCTTGTGTGTGAAATTTTTAAAGGAAATGCAGGTGTGTGCGATTTTAACGTGGAGAAAAAATCAATAGAAAAACGTAGAACGCTAGAAAATTTGAATCTAATAATAATGCTGTGTTCATAATTTTCGTAAAAGGGAGCAAGGCTTCATCATATAAAAAATTTATTTCTTCTTAATTGGATTTTATGGCCTGTGGAGAATATAATTGAATTTTATTATTTACATACATTGCATACAATTTCATGTTTTACTAAGGTCGAAAAGAATCATTTGCATGGAATCTGATCTTCTGTGATAAATTTCACATCATCCAGGAAAGTCCCTAGAAAAATTTAAGTAACCAAGATACGGGAAGAATCGCATCAAATGGAAACAATAGCCCGCCTTAGCTTTTCTAAATTATCTCAAAAACTGAAAATCGTCGGCCTAATTCTAATACGACGTAAGTCAAAAAAATCGAAAAAAACAAAACCTTCATTTGAACTTCGTCGTATAAAAATTTGGCCGACAAAATGTTGTAAGTTATTTAGACTAAATACACGTATGTTCTTGGGAAAAGTTTGCCCTTTGGAAGTCCCGGAAAGTGTTAAAAATTGATGCCTAATAAAAAGTTTTTCAGACTCTAATAGATGAAGAAAATTCATTCTGCTATATTTTCTGGTGTAAACCCTCTTTTCGAAGCCATTTATTATAAAATCTGAAATATTAACGAAAAAGCGTTTTCTATACCTTACTCCTAAGGTATATTCACTTTGTCCTTTCATTTATAATTATTATGGTTTGATTCTACCGTAACTGATCGAATGCAACTAGCTCTCACTTAGCTCTAGGCTGGTGCGGAGCGAAAGGACTCGAAATCAACCCTAGTAAAGCCACACTAGTGCCCTTTACATAGAGGAGAAAGCTAAACCTGGAAGCTTTAAAATTGGGCAAAACGGGGCTAAAGGTTTCAGAGGAGATGAAATGTTTAGGAGTAGTTTTAGACAAAAGTCTTACTTGGAACAGTCATCTATCATACTTACATTATAAATAAAGCGTTAAGAGTAACATATGCTTGCCAAAGGCTGTAAACATGGGGACTTTGGAAAAAATTATGGCATGGTCTTACAAAATGAACACTTATGCTACATTAGCATGATGGCTAAAGGTAGACCAAGTAAACAGGATCTTCAGAATAGCCGGCTTGGGTGTCACCTTATTTACAACAACTTAAAGAAGGCAATCTAACAGAACATGTCAAAATCCTGGATGTGCTCTGGGACACACCATGTCTTACAGTCTCGGACAAGTTATGTAAAAAGTTTGCTTTCTATAGGAAATTCAAAATGCTCATCAATGATCGCGCTGAATGGAGGAGGAAGGATATATATGTAAAACAGGGCTCACAGTTATGGCTCACTCATGGGTCCAAATTGGAATATGGCAGGAGTCGTAGGACCAAGATTCCAAAAAGCAGTTGCAATGGGAAAAACAGCTTTCATTTTTCAGGCGGAGGTCCACGCTTAAGGGTTGTGTGCCAGAGAATGTCTAAGAAAGGGAACTTCCGGCACCGACGTATACATTTATTTGGACAGTCAAGTGACTCTAAAATTACTAATGGGTTTTTCAATGCACTCAAAGCTTTTCTAGGAGTGTTTTGAACTTCTTGAAGTCCTATCTGGAAGGAACGATGTTACTCTTGTCTGGATACCAGGTCTCGAAGGGCATGAGAGCAATGAAATGGCTGATTGCTTGGCCAAGAGAGGGGCACTCAATTCTTTCATAGGCCTAGAACCTTTCTGCAAAGTGAACAACAGCTTTAAAAAGTAACTTAATCCGGTAATGAGAAGAAAACAGCCTGATCGACCACTGGAGAGCCCCCCATATGCCACTGGAGAGCCCCAGAAGGCATATGAAAAGCGCAAAGGTTAATCAATCCAAAATGTGTGAAGGTAGAAATTGTTTTAAATCCCAGTAGAAAAGATATAAGAACTTACAGTGAAATAGTGACAGGTCACTTTAAACTAAATTATTACCTAAGAAAGTTGGGTTTGGTAGACGATGATTTCTGTAGACTCTGCTTAGAGGAAACAGCAGAGCATGTGCTATAAACTTGCCCTGCTGCGGTGAGACGCAAAATTAAGTATCTAGGGACCGAGGTTTTAGATCCAAATGACATAGGTATAATTAATCCAATGCCAATGACAAGATTTATAGATACTTATTCTGGAACTGTTCTGATAGGAAAAGAGGCTCTACAAAAGTTCTTTCAGATCGCAGTACGATCCAGAGCCTTTAATAATAAACTAATATTGGAAAATCAGCCCATTTAAAAGATTTACTCTAAATAATTCCATAAGTTTCATGATTTTTGATATGATGATTTCAGGGGTTTTTATTGAAACTTTCGTATTTATACAGCTAAAAATTAAACCACCAACAATAATGTACAAATAAGCAAATGTTGCCATTCTTTGTTATAGTATAGGTACTCTTACCTCAAAACACGTCGGAAAAATTATAACAATTTCCTTTAAGCACACTTCACTGCAGACCCCCAACAAAATTGTGCTATGCATAAAAAGCCGAAGGAAAAAACACCCTTCAATACGAAAATGTACAGGAAGAAAAAAATTATATCATTGAGAAATAAAAAAAAATAAAAATGGAAAGGTGCGGCGAGTGCAGCTAACTGTAATTATAATTATTATTCGAACTTGCAGAGAGATATATATATGTATATGTTCAAGAAAAGCATGCAACATACATACATGTATGTTTGTGTACATTGAAATACAATATAACCACATATAAATAAGAGTACACTGAAATAAAAATAATAATATTCGTAGAAGTTAAGCGAAGTTATTGCTTTCATATAAAGAGAAAAACTTTAGCAGGCGGAACGAAAACGAATTTTAAACTGAAATTATTACTAAAGGTACTCAGTCAGGAAGAAATGAATAAAAAGGGGCAGGGAGGACACAGTGTTCTTAACGGGCAGGATTATCACATGAAAGCTACGACAAAAATTGAAAACGGGGGGTGATTCTTTAGGCTTTTGTGGTCATTTTTCCATTGTCCAGAAATTCCAATCAGATGCCCCCTTCGAGAAAGTCCCTTTTCTAGTTTTCCATATAAAACAGAAAAAAAATTTTTTGAACTACAACAAACTGAAATCGTCAGCATTGAGAAGAAGTCGACAAATTTCATTTTTTTAATCAATAGTGAAACTATCTGTATTTGTATAGTAAAAAAAAAAAAACAAAAAATTAAACAGTGTAACAAAAACAAAATTACTGCATACCATGGTCGCGAACCAACCTCCACTTCACCCCCAAATTGTATGTCTTTGAGTTGCGACGACGCTTAAACATCAAATTTTCATGACCATGTCGTGTGCCTCTAGTGGTTGTTGTACTCGACCCCAAACATGTTATATAAAAAGTAGGAAAATACTGCTGCCGCTACTTGAGTCAATTACTTTGGTATTGTATTTTTTCTGTATTTTTCCTTTTTTTTCACAAAATTTATGTTTCTAACCAACTTGGTGTATTTTGTGTTTGTACGTTCAAAAAGTTCAAAGTGCAGGTGGTGAGCTTATACGGCATTGCATGCTGCTCGAAAAAAAAAAATAAGGTGAAGTGGCAGGATAAGTCAAGAGCCAAAACGTGCTGGAACATGAAATGTATTTTTATCGACTCTTCACTTAATTTACAAAATATTATCGATTTATACCTACATATTTTGAAGAAGATGAGTTTTGTGGTTAAGTTTAAGGAAATTTTAGAAATACTTCAAAATAATTAAGTTTTCCTTTGATACTTATGTTACATAAAAAGGAAAAAAAAAATCTTAAATTTTTTTCTATGTAAGGATATCAGAACCATACCTGAAAGAGATATTCCTCGGCATGATTCGGATTTAGAATCGACAAATACATTGATAATGCCTATTTTCGCTTTCATTTCTTTTTTAGGTTTTGGGCCAATTTACAAAAAATTCGTTCAAAAACCTTTTCTTGTTCTATTTCATAAGTGCTCTTGAGTTATTTTAAATGATTTTGTTTCGAATCCATAATATTTTGATTTAAATATTTATTGTGACTATAAAGTATAAACAAAAAATATGTAATCTATATATAAATTGGCAATCGAAATCGGTAAAGTAATTGTTTCTACACCTAAATCTCCACCGATTTGTTTTATTTTTTATTTTTTTCTTGGAAAGGTTGCGAGGAGGGGCAGTGGATAGGATTATACTTTTTTTAAAAGTGGGTGGTGCCACGCCCCTAAATAGAAAAACATACTCACGGCAAAACTACTGCATCGATTTTTATGAAATTCGGTGTAGATACAGGGTTAGCTCTAAGGAACGATTATATGATCATTATCATGGCATTGATTTTTATGAATTTTTGCATGGGTACAAAATGAACAGGACGGAAGGATATTAACAACTTTTGAATTCGTTGAATTGGTTTTTAATATGACAAATGTTGACTAATGTTATTTTGCTTCAAGCGGTCTGTCATAATGGATCCGTCATTTTGTGTTTCGAGAAATGGTTTTTAGATTCGTTATAAGCAACATCAGTGACTCCCACATACCGGCTTTGGTGGGAATAGATGCTGTTTAGCAGTATTAAGTTGACTATTTTGGATCCGCCAATTTGTTTTCTGAGAAATGTATACCAGATTCGTAATCATCCACATCAGAAATGTTTCTTCATAATAATACACTATATCTAACATCAAATATAGCAACAAACTAGTACGGGTGTTACCTTTGGCCTGGCCAAACATTGAATACCCTACACAGCAGTATTTTGAAAGTTTTGCTTATATGGGAGGTGCCACGCCCTCTTGCCCAAATTCACCCAGTTTTTCTCAGAGTTTGAATTTATAGTTCTTAGCATTTGAGTGAAATTTGGTTGGATTATCTCAAAAAATGTTTTCAGTATAGCGTTTTGAACCTTTTGCTTATATGGGAGGTGCCACGCCCTCTTGTCCGAATTCTCCTGGTTTTTGTTCAGAGCTTGCGCTTACAATTCGTAGTATTTATGTGTATTTTGGTTGCATTATCGTGAAAAAAACTCAAAAAGTTGCATTTTGAATATATTTTTTGTATGGGCGGTAGGCGTGTCCGTTGACCGATTTCGCTCATTTTCAATCCCCCAAGCTAACCTTGACGCTGAAGGCTTTGCACCAAATTTTATTGAATTATCTTGCTTAGTTTTCCGAAAAAGTGTATTTCCACACACAGCCAGCCTCCTTCTCTGCGTTACAAACGGAAGGACAAAGTGAATATACCCTGGGTGTAGGGTATATAAAAACTATTTTCTGTGAACTTAACCTCAAATATCTGAAAATCCTGAGCTAATGTGCTGTTTTTGAGCTCGTATTGAATTCTACGCAAAAAGTTCCTTCAGAAATTTATCTCGAATGCTCTGCAACAATTTAATTGATGAAAAAATAATTAGAAAAACCGCCCCCTATTTGAAAGCTTACTTTGAGATTATCTAGGATACAAAACTATTTTTTTCTTGAATCACTTTAAAAACAGCAAAAATCGTATTTTTTTCATAACGACATGTGATGTCCGATGTTTAAAAATTAAATACCATTATAAAGGGCTTAATTGGGCTATAATTAGCACTTTTTGGGTAAAATATGAATATATTTTTAAAGACTAGTCAAATATGACCTCGGAGGCGCAAAGAACATGAGGCAAAAATATAGACCTAATTAAGCGATATATAATTTTAAACATCAGACATCGCCTGCCGAAGTTATGGAAAAAATACCATTTTGGCTGTTTTAAGGGTGGTCCCAAAAAAATTTATACTCTCCAATAAGCGGGTTTTAACCAAACTGTTTTTTGTATAGAGACCGACCCGGCATAGTGTGTATGCAGCATGATAATAATTTGGTACATTAGTACATAAGAAGTGAGATAGAAAAAATCTTAACATATATAAAATTCAATAATTTTAAAACGGTTGATCTTAGAGTCTTGATTTTTTTTTATCTACAGGGTGGCTGATTCGAAGTATTACCAATTCAAAAGACTATATTTTTAGTTTCCATGCACAGATTTTATTGATCAAAGGCTATAATTGTTGGGAAATGTTCAAATTTTAAGAATCTACTTGAGATTTTCGATATGGCCACCTTTGGCCTTAACTATGGCGAAGAACGAGTCGCATGCTGCACGAATTTGACTTTGTGGAAGTTTGCGCCATTCTCGTTGAAGGGCCACTTTTAGCGCATCAACGCTCTGGTATTTTTTAGTCAAGACCTTCCTGTCCAACATACCCCAGATTGAGAAATCCTGCCACTGCGTCTCGGATTTCGCTCAATTCTGGCCTTCACCTTTCAAACCATTTCTGGTGATGTTGCAGTTATTTTCCGACCACCACCATGTCGTTTGGCAACGCTGCCGGTACCATTGTAACGTGTTATGGTCCGATACACAAACATTTTATTCACTTTTAAATGTTTCAGCTCACGAACAATTGCTGGTTGCGATTTTTCAGCCAAATAAAGAGCAATCACACTATTACGTTTGAATTCCATTTCGAAAATTTTTTATTTTCAATAAATTGACGCGCAAATGCTTTTGGTTACTTGTTGACAATAGAATGAACTAACATCATGCCAGCTGTCATGTTCCATCTGTCAGATAAGTCTATCTGAAGTTGGCAACAGTTCGAATCAGCCACCTGTAATTGATAATATTTTACAAATTACAGAAAAATATAACTTTCATTGTTTTAGCTACTACTCGTGGATCTTTTTTGGTAAGCCTTCCATTAGAGACTTGATAGTTGTTTCAGACACCTTTTTGGAACAGTTTGCCCATCTCCTTTTAAAAGCTTCGATATTTTGGGACACCTTTTTTGTGCTCTTTAAGTTTTTTTCCACAAGAGACCAATATCTCTCCACTGGTTTTAGCTCCGGACAATTTGGAGGATTGGCCTCTCTTGGTACAAAAACTATGTTATTACTTTGGTACCACACCAGAGCTTTCTTGCCGTAGTGACATGATGCCAAATCAGGCCAAAAATATGTGGACACATTGTGCTCTCTTATGAAAGCAAAGTCTTTTTTTCAAACAATCTTTGATGTATATTTCGGCATTTATAGAGCCCAATGTAACAAATGATTTTCTTTTTTTGCTGCAACTGCATATAGCTTGCCATACAAGGAATTTTTTAGGAAATTTTGTCTGCTTTTGGATTCTAAATTGTTCTTCGATATTCCTCGAGCATCAGCAGCATAAAAATTTTGACCCGGAAGCTGCGTAAAATCTGCCAGTACATATATACGTTTCGTCGTCCATTATACAACATGAATATTTTTGTATGAAATTCGATTTTAATTTCCAAGCCCTTCTTTTAGCGTCTTTGCACCAAATAGTCAGCGCACTAGGCTAACTGGGCAGCTTTTCTAGCAGATGTGTTTGGAGATCTTTTCAATATGCTATAAATTTTCTTGGCTTTCCCAATATCATGTGATCCTTGTTTTCTTCCCGAACCAGGTTTCCTATAAATGGTCAAATTCTCCTGAAACTTTTTAATAACATTGGAAACAGTTTGACGGCAAACCTTCAAATCTTTGGCCAATTTTTGGTAGGACTAATTTGGGTTTTTTTGAAAATTTTCAATAATTTTAAGACGTTCTTCTTTTTCTTCACTCATTTTGATCAAACTTAAAACAGATCTTGGTAGTCATAAAGGACAGTTTTGAAAAAGAAATCACCAGAGCCAGATGTTTAGCGAGCATCAATTCAAAATGCAGTAAAACGAGCAAAAATGTGTATCCACTCAGGAGTTGGTGACTTGACCGATATGATTTTTTTAATTTAATGTTATAAAATTTATATGTTCAGATAAAATTTCTGTGAAAACGGAGCTTAAATATTTTTCTATCTAAAAATATGGAGGCCCATACAGACTATGACATTACCTCGTAATTTGAGTAATTCATTGAATCAATTACTTCAAAACGAAATAACTAAATTTTGCTAATATAAAATGATCATCTGACATTATATATTTTTAATGACTAACGACTTGATTATGACTCAGCTAAATTTAGACAGCTGAATGAAATTAAAGCAATTATTCTGCCCAATAAACATAATTATACCATTGAATGACATGCAAAGGTCAAATGATGTATTTAAAGCTGAAAGTAGGCAATCAAAATTGTATGGCCATCTCAGGCAATATATACAAATTAAGCCAATAATAAAAAAAAATTTTTAGCCATTTGTTTTATGATTGAAATGTGTGTCACTTGTGAAAAGAATATGATAATTAATATTCATAAACGCGAAGCAAATTAAAAAAAAAAATTTTCAAACTTCTGCAAAATTCACTAAAAATACCTATAAAACCAAAAATTTTTTAAAAAAACCGACTAAATAAATGTAAAAAAATCATAAAACATTTTTAATACAAAAAAAAAAAACCTTTAAAATAGCTTCCAATAAGGACATCCTTTCTCTTCACAGAAACAACATTTCAATCATAAAAAACAAATTAAGAGAAAAAAAAAAATAATAATAAATTTATAGAAAATATTCTGAAAAAATTTAAGAAAAAATCAAATTCAAAAATAAATTTCAAGTGATGACCCTAATGAAATCTTGTTTCTGTGTCGTTAAAGGTTGTCCAGACGGATGCCAACAACATCACTAGACTGAAAAACTTAAACACAAAAGTTGCAGCAACAGGATCATACAGAACACAGAACCACAGAGCTTTAAATTTTGACGAGATATATGGCAGTTACGAAAAGACACTCAAGATATATCCCATTTGGTATGAGCAAACCAACAAATACAAAATGAGCATACGAGTTTCTGGAACATTTTTGAAATTTGCCGTGCAACAAAATTCAATAGCTAAACATTGCTTAGCTACTAAAACAGGCGGATAGTAAAGCAACAAAATCGCATATTCAAAGTAAATCAGCATTTTAACGTCACAAAAACTTCCAAGTTCAAGAAAATATTAAAAACACAACAACAACAAAACTAAAAATACTCCAACAAGTACAAAAACCACAAACACAGTTAAAACTCAAAAATCAAAATGGCGTCTGCATTTAAAATACCGCTCATTAACCTTGAGATACGCGAGGTTAAGGAAATCGTCTGGGAGAAAATACAAGAACCCGTCAATCAGCGCCGTTTGATTTTGGTCATTGTTTCGATCGCTCTGCTGCTGGATAATATGTTATATATGGTGATTGTACCAATTATACCCGATTATTTGCGTGAAATTGGCGGTTTCGATGATGGCACCCCGGCACCCTTACTGCGCGATAACAAAACTGGCGAGATAATACCATTTCATCATGATCATCATGGTCAGGACTCGGCAACAGGTTTACTATTTGCTTCTAAAGCCATTGTACAACTAATGGTAAATCCTTTCTCTGGTGCACTCATCGATAAGATCGGCTATGATATACCCATGATGGTTGGCCTCACTATTATGTTCTTCTCCACGGCCGTTTTTGCTTGTGGCAGCAGCTATAGCGTGCTCTTTTTTGCACGTTCACTACAAGGTGCCGGTTCTGCTTTTGCCGATACATCGGGTTTGGCAATGATTGCTGATCGTTTCACAGAGGAAAATGAACGTTCACAGGCGTTGGGCATAGCTTTGGCATTCATCAGTTTTGGTTGTTTGGTGGCTCCACCTTTTGGTGGCGCGCTCTATCAATTTGCCGGCAAAGAGGTGCCATTTCTGATATTGGCGCTGGTTTGTCTGATAGACGGGCTAATGTTATTGCTGGTCATGAAACCGGTCAAGGAACAACTCAAACAGAGCAGAGAGGTACAAAATGAAACCATACCAATTTGGCGTCTGCTCATGGATCCTTATATAGCCGTATGTGCTGGTGCGCTGACTATGTCAAATGTTGCGCTGGCTTTTCTGGAACCAACCATTTCACTTTGGATGGAGGATAATTTGACGACTGATAATTGGAAGATTGGCATGGTCTGGTTGCCCGCATTCTTTCCGCATGTGCTCGGTGTCGTGATTACTGTGAAAATGGCACGCAAATATCCGCATCATCAGTGGCTGATGGCTGCTGTCGGCTTGGCGCTCGAAGGTTTCTCATGCTTTCTCATACCATTCTCTAGCTCTTATAAAATGCTTATGATACCCATTTGTATAATATGCTTTGGCATTGCACTGATCGATACTGCCCTGCTGCCAACACTTGGCTATTTGGTGGATGTACGCTACGTTTCGGTGTATGGCAGCATTTATGCCATTGCTGATATTTCCTACTCGATCGCCTATGCAGTTGGGCCGATCATTGCGGGTGGCGTCGTTGAAGCCATTGGTTTTACAGCGCTTAATTTCCTCATTGCCTTCTCAAATCTGCTGTATGTGCCCGTATTGCGTAAGCTACGCAACATCTATGACTTTAAGCCTTTCGAAAATGAGGCCAACATCCTTATGCAGGATCCACCGAACAAAGAGTATCAGACATATGTTATGCACGATCAACAGCCGGTCGATGGTGAATTTAAAAATCATCTTGAATATGGACAACAGTATCAGCAGGAGAAAGAGACAAATGTGGATGAATCCAATTACAATTATCAACAGCAAGGCGATAGTGGTGGTGGTGGTGGTTATCAGCAAGGTTACCAGCAGGATCAACAATATCAACAACAGCAATATCAACCAGGTTATCAGGAGCAAGGTGGCAATTATCAACAGCAGCAACCGCAGGAGACGCGACATCTGCCACAACAGCGTGTGGCAAATCCATTCCAAGCAAAACCTGGTGATGCTCCGGCTGGCGCTAGTAGAGGTGGTCCTGGGGGACCAGCGAATCCGTTTAGGCAAGGATTTTAAAATGTTGTCTTACACAAAGTTAGCGGTAATTTATGTTTGTTTATATATTGTCGATCGTATAGCATATATTTTTCGTTAAAACTTTATACATAAATGTAGCTGAGAACATGTACTTAGAATATATATATAATTAACAGACACATACATAAAATACATATACTATATATGAAATGAAAGTAGGAATAACCAAATGAGAAAAAAAGCAAATAGCGAAAAATAATGAGAATATTTTTGAAAAAAAAAAAAATATATATATATATTCATATAATTAAAAATACCGACGTACATACTAATATACATATTTTGCAATATCAACCTGTTTCATACACGTTCAGTGAGAAAAAGATATATATAAATACTTAAATGACAGTAAACACTCGCACATTTAGATGAACAAACAAGAAACTCATACGAATTCGCGTTTACTACATATAAACATATAAATACTACAAAACAATACTACATAACTTAATTAAGTTGGTTTAGTCAAATACTACGTATAAAATGCTGTTAGCATTAAATTATAGAGATACTTCAAATAGAAATACTCAAGTGAACATATTGTATTTAAGAGCGGAGTTATGTTCTGAGGGATTATTTAAAAAAATATATATTTTACTTTTTTTTAAAAAAAATACCTACAACACTATATCCATACAATTCTTGAGATTTTAAGCAAAATTGGATTAAACAATCGAGTATTCTTACTCGTAGGTCTATTCAGTTCATTTTCAGCTTATTACTCATTGTGAACGGGAAGAAAACAAAACCCCACATTTTGGATCAGAACTGGAATTAAAGTTTTATAAAAAATGAGGCAACCATGATAATACTTAGTTTAACATATTGATAATATTCCTTAAATTGTGTAGTTGCCTCGAAAACCTCGTAAACTCATAATAGTTGTCAAAATCAATGCGAAATTTTACAGTTTTACGAGTTTAGGGGGTTTCGAGGCTTTTACACGTTTCAATGAATACCCTTAATAACTGCGTTGAATTAATGATGGTAAAGTGTTGTGTGTGTTTTTTATAGTTTTTAATTATTTATGTATAAATTCGTCCTTAGCTTGGCTTAAATTTATTTATTTTTATTTAAAGTTAAAACGTTGCTTTGAGCAAATTTTGAAATTTAAAAGCAATACAGCGCAGTGCAATTGTGAAGCATGATTCTCATTCGAATAGGGCTAGAAAATACATAAAGAGTTCTACAGAATTTCATAAAAATGTTTATTCAAATTTCATTTCAAAAATTTCTATGGAATGCCCACTCAAAGAGACTGCAAATATCATGGGTAAATTAAATTGAAATTATAATTCTTGAGTGGAATATATTACAAGGAAATTTATAAAATTCATTATTTTCTGAAATGAAATAGGAATGAACATTGCTTTATAATTTAAATAAGGAAAATGTGAATCATTTCTCCACAATTCTTTCTTGCAAACATTGTATATTAGCAATTGAATGTACATTATTTTTCAAATTTACTTCATCAGCAATAGCACCTTATGAAGCAAAACAAATCTTACTTATTTCAAAAGATCATCAATGACCAGGGTTCAAAAACCAGTAATCCTTTATTTCTCTACAACTACAACAAGATAATGTGAAGCGTATTGTGGCAAGTGCCGTGCTGAATTATTTAAATTTTAGAGACAAGTAGCTTAAAAAAAGAGTGTATACTTCATTTGAGAAGCTTTCATTGACTATATTTAGAAAACTGGACATAAGATGATCTAGTGACTTGGTAAAACATATTCCATATTGTTCAAAATATTAAGTTAGACGTGCAAAGGTATCCAGGCTCACTAGATTGTATGTACTGAGCTTTGCTAATATGTCACAGGATCACAAAACAGATCATTATATGAGTCACTTAATGCGGGTAAGTGCAAAAAACTTATTATTAAAATTCTTCTGAAATTGTATTAAAACACACTGAAAAAATATTTGACCTAAAAATAAGAAGAAATTAGTAAATCCTTTAATAACCAAGAAGAATATTATTTATTCTGCTAAAATTTGCAAAAATGAGAAAATATCAAAAAATGAACTTGACCGCATTGGCTGATGGCTGACTCATATTGAGTTAAATTTTTTGAAACGGACACAGTAAAAACTATCTCGCTCAACTCAAACTTTTTTTGGTGGTTCTTTGAAAAATTTTTGATCAGGATTACTTTTATACAAACAAATAGATATTAAAGCAATACCTACGCATAAATAAATACAAAACTTTTGCACAGAATTGTTCTTCGAAATCTGCACAAATTTTTCTGGAAAAAAAATCTGATGAACTTTCATTAATAAAAAAGTTACGCGTACTTAAATGCCGCTACATAGGCGCCTTGCCTATGTGATTTTTGCATTTCATCGCTGCATGCCGTTTCAAAACAACAAATCATAATTTAAGCAGAAATTGAGAATGCACGTTAGAACGCGCAGCGAGCGCTAATGTGTGAATTGCATAGGCAAGGCGCCTATGTAGCGGTACGCGTAACTTTTTTATTAATGAAAGTTCTTCAAATTTTTTTTCAAGATGAGATTGTGCAGATTTCGAAGCACAATTTTGTGTTTAAATTTTGTTTTTATTTATGGGTAGGTATTGCTTAAATATCTATTTGTTTAATAAAAATTTTAAAAATTTTAATGAAGAGCTTATTTCATTTAAATTTTGAGAGAAAAACCACAACTTAAAAAAGACGTGCATGAAAAATCACATGCTTATAACTTTTAAGAAAACTAAAATTTTTTGAAAAAAACTATATGGCAATAATTCCAATCAAAAACTCTTCCAAGAACCACCAACAAAATTTTGACTTGAGCAAGCTAGTTTTTACTGTGTTTGTTTCAAAAAATTTAAGTCATTATGATAGCCTAATCATTTTCATATTCAATATGGATATTTGGGTTGTTAGAGGGTTCGATAAAGTTTTTTTTATGTAGTACATAAACTTTCAATCGGGCAGAGCCTTGGTGTAAAAAATAAATTTCAAAAATAATGTACATTCAAGTGAGTAGTTGTGTCTATAGCATTCGGCTGAAAAATCTACAAGTACATCTATACGGATACTCGCATATATTTACATACTTTGATGACTTAACAAAAAATAACTTTTAACTGGTATTGTCTTAGAAAGAATGTATTTTACTAAAAAGAAGCAAAGGGTGGCTATTACTATTGAGTAGAATTTAAAAAGAATATCAAGAATCTTGCATGGAATAGAAAATTTAATGAGAAATGCAAAAGCATAATTTTAGGGTTTCAATTTAGACTATTGAAGTTTATAACACGTGAAAAAATAGATTTTTGAATATGAGTGCACAAAAATGGCCGAATCAATTGTTCCGAAATAAAAAGAAAAAATTCAGTGAAATATGAAAAGTTATAGCTAATACCAACAATTTTAGTTAAATTGTTATTTGGTGAAAATTTTTTCAACTTTTTTTTTCAACTTTTTTAAATTATAAAATAAAAAAAAGTATCCGTTATAAAACTAATCATAAAATTTGTCAAATATAACTATAGAATTTTTTACAAAAAAATTATAGAAAAAAATCATGTAGAATTTATTTTGAAACTTGGAAGCTTAGAGTTTTGTAGTCAATTTCGAGTAAACATGACCTACTGCATATGAAAATAATATCAGATTCATCGTATTGACTTAGTTATTTAGCTATCCTTGCTTTGAGTTAATGTTTTTGTTTTCATTAACCTTACCTTCAAATTTTTCCAATTAGATCCTTACTTTCAATTGCATACAATAGATTTAAAATATTCTTTTGGCCTTTGTATAAAGTTGAAATACCTTAACTTCAATCGATGATTAGTTGCTCGGAAAGTAATGATCTAATTGGAAAAGTTTGATGGCAAAGTTAGTGAGAAAGATAACAGATATCTGATGCTCTTAGCAAAAAACAATTACACTGATTAGTGTTAGTGTGATATAACTTCAAATAAGCATCAAAATAGCAATTTTTGTAACTTTAAGCAAGTATATTTGAAGAACTAGAGTCAATTTGGTGATTAATTTTCGTATTCAGAAGGTCAAGATTACTCGAAATTGACTGTAGAACTCTGGGCCAAAAAATCATTGCAGAACTGTGTTATTATTTCCACACAAAATAAATTAAAAATTGCATGCTCTTTCCATTAGACATCAGTATATTAACAATTTATACTAGTACTCAAAAAGCCAATTTATCACATTCAAAAAATGCTATAGACCAGCATAACTACGATTATTGCAATTCTGAATTTATAATTAAAAAAAAAAAAAATAAATTAAAAGCCCCGTGAGCAGTTGCCATAACAATTTAAGTTAAAAACGTATAAAATATGTATATACTCGTACATAGATAAGTTAAAATTCTTAGTTTCACTTAATTTAGGAAATAAAAAATGTACATCAAACAGAGGATCAGAAAAATTGAATCTCACTAAGCTAGAAAAACCAAAGTAATATCTATAGATATATGTATTGTACACATTTTAAAATGCAATGTAGCTGTAAGACCAAAATATATCAAATATACAAAAGTCTTTAGTTTAAGTACATTAGGTAAGCAGTTTGAAGATCTTAAAATTATTACATAAAACTTAAAAAATAACGGCACAACTTCAATATCGCATACATATCAATATATTGCACAAAAGAGGCCACTCTCAAAAAACAAAAAATACTTACGGTTGTTGTGCCCGAAAAATGTTTACGTTATAATTTTAAAATCTCTAAATTGCAATTTAGTATAAAGAAATGAAAAGATGATTTTTTTTAATTTTTTATTAAGAAAATTTTTTAGTTGGCAGTTGCAGTTGCATTATATCTATGTGGGTGATCAAATGTTGCATATATCAATTTAAATGTGACACGCCTCTAGAATAAATGTCAGCTGTAGTGCCGAAAAACCACTTTTTAAACTCTTAATTATAAGACACAACCAAGGTAACGATACATATCAGAGTCATTGTGACTCGCCTGTTAAAAATTACCAAAGTGATATTAATTATTGCTATTTAAAACAAAAAAACAACAAGTATTTAATAACTAACATTTACATTAATATTAATTATACGGCTATAAATATTTATGGGTTGCTATAAAACTATATATATACTCTATTATAGCAACATTATAGCAATTTTCATAGCATGTAATTTAAGCATAATTAATTTATTTCTATTTAAAGAATTAAATTTAAAAAAACCAAAACATAAAAAACTTTTAAATTCGATTTATAAATGTAGGCGTGCATTATTTTAACAAATCTACAGTATGTATATTTATAATGAGTGTATATTTTTCGGCTTTACTAACGAAATTGAAGAAGAAAAATTTGTTTTATTTTATTTTTTTAAGTGTATTGTGTATATTAAAAACGTTCGTATTTACCTACCAATCAATTATTATCATTTGCTGGACTTTATTATTGCAAAAGCTGTACAAATTTATACTACACAGCAGTAATATGGTCTTAAAAATTATAGCATCAGTACCTTATAAATAAATATATATATACTTATGAATAAATATTTCTTAAAGTTATAACAAAAAAGAAAAAAAACCTGAAAACAAACAATTAACTAAATCAATTGAGTTCAATTGCACTGAATGATATATTATACACCATTTACTAATATTTTACGTGATACATGTTTAGGTGTCAATTTAGAAAACAAAAAACAATTTACTATATAGCATATATACCATATGAACTTATTTATATAAACTATACAGCGTTTAATCCGTAAACATATCAGAAAATACGGCCATTTTAGAAAACAAAAAATTCAAGCATTTCTCGAAATGTTGGTATACTTCAGTTTTTGGTTCTATAAAAACTTTTGCGTAAGGTTTTTTTTGCAACACTATTGATGCTTTATATAATATTTCATTGTAACATAGAAACCGTTCTTTATTTTTTTAGTTTACATCGTAATTTGTTTTTAAATCCACACTGCATGGATACACCTTTAGTATCAATATTACAACGTCCATACACGTATAATACCAATTTGATGCAAGCTCTCACATAATTTCTATGAAAGTAGAAAACTATCATGCTCTACTTAAGACCTAAATACATTTGATGCAATCTGGAAGTACGAAAAAAGTTCATTCTATCGAGAAAGCTTTGTTTGAGAGAGGTAATCTATCTTAGTCACAAACTTTTTAGGAATAAAAAGCACTCCAAAACCTCCCTGTCTTGGGAATTCTGGAAGTGGCGTGTTAATGATACAATGGATGCTTTAAATATGGTTCAAAACTGGAAGATGAATGTTGGAGAAAGATTTTATGGCTCGGACTAACGCGAAAACCATAATTTTCCAAGCGGAAATCGTCGGGACACATAAATTGGTAGATCTTTTAAAAAAAAAGTTTGCGATAGAAAGTTTTAATAAACGATGACGATCGGACGGGCTTAGACTAGGCTGAATATTATCTTAATGGCCCAATCCGGGTCAGAAAAAAAAATATTTTTTACAAATGGGCAAAAAGTAATCGTCCATAATATATGATCTATGATCTGCGATTTATAGTCTATGGTCCATAATATATGGCCTATGATCCGTTCTTCATGGTCAATAAGTATATGGTCTATGGTTCATAATCTTTGGTCTGCATAATATATGATCTATTGTCCATTATATCTGTTCTTTGATTTGTCTTTTATGATCTTTGGTCTGTAATGTGTCTTTTATGGACTATCTTTTATGGACTATATTCCATAATCTATGGTCTATGATCTGACTTTTATGGTCTATGGACCATAACCCATAGTCTATGGCCAGTTCTTTATGGTATATGGTCCATAAACTTTGGTTTTATGGACTATGGTAATATATGGTCTCTGATCTGTTCTTTATGGTCTATTATCAATAATATATCAATAATATATAGTCTATGGCCAGTTCTTTATGGTATATGGTCCATAAACTTTGGTCTTATGGACTATGGTAATATATGGTCTCTGATCTGTTCTTTATGGTCTATTATCAATAATATATCAATAATGTATGATCTTTGATCTGTCTTTTATGATCTATAGTGCATAGTATATGGTCCTTGATCCGTTCTTTAAAGTCAATGGTCAATAATGTTTGTTCTATGATATGTCTCATTGACTATGGTCTATGGTCCATAACGTTTGGTATGTATAATATATGATCTATTGTCCATAATATCAGGTCTTCGATTTGTCTTTTATGGACTATCCTTTGTGAACTATGTTCCATAATCAATGGTATATAATCTAACTTTTATAGTTTTTGGTCCATAATCTATAGTCTATGACCTGTTCTTTATGGTCTATGGTTCATGAAGTTTGGTGTATGATGTGTCTTATAGACTTTGATAACATATGGTATTTGATCTGTTTTATATGGTCATTGATCCGTTCTTTAATGTCTAAGGTCCATAATATTTGTTCTATGATGTGTCTTATTGATTTTGATACCATCACCTATGGTCAAAGATCTGTTCTTTGTGGTCAATGGTCAATAATATATGGTCTAAAGTTCATAATCTTTGGTCTTTTATCTGTTTCTTAAGGTCTATGGTCAATAAACTAAAATTGTGCACAAAACACGTTCACGTTCATCTAAAATTCGGAACATCCGGGGCATTTCCGGAACGTTTTTGAATTCGGGACAAAAGGACAAATTCTAGAACTGTCACGCAAAATCTGGGACTGTTTATCACCCTAGCTTAGAAGTCATTCAAATAAGCTACATCAAATCAAAGACGGTTTTGAATGATTGAACGTCTTAAGTATCCCCTGTAAAAAAAGTCAAATTCATCTTCAGTGAGTGTCAGGATACTGGGTGATTTTAGGAAACCACATTGCTTAACAGTCCTTATTCCAAAGCAGTAACAAGTAGCAATATTGTTTTACTTCATTGGTACAAACATTACTTAAACTCTTTTATTTCATAAACTAAAAAAGCTACTTGAAAGCGAAATTTTCATAAAAAACAAACACATATTTATGCTGAAAACATACATATTATAATACTATTAACATACATACGTGCATATATCACATGAAAATAAAATAAAAGAAAAAAAAATTAAACTCATGAAAAAATCTCCCATCAAAATGTATCAATTAAAACGAAAACTGCAAAGTAAATAAAACTATATATCAAAAGAATATTGTATTAAAATTTTGAAGAAAGAAAAAAAAACTATTGTATTTACAACTATGGTTTTTCCGTTTTCTTAAATGTAAATTCAATAATTTATTGTAAATTTTAAAATATCATATGTAATATATTATCGAACTTGTTGTATTGTATGTATAACTTAATCAAATTACGTTAATTTTAAATTGTAAATAAAATTAAAAAAAAAATGTTAAAATCTTATTTTTAAGTTTTAAATTCAAAAATGCTTTAGCGATATTACACCAACATTATACACACATAAAAAGGATATTTCAAATAGAGGAACAAAAATGTATATCAGAAAGCAATATTTACTTATATGTAGTCAAAAGGAAAATATTCATATTTTAAACATACTGCAAGCAAAATACTTAAACATAAAAAACACTTTAATATATTTTATATATTTTATTTAATATATTTTATTCCTAAATAAGTAATTAATTATTTAAATTTTTTTATTTTTATGCACGATATAACAGGTCATTCAATAAGTCCGTAGGATAAGTAAGAAAAAAAAAAAATTTTTGACAAAACTCGATTTTATTTTCCAACATAGTTGCCTTCGAGGGCGATACAACGAGTATAGCGATTTTGCAACTTTTCGATACCACTTTTATGTAACGATTTCTCTTTTTCGTCAAAATAGGCCTCAGCTGACTGTCTTTTGGATTCTGGTGTGTAAAAGTTAAGCCATGTTTCATCCATTGTCACATATCGATGATAGAATTCGATTTTATTGCGGTTTAACAGCGCCAAACACTCCTCTGAAGCATCAATTCGTTATTGTTTTGGTCGACTGTGAGCTCACGCGGCACCCACTTTGCACAAAGCTTTCGCATATCCAAATGTTCGTGTAAAATGGTAAAAACACTACCATCTGATATCTCGAGCACCTTCAATTTGCAATCGTTCATAATCAATTTGTGGAATTTTTTATGTTTTCTGGAATAACAGCCTTATTTGGGCGTCCACAGCGCTTTGCATCATTTGTGCTGGTACCACCATGTTTAAATTCTGCAATCCATTTGTATCGATGGAGCAGAGTTCGGATAATGTTTATCAAGCCAATGTTTGGTTTTCACTCTATTTTTTCATCAAAAAGCAATGCTTTATCATAACTCGAAATTCACTTTTTTCCATTTTTTTTTAGTAACAGAAGTTGCTTCACACAAAATGCTATAACTCATGAATTAATAGTCCGATTGCTGTCAAAATTATACACCTATCGTTTGAAAGTTAGTTCTAAATAAAAATCATGTGAAAAAAATTCTAGTAATGCCATCTATGTGTCATCCTACGGACTTATTGAATGACCTGTTACAACCTGAAATATCTGTCTTTAAAGACGGTGCTAATCATTGTATGGGAGAATATTTAGAATTATTCGTAGCTTCAGTAATGGTCCATAATCTGTGGTCTATGATCTGTCTTTTATGATATATTGCCCATCATATATGACCTATGATCTGTCTTTTATGGTTTATGGTGCATAATATATTATCTATGATCTGCCCTCTAAAGTCTATGGTCAAAAATATATGATCTTTGATCTGTCCTTTATGGTTTATGGTCCATTATATCGTCATCTACATTTTTGATCTCTTGAGAAAAACGTTTTAAAAGTTTTTTTGAAATTTTGAAATTTAGAATCAGAGACGAGAAGGCAAAATCCAGGACTGTCTCGCAAAATCCGGGACGGTTTGTTACCATACTCATTTGAACGTGAAACTAAAAATTTCCAAGATGATTCACAATAAGAAACTCCAACAAGTGTAACAACACTTAAAGTCATCAATTAAGTGTATGATCCGGGCATAATTTTCAAACTAATTCACTGGAACTATCAAAAGATCGCAATATTAATGCCGCAGTTAGTGGCAATCAAAATATTTTCAGCAGAAACTATTGTATAAATGTCATTGAGAAATTCCATGCATTTAAATACAAAAAAAAAAAAACAGATTTACCCCACATCGATTATAAAGGCTTACAACAAAAAATGTATTGAAATTTTGTCTATGCCAGACTGTACCCCTGCGTTCTTTTTGACACCAAAACTGTAAGATTCTGAGCTAAGAATTACTCATATACCAGCAGGAATTCAAGATATTCTGTCTTAAAGTTGCAGAAACGCTGTTTTCAGGTTTATGGTGCAGTCTCTAGGAAAAAATTAAATTCTTTTTCTTATATTGGTATCGGATAACCATAATCTTCTTTTTGAGACTATATTTTTAAAAATTTTTCAATTGGACGTTTTCATTCCGACTAATTGCAAAGGACAACATAGATATTTTTTTTCCACATTCTTATTTTTTTGAGTAAATCTAGGCTCACTAAAGATATTACTTAGAGTATGATTTGTTTGTCGGAAATGCCTCTAATTCTACAGATATCCTTACTAAAAATTGCAAAAATACTAATTTATAATTAGTTATAGTTATATCACACTTGAAGTAAACAGTTCAATTATTTTTTGCTACTTAGTAGAATAGGATAGCCTTTACCTTCCTCATGAAGTCCTGTGTTTCAAATTTTCTAATTAGATTCTGACTTTTCGAGTTATCATTCAATGAAGCATAGGTATTTCAACTCCAAACAAAGACCTAAAATAAATTTTGAATCTTTGATATGGAGTTGAAATACTTATGCTTTGATGGATTACAGCTCGGAAAGTAAAGATTTAATTGGAAAAGTTAAAAGGTAGAGTTTAATGCGGAAAGTTATTACTATTAAAAATTAATCACACCGTAATCAACTTCAAATATGCCTCAAAACAGCTATTTCAGAAACTTTAAACAATGATAACTGGAGTACTAGAAATAATTTGGTGCATCTGATATTATTTTCGTGTTCAGTAGGTCAAGATTATTAAAATTTTCTCCGAAACATTAAAAGTGTATCGTGCTTAAAGGAGACTATGCTGAACAATACAAGTTTTTGGTAAAATAAATTTTAATTTTAACTATCAGGCTGAAAACTTTTCAGTCTATTTATTTTACTTAATGTTTTTATTTTAACGTTTTTTTGTAATGAACAAAACAAGCTACAAACTTTTTAATACAGCAAAAAATACCATAATAAATATGTATTGTATAATAACCACAAACCGATATTATTACTTATTAGTTTTAAGAATGAAATTATTTTAATTAGGAACATAACTAGATATAAATAGTGCCGGAAGATGTGTAATATGAAAAATAAAAAAAAATTAGCATGGATATATGTATGTATAATACATAAATATTGTAGTAGAGTAGATAACATATATCGAATATATCATCATCGCTACAGTGAAGAATAGTAAGATATAAGCTTTGAATGAACAAAATATATATATACATATAGCAATGTTGAATAGATTAATTTGATGAAAATTTAGCGTAAAGATTTAAAATCCACATAACACTAAATAACATAAAGGTCAGATTTTATAATTGCAGATATAAAGTTCTTAAAAATAACGATTTCATTTTAATATACCTATATAGAAAATCATTTGATATTATTTCAATTATTTATTTTCAACAACATTCTCTAATATAATATATATTTATATATAACACTTTTTCACAATGCTTTCATGTCCTTTCATCAACCCTTATCAACTATATCGACTCTTAAAAAAAAACATTAGAACAAAAATACATGGTACCATTAAGTATTCTTCTCTCTAAATAAACGAAATGTTAAAACAACTGAATTTCTGCTTTTAAATTTGTTGTGAGTTCTTGTGTTAAAATACTTTTTAAAAAAAATAATAAAAATGTTAATGAAAAGGTATTTACTATATCAGTTCCAAAAAAGAAAAAACAAAATCAATGTGAAATAACTATAGCTAGCAAATTTTTTCATTAAAAAAAAGTAAAAACCTTTAAAATAATTCTAGAATACTGATTGTAATTAATGAAAAACACTTAATTTATTAAAATATGTTTTCACATATGACATTAAAATAAATTTAAAAAATAAAAACCAAAAAATACTTCGTATAACTTTAGTAAACTGTTTCTGTTCATATTTCAATAAATAACCATAAAATTTAAATACAAGATATATGTAGTATATAACGGTATCAAAAATTCTTATTATTATTACAAAATAATAAATACATAACTGCATACATACATACAACATATCGGTCGAAAGTGTTCTAAAGTAAAAACAAAAAAAATACTTAAATAGTTAAAAATATAAATATAATAAACAAAACAAAAAATAAAAGTATGAGTTCTCACGTTAATGAAAGTAAATATGTGAAATGCTATATAAAAAAAAAAACTGATCAACTATTAAAATATAATTGTTAACCAAAAAAGATAAACGTTTTCTTATTTCGAACAAAACTCTTGATATATATAGCGCTTTGGGGATTTTGCTCAGGAGTGATTTTAATCTCCAAAGAATTTTACCTTATTTTGTACATTTTTGTAAAT
The DNA here is from genome assembly GCA_951812925.1 of Calliopum simillimum. Lineage (NCBI taxonomy): Eukaryota > Metazoa > Arthropoda > Insecta > Diptera > Lauxaniidae > Calliopum > Calliopum simillimum. The sequence continues at coordinate 108,241,239 of OX638368.1, forward strand.
ATAATATATTGATTTAACCCAGATAGAACTTTTTCTTGAAAACTTACCAATTTTTGTTTTGTATTTCGTTTCGTATATTGGAGATTGTTTGAAAACGAATATAGTGATCTTCGATTTTTTTTTTTGAAATCGGTGACGTCCTTCCAAAAGGACGTCAGTGTAATATGCAAGCAAAATTTCACAGGCCCACAAAAAAAAAAAAAAAGTACCATGCGCGAAAGATCAGAACACCTGAACTTTATGTTTTCGGGGTCGCTGAATCCGAATATGGTGCCAGAATGGCGAAGTTGGTTCGCGTTTTTTCAGAAATTAACAATAATGTTGAAAATTACTGATTTTTGCTGGTTTCTGAAAAAACGCGAACTAATTTCGCTAATCTGGCACCATATTCGGATTCAGCGACCCCGAAAACATAAAGTTCAGGTGGTCTGATCTTTCGCGCATGGTATTTTTTTTTTTTTTTTTTTTTGGCCTGTGCACAGGACTACAAAAAAAATTCACTGCGCGAACGATCAGACCACCTGAACTTTATGTTTTCGGGGTCGCTGAGTCCCAATATGGTGTCAGAATAGCGGAGTTGGCTCGAGTTTTTTCAGAAATCAGAAATAATGCTGAAAAAAATCTCAAATTTTTCAGCATAATTGCTGATTTCTGAAAAAACGCGAACTAATTTCGCTAATCTGGCACCATATTCGGATTTAGCGACCCCGAAAACATAAAGTTCAGGTGGTCTGATCTTTCGCGCATGGTACTTTTTTTTTTTTGTGGGCCTGTGTTTTTATTAAGGAGTGAGATGGAAAATCTTAACACACGTTTTACCTAATAATTTTTTTTGGGTGTAAAATTTAAAAATGTCTTTGATCTAGTTTCCTTGAAAAATATGTCAGTTATTATTTTTAACGACCAACATGTTGATTTGTTGTGATTTTGATCAAAATGAGTGAAAAAAAAGAAGTACGTCTTAAAATTATTAAAAATTTTCAAAAAATCCAAATTAATCCTACCAAAAATTGGCCAAAGAATTGAAGGTTTGCCGTCATACTGTTTCCAATGTTATTAAACAGTTTCAGGAGAATTTGATCATTGATAGGAAACCTGGTTCGGGAAGAAAACAATTACCACTTGATATTGGGAAGCCAAGAAAATTTAAAGCATATTGAAAAGATCTCCAAACATATCTGCTAGAAAAGATGCCCGGTGCAAAGACGCTAAAAGTAGGGCTCGGAAATTAAAATCGAATTTCGTACAAAAATATTCATGTCGAAGAACAATTTAGAATCCAAAAGCAGACAAAATTTCCTAAAAAATTCCTTGTATGGCAAGCTATATGCAGTTGCAGCAAAAAAAGCAAGTCATTTGATACATTGGGCTCTATAAATGCCAAAATATACATCAAAGATTGTTTGAAAAAAAGACTTCTTCCTTTCATAAGAGAACACAATGTGTCCACATATTTTTGGCCTGATTTGGCATCGTCACTACGGCAAGAAAGCTCTGGAGTGGTACCAAAGTAATAACATAGTTTTCTTATCAAGAGAGGCCAATCCTCCAAATTATCCGGAGCTATGACCAGTAAAGAGATATTGGTCTCTTGTGAAAATAAACTTAAAGAGCACAAAAAGTGTCCCAAAATATCGAATATATCAAAAGGAGATGGGCAACTGTTCCAAAAAGGTGTCTGAAACAACTATCAAATCTCTAATAGAAGGCTTACCAAAAAGGTCCACGAGTTCAGTAATAGTGGTTAGAACAATAAAAGTTATATTTTTCTGTAATTTGTAAAATATAATCAATTAAATAAAAAAAAATCAAGACTCTAAGATCAACTGTTTTAAAATTATTGAATTTTATATATGTTAAGATTTTTTCGATCTCACTCCTTATTTTGTTCATTATTCTCTGATCAGTGTCTCCCAATTTATCGAGTATATAAGAATAACAAAATCAAAACCTTTATTATACTTGACTCTTAAACGCTGAAAATGAATATTTAGCTAAAGATTTTCGGTGTTTACTTTGAGAATTACGGTTTTTGTTAGGATTACAGCAGAATAGGTACTTTCTCCTATGTTTCAATTCTTCTGTATTCTGAAACGAACATTTCTTATCAAATCCGCCCAAATGCCACTACAAATGTCTTATCAATTTGAAGAGTCCTTATCTCTTATGGAATGATTCCAAACTGAATATGAAGATGATCCATACCTGATCGGCTTTCTTCTTATGAACTTTTTGATTCCATGATTTTCAAATGATAGGACAGTACTCTCAACGACTGAATGTTCTTAAGAGAGCAGGGCAAGAGCATGACATCTCTCGTTCAGGAGGGGCTTAACCACGGCAAAACGGTCATTGCTATAGATTGTTATTTTGACAGATGTCTAGGTAAATGTATTGCCATTCACAAATTGGTATCAATCTCCTGAGTACGGTCTTCATCGGCATTACTTGGTGGTAATAAAGCAAAATTGACCCCTCTATACTTCTCCCCCCATAAACTTTCAAAATTTATCCCAATGGAAGCAGTTTTCTGAGTAAGAAAATTTTATGACGGGGATTCGACTGTCGTCATTCCAAAAGGATTGTCGAAATAACGGACGTTGCTGAATAAAAATATGGCAATATTTTATCTTATCCATTATTAACACTATCTAGAGAATTTAAACAATAAGAAAATCAAAATCAAACACAAAATCAATTAACAGGTATTGGGTGTACAACTTAAAAACCGGAATTTTTTAGCGAAATTTGATGCTTTATTGTGGAAAAATGTTACAATATATTTTATTCAAAGTATTGTCCATTGGAAGCTACAACATTTCCCCATCTTTCAGGCAAAAAAAAAAAAAAAGGTCTGGGCTATAAGGCGGGTGAGGCAAAATTTGTATAGATTTCACATCCGTTGTTTTCCAGGTAATTTTTGACTGGGGCAGCAATATGTGGCCGAGCGTTATCGTGGTGGAAAATGATTGACTCGTGTCTGGTCGCATACGTTGGCCGCTCTGCTTGGGTTTTCTGCTTCAGTCGGATCAATTGTTGACGATAGAGTTGAGCATTAATGGTTTGGCCACCTGGCAACAGCTCATAATGGATCACACCTAGCTGGTCCTGACCAGGACGTTCTTTGACTTCGACATCAAAATCACCATTTTTAAACCGTCGAAACCACTCACGACAGCTTGATTCAGCTGGAGCATAGTCCCCATAAACTTCTACAAGCAAACAATGACTTTCCGCAGCAGTTTTCTTTGCAAAAAAATGACCCAACAGAACCCTGCCGCAAATGCTGTCTTTTTCTCCAATTTTCGAAGTTATTCATCGTGAAAAATAATAATGATGCACACAAGATAAAATTGTTTTGTTGACTGATTTTGACAGCTGTCAAATGTACCTTCAAAGTGACATATAAATAAAGTTCGAGCTTTCACGATATTTGTTAGTACGGACATCTACCGTCAAATTCCGGTTTTTAAGTTGTACACCCAATAATTAGCCATGAACGGCGAAATCGGAGTAATAGCTGATGAGAAATAGGCATAACATATAAACTACACTGCTCACTTGTTAAATGACAACTTAATAAAACAGCGGTCATTTCTCTTCCGTTAGTATCTCCACCGACAAGTTTAAATGAGAAAAAAATCATCAAAATGCCAACAAAAGTCCCAAATCCTTCCAGAATGACGTCAGGGCTATCGGGGCTAGGAACAAAACTAAACATCTAAATTGTTTCTAGTATGACACTGAAAATAAGCTCGATCCCAAAGTTATAGGGGAGATGTGTGTACCTTGGTCCGCTTTTCAGTTTTTTGAATGTGCTGGATTTTCCAAAAAAGTTTCTTTAGTTTTTTGATTAAGTTACATTCCTATAATGCTTTCAGCATCAAATGACGTGACAATGATATTTCTATGTCTTACCATTGAGTAGAAATATTACTTTTTCCACTCCAATCTCAAACGGTCCAAGGTACACCATGCAAGTGTACCTTGGACTATAAAAAATAAAAGAGATTACAATGTATATAGGTAATAAATTATGAAAGAACCATTTGTTATGTAATCAGAAGTAATATTTTTTTCAATGAAAAAAAAAATAATCATAAACTAAAATTATAACACAAAAAAGTGCATTTAGAAAAAAACCATTAATTAAACAAAAATGGTTGCAAATAAATACATTAATCACGTAAATAATAATAATAGCATTATATTGAAAGGCGATTATGGCATCCTGGTTGCCCGTCGAAAATAGCTCTCTGGTAAATAAGCATAAGTCCAAGGTACACACAGACAGCATGTTTTAAAAACTATCAGCACCAATAACATATATTAATAAAAACATCTAAAACACACCAAAAGCTTAAAACAATAACTAAACTTCCTTCCTGATGTTGTAAAACTGAAATATTTCAAGTAAGTTTCTCACAAAACGTTTCGTAGTTTACTCCAAAAACTAATTTTTATAAGCCAAAAACACTTTTTCCGTCACATTTTATACACGCATACAGCTTGACGGTCTGAAGTCCACTAATATCAGTCAGCAGTGTGAGTGGAAAGTTCCATAGAAGAACATTATCGTACACGTGCAACTGTTGAGTGGCAACCGGCACTTGGACCGAGGCACACTCGGACCAAGGTACACACATTTCCCCTATCATACAAAAATTTAACTTTAAATTCTCAGATTCTCAGTCTTCTGGCATGTCACCCTTCCGAAATTAAAGTTTTCATGGTAAATTAACCCAGAAAATGCTTAAAGTTTTTACTAACGAAAAAAGTAATTAGTTGTATAAGTCTTCCCTAAAACGAGTCTAAAAGGACATTTCTAAACTTAAAAAAACATTATTCATTTTCATCAATTTCATTTTGGAAACATCCTGTTTTTTATATTTTGTTCTGAGGTTTAAGATTTGCTATAACTTCTTCAATTTCAACAATTTTTATGAGTTTTAAATCTATGAAGTGTTCTTGGTACCTTAGGGTGGTAAAAACTGAGATAATGAGTACAACTAGTCGAAAAAAACATTTGAGATAGATTACTTCTATGAATGAAATATATCCCACATTGAGACATTTTAACGATGTACCATACTTGATGATCGGACGTCAAATGGCGGATCAATAGAAGTCAAAAAAAAAATGTTTTTCCTTAAAAATCAAAGCCGATTTTTTTTTTTTTTTTTTTTGTTACTATCTAGTGCCCACTCCATAAGAAAATTCAGTAAAAATTATCGTTAAAGTAAAGAAATATCCGATTAATATATCCTGAATAGGAAAATATACCTACTTTTAATGAAAATCATAGATTTATCAGAAGTTAGTAAGAGATTCTTTATGAAAAACACCCATTTCTAGATGAAATTTTTATTTATTTATTGTATATTTTGTATGGGGCACTAAACCAATCCAGCAAAACGGTTTTTTCCCGGTATGAATTCTTCTTACCCGATTTAGGTAAGAACGATCTACTTCCCGTCAGACCAAAATAAAACCTCCCAAAAACTAGAATAATTGGGTTACTCTCGGAATGAATATAAAAAGATATTAGTTTTTTGTATGCGCGTAGTTTGTTTTTATGTTATGTACATATGTATGTATGCATGTTTCATACATACAGAAACTGACGCTGATCAAGAATATATAGACTGAATAAACTTTTTTACACCTGCCTATTCCATTGACGGCACTCTGAAAACGGAAGGACAAGCTGTAAAAAAAACTTTATTGTTTCAAAATATATGTTGTATGTTGCCATAATAAATAATGTAATGAAAAGTACACAAAAAAACTCGTATATCAAAAATAACAACATCCCCTTCAACAAATATATATCTTCTTATTAGAACAACCGCCCTTCTCACACTTAAGACTTTCGTTATGGCCACTTATGCCGTTATACTGACGAAAATCATAATTCCATTAGAAGGACATCTGCTACATTTCAGCTCCATTTGTTGTCTGAACCCTCTTGCTGTGGCTACAAAGTGAGAGCAAAGTTTTGTTATTTGTTAGACAACAAGTTGGCAACAAATTTTTAAATGGGTTGAGGATACGCAATAAATTTCTAAAAGAAATGGAAACAAATATTACACCAGCTAAATGGGAGTGGTAATATTGGTAACAGCGTGTTAAGCTTGGAAGAAAGAAATATTTGTGTGCTTTTTATATAATCTCAAAATTAATGTGCATATACAGCAGAATTTTATCGAATATGAGAAATATGTTAATTCTCGGGCTCATCTTTTAGAAAAAAAAAATTTTCGTTAAAATTTTGTTTTTTATATTTCCGTGGCGCGTTGATTTGTGCAGAGCAAAATGCCTAACTTTACGACAATCTTCCCACTGTGACTACAGAAGAAGTTTTGTTTAATCAGTAGATCTAGATGGTATCCGTAACATTGCGGTAAAATCAGCCATCCAAGCTAATCCTAGAATGTTTTCTAGCATGTTCACTGCGTTTCTAGATGGATCCGTTTTTCTAGCCTTCTGACAACGGCATAAAGGCTAACCAAAATAGACGTGACGAGACGTAACGAGTAAATTCGAGTATATTTATGTAAACAAATGTTGATAACCAAAATGAACGTAAGTACCTAACTGTCAACAAAACATTTTGACGAGACGTTTTGTTTCGTAATAACCGAACTGCTCATCATAACAGTTATTTGACCGTAAAACAAAAATAGTTTTTGATAAATAATACCTATGTAGAGTAGAACGGGGTAATGTCGTGCAGGGGGTAATGTCGTGCACTGGCTGTTTTAGCCCAAGGAATTGAATGATTTGCCAACTGTTCGTAAGGTAGGGACCTGCTGACCTACTGAGCTTATGCATATAATACTAGCAATTTTCACCAGTTCATCTCTACAGAGTAACCTTTTTTTCAAAAAGTACGCTTTCGGGACGATAAAAGTGTTTTTTCATCGGGTCAGAAAAATAATTTTCCTTGCGGGAAAATATACCAGGTAAGTGTTTTCTGAAACGAAATATCCTGCCAAAGAAAAGAAGTATTTGATTTCCAAAAAAATTTTGGGATTCACCGAGTTATCGAAGTTGACCTTTAAAACGACCATTGGGGTAATGTCGTGCACATTCACTTACACAAACACAATTTCTCGCAACACAAATGTTGTTACACATGGATATAACCAATAAAATTATCTTTCGATCGGATGCTTACTCGTTGCATTCGCTTGAGATGTACGGCTTTACGAGCATGTCAAAGTTGAGTGCACGACATTGCCCCGTTCTACTCTACACAACATATTATGTACTTCACACTTGTATAATAATGAATGAATACATGATAATGCTAAATCTCCTCTAATAGAACCACTACCTATCATTTCTCACACATTTTGGTACCTTTACTACACGCGGAAAACAATTCACGACATAACCCCACAATTTTTGAGGGGGTTAATGTCGTGCACATTTTTTTTTTCTTCACTTACACAAACACAATTTCTCGCAACACAAATGTTGTTACACATAGATGTAACCAACGAAATTATCTTTCGATCGGATGCTTACTCGTCGCATTCGCTTGAGATATACGGCTTTACGAGCATGTCAAATTGGAGTGCACGACATTGCCCCGTTCTACTCTATATAATGAAAAAATTTAATAATTAATGACTGAGTTTTTATAAAACGATTCGATTCATTTAAAAATGTTAAAATAGACGTTCGTTCAGTTGTTAACGTTTCGTCGCGTCTAATTTGGTTAGGCCTAGGGGGTAAACAGCCTGAACAGCCATCTTGATATGTGTATGTTCGATTCGTTGGGGAAAGTGTTAGACAGAATCATCGTTAAACGACTACAGGAGACCCCTGAAAGTTCAGAAGGTTTATCTAATGCCCAATTCGGTTTGCGAAGTGGGAAATCGACAGCAAATGCGATACAAGCTAAATTGAAAATCGCACGCGACAAAAGAGGTTGAGGCAAAAAGTACAGCGCGGTTATAACACAAGACTTTAGAAATGCAATCAGCAATCTGGCCTCAAATTATGAGAGCACTTCTAGACATATCTATATTCTACAGATACATAAAAATGAATGTTTGTATGTCTGTATGTTCCTTATAGACTCCCAAATGGCTGGACCGATCGCAGTGAAAATTTATATTTATAGGTTTTTGGGTACGGCGCGTGTTTCTGCATTGTTAGTTTTTTGGTTTTTTTTTTTTCACCTAAGGGTCCAGACAAAACTCAGAAAGAATCATATCTGACGGAAATTCGATCAACTATACATATCGTCTATGCGCACTTCGAGCAGCGATTGTGTTAGACGACGCTATCGAAGTGATTGCGGGAATGGTATCAATAGACATTCTGCTCACATATATCGCTGGCACAAGCGCATCCATGATAGACGAGAGAAAGTGCAGCATTCAAGACTTAGCAGCGAAAATGGGAAACATCGTAGAAGGGGAAATGTATATTTTCCGTAAACATGGAGTGGTTGATTTTTACCTAACAAAGCTGCTCTGTGGACATGCATGGTTTAAAAAATATCTCCATGGGCTTAATCATGAAAAAGACCCCTTCTGTTCTGGCTGCCCTGGCGACTTTGACGATGTGCAACACGTTTTATTGAACTGAACACGTTTCAGAGACATATCGTCGGCTGAGTATTATTTTGCCGTAAACGCCACTTCGTTGATAACTTGTGCTCGTCTCTACACAAGTTATGTGTTTTTGCTTTTTCAACGAAGTGGCGTTTACGGCAAAATAATACTCAGCTGACGATATGTAGAATGTATGAAAGAAAAAATATGTTGCATACTTTGAAAAGCATTTTTTTGCAAAATATTTTTGTGTTGTATATTAAAATAGTTCTGGACACAAATAACTTGATCTTTAAATATCAAAAACAAGAAAGCCCCCAAAGGTCGAATATTTCTAGAACTTTAAAAGATTTTTTTATGAAAACTTTAACCGCAGCAACATAATTTATTATTTTACCAACGTACATCTGTTTGCATTTCGGACTCAAAAATATAGAAATGAAATTTACCTTCGAACTGGCAATTTTTCCTTTCAACTTCTTTTCCTAATATTCCCCCTCTCCCCACAACCAGTTTGTTGTGTTCATTTGCTGTTGCTGCTCATTATCCACGCTTTCGTGCAACAACGCAACAACGTGTTTATTTAACCAACATTATTATTGCGTACAACAAATTCATTGGACATGGTTACATCCAGCTGCAGAGTGCGCTGTCAGTACAGACAACATTAAAAACAAAAAGACAGCGTGTGGGAGGAAAACCAATGGAACCTGAAATCCCCCCAAGAAAAGTTAAATTGTAAACAAACAACATAAAAACAACACAGCAACAGCAAAAATCAGCTGTAGCTGGGGGTGTTGTTTTCAAGGGGAATACTTTTTGTTGTGCTTGTTCCTGTGATGTCAGGATGCTTTTTCCCTATTTTGTTTTTGTTTATCTTTCTATTTACAAACTGTGGGTTGAGTGGGCGTGAAACTTGTGGAGGATAAAAATTATTGTTGTTGTTGTCGCTATGGTAGTCAACCTGCCTTTTATTTGTGTTGCATATTAAATTGTAATTCAATGTTGATGTCTATGTCTGCTTCTGTCAGAAAGGGGCCGCAGATTGGCAATGTTACCGAGATGTTTTAATGATGGGCCTTTTCTCTAGTTCCAGGCTTTTAAATTCTGTTTAATGTTTAATGAACACTTTAATATATTAAAGATATACCTATGTAAATACGCAAACATTGATAATATTATGTGGCAAATGAATATTCTTTGGATACGTTTCAAAGCAACATTTTCTATGCGCAATACACAATTTCTTAAAATTGAGTGCAATTTGACTTAATAATGCAAACTTAAGTGGGGTGAAAAAAATAGTCCAATTTTGTATACTAACCCAACAACTTATCATATCCTTTAGCAACAGACAGCTGTGCTTTTGAGTATATTGAACTAAATCACGTGCTTATAAACGTTTGCCTACGTGCCAAAGTGAAATTACTGTTAGGTCTTACATCTGGCTATATCAATGTATAAATCTTTGTTTTAGACTGATTCAAATAGTAGGGTAAACGCGGGAGATGTGGCACCCTTGGGTGATATGGCACCCGTATCAATTTCAATGCTTCCAGCTTTCATAGCATTCAAATATGGACATAGTTTAATTCAAATGCGCGAGAGACTTCGTGGTATGTTGTTCTTTCAGCTGTATTTGCAATAATAGCTTGAGTGTGGAAATTTTAAAATATTTTAAAATATTTTAGTATTGAATGTAAACGACTGACTTTTGTTTTGCGTATACTTTGAGAGGCCTCAGAGCGCTGATTATATATAACAGCTTCATGGTGCATATATCAAAACAAATAGAATTGAATGTGATTTCGTTTTCGAATGAACACGAGCGCGAGTGAACATGTTTTTTCGTTTCGTGGCATTTTTACACGGAATATACCGAAAGGGTGTTATGGCACCCCACTACTGCGGTTGATATGGTTCTGATGTCATATCTCCCTTTGCATGTTAGAAGATATTTGGGAGTACAAATATTCTCACTTAGTGCTAAGTCTTGGTGTTTCGGCTTTCAATACTTTGTTGAACATAAGCTTAACTGAACTCTGGATGTGAAGGGCCAACAACCAGCATCTGTAATAACACGGGCTCATCATCGAGGAAAGCATTCTATAACCAATCACATTCAACTTGTGTGTGAGGCTTGAACCAAAGCAACAAGTGTTTCAAATGGTACTTCTAGATTTTCGTCTACTGAGATTTACCATTTTAGTCCCAATGAAATTCCAGATCCCGCATTTTTACAGGATTGCATTGGGAAATATCAAGGGCAAAAGTTCTGGCTGAAGTTCTTCAATGTGCCACAGTTTTCATTTTTATTTGATTAATATGAGGTTTTCTCTAGAATATGCTAGAAAAGCCTGAAAATGTCTTAAAAGAAATAGCTTCTGTACCAACGACATCGAAGAGTTCTAAGCCGAGCACAAGTAAACAAATTATTCTACGTCTACCGAGAATGTGGTCCAACAGAAAACAAAAAATTTAAGAAGAAAAACACAACCAAAGAAGAAATCTTATAAACGCCAGTTGGTAACTAAAGATGCTTCTTCCCATAAAGCTGATGAAAATGTTGTTTGAATCTGATGGGCCCGAAGACTGAAGTGAAAATTCATGCGTTGGATGGGGAGAAGAATATGGACAAACCCCTAAAATAGACGATTGGATCAACTGCGTAATGTGCTGTATGTGGTTACATGAAACATGTACATCATTTTTGCACACATGCAAAAATTGTGGCAACAAGAACTTAAAAGCCACTTATGGTGCCAATTCATCCATGATATGGTGCCATATCATCCGTTGTCTCAGGTGATGAATCGTCCATTCAAAATACTTTTATTTTTTTTTTTTTTTTTTTGGGACACCCTGCTACATACTTTGATTTAAGAAAAACAATTTGAGATATCGTGCTAATCATTCCAAGAACTTTTGAGATCGTAATAAAATTAAAACCGTATTAAGCCAAGATTTTTGCATTAAATGGTTATGAGCGACCTCTAAATGAGCTGCGAAGAATTTTGAAAAAATTTTCGGCTCACTTTCATGACATTTTTAAGATTTTTGGAGGTTATCTTAGAATTTCGAAAAAAAATTTTTTTGGTTTTTGAAACAGTCTATAGTAATACGCGTAATATTATCTCCAGTGAACTCACCATTACCCACCATTATTCCTCTTACAAATTTGAAGACAAAATCAAACTTGCAATACATAAGTTTCTACGGTTTGAGGTTTCTATACTCACTTATATACATAGGTACATATACATACATATGTACATATAGTATGCACGGTATCCACTGTACATACCAAAATGTTAAATGACTGATGGGAGCCAAAAACGAATGATGATGTTGCCATAAAACCGGATGACCTACGGTTATTCTTTTTTTTTTTTTTTTTGATTTTAGCCCCAAGTGTAACCAGATGCATTATCTCCAACGTAACAGTGTTGGTGATGCTGATGATGATGAACCGAAGTTTGTAATGCGTTGGTAACTTTGTTGCTTTAATATTGTATTTTAAGATAAAATTTAAATACCAAAATAACTACCCTTATGAAGCAACATGATAGCAATACCTGTGGGTTTTTACTTACTTTTTATTATAATTTAAATATTCGGGGTGGTTTGCTTAACTGTAATAAAATTTAGTCATTATATTATCGCTATTGTTACTTGTTCATTAGATTGTTACATGATCAGAATAATAAAATTATTCCAATTTCATTGATAAATATGTCGTTACCTTAACTATTCTCCATGCACAAAACTTCCGCAAAAAAGCCCTGGTAACAGAAGCTTCTGGTCATTCGTTAAAATAGTGAGGAACCAGTCTTCATCGATTTTCAAAAGTTTAGAAAAGCGCGGTAAACTTCCATCTTATGATTTTTTTACAGCCTATTGATATGCTTAGTAATCGAAAAAAAGGTTGGCGGATTTAAAATCAGCGGCCTTAAATTTGTCAAAAAAAGTTATTGAGATTATAACGAACGCCAGGTGCCCAGGGTTTGTATACAAAATTTGTTCCCAGCCAAAGAAAGAAACTCTATTCACAATTTTCACTGATGGTATTCCTTCTGAAAAGCACTCTTAAAATATATTAAACTATAAACTTAGAAATAAGGGTAATAAAAAGGCTACGTATGGATGATGACAAGGTGGGTAAAACGTGAATATCAGAGTCAACCGAACCAGGTGCCACCACTGCCGCCCCGTGGACTTGTTGTGTTCGCGTCACGGGTCTGTATTTCCGTCCAGATGTCAAGATTCAAGATATTCGCGCCGCTGCTGCCTTCCCGTTAACCTCTGCTAACCTGTCCTTGTTTGTTCACGAAAGCCGGCGCCACCGCTACACTCTCGGGTCAGTTCATGAAATTTTCGAAAAACAAAGCCAACGGTCTTAGTCAATGTCCACTAATACGTGTGTATTGGTTTTCCCTTGAAAGTCTCAGTTTCGTTCAAGGATGGTTGAAATATTAGGAGGACACGTCTCACCTCATTGCCGGTCAGGTTACTAGAGAACGATACCAGAGAACGCCGGAGCTTGCATTTTACCATTCCATTTTTATCCACGATCAGCTGTTTCCTTTGATCGATGGGATTTGACAGTTGGCACTCACTGTTTCGGGACCAGGGCTGCTGTTACATGTGATAATCATGCAACTCCTGTCGAACTGTTTGTCAAGCGGTTGCACGATAGTTTGTCAAACCCATTCGATGCGATTGTCCTAAAACTATCTACTTACTAAAAAATCCTTGATTTTAAATTGATTCTAGACTTATTTAACTACAAATTCATTAATTATTTTAACCTTAATGTGACTGGTGACGATCAACTCCTTTTTACGTTCTCCGATTTTCGATTCCACCGGTTTTGAGGTGAACTATTTTCTTGGGACAGAGAAATACATACCTCACTTCTGCTGATCTTCGTATTATCTACTTTACTTAGACTGAAACTAAAATTTTTCAAAAGACGAAATATCAGCTTTAATTTGATTGAGAAAGCCATACAAAAGCTATTATATCAAATTCTCTCATGCATTTTTTCTCGGAAACCAGAAGTCGTAGAAATATATGATTTCTAGAACTCACTGAAATTTGCCTAGATGAAGAAAAAACATGTGAAGAAAATCATGCTTTTTGGTTCTGTTTTTTTTTTTTTGCACTTGCATAGAATGTGTTTATTACTTAAGGTATGGACCTTATCTTACTAAAGTTGGCCGTTCTATCCTTGATAACTGTATCGTTACCTACCGGTCTATAATTATAGAAAAGCTAGCACGTCACAGATTCTGAGCTCAATGCCCTCTCAGGAGGTTCAGGAGAATAAACGCCATAAAATCAGAACTTACTGATGTATGACTTTTTTTCTAGGAGATTGAAATGAGCTACGTTATAACAGTCTCGAGTCACGCAAATGCATCACTTAAGTCAGTTTCCCTCCCCTTTATGTCAAATAAATATACGCAATCTTATAGGATTTTCAACTCACAAGTCAATTAAAATTCGACATACGTTTTTTTCCACAATTGACTGCTTACCGCATTACCATTCCTGTCCTGTTGCAAAATACATGCATAAATGAACACAAACAACATTACCAAAAAGGCCACCATCATTTCCAAGTGTACCAAACTCCGAAGCGTCATTTAAGGATTTTAAACTACAAACTGAGAACAATTGCACCACGAAACCATACAAAAGATTCAAAGGAGAAAAAAGAAAGAAAAAAAAACGTACTATAGAAAGAATTCTTTTTAAGCAAATCTCATAAAGGATTTAAGGCTCAAGTCATGCGTTTGTACGCTTGTCAACCCTCTTTTGAAGTCGAAATAAATGAATGAATGAATGAATGGATGTCTGAACATTCCGTGCTGCATGCAAGCATCGTTCGAATACAATGAAATTGGTTACAACCGCCAACATGACCCATGTTGGTACGTACCAGTCGACAACTAGTGCAGGGAATGATCCCCCATGCTGCTACATAAATGGGTGGGTCGAATTTTATGAACCCCCACCCAACACCCGCTGAAATGAAACAGCGTGCAGAATACAAAAATTTCCGTTTTTATATTCATTTTCTGGTGTTTTATTGGGTGCGTTCCTTGCATGCCTTGCGTGTTTTGAACGCTGTACGGGATTAACGTAGGCATTTAAATTCTTCTCCTTCATTTGCTGTGGTTTTCGTTAGCATCTGGTTATGCTGCTGCTGGTGACTCTAATGAGGGGTGCTATCGTTTGTTCTACAATGACGATGCTGTGATCTTTCTTTGTTTTTGATTTTGTTGCCAAAATCGAAGGAGTCATGGTTATGTATGCGGTGGCAGCAGCGTGACGTGTTAGCAAAAGCATAATTTTTTTTTATCGGATTAGATTTTCATCGTTGCTCACTCCCAGCACCAGAGTCTTCAATTGAGGCTGTGATTTTTGTAGCTTAATAATGTTGAATGGCTTAGTGAAGCATTAAAAAATAAATGCATGGATGCGTGGGCAAATGATTGTTATAGGGATGTATAAGTAATGATTGGCATTGTATGTATGTGTTATTGATGTTTTCAATATGTTGCATTTTTTTATTAGCTATTTTGAAGTATTTATAAATCCATAACGAATAGTATAATAAAAAAAGACATACTTTTATTCATTGAAATTCTCCAAACTTATCCATTGATATATCGTCCCCATTCAAGTGAAAAACGTCAAGCCAGTTTATCAGGTTATAAGATATTGAATTTTAAAAAATAAGTTCATATTTTTATGTTTCTAGTTTGCTCTATATCTGACCATTCCCGGCTTTGCCTATAGGGACGGTCCCAAAATTACAATTCTAATCTTACTCTTATATGACCAACTCCGGCGTTGCCTATAGAATTGGTTTTCTAGCTCTACTTCTAACACTATTAGCTAACTACTGGACTGACTCACCGCGCTAAGTGCTGGTTGTCGACTGACTGCCAATCTATATTGCCATTTATTTAATTACTTTGAAATACATTTTGTATTAATACTACATTACATTACATACATTCTTTCTTAACATACACACGTATTTATCTAAGAGTTTCTTAATTAGGTTTATAAATTTGTAAAAATAATACATATCTAATTCTACTACATAACATAAATTATAAAATACATTGTTTACATTGCGTTAATTTTTTCCGAAAAAATTTAAAAAAAGGAAATTTCATTATTTGTTTTTATACTTAAAACTAAACAATATCTTAAAACTACCTAAAACTATATAACAACAGATAGAGAACCCTTATTTTAGCTCGTCATTAATTTTGCAGAAATTGACTAGTGCTATACACTGTGTTTCTGACGTCAAGTGTTTTAAATCTTCTATGGTAAAATAAGAGTTCTTTACCTGAATATACTTATATTATTATTATTATTTAATACACTTAAATATATGGGTGACATGTGCTTATCTTCTATGGGGTATGCTATATCACTTTCCTTATTTAAATAATTATCTATCAGATTGTTATAGACAAAAGGCAACTTTCCTAAGTATTTCAACGCTAAGCCTACCAGGAATGAATCTATTCTTATTAATTTACCTTGGTCATAAACTACTTTATTAGGAGTATTTCTATAGGTGCCATTTACGTATCGCTTAGCTCTAATACCCAAGCACACCCTGAGAGTGTATCTCTCGAAAATTCTTAGCCTTTCCATTTGGGCTGACGAGATATCAAACCAAATAGGGAATGCATAACCTAAAATGGGCCTTATAATTTGCTTATAGCAATTTAACCTTATCTCATGTTTGAGATGTTTTGCTCTGCGAAACAGGTTCGAGTAGCAGAAGAATATTTTTTTGGCTTTCGATAAGGTGTAGTCAATATGGGTTTTAAACGTAAATTTCCTATCAAAAATAACACCTAAATACTTAATTTGTTCTGTATACCTTATAGAATCTCCATTTATTTCTATATCAGGGATAAATTGCCTGGCATTAGGATATAAGTCCTTTTTAAGGCCTTTAAAAATTGTGCTTTCACACTTTCCTATGTTCAACCTTAGTTTCCATTTTCTAAAAAACCTATTGAGAATCTCTAGGTGGTCATTCATTTTAAGATTTGCCGTTGAGGCCCTAGCATTTGAACTTAGAAGCATAATATCGTCTGCATAAATAAGGGTCAATATATCTGAGTGAGAGTTGGGAATGTCTGCCAACAGGATATTATAAAGGATTGGTCCTAGAATAGAGCCCTGGGGTACCCCTGCAGTGATTGGCTTACAAATAGAATTTTCATTATTATAGTGTACAAAGAAGGACCTATCTGTGAGGTAATCTAACACTATTTTGCAAAGATGCTTGTCAAAACTAAATTTTCTATACATTTTGTACACTATCCCCTCTATCCAGGCTGTGTCAAAAGCTTTCTCAAAGTCAAGGGCTGCAGCAATTGTTGCACGCCGCTTATTTAGGTTTGTTGTGACAAAGTCAGAAAGAAGAGTCAGTGCATGGCTAGTGGAGTGAGAGGGTCTGAAACCAAATTGAAAGTCTTTAAGAATATTGTGTTCCGCTATATGATTTTTGAGTTTATCAAAGATAAAACCTTCATATAGCTTACTAACATTGGACAATAATGAAATTGGTCTATAATTTTTAGGCACTTTTGGATCTGTGTTTGGTTTAAGAATGGGAATAACCTTTGCACATTTCCAAGAAGTGGGAAAATAACCTATACTAAAAGTATGGTTGAAAAGGGTCGCTAAAAATTTCCAGACAACATATTCAGTTTTCCTCAAGAGAAAATTGGAAATATTGTCTTCACCTGAGCTCCTTTTATTATTTTTTCTCTTAAGAATTATAGCAATTTCAGTGGGCTTAACTAACTTTAGGTAATTTTGAAAAGATTCAGGATCTAACCTACTCACTAAGGACTCCCCATCTGCTGTTAGTTCACTATTAAACCTTATGGTGGGTTCAGAATAATCTAAGTCAGAAATTTCGCTAGCGACCTGCCTTGCAAAGTTTGGACAACCTAAACTCGAATTTATGCTGTTGATTTCTTCAAATTTATCCGCTAATAAATTGATTTTATAAAAATTTTCTACCTGAACGTTGCCCTGGGCGTCCGTTAAATCAGGCAGATCCCTTTTCTTACTAAGACCACACATACCCTTGATTTTTTTGTATGTCTTGTGGTTCATTTTAATGTCCCTACAAACTTTTGCCCAGTGATTTTCCTCATGAATTTTTATGAGGTCTGAAATAATTTTATCTAAGTTTCTAACTATTGCTTTGAGTGTATTTTTCCGTTGAGGATCTACACATCTATTTACTATCCTACGTAGCCTTTTCTTTTCTTTAAAGAAGTCTAATATATTTTGGGGAAGATCAATAAGACCTATATTTCTAACTTTGACCTTTGGAACGGAACATGCTATTGCTAGTTCAAAACATTCATTTAGCCCTTGTATGCAAGTGTCTATTTCTAACTTGCTTACGTTTCTATCTACAGGAAGAGTATGTGTGGGTAGATTTCTTTGAAGTGAATAGTTGAAATCTTTAACATTCATTTTATCATAATTGAAAAATTCTAGAGGCGGACTTTTTTCTATGTCACAAGTTACTAAGACTAACTCAACACCTAAATGGTCTGACTCATAGTCTAAGGTCCTAAGGCAGTTTGTGAAGTTTTGATGGTATTCAATACTGACAAAAGGAGAAGTGAGGAAAAGATCTATATAAGAATTACAAGTTGAGACTCTTGTGGGAAATTTTGTGGGGACTATTTGTATGTTGGGAAGTTTATCTATCCAACTTTTGAGAACCATCCCTCTAGTATTAGAGTTTTGGTTACCCCAGTCTGGATGCTTAGCATTAAGATCTCCCCCAAGGACAAATTGTTCTGTGTCAATGGAGCTAAATATTTTGGTTAGGTCTTGTTCTGCAAGTGTGCCTTGGGGTGGTGTATACATAGATACGAAAGTGATTTTACTCCCATCCCTAAGTCCTATTTCTATTGCTGTATTTTCTATACTATTTGTTAAGACTACCAATCTCTTGTAACTAAACCCTTCTCGTAGACAAATAGCTGTACCCCCACCTCTACCAGAGGTCCTATCCTGTCTTACTAAGTTGTATCCTTTAAAAGTCAAATTGTGCCTATTGCTTAATTTTGTTTCTGCTAACAGAACAATGTCGGGATTGTGGTCTTTTAAGAATCTATTGAAAAAGTGTCTCTTTTTTATGGAAACTAAGGAATTTACATTGATGAAAATGCACTTGAGATTTCTAAACATCTAAGTTAAAACCTATAAGGAAGTTAATAAGGGCTTTGGATTTATCCTCATCCCTAGAAAGGGTTTTATATGAGGTGGAGAACTCACTGACCTTGTTAAGGCAATCAAGGAAGTTCTTTCCTAACAGACGTTTGCAGTCTGTGTCAATTTCCTCAAATTGAATTTGGGATTTGCCGCCGCTGACTTTTGGAGGTGCTGCGGGCTTTGGGGTGCTACCTGTAAACATGGAAGCAAAACTTTGGGTCGTTCTGAACGATGAGGGCCTTGGTGCAGTGTGAACTGCAAGAGGTACATTTTTGGGTTGTGTGTTTTTCTTTTCCCTTAATCTAGCTATTAATTCTATTCTTTTGGGACAGATTTTTGCATTTGCGATATGCCCTATAGAATTGCAGTTTATGCACTTTAAAGGTATGCCTACACTTTTAACTATTTGACCTGTAGTTGGTTCAGTCATAACTACCTCTTCAATGTTTAACCTTTTTTCAGGTATTTTGCACATTTTGGGACCATGCGATTCACCGCATTTAACACAACGGTATGGCATATTGCAATTGCTTGCAACATGATTATACCGCTGGCAATTTTTGCATTGAACAGGTAGTTTTGACTTAACCTCTTTGAAACTTATTTTGCAATTTAAAATATACCTAATGGCCCTAAATTCTTTAAGGTTAGAATCCTTACTAAGTTGGATCAACCACTTATGGTCGCCAATCTCTGATCACCTGCACTTTTATACAGTATTAGCTCAGTCGAACAGCTGTTTTCGAAAGCAGCTGATAGCTTTCAATTGACAATACTTTTTACCTACTAAACTGTCTGCCAACTACGATTATACTCTTAATTCTTATCACTTGCACATATTCAAAGTAATTCTATCATGTTAAAAATAGCATTACTGATATATTGCGTATCAATAAAATATATAGTATTATGTTGTGAATGTAAAAGAGTTCACGACTTGCATTCTCACAACTGTGGTGAACAATTAAAAATTTTTTTTTGAATTGTCCATACATTTTAGTTGGCAAACTATAAATCAGGTTAAAATATTTATCTCATGAGATAAATTAAAAATTCGAATAGGTTACAAAATTTTTAATTAGTACTGTACAGTAAAAACATTATCATATGATTTCAAAATGGCTGTAGAAATAGGTTATAAATTGCTTAAGTTGGCTATAAACTTCCTTTTCCTTCAACCTGTGCAGCAGATCAGATGTCCATCTCCGAAGAAAATAAAATTTGCAAAGTTTTAAATATCAGTGAAATTAAATATTTTCTAACTCTTTTGTATTTGAGTGATTCAAGTCGTTCCGAAAATATTGATTAAAGCAGCATAAAGTTTCATTGTTTCGTTTTACATACGATACGAGAGAAATTTACAATACATATCATATTTTGGAATCTAGTCAGAGTAAGTTAATTGTGTAGAGAATTGTTTGTCCAAATAATTATTCCATATTCGTCCTAATAGGAATTAAATTGATTCATCGAAAGATTCAGGAGATAAATTGGGATTGTCTTTGCTGTCTGGTCAGCACAAATATCAGTTCGTGCTGGGGTTCATCTTTTGTGGAGAGCGAGTGAAAGCTTACAACCAAAGCTGGATAAAATTCAACAAGGCTTTGATCTTCTATCAATCCAGCATAAACTTGCTCTCCAGAAATTTTTTTGCTTACTGCGTTATATATACTTACGACAGTACAGTCGTAACTGCGTAAAGGTAGCGGAAAAGATTTTGTGCAGAAAGAAAAAAAGCATATTTGAAAACCCCTATGGTAAAACTAGATAAAATCAGGAAAAAGAAAAAAACACGCGTAAAACTTTGTGTGATATTAAGTTTAAACATTTACAAAAGTCGCGTTAATAAGTCTTAATTCCGATATCTAAAGATTCGTTGATCGTCATAAATGTGTTTTTCAAGATAAGTAAGGTTAGGTCAAATATAAGAAAAGTTTCATAAAAATTAGAAAAGTGGAAAAAAAGTAATTTAATTAAAATCTAAATTTTGAAAATGATGTGAAAAAAATTCCATTATATACATAACAAAATAGTTTCATATATATAGCGGATTATTAAGTTTAGCCCAGTTGAAAAGAATTTTGCATATACATAAAAAAAAATAACGTTATATATAAGAGACTAACTATTGATATGGAAGTTGGAAAAAAATTAAGTAAAAAATGATTGAAGTAAGAAAAGAATGAAAAAATCATAGTTTAAAGGCACACAAATCAAAGAAAAGCTAAGTTAAAAAAATTTTGGAAAAGGGGAAAGTGTGAAGATTTAAAATTAGTCTAAATTCATTTTAATGTGATTATAAAATTTTGATTGCAAAAAAAAATATTAGTGAAAAGTCAGTAAACTAAAATTTAAGGTTTTAGCCAAGTTAATACTCTTGGCCATAAAATTGTGTAGCAACATTTGTTCCACAACATAATTCTCCTACACCTTAAAGAATTTACAGCTGGCAACATTTCTCATCGGGTACATTACCATCATCGGAGGCCTCTGCTGATCAACATGTATACGTGAGTACTCTTGTTTGTTAAATTTTGCCTCTAGTTGATATATGCTCTCAGAGCTATTAAATTAAAGAAATACATTAGATGTTGAAAGGTGAAAGTTGAAAGCTTGAAAGAGAGTTCGGTTCAAGTTGCAGTGGTGAATTATGTAGCAAGTTCTTTTAATCTTCAATTTTGAGTATTTGTTTGCATTTGATCATTAAATTTTGTTTATGTTGCTAACATAAATTTTAAAGGTAAATACAAAGGTGAATTTCAAATTTTTCTTTGATTTAGTTTTGCTACTATGGTAGATTTAAAATTCATGTTAAATTAATTGAAAATTTCGCGCAAATGGAAAATATGAAATATTTGTTATAACAAAATTGAATCTAAATCCTATAAATTTCCTATATTTAGGCTAAGATTTTGAGAACATGCACATTTGCAGTTTTCTGTTAAGTTTTAAGATTTTGTACTTACATTAAATTACAAAGATTAGTGGTTTAAAAATAAGATTTGCTTTAAGGATTCATTTGTTTGAAATAAGATGAAAATTATATCATTATTGAGTATATTATGGTTTGAAATTTGTTTAGAATAAATTTGGAAATATGTTGAACTAAATTAATATTTTTTTTCCTTAAGGGTTGAATTAGGGTAGGATAATATAAGGTTTTTTAAGGGATCCTATAAAAATGTTTCGGGAGTTAGGATCATGGTAGGGAGGGTAAAGACCCGTGTATCTTCTGATCTGTCTTGAAGATACAATCATCACTTTAGTTACTGACTTCATTTTGTTGTTTATTTTGTTTTGCTCTTTTGGCCTTAATGGGGTTTAATTTGAATTTGGGGTCATCTAGTCCATTTAGTTTAGTAAAGTTTAGTTTGTTAAGTCAGTTCTTTTATGACGCTTTTGTTTAGGGAGTCTATAATAATATATGTATGGTCCTTTGGTAGTGGTAGAGAGTCAAAACCCACCCCACCCGACTGCAAGCTAGCAGATCAATGGCTCCCGTTCGACTCAATATCCTCCAACAGCAATGGAACTCCTACTGGAGTTTTAATATGGCAAAATGTACATTACACAACCGAAGCCCACTTTAGTACAATTTTAAAAAGTTTATCTGATCGTTTTTGAAACCAAAAGTTTCAATTTATTTAAAATAACTAAGAAATGAACAAGATTTTCGAAAATAAGCAGTTGGCAATCCTAAAAATATATTTTGGAGTTTTCAAAACTTTATTTAAGAGTTTTAAGACTTAACTTTAATTTTTTTTAAGTAAATGGTTTAAGCAAAACAAACCAAAAAAAAACCGGTTTGAGAATTACTATAGGGAGAGTGACCAAATGTTGCTGCTAGAGAATTACTAAACGGAGAATGACAAAATGTTGAAAAAACAGTAACATCACAATGAATATAACAATTATTTAAGAAAAAATTGAAACTGGTGATAACCTCTCTAATTGTTTATTGATTTAATAATAGCCGTGTTTCTTTTGACGCGTATACACAACTGTGATTATTTTTAAATTACGATAAATCTTGAACAGTGAGTCGCATAATAAAAACTCTAAGAAACTTTTTTATGGAAAATCACGTTTTCTACAAAAAAATTTTCAATTTATTTTTTAAAAAAATTTACCTTTTAAAAGTTATTCTATAAAAACTGGTAAAGCGCCGATAAAATTTGTTTACAAAAAATTTAAATTATTTGTAGAGCATGTGGTTCTCCATGAAAAAGACCGTTGGAATTTTTATAGTACGACTCGCCGTTCATAAGTTATCGCAATTTAAAAATTACCACAATTGTATATACACGTCAAAAGAAACACGGTTAATATAAAGATAAAAGGATATATA
The DNA here is from genome assembly GCA_951812925.1 of Calliopum simillimum. NCBI lineage: Eukaryota > Metazoa > Arthropoda > Insecta > Diptera > Lauxaniidae > Calliopum > Calliopum simillimum. The sequence goes on from OX638368.1 coordinate 108,264,447, forward strand.
TTCTTATATAAAAAAACTCACACGGAGAATGACACACACTTGCGTTCTTTACAAAATTTTTAAACTTTTTTTATAAAAAAACACACGAACACTCACTATCGAAAACCAAAACTGACTGAGCTGAACTGACTGAACCTCCTCTTATCCTTCACTTTCAGTTCTCCTTTTACTTAATATTTAAAAAATTTACAGTTAGAATAATAATAAAAACTGGGCGGACATATTCTAAAATGAGGGACCAACTATATGTGACAATTTTATTTAAAAAAAATGTTTCGAAGAGTTAACGCAGATAAAGAGTAACTGAAATATATAGACAAACAATGTCGTATAAGTTTTTCGTGCAAATTTAGTGCGCTAAGAAGCGGTTAGGAACAGCACGGAGAATGACTTTTTAAGAATTGATATATTTTTTTAAAGCTGTTCGTATAAGTGGAAGCTTTCGAGCCTCGGGATATTGAATGGTACCTCGTTTTGGAGAATTACCCATATACAAAATGTTTCACAAAAAATAATACAAATCACTACTGACAGACACGGTGGTCCATAGTATGGCCTCACTGCACAAAAATATGCAACAAATTGATGAATTAATCTGCAGTCCACACGTAAAAACGGATGTGAAAAGTAAAACATGTGTGAGATACGAGTAGACGTGTAGTAAAATGGAATGTATTGTATAAGTAATCAGTTACGATAATGATTGCACAACAAATTTAGAACGGGGAAAAAAACGAAAACAGAGGATGATTGAATGCAATCAATCAATTGAAAAATTAGACCGTGATTACTTATGTTGTCAGTAGTAAAACTGAAGAATTTTTAAAAAAAAGAAGGTTAATTAAGGAACAAAGATGTTTTTAGAAAAATGATAAATATTAAGATAAAACTTAATGACATTGTGTGATTAATACTTTCAGTAGATAGGTATTTTTCTAAGATTAAATGTATTTTAATATTACCTAACGAAATAATGTCAAATTTAAGTAAACTTCATATATAACCACATTTACCACTCAACCCTGCTCACTTACCTCTAAACAACCTGCAATAACAATATTACATATTAATTTAATGGTTTTCCTTATTATCATCATGATAAAAAAATCAAACAAAGCATTTTTTCATCCGAACAATGATGTCAAATTTAATGCAATTTATTATCTTTTTTTCATTATCTGCGCCTTTTGCGCCCTTCCGAATAACTGTCTGTCTGTCTGTCTGCCTATATCCTTAGCGAACACAAACGAACGACAGTCGACTACAATAGAGCGGAGGCAATTTTACAATAAAGTCACGTGGCTGCAATTTGAGCGTCCGTTTTGTTTTCTTACTGCTGAAGCCCCGTCCCCACTTTGTTAACCTTTGCCAGTATAGCGTCGTCATCAACAGGACCACAATTTCTTTCGATATCTACACCTAACGTTAGCCTCGTTATCCTGTCTAACGATTAGAGCGAAAGTAAATTAATGTCAAGGGGAGACGTCGAGCGGCGAAAGCTGGAAGGAGTGTGGGTTACCACTCTAACAAGATTTCGGATGCGTAGCATCGTTGGCACACGACATAAAACAAAACAACACAGTAACAACAGCAACATCTTAAAAAAAAATGCAGGACGACACTGAAACCAACAATGGGTCACATAGGCCACAGCAAATCATAATAAATTCCGGTAAGAAACTTTAGCAAGTGCAGCAACCCAGCCAACATTAGCGCCGCCGAACGGTAGAGATGAAGATATAACACAGAAAGAGACACAAAGTGAGTGAGTGAAAGCGGGCATAAATTCAAATTAAGTAATTAACATTGTTGTGGGTGCGTCAGCATAGAAATGGGAAAATTTTAGCTAATATTTCTTGTAATCTCATTAGATAAAAGGATGATGGTGTCGCTGAGATATGTCGCCGCTGAAATAGCTTGTCTACCACAGCAAATGGAGAAGCTCAATTAAAATTGGGTTGCAGGGTTGGTTTTTTTTTTTTTGTTCTAAGAATGATAGATTTTGTTTTGTTATTAAAGATAACTGTGGTCAAAGTAATGCTTTTGTATGGTTTTTTGATTTTATAATGAAACGATTTACGGCCCCTTAGGAAAAATACATATGTATTTAAGTATATGATGAAATAAAATCAACATGCTGACTTTCTTAAGAAGTTGGACCAAAGAATTTCAACAATTTAATAATATTATTCATAAGTTTACTAAAATAGATGAATTATTCAATGTTCCGGGGCTTAAAACCATGTATAAATTTAGAATTTGATATTTACCTATTAAACACAGATACTTTACAAGCATTTTACAATGAAAAAATATAACAAAAAGTGTTAAAGTCATTCTTCCTGCTGTTCGGTCCTAATCGTTTCTTAGTGCCCGTTTTACATATTACGGTATTTTCTTAAAACAACTTATACGACATTGTTTGAATATATATTTCAGTTACTGTTTGTCTGGTTAGCTCTTCGAAAAAAATTTTTTATATAGAATTGACATACATAGAATTTGGTCCCTTATTTCAGACTATCTCCACTTAGTTTTTCTTGTTCTAACTGTAGATTTTTTAAATATTGGGTAAAAAGAGAACTGAAAGTGAAGAGAAAGTAGAGACTCAGTTCTTTTTCAGCTCAGTAATTTTTGGTTTTTCGATAGTGAGTGTTAGTGCGTTTTTTTTTTTAAAAAAAGTTTGAAAATTTTGTAAAGAGCGCAAGTGTGTGTCATTCTCCCTGTGAGTTTTTCTTACATTACAAAATACATTCTTTTATCTTTATACAAGTTGCACAGAAGCAAATTTTTTTGCCCGTTCCCGATACCCTTTAAAATGTATGTACGTAATCTCATCCATATCTGTCAAAACCGAGGGTATTACAAATTAGAGTTTGTCCTGCATGTCTTCGAAAGCAAAAAATCATGCAAATCGGATAACTGATTATTTAATAATGGGATTTTCCAAGAACACGGACGAAGCAGAGAGTATTTTGAAATAAAATGTATCCTCAAGCCATGCCATGCAAAATATCTATAAAGGAAAGAAAAAATCATACAATTCGGACGAATGGTTCTCGAGTTATGGAGACATATACAAGCAGACAGACAGACGTTGTTTTTAATATAGTAGTACTTATGATAATTAAATCACTAAATAATTAAAGTGGCTATCCACCTGTGTAATTTTTTTAAAAATATTTATGATATTTCTGTTTTTGCAACATTTTGTCATTCTTCCTTATAGTAATTCTACCGTCAAATTTACTCCGTGAGAATGGTTCTCTTACGAGACGTTGTTGTTTATTGGTTAATCCATTAGACTTGTTGAACTAATTTTCTTTTTGATGATTAGGGCTGTCCATAAACCTCGCGACACTCAAACATATTTTTTTAGGGTTGCCACCTAGTTATTTTTGAAGGTTTTATTTAATTCTGACTCTTTTTGACTAAATTTAAATTTTTGGTTTCAGAAACCCTCTGTTAAATTTTCTTTTTTTTTTATGTAAAAAAACTTTCGGTGTTGCCACCTGTTTTTTTTTTTTGTAGTTTGGCTTATATCATAACTCTAGTACTTTTCACTTGTATAAGGGCAATATGGTTTTCTTCATTTTTCCAGACAAACGAACCGACGGGAATAGGTGAGGATCATAAATTTTGGCACACGAATTTCGAGCTGATTTTTTATGGTAAACTTTATTTTTTCAGCAAGACAAACCCACGAAAAACGTTGACATCAATATCGTTTGTTATAAGAATTTCAAGCTAGTCTCAAGCTTGTTTTGAGCGAAAAACATTTTCTGATAAGCCATTAACTTTCCCGGAAAATCCGAAAAAAACCAATTTATGTGGTTAATTTTATTTTTTCAGCCAAACGAATTCTTGCGAAAAATTGACGACAATATCTTCTGTCATACGAATTTTGAACTATTTTCGAACTGATTTGCAGATTATAACGTTTTCTGATAAACTAATAAACTTTCCCGGAAAATCTGAAAAAATCCATTCAAGATTTAATGTCAAAACCATGACCAAGACTCAATGTCCAAGACTGCTATGGTCTTGGCCAACTTCTCGATTGCTGAAATTCTCCGAGTTTTTCATTTCATTTTGATTCATTTCAATCTGATCTGTTCTTATCAAAGTTTACTTTAACAAGTTTGGAGAAAAAACCAAAAATTAAATACCATTCCTAGACTGTGACTATAAGATTTTAAAAAACTTTTAAAAAACTTTTAAAATCTCTACTTTTATAGGCAAACTGCAAATTTTTTACTATTTCTATCAGTTTAAGTGAATTAATTCGCAAAAGCCACATATTTATGATATGAAATTAGCGCTGAGGCAGCAACGTATGGAGGACTCTACAAACTTTTGCGAAATTCCAATTAAAAACTTTTTTCGCCAATATATGAAAATAAAATAAAATTGCATTATCTCGAGTTACAAGCCAGTGGCTTACGTTAAGTGAATTTGAATTTTCGACGCCAGCATCCACGAACAGGGTTATATAATTTACATATGTATGTTGTTCGTATGTAAAATTGTTAGAGTGCTTTGCGCAGTGCTTAGTAAAAGAAAGAAGTCACTTATGAAGCTAAGGCGCAACGCTCCTTTTTTTTTTTGCAACACCCTAACTCAAATGCACTCTTGCCAACATGTCCAAAAAAAATAAAAAATTACTAAAAAAAACACCCTTCCAATGTTGCCTTCAAGTGTCAACACATGACGGCATTGAGGGCACGCACGAAACTATATATCCTTGCTTGAATTATGGCAAGTATTCCAACTGAAGAGTAACCGTTATGCACCCTTTTAACCCCTTTGCCCGCTACACGTGGCTTTGGCATTCGCAGTTAGTTGGGCAACTGCAGCGTATACGACACAAAAAGTTTCAATTTCAAAGCGTTGCACAAAAAACAAAAACTCTTCAGAGTGTAGCCTGATATGCGAATGTGAATCTGTATGTGTGAAGAATTCGGACGTGTTTTCGTCATGTGAGTATGAGTATTTGAATCGACATTAAAAACATTTAAGATATTCGTTTCAGGTTTTTTATTTTTTATTTTCTTGAATAAATAATGTATTGTGACCTTTATTGCAAAAACTGTCAAATTGAGTTAAGGTATTGACTTTGTGTGTAGATTCGCTAGAAAGCTGATGACACTCAACTATAACACTCTGGTCCTCCTGGACTTTTTAAGTAGATGAACTACTAGGAATTTACTTTAAATCAATTGTCTCAAACGAAAGGCATTGCTGAACCAAGTTTTCAAGGTAGTTTGTGGTATCTCTCAGTAAGAAAATATTAGCAGATTTATAGAACTTGACTTTATTCTTTATTATAAGTTTCTCTGTACTGATCATGTAACTGATGAGGTTAGAACATTAAATACTGAGGACGGGATTATTTTCTGCTTTACAATTTAAAACGTTATATCAAGCTTTATATTTTGATGAAATTTGGTAGGTAAGCGCCGAACATAAACTCATCAAAAAATAGGCGCAATTATCAACATGGATCAACATGTTTTTGGCCCATTTTTCTTTCTTTACAGATTTTTAAGCTCTATAAAAAATTAAGATTTTTGTTTCTTAGCTCGTTTGTCATGTGTCAAAAAAGCTCCATATAATTTTTGTACATAATACAGTTTTTCCTCTCCAATTTAAATCTTTTTCCCACCAATCTGAAATTTTTTCGATTCAATTTAAACTCTTTCAGAATCAAGATAAACCTTTTCCAAATCAAGCAAAATGTTTTCCAAAATTTGGTCTTTTTCAATGAAATTTGCCTTGTTCCAAATCAAATCAAAATTTGCTAAAAAGACGTTTAAAAATATATATGTCTGTATCTACAGCCGCTATTATTATAAAACTTGGTATATACAGTGCTGTGCATAACATTTGTAACCAGAAACACTTGAAACTGTATCACCAATTTTCGGCCACTAAAACAGATGCAAATAAAAAACTTGGTATGAGGTTTTATGTCATTTATATTGTTGTTTATAAAACAAAAATAAAAAGTCCATACATCACTTAAACAAAACTAAAACTTAAGTGTAATATAAAAATGTGTCGGTATTGGCTGTGCAAAACATTTGCAACTATTAATCTAAATTAAAAATTAATAACTAAAAATCAATATTTAATGGAATAACTCTTGATTTTTATAACAGCAGTGCATCTTTTTGGCATGGATGCGATAAAACTATTTTCAAATGAGTGCGGAATGTCCTGCTACCGTTTTTTAACTTCATTAAACAACTCATCCTGTTTTCTAAATTTTTGATTGCATAATAAGCAATGCATTTTCGTGACTTGACGATTTGATTGGGTTTAGATCTGGCGACTCCGCGGGGCATTGATAAACATCAATATTTTGCCGTTTTATCCAATCTTTTACTACTTTCCACGTATGCTTAAGGTTGTTATTATGCAGGAATATCCATTTAAGTGACATTTTCCAAGTTGCATATGGCTTTATAGTATTTTGTGGTATGTCTTTATAGTCATTAGGCTTCATTATGTCTTTAACTCTTTGAATTGGACCGATTCCTTGCGCAGAGATGCATTCCCACACCATGATTCTACAACCTCTATGATAGACAGTTCCTATTGTATGTTTCGGGTTTAGCCATTCTCTCCTTGGTCTTCTAACAAGACTTTTACCATCTTTTCTGACGAGTCCAAGTTTAATTTGTGCGGATCGAGTGGTATGTATGTAGATGAATGATGTGCCTACTAAATTACTTCCGAAATGTTGAGGGGATTGGAAAGAGGACATTGTGCCCACCTAATAAACTAATGGTGTATACTATTGTTCATTTTTTACGCATTATAGTTTTAAGCATTTTTTTGTCTGGTGTGACCCCTAAAGAAATTTTTCGGAGAATATTTTTGTAGATTCCTTTGCAAAATGTAGTTTTGGAGTTTTATAATAGGCTAAAATTTCGAAAATACATTACTATTGGGGATTTAGCTAAAAAACCAATATATGGTAGACGTTAAGTTTGAGATAATATTTTGTTTACTAGAAATGCCCAAGCAAAAATTTGACCACAAATGTATTAAATAATTTTGGTACTTTTTGAACAGTTTAAGTACTTTTTTTGCTATTAGGTACAAAATAGAAAAAGCTCATGTATCATCCCCGGTACAATGACAAATGTGAAAACATGAAGTCAGTGTCAGTCAGCTTTTAGTCTTTCTCTTTGTGCTGTATCCTCTCTGTGCTCTGTGTGGCTGCGTATTTTTTCGTTTTTAATATCAAAAAATTTGCATTTAATTTTACCTGGCTTTATGGCAAAATGTTAAAATAATTTTAACTATGTGCACATTTACATACAAATACCTTTCTAATGGTGTATAATTCAAAGTCGTGCTCCATTTCCAACACAGTAAAAAAGGTAAGACAAATTTTTGTCTTGCGTTTTAATATACAGATTACGAGTACCCTTAATTAAGACGAAAAAATTGATATATCGTACGATTCATTTTGAGAATTTTTGAGTTCGTAATAAAATTAAAACCGTATCAAGCCAAGACATTGCATAAAACAGCAGTTGAAAAAATTCTCAGCTCACTTTTTTGACACCATATTTCATCTTTTTGGAAGTAATGCATAGTGAAATTTTATGCAGAAAATTATTTCCAGCCACATTAAGCACAAAATTAACCCGTAAGTATTATTTTGGTTTTGACGATTTTCTGGTATTCGCAAAGAAGTTTCGACATTTTGGTGTTTAGAAGCTAGTGGAGAAATTTCATATCAAATACTTCTGTCGTACATGGTGGCTTAACATAAACGTGTTTTATGGGTATTTTTGCAAGTTTTTACGATAAAGGTAAAAATTATCAATACCTATGTGTGGGATGTAGAGGATCAGCATTTTCTATAATAATATTCCTGCATAAGTTTGCTACTTATATGGCAATTCGATTTGGAAAAAGGTTAATTTCATTGGAAAAAGTTTATTTCTGATTTGGAAAAGGTTTATTTTGATTTGGAAAAAGTTAAGTTTTAATCAAAAAAATATCAATTTGGTGTAGAAAGTTTTAACTTGGAGTGGAAAACCTATATCAAAATGGCAAAACTCAGTAAATTTTTCAAATTTTTCGGTTATCAATGTTTCCTTTTATTTAAAATTATATACATTTTTGAAAAATGCTATAAACGGATTTTGATCTTAGTGGAGCATCACATCGAAAAGCAGAAAGCTAAGTTGTAAAGATTGTAAATTAAAAGAATGACGGCAAGAATGGATTACCGTAAAAAAAAAATATTTTGTAAAATAATTCTATGAAATATTATTATTTTGGCTTGTGGCAAATTCACCAAACAATTTTAACCATACATAAGTATATCTTTGGATATTTAATATTTTTCTACTCTCAAACACAAAGAACACTTCTATGTCATTTGATATGAAATGCACCCTCAATTAAATTTAAACAAAAAGAAATCACTTGCGTTTAGTCATATCGTATCATATCAGTTTTATCCATTATGTAGTCCTGTGAGTATCCTGATAGCATGTCCTGTCAACAAATAAAGAACTTGAATTACATTGTTGATATTCATCAATCCCGTATACTTTTATTGTTAATATTTTTCTATTTCCACTTGCTTTTTCGCTTTTGTATTTTAAGTGGCATTTTTAATCAAAAGAAAATCTGTACTCGAAAATTGCAATATATCTTAAAGGACAAAAAACATACATATTGTATATATATATATGTACTGTAATAGGGATAAAAGAATTTAAAAGTAAATATTATCTACTGCAGAAACCTGTAAGTGCGGATGTGGTAGCTTAATATCGATTTGTTTGCTTCTTATGTAGTGTTAAGCTCGTATTTCACTTGACTACCTACTACTTTTTCTAGTTTTATCAATTTATATCTTCTTTTTCTTTCCTTTATTTTTAACACTCACACGTCCTTTAGTGCTTCTTCTTGTAAAAGCACCATCATTTTATTGTATGAAAAGGCGTTCGTCCTTTTTTATTGCTACAAATTAAATTAGATTTCTTATTTCATGCGTATTTTTTATTGTTGTTGTTGCCTTAAAACTACTTTTTTTATATATAGTGAGGAATAAAGGAAATTTTAAGTCCTTGTTACAAGATAAAGTAAATTTTTCTTTAGAGTGTTACTTGCATTATTTTATTAAAACGCTTGGCAACTCAAGATTGAAGTGAAGGAAATCAACAAAAATGATATGTAAGTGCATATACAGGGTGTATCACATAAGATTACGAAGCTCCTGCGAGGTGATAGAGTAGGCCTAGACTAACAAAAAATTGCGCCTGAGGGGATTGTCTAAAATGTACCTCTGAGGAGTTTTCTGACATGTTTTAGAAAAAAAAAAATTTTAGGTCACCCTAGCGTCTTAGAGAAAACTTTTTTATTAAAACTTTTAGGTAATATTATGAGCTTTCTAAGAGTGCATTTGGCTAATAGGTATTAAAAAAATTTCGCAAAGTTCTGGACTTTTAAAGTTGATATTTTAATATTTTTTTCCTTTTTCTTTTTGGTGTCCATTTTAGTACGAAAAAGGTCCTATTAACATACCCTTTTATAATTCTTCTTGAAAACTTCGTTCAATTTTCTTTAATTTTGTTGGTACATTTGTTATACCAGTTGACCTCAGAAAAAAATGCTTTTCTATGTAACACACGGGTTACTCGCATAATGCGCTGCATATGCTGTGAACGCTACACTCACTGCTCTTTATCAACTGGAGACTTCAAACGGATTGTACCTCCAAATTAAAGGAAATTTAATGGAAATTTCAAGACAAACTATAAAAGAGTATGTTAATAGGACCTTTTTCATACTAAAATGGCCGCCAAAGTCATTTTTCTCAAAACTCTAAGGGGACCCAAGAAAATATTTTTTCTAAAACAAGTCAGAAAATCTGTTTTGACCCTATAACTCGTCAAAGGTACATTTTAGGCCCCCCGCCTCCCTCAGGTGCAATTTTTTGTTAGTCTAGCCCTCCCGAAAGCTTCGTAACCTTATGCGATATACCCTATATTCGTATTGTATATGAGGGGGTTAGAAGCAAAGGGGAACAGGTGACAGAAAGTAAATTTTGAGTAAAATGGAGTTAAAGTCAACGTTGCTGTATAAATTCTTGAGTGAGCTTAAAAATATATCACTCGCTAAATAATCTTTAAAGTATGCCGCATCTTATGTATTTTTCAAAATTTTTCTATGAGTCCTTTTTGAGAAGTTATAAGTACTTTACTAGAAAGCAACAGCATTTTAATCAAAATTTTTTTTTTTTTGTATCAAATAAGAAGTAAAGTTAAGGCGGGTATAAACTAACATAGCTAAAGAAAAAATTAAGAACCAAAACTTTAAGAATCCTTGAGAAATTCTTTGTTTAAGGTATTTTTTAAAAATTTTGTAATTTTCTTACACGCACATTTTCCACTGAACTGAAGTATTTGATTCCGAAAATTGATGATTCAAATCTGCACTGTATACTGAATTCATTTTGATACTGAAGCACACTGCACTGTCTTGTTTTATCAGGGTCAATAAAAAAATCTGATTCTAACAAATACTTATGTGTATTATAATTTATACAAAAACAATACTTCAGGTCAGTGTAAAACGTGCGTGTAGATAAAATACAGTCATTTATACAATAGTAAAATAAGTGCATTGCAAGTTGTAACGCATTTGTAACCCCTGATTGCAATAGACTTATTTTGTCACTTCAAAAGGATTTATAGAATGCACAATGCAAATCAAACAATACAGGTCTGTGCAGTATTTATTTTTTCCTGTTTCAAATCCAAGTACTGACACTAGCACGTGACACTGAACTAAAATATTTGATAAATATAAAAAACGGAACAAGACATAACGTAACTTAAAACTTCAGCAAGGCGTCTTATGCAGACCCCTAATAATATGTCCCAATAAGAGTGCACATCTTTATTTAAAATAAAGACACGTATTTTTTGAGCGAGTTGCGATATTTTCATTGCATTGTAAAGTAGACATGTTCCTATTATGTATGGAATAAAATATCTTTCAAATGGCCACACTTTTTTGTTGAGTTCTGAAAAAAAAATTTTTTCTTAACCCAGTGTGCCAGACGGTTCATATCTCCGCTTTTTATCCGTTACGGATCTGTTACTGATCCGTTTGCGGGAGAAATTCCAAAAAAAAAAACGATTCGCTTTTTTTTGGAAATTTCTCTCAAACGGATCACTAACGGATCCGTAACGGATAAAAAAGTGGAGATATGAACCATCTGGCACACTGGGAATATTAAAATGTAAAAACTTTCTTTTTTTAAAATAAAAAACAACTTAAAGGGCCGATTGGTAATTTCAAAAACGTTTCCCAAACAAAATCCAGCATTTTCATAAAAAGTACATTTGCTACCGTTTCATTTTGGTGATTTCATTTAACTTAATCTCCAAACACAATACAATACATCCGTAGTACATTCATACATACTTAGTACATATTCCTTTTGTATTCCTTATGTTCCTTCTTATTGTGCAGTTTGCCATGACGTTTATTTTGGTCATTTGGCAATGAATTTGTTCAAGAGCTAAAGTGTTTCCGGTACATACAAACACATAGTACAAGTGTATGTGAATGAATGTTGTTAATTTCCGTCTTTACTTTTACAATATTATCCTATTGCATCCGCCGGAACTGATATAAGTAGTTGGAGGAGCGTGCTTCTAGGAAGTACTTATAATTGTGCAACAATTGGTTGTAAAATTAAAATTTTATGATTTCGAAATATATTAAAAACAAAACTAATTAGGGTGTTAACTTTGGCGCATCCATAGAATCCTCATATCTATAGACCTTTGATAAAACAACCTAACTCGAGCAAAGATTATTTCATAGAATTTTAGTAAAATTTACAATATTTTAATGCGCTTCTTTTGATGTGATCGTCATATCTTATGATTTTTAGTTCCAGAGATAAAACTGCGTCCCATAATTCATGAAGTATTTGAATCTAACGCCATTTGTAAAATAAATTATTATCAATCAAAAACAAGAAAATAGTTTGATAGTTGATGGTGTAGTGTTATTAACACTATGTTTGTCAAAATGTCACAGATATAAAATAACAATTATGAATAACTTTGCCTGAAAGCATAACGTTTTGAAGTATACTAATGCTTGTATGTTTGAACTTTTCACGTGTTCTTGAGCAGATTCGAGATATTTCTAGTATATAAACAAAAGAAGGAAGTCTCTTACTTGAGGATATATTTCGTACTAAAAAAAACACAACGTTACTAAGTGAGAAAATTTTGTATACAAACAAACGCTTAATTGAAAAATCTCCCGCTGTGCGTAATATTTATGCATAAGACTTTATTTTCTTTCTTACACTAACAAGCCTACCAAATTATAATGTCACCAAGGTTACCCTGGAAAAGTAAAAAACGCATGCAAATATTTTGTTGGGGCTTTTTTGTAATTTTTATTGAAAACCTGAGTTCTGCATTGCATGTGGCATTATTAATTTAAACAGAATTTATAAAGAAAACAGAATCCTGCAAAAAGCACGATATGAATGTACACACATTATCAAAGACTGAAATGCAATACACTGGGTATTTACCTGTTTTGTGTACATATTTGTAGAGTTCTTTGCGCGTGCTGTCGGGTTCTGCCTGTATAACAGACGTTAAAAGTTTGTTTAATGAGAGGGTTGAAAATAAGCTATCGAAAATTATAACCTTTAAATTTAAAACTTGAAAAATTCTGTATGCAAAGTAAGAACACATCAAAATATACGCCATAAAATCGTTAGACAAAGTTGAATCTTTGCTGTTAACGCTATGTGGGAGTATGAATGTAAGCAAAGCAATTACGATGGCAACCCTTTTGTAGTGTCAACAACAGTGTTTTTGCGGTACTGTTAACCATATTTTGGGGGAAGAGCTTTCTGTCAACTTTTCTTTTAAATTGCAACTTGCTTTTTTACATTAAAGTTGGTGGAGAAAAAAAATTATATTAACCACTTAAATATGTTCCGACTTATTGTTAAACTTTTGATGAATTATTTTCAAAGAGGCATACAAAACTTTCACTGCAATTCTTTACTTTTTTCTGGAACATATTTAAGCCCTTTTTCCGACGCTAGCTGACGCTATCATTAATGAAAGTATGTTTTCTTAAAAACGATGGTCACCGCCTTATGAACCCAAAAATGTGTAACGACTCCATGGTTTTTTCTTCTCTCAAGACTTTTTTTACGTCCCTTACAAAATTTAACTGATTAGATTTAACCCCTGTAAGAGGTGGAATTAATATTGGGCTGGAGTAAATAGTTCTAGTCAGTAAACATTTCATTATCTTCAATTCTCTTCAAGATATCGCCCAAAAGAGCTCAGCTTGATGTCTATAAAAATATCAAAATGGTTTGTTTGGGTTGATTGCGGCATGAAATCCCTTTTCGTAATTGAAAATAAACGTTTCCACTGATCTTTTTGAAACACCGGTTTTTCAAGCTTCACGCTCATTTCATTTTATGAGTTTATTGTCTATTGAATAAGATGACTTCATTTTTGTTGGACGAAACGATATGATAGGGTAAACAGGGGAGATGTGGCATTCCTGCGCAAGGCAAAAAATGCTTAGAATCATCCAAAAAATACATGTGATTTTTTTTTTTAAATTTGTGAAACTTTTATTTCATTTTGCTTTTGGCCAATTTTTTAAGTATTAAATGTTTTTGATTTTATTTAATTGAACTTTTAGTCATATATTTGCAAAGATCGATTTACATATAAATCTATCAATGCATTTTTCTAACACATAATTATGACAAATCAAGGAACGGATCAAAAACACGGCTATAGTGACATATGTTTCGTCTTTCGCCACACGCCCTGATAAGGTGGAAACACCTGCAATCGGTATTGAATTTGTTCCAAAGGAACAACTATACCAAATATCAATAAATAACACAAAACAACAATTATGATATATCAATACGTATTAACACACAAATAAAACTGGCAAAAAGTCGGCTTCGCAGCCGAGCAAGGCTGGTGCAGTGGTAACGACTTCTGCTACCAACCTGGAGATCCTTGGTTCGTCTCCCGCCCAGACCAAAAACACAAAAAGTTTTCAAACTTGCAATTTTTCAATTATAATTAATTTAGTAAAATAAATATAATTATAATTACAACAAAAATAGTCTGATGAGTCTTTGTGGCGAAAGACGAAACATATGTCACTATAGCCGTGTTTTTAATCCGTTCCTTGATTTGTCATAATTATGTGTTAGAAAAATGCATTGATAGATTTATATGTAAATCGATCTTTGCAAATATATGACTAAAAGTTCAATTAAATAAAATCATTTTTCAATATAAAATGTCATTAAGTATCACACTTAAAAAATTCTTAAAATTAAATGTTTTTGGTAAGATGCCTTGCTTTCGTGTAAAGAGGCGTTTTTTCGACCGTTAAAACAGTGAAAATATCGATTTTTGGAACCGAATATTATATACATAGGGGAGATGTGTGTACCTTGGTCCGAGTGTACCTCGGTCCGAGTGTCGGTTGCCACTCAACAGTTGCACGTGTACGATAATATTCTTCTATGGAATTTTCCACTCATACCGGTGACTCATATTAGTAGACTTCAGACCATCAAGCTGTATGTGTGTATAAAAAGTGTCGGAAAAAGTGTTTGTTGTGTGTAAAAATTTGTTTTTGGAGTAAACTACGAAACGTTTTGTGAGATACTTACTTGAAATATTTCAGTTTTACAACATCAGGAAGGAAGTTTAGTTATTGTTTTAAGCTTTTAGTGTGTTTTAGATGTATTTTCAATAATATATGTTATGGGTGTTGACAGTTTTTAAAACATGCTGTCTGTGTATCTTGGACCTATGATAATTGACCAGCGAGCCTTTTTCGACGGACAACCAGAAAGCCAGAATCGCCTCTCAATATAATATTATTATTATTATTTACGTGATTAATGTATTTATTTGCATTCATTTTTGTTTAATTAATTGTTTTTTTCTAAATGCACTTTTTTGTGTTATAATTTTTGTTTATGATTAATTTTTTTTTATTGAAAAAAATTTTACTTTTGATTACATAATAAATGGTTCTTTCATAATTTATTACCTTAATACAATGTAATCTCTTTTATTTTTAATAGTCCAAGGTACACTTGCGTTTGAGATTGGAACGGAAAAAGTAATATTTCTACTCAATGGTAAGACATAGAAATATCATTGTCACGTCATTTGTAGAAATATAACTTAATCAAAAAACTACAGAAACGTTTTTGGAAAATCCAGCACATTGAAAAAACTGAAAAGCGGACCAAGGTACACACATCTCCCCTATACTACAAAAAAGATATATAATTTTTTAATGTCAGAATTTTTGCAAGAACATAATCATTATTTTTCAAGCGAATTTGGTTATCCATCCTTTGAAGAAAAAAAAATTTTGAGCAAAAAACGTGTTATTTTTTTGCCAAAATTGTCCTTCAAAAACCACTTCCAGAAAACACTTTTCGGTTTTGATGAGCTCGAAACTAGCTCGAAATTTTCATGTGTTCGTCTGGCTGAAAAAATAAAACAAGCCTTAAAAAATTTTTTTTTTTTGGGAAATTTAAGGTTTTCCGGAAAAAACTTCATTCAAGGTCAGCTCGAAACTAGCTCCAAATTTCTGCGTCAAAAGATTTCATCGCTTACTCTTCCCGCGGATTCGTCTGGCTGAAAAAATAAAGTAAGCCATACAGAACAATTTTTCCACTTTTCCAGAAAATGGAAAATTTCCCAGACAGCTCGAAATTACTGTTGAAAAGCTCGAAAATAGCTCGAAATTCCCAACCAAAAAACATCGAAATTCGTCGCACTTGTATGGCTCACTTTATGTTCCTTAAATAGTGCTCCTCAGGTTTTTCTCGGATCGGAAAAACAATTATCAAGATAACTTTTGAGTCGGTGTGGGGACTATGTTTTTTTTCTTTTGCTTCATATAAATCGAACCAGTTTAATGTACAGGATTCATTTGGTGAATAAAAGCCGTACTAATCTTTATGCATTGGTCATCATATTTCGATACAATATCGTAAACATTGTAATGTGACATGAACCCTCATAAGCTAAATATTTAATTTTTTTCAGTGTACAAAATAATAAAACTGTCACACTGTTAAGTTCCTCTCCCACACTAGTCAATTTTCATTTTCTTTATTGTATTTTATGTTTAATTTGTTACAAGTTTCTTGGTTAACCTTACAAGTCCAACATTGTTGGTACACACATATAATCATTAAGCTTCCTCTTGTCAGTGTTGCCAACAACAACAAACATAAAAAAAAATAAGTGAGAAAAATCACTTAATTACGCTATTGTGGAAATTGTTCAATTTTCTCTTTTCCCCCACTTTCTTTGCTTTCCCTGATGCAGTGATAAATTGCTTTTATTTTGCTGCTTTATCGAGTAAACATCTGTCCTTTACAAAGTTTGAAAGCAGGGATAGATACATAGATTACATATTGACCGGATATTAACTTCGAGATTTTTAGATAAAGTTAACCTCCAAAAAAAAAAATGTAAATATTAAAAAGAAAGTTTTTTTAGATTTAAAATTGTATGTATTTTTGTATTCGGCGTTATATTAATATCTATAATTTTACTTTAATTTTAGGATGGAAGGACTCAATACTATCGCTACCAAAAAAATGGCTATCTACTGCAGAGTCAACAGACGAATATGGATTTCCTGACGTAAGTTTAATAAATCTCTAAACATATGTATTTATGAACTCAAAAATTATGTTGCCAATAAAGAATGGGGGAAATTAATGTGTATAACAATATTGGTCATATCTCTGAGCCTAATTGACTCAAGCCAATAAGATTCGATAGACATTTAAATGAATAGAATCAGCTTCCCAAAAGAAATTCGTCATATCTCTCAAGCTTTTTGACACAGATAGATGGGTTTGGTACTTATACTCTTTTTTAAACTGTGTGAAAATTGAAACAAATTGCGTAAAAAGGAAGCCACACAGTAATGTGTAAAATTTACTCAGAAACGAAATTCATTGATATGTATGAGAAAAGTTTTATACATTGCTGCAATTATATACAGAACATTATGGAACTCTCTTTTAAGACAGTTTGCGGGAAATTTTACACAATTTTGGTTGAACTTGGAAAACATTTTGTTCTTACATAAAAATATATAAAAATTTTGTATTAATCTGATGCTGAGAATGACAATGGAGTAAAAAAAAAAAAAACAATTTTTAAATTACGGCTGTACAAAGGCTGTACAAGGGCCAAATTTCATTACTTTTTTTGGGCTATACAAGGGCCAAAAATGGTGTTTTTGCAGGACATTTGGGCCGTACACGATGCTTCATATGGGCTGAACATGGGCTCTACGTGGGCTGCACATGGGCTGTACAATTGAATTTTACTATTGAATTGGGCTGAACATGGGCTGTACATCGGCCGTACAGTTTATTTTTTATTTTTGAAATGGGCTGAACATGGGCTGTACGTGGGCTGTACATGGGCTGTACAATTGAATTTTACTATTGAATTGGGCTGAACATGGGCTGTACATCGGCCGTACAATTTATTGTTCTATTGAAATTTATTTTATATGATTTTGGGCGAAGAGAAAAAGTTTCAAGTGTGGCTGACATCGTTAAGCTGTGCGACTCAGAACATTGATAGTCTGGGTTCGAAACCCAAGGATGATGGAAAAAATTTAATTTAATCTAATTGGCCTGTTGGTTGTTCTTTTTTAAAATGAAGGAACAATTTTTTTTTTTTTAATTTTAACTTCGCAATTCAAGAATTTTCTTTTTTGGCTTTTTACTTTTCAGGATTTGAACCTGGGAATCCCAAGTGTTATACGATACGCACGTTAACGAGTTCAGCCAAAGCCATCATTATTGAGTAGCTGGCTGAAAATTTATTATATCATATTTATTCTGTCATTCAATTCTATATGATAAAAAAAATTAAAAAAAAAAATTGTATTTTGACGTCAAAAGAAAAAAATAAATTGTTCAGCCCATGTTCAGCCAAATTCAATAGTAAAATTCAATTGTACAGCCCATGTGTAGCCCACGTACAGCCCATGTACAGTCCATTTCAAAAATACAAAATAAATTGTACGGCCGATGTACAGCGCATGTTCAGCCCAATTCAATAGTAAAATTCAATTGTACAGCCCATGTACAGCCCACGTACAGCCCACGTACAGCCCATGTTCAGTCCATTTCAAAAATACAAAAATAAATTGTACGGCCGATGTACAGCCCATGTTCAGCGCAATTCAATTGTTTTCAAAACAAATTTTTTCTGTGCATTTGTACAGCCCTTGTACGGCCACATGTACAGCCTTTTGGGCTTTTGTAGTTTTGTACAGACCACGTACGGCCTTAAAAAAGCAAAAACGCCCACGTTCAGCCCTTTATCATTTTTACTTGTGGTAAGTGAAGTCAAACAAATTATCTTATTAGATTGGAATGTTTGTTTTTTCCTCATATGAAAACCATTGATAGACGTATAGCTTCAGCAATAAGTTACAATTTTTTTAAATATGTAATAATATGGTTGAATCGGGTCGGGCCGGGCCCGGGCCCGGGCCTCGACAAAAAATATTCGTGAAGACCCGGGCTTTTTTCAAGGGCTTGTTTCGTGCTCGTGCCGGGCCGTACCCAATTTTTGAGGCCCATGCCCAGCTCCAGTCTCTTTTCAAGGTATTTTTATAGTCTTCACAAAGGGTATATTCACTTCGCCCTTCTGTTTGTAATGCGGAGAAGGAGGAGTGGCATGTATGGAAAAGTTATATATTCTTGATCAGCGTCACCTCTTGAGTCGATATAGCCATGTCCGAATGTCTGTCTGTCCGTTGAAATCATGATAATCTTTTTTGAAAGCAAGATAATTCAATAAAATTTGGTACGCTGGCTCCGTCGTTAAAGTTAATTCGATTTATTGAAAATGAGTGAAATCGCTATGCGGGCACGCCTACCGCCCATACAAAAAATATATTCAAAATGCAACTTTTGGAGTATTTTTCACTACAATGCAACCAAAATACACATAATAGTATTTATTAGCGCAAGCTTTGAGAAAAAACAAGAGGACCTCAGACAACAGGGCGTGGCACCATCCATATAAACAAAAGTTTCAAATATTATACTGAAAACGTTTTTTGAGATACTAAAACTAAATTTCACTCAGACACTTAGACAGTAAAAGGAAGCTCTGAGCAAAAACTAGCAAAATGCTATACAGAAAGCGTTTTTTGAGATAACCCAACTTAAATTTACTCAGAAACACTTAAGTCCAAGCTCTGAGCAAAAACTAGAAAATTGAACGAAAATATAAGCAAAAGCTTCGAAATTATATATCTACTGAAAAATTTTTTGAGATAATTCAACCAAACCTCAATCAGACACGAAGAACAGTAAGTGCAAGATCTGAGCAAAAGCTATGTGAATTCGGACACCTCCTGAACAAGCCAAATTTTCAAAATATGCAGTGTAGGGTTTTTAATGTTTGACCAGATAACACCGTTACTAGTTTTTTTTTTTTCAAAAGTTTTTATGAAAAACTTATGAAGACACCAAAAGCAATTCAACATTTTACACACTTTCATTCGAAGAGTGCTCTCCCCTAGATGTTTTTTTTTTTTTTTGAATTGCAAAAAAAAAACAAAGAATAAGAGACAACACTAGAAACGGCTACAATACTAATCCTGTTTGATATAATTAGTAATGCAAATAATGAAACGCAAACTTAAGTTCTTGATTCCTTATTTTGTTTTCCTCCTGTCTCGATTCCAGATGCTTTTGTTTGCGTACATTTGACTTCCGTGCCGTGCCGACGACGACTGTGACATTTGGAAAGGCAACTTTCACTTTTATTGTTGTTGTTGTCATGCTGTCATGGCAACTGACAACTGAATTGTCAAGCATTCTGTTGCAATGTCAATAGCATGTGAAATTCAATGAAATAATACAAAAAAGTAGAGGATTACAAAAGTTAGGCGAAAGAATTTGAAAAAAGTAATAAGTTGACAGCATTAAGTTGAGTTGAAACTTTGAAACCAAATACACTGATTGCACTTTTTAAAGCTAAATAGTTTACACTGTGCGAAAATTTCTACAATAAAGCAAATAATGAAAATCCACCCTAAGTTTTGCAGATTTCCATAATAATGTTTCTGTGTACCGTGCTTAAGAAAAGTTGGGTAAGTTGAATTCATTGAAAACTTTTTCTTTTAAGCACTAGCAAACTTTTCACTCAACTACTTGGACATTCTTGAAACTTTTTTTTTCCTCATTTTGCTCGAATTCTTCAATGTCATTACACATGGCGTCAAAAGAAATCAAATTTTCGTCTGGTATAACAAATTTTTTGCTGGTGCTATCAAACACGGAAACAAAAAAAAAGTCGATGTAAAAATGGTAAAATGGTACAAATTTCTATTAAGCACACGTTGACAACGAAGAAGAGGACGCGGACGAGATCGATGGCAACAACGCGCCAACTTGTGCATTTCCTCAAAGCCTGGAGTGCTTTGTGAACGCACCCTCTATTTATTCGTTTGTTTGTGTATTTGTGTTTGAGACACGTTATTTTATCAAGGTACTCGCCTTGTATAACTAATGTTGTTTCGATATGGATGGTGGATGGACTTCTTTTTTTTTGCGTTGACGAGGTAATTTTCCTTTTTATATGCGTGGAGAAAATAAATGTGTTACGATTCCAAGGGAATTGCGCTGTTGTCTTCTTCCCCATGTAAATGTCAGACACAATTTTTCTTTTTTTTTTTTTTTCGATTTTGGAATGCCCTTAGGGAGTTTGTGTCCCTTTGGAGGGTAAATCTTTGCTGTTTTTTTGTTCGTTTTCGATTCGAATTGTATGAAAGAACGATTGAGTGAATGCATTGCATACAAATGAAAAAGTTAAATAGAAGTTTTTTCAGTCGCAGTTTTTGGAAATGCTTGGATTACTTTAAAAACACAGAAATAAAGAGTTAAAGATTCAAAATTTCAGAATAAAACTTCAATGTAAAGGTTTGATTTGAATAATTACAATTTTTATAATTAGAGTTTCCCTTGTGGCCGAAACTCGAAAATTTCAATCTGATTTTAAACCTTTAACGATTAGGTTCAAAAACGCGAAGCGATTTTAAAATAAAAAAAAAACTAGTAAGGGTGTAAGCTTTGGCCTGGCAAAACATTAAATACCCTACACTGCAGTATTTTGAAAATTTTACTTGTATGGGAGGTGCCGGGCCCTTTTGTCCGAGTTCACACAGTTTTTGCTCAGAGCTTGCATTTATAGTTCTTAGTGTCTCAGTGAAATTCGGTTTGATTATCTCAAAAAACGTTTTCAGTATAGCGATTTGATGCTTTTGGATATATGGTAGGTGCCACGCCCTCTTGTCCGAGTTCGTCTAGTCTTAGCTCAGAGCGTGCAATTGAAGTCTTTTAGACGCAGAGCCAGCGAATGGCTGACCCTCCTTATAGTATCAAAGCTGAATTTTTTTGTGGGTGTTCTTCCAATAGTAGGTATGAACTCTTGTTCTAGTGAAATCCTGAGAGGTGGTGCCTTCGTGAGATATCGGGTGCAAAAGATCGAGAAAAATAGTTTTTTGCAAAACTCTCGTTAACGGTTATATCCACAAAAAAGTTTAGTTCCACAATTTTGTAGCTCAGCAAACTTTATATCGAAATAGTGGTGCAAATTTCTTTCGTACGAACTACAGTTTAAGAGATATGGTACAGTGAAATTGGACTTTCCGATCCAACATATAAAATCCATAATTGTTTTTTCTTTTAGTCGGTTTATTTTGTAGTTTCAAAGTATGCACAAAAATTTAAGACCGATTTCATTGTAGTACAAAAAGCTATTCCGGCACAAAGGTCGAGAAAATTAGCATCTTGCTAACGATTATTTTTACAAAAAAATGGTTCTCCACAATTTTGTAGCTCAGAAAATTTGAAATCGAAAAATGGTCCAAATTATTTTCATACGACCCACAGTTTATGAGATATCCTATTTTAAGGTATTTTCAGCACACAAGTGTTCATAGTACGTATGATATGAATGTTGATTTATATTAATTTGAAATTTGATTTGATTTTCTCGACCTTTCGCACCTGATGTCTCGCAAAGGCACCATCTCTCACGGTTTGACTAAAACAAAAGTTAGTACCCACTATTAGAAGAATACACACAAAAAAATTCAGCCATGATACTATGACGTAGGCATAGTTATATTAATTTCAAAATCAACATTCATGTTGCTGTGAACACTTGTATGCGGAAAATACCTTAAAATAGGATATCTCATAAACTGTGGGTCGTAAGAAAATAATTTGCACCATTTATCGATTTGAAATTTTCTGAGCAACAAAATTGTGGAGAACTATTTTTTTTTAGAAATAAGCGTTAGCAAGATACTAATTTCCTCGACCTTTGTGCCGGAATAACTTTTTGTACGAAAATGAAATCGGTCTCGAATTTTTGTGCATACTTTGAAATTACAAAATAAACCGACTAAAAGAAAAAAAAAATATGGATTTTATATGTTGGCTCGGAAAGTTCAATTTCACTGGACCATATCTCCTAAACTATAGGTCGTGGGAAAAAAATGTGCACCATTTTTTCGATATGAAATTTGCTGAGCTATAAAATTGTGGAACCAAATTTTTTTGTAGATATAACGGTTAGCAAGATATTTGGAAAAAACTATTTTTCTCGACCTTTTGCACCCGATATCTCACGAAGGCACCACCTTTCAGGATTTCACTAGAACAAAAGTTCATACCTACTAGTAGGATTATCTCAAAAAACGCTTTCAGTATGCGTTTTGTAGCTTTTGCTTATATGGGAGGTGCCACGCCCTCTTGTGTATTTTGGTTGCTTTAAATATTGCGTTTTTAATATATTTTTTGTATGGGCGATAGGCGTGTCCGTTGACCAATTTTGCTCATTTTCAATCCCACATTCCAACTTTGACGTCGAAGACAGTGTATCTAATTTTATTGAATTATCTTGCTCAGTTTTCCCAAAAAATGTATTTCCACACACAGCCAGCCAGCCAGACAGACGGACATTGCTATATCTACTCGGGAGGTGACGCTGACCAAGAATATATATACTTTTCTATATCTGCCATGCTTCCTTCGCTACGTTGCAAACGGATGGACAAATTGAATATACCCTGGGTGTAGGGTATAAAAATCACTGTAGTACGCCATTTAAATGCGTCTGCCGTCAAGAGTAGTAGTTCTCTCAAATGCCCTGAAGATAAAAATACAAGAAGCATACGCTTTGCGTTCTGATTTTTCTTAAGACAGACGCTTTTTAGTAAGTGGTCATAGGCCGTAGTATACTCTTTAATGGAAAAGCAAGTTAGACTTAGTTTAAATAAGTATATCTTCCAAACTGTTAGGCGTATGAAAAAAAACTTCTTAATATTGATTGCAGAAAGTTTTTAGTGCTACAAAATTGATATGAGGCATTTTCCTGTAAAACTAAGCGTAATTTAGATATTTGCAAAAAACTGTTTTTGTGGCACTTGACCTCAAATATTTTGATATGGGAAGACGGCATTACACATTAGTTTTCTACCAAGCCCTTCATATGTTAAAATAAATATCTGTGCAAAAATTCAGTTTTCTAACTCTGATAGGAAAGTGAAAACCTTCATTTTAATTTTATTTTTATTTTTTTTGCAAGATCCAGCTAAGATCCAGTAAGCAGCTTTTTATTATTTTTATTAAAAATTAGAGGCTTACTGTCTGTCGTCTTGTTTTCATTATTTTAGTGTCCCTATGAAACAAAACGTAATCAGTAGTAATGACGATGAAATGACATAATATACATATTAGCTTTTATTTTGCATTTTCTAAATTGTATAAAAAATCAAAAATAGCGTTCTAGACGTCTGCCGTCTCGAAATTATATATTGTTAGGAATAACTTAAAAACAATTTAGCAATGGCAGACACGATGTTATTACATATAGTATTTTTTTTTTTTTTTTGTACAATTTTAAAATTCAATTAAAAAAAAATCGGCGCTATAACAGATTACCACTTACTTTTTCCTAATCACAGGAATGGGAACAACATAACATGTAAACATCAATGACGATTTAATCACTAACTGAAATTGCCATCAGCTACTTAACTATAGGTCGTGTTGGCTTAGCCTATTTATATTGAAATACCAGATGATATATTGCTTAGGATTAGGCTGCTTAGCTTCAAAAAAAATACTATGTTGAAAATTTTATTTTTTTTTTTTTACAGACACTACCGAAAGTACCAGTACCACCGTTGGAACAAACCATGACTGATTATATACGCGCCTTGGAGCCAATAACAACGCCAACACAGTTGGAACGCACCAAAGCTATTATCAAGCAATTTACAGCACCAAATGGTTTGGGTCCAAGACTACATCAATATTTGCTTGATAGACGTGAGACCGAAGATAATTGGGTGAGTAAGCTAAGTACTTAGTTCGGGGGGTTCTCAATCACTAATACCGTCAGCGAGAAATATTCTCTTCATTTCTTAAACTATACCTTTTATTCCGAATGAGCTATCAAATGGTCATCTACACTAGAGGTGTTTTAAGAATGTATGGAGATCCTCAGTTACAACATTTTGATACTTGACACCCCTCAATTTTGTGCGGTTGGATAAAAAAATGAGTTTGCAAAAAAAATTTTGGGGGTGGGGTGAGGGTAAAGGTTGGCGCATCGAGGTCAAAGGTGAGAGAAAAAGAGAAACAATTTACATACAGCCCTATAAATGTTCGGGGGTCACCTTTTAGAGGGGTCAAATGTATGACCGACCAACATTATTTTTCCCTCACCAACATTTTTACCAAGCATACTTACCCCCTATCTCTAACTCCTAAGGGGGCTCCCAAATAAAATTGACATTTTTAGGAAATCGACCCCCACCACTCCCTGGGTCCCCCTAGAAGGGTCTAATGTATGACTGGTCCCTAATATTTTTTTCTCCCCAATATTTTTTCCTAACATACTTACCCTCTATCTCTGACTCTTTAAGGGACTCCAATACAAAATAGATGTCATGGACATGAAAAATATGGAAAGGAAATCGTCAAATAGGCCCATAACTGCCCAGAAGTCACTCCTAGAGGAGTCAAATATAAGAACAACCCCCATTAGCCCCGCTGCAAAGTTTTTTCTCAGCATACCTACCCCCTATTTCTAATCCTTAAAGGGGCTCCCATACAAAGTTACTGTTTTTATATAAAATGCCCCCACTGCCCTAACTGGCCCACGAGTACCCATAGAAGGGTCAAATGTATGACCAACCCCCATTATTTTTTCGCGACCTATATTTCTCCACCACATACTTACCCCCTATTTTCAACCCTGAAAGGGGCTGCCATACAATTTTATTTTTTTTATAAATTTTCCTAGAAATAATGGGGGTCAGTCATACATTTGACCTTTCTAGGGGTACCCATGGTCCAGTTATGGTCCAGTTAAGGCAGTGGGGGCAGTTTTGAAAAAAACCGTAACTTTGTATGGGAGCCCCCTTAAGGATTGGAAATAGGGGTGTAGGTAAGCTGTGAAACTTTGGAGGGGGATAATGGGGGTCGGTCATATATTTGACTCCTCTAGGAGAGGCTCCTGGGCAATTATGGGCCTATTTGATGATTTCCTTTCCATATTTTTTATGTCTATGACGTCAGTTATGTATGGGAGCCCCCTAAAGAGCTAGAGATAGAGGGTAAGTATGGTGGGAAAAAATGTTGCGGAGGGAAAAATATTAGAGGCCGGTCATACATTTGACCCTTCTAGGGGCGCCCTGGGAGTGGTGGGGGTCGATTTCCTAAAAATGTCAATTTTGTATGGAATCCCCCTTAGGGGTTAGAGATAAGAGGTAAGTATGTTTGGTAAAAATGTTGGGGGAGAAAAAATAATGTGGGTCGGTCATACATTTAAGCCCTCTAGAGGTGGCCCCTCTTGTAGGGCTGTAAGTAAATTGTTTCTCCTTTTCTCTCATCTTTGACATTGATGCGCCAGCACTTACCCTCGCCCCACCCCGAAAATTTTTTTTGCAAACTCATTTTTTTTTCCAACCTCACAAAATTAAGAGGTGTCAAGTATCAAAATCCAAAATTCGTGCACTAAAACACCCCTAATCTACACTTTGTCTTTGCAAAGGTATGACGTTTTTCAAGATGATATCATGAAATTCAAATAAGTACGTTATAGCAAAAAAAAAGGCATATGCTAGATAGCACAGTCATCTGGTAGTTTTACCTGGAAAGTTTTGCGGGATTTTTGCAAATGAGTTATTTTATAGATTTCGATGTGCTCTTTCAGAATTTCAACTTTGCTACCTCGAATCGTGTTCGCTCGCGCCGCCTTATTGGAAAAATGGCGTCCAAAATCAGTATTTTACAAATATCTCTTTAACGGTAACATTTAGAGAAAATATTGTGACGCAATATTGTAGCTTATAAAATTGACCTATGAATTGTTTTCGTAGGACTTATAACTCAGGAGATATCCTTATTCAAAATCTGAAAAAAAAATTTGTAAATTATGCATGTCGCTTATGAATAGGCACAGTTATTTGTTGAGCTTAAAATTACGATAACTCATGAAGTGTGAGCCGCACTAAAAACACTAATTTATAGGGAATTACTTGCACCTTAAGTTACGTATTGCTTTTTTTCATATAGCTTATAGTTAAGGACATATCTTTTCAACAAACCAGAAATTTCGAAAAAAACCGTTTTTTCAAAATATCTCCAAAACAGTTCGTCCTAGGAAAAAAATGTTTCATGCGTTTTGTAGAACGTTTAATTCCCTATAAGAGTCTCTTCGAACTATTTTTTCGTTTGACTTACCCTTCATGAGATATCGCACTACTATATTCAATTTTGAATGATTTTCAAGACGCGATATCTCACGAACGGTAATTCTGACGAAAAAACAGTTCGAAGAGAACGTTTTAAAAAACGCATGAACATTTTGTTTTTTATGATGAACCGTTTTGCAGCTATTTTGAAAAAAAGGTTTTTTCTAAATTTTAGGTTTGTTGAAAAAATATCTCCTAAACTATAAGTCATACGAAAAAAAAAATATAATGTAGCTTGTAGTACAAATAATTCCCTATAAATAAATATTTTTACTTTAAACGTGTGACTCACCGTTCATGAGTTATCGCAATTTTAAGCTCAACACCAAACTGTGCCTACCCATAAGCGGCATGCACAATTTACTTATTTTTTTTTTTAAATTTTGAATTAGGATATCTCCTGAGTTATAAGTCGTACGAAAACAATCAAAGGGTAATTTTTATAGAAATAAGCTACAATATTGCGCCACAATATTTTTCTCTAAATGTAACCGTTAAAGAGATATTTGTAAAAAACTGATTTTGGCCGCCATTTTTTAAATATGGCGGGGCGAGCGAACACGACTCGAATTAGCAAAGTTGAAATTCTTAAAGAGCACATCGAAATCTATAAAATAACTCATTTGCAAAAATCCCGCAAAACTTTCCAGGTAACACCATTTTATTCTCCGAAATGATTGTACTAAGAGCAAAAAAAATAGTGGCTAAGAATTTTATGATGTCATTTGTTGTTATTTTTGTTTTTTTTTTTTTTGCCCAAAACAAGATAAAATGACTGAAAGAAAAAATTTGGAATTTAAATATGTACAACACTCAATGTCAATATCAGGTAATACAATGAACTTCTGATAAAACATATGTACGAAAGATTAAGCAATTCGTCCGCAGGAAACGACATTTGAATGGTGTAATTATAAAATGATTAATGAAAGTGAAAAGTATTCTTGTTGTATTGATAAAGTGATTGAAACCAAAAATAAATTGAGGAGATAAGTAAACTTCGAAGAAATGCGTCTATCCAATTGGTCTTTGTTTACTTATTTTCTTTCTTAAATAAACAATTTTATTTACTTTAGACTACTAGTACAGTCATTTGGTAGTTTTACCTGGAAAGTTTTGCGGGATTTCTGCAAATGAGTTATTTTATAGATTTCGATGTGCTCTTTCAGAATTTCAACTTTGCTACCTCGTATCGTGTTCGCTCGAGCCGCCATATTGGAAAAATGGCGTCCAAAATCAGTTTTTTACAAATATCTCTTTAACGGTTATATTTAGAGAAAAATTTTTTTGGACAATGTTGTAGCTTATAAAATTTTCTATAAAAATGACCTTCGAATTGTTTTCGTACGACTTATAACTCAGGAGATATCTTTATTCAAAATTTTAGAAAAATTAGTAAATTGCGAATGCCACTCATGAGTATTCACAGTGATGTGTCAAGCTTATAATTACGATAACTTATGAACGGTAAGTTGCACGTTTAAAATAAAAACACTTATTTATAGGAAATAACTTGCGCTACAAATTACATACTATTTTTTTTTCATATCACCATAGTTAAGGAGATATTTTTCCCACAAACCTAAAATTTTGAAAAAAAAAGATTTTTCAAAATGGCTCCTAAACGGTTCGTCCTAGAAAAAAAATTGTCCATGCATTTTGTAGAACGTTCAATTCCCTATAAGGGTCTCTTCGAGCTGTTTTTTCGTCAGACTTACCCTTCATGAGATATCGTGACTTGAAAATCATTCAAAATTGAACATAGTAGGGCGCATAGAACAATATTCAATTTTGAATGATTTTCAAGTCACGATATCTCATGAAGGGTAAGTCTGACGAAAAAACAGCTCGAAGAGACCCTTATAGGGAATTGAACGTTCTACAAAATGCATGGACAATTTTTTTTCTAGGACGAACCGTTTAGGAGCCATTTTGAAAAAACTTTTTTTTTCAAAATTTTAGGTTTGTGGGAAAAATATCTCCTTAACTATGGTGATATGAAAAAAAAATAGTATGTAATTTGTAGCGCAAGTTATTTCCTATAAATAAGTGTTTTTATTTTAAACGTGCAACTTACCGTTCATAAGTTATCGTAATTATAAGCTTGACACATCACTGTGCCTACTCATAAGTGGCATTCACAATTTACTAATTTTTCTAAAATTTTGAATAAAGATATCTCCTGAGTTATAAGTCGTACGAAAACAATTCAAAGGTCATTTTTATAGAAAATTTTATAAGCTACAACATTGTACTAAAAAAATTTTCTCTTAATATAACCGTTAAAGAGATATTTGTAAAAAACTGATTTTGGACGCCATTTTTCCAATATGGCGGCTCGAGCGAACACGATACGAGGTAGCAAAGTTGAAATTCTGAAAGAGCACATCGAAATCTATAAAATAACTCATTTGCAGAAATCCCGCAAAACTTTCCAGGTAACATCATTTTTTTCTCCCAAATGATTGTACTATACGTAAAATCTTCTTTAATATTTATTTATGTAGTACTAGAATCGCCTAGTGGTCAAAGTTCGACCACAAATGTATTAAATAATTTTGGTACTCCTTGGACAATTTTAGTACTTTTTTTTGCTATTTGGTACGAAATAGAAAAGCTCATTTATCATCCCTGGTATAATTCAAGAGAAATATAAGCAAAACAAAAAACATGAAGTTAAAGCAATGCTTTCTGTCTTTCTCTTTGTACTTTATCCTTTTTCAGCTCTGTGTGACCGTGTATTTTACTATTATTAATATTGAAAAATTTGTTTGTAATAATAAATTAAATTTTGTGCAGATCTACACACAAATATCTTCCTAATGGTGTAAAATTTAAGGTCGTACTCCATTTCTAACAAAGTAAAACAGGTGGACAAGTTTTTGTCTTGCGTATTAATATATACATTCTTTAGATTAACTTGAGGAACAATATCACTTCAAGCTGTTTTTTTTTTCCTGAGGAGTAGATTAAGGTATGACAAATGCGCTTTGCCCACCATCACTCGCACGATTTACATCTGCAATGCCCAAAAACCTTCTGTGAAATGAACACTACCTTTGAAAAAAACTTAATTTGGGAAATTGACGTTCAACGTTCTTAAAAGAATAATATTATGTACTTAATGATATGTGTTTCTAACGCAACAGGATTTTAAGATATTCTAACCTAAAAGTGCAAAAAAATATGATTTTTTTAACATAATTTAAGTTAAATATCAAGACAAGGCTATCTTTAG
The DNA here is from genome assembly GCA_951812925.1 of Calliopum simillimum. Classification (NCBI taxonomy): domain Eukaryota; kingdom Metazoa; phylum Arthropoda; class Insecta; order Diptera; family Lauxaniidae; genus Calliopum; species Calliopum simillimum. The sequence continues at coordinate 108,294,607 of OX638368.1, forward strand.
CCATACACAGAGGTATGGTAGTAGAAGGTACTTATCTTTTGCATCAAAACCCACTTTTAATAATACGGAGTGTATCGCATAAGTTTACTAAGATCCTGAGAGTTGATAGAGGAGTACTACACTGACAGAAAATTGAACTAAAACTGATTTTCTGACTTGTTTTCCAAAAAAAAAAAAAAATTACTGGGCCACAATAACGTTTAGAGAAAAAAAATTGTGTGGGAAAGTTTAAGCTAATTGTATAAAATTTTCAAGCATGTACTTGGTTTTAGAGCTTAAAGGGATTTCGCAAAGTTCTGAAAGTTGATACTTTAATTTTTCCAATTTTTTGATTTTGGCAGCCATTTTAGTATGAAAAAGGTCTTCATAATATACCCTTCTATCAATGTTTTTAGAGTCCTCATTAAATTTTCTTTAATTTGGTAGCATATTTGTCATACCAAATTGTTAATTTGAGGTCAGAAGAAAATACTTTTCTAGGTAACGCACAGGATAAGCGCATACTTTGCGCTGCTTATGATACTGTAACCATCAAGCGTATTGTTCTTGAAAATTATTATTTCTGACCTCAATTAAAAAAAATGCGTTAGTAAATGTGTTACTGAATTAAAGACAATTCAACAAGGATCCAAAAAAATGAATAAAAGAGTATATTATTACGACTTTTTTATACTAAAATAGCCGCCAAATTGGAATAAAAATTGAAAATAGCAACTTTAGAGGTCCAAAACATTGCGAAATTCTTTTGAACTCTATAAACCAAATACATTTTCAGAAAGCTCATAGGTTAGGTTAGGTTCAAGTGGCGGCAAATTAGCCACACATAGACCAAAAAGGTCCGTAGTGATACCACATCATCCCGGACGTTGAGTCGCGTAGATGTAATTAATTAGATGTAATAATGGGGTTTCAGCCCTCTACAGGCTTGAGCGTGAAGGCTTTAGAAGCCATTGCGAAGTTTTTAATTGGTTTTAGACCAGTATCTGAAAGTTCTTCAAGATTGTTAAAAAACATTTGTCCAAGGGTTTTAAATCTGGTTCTGCAAAGCGCTGGACAAAAACACAGTAGATGTTCCAAATTCTCCTCTTCGTCTTCATTACACCACCGACACCTACTATCCGCTAGAATGCCCATTCTATGAGCGTGATAACCAATAAGACAGTGTCCAGTGATGGCTCCCACAACAGTTCTACATGTTTTACGAGATAAAGAGAGAAGGTAGTCGGTTTTATCTTTACAGAAAGTTGGGCAAAAATTTTTGGTTATTTTGCTAGTATTTGAGTTGATCCATTTTAGGCTAGCCTCACAGTAAAGCGATTTTTGATATATAACATTGTGGTGCTGTAAGGGAAGTGATACGCCTAACGGTTCACCATCGAGTAGCACTCCTGCTTTTGCCTGTTCATCAGCAATTTCGTTACCCTCTATACCTTGGTGACCAGGTACCCAGTTCAGGCATGTTACAAACTTACTGCTGAGGGTTTGAAGTAGATTGTAGCATCGAAGGACTGACTTGGATTTAATTATATAGTTTGTAAGGGATTTAAGGGCAGCTTGGCTGTCAACATAAAAATTTACCCTTTCGAAGCCTCTGCTCGCCATTACATGTTCCGTCGCCATACTAATCGCCTCCAACTCAGCTTGAAAGATGCTACAGTATTGTGGCAATTTATACTTTAATGTTGTATTATAGGTGGGAATGAAAACCCCAGCCCCCACCCCTGCTTCTTGTTTAGAGCCGTCCGTGTAAATATTAATAGAATTCGATGAGTCTGAAACTCGGTTAACCCAGGAATTTCTCGATTCTATGTTAACAGAGAACTTCCTATCTAGATGCAGTGTTGGTTTACAGTAGTCAGTCGACTTTTTACAAACAGAGCTTAGTTTGCTGTGTCCGAATTCTCTGAAGCTGAAACCCTCAATTTCTTTCAGTCGGATCGCAGTTTTAAAGACTACTTCCTTAGCATGTAAGTCAATAGGAAGCATGTTAAGTATTACATTTAATGATTCTGCTGATGTAGTTTTTAGAGCACCCGTAATGCTCAAGCACATAAGTCGTTGAATTCTTTCTAGTGGTTTTAAGAGAGATTTATTTTCGAGTGCGTTCCACCAGACAAATACTCCATATAACAATATAGGCCTAACGACAGAGCAGTATATCCAGTGTGTCACCTTAGGTTCTAAGCCCCAAGTGTGACCAAACATGACTTTGCAAGCGTAGATACCATTAGCTAAAATTTTTTTCATAAAAATGATTTCTCTCAAACGTTAAGGTGACCCAAGAAAATTGTTTTTCTGAAACAAATCAGAAAATCAGTTTTAACTTCTCAGGTGTACATTTTAGACCCCACAGTCTAGGTTTCCTCTTTCATCTCCCAGGAGCTTCGTTACCTTATGCAATACACCCCATATAAAAAATTAGTCATCTATAACGCAGCGTAATTAATACCCGTATCTGAAATATGAATGAAAAAAAAAATGAGTTTCGTGTGTTAATAAATCTTTGTTTTTTGATGGAAAAAAACACCGTTGAGACAAAAGCTTGGCTTGATAAGTTTGGTCCAGATACTGCACTAGGAAAATCTACTATAATTGACTGGAATGCAAAATTTTAAAGCGGAATAGCAAGTTGTTCCAGAAAATTAAAAAAGAAGTCTACCAAATACCCAGTAGGACTCTGGACCATTCCAAAACAAACAAGTTTATAAGCTTCACCGACTAGTCCATATTTTGGTTCTATCACATACAAATTTCTATTTACATTTTGCATTGCGTGTCATTGGACGTAACATTGAGAGCAGAAAAAACCCAATTGTCAGCAGGCTTATGCGATGTGCTAAAGAGTTCGATATATGTATAATTCGGGTTCGAATCCTTGTGCGGGTAAAACTTTTTTTTTTATATGTTAAGTTTCGAACACAGGTTTTTCACGCAGAGTACTTAAGTCTTTAGACCGATACACTATCGTTTACTCTTTATCACAGTTGATAAATTGCCAAACACTACATAGTCAGTAACATTATAGTTTCATTGACACAATCGGTATACAATTAGACCACTTTTGGTATTAATCATCGATTCAGTATGCATTGCATTTGGACCACTTTAGATACAAATGACCGACTTTGTATTGCGTTCCGACCATTTCTGTTGGAAATGATAATTTCACTGAATTTATTCTAGTTTTAGATGTAATTCATTTAGGACTACTGACAAGACAACTAAACCGAAGATGGGACTATTGGGACAACTATCGCTGCTGGTCCTACAGCGTAATTTTAGAATACCTTAAAGTGAAATTGTCTGAGATAGCTGATCCTTTATAGATATCAGAAGGTGATGTGGTTACGTTTGGTTAGTTTTGGCGACTTTTCAAAAAGTTTTAGCTCCGATTCAACTTTACTTCTGTTTATGGGTGAAATTAGAAACAAGTCAGATCACTGAAATATCGTTTGGGCTTTAAAGTTAAATTGATCTTTTGTGGAATTTAGATATTATCACAAAGGACCTCAATTTTAATCCAACAATCTGAAACAAAAAACGTAAAAACATTTAGACGCCAACCATAATTTCATGATGATATTTCAGCCTTAAGTAAGATTAACACATTTTTCAGTTTTATGAGTTTTTGAACATACTATTTATTTTAATTTAGTTTTTTTACCACACTTCTCATCGATAAAACATCATTAATTTAAGTTTAAAAATATAATTGGGCACCTATGATAAAACACGTTACTCTCACGTTCTCATCGTAACTTTGAAAAACATTCCAAATTATTTACTTTTATGAACACGTCCCCAATTATGGTCCAACAGCAGATGGTGGAGTTGCATTTACAGCTGGTGGTGTTGGTAAAGGTGATTCTGGCTGTGGAACGTCAGTATTTGTGCTTGGTGGCGATGGTGGCCCTGGAAAATCTGTAACTTCGGCATCTTTGGGTGTTGTTGTTGTTGGTGTTGTTACTTCAGCACCGTTTGTAGTTTCGTCTGTCACTTCATTGCCTCCAGTTGGTGGAGCTGCTTGAATTGTGGTAGTTGTTGGAGTGGTTACGCCTGTGGTCGTAGTAGATGATGGATAACGTGGTGTCGGGTACTCTGTTGAGCCTTTTGTTGGTGCAACTGTAGGTGCTGGCGCTGCTGTTGGTGTTGCTTCACCTTCACCTCCGCCACCATTACTTTCAATTGGTACACATTTTGGTGGATTTTGTGTTTTCAATTTCTCGCATTCTACAGCAATCAAGTAATTTTCACAAGGCTTACAAAATTGTAATGGATAAACAAAATATTGATTATCAGGACATTTTTCGTAAACGGGTTTACCAGGCGCAATGCAATGAATAAAATAAGTTTGATCATCGTAATTCGGCCATTTGACAATAGTATCTGCCTGAGTGCATTCAGGTATCAATTTTGTCGTGTACACTTTCACTTTGGCACAGGTGGCAGCATTGGCACAGCGGGTGGCAAAATATGCCAAGAGTAAAACTGAAAAAAGGATCACAACTAAAAGCAGGGAATAATTATTTAATTATTGCTATTTGTGAAGAAGATTTTCTTAAATATTTACCCTTAATCATTGCAATGTTTTGTCAACTACGTTGTTCGCGTAACTGAAATTAAAATTAATGTTTAGTCCACTTTTTAACCAACAGCAAATTAACAAGCCGAAATAAATTTTATTACCAAAATCAATTTTGCGATAAGATCTTTTCGAAGAAAAAATATTTCAATACAAACATGAGGGAGACGGTGGTAAAAAATGATTTTAAATAGAAAGTGTGGTATTTCTTTTTACCAACAGTTACTGAAAATTTTAATTTATGTATACATTTCAAAAATTAATTATTAACATTTTAAATTGACTGAGAAATTTAGAGAGATATGTTTTTTTAAATTTTTTAAAAAAGTGTTAACAGTGTGGCGCACAGTAGTATTTGGCGAAAAAAAAGCATTTTTGCGACAATTAAATTTTAAAATCTAATAATGTAGTTTTATAGAGAAATATCTTACTAATGCCCCAGATAGACGGCACACAAAGGGGTATTGTATGCGCTTTTACGCATTTGATTGAAAAAAAAAATTTTTGAAGTACCGCCTTTTTTTGATACCGTTTTAAAGATAATAAAATTTTGCGTCACAAACAATACAAATTGTTGACCTGACATTACTAGTTGAAAAGTTACACGCGGTTAAAGATTAACTTTTTTTGCATTCGCAGTGAAAAATTAAAATTTTTTGGATTTTTTAAAGAACATTTTTATTAAAAGAAAGTTTTTTGTGGAAAAAGTTTAAATGGAACCTTCAATTTAAGGTAATTGTGGTTCTTACTGCATAAAAGTTTTCTTGAGTTAATGTTTAAAAACATTTTTTGATTTATATTAAATATGTGTTAAAAATTAAGGCTTTTTATTACTCAAGTGGAGTTAAAGTAATTTAGGGTGCGTTCGATTTTCATCTCATTATGATTTTCTTTAACTACAAACTGTCCATAATGAGTGTTTAAAATTTGGTTGTGCCATTTTGTGCACTTTCGGAATTATTAAACTTTTTTCTCATTTCTTATATTTCTTATATTTTCTTAATTGTTATTGTAGGCACTAAGGAAAGTTAAAATAAAACACACCATTCAGCTCGACGGTTACTTTTATTCTGTCTTTTCTTTCGACATTCTTGTGTTCTTGCGTTATACACATACAATAGCAAAATATATACAAACATTTGCAACGGATAGTTTTTAATTACAAAAGCATATGTCAGAAAGAGACAAATATAGGTATAAAGAATAATCTAGAAAATGTATAAAAACGTAATAGAGTCATGATTGAAATTACACTAAGAGAAATAATATACAAAGTTAAATACGCTGTAAATAAATTAATACCCTAATTATATATTGCTACAATTCGGCCATCCTGACCATGAGAGCCCCTGATCTCATATTATTTATTTAAGCCTTCACGTCCTCTAAACCATGGACGTATATTAGACACGGCCCAAACACCTTTATAAGGTGTACGTGCTTGTTGAAAACCTTCGACATCTTCGAGTAAATAACGATCATTTCTCAAGACTTTTGATATCCTATAGGGACCTTTATATTTTGGAATCAACTTTCGAGATACACCGGCCGTAGAATCAAAGTTTTTTACCATTACATAATCACCCTCCTTATAATCCGTTGGCGCTTTTCTGCGCTTATCCACATATTCTTTGTTGTAGCACTGTATTTGTTTTTGCTTTTCGTCTGCCTTTAACCTAGTTGTGACATGATCATTCCGTGGAGGACAGTTTGCTTCAATTAGACATTCTTTCAATAAATCAACTGCTTTTCCTCTTTGTCTCGTACCAAATAACATGACACTAGGATGCTCCCCAATAGACCTGTGTACAGTGTTATTCAAAGTATACTCCACCTGGTCAAGTACCGTGTCCCAAAACAATCCTTTCTCAGGATCCACCAATTTCGCTAACATTGGACCTATCGACCTATTTACTCTCTCAACCTGCCCGTTTGCCTGAGGTGAACCAGTCGCTATTAAGGTATGAGTAATATTATTTATTTTTAAAAACTCTGAGAAATCTTTTGACGTAAAGCAGGTTCCTCTATCACTTATCACACTCCTCGGACGACTATAAGATCTAAAATAATCCGTTAACGCCAAAATAGCCTCTTTTGTATTAGTAGTCTTAGTTGGATATAACCTAACAAACTTAGTACAAGCATCAATAACCACAAGGATATGCTTCATTGGTCTACCATTATCGACTGGTCCGTAGTGATCTATATGTATAACGTCAAATGGTACATTTGACTTGGGTATGCTATGTAAAAAACCTTCTTCCTTACCATGTTTAGAAGAATACACAATGCATTGTATACAATTTTCAATATGATGTGCTGCCTTTGCCCTGACTTTCGGAAACCAATAACTCTTCAGAATGAGCTCTGTCATTTTATCTATACCTACATGTCCCATTTCATTGTGATATTTGTATAAAATATGATCCTCCATTTCTTCGGGAACATAAAATAACAAATTACCATCTCTTGATTTTCTATACAGCACTCCATTTCTCATTTCGTACAAACTATGCTCACTTTCCTGAAGACTTATCTTTATATCTTTCAATTTCTGATTTCTATTTTGACAAATGACCAAATTTTCTTCAAATGTATTTGACTCAATTACCATTATGTTTGAACGCCTACTTAATGCATCAACGTGTTGCATTCGCTTCCCTGATCGATGTTCTAACTCATATTCATAATTTTGGAGTTCCAAAGCCCATCGTGCAATCCTCGGATTCAATTCTTTTCTGTTCAACGTCATGGTCAGAGAATTACAGTCAGTTACAATTTTAAATTTTCTTCCTTGTAGATATATGCGAAAACGTTTCAACGCGTATATTATTGCTAGCGTTTCAAGTTCAAAGCTATGGTACTTTGACTCCGTATCTGTCGTCCTTTTTGAAAGATAAAATATTGGGTGGAATTTACTATCATTCTTTTTCTGTAATAATACAGCCCCAAAACCAACGGAACTCGCGTCACAATGAAGTTCAGTTTCATCTTTAGGATCATATAAAGCCAGTACTGGCGACTCAATCAATTTATTTTTGAGTAACTCAAAAGTTTTTAACTCGATTTCACCGAAATTAAACTTTCTGTCCTTTTTCGTCAAGTCATACAGTGGTTTTGCAATAACTGAAAAATCTTTTACAAACCTCCGAAAATACGAGCACAAACCCAAAAAACTTTGTACTGCATGCTGTTTGTCTGGTACCGGGAAGTCCCTTATAGCCTGTAGGCCCTTATCATCAGCTCTAATACCATTTCCATCAATAGTGTACCCCAAATATTTCACCGATGTTTGCAAAAATTCACATTTATCCTGTCTCAACTCCAAATTATTCTCAACTAATCGATCAAAAACCTCCTTTAAAATCTCAAAATGTTCCTCGATATTTACTGACGCAATCATGTATGTATGTATGTATTCTCCTTTAACTCCTAGGAGGAGCATAGGGCCAATATGAAATCTCTCCATTTGTCACGATCCCTTGCGATGACTTTGATCTCTTGCCACGATTTTCCCGATTCTTGGATTTCCTTTTCCAACGACCTTTTCCAGTTGGTTTTGGGTCTACCACGTCCTCTACTGCCTTGTGGATTCCACTCAAGGGCCTGGCGACAAACTTCGCTGTGTGGTTTCCGGAGAGTGTGACCAATCCATCCCCATTTGACGCAATCATAATGTCATCTAAATAGATTATGATTTTATCATCCCTTACCATGTCAGCAAAAACTTTGTTGACAAATCTCTGAAAAACAGAAGGCGCGTTCTTTAGTCCAAAAGGCATTCTTAAAAATTCAAATTGGCCTAATGGTGTAACAAAAGATGTATATTTGACAGAATCAGGATGCACAAAAACATGGAAAAATCCATTCTTTAGGTCTAATTTTGTAAAAATCTTTTTCCCTGAAAGTCTATCTAACAAATCGTCAATCAAAGGAATTGGATAACAGTCTTTCGCAGTCACCTGATTCAAAACCCGATAGTCGACACACATCCTCAAATCGCCCGTTTTCTTTCTTACTAAAACAATAGGAGAAACATACTCCGAATCACTTGGCCTTATGTATCCCTTCTCTAAATATTCATCCAACAGCTTCTGCAATTCTGTTTTCTCCGCATAGGAAAGTCTTCTAGGACTACAACTAAAACTTTTATCGTTATTCAATTTTAATTTTATTTCACTATATACCCTTGGTTTAGGAGGACGCTCAGGTTGTACATAAAAATCATTATACAAATTTAATAATTTTCTTTCGTCATCAAAGTTAACGCTATCCCCCACAGTAAATGCGTAACCATCATTATCCAACATATCAATAGATAAAATTGCATTTTCAAAATCATCAATGTTATCAACACCACCTTTTACACAAGAAATTAATTTAAAATCAGCTTTTCCTAAAAAATCCCTGCCCAATACACACTCATATGCCATCGATTCGTCAGGTACTACAAACATTTCCAATTCAACAACCTTTTCATTAATAACAATAAAACATTTAAATTTTCCAAAAACATTTAATTTCGATTTGTTAATTCCAAAAAATTCAAAATCAGAAAATAAAAGATTATTCAAATTAATTTTTCCTTTAATACTCGATTTTTGTACAAAACTTGCCGCACTGCCCGAATCGATTAAGCATTCTAAAGAAAAACTAGTATTAAAGCTAATATCAAAATAAAACTTATGATATCTTACATATTCATTACCAGCCACAAGTTGAACCTCTGCCTTTTTTTCTGGACAAGCTGCGATGCGGTGATCAAGGCTTCCACATCCGTAACACGCACCCATTTGCCTCTTAGGTTTTCTACATTCTGCTGCGAAGTGCCCGAACGAGTTACAGTTGAAGCACCTAAACTTTTGCTCTTTATCGCCACTCGCCTGGTCACCTCTTTTTTCAAACTGTTGTTTTTGTTGATTTAGCATAATTTTTGAGAAAGCATGTAAAAGTTGAGACTTATTTGTATAACACTGCAGTGAAGCCTGAACTCTTAATTGTCCATCAGGAATGCCATCAATTATTTGATCTATAAGTTCATCGTCATCTATGCCAATTTTGTTTGATAGTACAATTTTTTCATTATAATAATCAGCAAATGTTTCTCCATATCTCCACTTACGTGCCTCAAATTTGCGACGTGACGTCAACTTATTTTCATTTGTGCAGAAAATCTCTTTCATTTCTCTTAAAATTTCATTTGCACTTTCGTAAACAAAATTCGGTTTTGAGTGCAGCCACGATTGCGCTCTACCCTTCATCTTACACATCAAAAGAGCTTTTAACACATTTTCATCTACGCTGTACACGTCACTTATGCTCTTGAATTGATTTATCCAAACATCTGGAACCGAACTTCCATCATACTCAGGAATCATATCTTTTAATATATTGAACGAAGAATTTATTTTGTTGTTTGAATTCGAGCACAACTCTTGGTTTTCAGTTAAATTGTTTGCACTCAATATTTGCCTATCCTTTTCAGTTGACTTTTTTAATAAATCGTTCTCTCTACGTAGCAACTCTCTTTCGCGTTTTATCAGTTCTAACTCTTTCTTCATTAGTTCAAATTCTTTTCTTTCATTTTCTGCTGTACACTCATTTGTTGCAGTACACTCATTTGTCGCAGCACACTCATTTGTAGCAACACATTTGTTTGCTTCAGCACACTCATTTGCTTCGTTACACTCGTTTTCTTCGTTACACTCGTTTTCTTCGTTACACTCGTTTGTTTTCCGCTGAATATCACCGTCTGCTTCACCACCCGTCTCACCATCGCTTGTCTGTTGCTCGTCAGCATCCATGTTTTTTCCGTTAGCATCAAAGGTTGGGCATTCTCCTCTTACTTCTGCAGGCACTTGATTTAATCTAAGCAAAAGCGCACTTTTCGTTCCTGTAGACGGCAGACCCAAATGCTGCAACCAATGACGCAACTGCACAGCCGTATATTTAACACCATTAATATCCATTTTATTATGCGGAATAGAGAAGAAAAAAAAAAAACTGTTTTTTCTTCAGCTTTAATGTGTCTTTAAACGATCTTTTTACTTTTAAAAGCTTCACTTCACTTGTTTAATATTTAAATTTATTATAAGTAATTGAATGTTTTTTGTCTTTGATCCCACTTCTGAGATTGTAGGCACTAAGGAAAGTTAAAATAAAACACACCATTCAGCTCGACGGTTACTTTTATTCTGTCTTTTCTTTCGACATTCTTGTGTTCTTGCGTTATACACATACAATAGCAAAATATATACAAACATTTGCAACGGATAGTTTTTAATTACAAAAGCATATGTCAGAAAGAGACAAATATAGGTATAAAGAATAATCTAGAAAATGTATAAAAACGTAATAGAGTCATGATTGAAATCACACTAAGAGAAATAATATACAAAGTTAAATACGCTGTAAATAAATTAATACCCTAATTATATATTGCTACATTATTATGTTGAATGTTATTATGTTTTTATTGCTATTAAAAAAAATTTCACTACAAAATATACAACTGCATAAGCTTTCTACTTTTTTCTGCATAATTAACTCAAAAAATAAGTTATTATAACCCTCAATAGTCTGGATGAATCAATATCGAGTTTTGGTATCAAATACCCCACTGTGCGGCAGCTCCAATGCACATTACAGACACAATAACGTGAAACTTTTTATTGCATAATTTAAGGCATTTTTTAAATACATATTTCATAGATATTGACTAAAAGAAGATTTCCCTATTCAGAGTCCAAAAAATTTTAAAACATCAAAAACAAGATTAATAGTGAGTTAAGCATCAGAAAAGCTAATTCGAATTTTTTGGACCCTGAATTGGGAAATTTTCTTTTAGTCAATGCCTACGGAATATGCCCAGCAAACATTTTCAATCGCGGACAATCTTCCATATTTTTGGCGATGCATTTAAAGCTCTTCTACGCGAGCTTTCCGCGATAAAAATTTTCCGCGAGTAAAAGAAGAGTCCTCCTTACACTCCTCTGGAAGATTATTGCGAATCAAACATCTTCGCGATGGATATACAACTCTTCCGGGAGAGTTTTGCGCGACAAAACTTCAGCGCGAGTAACAGAAGATTCTTCCTTACACTCTTATGGAAGATCATTTTGAATCAAACATCTTTGCGATGAATATACAACTCTTCCAGGCGAGTTTTACGCGACAAAACTTCAGCGCGAGTAACAGAAGATTCCTCCTTACACTCTTCTAGAAGATCATTGCGAATCAAACATCTTCGCAATGAATATACAACTCTTCCAGGCGAGTTTTGCGCAATAATTTTATTTTCAAAAATGGGTCCAAAATGGTCACTTAGAGTGGTGGAAGACATCTCTGATCATATCCGAAATCTGTTTTCGACCTTTCCCTATCGATTGGTGCAATAAAAATTTTTCACCGAAATGGGCCCAAATCGATCACTTAGAGGGGTCGGAGACACCCCTGGACATGTCCAGAATGTATTTTCGACCTTTCCCTATCGATTGGTGCAATAAAATTTTTTCACCAAAATGGGCCCAAATCGGTCACTTAGAGGGGTCGGAGACACCCCTGGACATGTCCAAAATCTATTTTCGACCTTTCCCCATCGATTGGTGCAATAAAATTTTTTAACAAAAATGGGCCCAAATCGGTCACTTAGAGGGCCCGGAACTAAATCTGGTTATGACCAAAATATATTTTCGACCTTTCCCCATCGATTGGTGCAAAAAAAAAGCCCAAAACGAATAAAAAAAAGATTCGACAAAGTCTCTTCTGGAAGATGGTTTGAAATCGAACTTCTTTACGAATAACCAACAACTCCTTCAGACGAGTTTTACACGATGCAAGATGGCCGACTACGACATGACGTCATCTCCTGAGAAATTTCGAAAAAATCAATAATTTTTTTTTCTAAAAGGCAATATTTCTGAGACCCGGTATTTTTCACGAAGCAAAATGTCAAACTACACGGTATATTTTTAACGGCACATAAATTTTTACAGTTTATTGTACAAAAATTAGCAATTTCTTATGAAATTATTTTTATGTTGCCATTTCATATTTTATTTTTTTTAATTTTTTTTTTCAAGTTTTTTCAAGTTTTTTTTCGCTTTGAAAAACATGTTGCGGAGTCGTCTGTTGACCCTTCCTGGGGATCATTTGCAGATTCATCTTGGGGAGTCGCCAGATGACTCTTCCTGGGGATCGTTTGCGGATTCATTTCGGGGAGTTGTTAAAGGATTCTTCTAAAACAATCGTATTCGGCCGGACAATTTCTCACGCCTGAACATTCGCGGAAGAGTGGAATGCGACTGTCGCGGACGATTGATTTAATCGTCTAGGCGAATCGAATATGATTCTTCCGCGATTGAAAATGTTTGCTGGGTGTATTTGAAAAGTGCCTAAAATCACGCAAAAAAAAATACTATTTCTTAAAAGTCATATTTTTACTACGAAAAAATGAGCCAAACAGGCCTGTTCCGTAATCAACGTGGTTTCAATTACTTTTTACTTAGGAGGCTTTTTGATGAAAATGGTGAGTCACACGATGAAAAGTATCGGAATCTTTTTTGTGGAGAGTCACAGGCTCTACAAATAATATTCAATTATATTTACGAAAACGTAACTGTTTCAGAAATATTTGATAAAATCCTGTTTTTCGACTTTTTGCGGTTTTTTAAGAACATTTCCTAAACGGTTACTTTTCGTTAAAGCAAATCAATGTTATTTGTAGAACCTATAATTCTCCACAAAAAAGATTCTAATAATTTTTATCCTGTGACTAATCATATCCATCAAAAAGCCTCCGCAAAAAATCAAAAGTAATTGAAAACACACGGATTATGGAGCAGGCCTGAAAGTCACTTTAAGGTTGTACCTCGGATGAAACTGATTAACTTTTTCATGCAACTCATCGGTGTAATTGTTCTTGATACTGACATTTGTTTTGCATTTTTTATTGCAATATGGTATTTTGTTATAAATTTAGAGCAAAAATTATTCGGATTACAATAATGGTTTAAAAGATATGCGCAAATAAAAATGGGTCTTTGAAATGCTTCGTTTGCAATTTTTCTCGCAAAATTATTAAGTTGGCTATATCTAGCTACTTCTTCTCATTATAAAAAAATTAAAGATGAGAATCTACACTTTCAATTTAAATTAAAAAAAGCTCGACATACGAGTATTTCATGCTAATCATACAATTCATCAATTCTCTGAAAAAGCAAATCCCAATGTGCACAAAAACGGATGAGGATCCGTTTCGAACCCGAAACGTAAGTAAAAGCGAATTAAAAACGGATTCTCTTTAAATAATATTAATGCTGACAAATGTTTTGAAACGCTTATTAAAAAAAAAAATAATGCCTATGATTGTATGTAATTTTTTGTTAACGTTTTTGATTCCAAATTTGGGTAATATTTTTATCGTGAGAAGGGAAGAGAAAGAACACAGAATACTAATAAAAAAAAACAACAGAAATTTGTTCAATATAAAAACTTTATATCAACATCAGATAAATCTACATCATATAGGTCAATAGCCCAGTTGTCTAATGTCTAATGGTCTAATGTTTGTAAATTAATACCCCGGGAGTTCTAGTTCGCCTCCCGGTTGGTACTGAATTTTTTTTTTTTTTGTTTTTTTATTATAATTAATCGCTGCATTTTTTTTATATAAGCTGCATAAGCATTATTAAAAGCGTAAACTCAAACTCAAAACGGATTCAAGATTTCAGTAACGGATCCGTAACGGATTTGGTGATGGTTAAAAATACGAGAATCGGAGCCCGTTACGGATTCGAAACGGGTTCGTTTGGCACACTGGGTTGTGTTTTTCAATGCGAGTTTGCAATGTTAATAATTGAATATGTGTTGCATACCTTTAGGCATAAAGAATTTTAGTGCATTATCTTTTGGAAGTAGGCATTAGATAGTATCGATCCCCATACAAAAAAAAAAAACGTTCGCTGTAAGCCCCCCATTCTGAAAGCTTATCGGTTTTGATTACACTGTGGAACAATTTCGAACTTTTTTTAAAGCACATTAGAAAATCCAAAAAATTCTTAAAGTAGACGTTAAAAAAAATCCATTTTTCGTGGTTTTTCTCCAGCACGTCACATTTTTTATTAATCGATTTTTGAAGTTTTTTTATCCACTGTATATGAAAAAATCAAAAATACCACATTCTTGTGTTAAACCGATGAATTTAACTATATGATCCTAACATCTGAGGTGTATCATGTGCCGAGCAAACTTATGCAGGATATTACGGGGAATATTTTTTTGAAAATTTTAACCCTGTTTGACCCCCACATGTGGGTCATTTTTGCTCTTTTCTTAAAAAGGTACAAAAATAACACCCAAAACAGGGAAATATTGAGTCAGTATGTACTACAGAAATATTCGCTATAAAATTTCACTACTAGTTTCTAAGCACATAAAGGTCAAAATTTGAGCCCGAAACCAAAAAAATCGTTAAAATCAATTAGGACTTTTCACATTGCATATTAATTACATCACTGACGCGCTTATCTTAAGTTTTAAGAATTTTTCGTCTTTGGCAACTCTTAGTGAAATTTTTTGTAGGATCAGTTTTAGAAAAAGGAATCAAAAAGACCCATAAAAACAGGATATAATAGGTTAATATGTTCTAGGAAAATTATCCTTGTGTGATTTGGTTATGATCCTGTGAGAACGAGTTTTGTCCACAATATAATTTTAGAGTTTTACAGTGGGGTGAAATTTGCAAAATATTTATTGTTAAAACTGCTTACTGATTTTAACGATTTTTTTGGTTTCGGGCTCAAATTTCGACATTTACGTGTTTAGAAATTAGTAGTAAAATTTTATAGCGAATATTTCTTTTTTAGAAAAGGGCAAAAATGACCCACATGTGGGGGTCAAACTGGGTTAAAATTTTCTACAAAAATATTCCCAGCAATATCTTGCATAAGTTTGCTGGACACATGATATACCTCAGATGTAAGGATCATATACTTAGTTAAATTCATCGATTTAGCACAAGAATGCGGTATTTTTGTTTTTTTCATATACAGTACAATACAATACAACAATATACAATACACGAGACACGGGTATTTTTTTAAACGTCTACTTTAAGATTTTTTTGGATTTTCTCATGTGTTTTTTTTTTGTGTCGAACGGAAAAAAAAAAAATTTTCGACCTCTGAATAATATGTTATTTGATTTTTTCCTACTGCCACGCCATTTGACGTCCGATCATAGATATCGTTGTAAATGCCGCGATGTGGGCTATATTTCATTCATAAAAGTAATTTATCTCAATTGTTTTTTTCGACTAGTTGTACTCATTATCTCAGTTTCTACCACCTTAAGGTGCCAAAGAATACTTCATAAAATTCATCTCTACAAAGTTTCCTCAAATTGTTGAAATTAAAGAAATTATAGCCAATCTAAAACGTAAAAATATAAAAAACAGGATGTTAAAAAACGAAAATCGCCATACCTTATTTTTCGAACTTCATACCGCTAAAGCGCCGCTTTGCGACCGAACTGCGAAAATTCCTTTGACAGTATTTTTCTTCTCATCAATGACAATCGAAAATGCTCTACTAGAATCCATCCTAAATTTTGCAATGATTGTGGGGGTATTTTTTAGTTTTTCATAGTTTTCTGTAATTTTCTCCAAAACTGTACAAGATATGCTTTTAATATCTGGGAAGAAAGTAATCATTGGAGTATGCTAAAGTTATGTTTAGAAGGCTTCATAAACGAGAATTACAGATTTCAATAAAAATAAATTTTTCGAACTTTAAATGGTTATAGTTATAGCGCCGCTTAGCGACCGAACTTCTTAAAATCCTATAGCAGTTTTTTTCCAATCATCAATAGCAATCGAAAATGCTAGGTTAGAACCCATCCCAAATTTTATGTTGAAGCGTGAAATTAAATAAAAAAAAAAAAAACAAAAAAAAAAACGACCACAGGAAGATACGAACCTACGACCGACCGTGTAATATAATTACAAAGTCGTTAGACCACTACACTCTCGCGCGATACGATAAAAGGTAAAAAATTTGTATATGAAGCAAACGTTGTTCAAATAGAATTTGATATTAGAATTATACAATTTTGGTATAAAATTTATAGAATTAATTTTTGGTTTAAATAACTTTATAAAAAAAATATTATAAATTATATCAAAATTTGAAATACATTGGTTTATAAAACAAATAGTATAAATAAGTTTATACTTTATCCTCCAACTTTTTGCTGTGTAGGTTAAGTTTTCACCAGTGTCGAAATATTTTGCGATAGGCCTTAAAATATATAGCAAGAAATACATATGTATATGAATCGTTATTTTAGAAAGTGAGAAAGACCATTAAAGGACTTCGCTATTGCTAAACGGCACTTTCCAACAACATAATCCCTGGATAATGTTGGTAATTACCAGAAGGGAAAGTGTATGTAATTCATACTCTAAGCTTACAGGATTAAATTTCTTTGTCGAGATAAAATTAATCATTGCTTTTTTTATGGATTCAATCAATTGCTTTTATTAATTTAATTTTTTATTTTAATATGGATATCTTTATTTGCCCGATTGGCTTATTGTGGTACATACAACCACCCATCTGGTATTAATGGTGTCGGTGTTGTAGCTGGTGTTGTTGTTTTAGCTGTTGTTGTTGTTGTAAATTGTATACTCCCAGCATAAGTAGTTGATTGAGTTGTTGAAGACGATGCTGAAAATGGTGTTGTCACTGAAAAAGTATTTGGTGTTATTGGTGGTTTTGGTGTTGGTAGTGTTGTTCTAATGGGAGTTGTTGTTGATCCAGTTCCAGTTGCTGTTGTTGGAGTGTCAGATGTTGAATATAATGGTGTTGTCGTAATTGGTGGTTTTGGTGTGGGCAATGTTGATAAAGTGGGTTTAGTTTCTGTTGTTGGTGGCGAAGTTGTCGGAACCCCGGTGGTTTGTGTAACTGGTGTTGCTGATGATGATGCTGCCGGTGTTGTTGTGGTTGTTGTTCCAAATGTGGTTGTACTTAATCCAAATGTGGTTTCCGGTGTAGCTGCGGTTATTATTGTTGTCGGAAATTTTGTTGTGCTATAAAGAGCCACACAGTTTGGTTTTTTCTCCGTTGGTAGTTCGGAACAAATAACCGCTGGCTCATAAACGCTACATGGTCCACATGATTGTAATTTATAACAAAAATATTCATCAGGATTACAATTAACCAACAATGGATTATTTAAGCCAAAACATGCATAAAATGTTAAAGGATTTTCATAATTGGGCCACATGGTTGTAAGATCTCCCTGATCGCAAGCCGGCGTAAATGTGGTATTGTATTGTATTACATTGCTACATGCAGTGACGGAAGCAGTATTTCCGAGATGCAGTGATATCAGCAAAGTCAGCAAAAGTGTAAGTTCTGGAAAAAAAAGAGGAAAAAATCAATTTCGTACTTGTTGTCCAAGTTGAAAAAATATATATCGTCAATATGGTCAAAAATTGCGCTTTTTACAAAAAATTTAGGGTTTTTTTATTTTTAGAGGGCGCCTAAAATAAAAAAAAAAACATCATAAACAAAGTCGACGATCTTGCTTGAATTTTTTCAGAATTCTAGGACCTGTAGAGTGGCCGTAATGAACTATTTAAACTTTTTATACCATTTCGTCGCCACGACCCACATACGATTTTTCTGAATGTTACTCTAGAATATTTGGAAAAGTGATACTTCTGAAATATGAATATGCTCTCCCGTATATTAACGGAAATCTCGATTTTCCTAAAAATTTTAGATAAAACAGGAGGTCGAAATTCTTTTGTGCACCTATTGGGAATTTCATTTTACACGTTTAGGAATATATTCCACCACATTTAGATATTGTACATGAAAATAAATATTCATATAAGGGAAGATTATTTTCGGGTATGCCCATGTAGGATTTCGTGATGTCATCTTTTATCGGCCTTAACTTTTGAAGGAAGCATCATTTTGAAGGGAAAGAGTATTGCTGCATGACGAGTTGGATAAAAAAAAAAGATTTGTGCAGCCTGCTTTATTTCATATATCTTAAAATCTAGAGCTGATGGATCAATTCGGACTCTACGCGGAAAATTCCATCGGAATTGATAAGCAAACACCCTGTAATAATCACAAATCCATTATTTGTTGTATTAATCAATGCCAAATTGCACATCTCTTTAGACCAGGGACTTAAACAGGATGAAAAATTAGGTCTGTTCCGTTTAGCGGTTCGAACAGATTTTGGCCTTTGGATTAATCTCAAAAAATTCTGAAAAACTTCACACTTATTTTTTGGACAATTCTAAGCATTTTTGTCTTATAAACTTTTTTTCGTTAGTTACCTTGCTTTTGAGTAAAAAATAGTTTTTTCGACCGCGTAGTTGAAATACGTAAAAAAATCGATTTTGAGACGTGAAAAAAATTTATTAATTTAAACGCCAAAATTTTTATAAGAAGATAGTATTTATTTCTGAAGCACCCTTGGGTATCCATTTTTTAATGACCAAAAAACAGGTTTTTTTAGCCAAACTGGACCTTTAGCAGAATCAAAAGTGCTCAATTTTTGAGAGTCTTTCTAATTTGTGAGTCGGTTTCGGGATGAAGCTAAATTTCGACCCTATCTAATGCATATTTGTATTATTTTTATACAAAAATAATCCAAAAATTTTAAATTCTTATTTGAAAACACCCCCCTCTCTACCATATTAACATAATGAACAAAGGAAAAACTAAAAAAGTGGAAAAAATTTGTCTATTAAAAATTGGTCGAAACAAACCTTTAAACCCTCATAAAAAGTGGTTCGATTCTCGGTTTGGATCAAATTTTTGTGTAAAATTTCGGTTCGGTTAATGCTTCAGTTAATTAGTTGAAAAAGGTGGTTTTCCGGTTCAAAAATTGATTTGGTTCAAAACCGGCTTACATCCCTTCTTCAGACTGTTTCAAAGTAGGTAGTTCTAAAAATGTCAAACTGGATACTTTTCTGCAGTGAACAAGCTACGAGAAGAACACCCAAAATCTGCGACCGATAAGATTAATAAGAGTCTGGTCAAATTGATGAAGATCCACGATTGACATGAAAATTCATTGCAGACGATTGGGGTTGAATGCCACGGGTGTGTCGCAAATATTGCAGAATGTTTTGCTTTACACGAAGAAATCTGCTCAATGGGTTCCAGGAATTTGAATTGAGATCTAAAAACAAGCTCAAGTACGCTTTGTCCAAAATATCCTAAGCAAATATATACAAAACGGACAATCTAGCAACTTAAAAAAAAACATTATAACACGTAATAAAGCATGGTTTTGAAAGTACGACCCGGACACCAAACAACAGTCCATGGTATAGAGCCCGAAAGGAGTAAATCTTATTAAAATAAGTCGAAAATTTCAGCAACAAAGTTGATAATGTCTATTTACATCGCAGGGAGCAAAAATTGTTGATGGTAGTTTCTGATTTCTATGTTGAAAAATTTTGGGGGCTACCGTGAATAAACCATCGCAGTCTGAGAAAAATTCCCTGGGAATATTTATGAACGATAATCAACGTAGTGAAACGAATTGCATTTATGTAGGAAAGATAAAAAAGAATGAAGATGAAAAATAAATATACATACAAGAATAGCCTTTTCAGTTATTTTTTGCTAGTCCCTTAGCATTAAGTTCTCCAGAATATACAAATAAAAGGTAGGGGAAGTATCGAATAGAGCAATATAGTATAGATAAAACTACAAATAGAATAGAATAGGCTTTATCAAAAATGAAAATAGAAATAAAGTTTGAATTTTGCTAAAAATTCCTAAATGAAGCGGGAGAAAACTTTCAAGTTCACTTATCTCTTCGAAATAACCCATAGCTCAGGCAGGCGTATTCGCTGAAAATAGTTCAATTCAAAAATTTTTAGGGTTGCTCAAAATTTTGTTTATTTATTGAATATATGTCATTATTGCGGATTATTCTGCTGGTATTGGTGGCACTGTTGGTGGTTCAATTGATATTGCTGGCGGTGTTGGTTGTGGAGTAGGCGGTATTGGTATATTCGGATTTGATGGTGGTGGTGTTGGTGGTTGCGGTATAATTGTTGATGTTGTTGTTGGTCTAGGTGTTGTTGTTGTTGATTGTGTTGTTGACTGTGTTGTTGTTGTCCACACTGCTGTTGTTGTTGTGGTTGTTGGTCTAGGCGTTGTTGTTGTTGTTGTTGGTCTAGGTGTTGTTGTAGTTCTTGGAGAATTTGGTGTGGCCAAAGTAGTGTTTGTGGTTGATCTACACAGTAAAAATTTTAGTTTAATTTTAAAACCAAAAAAAGAATTTATATAGAACAATTCCAAAAAAAGTTTTAATTTTAAACTATTTTGGAATAAGTAAAGAGAGAGAGAAAAATGAAACGAGTTATACTTTTTGGTTTTAATCTTAAACCATAATTGGAATAAATTTGAGTGGTTTTCTGGTTTTAAAAGTAAACCTCTATAGTATTATAAGCAATCCAAAATTAGATTAGATTTCATATTTTTCAGGTATTAAGTTAATACCCTATATGTATTAAATCTATCCCGAAATTGGATTAAATTTAGTATTTTTTCTGGAATCAAATGTAAACCTTAAAAGTTCTGTTTTAATGTGTATACTGTTGAAAAAAATTACAATGTCTCTGGAAAATGGTGCTTTTGATGTAAAATTTAGGAAACGTTGTTCTACAATTTTTTTGTAGTTTTATAACAAAAGCTGCAATTCCTACAGAGGTTTAGCATTTAAAGTCATTTTATTGCGTGACATGCAAACCTCTTGCTCAATCTAACTCCAGTTTTTGTACGTTGATTGGTAGTCAAAACATCTATTCACGTACCGAGTTTTATAATATTAGCTGCTATACCTCCAGAGATGTAGCCTTTAAAATGTTTTTTTTTTGTATGGGGGTGCAACGCCCCATCACCCAATTTCCGTTAAGCATAGCTATGAACCACCTGGAGCACAAATCAAATACATAGTGCGAAAATGGCTTAGCGATATCAAACACAGGTACACTATAATTTTATGTATGGGCATTTCTCAGAAACTTTTAAACTATTGCATTTGAATGTCAAAAGTGTAAGTTGTAATTACTCAAAATAGTAATGATTTTTTGCGAATATTGGCCCGCGCACATATTGTTCAAACGTTAACAAGTATGTGGACGGGCCAATATTCACAAAAAATCATTACTATTTTGAGTAATTACAACTTACACTTTTGACATTCAAATGTAAGTATATAGGTTAAAAGTTTCTGAGAAATGTCGATATATATATCGTCGTCTGAGTTCTCTTTTGCCTCATAAGCATATTCGTTAAAAAAGTAAAATAACATATCTTTTGTCGAAACAAACGCAAGTTATTTGCTTTTGTTTTTTTAACAAATATGCGTATGGGGCAAATGAGAACTCGGGCGACGATATATAGATTATAAAATTTTTATTAAAATTTATATGATATCCGTTGTATTTTCATGGACTTTATAAAATTTTCTAGCCTTGTGGGGTTTTATTTACATTAAAATAAAACTTAAAAATTTTCTGTTGCAACTAAAAATAAAACAAAGTCTTTTGTAAACTTCACATTTTATTTACAAATATGTAAATACAAAGTTCGTATTCAATCTATTAATACATTAGGCATTAGTAAAAATATTTTATTTTCAATTACGTGACATTCATAAGGTCTTACGTTTTTTAAATTATTGAAATTAAATATTTCTACAGCATTTTTTGGAATAATTTCGTAACAACTTAAGATATCATTGAATTCTTTGCTAATAAAAATCTCTAATTGCATATAAACTTCCTTATTAATAACATATATTTGTTTGATTTTTCCAAATACAAGGAATTCAGTATTCATTTTCAAATATAAAATGAATTCAAGCTTATAGGTATAACCGTATTTACATTCAAATTTATTTGTTGAAAATATTTCAGGCATGCTATTTTGATCAAAGATACTAGAAAAAAAGTTTTGAGTGTTTAAGTCGAAGTCTTTAAAGTTTTGGTTGTATAATTTGTGAAAAATAAATTCATTATCGAATGTAATGCTTTCCCACGTAATACTCATTTTTCTCTGATATCTATTAGCAAGCGTTTTACATATATTTTTGTAATTATTTATTATCGAAACATCTTTGATAAATTCACGATGCTTAGATTCGTATCTCATGGCCCACATATGAACCAGTGGTCCCATTTTATACACAACAGAAGGATAGTGGGTCAAGAAGTGGTGTTTTGGAAGCAGGTTTTCTTTATAATCATCGACAATACATTTCAAATGCATTGTTATATTAGTCTTTAGATCTTCTATATGTTCTTTTTTAACAGAAGTAGATAAGGTTAGTTTAATAATACGAATTAGAGAGATAACCCCATTCCAAAATTGTGGCAAAACGTCATAAAAGTTGTAGAATATTAATGGGAAGTGTAAAATTAGGCATAAATTTTGAGAAGCCGATAGCCCTATGGAAGTGCGGCCTTTTTTTTTTCAAGAGTTATTTTTTGGGGAATACAGGTAGATTGTAAGTGGCCAAAACCAAAATATTTTATTTTATCATTTATTTCGGAAACCAAAAGGTATTTGCCTTCTGTGAGCTTTTGAAAGAATAGTTTTAAAATAAAAGGAACAGCGCCTTCCAAAATATCGTGCATGACATCAACATTGAGACTTTCAAAAATTTTATAGTGCGATAATTTATTAATTTCAGAAGTATTTTTGATTCCCTTGGTTATTTTGGGATCTAAAAATGACATGGTGGACAATATTTCATCGTATTCTGCTTGAGTTCTCAAAAGCGTATCATTTTCTATGAATGTCTGTTTAGCTTCTTCACGATGAATTTTACAAAACCTGCAATAATAATCCGCTCTAAAGGATGTTACAAAGCCAAAACAAATATTTCCCCCTAAATTGTCATGAACAACCGATATCAAGGTACCTTTTATGAACGAATCATCTACTTTCACGCCAATTTTTTCGAGTGCTCGAATATCATTCACAAGGGGATACAATACCTGATTAAAATCAATGTTTTTATTTTTAAGATCCCTACATGAGAAAAGTGCGATCAAATGAATATTGACGCACTTTGAATTGTATTGAAAAGGAAGATTTCTGATTGTGAAGTATAATGCACCAACTTTATGAATACCGGCTTTGCTTCCTAGAGGATTAGCAACTTCGAAGTCATCGTAAAAAATCTGTAGTTGTAAAGCGTTAGTTTCATTCTTAAAAAAATCTGAAACAGAAAAGTTCTGAGAACAACAAAAGCTTACAAGTGTGTTTTCATTGCAAACATGATTGTTTCTAAAATACAACTTCTTAAAAGATTGGTTTTTGAATAGGGTTTCTAACGTTGTCAGAATGGGCACTAGGCATGCGCTTATTTTACGATTTTCTGATTTTCGTTCGTGCCGCCCCCTGAAATCCTTCTAATGGTCATAAAAACAAATACTATGAAGTTTCACGGCGATCGGATAACGATAACCCGGCCCGCAAGAGAGGTCAAGGTCAAGTTGAGGTTTCAGGCAAAAAATAATGAAAAATTTTTTTAAACTTAATAAATAAGTCAAAGCATAATTTTATCTTATAGCAAATTGAAATGCCTTTCTAACAAGCTATAAATGTTTAAAATCGGGTAATTAATACGAATTCTATGAATTTTTCTTTTATCGACATTAGCAAAATTGCCGCAAAATGCTATTCTACTACATATGGTATTTTGCGGCAATTTTGCTAATGCCGTAAAAGAAAAATTCATAGAATTCGTATTAATTACCCGATTTTAAACATTTATAGCTTGTTAGAAAGGTATTTCAATTTGCTATAAGATAAAACTATGCTTTAACTTATTTAATTAAGTTTAAAAAAAATTTTCATTATTTTTTGCCTGAAACCTCAACTTGACCTTGACCTCTCTTGCGGGCCGGGTTATCGTTATCCGATCGCCGTGAAACTTCATAGTATTTGTTTTTATCACCATTAGAAGGATTTCAGGGGGCGGCACGAACGAAAATCAGAAAATCGTAAAATAAGCGCATGCCTAATGGGCACGTACTGGAATGTGGATTGAACGAAGTGTTTAGTAGGGTATAATTTTTTTTTTTTTTTCTTGATAGACCAATGGCCTCCTAAAGTCTTGACGATTGGGGAAATATAAAATTCTGCCTTCCTACATTCTTTTTCTCTTCTGAATTTAGTGGAATATTGCTTGAAGTCTTCAGACAATATATTGCAAAAATTTAAACAGTTTTGCTTAAAGCGAATCTCGTTGATTTTAGGATTTTTTTCTAAAAGATAACTTTCAAACTTCTCAAAACTCTTTTTCCATAGAGTTTCAAATGTTGTAAGCATTAAGCTTATATTTGTTTCCGAAATGCCGCACGATATAAAAGTTTTTAGCAGTGATGAAGCCACTGAGAATTCCTCGAAATTTTCAGTTGAACGTAAGTCGAAAGATGAATTATCATTATTAATGAAAACACTCAAAGTGTTTTCATTTCTATTAGTTGCAATTTGATCGATGTTTATTTTTTTTGCTGCAATATCGCTTTGTATTTCTAAAGGAACGCAAGATGCAGAATGTCTTCTTAATGAACTAAATGTACAGAATATTTTTTTACATGCTTTAGATGAAACACATCTTAGCTTTAAACAATGAACCTCTGCTAAAAAGTGTTCATTTTTTAAATGATATATCACGAAAGAGACTGTATCGAATTCTCTATCACATAGAAAGCAAAAGTTTTTCATTATTAGGCGCAATTGATTCGTTCCCTGAACTTGTTTTCAAACTTGGAGTTAATTTCGATAAGCCTAGTGCTTAGCTTCTTTTTGTCTTCAATTTTATAAATAAATTTGGCAAAGAAATGCAAGAGGCTTACCAGAGTTGCATCAAATTCTATGTTGAATACATAAAAACACTTAAAGTATAGGTCAAATACATCAATGAACTTAAATTCACTAGGAACATTTATCACCTTCCCATCAAAAGATAGAAAATATTGATGTAAGCTAGTTTTACTATTTCCAACTGCAATAATGGTCGGTTGGCTAGATCCAGTTTTATAATTTACTGTAGGCGTATTGAGCTAAAAAGAGAATAAAATGTTTTTTTACTGAATCTTATATAGATCAATTTAGAGTAAAGTACATTTTCAAATGATATTAAGTTATCTGCAGATTTTTGAAAAGTCACTTTCTTATGCGCAATGTTGGAACAAGGCAAAAGTTTTAATAACTTCAAAAAAGGCAACACATCGGAAGCCCCCCACTTCCCCCACTTGCTTCACTATAAATTTCATCCATGCAACTTTCGTATTTACTCCAGTTTTCCAAAAGTCTTTTAGAAATGGCCTCTCCATATCGCAATGTAAAGTCGAATGCAATCTGTAAAAAATACATGTTTAAACAACACAAGTGAAGACTTTTAGCATTACCAATGAAGAATCATATAAAAATATTGGAAAACACTCTAGAACATTTGTTTCTGTAGCGCAAAACTTAATTCTAGCATTCAGTGTTTCTCGCAGTTTAGTTTTGGCTTCCTTTAAACCTTCTGGAATACTACAATTTTTAAAAAAGTACAAATCTTCTTGGGTAAGTTCGTCGTTTTCTTCGTTCTCTACTTCTTCTGATAACAATTTTCGCTTTTTGTTGCTTGTGTTGCCAAGTTTCGTAAGTTTTGAATTTAAATTTTTTAACTTTGCAACCAAATAACCGCTGTTAAATTCCGGATTATAAAACAGATCCTGAAATAAGTTTTTAAGAAAAAAATAAAAAAACTATTTCAAAATAATTTGAATAAACCATAAATAATCAAACGTTATATCCTGCAGGCTTTAAAGAAAAAATGGTCAACATACTTATTATACTTACAATGCCACCAAACTTGCTTTTTGACACCTTAAAAGCTGGAAAGAGATGTATTATTGACTCAGCCAATGCAACTTTTTCTTCACGCTTGGGATAATTTCCGCAGAGTTTGCGTAAAAAATTTGTGCATTCACGCACCAAACAACGCCTGGAATTGTCACTTAGGAAATTGTTGGTCTGATATTCTTTCAAGATACATGAATAATCCCCATTTTGAAGATAATTTTCGAGGGCCTTCAAAAAATCATTTTATAGGAACAATTAACTATTTGAAATAACAAGCTTACCTTGCTGTTTAACACCGATTCTACTTCGGTAGGAATCGACTGTGCGGAATCTTTTTCAAAACAAATTTCCACATAAAAGCAACTACAATTTTTGTATTGTTGCAAAATGTCTAAAAAATAGTCAACACAAATTGCGGCACCGTCGCGATCTGTCAGTAAAATAGCACTCTCGGTTATAATATTCAGCTGTTGTAAAACTGAAACAAATAACACATTCGGTAAAATTTTTCAACTTTATACAAAGAAAAACTGATTAATGTGCAATTATTTTATTTACTTGAATTAAGTATTTCATCAATGTTAAATTCTCCACTTTCCGGCTCCGCAATTTTGACGAATTGCACTTTATTGTAAACTTTTACTTTTATAAACATTTTTATTTAAACATAAACGCAATTCCTTATTTATGAAATTTAATTTTAATTTTATTTTTTTGACATTTGTTTCACAGTACATTTGTTAAAATTGTGAGATATACGTATTTTAATACCTTGTTGGCATTATTATCAAACAAAAAGTTTTAAAATTGAAAACGAGAGAGAATTTTAATACCTTAATGGCATTAGTTTCAAACCAAAAGTATTAAAATTGGTGCAGAGAATATTTTAATACTTTTCTTGGATTTATTTTAAAACTAAAAATGATTAGTTTTTTGAATTCAAAGCGTTAAAAAAGATTGTTTTTAAGACACTTTGGTATTAAAAAATTTAAAAAACTAAATGGTTTAAAAGTAATTATTTTTTGTGTTAAAATTAAAACCTACCGGAATAAATTACAAACTTTTTTGGAATAAATTTTGAATTTAATACCAAAACAGTTTAAAATCAATTCCAAATGGAATCAAAAGTAAACTATCAGTTTTTACTGTGTAGTTGTTATCGTAATCGGACGTTGTGTGGTTGTTGGTAACGGATGTTTCGGTGTTAGGGGAACTGATGCTATTGTGGTATAGTTTTTCAATGTGGTATGGTCGCATATCTCCGATTTGGGAAAGAACCTGCGAACGTCACTGCTTTTGTCCTGTCGGAAAACATGGAAAACCAGAGATGTGTTGCGTTCATGGACCAAACAAAATTTTTCCGATGTCAGTTGAACAAAACGTAAGTCGCGTGTGGTTGATTTTTTTTTCCGGATTTTTTGCAAAAAAATTTTGTTAAGAAAAAGTTGCTTTTTGGTGAAGTTTTATTTATATTCAATAAAGGTAAGTGCTAAGTATTGCGAAATAATTGTTTAACTGTGTAAATTCACAAAGTTTCCCATTTTATTTTAGAATTTTGTAATTTCTGAAAATTGGCCAGTGTGGTATAGTCGGGTTTCGCTAATGTGGTATATGAATATTACGTGATATTCTTAACATTATTTGATGGCTGTTTATTTTTTAATAAGAACTATGAGTTTGAGAACCAATGTTAATGTTATTATGAACTTATTTCATAGCTTTCAAACTTTATATTTGGTTGTATGGTTAAGTATACCACATTACCCTACTTATATGTACCACATTATCCACCCACTTTACAAGCACTGATCAGTGTATATACCACATTCCGCCACCATATGTACCACATTACCTGCCAACTTTTTGAAAACAGCTTTTTTGACTTTTTTCAGATTTTGCCCAATATTTTTTTTTATTGAAGTTGCACACATTTTATTGAAATATATTCTATAGCCAATACTTCAATGATCAGCATAAACAAATTTGGCTGAAATTGATCTAACAGTTCTTTTTCAAACTCTACCTAAACATTACCTATACCACAATAGCATCAGTTCCCCTACTAAAGTCGTAGTCGTTTGCACTGGTGGTTGATTACTCACACAAAATGGCGGATATTGTGTCGGCAAATAAAAACACTCTACCGGAGCAACATAATCATTACAGGAGACACAAACCTGCCTATCAAAGTGAAAATAAAAATCGGTATCACAGTAAACAATTACGGGGCTATGGATGCCAAGGCAGATAATAAAAGATGATGGATTTTCATAATTAGGCCAGTATCTTGCTAGATCTTCGGACTCGCAATCGGGTATAAGCCTATAATCGTACTTTTTGACCTTGTTACAATCAGCGACAACATTTTGATGGAGATGAAGCAAAATGAATAGAGTTAACAAAAGCGATATGGCTGCAAAAAAAAAAAAAAAAAAATATTGAAAAAACATTTTTGATTGGCAGATTAGTCCCTTCGTATTAAGTTCTCCAGAATATACAAAAATAAGGGTAGCAGTATTGTCGAAAAAGAGCAATGTAATGCAGAGATAAGAACCCGAGGAGAATATGATTTAGAAGTGATTTGCATAGAATAGGCTTTGTCAAAAATGAGAACAGAAATAAAGTTTGAATTTTACTAAGAATTCCTATTGAAGCGTGAGCAAACTTTCAAGTTCATTTGTCTCTTCGAAATAACCCATAGCTCAGGCAGGCGTGTCTACACGTATTCGCCGAAAATAATTCAATTCAAAAATGTTTTGGGATGCTCAAAATGTTTATTTATTGAATTAATTGTTTGTCATATCATTTAGACCAGATCAGGATATGGATATACTGTTGGTGGTTCAATTGGTATGTATGGCGGTGTTGGTGGTGGTGTAGGCACTGTTGGTATATTCGGATTTGGTGGCGTTGGTGGTTGCGGTATAATTGTTGATGTTGTTGTTGGTCTAGGTGTTGTTGTTGGTCTAGGTGTTGTTGTTGTTGTTGGTCTAGGTGTTGTTGTTGTTGTTGTTGACTGTGTTGTTGTTGTCCACACTGCTGTTGTTGTTGTGGTTGTTGGTCTAGGCGTTGTTGTTGTACATGGTGTAGTTCTTGGAGAATTTGGTGTGGCCAAAGTAGTGGTTGTGGTTGATCTAGTTGTTATCGTAATCGGACGTTGTGTGGTTGTTGGTAACGGATGTTTCGGTGTTACTAAAGTCGTAGTCGTTTGCACTGGTGGTTGATTACTCACACAAAATGGCGGATATTGTGTCGGCAAATAAAAACACTCTACCGGAGCAACATAATCATTACAGGAGACACAAACCTGTCTATCAAAGTGAAAATAAAAATCGGTATCACAGTAAACAATTACGGGGCTATGGATGCCAAGGCAGATAATAAAAGATGATGGATTTTCATAATTGGGCCAGTATTTTGCTAGATCTTCGGACTCGCAATCGGGTATAAGCCTATAATCGTACTTTTTGACCTTGTTACAATCAGCGGCAACATTTTGATGGAGATGAAGCAAAATGAATAGAGTTAACAAAAGCGATATGGCTGCAAAAAAAAAAAAAAAAAAATAGAAAAATATTGAAAAAACAATTTTGATTGGCAGATTAGTCCCTTCGTATTAAGTTCTCCAGAATATACAAAAATAAGGGTAGCAGTATTGTCGAAAAAGAGCAATGTAATGCAGATAAGAACCCAAGGAGAATATGATTTAAAAGTGATTTGCATAGAATAGGCTTTGTCAAAAATGAGAACAGAAATAAAGTTTGAATTTTACTAAGAATTCCTATTGAAGCGTGAGCAAACTTTCAAATTCACTTGTCTCTTCGAAATAACCCATAGCTCAGGCAGGCGTGTCTACACGTATTCGCCGAAAATAATTCAATTCAAAAATGTTTTGGGATGCTCAAAATGTTTATTTATTGAATTAATTGTTTGTCATATCATTTAGACCAGATCAGGATATGGATATACTGTTGGTGGTTCAATTGGTATATCTGGCGGTGTTGGCATTGGTGTAGGCACTGTTGGTATATTCGGATTTGGTGGCGTTGGTGGTTGCGGTATAATTGTTGATGTTGTTGTTGGTCTAGGTGTTGTTGTTGTTGTTGGTCTAGGTGTTGTTGTTGTTGTTGTTGTTGACTGTGTTGTTGTTGTCCACACTGCTGTTGTAGTTGTGGTTGTTGGTCTAGGCGTTGTTGTTGTTGTTGTTGGTCTAGATGTTGTTGTAGTTCTTGGAGAGTTTGGTGTGGCCAAAGTAGTGGATCTGGTTGATTGCGTTGTTGTCGTATACGGTCTTGTTGTTGTTGTTAATAACGGATGTTTTGGTGTTACTAAAGTCGTAGTTGTTTGCACTGGTATTTGATTACTCACACAAAATGGCGGATATTGTGTCGGCAAATAAAAACACTCTACCGGAGCAACATAATCATTACAGGAGACACAAACCTGTCTATCAAAGTGAAAATAAAAATCGGTATCACAGTAAACAATTACGGGGCTATGGATGCCAAGGCAGATAATAAAAGATGATGGATTTTCATAATTGGGCCAGTATTTTGCTAGATCTTCGGACTCGCAATCGGGTATAAGCCTATAGTCGTACTTTTTGACCTTGTTACAATCAGCGGCAACATTTTGGTGGAGATGAAGCGAAATTAATAGAGTTAACAAAAGCGATATGGCTGCAAAAAAAAAAAAAAAAAAAAATAGAAAAATCTTGAAAAAACAATTTTGATTGATAGAGGAGTTATATCGCGGCAAACGCTATGTACAAATTTCTTTCGGGCAAATCCTACTCAAGTTGGTTTCATGAAAATTCGTCCAATGCATGAAGAAGTTATTTTATGTTTTTATTGAAAAAATTCCAAGATCCAAATTATCGAATGTGATTATAAATTTATTATTATTATTTTTTTTTTACTAAACAATATTTTTATGCAATTCATTAGCAATAATATAATCGTTGCCATCTGTCATTATTGCTAATTACGCTGATGGTATTGGTGGCACTGTTGGTGGCTCAACTTCTACAACTGGTGGTGTTGCTGCTGGTGTCGGTGGCTGCGGTACACCCGGATCTACTGTTGATGGTGATGGTGACGGTGGTGGTGGAATATCATTTGGATCTGTCGGCAGCTGAGTTGGTGGTGTAGGTCCTGGTGCAGCTGTTGTTGTTGTTACTGTTGATGCTGTCGATGCTGTTGATACTGTTGATGCCTTTGTTGTCGTTGTTTTTGTTGTCGTTGGAGTTGTCGCTGGAGTTGTTGAATCTGGATAAAGTGGTGTAGGGAAACCACTGGTTGTTGCAGTCACCGTTCCTGTTGTTACTTCACCTGGTGCTGAAGTTGGTGTTGGATTTGAGCTGCTCACACAATTTGGTGTCTTCTCTGTTGGCAACGATTCACACTCTCTCGGTGGAATATATTGCGCACATGAGACACAGGCTTGCAGAACAAAGCAAAAATATTGACTTTTCGGACAATCCATAAGTGCGGAGTTTTGTGCCCCAACGCCATTACATCTATAATACGAAGTCGGACTTTCATAATTGGGCCATTTAATAGCTAAATCGTCTTGGCCGCAGTCTGGTATGAAAGTGGTATTGGACTGCTGATAACTGTTACAATCAGCGGCAACATATTGAAGACGCAGCGTTATGAGTAAAGTTAACAAAAGCGCAAGTACTGAAAAATATCGGAACAATGGAAAATATAACGAAAAATGAATATATCATTAACAAGAATTTGATCTTATCATCCAAGAAAAGCATTAAAAAATGTTTGATCTTAAAGCTAAATCAATCAATAGGCGAAAGAAATTTAAAATGAAAAATTCCACTAATAAAAAAAATGCTTTAAAGGTTGAAGGTTTGCCTGCTGCTAATTGCAAGACTTTTTCGAATTTTATAAGAATTTTCGATAATTTTTCATCTTTTAACAAATGTTATAATACGTTCTTTTGGAGTTTTGATCTTCGTTACTTTTCAATATTTTCCATGTTTATATTTTTTTCTTTTTTTATCACTCTGCAAATCGATTCTTATCCAACTATATCAATTTTTTTGATACATTCGGCGCTTTCCGGGCCTTGTTGATTTCTTCCATGCCATTCGATGCTTCTTAGATATTTCAACGTTTTTCGATATTATTTACTTTTGCTTGGACCAGAGCTCGACAGAAATTATTCCTTTGGAATTTAAAATTCTTAAGCTCCGTCAAATTTGTTAAACTGGAGTTCGAGATCAGCATTTGCAGTTCCGAAAGTTGGATCAATAAGTAAAGTTAACCAGGCTCGTGCTTAAACGGGTCTAGCCTAAAATTTGCGAGAAAAACCCGCACGAAATAGAACGTAAAAACCCGACAAAGAACGGATGAAGTTCTTCAAATTAAAATTTCTTTCCACCAAAATTTTTTACACTTAAAAATACTTTTGAATTTTTTTTAAAAAAACCCCTTCGATTTTTTTTAAAAGTACTTTAAATTAAAGCATAATTTATAAACTTTAAAATGATGTATGACTCAAGATGGGATTCGGACGATAAATGGGAGTTTTTGGCTTTTGAACGCCCGCGGAAGGCAAAAATCTTTTTAACTCAAGAGGAAAGCATCTTACGAAAAAAGTGTACTAGGCATAAAATGCTTAGAATCATCAAGGAAATAAGTGTGAAATTTTTGGAGAATGTTTTGGTAAGTTAAAAAAAAAACACCATGTATTTTAACAACAAATGGTACTAGAACCAAATCTTCCCGAATTGTTGTTCTTGCACACCGGATCTCCCATATTTCCAAATTTGAGCGAAATCGGAAAAAAATTTTAAGCTGGTACACTTGGCGTGGATTGCTTCATATATATTTATAACAAATGAAAGTGAACTACACTCATACAAGGTAGATTCTTACATATGTACACAAATGTCAAATGTAAAAAATGCTAAATTGCATCACAAGAATCAAAATAAAACAAAATTGTTGAAATTATGAAATAACTGACAAATGATTTCAACACACGTCATGCAACTAAATGTTTTCGAATACCCAAATTTCTTCGCGATATATCTACATTCTTCCCGACCTCACACAGTCGTTGCAAAGTGGCTTAGAATGCTATCCCAGCCAGTCATTAATCTTTCCTGGTTATTTTTAATAAAAAACTGGCTTGGCCAAACATTAAATACCCTGCACTCCAGTATTTTGAAAAGTTTGCTTGAACGGGAGGTTCCATGACCTCTTGTCCGAATTCACATAGCTTTTGCTCAGATCTTGCAATTAGTGTTCTCAGTTTCTGAGTGAAGTTTGGTTGGATTACCTCACAAAACGTTTCAGTATAGCGTTTTGAAGCGTTTGCTTATATGGGAGGTGTCACGCCCTCTTGCCCGAATTCGTCCAGTTTTTTCCTCAGAGCTTGCGCTTACAATTCGTAGTATTTATGTGTATTTTGGTCGCATTGTCGTGAAAAATACTCCTGAAGTTGCATTTTGGATATATATTTTGTGTGGGCGATAGGCGTGTCCGTTGACCGATTTTGCTCATTTTCAAAAAGTCGAGCTAACTTTGATGACGAAGGTAGTGTACCAAATTTAATCGAATGATTTTGGTCAATTTTCCCGTAAATTGTATTTTCACACATAGACACCCAGCCAGCTAGACAGACGAACATGGAATTATCGACTCAGGAGGAGATGCTGATCAAGAATATACACACTTTTCCATACCACGCCTCCTTTTCTGCGTTACAAACGGAAGAAGGACAAAGTGAATATACCTTGGGTGTAGTGTATAAAAATACCAGACTTTATGTTTTTGGCGTCGCTGATTCCAAAACTGGAAACTATTTTCTAAAAATCAAAATGGCGGACAATTTTTCAGAAAAATTACTAAACAATTACAAAATTGTAAATCGACATGATTGGCGTGTTGCCGATTCCAAATTCAGGATCAACTTTTTTGAAAAAAATGATTAAATCACAACACAACTAGGACTACGGGGGTTTTGGACGCCGCTCATTCTGAATTCAGGTTAAATCTTTATGAAAATAAAATGCTGGATCCAAAAATGGCGGTAAATTTTTTTAAAGAATGATTATATCACGACAAAATTGTGGCTAGGCAAGTTTTTGAGCTAACTGATTCCAAATTTTGGATAAAATTTTTCGATAACAAAATGGCGGACAATTTCCGACTATATTGAAGATGGGCGTTTTCTTATTCCGTTTCGGGGCTATATGGAAGGCAATATGCAACGAAAGCAAAATGAATAATTTAGCTGAAGTTTTACTACACCAAATGTGTGAAGAATTAAAGGTCGTATGAATATTCCCGATAGTCAATTTGAAAAGAAATGAAAGAAACATCAGACGGTACCCTCAAAGGTATTATTTTGAGGATAAAGAGTACTAGTTTGTGATAAATTAGCTAAGAAAAAATTACCAAAACTTTGCGCAGACTGTATCTAACCTCAAAAATAGCCAAAATAGAAATTTTTCCTGTATTTAACCTTGAAATAACTCAAAACCCTGCCGAAATGTTCTGGTTTCTGTGCAAAAAGTTATTTTAGAAATCAAACTCAGCTGCCCTGTAACAAAACCGTACAGGTCTGTGTAATTTATAAACAACGGAGATATCACAGCTTTTGGATAGCAATTTAAACAACCTCTGGTTCGTGATGAAGTTTGTTGCTCTATGATCGTTCTTTCTATTCTTTTTCTCAATTTAAAAGAATCACTGTGAATTAACTCTTTTGTACTTTTTTTTCGTATGATTCTTTCTGCAAAAACATTTTTTTTATATAAGAAAGATTATTGGATTTTTAAAATTTAAATCTTATTATCCGAAATTATCCGAAAAAAGTGAATCAAAACGATTTTAGAACATCTTTTTTACATCAAAGAACTTATGTCTTGTGGCGATTATTTGAAAGTACAAATATTCTTTAACAGAATTAAAGCGACATACTGATACTCGTATGATAAGTAAAAATGGTCCATTTGATCAATTTCACAGTCAGAGCATTACCAAATGTCTTTGAGGAGTTAGTGACAATATCGCAATTCCCAAAAATGTGTTTTTTTTTTTTACTTTAGAGTGCAAGCTTCAAGTTTTTATTTAAAACTCTTTGTCACTTCCGAGTATATGAGGCTATCAGAGCAACAGTGGCCTAACCTTCACTTTGTAAAAAAATAAAAGCACATAACTTGTGTCATCACAAGCACAAGTTATCTACTTTTGCTTTTTTAACGAAGTCCAGGTTAGCGCACTATTGCTCTGATAGCATTATTAGTAGTGTATCTTCTAAACTGTAGAACTCAGTTTCTTCTCCAAGCATATGGTTCTTAGCAACTTGAACTTGGCACTTGGGAAAACAAACTCCTAGATTGCTTTATTGGCCACTAAAATCGGAAATGTGGTCCTTTCGCTCTTACATACTATATTTTACGCACACACTTATATTACATCTTTTATAGGATGAGGAATTTTCCATCTCGAAAGTAACTTTTCTGGGTGGGATTTTGTAGTTTCTTTTTGTTTTTTTTTTGTTGTTTTAGTTTCAACTACCACTAAGCACTTTAATCCTTTGGAATGCATTGGTATTATTATTGTTTTTAAGTATACAAATATATATTTAAATTTACACTTTTCAAAATAATATTTATGTTATATAACGTTTAGTACCTCCTTTCATGTTGTCGTCGTTTGCTTTAACGCTTTTAAGGAAACACTGATCTAAACTTCATTTTTCAATCCGTTTTTATTCAATTTTGATGCCTAAAAATTTTCTCAGTATTTTTTAATCAACTTGTTCAGATTATACAAGAAAGCGTTTTTTTCAGAAATTTAACTTGTTCTCTATAAAACTAATCTATTTTATACATGGTAACATAACAACATGCACAATTCAAGATATGGCAAAGTACAAAATTCTTAATTAAATGATCATGAACCCGTTCGGGGTATGGTAGATGTGTTAGAAAAGTTGCAATTCTAAATGAAAATTAAAAATTAATCTTAACTAACAAGATATATGGGAACTTTTTTCAAAAGAAAAATGATAAGTCTAAATTTTATTTTTGGAATTGAAGACCAAAAAAATGTACACGTGAAGCGAAACTTTTTAGCAACGTAAAGAAATGATGAGTAGTTTTTCTTATACTGCTAGACCTTCAAAAATACTGATCCATTAACGAATATACACACTAGAGCGCATCACTCTTTCGAAATAATGGGAGAACCAAAAGTTGCAACGAAGATATTTTTGATGCAGGTCTCATAACCAAGACTGCATGCTTGGTCTGTATCAAAACTCCCAAAAAATTGGTAGTAATTCAGCTCAAACTTATAACGCTTATATGGGCGATTATTCTCACGAAGGAATATTATGTGGCTCACATAATTTTATATATTTTTGTGACAATATTTCATTGATTTATACTCAAAACTAAATGCTTAGATTGTTTCTAATATTAGCTCGATTTCAAAGATATTTCATACAAAAATTTTACTTTAAAGTGCCAAATCCTCAGTCTTCCGGCATGTCTTTTTTTCCGAAATCAGTGTTTTTTGTTCGTATTACGGCCAGTCAATTCCTCAGGCCCCTGGCAAGTATTTTCGTTAAAAATATGTACTTACATTTCGTAGGAAATTTTTATTATTGGGTCTATAACTTAACTCGTGTGGTTTGCTAAGAGATGGCGTTACTTGATTATTATTCCATCGTTCCAAGATTCCGAACATGCGTTAGAAAGCTACTGTCATTGTGAGTCTTTTTCAGTATATATCATACATTTGAAGCGTAAACAACAATTTTTTTTTTTTCACTCAAATATGTCGAACTTTGTGCCTACAAAAAGTGTTTTTGCGGGGAGTTCTTCTTCATTACTGTAATATGAAGAAAACTGCTGCCGAAAGTCATTTTTGCATTGGATCGTGACTGAGGATGAAAAATGGATCCATTACGACAACCCGAAACGCAAACATTCATATGTGAAGCCCGGACAACCAGGACCTTCCCAGCCTAAGGCAAATATCCATGGTGCCAAGGTAATGCTCTGTAATGCTCACAGGTGACCTCTATCGAACACAATTGATCCGTTTAAATAGAGCCATTGCCGAAAAACTACTGGAATATGCGAACAGACACGAAGTCATAATTTTTCAACATGAAAAAACTATTTGGAAAATATTGGATGGGAAGTTTTGGCTCACCCGCCTTATAGCCCGGACCTTGCCCCGTCCTTACGCTTCACTTCAGAACAGGATATCAGAAATTGTCTTGATTCATTTTTGACCTCAAAACTGGAGCAGTTCTTTAGGTGGAATCTATATGTTACCAGAAAGATGGGAAAAAGTAGTGGCTAACGATGGACAATACTTTGAATAATACTGTTGTACATGTTTTTCTTAAATCAACGTTCAAATTTTGAAAAAAAAAACCGCACGAATTAAGTTATAGACCCAATACATTTATAGTTTACAAATCCACAGCATTTGAATGTAGAAATAAATAATTTTTTCGTTGAACGTTATATAGACGATTTATTGACTAAAAAGTGAAAAAACCTCAGCCTCCTGGCCTCGGTTTTCTTGAAATATAAGGATCTAATTCTTGTTTTTAAGTATCAAAAATATTTGGGTTTTAACCAGCAGCGTGTAGTTGGTGTAGTTTTTTTGTAAGTAGTCCATAATGGACCACACCTAAAACTAGAATAAATTCACTTAAATTATCAATTCTATCAAAAATGGTTCAAATCTAATGCAAAGTCGGCTAATTATAACACAAATGCTCCAAATATATTGCATAATCCATCAATAGTATCAAAAGTGGTCCAATTGTGTATCGATTATACTCATAACATTACTGACTACATACTGTTTGGCAGTTCGTCGATTGAGAAGAAGAACAAACGATAGTTTATCGGTCTAGGTACTTGAGCTGCGTGGAGAGGCCCGGGTTCAAATCCTCCTTTCGGTGATTTTCGATTAAAATTTTTAAATTTCTATTAATTTGTACACAATTTGTCTGAAGAGCTTTCGGAATAGAAAATGAATCATTTGTCCAACATAGCCGAGGCATAAAATAACAAAAAATTAATAAAAAAATTTTCATCCACACTGAGATTCAAATCCGCAACACATTTCTCAGAAATATATAACAAACTCTTTAGCACATTCGGCTATGAAACTTTATGAAATTTTTGTATAAAATATGAATTTCAAATTAAATTTGTTGAAATTTATAAATAAAAAGAAAAAATTGGCCTTTTTCTGGTCCGAATGTAATGCATAAGGAGACATTTGACATTTTTTTAGTCCGATTGTAATGCATAAGGAGACAATTGGTTATGCTCAAAGACAAACAATGTAAAATGTAAATTAAACTTTATATGTGATGGGACCAGAACTTGGACTAGTCGGTTCCTTCCATGGAGTAGTTTGCAAACAAGTTTTGGAATAGTCCGTGGTCCTGCATGGATATTATTGGTGTAGGTGCTCAGCCTGCTTAGCTCATTTTTATTTTAAACGGCCATAATGTTCTTGCATATTACCTTTTTGACCGGGTCCTTTTAAAAAAGTACAAAAAAGACCAAAGCTGAACTTGGACTATTTGTCTAAGCTCAGATACCAAACAAATAATTTTGTGCCGGAAATAATGCATTTTTTTTGTGAGTAGTATCACCTATATCTCGCAAAACCTATTCTATTATGTAAATCATGTTCGATAGCTTTTTACTTTTTTTTAATTTCTGATAAAAAATTTTTGGCAAATTTTGAAATTAAAACATATTAAGGTCGTTTCGAAATTAAAACTAAATGAAATTCGACAAACTATTAGCTGTGGAAAGATGAACACGAGCACAAAAATATTGTGGAGTATATTTCGTACAGTTTATGGTCTATAACTCTCATACTCAAAAAAGGCGTTTTTGACTGGAATTGAAAAATATCCCAACTTTCTGGCACAAAAACGGAAGAAAACCACTAACCGATTTTGACGTTTGTAACCTTAAAAATTTTGATATTTATCACGCTCTTATATTATGTAGTGCACATAAAAGAATTTTAAGTGTTGGATGCAAAATACACTGTGAAACACAATTAACCAAAATTATACTTTTACAAAAAAAACTAATAAGGGTAGTATCTTTGGCCTGGCCAAAAACTAAATACCCTACACTGCATTTCAAGAATATTATTTAACACTTAGTTGATAAATACTATGCAATATTCTTGTACATACAAGTTTTTATTAAAATAAATTGTTTTAATTAATTGTTTTTTGTATAAGAACAAATTGCTTATATGGGGAGTGCCACGCCTTCTCCGAGCTTACCTAAATTTTGCGTAGAGCATGCATTTATTGTTCTGAGTGTTTAAGTAAAATTCGGTTAGGGTTTCTTAAAAAAATCTTTCAGTTTAGCATTTTCAAACTTTCGCTTATATGGGAGGTGCCACGCCCACTAGTCCTAATTTGCCTATTTTTTGTTCAGAGTTTGCAATTAACGCTCTTAGTACTGAAATTTGGTTGGATTATCTAAGAAAACACTTTCAGTATAGCATTTTGAAACTTTTGCTTATATGGGAGATGCCACGCCCTCTTGTCTGAGTTCGCTTAATTTTTTCTCAGTGCTTACATTTTTTGATTTGAGTGTTCAAGTGCAATTTGGTTGGGTTATCTCAAAAAACGCTTTCAGTATAACATTTTGAAACTTTTCTTTATATGGGAGGTGCCACGCCCTCTAGTCAGAATTCGCTTAGTTTTTGCTCAGAGCTTGTCCTTACTATTCTTAGTATTTATGTGTATTTTGTTTCTGTTATTGCAAATAATGCTCTTATTATTGCATTTTGAATATATTTTTTGTATTGGCGGTAGGCGTGTCCGTTGACCGATTTTGCTCATTTTCAATCTCCCGAGCTAACTTTTACGACGGAGGCAAAACACCAAATTTCATTGAAATATATTGTTCAGTTTTCCCAAAAAATGTATTTCCACACACACCCAGCCAGCCAGTCAGCCACCCTGCCAGCCAGCCAGACAGACGGACATGGCTATATCGACTCAGGAGGTGACGCTGATCAAGAATATATATACTTTTCCATACCTGCCACGCCTCCTTCTCTGCGTTACAAACGGAAGGACAAAGTGAATATACCCTGGGTGTAGGGTATAAAAACAGTATGTTGAAACTGTCATATCTCGCGCAAATTTCAACTGATTTCTATTCTGTAGACTACATCTAAAAGCTTTTGTCTTCTTCTTAAATCTCTTTGCAAAGATTTGTGTATATTTTAAAATAATAACACAAGAAGGTCGCTTTACAATCATATGCAATAGTTTTTAACAAATGTCGCACTCTAGCATTCAAGCTTTTAGCCTTGGAATAATGAGTTATAGCGCAAAAGCTGTTTTTGGAATCGAAGAATTTCAACTTCTTCAGGAAATTCCAGAGGGCAATTTTTTCACTTAAGAGCAATGAGAAAAAATGTAGTAAGGGGCTGTCCATAAACTCCGTGACGCTAAAATTCGCTATATTGAAGCCCCCCCCTCCCCTATGTGACGGTAGTTTCATTTGAAAAATAAATAAAATACACCAAGCGTAACACTTGCTCGAACCCCCCCTATGAGCGTCACGGAGTTTATGGACAGCCCCTAAATTAATCGCTTTCAAAGATTTGGGCTGAGTATGTATGTATGTATTCTCCTTTAACTCCTAGGAGGAGCATAGGGCCAAATTTGGGCTGAGTAACTAACAATAAAATCGTGATTTTTGAGATAAGTCAAATGAACTGTAAAAAACACTGATTTTTGTTGTAGACCTTCATTCAAGGGCTATCTTTTCGAGGATACCTATTTATCCAAACCAAATATGCAATTTTTGTTTTCAAACCTTTCTCTATGATTATTTGTGCTGCACTCATTTTTTTGAAATTTTCTGCACCCTAATACACATACGAAATTTAATTATCGTTGCATCTCTTTCTCACATACACAAAGATCTATGTAACGATTCGTTACCAGCGAAATGTGACGCAACCTTGAAATTATAGCATTCGCCAAAAACTTATCGCTACAAGAAATTGTTATCAATTTTTGCAAATAATTTTCAACTTTAATGAAACTTTGAAATTGTTGATTTAAGACAAAATTTACATACATACATATATGTATAAATATATATTTATATATAACAGTGGTGGATTCAGCGTTCGACTATTGGCGGCTTAAATTAAAAACATTCTAATAGTTTTGTCATTTTAACCGTTGATCCGCCAGTGTTATACATATAGTTTCATTATCATTAGTCGCTACTGGACTATTATTGGTGGTTCGGCTGGTGCAGTCGGTGGCGTAGGTGCTGCTGTTGGTGGTGCTGGTATATCAGGATTTTGTGTCGTTGTCGATGCTTCTGGTGGTGGTGGAATACCAGTACCAGTTGTTGTTGTAGTTGCTGGTGTAGGTGGTGCAGGCAGTCCATTTGTTGTTGTTGTTATTGGTGCAGCTGTTGTTGTTGTTGTCGTTGTTGTTGTTGTTGTCGTCGTTGACGTTGATGATGATGTATCTGATGGCACATTAGGTGTTGGTAGTGTTCCTGGTGTTGTTACTGGCGGAGCAGGAGTTGTTAGTGGAGTTGTTCCAGGTGCTGGCGATGGAGTAGTACTGCTCCCGCTCATTGGTGTACAATCTGGTTTATTTTCTGTTGGCAATCTTGAGCATTCTACTGGTGGTAAATAATGACTGCAACTACCGCATGATTGGAGGACATAACAGAAATAATTTCCATCGGCACACTTCATTTGCATTGGTTTACCAATTCCATTGCATTTATAATACGAAGTGGGATCCTCATAGTTTGGCCAATCAATTATAAGATCATCGGCATCACAAGCTGGTATAAAGTTTGTGTCGTACTGCACGTAGTTTGGACATTGTGCAGTAATGCTTTGTAGCTGCAGGGCTGAGAGTAAAATTGTTACAAGCGCAAGTTCTAGAAATATAAATAGACAGATATCGTCAATATATATATTATAGAGGGTGTAATGAATGAGGTTACGAAGCTTCTTGAAGGCGATAGAGGAGGCCTAGATTTACAAAAAATTGCACCTGTGGAGGGTTCTAAAATGCACCCCTGAGGAATTATAGGGAAAAAACTGAAAAAAGTTTATTTGGTCACCAGAACGGTTTAGAAAAACCGTTTTTATGGGATACTTTTAGCTAATTGTAAAAGTTTTGTGTGTATTTGGTTTATGGAATTCAGAAGGACTTCGCAAAGTTCTGGACGTTTACAGTTTAGATTCCTCCAGTGGTCAAAATTCGACTACAAATGTATTGAATAATTTTGGTACTTTTTGGGTAGTTTAAGTACATTTTGTGCAGTTTGATACGAAATAGAAAGGCTCATTAATCATCCCAGGTAAAATTCAAGCGAAATATAATTAAAACAAAAGACATGAAGTTAATGCTATGCTTTTTGTCTTTCTCTTTGTGCTTTATCCTTTTCTCGGCTCTGTGTGATCGTATATTTTGT
Organism: Calliopum simillimum; assembly: GCA_951812925.1. Classification (NCBI taxonomy): domain Eukaryota; kingdom Metazoa; phylum Arthropoda; class Insecta; order Diptera; family Lauxaniidae; genus Calliopum; species Calliopum simillimum. Next base: position 108,337,613 of record OX638368.1, read on the forward strand.
TGTTGTTAAAATTAAAATTTTTTTTTAATTTTACCTGGCTTGAAGTCAAAATATTAACATAATTTAAAATTTGTGCACATCTACACACAAATACTTTTTAAATGGTGTATAATTTAAAGTCGTAACCCATTTCTAACATACATAGTAAAAAAAGATGGACAAGTTTTTGTATTGCGTATTGATATAAAGATTCCCTACTTTTAGACTTTAGCAGCCATTTGATTATGAAAGAGTTCATATTAACATTTGACATACCAATTTTTTGATTTGAGGTCAGAAAAAAATTCTTATAAAGCTCATACAATTAGCTAAAAGTATTCCATAATAAAGGTTTCTCTCAAGGAATTTATTTTTTTCTAAAATGAGTCGGATAGTCAGTTTTTTCCCTATAATTCCTCAGTTTGCCACTACAGTCAGAAACCATCCTCTTCCCAGAAAATTACTCCCGACTACCCACTTGCTAGCTTTTGGTTTTCTAGCATAAATGTTACGCTTATTCTCAGCTTTCTTTTCTTAAAATGCTCAGTCTTCGGGAACGTACCTACTCGTGCCATAAATTCTGTTACAAACTAAGTGTACTGTAAAAATTAAAGAAACGAGTTTTCAAATTATTTTGCAATTTTTTTTTTTTTTTTTAATATAAAAATACAAAATATTATTCAAAATTATGGTCTTTTGCTTTGATATAGGCTCTTAAAAGGTCTGGCCATAGCGTCTGTGTATAGCGGCACGATGAAAAAATTTTTACAATGGAGGACGTTTTAAAGGAACAAAATGACAAAATCTATGCTAGAAAATCACAGGAAGCAAAAACTACAGTACCCAGGTTCAGAGAGGTCATCATCCTGCATGCGTCATGGTTTGGTGGGCAATAGCGTTCAAAGACGTCATATAACTGTATTTTTGTGAAAAAGGTGTGAAAACTGGAGTGAAAGTGAACCAACAAGATGTCTTGGTAGGTGTTGTAAAATTTAACAACTTAACTCTTCAACACTGGGTCTTTCAACAAGACTCTGCACCAGGTCATAAAGCTAAAACAATGCAAGAGTGATTGCGCCAGAATATTCCAGCTTTTATTTCTGCTGAAGATTGGCCCTCAGGAAGCCCAGACTTAAATTCTCTTGATTAAAGTTATGGTCGGAGTTAAAAGTTCGCCACCAAAATTTAGAAAGTCTCAAGAAAATAATTTAAAAACTCGTTTCTTTAATTTTTACAGCATACTAAGTGTATAACAGAACTTATGGCACGACTAGATAGATCTGAACTCATAAGCTCCTACTTTCAGGGGTCTTTTTCACTTTTTTTGTATTGAAAGATTCGAAATTTTTTTTTAAGTTGATACCAGCTTTATATTCCCATATGCCATCATGCTCAGTACGTCTGTTACCAACTAGCACATGTTTTCGTAGGTTCTTATCCCGTTGCACAATGGTATGGCTTCAAAAATGTTTTGGTAAAAATAGAAGCAAGGCTCTCACAATAATGAAATTCTGCATGCTCAATAAAATAAAGCTATATAATTAAGAAATATTCTAAAAATGGGCGCGATACGTCAACGGACACGACCATCTCCCATAGAAATTTAACTAAAATTCTTTATTCCTAAAGGTGCGGAATGGAACACGTTATTTCCATATACAATTACTAACATTGCAAACTTTTATTGAAAATCACATGATATTTTTCAGAAAATTTCTAAATTGCATGATTAGCTTGAAAGAAACTTTTTTTTGGCTTAAATTGAAAGAGTAGATTCTTATCTTTAATTTTTGTATAGTTAGAAGACATAGCTTGACGTAGGTACCTTAGAAATTTTCAGAGGAAACCTGCAAACGCTTCATTTCAAAGAGATATTTTAATTTGCGCATATCTTTAAGGGATCAGTAGGGTAATCTTTTTTCAAAAAATCGATTTTTTTTTTGCATTTTCTGTTCCTTTATACCCTTAGAATTAATGTAGAAACCCACTAAATGCCCTTTCCACAATCAATGCAGGAACAGGTGCAAGTGAAACAGTTAGTTGAAATTTCATAAGTTAGATCAGAGCAGAAAATTCTCAAAACACACTTTTTTTTACTGGCCGACATGATTCCGGCTTGCTTGACCGATTTGCCGATTTGCTTGAATTTTTTTTTAAATATTCACGAAACGCCTGGCTATCGTCCCTACCAAAAAAATCATTTTTTATTAATTATTGGCAATGTTATGACAAAATATATGTTAAAAAACATAGGGAAAAAACGAAATAAAAAAAAAAGTTGATAACTTTTTTATTTATTAACATTTTTTACCTGATTCTGGTAGGGACGATAACCATTTATGTACTTTTTGAGAATAAATTGAGTTTTTATGTTTCAGATGATCCAAACATGAGAAATCGCGCCGGCCAGTGAAAACCAGTATTTCATTCACCCAGCCATTTCTCCGACAGATGTCATCAAAAAATTCCAAAAAAATTTTTTTATACACTTTACAATATACCTCATTACATGTAAAAAAGGTTTCATTGTAGAATAAAAATTTCAATAAAAAAAAATGTATCAAAAAACAGGCCAGATTACCCTACTGATCCCTTAAAAACATTTATGTAATCCAAATAATTTTTTCTTTACATTAATAACAAAAAAAAAATTCAATAAAAATGTAATACAAATGTCTCTAACAAAAATAATTAAGAGAAATACACCACTGACTTGCATGAAAAAATTTCACATGTGGGTACAATCCTTAAGTGACTTTGGTTCTTTTTTTCGAAGTAAAAATATGACTTTTTAGAAAAAGTATTAACGGCACCATCTATAAAACTGCATCATTAGCCTTCGGCCTTCACCAGAAATTTTCTCCTTCTTTGAATTACATGTTTTCTGCTTGTATTTCTCTTTGTAAATTTTTGTAAACTTTTTAAAAAAAGTTTATTTGTAAAATTTTTTTTTTTTTTTTTTTTTTTTTGCTTGTCGGTGTCGGTGGAACTTAATCCGTTAGGGGAAACGCAGATATGCTGTCTTGAATTTTATTCTTACGTAATTTGAGTTAAGATTCTGCCTTGCAACTTAAACTTCTACAAGATTTTTTGAACATTTCTTAGCAACTATCACTATTTAAGATTTTATAAATTTTTGCCAAAACACTTGATGCGATTCTCGTAAAATGTTCTTTTTTCTAATTCACACAAACAAAAATTAATTCTATAAATTTAATTAAATCGAGAGCAAAAAAACCTTTTTCAATAACACTTTCTTTTATCCATTTAAAAAAAACTTTTCACTTAATCCTTTATTTTTTTATCAGAAGAACTATGCCTTTTTTTCAATATATGTGGTAAAATTTGATAAAACTTATACCTCGTTTCATGTTGTCGTTACTGCAGCGCTATTCGTAAATCACTAAATTAAATCCGTATTAAGTTTTTATTAAATATTAAATAACTATGACTGACCATTTAATATCTCGACATTTTGTAATTGATACGTTTAGATTAAAACTAAAATAAAACATATCATACACATGTAATCTTCCAAAGGTTTCATATTCTTGGAAAAAGCTATCAATATCCGCGGTTGTCAGTTATGAAGACAAGCCAAGATATGACCAGTCAAAAATATTTTTAAATAATCTTGAAACATAATCTACAGACCTGTTCCGTTAAAAACACACAGATATGAAGTGGAAAATACATAATATGTACATAATCTGAAAACCACATAAGTCTTAAAATTCAATTTAGATTATAATTTTAATAAAACTTGTAGGTGTACTAAACTCTTTTGCAAAACAACTGGGAAAAAAGATGGTTAACTAGCCAGGCATGCAAGTTATAACATATGGAGCAAAAGTTATGTCATAATATTAATGTGTTCCATCATTTTGCAAAAGGCGTTAAATGTCATTATACTTTAATATTTCATATTATACAGATATTTAGATATTTATGTAGATATTTACCGAATTATTTGGCAACAAGATGCTAAATGTTTCACGATCAACAATTTTAAATGCCGTAAAACTCAAGAAGTGATCATTTCACCGACATCATTTTCACTTTATACCATAATGTGAACTTTTTGTGGAAACAGCTAAATTTTCATCATATCTTACAAGATGGCAACCAATTCACATTATGACATTACTTTAGCTTACCATTGAAATTATAGGATTCCGGTTTTATACATTTTTGGATTATTTTTCATTATTCCGGAGGGAGAATTTTTTGTGTAAACGATCCTCATTGGTAGTTAAGACCTAAATTCACAGTCATTAGTTGACCAATTAGTGAAATAAAATGGTGACAAGTGTTTAACTAATGTTAAAAATTCATAGTGTTTTGGCTAGCTTAAACAAATAACACGAGATAAATATCGCAGCACGGCTTACCTTGTGGATTTCATGACAAGATCGGTTTTTTTGTTGCCGACGATCAACCACAATATTTTAAATTTCGTCAATATCTTCGTAGCTTTCGATATCAGAAATTCAGCATTAGCTGTTGGTTAACTAATGTTTAACCAATTGCATTTGAGGAGTTTAACTAATGGTTAACTAATAACTGTGAATCCGGGCCTAAGTGTGCCTTATCTGCAATGTGAAACCCATGTATCGTTTTGCTGGCACATTTAATCGGGTCCGCTTTAACCTCTTTTGCGAAAGATCTGCTATACTTAACCATCCCATATCAATTTTATCAAATAGCAGGGTTTTTATTCCTTCCAAATTTTGCCAAAAAAGCATGTTTTTTTGTCAAAACGAGGGTGAAAGGAGGATCAATATATCATTAAAACCACAGGGTGATAAATATTAAAAAGGAAATGAAAAACAACATTAATTTTACAGTTTATTACAATTATTGTCAAAAATAAATCTCTTTCGACGAGTAGAAATGGGTATGAATTAACTATGCGATTTACAAATCTCAGCACAGCTAAATCTCCGGTGGAAGCGCAGTATTAGCTTTCAAAGGATAGACTCAGACTTTTAAGAAACTACTGTACATTTGCAACACGTATAAATAATATAAAAATTCTTTCCAAAATCATATTGTTCAAATGATCATCTGATATATTGATGATTTCGTTTCGATTTATTTCGTTAAAATTCGTATTAGTTCGTTAAATATTCGTTAAAAACTTTTTAATATATTGGATACCAGAAAGCCAGTTTTATAAATACGACTTTTGTTTCGTTTTTGCTCAGATCGGAAATAATATTTGGTACATATTTATTTATTATTTTTTTGGAATCCTCAGTCCAGAAAGTGCTTGTACAATTTTGTGTGCATATGTGTGTGTATATGTTTGTGTATTTTTTGCGTACTAGTGTGTGTGTATAGGTACAGCAAAAGAATTTCGAACTTAAACTTTGATTTATATTAATTACAAATACAATTTAATTTTTCTTAACTTTCACTGGTACTTGGGGCATTTTCTTCTTTTGTGTTGAAGTTGGTGGCATTGGTGGAAGACCACCCTTTATGGGCACTGCTGGCGTTACCTTAATCAGAGTTGGTGTTGGAGCTGGTGTTGGTGGCATGGGTACAACTGGCTTGGCTGGTGGTTGAGGTACACCAGACGGTGGCTTTGCAACAATTGTTGGTGGCTGTGGTTGAGCTACTGATGGCGGTGATGGTGGAGGTGGGATCGCAACAGATGGTGGCACAGGTAATACTTGGCTAGGCGGTTGGTATTCATTCACACTTGGTGGTACAGGATAATCAACGGTTGGTGGTTGTGGCCCATTAGGTAGATGTGGTATATGTTGCCATGGAGGAATATTCGCCGCAGGCTTCGAATAATCAGGTGTATACGGTTTTGGAAGTGACAAAACATCGACTGCACCATTTTGATTGTGGTGAGGTTTATTATGCGTAGGTGTATGTGATGCCACAGCTGTTGGTAAGGCATCCAATGGTGGTGGTGGTATAAATTTATTGGGAGCTGTGCACATTTGCAGCACAAAACTGAATAATTCACCGGGTGTACAGGACAATTTCATTAGCATGCCACGTTCATGTTGACACACATAATATTCACCGTTATTTAAATAGCTCGGCCAGCGTATGCCCATTTCCGATTTCAAACATTGAAGATTATATTCCATGCGCGCCTGTGCAAAAGTCGCCAAAAAGAGTGTCGCGAGGGTCAGTGTAATCGCTAAAAAGGAAAGTTTTGAAAATTGTGTTACTTGAATGGAATATGGATGGGGTGTCTTACCTTTCATCTTTAACAAAGTTTTGGCGCTGCTATCTGCTTAATTTAGATGAAATTGATGAACTGATTGCTTTTTTATAATTTGTCTCATTATTTATAGTTACATATTTTTTCCTTTTGTTTAATTTCTGTTTTTCAACTAATTGATAGATAAGAAGATATCAAGCTGAATTCTACCAAGACCCGAATATTTCGATCGTGTGCAGATAAATTTTGTACATTTTTTACATTGTCACTGATAAGGCAAATATGATGTACCAGACTATTGAGTAAAATCTTTGGTAATGAACTTAATAAGAATATGTTAACATGAATATTAAATATGAGCCACGCCTACATTAGAAACACTAATTGACAAAACAAGCAGCTTGTCATTTTTTGAGACGGAACTAAATATACATACATATAGTATATACTTCATATATTTACTAAAAATAAAATAAAAAACTATACATTAAAACTTTCAATAATTCGCAAATAACTTAAAGTCAGAACATTTTTGACTTTGGGAAAGTACACTTCTCTAAAATGCAGAAATGTGGCTAAGGCAAGCACCGTGATAGAATGTTGTGATTAAGCTAAGCAATCTTACGAGTAACTTTAAATAATGTCGAATGCGTAATTGCAATCCGGGCAACTGATTTAGTGCATTGTCATTCGTTATCCTTCAAGTTGTCGTTGATAGTGAAAACTAACACATCACATATTGTCAAAATTATCGTTTTTGTTTTGATCGATTAGCTCTTTTTGACATTTAATGAATAAAAAAAAAATGAGGCATTTCTGATTCACAAAGTAAGTTTTCTGCTATTTGGCAAAAAGCAATACTTTTACTATTTTTTTAGTATTAGGATAAATAATAACCCTCAATGGCAGCTTTTTAGATCTCTTAAAATATTTTTTGTCATTTTTTCCAACCCCCAAAATCCACAAAAACACATTTTTTCTCATTTTTATTATTTTTTGGCTCGGTTTGTTCTAAATTTCAGCGAAATCTTAAATAAGGGGCTTGTTGAAAGATAGTTCCATTTCGAAAATTTTATAAACTCCAAAATGAATTTGGGACTCTTCCGAGCGATATCTTCAAGAAAGTCAAAAAAGTGACTTTCGAACGCCAACGCCAACATAGGAAATAAAAAAATTAACTCTTCGACGTCAAGATCTTTGCAACTTCTGCAAAGATCTAATACGTCAGTGACGAGCTTGAAAAACATCGATGTTCGCGACCATCAATGTTTTCGATTTTTCAAACAAATTCTTTAAGTTTGTGGGCAAAAGGAGGGAAACGAAAAAATGTTGTCGGTGTTTCTCATACAAAAACAAATCCATCGATAGTGGTGGCATAATATTGATTGTTGCTAAAATTTAAAAATATCGATAGTCCCATCGACTGTTTTCAAACTCTACAGTGAGCCACAATCTTGACCCCAATGGCTCGAATTTAAATTTTGAGACTTCGCCTGTCTAATGAGATGATTTCATGTCGTCCTCGACAAAGGGCATATAGTTACAAGGAAGTTTCTCAAGAAAATTTCTCTCATTTGCATTAAAATAAACAACTTCATTAGGGTTTCCAGAAGAAAATTTTGAGCATTCCTCAGAAAAAAAATCTAGTTTTGTCTGATTTTAATAAAAATATTTCTGTTTAACCTATAGTATGATTCATTTCTCTTATATAATTCTTTACCAAACAAAATATATCAATTGGCTAATCGAAATCGATTTGTTTGATTAATCACATCAAAGAGCAGAGGTTATGTTGATGTCATAAAAACTTTTCAATATATAGATATTGCGCTATCAACTACAAAGTTCAATAAATTCTTAACAATTTTTGTAATAACAAAAAAAAAAAAATATTATTGCGACACTTCCGGGAAGTACTGGAACATAGATAAAATCAGTATTTTTTTAGAAATAAGAAACAAATAAAAAATTAAAGCCAAACTAATTCTAGAGAATACATCAAATAGTTGTCTAAACTCGTGCTTCATATGTTAATATCCCAGCAAACATAATAATTTGAAAGGAGACACTTTTCTCTAATGGCTAAAGTTAGAAGACGACTCGAGAAACGTTAGAGAATCGTACGTAGCGTTTTTGATAAAATGGAAAATAATAAGTTCTCTTACCAAATTCAAAACTTTGTTCTCTAATAAGCTTCCAATTTTGTACTATAACATTGTGCTTAGCTGCATAAAAAATACAAATTTTGATTTAACACCGGACAGCAGATAAAGATAAATAAATTGTTTGCCTTTATTTGGCTAAATTGTTTCTTTAATCAATCTCAAATCAATTTCAAATGTTTTTTTCTAACGCAATTTTTCTATTTAAGCATGATTTGAGCTTTACACTGAAAATATCTAAGGCTATGTTTATGATTGAGCGTATTCTCATGAGGTCACGCGTAAGTTGCGTTTTCGCCAGCGTTATCGCTAGCCGCAAGCGACAGAGTATTTTTGATTTAGTGGAATTACAAGCTATAACACATATTAGACATTTGAAATTCCATGATTACCCCCAAAAAACTGAAAGAAGATGTCAAGAAAGTGAGCTGAGAATTTTTAAAAAAATTTTGAAGTTCATAGCCGTTTTATTCGAAATCTTGGCTTGATGCGGTTTTATTTTCTTACGACCTTAAAAATGCTCGGAATGACTCGTGCGATGTATCAAATTTTTCGTCTTAAATTGAGATTTAAAAAAATAATATCTTAAACATAAAATCAATTATATTATGGAAGTGGGGCAAGTCCAAAACAAGGAAAAAGTAATGTTATACACATTATATGTCATAATGACTGGTTTTTCGACAAAATAGAAATCAATTTTTTTCATTTTTGACAAAATTTCAGCCAAATTATATTATGACATTACTCGTTTTGGTCTTGCCACGCTTTCATAATAAACGGCTCATAGATTGTTTTTTTATATAAAGTTCCCACAAGTAAAGTATTTTCGAAATTTCATCCTTAGTAAATCTATAAAACTACATTTTGCATCAGACTTGTTGTTCCAGAGTCACCATGATTAACACTTTGCAACATATTAACCCATTTTATACTGTTTTTATGGTTCTCTTTGATCCATGTGTACTTGTGTAACTTGTCGCACGTAGCGATTCGCGTTGCGCTCGATCATAAATTAGCCTAATTTAGAAACCAAACATAAGTAGATAGATACGATAAAATAGTACTTGCTACTTTATTTCTCATAAATTTTACCAGAATTTCAAGTCAGAATAGTGACAACTTTACACCGAAATAAATTTCACCTTACTTTTTTAGTCAATTCAGAATATATGTTTGCTAGTAATTTTTATGAAAAAATTGGCGTGATATTCCTTACTGTATAGTTCAAACAACAAAAAAAAAATTAGCTGACCGGCGCTGGGGTACGAACCCTGTCCCTTCCGTATGATAGTCAGATACATATCCTCTGCGCTGCTTACGCATGTGATGTAGAACCAAAAAATTTTGTATATAAAGAAAATGTCTGTACAAAAATATAAATTTTTACTGAAATTATAAAAGTCAAAATGATTCTATATACTAATGATATTTACCTTACTCGAGTAAGGTGACAATTATGACACTCATTTTTGTGCGTAAAAAAAAATAAAGTGATTTTGAATAGAATTATAAATTCGAAATGGTCATACATTTTTTTTCTGAAAGTATAAATTACTCAACATAAAGTCAAATTTACGAAATTTAAAGTAAATATTCCTTTATTATTTAACTACATTTTATTTGTACATATGACGTTAGGGATCCATCAAATAGTTCAGACGTAAGGTAAATTATACTTGAAATTTAGTGTTGATTACTTTAATTTTACGACTAGCCGAGTGGAGTAAAAATAATGATGCGTATTTTTCTCCATGTGTTTATTGGGATATACATACAATTTGTACGTAACTATATTCTTATATAAAACATGTGCCTAAGAACCATTCACGAAATTGCGATAAAACCTTATCTCGAAAATTTTTTGGAAACATTTGAACGGATGTCGCGCCAAACATTTTTACTATTATAAAATTTAGTTTTTTTCTCAATGAAAAAACAACATCAGCGGAACATGCAATTAAAAAACATAATTTCCTGCGCAATTAATTGAACACATTTTTGGCATTCTTCTTGTTAGTGATACGTATATACCATTTTACATCTTTCAATTTTCCCATAACGAAAAAAACTCTTTTTCACATCATTCTCAGAATGGGTAGGGCAGTGTCGAGGTTAATTGCCGCCAGCAATAAGCATTCCATTATATTTTATTGATCTCTATTTTTTCTTCACATTTTAGGCCTACTACTACTGGCTCAATGACATGTACATGGACGTAAGAATACCGCTGCCAATTAATTCCAATCCCGGCATGGTGTTACCACCAAGACGTTTTACTACCGTTCACGATGTGGCACGTTTTGCTGCGCGTATTCTCGACGGCATCATGGAGCACAAAGAGATGCTGGATGCTGGCACAATGCCACAGGAGCGTGCAACTTCACGCGAAAAGAATCAACCACTCTGTATGGCGCAATATTATCGCTTACTTGGCGGTTGTCGTCGTCCAGGCATTGAACGTGATTCACAATATTTACCACAAAAAACTGATGATTATCATGTCATTGTCATATGCCGCAATCAAATGTATTGTGTTGTTTTGCAGGCCAACGATCGCGGTAAATTAACTGAGAGTGAAATTGCTTCGCAAATACTTTTTGTGCTCAGCGATGCACCATGTTTGCCGTCCAAGCCACCGCCATTTGGTTTGCTAACAGCTGAGCCGCGTACTCGCTGGGCACAAGATCGTGAAATCTTACAGGTGGAGGAATGTAATCAACGTAATATCGAATTGATCGAAACGGCTCTGATAGTCTTGTGTTTGGATGAACCTTTGCCGGTGGCGAATTTTAATGCACGTGGTTTCAATGGTGCTACGCCTTCGGTGCATTTCGCCGGTGATCGTGATGAAACGAATATGGCACATGAGATGATACATGGCGGTGGTAGTGAATATAATTCGGGCAATCGTTGGTTTGACAAAACTATGCAAATTATTATATGTACCGATGGTACGTGGGGACTGTGCTATGAACACTCACCTTCTGAGGGTATAGCTGTAGTGCAGCTTTTAGAGAAAATATTTAAAAGTATCTTGGATGATCCTTCTGATGATGAAGGTGTACCACAGCATCATTTACCACCGCCAGAACGTTTAGAATGGGATATTGTACCCGAAGTACAGCAGAGATTTGCACTCGCGGCAATTACGGTCGATAAGTGAGTATGACTTGGATGGATTGTTCAAATTGAATTTGGAAAATTGTATTTACTATTTTTAGAGCAATCGATAATTTGGATTTCTACGTCTATCGCTATAAGGGTTATGGGAAAAATTTTATTAAAGCCTGCCAAGTCAGCCCAGACGCTTATATACAATTGTCACTACAATTGGCGCATTTTAAGTGAGTATTCAAATATTTCAAGTTTTTTGCGCCCCCTTTTATACAATTTTTACTAAAATAATTAAATTTTTTCCTTTCAACAGACTCTATGGTCATTTAGTTGCCACATATGAAAGTGCTTCCACCAGAAGATTTTTACTGGTAAGTTGAACGGCATGTCACTGTTTGCATATATAAAAGATTACTACCTTTATTACTACAGGGGCGTGTCGACTGCATACGTTCGGCCAGTACAGAAGCGCTTGAATGGGCCAAGGCGATGTGTCAAGACGAAGGCCCCAATGTACCATTGGAAAGTGATCGTGAGGACGAAGAAGATGCACGCAAAGTTAAATTTAGTATTTACAGCGTAAGTAATAATGTTGAATGTCAAACTGTTCGGGTGAGAAAAAACCGAAAAACTTATAGCAAAACCAAAAACACTGAACATTTTACGAAAATTACCCTAAGAAACTAGGGGTCTACTATTAAAACTTATCTCCAGCCGAGAGATATAAAGATTTGAGTTTGAGGAACAAAAATTTTATGTCTCTCGTCGGGAGCTAAGTGTTGATTCTAAGGGAAGTTTTAAGAACTCTTCGCAGATTTTGTTTTTGTTATGCACCAAGTCTTGGTCTTGATCCTGATGATCTTTAAGACCAAGGCATCTTTTCAGTTTTCAGATTTTAAATCAAAGCATACACAAATTAAATCGGTTGACTGACTTAATATCAACGCTCTATCCAAACTATTTGCCCCAAAGGCCTACGAATTTAAGTATGTGATCCACAAATGTTTCACAGAGGAAAATTTTTCCAAAAACATAACTTACATGACCACTACATAAGTTGAATGAGAGCTTGGATAAAAGGACATACGATCAAGCAAAAAAAAATGTTTAAAAATTTAAAATATCATCCAGATGAAAAGTAGACAAAATAAGTGGCACCCTCCACCGAAGTAAAAACTTTAAACAGACATGTTCAGACATGTAAGTTTGTCAACTCCCACAGAAGTTAAAACTTATCGCATCAAGAAAACTTTCCTGGAAGTTTCAAAACTTTGAAAACTATTCAAATAAATATCATATATGGCCCAATACTCCTTGGTTATACTCGGTGCAATAGTTAATGTATTGGACTCAAATTTCTTTAACGGAGACAGTCTTGAATAGGTGAGGTTAGAAGGACTGTCCAGTTAGCAAAAGTTTACTGAGCTCCTATTATAGATAGCTCTGCTACCACAAACCCGTTTATATTCTTTAATGGTTACAAATCCTCCGCGCGAAAGTACATTTTTGAAACTGCACGGAGAAAAATAAGCATCATAATTTTTACTCCACTCGGCTAGTCGAAAAATTAAAGTAATCAACACTAAATTTCAAGTATAATTTACCTTACGTCTGAACTATTTGATGGATCCCTAACGTCATATGTACAAATAAAATGTAGTTAAATAATAAAGGAATATTTACTTTAAATTTCGTTAATTTGACTTTATGTAGAGTAATTTATACTTTCAGAAAAAAAATGTATGACCATTTCGAATTTATAATTCTATTCAAAATCACTTTATTATTTTCACGCACAAAAATGAGTGTCATAATTGTCACCTTACTCGAGTAAGGTAAATATCATAAGAATATAGAATCATTTTGATTTTTATAATTTTAGTAAAAATTTCTATTTTTGTACAGACATTTTCTTTATATACAAAATTTTTTGGTTTTACATCACATGCGTAAGCAGCGCAGAGGATATGTATCTGACTATCATACGGAAGGGCCAGGGTTCGTACCCCAGCTAATTTTTTTTTTTTTTTGTTTTTTTTTTTTTTTTTTTTTTTTGTTTGAACTATACAGTAAGGTAAATATCACGCCAATTTCTTCATAAAAATTAATAGCAAACATACATTCTGAATTGACTAAAAAAGTAAGGTGAAATTTATTTCGGTGTAAAGTTGTCACTATTCTGACTTGAAATTCTGGTAAAATTTATGAGAAATAAAGTAGCAAGTACTATTTTTTCTCTCCGTGTGGTTAATGTTAGGAAAGTTACGAAAGTTTGGAAAGAAACTTACTTAAAAGATCCTTGACCAATAACGCAAACCTTAAGGAAAATTCTGAAAATGCAGAAAGCCGTACTACCATTATTATTTACCTATTAACATACACACTTATATACGAGTATGTACATATATGCTAATGAGTTAGAGCTCTTGTTTATTTCAAAAAAAACTTTATGAACAAAACCTCTTTTCAGCGTGACCATTTGAGAGAGCTCTTCCGTTGCGCTGTAGCACGACAAACCGAAGTCATGGTACAAAACATACTTGGCAATGGTATTGATATACCATTGTTGGGTCTACGCGAAGCTAGCCGTGAACAAACTGGCCAACTACACGAATTGTTTACTGATGAATCCTACAAAATATCCCAATGTTTTCTTTTATCCACCAGTCAGGTATGTACATATGTAAGATAGTGAAAACAAATGATATATGTATGTATGTATATATAAATGGATGCTTTTCATAGAACGCAATAAATAAACTGCACTTGTGCACCTTGCAAACAAAAATATATGTTTTTTATTGAAATCAGTTTTTTTATATTTTATTTCGGTAGCTTAAAATGGGTTAAATTAGCATTTGATCGATTTTTATACAATCTTTACGAATTTTTTTATACTTTATTTTGTTTTTGCTTCGCTTTATTTTATTTTTTTTATTTAAGTGTATTCAATCGTCTTAATACCCAAGAGTAAAAATTTCTAGCGCTTCTGATCCAAGCACTTCAAAAGTGCTTGTCCCCATAGAAATTTAGAAGCACTATCACAATGATTTTTTATGAGGCTGCAGTAAGAACAACGTGAGTTCGAACCCAGCCTGGGAGATTTCTTTTTTTACTTTTTTTTACTTTTTTTTGGTTTATTTTTTTTTTTTTTAATTAAATATTTTTTATTCTACATCTTTTATTTCACTTTTCTATTTTCCTTTCTCTTATTAATTTACTTTTGTTTAACCGAATTGAAATTGATTACACAATGATTCCATATAAGGCTGCAGTAAGAACAACGTGAGTTCGAACCCAGCCCGGGAGATTTCTTTTTTTACTTTTTTTTACTTTTTTTTGCTTTATTTTTTTTTTTAATTAAATATTTTTTATTCTACATCTTTTATTTCACTTTTCTATTTTCCTTTCTCTTATTAATTTACTTTTGTTTAACCGAATTGAAATTGATTACACAATGATTCCATATAAGGCTGCAGTAAGAACAACGTGAGTTCGAACCCAGCCCGGGTGATTTTTTTTTTCCGTTTTTTATTTGTTTTTGCTTTATTTTTTTTTTTTTTATTAAAATATTTTTTATTCAAACTTTTTTTATTATTTCACTTTTCTATTTTAATTTCTCATTTTTATTTACTTTTGCATACTTGAATTGAAACTGATTGCACAATGATTCTATGTAATGCTGCAGGACAACATTTGCTTAATATACAAATTTAATACCTCTTCATATCATCGGGCGTTGGTGGAGCGGTATAAAGGGTTGGTAAATATAAGAAAAAAATGTCTAGCACGCGGAGGGTCGTGGATTCAAATCCCGGCGCGGAGTTTTTTTTTTTTTTTTTTTCTTTTTTTTAGTTTTATTGAAAAAACGCTTACCGCAGCATTACAAATAAGCGCTTTAAAAACTCTTTTTTGGTAAGGCTGCGGTAAGCTTTTGCTCGCTTACATCCTATGACATGCAAAAAGAAAGTATTTTTCTTACGGAGCGGAAGCGCTTATTGGTGAAAAGGATGCACTTCAGAAGGGTTTTTGAAGCACTTCTTTCCCCTTGGGTATTAAGTTGTTCTTTTAATATAAGTGTGTAGAATTCCGAGTGTGAATAATACTACAATTTATTTAAATTTTTAATTCTTTTCTTTATTAATAAAACAGCATAGATTAATACTGAGATTTTACATGTTGGTCTAGTCGGTGTCACCTACTTCCTTTTGTTGATGCAAAAGTGTTGCATTTAGTATGTTTTATTTTCCCAAATCCCACATATCATAGTGTCAATTGTAAACTACTCTATTTCAAAAATCTCATTTTTCAAATTTTACTTTTTATTAAATTACTCCATCAGGAGAATCTTATGACAAAATTTCACGGTGCTAGCTTTAACGGAAAGACTGATAACGGTCGTAGCAGTTTATCCAATCTACATAATATTTGAAAATTTCCATTGTAAACTATCTTTTGTTGAGATAGAATAGTTTTCTACACATTTTTTTTATTTGATTTAATAGTTTGCAGCTAACTGCGTGCAAAAATTACCTAACAGAAGCTAAGGAGAAAAGTGAATACGTAGGAAAAGTGTTGAAAATAAAATTTGGAAACTATCAAGAACGTTCCCATTTTTCTTCAGCCTCTCCCTGTCGACTGGTAGAATAAAATTATCTTGAAAAATAAGGCCAAAACTCCTTTAAGATGTCGGGGACACTCCTGAAAAATACAAAATGTTTTCTTCGGCCTGTCCTTATCGATTGGAGCAATAAAATTTTTTTGGTAAGAGAAGATCAAAACTCACTTAAGAGGTCGGAGATGCCCCTGATATGCCGCAAAATGGATAAGAGACATTTCTGAAAATTTCCAAAATTTTTCTTCAACACTTCCCTATCGATTCGGTAAATTTTTATGAACAAAATTTAACTTAAACTTATTTAAGGGGTTGGGAACGACTCTAATAGTTTCCAGAATCGACTGAATCTCATCATATTCACTACTGTCCTAAGCGTTTTTAAAGTAAATTTTTATTTATGCCTGTCGAATCTTCTGAAAGAAGAATTCATTGCAAACCATCTTTTTGGTCGGGGACCAAATTATAGTTTTCACTATGTATAAAATTTCATGGGTATACCTTTTCATAAGACTCTGCTAAAGCTGCTGCTGCTACGATGATTGTAGAGGCCCTCTTAGTCCGCTGGGCATGCACACGATGGCGATTGAAAGTCTCTGGCGATAACCATGAGTCTATTCCTCAGGCCAGGAGTCGCTGTGGAAGACCTGGAGTCACTTTGGAAGTCGCCTTTTATGAGCTGAAATCGTTGCTGTTGGCGACGATGACACTTCGAAGGGAAGCTATGAATTGTCTTTGCTTTTACGTGAGCAATTAAGAAATTTGCATAAAAAGGATAACCCAGAACACTTTGTTTTAAGTTAACTTTACTTTTATTGAAAAATAAACTTTATAAAATTAAAAACTAATCAGAAAAATAACAAATTAAAAAGAGCTGCAGTTGTTTTAGCTGAGTGTTATAATCAACGAGTGAAGATATTTTCAACTTGGACTTTAAACTTTTTAAAGTTTCAAGTTGAGAATTTACTTTCAGCTATTGTCAGCCGTTTATTCTGCATAAGAGTAAGCGAGATGGTAACACTCGTTAGGGTTAAAAAGTATGTACATACATATTTATTCAAAGCTTTGACAGCAGACTGTAACGAGTACTTACAGATCGTGCGGATGGTTGGTGTTACCGTTCGTCAAAGACTTACACTGAAGTTTGAGAGTTAAAGTTTCCCCGCGTAAGCACTATCCTATATTTGCTAAAATTTGAGGTAGCATAGTTTACAGTTATATTTTTTTAAAAAACAATTTTTATACAAAACCAAAAGACCTATCTTTTAAAAGTTCGTTTATTTCTTAAGTTAATGGTGTTTGGTTAAAAGAAGCAATGCTATCTTATAAAGAACCCTAAATAGAACATTATTCAGAAAAAATAAATTTGAATCAGTTTTTTGCTTTCGCGAAAAGTAGCATAAATGAGATAGAATAGTTTACAATTGATACGATAATATATAGGGGAGGGGGGGCTAGTGTGGACTGTGGGCTAGTGTGGACAAATTCAATTTCTCGCGCCGTTTTGAATTTTTTGTTTCTGTTTTATATTTTTCAAGTTGGTATTTGCACTCTGCATCACCAAAAAAAAATTCATTTGTTGACAGTTCAGCTTTCCATGATAACGTGACTGAACGTGTTTTATGCAGCAAAAGGTAATTTTTTTGTTGTTTCGTAATTTCAGTGATACTTTAAAACTAATTATTCTTCTGCTGCAGTGTTAATAGATAATACAACTTAAAAGTGTTGCCGTAAGATTAAAAAAAAACTATTTTTGTTTAAAAAGAAATGAAGGGGCTAGTGTGGACAACTGAAATGGGGCTAGTGTGGACATGTCCACAGCAGCTGAAATGACTCCAGAAATCGTCAAACCATTTCTAAAAGCAGTTCCAAGAAAGTACGTTACTAAAAAGAAAGAACGACAGATTCACGTATCCCGATTTACCGGATACCAGCGAAATTTACCGAAATGAAATAGTAGCAAAGCTGCCAGAACCACAATAACTGTGGGAAATATCGCGATCAGCAAGTTATATGAAGTTTGAAACAACATGGACAAAAAGTATTTTATATTAGCCAAATTGTCACGATCCACGGTTCTGAAGATTTCGACATAACGTTTCTAAAAAGAGAGAACGATAGATTCACGTATCCCGATATACCGGATACCAGCCAAATTCACCGAAATGAAATAGTGGCAAAGCTGCCACAAGCACAACTGCCGGGAACATCTCGATCAGCAAGTTATATGAAGTTTGATATAAATTTCTCCAAATACAACATGGGATAGCAGTTAATTTTTTATTTGTATTACATCATTATTTTCTTGAATAAACATGTATCTGAACTCTTTCTTAACGTTTTTGTATGAATTATCAAGTTTCTTAAGGTGTCCACATTAGCCCCCAGTTAAATCAATGGTTGTCCACACTAGCCCCGTATAAGGGGCTAGTGTGGACAAGTGTAAACTCTTTTTAATATGCATTAATAAAGCATTTATGAAAATAAAAAATCATAACTATTGATGCAATTATGAAGGCAAGAGGTATAAGTAATCGCTAAAAATTACCTTATTACAAAAATGATATATTTACATATATAATTTTGTAATTCAACGCCTACAATATTTAATTATATTATTATTTAAAATTAAAGCATATAGTAATAACGCAATTGCACATACATTATTTCAGCACCACTTCACT
Organism: Calliopum simillimum; assembly: GCA_951812925.1. NCBI lineage: Eukaryota > Metazoa > Arthropoda > Insecta > Diptera > Lauxaniidae > Calliopum > Calliopum simillimum. The sequence goes on from OX638368.1 coordinate 108,356,357, forward strand.
CTGTACTCAAAATATTTTATTTTTTTTGGGAAGTATTTCTGTTTTATATATTTTTGAGCACATTTTCCGGCACCTTTTTTGGCACACACTTTTGCACTACAACGTGAAACTAAAACGTAAGCTAGTAATTGAACTAAATAAACATAAAGTATAGAGGGTGGGCAAGAATCGGTAGATCACCGGAAAATGTAAAATTCCTTGGACCACATCTGAAAAATTATTCAGAATAGTCACAGGAATCTTCTACTTTCCGGTGCTCTACCGATTCCCATCCACCCTGTATATACTTAGTACTATCTAATTATTACTATACAAATCTTTACACCATCATAATTAGGTTGCTTGCAGCACTGACAGTTTTATGGGTTATGGCCCAGTTACGCCGCGTGGCTATGGTTGCTCCTATAATCCACATCCGGATGAAATTGTGTTCTGTGTGTCGGCATTCTATTCATGCGAAGATACTAGCGCATCGAGGTATGCGAAATCCTTGCAGGATTCATTGGATATCATGAAAGATTTGTTACAAAATTAAAGAAGAAACACAAAAAGAAAACTGCTAAGCAGCATAAATACGTGTTATACCTATTGTAAAAAAAAACTGCACTAAAGAAACAATCTCCAAAATGTAATACATATCATAAAAGAGTACCTAATTAAGTAGTAGTAGATGTTATTTATTTAAATTAAGTTTTGCTGATTTAAAATGAAGACAGATGAAATAATATTTAAAACATATCAATGAAAGTAATTGCCTTGAAATAAAACACGAAATTAAGAACAACAAAAAATAAAACTATTTATGAAATCATTATTATATTATGAAATTGGAAAATCTGTTATCGAAAAACTTATTTATGCAAAATAAAAGATTCAGAAACTAATCTGCAAGAGAGTACATACATATGTATGTACAAATATATGTATGTAGTTGAAAATATAAAAAACTAGTCAATTAAATGTTTTAGAATGATTGTTTTAAGAAAAAAAAATGTACTAAAAGAAACAATATTTAAACAAACAAAAAAAAATATATATATATTACAATATGTTACATTAAATGTTTACTGCTTTAAGAATAGAAATTGTTATACCTATATACCTTTATAAAATATTTAAAACTATATACATATTTATGTTATATGGAAATGTTGAAAAAAAAACCTATTTATCATATTAAGTTATTGCATAGAGTTGTTGAGTTCGTTTGGAAAATAAAATTTCACTACGTTAAAGTTTTTAAAAACAAAAAAATTTAACAAATTAATTCATCAGTCACGATATTTTTGAGACAAAATGAGTCAAGATCCAAAAAGCTCAGGTTACATATAAACGTTTTCTTTAACGATCAATAAGAAAGGAAGAATTCTGAATTTATTGTGTCTAGCGCTCTTGTCGAATAAAATCCGTGCTCGACTTAGATAGAGGTAATTGGATATTAATTGTACGAAACGGAAATGCCGATAAAATTGTTTTCTCTGAAGCCCACAAAAAAAGAGCAACGTTCCGAAATAAAATTTCTCGCATGAATTAAATTGCAGCTCCTATAAGTATGCAACGTAATTTATTTAAATACTATTAACAGTGTTGGACACATTGCTGCTTCTGAAGTACAGACACAATGGGGAATGGAGCGCATCAATAGCGCTTCTGAAGCGCTCAAAAGCAGCAGTGAAGCGCATCTCTTTCGTTGCCAAAAGCGCTGAAATTAACATTGGCATGTCATTGGAACGAAGCGCTTCGCTCTCGCTACCAGAAATGCTCTTTGGATGCGCATCGCTCTCGCATCCAGAAATGCTGTTTGGATGCGCATCGCTCTCTCTACCAGAAATGCTCTTTGGAAGCGCATCGCTCTCGCATTCAGAAATGCTCTTTGGATGCTTTTTGGATGACAATAAAAATATTTAAAAAATTTATTTTTAATTGAAATTTTACGTCTTTCGTCAAATTATAATTATTTTTATTTTACTAAATTAATTCTAATTGAAAAATTGCAAATTGAAAACTTTTGTGTTAGGTCTGGGCCGGAGTTGAACCGAGGACCTCACGGTTGCTACAACTCTCAAACGCAGTGCCAGTCGCTAGACCACTGCTCTATCATCGCGCTCTTACGAAGACGACTTATTGATTTATTTTGTTTTGTACGTTAATACGTGACCGAAAGCGCTTCGTTCTCGCTACCAGAAATGCTCTTTGGATGCGCATCGCTCTCGCATCCAGAAATGCTCTTTGGATGCGCATCGCTCTCGCTACCTGAAATGCTCTTTGAATGCGCATCGCTCTCGCATTCAGAAATGCTCTTTGGATGCGCTTCGCTCTCGCTACCTATAGCGCAGAAAATATGCGCATACAAATCAGCTCTTTAGATGCGAGAAGGACGCGCATCGCTATTGCATCTTGGGGATGCGCATCGAAATTTTCTGTTGGGGAGGTACAGAGAAGAGAGCAAAGATCAAAATTGATGTAGGCATTCACAAATGAGTGACAGTTCTAATAAAGGCTTTATCAAATTGTGTAAATGTATGGGTGAATGTTACGAAATACCGTAATTTCGGATATGCAAATTTGAATTGTTGTTGAAATGGTCCAGTTGCCGGTGGATTCCATCGTCTAGTTCATAAGTAGTCTGAAAAACCCCTGAAATCTACACGACGCCTTCCATACTCAATACTTCAATGTGGCGGTCAAGAATTCAATACGGTGGACTTTATTCAAAAATAAACTAATGTAAACCAAATTTCGTGCATGGGGGTTTTTTGGGTCACTAATTACGAATCCGGGGTCGGATCTACAAAATTCAAAATGGCAGATTCAAGATGGCGGACAAAATTTTGACGCACTATTTGACGCACTTAGGTATGATTAGGTACATATGCTAAAACAATTAGAACAAATAGTTCTCACTAGAAAAGTTGGCGGTGCCACGCCCCTCTGAATGCTGTTTCATCATACCTCAGAAACTGCTTTACGTAGATAAACAAAATCTGGTACATATGCAAGGGGCATTTGGAGAAATAATTTTTAATGAAAAAATGGGCAGTGCCACGCCCTATGAAAATAAAATTTGTCACATTACTAACGCTACTTGGCACAAATTATAAGATTTAGTAAAATGCTTTGCTATAGTATGTCTAAGTAAAGAGAGGGCAATTTCCAATGGGCTGAAAGGGGAAGAATATACTCTTTACCCACTACCCTTTCGTTAAAAAAAAAACCTCTTGCGAATTTAAGCAAACTGTAAGCTTAAAATTGATAAATCTGTTGTAAAACGTTGAAGAATATAAAGAAATAAAAATAGTTTGTTTTCTCAAAAACTACAACAGGAAAAAATTCATAGAAAATAAAGTTCTCAAAAAAGGCAGCAGGGACTCTGCATTTCGATTAAGCATACTTGGCCACATATTATATTGGAAAATAATGAAAATCAGAAAATGTGTTTTTTTTTTAATGTCAAAGTTTTCAAAATATATCGATTTTGGCTTTTTGAGCATAAATTTGCGAAAAATCACCATAATTCACGTATTTTATATAAAAACTTAAACAAATGTTTTTTAAAAGCTAAATGCTTGTACTTTTTGCCAAAATGCTATTTTGACATATCTCGATGCAAACGAATTAAAAACAGCGTTTCAAAGAAGTCAATTTATTTTGTCCCGTCAAAAACTACAATATGAAAAAGTTCATAAAAAAAAAAGTTCTCAAAAAAGGCAGCAGGAACTTTTGCATTTCGATTAAGCATACTTGGCCACATATTATATTGAAAACTAATGAGAATCAGAAAATGTGTTTTTTTTTATGTCAAAGTTTGCAATTTTTCCATTTTTACCATTTTTTTTTTAATATTTGAAAAATCACTATAATTCACATAAAATCTGCAGAAAAAAAAAATGTATTTTTAACAAAGTACAAACAATATACTTTCTAATGATATGCTGCATAAATGCATCCGGCTTAAAATAAATTAACTAGAGCGTTTATCCAGTAATTTCTAATATAAAAACTTCCATAAATCATTTTTGCTATTTAAAGTCCAACTTTGAGCCCACTGTGTAACTTTACCAAAACAAAATATTAAAAATTTATAGTTTTTTTTTTTCGTCCCTAAATATTATCTGACGATTGGCGTAAAATTTTGTGAAATCCATAGCACTTTCAAATTTTACCCATTGTGCGGGAGGGGACATTTCATGAATAACTGAGCATTATGCACCAGTGGCGGATCCAGCGCTGTCAAGAGGGGGGGCCGATTGACCACATTTCTAGACTCTTCATCAGATTTTTCTCATACTTCAGGAAATATTATTGAAAAACTGTATAAATTTAGCGTCTCTTCAGGAAAGCGAGATTTTAAATCTTCCATGATGATATCGATTATCGGTATGTATATAGATCGTCTTAAATAGTCCTGAGGATTTTGACATGGATAATTTGCTCGATGTCGTTGCTTTTGCGCCAGCCGAGGAAGTTTCATTTCTATACCGAGTTCATTAGCAATGCCACAAATTTCGTCATACAAACTTGAAAACGTTTCATCACATTTTTCGCGCTTTCGATTCAAAATCTTTAAAACATCATTTAGCATATCACGTGCTGATTTTAGGTCTAGTTTTGATTTTTGAAAAAAACGACTTAATGGCAAAGTGCAAGAAAGTACTTCTGATAAGCAAACGGTCGACACAAGAAAGCCAGAGTCAGATATAGCAGATTTTAATATCTTTGCCTTTGCAGCAGTCTGAAGGTCCCTCCACGAAGATATATCGTCAAGGCATTCGTGAATTATCGGTAGAGATTCTCGAATTTGAAGAGCTCCGTTGTGACGTTCAACCCATTTCGTCTCGCCTAATCCAATAAGCTGATGTTCCATTATATTTTTAAGAACTGCATTGCGTTTTGACGAAGCTATAAAAAAAGAAATCACTTCTTTCATCGTTCCAATTGTTGTACTGATGAAGTTTTACCAATTGAAAAATTTAAAATACGGTTAAAGCATGGTGAATAAACAGCATTGATAACTTCACTTTTTAGGGTAATTACCGTACCAACAGTTTCAGAAACCATTACAGAGCTGCCATCTTTAGTCAAGCCTATGCAATAGCTAACATCTAAAGTTGCTCTTTTCAAAGTTTCTAATACAACTTGACCTAAGCTATAACCTGTTACTTTAATTTCATTGTCTATTTCACAATCAGTTTTATTCAAATTGAGTGAAATCTTCTCTAACTTTGCCTTTGTATAAATATCTTACTACCAATGTCATTTGAGAGATATGAGCAATATCTGTAGTCTCGTCAAACATTACACTATAAAAATAAGGTGCCGTGACATAGTCCCCACGGACATAATCCCCATTTCGTGAATGGGGATTCCGCCAATAATTCGGACATATATTTGCAATTAAATACACTATTGAACTAAAATATAAAAAATATATATTTGTATACGCTACTGGCAAAAAAACCGTGTTTAATTTGGCTTAAACACGAAAAAGTGTAAAAAACTACTATACAAATGAACTTTTCGTTGCTATAGCTCAGCCAATTCAAATCGGATCTTAGATATTGGTACACTTGTTGAAAGTTTAAGAATTTTTCTCTATAATAGTGTAAAAATATATTTGATCGAAATTGGATTTCTCAAAATATGTTCGAAAAAATGGAGCTATAACCTCAAAAATCGAAAAGATCGATTATCTCCAAAACCTGACCTGATAGAGAAAAACCGACTGCAAATTCGAATTCAGCGCACCCAAATTACTTAAGAAACATCATCTTCTTCTCCAGTCGAAATTTTTTTCGAAATTTGTCGACCAGTGTAATTAATGATTAATTAATATTTCTATCTTATTTAAATATATAACAATCTGTATTATTATATTATATTAAGGGGATTCCCTTAAACTCGTAAAAGCCTCGAAAAGCACGTAAACCTCGAAAACTTTCGATTCTCGTACACAAAATTTTAAAATTTGTATGAAAAAAAAGTTTACCAGGCCTCGAAAACTTACAAGGCAAATTTGATGCGTAAATAGCCTCGAAAAAGTACGAGAGCGATTGTTGTCAAATAAATGTATTGAAAAAATATTTTTTGTTTTGAAAATTGAAATTGAATTGAATATTTTTCTAATTATATGACAGCTGATACGTTGCTTACACGTTTTTAGAAATGTGTGTTCCTGAAAACAAGCTCGTAAACTTTTGAGTTTTTCATGGTTTACGAGTTTACGAGATTAAAGGTATCCCCTTATTATTATACATTTAAAAAAAAAAAAAAGCAGAATGTTTTCGAAATCTTTACATATAATTTAAAAAAAAAAATGTAATCACTTGGTTTGAGAGGGGAGGGCGATCGCCCCCATCGCCCCACCCCCCCCCCCCCCTGCATCCGCCACTGTTATGCACACAAAGCAAATCGCCAACTCTTGCTACCGGGCACAATCGACTAAGTTTGACAGACTCTTCATTCCACAATGATGCACCAAAAAAAAATTCCACTTCTCACCAATATATTGAGCATGACGGAAGAGACATACATTTTTTTCCCGTACTTTTGTCATTTTGTTTCGACCGCAGCAAAAACATGGGAATATTTGGAGAGAATTCCTCTATTGGGCTTGGTTTCTGTGTTCTGTGGATTTGAAAAAAAACCCGGCGCGGAAGTCTTCCAAGTCTAACGCGGCGGTATAACCGCGGTAATTTAGAATTACCTACAGAATATGAAAAATGCGTGGGACAATAGTGATAATGCCACCAACGAGCATCAGAGGGTCAGAATTGGACTTGCCCCACGAGAAAAGCATATGTTCTTATGGAACTTAAATATGTCCACACGCAGAACATCAGAGGAATATTGTAATTGGCTAAATCGAGCGTGGAAAAGGCTTGATTGGCATTAAAGGACCGATTTAACTTTATTAGGACTTCTTTTTGATTCTGGGATGTAAGTACATTGCTAAAAATGTTAATTTTGAAACAATGTCATGGTGGGATGGTCGACAGCTTCGATCGCGCAATACACCCGTGGGACAGGTGTTTTTCGGCATTTCGTGACATTCACCCATATATCCGCAAGAATAAGATCTTATAAGTAACCAACTAAATGTTATCCACAGTGGTACACAGTTTTTTATTTTTGTAGAATAACAAATATACCGATAAGACTACGAAGCTTCCGGGAGGTGATAGAGGAGGCATAAACTAACAAAATATTTTGCAACAGGGATCTGAAGTATACCCCTGAGGAGGAATAGAGCTAAAACTTTAAAAAGGCTTATGTAAAATAAGTTAGAAAATCATTTTTCACTCTATTACTCCTCAAGGGTACATTTTAGACGCCCGCCCCCTCAGATGCAATTTTTTGTTAGTCTAGGCCTCCTCCATCACCTTCCAGAAGCTTCGTAATTATATTAAATGATTTACTCCAGTTTTTACATAAAAAAATATGGGTCAATGGGAAAATCTAAAAAAGTGAATTTTATTCTCATCGTGGTTGGAATATGCACAAACTTTATCGAAAATCGGTGAAGGTACATACAAAAACTTGGATTTGATTATATGCATATTGAAATCTTAACAACAATACTATTAAATTTTTAATTAAACTTTTGTCGGAATGATGACGCCTTTATCAGCTTGCCCATTCGACAATTATTCGATTCGATTTTAAAAACTTCAACCTAACTTTTATTTGCTAAGAAATCCGCACTCTGTTAACATATATTTTTGAAAATAAAAGCTTAATAAAATATATAAATATTTAATTTATAAACTAAATTTAAAAAAAAATAAAAATATTTTTACTTAAACTGCGACCGAGACAGGACTCGAACGTGCAATCCCCGGATTCAAAGTTCGTTGTCTTCGTTGGAGAAGATAGGCCACACGATCTTCTTAAGCTGTTGTCAAAGTCTATACTTAAACAACACAAGATTCTTAGTTATTATTTATGTTTGCGCGGTATTAACATTTAAACTGATCAGATGTTCATTAGAAATATCTTAATATGAAAAAATCTTTTAGTATGAGACAAATAGAAACTAATGTAACAGAATATTTACATCTAAATAGACTTGAAATCGAACAATATACATAATACACTCGTATAGAAAAACAAGCGTATCAGTAAATATTTTACGAAACTAAGAAACTGTTTATGATAATGCATCATATATAGTATAATTTAAATTATATATACATAGATAACTCATAGCAGTTCATATTCATACAATTGCTTATGCAGTTATACCATCAAATCAATATAAAACTAAAAGAAATATGTAGTTCTAAATTATTATTATTACCTATTGTTGTATTTAAAAGATAAATTATATATACATATATGAATCAAGATTTTAGCAAAATGTTTTAATGTTAAGAAAAAAAAACTGTTTAGCGAAAATATTACAAAAATGTTAAAGTTTTAATGAAAAATGTACGTAAATACACTATATTTATAAAATATATATGAAATATACAATGCTAGCATATGCTATACATGTGTTAATTATAATCAATCATTAGTAAAAGTTATGTTCATATATGAATGTATTGTATCTATAAGTGTTAGCAGTCTAGTGTAAGTTAATTGTTTGCGCAGGATGTAGGATGTATCACATAAGCATATTGAATTCTATTAAACAATTATTTTTATAGAGTAGAAATTATTGGTATGGGCCTCGTTCAATGATCTTGTGGAAAATTGTAGGCTTCACGGCTATTATCGACTTTTCGACAACTTTCAACTTATGTCTATAGGTTTCACACTATTCGATATCTAATGGCTTTTTCAATGTTTCTGCTATAGTTTACAACTTCTATATGAGCTCCTGGATTAAGTTTTTTTAATGATTTTGACATTTTAAGTAATTTTCGGTACCAATCGATACTTTGTTGATATGAAGCATAAATTATAAAGAGAGTGAAGCTTCAGAAATCAGCTTGGCTACCTTTTTAAAGTACTGTTAGTGTCAAAATTATATTGTTGATGTGTACCGCTGGGAAACTCACTCTTGGTCGTATGCAGCACCAACATTTACCTTGTCTCAACGATGTTGCCAAAGTATACCTTCGTGTCTCTGCCTCCAAAAGTCTTAGAAAGTATTCCGCGAAACCATGTCTCAAAATGTCTCAGAAATTATATGCACTCACCAGCTTGTCTCAATTAAAAACACCTGATTTTCTGTTTTTCGTATTAATTTATTTATTCGAATTTACTTTAGTTTTAACTTATATGATTTTAAGTTACTTTTGGTGTTTTGATTTTTCTTTTTAGTTTAAGGCAAACATGACTCGTGCCGCTGCAGTCAAAAGATTATGAAGAAGTGACAAAAAACGCATAGAAAAGGAATGACGTAGCAATGAAAACTGTCCATTGTCACGCAATGTATGTCATTTGACATGCTATTGATGACAGCACTGCAACAAGGGCGCGTTCACAATAGCATGTTAAGGGCATGATCAGTGAAAGACGCGGCGCAACCAACGTGTCGCTAGCGACTATTTGTTTGTGACGTGAACACATATATTTTTGTTTCTGTTCAGCATTTTGAAGCAATTATACATTTTTTTCCGCAGTATAATACTGCATTCGCACCGGATATTTAATTATGATGAGATTTATAAATCTAGTCATTAAATCCTACCCGTTTCCAGCGGTCGAAAGAGATTAATTTTTGACATAAGCGGTAAAATGAAAGTCATACTTCCTTTTCTTCTTAATATTTATCTTCCATTTGGTTTTTTTTTTAATGACATTTAATGCCGATTGTCAAAGTAAAGGATTGCCACTTGATCGAAAATAGACAAAAGCAGTTGAGATTTACATAAAAAAAATTTATAATAAATCTCGTCAGAAGTAGATTTATTATTGCATGATAAATTACGTGATTTATCCGGTGAAAATGTAGTGTTACATGTTAAGACTATTTTTGACTACCATAAATTTTTTATCATGGGTAAGAGGAAGTACATATCAGGCGATGGTTGCTTAAACTTCGCTAAAACAAGATAAGGGGCTATTCATAAACCTTGTGAGTCTAAAATCTGCTAAAGTTTGTGTTTTTGTATTTTATAGTTTTTATAGACAAATACTAAATTGAATACCTTGTCATTCTTTAGATTTGTGTATTAATTTTGATTCGTAAAATTCATAAATCTCTGGATCAAGGAATAGCAAAGTTTAAGAGGGTTTAAGAAATCCCCCTCTAAACTGTGTCAAAATATTACGCTTGCTCAAAATCCAGAGGAGCATCATGAGGTTTATGGACTGTCCCAAACTAAAATAATAATGTTTATTTATTCATCATCGTTCAAGGTTTCAACGCTCAGATACTTAACTAACCCACAGTCTTATATGTAGCTTTGCTGTAACTCAAATTTGGCTTAAGCTGCACTTTTTCATTTAATAAGCTTTAAAGGCTGTGTTCTCTTTACCCAATTAATTTTTTATCATTTACTGTCATACCAAAATTGCAGCGTTATACCAGTGTCTGCGGATTTTACCATGTCTGTCTGATTCATGCCCATGCAATTTATATCAAGCATACCAAAACAGAGACGATTCAATTACGCTGACGCTCGTCTAACGTTCCAATCTAGGTATGGCTGTTAGATTCTCGTATTCATAAATATATATGAGGCTATCAAAGCAAAATTGGCCTAACTCATAAACCAAAATAAGCAATAATCGCTCGATAAAAAAAGATCTCTTTTGCGGAGACACATTTTCAATATAAATTGTACCTATATAAATGAGGCTATCAAAGCAAATGTGACCTAACCCAAAAAACCAAAAAAAAAAAAATATATATTTAGTGTGGTACAGTGGTATTATGTAGTGCCGCTGAAAGAGTTTTTTGGGTTAGACCACATTTGATCTGATACAGTTTTTAGAGAATATATATATTTCTCAACAAAATATTATATTCCTCTGTAAAAGAATATTTCTCCGCAAAAGAAATTCAGACAATTTTTATTGTGCGACTCACCAATATTCCTAATTAGTTATAGTTTTTTAATTGGATATTGAGTTATCGGTCCTATATTCAAAAAGTACATCCAGCTCAAGATTTATTAAAATGCACAAACAATATATATGTACGTATAGAGAAGTTTGATTTATGTTATGTATTTACGTAGTTATTACTGAACTAAATTTTAGTGAAGTTATTTCTATTAACGTTTTGTTGATCTCTAATGTTATAAATAAATATGTTTACCTGTGTTAAATAAAAAAATTAAAAATAAAAATCTCCTTTCTTTCTTTTGAACGTATTACATTTATTTCGGGGAAAAATCTTTAGTTAAATGCAAAGGCCAATATATGTTATTATATGGGTTGCTCAGAAGCCAATGCGGTTAAGTTCAAAAGTATAAATTAAGATGGGACAATAGCTTTGTAACATTTTGATCAGTTTTTACAAAAAAAAAAAAAAATTGAATTCATCAAAATTCGAGATGTCAGATGTCTGATTATTTAGAGGAAATTTTTGCATGTTTTAGGATACAAGAGAATTTTTTTGAAATATTGATACATTTGACGACCACAGAGACATATGTTTCCCAAGCCAAAAATTAAGAATATAAGTATATGTAGTTAAGGAACCCATATAAGACATTTTGATATTTATCAGTTTATAACCGATTTACATGTTAAGACCATTTCTAGAAAGGTATTGAATAAGCGCAAAGTAAATGTTTACGTATTTAGTGAAAAGTGAAAAGTAAAAAAATTTACTGCTATTCTAATACTTAGCTACTAAAAACGCTCCGTTACCAACTTTTTTGCACTTCCAAAATATATTTTTTTGAACGTAAATTAAAAATCACCTTTCTAATGAAAAGGAGGAAAAAATGGTATGTTTTGATGTTGAGAAGTTATGACTTTTTATCTTTTCAAAATATGAAATTAACTGAAACTTCTTCACAAAACTAACAAGAATGGCCCATAACTAGGAAATTTCCTAATCGATTTTCATTTTATTACCTATTTTGGAAAGGTAATGAATTAGTACAAAAAAATTAGTGGCAAAAAGTACTACATTTACTATTTCTTAAGTACAAAGATTAATAAAAACGGTACTCGTCCTATTTTTTAGATCTTCTAAATATTCTTCTGGAAAGAAGACAAAAGTGTCTTGCAAATGAATTCAATATGGTATCTTTTCCGGATTTAAAGTTATGGCATTTTTTATATTTCAAAATATACAACACTTCTATAGTCTAAAAAAATTATAACTCCTAAGCCGCTGAAGAAGCAATCTTTTAGAATTTTTATCAGATTAGGCATGAAATGAAACCACGTGCAAATTTGCTTGTCAAACTACACCTTTCAACTTTACCATTTGGACCTTTAGTTTCCGAGTTATTACCCTTTGAGATAAGGGTATTTTAACCCCCATATAAAAATGTATTTAGAAAAGGTAACACTTAACGACCATAGTGACACATATATATGTCCAAAAAAATTTCAGAAAAACCGTTTTTTAGACAATCAATGGACCGTCCTAATTAAATGAAATAATTGCATAAGCTCCCATTGGCTAATGGTCTTGAAAGGGTTAAATGATACATTTTTTGTAAAGACTGCAGTAGCACAGATCACATATCAAGAACTTAAAAAGATTTATGAATAAAAATAATAATCTAGGCCCTCAGAGTAGCAGGTTCAATGTCATAATCAAACGACCAACGCTGGGTTTAATCTAGAATTTTATTCAATTCGTGCTATTGATCTGAAATTTGTTGTAAGGTAATTTTCATTCGGAGGACCGCGATTTGCAACGGGGGTCTAAGAGCTGTAAAATATAGGTCCAAGAGAGAATTTGAAATGAGTCGTTCAAGACGTCGCTAAAAAACAGAAAAGCAAATTATTTTGTGCGGAATATCCTATTACTTAATCCTTCCAAAAAGCAAGATTTCTAAAGATTCACAAAACCGGCATATTTTTAAGTGTTGACTTCCGCAAAGTTCGAAAAACGCAAAAGAAAAATATTTATGCAATGCATAAGAGATAATATCTTGGAATTTAAATTAAGAATCACTCTGCAAGTTAAATCAGTAAAAAAGTCTAATTAAGCATTTTATTGGTTATTTCACAATAATAAAACTTTAAGATTAAAAGAAGAATATTAAGCTGATTTCAAATCGGAAGTCTTCGAAGTGTAATTATATAATTAAATATACCCATTATCTATTTCTATGCGATAAGAAGATAAATGAAATGGTATATTTCTCACATTATGGCTGTCAACAAAGTTTCAATTCCGAGAACTAAGTAATTCATGGCAAATTCAATTTAAGCTGGAAACTCCAAATTTCTCACTATTACGCAGATAGTTGGCACAAGTGGTGGGCTCTTTGATATATGATAATATTTATTGTGGATATTTAATTAAATTTTTAATATTTAAATCATAGTCCAATGGCGAGCGATCGATTATCCATCCACAAGTCTGATAAAAAATTCATAAAAGCCCTGAATAAAGATAAGCAATACACGATGACGCCAATATAAGTAAAAGTCAAGCTGCCTAGGCCTTCATTCGTTATAATATTTCCAAACCAGACTAACATCTTTTTCCGGCTTCTAACTATAGTTGATATATAAAGTGATTTCCAAAATGAAATGTAAGCAGTGAGATATTATCTGAGGTATTCATAATGTATAGCACAAGTTTTCTTTTTGTTTCAAGTGATTTTCTACATTTTTGCGCTTTTCCTGGCCTGCATTATGATGGTGCCTTCAATTAATTGCATTCCAACCGTTCCAACGGCTGCACCAACACCCCCAACTGTCACACAACTTCCTCCAGGTGGTGGCGGTGGTGATGGTCCCGGTTCAGTTGCACCCACAGCAGGTAATCCAGAAGTTTCTACCGTTACTCCACTATATGGAACAACATCTGGTAGGATTCGCCATTATGATGCTGAACAAGTGCTCTAAAAAGACAACAGACTAACTGATATCTACATAAATAAAATTGTTAAAAAACAAAAAACTTTAAGCATAAAGTTACACACAATTGAAAAAAGTTTAATACTTTAGTAGAGTCTGAATTTTGGAAAATGTTGACTTTTTTTAAATAAAAGGTTAACCCTATGAATCATTGATTTAGCAGAAATGATTTATGCAACTCAAGGCTGAACACACACCGAGTCAGACAAAACCTACAGGACCTTTTTCGTTATTTGTCTCATGAAACAACAATACATTGCTTCTTATGAGCCAAAACACACCAAGGAAAACTTAACAAAGCGAACTTTTGTCTAATTCGGTGTGAGTTAAGCCTTAGGCAATGTTTCATTTTTACACACATATGCGTAAAGCGTTACGTATTAGTGAAGAACAAAATTCTTCCTATCTCTAAAACGACTACCACCAGGAAATTTTTGGAAATATCGCCAGAAATTTTCTGGCAATAAATTTTGGAAATAAAGCCCAAAATTAAATAGGAAATAACGCAAGAATAACATCCATACAAAATTTTGGCGTTATTATATCCTACACCTAGGATATATTCACTTTTTGCTTCCATTTTTAACGCAAAGAAAGAGGCATGGCAGATATAGAAAAGTATATATATTCTTGATCAGCGATACCTCCTGAGTCGATATAGCCATGTCCGTTTGTCTGGCTGGCTGGGTGTGCGTGGAAAAACATTTTCTTGGAAAACTGAGCAAGATAATTCAATGAAAAAGCTAAAGCTTCAAAACGCTATACTGGAAACATTTTTCAGATAGTCCAACTAAGTTTCACTCAAACACAAAGAACCATAAATGCAAGCTCTGGACTAAACAATGGGTGAACTCGGACGAGAGGGCGTGGCACCTCCCATATATGCAAAAGCTTAAAAATGCTAAACTGAAAACGTTTTTTGAGACAATCCTTATAAATTTCACAAAGCTACTAGGAACTATAAATGCAAGCTAGGGCGTGGCACCTTCCACATAAGCAAAAGTTTCAAAATGCTATACTGAAAGTTTTTTCAAATAATTCAACTAAATTTCACTCTAATATTAAGAACTAGAAATTCAAGCTCTGGGCAAAAACTGAGTGAATTCGGACAAGAGGGCTTGGCACCTCCCATACAAGCAAAAGCTTCAAAAGAATACACTGAAAACGTTTTTTGGGACAATCCAACTGATTTCAATCAGACACTAAGATCTTTATATGCAAGCTCTGAGCAAAAACTGGGTGAAATCGGACAAGAGGGCTTGGCACCTCCCATATAAAAAGCTTCAAAACGTTTTTTAATTTCACACAAGCACTAAGATCTATAAATGCAAGCTCTAAGCAGAAACTGGGTGAACTCGGACAAGAGGGCGTGGCATCTCTCGAAATGCATCGTAAGCCTTTGAGACCACATTGTTAATGTGAGCATTCCAAGTCAAGCTGCTGTTAAAGTAAACTCCAAGATTTTTCATTGTTTTAACAAACTCTATTTGGGAGTGGTTTAGTAAAAGCGGGGGAATATCTGCATTATTTTTGTTCTTGCTAATAAAAATAGCTTTACTCTTAATTGGATTGAGCTTCATCCCATTATTTTCAGACCATTTAGTAAGCCCACCTAACTCAAGATTTGTTTCATCTATTGTTATACTGAGTGAAGATTTTGGAAACAACTTATATATTTGAATATTATCAGCATAAATATGATGTTCACATATCTGGAAGCAATCAGCGATATCATTTTTAAAGGTCAAAAACAAAAGGGGTCGCAAAACCGAACCCTGTGTTACACATGTTGTAACCATGAGTAAAGATGAGTTTTTGTTGCGTATGCTAACATATTGAGAAGATCAGAGAGATATGATGACAAAATATTACAGAGGTATGCATTAAAGCGGAACTGAGTTGATAATTTTCTAATGAAAAATTTGGAATTCGGTTGGAGTTATTTTTTTAATATTTATGGGGACTTGTGCATTATATAGATGGATAATTATACTATTGAAAAACTCAATCTGCTTGTTTACAGCATTGTTTGTGTAAAGAGTCATCCAATCTGCCATTTGGCATTCATAAAATAAAGAGGTTAGGTCAATATTGGAAAATTAAGGAAATTTAAGTAATTCATCGCGAACAACTAGAGGATATAAGTTTATGGAGACGAATATCAAATCATGATTTGAGAAAGAAGGTACAGATAGTTGGTCATAACATAAGGCTTAAGTCAGATATAAAAACACATCCAGCACAGTGGGTACACAATTTGGTAGAAAATGTGTCGCAATATCTCTATATTCGTTCGGCCATTTCAAGAAATTGTGTGTTGATGTTGTTCAGTATTTTTAAATTAAAGTCACCGCATAGTACAACATCAGTGTAACGTGGAGTAATATCTTCTTAAATGTCTCTTATTAATGTAACATTTGCAATATTGGGAGCCATATATACACAGCCAACCACAAAATTTTCAGACTTGTGCAACAACTCTATAAATCTAATAAATCGTTGTTCGCAGATTTCTGAATAACATGAGACTTTTAACAACTTTTGACGTAAATGCCAACACCTCCACCTACTTTACGCAATATTATCAGTTTGCTAGAAGTAAATATTATAAATAAAACTGATCAATTTATTATTGCAACAATTATATTTGTTTTTAAATTTTGTTATAAATATATACAAATGTATGTTTTAGGCATACTAGACAATATACGACATACACTTTCAAAATTTACAACAAACATATTTTATTACATTGACTTGATGTAACTTACATATAATTGAAATTTGTATTTTTGTAAATTTTTTAAAATTTAAAAGTTCGCACTTATTTGCATTGCGTTCATATTAAGAATCATTTCGACAAAAAAGTAAGTATATGCTCATATATAAATATATAGATTTTTTCATATTTTAACTCTTAACTTAAACTTAACAAATCATATACTATGTTAAGGCCAACACACAGCAATATTTTTTAACACCTCCTTTATTGTGGCACCAAAACTACTTTTGCTTTCAGCTCTGAAGTGTTTATAGGCTGCTTACAACTAGACAAATGCATAACATATAAAGCACAAAATTGCAACTTATTGCTCTACTATTTTAATCTAATATTACGTCTAAACGATAGACGCCCTTTATCCCCAAATTGTCCGCTATTACAACAATCATCATCACGTCCAACCTGAAAGAGAAAAAAATTAGTTGTATGTACTATGTTTGATCATTTATGTAAGTTTAACAATTTCTTATGGTAATGTCAGCAAGTTTACATAATAAACAATTGCATGGCTATTTGATAAATTGTTTAAAGTGCATTGCATTATACCTTGCAAAAGTTTTGCATCAACAATTCCAACGCTGTCATACGCATTTTTGGATCATGTTGCAAACAGTGATCAATAAAATCATGGCCTTCTTGTGATAGCGTTTCTGGCGCTTCTGGTTTTTCACCCATGCCAACTTTAAACATAATTTGAAAATTTGAATCAAATTGTGCCCAAGGACGCTGTTTAAAAAGAATTAAGAGAAAAAATGATTATTCTAGCAAAAATTATGAACAGTATTTAAGTGTTTTTATTACCTTTCCTGATGCCATTTCCACCACTACACAGCCAACGGACCAAATGTCTGCGGCACGCCCATGACCATCACTATTTGTTTTTGTAAAAACTTCTGGTGCCATATAAGCTAAGGGGGAGAATGACATGTGTGTTATTAATGAAAAAATTAAATGTAGGTATTATGAAACAGGACTATAATGTTTTCAAAACGAAATCCAAGTTCCCAAAACCAAACAATTTACCTTGTGTGCCAACATAGCCTTGTAATTCACCGGGTACCGTTGTATGCGCTTGTATTTTAACAGCCGAACCAAAGTCACCCAATTTAAGTGAATTACTTCCATCAACTAAAAATATATTTGCAGTCTTTATGTCACGATGCACGATGCCATGTTTATGTAATTCTATTACACCCGATAACAATTGTGCAGTAAATCTTCGTGTCAGTCCTTCAGGTAAGCCACCAGATAATTCAACTAAAGCTTCTAAGGTACCTTCAGAGCACAGCTCCATGAAAATAAGTAACTCTTCCTATTTGAAAAGAAATTATTGATATATTTTAACATTAAAGTATACGGTACTGAGAATTATAGAATTAAAATTAAAAGCCGACGACCAACGTTTCCACGTTTTTACAATTTTATTATTAAAAACTATTAATTTTATCCAGAGCTAATGGATAAACTCAAAACGGATAAAATAATATAAACAGGGTGGACGGGAATCGGTAGGACACCGTAAAATTTAAGATTCCTGGAACTTTATACATTTTTCGAAAATTTTTTACTGTGCAGAAGGGCAAAAGTGATGTCATACATACATATTTTGTGCCATAATAACACAGGCCGACAAAATTTGATCAAAGTACATACCCAGAAACCGGACTATATATTTCCGTAGGTTTTCGATGCGCTGATTCCGAATCTGGTCGCAGAATTGCTCCATCACGTCAGGTTTTTGAGATATCCTAACCTAAAAGTGCCAAAAATTACGATTTTTCTCAATTTTGAGGTTAAATAGCTCTAAGGATTTTATTTTTCTTGGAAAACTATGAACGATATTTTAAAGTACTAGTCTTCCTCTTTCAAATGCCGTTGAGTTTGTTTGAATATCTTTTTTTTTCTCTCAGATATGGCATTTTGCAAAACAAATCGACTGCATCAAGCTAAAGTTTCCTCTACGGACTTTTAGATATAGGGAAATCCTCTTACATGCATTCTTCAAAATGCCATATCTCAGAGAAAAAAAAAGATATTCAAACTAACTCAACGGCATTTGAAAGAGGAAGACTAGTATTTTAAGATGCCGTTCATAGTTTTCCTACAAAAATCAAATCCTTAGAGCTATTTAACCTCAAAATTGAGAAAAATCGTCATTTTTGGCACTTTTAGGTTAGGATATCTCAAAAACCTGACGTGATGAGCAATTCTGCGACCAGATTCGGAATCAGCGCATCGAAAACCTACGGAAATATATAATCTGGTTTCTGGGTATAATTTTTGTCGGCCTGTGTAATCATTAATTTGACCGTTATCATTTTTTCAACTAAATGCCATCAATTTCATAGCATCAAGTAAATTTTCGTGAAAACAAAGCCCAATTTTCTTCATTTCTTATAAAATGTCAGCGTATTCATATCATGACATTACTTTTATTCCTTTATGGCCTTACTCCAATAACTCCGTTTGATTTGCGAATTTCGAAAAACGGAACTAAGAAAAGTTGTTCAGAATAAGCCCAGAAATCTTATTCCGGTTCTACCAATATCCGCCCACCCTGTATATTAGATTGATTCAAAAAAAAAAACTTTTTGGAGTTTTCACAGTTGCGCCCAAAAATCTGAAAGAGGGTGTCGAAAAGTGAGAGCTCAGCTCTCAGCTCTGAGATTTTTTTAAATTTTTTCGAAGGTAAGGGGTAACGTCGATTAATGCAATATTTCGGCTTTATTCGGTTTTCATTTTACTACGATCTCAAAAATGCTTGGAATGAGTCGAACGATAATATATCAAATTTTTTGTCTTGAATCAAGGTATATAAAAAATGGAACTTAAAATCATCGACATATTGTTTTTATTTTCTTTGGCTAAAATAACCTCAAAAAACGTTTTCTCGAAATTTCACCCTACTGTAAAACTCTAAATCTTCATTTTAGATTTCCTAAGGCTTTAAGTATTTCATGTCTTTGGTGACCCCTAATCAAATTTTTTGTAGAATATTTTTGTGGATCACATTAACCCATTTTAAACCAGGTTTTTTGATAAAGGGTTCAAAAATACCCATTAAAACATTAGATGTTCTAAAAAATTGTTCCTTACGTGATTTCATGATGACCTTCGAACAACAAGTTTTATCCAAAATGAAGATATGGGTGATTCTTAGATAACTGTGCTTTTTCGAGTTGTAAAATTGGCAGATAATTTTTTTGGATTTTTGCAAGTATCTTCATGCTATCTTGTGTAAAAACACTCTAAAAACTCACCTTTTAAGTAGATCAAATACAAGTGTGAATTTACGGCTTTGAGGTCGAAATTAAGAAATTTTACTGCCACGTTTGTGACCAAATTGCCACGTTTGTGACATTTTAGCCAAAATACGGGCAAATGATTGTTTTGAAGCGTTTTGATGAGAGATATATTGCATTTAATGACAAATTTACACTTCAAGACTAATTTTCTAACGTTGTCATGTCTCTGGTGGTCCATTTTTTTTATCCCCTACCGCCCTAAAAATCAACTGTAGTTTTGTTTCGTATGTTTTTATAGCCGTTTATGGTGGATTAGGATCTTCTAATTACGAATCTGATCTTAATTTTTTTCTATTACATCAGAATCCTTAGATATCCTTGCTCAAAAGTGAAAAAATCACTGTTTTGACATCTACTTAACAAAAACAATAACACTTAAAATTTATTTTTGTCAACGGATTCAGACAGCCAAATTTATTATCAACAAGACATAATTTACCGTTTTTCAATTAGATTCCCAGTTTCCGAGTTATAAGCCTTTAAAGAAAGGATACCTCTCAATACCATACAAAGGATTTTCTGGACCAAAAAATTAACAAAAATGGTAAGTTTTATTATTTTTATCAATAATATATTTTATTACAAAAATTTTAAGCCCTTGCAGACTAAAATCGGATGAAAAAATAACGCTCTATTGTAGATTCAGTGAATGAACAGATGAAATTTTGATTCTGTTAATTTGCAAAGCAGTAGTTTAGTAGGCTTATTCACTAAATCTAGTATAGAACTGTCATTTTTCATGCGATTATGGTCTGCAAAGTCTAGAAATTTTTGTAATTCAATATGTTATTGATAAAAATAATAAAACTTGATTTTCCGTAACTTTTCGGTCTCGAAAAGTCCTTTGTATGTTATTGAAAGATATCCTTACTTTAAACGCTTATAACTCGGAAGCTAAGAATCCAACTGAAAAATGGTAAATTATGTCTTGTTGACAACAAATTTGGCTGTCTTAATCCATTGACAAAAATTAATTTTATTTGTTGTTGTTTTTGTTCTATAGCTTTAAGAAGATGTCAAAACAGTGATTTTTTCACTTTTGAGCAAGGATAACTCAGGATTCTTATGGTGTAGAAAAATTTTTGTATTAAAAACATAATTAATAGCCTTCAACTAAACATCTGTATACTCAAATTTATATCGAAATATGTTTTTTTGCAGACTGATAAAAAGTGCCACGTTTGTGACATTTTTGATGCGCCACGTTTGTGACATTTTTGTAGTTTATCGCTTATTGTAAAGCACGCTTTTGAGTTCAAGATTTTTCCGAAAGAATTTGGGGTCATGCATGCAAATCCTTCAAAAAAATTGTTTCATGCATAAAATAAAATGTACTACCTGGGAGTGCCGAGTGCCACGTTTGTGACCATAATTTTTAAAAAAAACCGTTTTTGTTTATAAACTGCCCTATAAAAAGCAAACAGATTTCTTTTTGGACGCGTCTGGACATGATGACCTTTGGATGATGGACAAAGATCAGAATTAATGCATATGTATTGCAATCTATTGACTGAAACAGTAGTACCATGCAGTAGTAGCATAATGCTTTCAAGAAATTTTTTTTTTCCAAAACTAGGGGACAGTTTTCAAATCGAAATTGTGCCCTCTAAAAATTATTTTAAACTTCAGATGAGCTCAGAATATTGTAGCCTGAAGTATTTACTTAATATGTGTAGTACCTTGTTTTCTGTTCTATTTCCGTTTTTTGGTCGTTTTTCATCGTTTTGTTTGTAAAAAGTAGGGGTAGGACATGCCACGTTTGTGACATTTGGGGTATATTTGCAAACTTTCACAGTAGACCAATAATTATTTGGTGGTAAAATTGATCCACTCTATTAGAAAAACATAGTTTCTAACTTATAGCGTCATTTTTTGTGAAAAAAAAGCCTACTGTATAGGTGAAATCGCCAGAGGACACAAAAAGTACAGTTATCTGAGAATCACCCATATAGAGTTTTACAGTAGGGTGAAATTTGGGAAAAAAAATTTTTGAGGGTATTTTAAATAAAAATACAATATGTCATTGACTTTAGGTTCCAATATTTGTTATAAATTGATTCATGACAAAAAATTTGAAGTATTGTGCGACTCATTCCAAGCGTTTTTGAGATCGTAATAAAATAAAAACCGCATAAAGCTGAGGTTTTGCATATATCGACGTTGCGCCACCTTCAAAAAAATTTAAAACTACTAAGGGTGTAACCTTCGGCCTGGCCAAACATTAGATACCCTACACTACAGTACGGGAGATGCCACGACCACTTCTTCGAATACTCGTAGCTTTTGCTCAGATCTTGCACTTACTGTTCTCAGTGTCTGAGTGAAATTTATTTGCATTATCTAGTATTTATGTATATTTTGGTTGCACTGTCGTGAAAAATACTCTGTTAACCGATTTAGCTCATTATGAATCACACATGCTTACTTTTACGACGAAACAACTGTGCCAAGTTTCATGGAATTATCTTGGTTAGTTTTCCCGTGAAAAATATTTCCACACACACTAGCCAGCTAGACAGACGGACATCGCTATATCGATTCAGGAGGTGACGCTGATCAAGAATATATATACTTTTCCTTACCTGCTGCGCCTCCTTCTTCGCGTTACAAACGGATGGACAAAGTGAAAATACCCAAAATCTAAGCTCAAATTATAACAAATATGGAGGTGGTAACAAAGAAGTTTTTCCTATTTATCGTCGGCTCTTTAATATGACAAAATCCAATTTCTTACCCTGTGTACTTCAATTCCATAGTAACGCACAAGATTATTATGCTTAATGCCTTCTAAAATCTTTAATTCTTCGGCAACATTTTTAAGAGCACGAGTTTCACCTGGTTGTATTGCAATCTCCTTCATTGCCATTAGTTCGCCAGTATTGTTATTTACCGCCGTGTACACTTTACCAAAACGGCCTTGGCCAATCTATAAAAGAAAAAAGTACAATAGCATCAAGAGTCTTAGAAAAACAAATAGATATATGTTGAATAGATAGTACTTAAAACGCAAGTTACTTTTCACAGTACATACCTTAATGCCGCGATGCCATCTAAAGTGAACGCTACGAGCACGCATTTGTATTTTATCGCAAGAATTCAACGCCTTTATCTGACCAATCAAATTACGTTCACGTAGCTTCTCTTCAATTTCTAAATCCAAACGATTAACAGCATCTCGTACACGTATTTGACGTAATGGCAAAATCTCGCTACTGCTACCATTTTCTGTTGGGGATTTACTCGGTGCTGTTGCATTTGGTACAATTAGCCGCAATTCTCCTGGTTTGGCATTTGTATTTTCCACATAATCTGTAGAATCGACAGAGCTGTAATCAGACGGAGAAGAAGCATTTGGTGCAACATGTTGCATTTCTTCTCTTAAACTGAACTGTGGATGCAAGAATTTATTGTACTGTGGAGAATTTTGTGCTGAACTGGTTGTACCAGCAGTACCGGCTGACATTGGTGATGGACGTGTTGGCGTTCGCGAACGACTTGTTGCCGGTGAGGAAGTTTTACGCGAACGTGGACTTGCCTTTTTCCTGGTAACTTTCTCTGGTTCAGATGTAATGCCAATAACGTGCGATATACAACAGTCCATTTTCTTTTTTAAATCTTCAAATTGACGTTCATCTAAATGACGTGTTATTTGTGGATCACAAGCCAATATTAGGAATTCTAAGCCCTAGAAAAGATTGTATGATATTTATTAAAAAATATATATTTTTATTAAAAATAAACCAATTTACCTGTGACGCCCAACGTGGACGCATGCCACGTCCCCGCTCACAACGCTCCGTCACAAATAGCATCCACATTTTGGCAAATGTAATAATACCCAGGGCCAAATCCATATCGCAATCTTCATCTTTATTTACCATCATACGTTGTTCGAATAGGCGTATAATATCCTTATTATATTCGAAACCAAATTTATAACCCTGATGAAGAATTTCGCGAGATCGTGACAGCACCGCCAAACGCTCTTGATCATCTAAATCTACCATATTTTTAACACAACAACGATCCTGCACACGCTCAATAATTTTCGTCAATTTATTGCGTACATCTAGCACATCTTTTTGTAACAATTTAAAGGCTTCCTTTATATCAGGACACATTAAATCGTGATGTTCACTATTTGCAGTGCTCAAATAGTGTTCATAGTGTTCACGATGAAAATCGGTTGCCTCTACATCACGACAAAATGATTTCGCAAAGAAGAGTACCTTTACGGAACGTTCACGCTCGACCGTGAAGAGATATTGTGTCTCTCTGCAAATTGTAAGTATTTGCCATTTAATGGCGGACTCATCATTCTGGGATGTACCTTCGATTTGTAGATCTAATTCGCCTGCACGGCTGATTAAACGATCGGAAATGCTACGTAAAAGATTACGTATGATTAAGCAGAACTTTTTAGCAGCAAGCGTATGCATGCCATTAATCATAGGACTTATTAATTTGGTAAACATCCATTCCTTTTCTAAGGCGGACTTTTGATGTGTCTCTGGTGCAGCAACAAGCACTAATTGATCGATGTAGTCGAGATAAACCTGAAATTAGGATTGTTACTTGTTAAAATTTTAAACACTTAGACCATTTTCTCAACGTCTGGTTGAGCAGAAATCAGAACTAGGGGTATGCACAAGACGTCTTGCTGGAGTTTTAAGTTTTGAATTAATTTTAAGACACGTTATGTCTTGTGTCCGCTTTTTATTTATAAAATACTTCAGTTCAGTGTCGTGTGGGAATGTCTTGACAGTATGTACTTGGAAATGAAAGAAAAAAAAACAAATACAGCACAGACCTGTCTTGTTTGATTTACTTTAGTTGAGTCCAGTGCATATTCTAGAGTTTAGTGTGAAATGAGCAAATAGAAAAAAGTACACTAAGTTTCAAGATGTCTTGTGCAGATTCACTTAAATTCTCACTTACTTCGAAAACTTTTCGCACTGTAGCATCGAATTGATTTAAAATGCCCATATAACGTTCCCATTCTGCTTCATCCCCAGACAACGCTGTCGTTATATGCCGTTGATAACGTTCACGATGTGTCAACGCCAATGTTAGGCCTTCACGCAACTCTTTCATCAGTTGTTCCAAGCTCAATGGATTCGGTTTACTTGGACGTGTTTCAAGGCGCATTCGCAGAAACTCATGCATAAATTGCAGCGGTATTCCACTTAAAAATACAAATGTCGGTATATACGATGGTAAGCTTAATGATTGCGCCTCTTCACTATAGAAACCATAACGGCGTAACTCAACAATTTGTTCACGACTTATCTCTGGTTCCATACGTGGTATATCGTCATCAAGAAGTTCTGTCTCAAAATCATAATCCTCTGTGCCGGGTTTCTCTAAGGCAATATGCGATTTGTAAAGCACAATATTATGCAATTTATGTAGAAAAGAAAGAGATTTGGCAAGTCCACGTGATTTAAGTACATTTTCAATAAATTTTCTAGAGAAAACAAAATAAATTGAGTGTTCTTTTTAAATTGTTTAATTTTACACAATTACCGATAGAGTATCGAAGATTGTTCAGCATTTGTGCATTCATGTGTAATACTGCCCAATGGTTCTACACTAAATATATTTATATCATGCATAGAATTTTTACGAAAATTTCCAGGGCATTCAGCAGAGAATTGACTAACTTCAGTTGAAGTAGAACTAAAGAGAATATGGAATAAAATTAAAAAATAAAATAAAATTGTTATATATTACATATCTGTGGTATTTTGACAAAATAAACTATCTTGAAATGGCAACTTTTCAGGAGATCTAAAAAACTTCATTTCAGTAACGTGGCTTAATTTCGTTGTGGCAGCGTTGAATCTCCAATTTTACTAGCCCTAAACTGTCAGCTGTCAAACTGCTGTATTTTTTCATTGGCAACACTTTACCTCACAAATGACAGCAAAATTAAAACTTGCGTGAATAATGGGACACTTTTATGTTTCTGGTTCTAAAAATCATAAAGACAAAAATTCTGGAAAATTGTATTATCTAATCTTAGGTTGTTTTGTCAAAAGTCCCCAGATATATGTGAAATGAAAGCTTACTCGTTACTGCTAGATGATTCGCCAGGCACATGGGAAACATCATTTAAAAGAAATTGTACTTTCGGTTGAGGTATTGTTGTTGCACCAGATAGTTTGCGATTTCCACAGCCCTGACTTGAAGATGTCTTAGTAGAATCTACCGAGTTCACGCCAGAATCATCATTTTCAACACCAGATGATGAAGAACCACCACTATCAGTTGTAATGGACGTTTGCACTGGCCAAGAGAATTTTTCACCTTGTAATCTTTTTTTAATTGAAACAAAAAATTATGATTGAAATTAAGTTTTACTGAAATATTAGCTTAGGTTTAGAAAAAATATATTTTTTGACAAAAGCTCTTCAATATGCATCGTTCCTGCAGCAGTATTTTTTGCATCAGTTTCTCATCGTTTTTTAAAAGCTTTCACTGAACACATACTGGTTCAAAATCCTTAAAAGCTGGCAAAAAGTCAAAAAAACAAGTTTTTTTAAATTAACTTTTTATGGACTGTATTGTGTAACGGATATTCATAGACCTCAAAAAATCGATAAGAAAGATTCAGGTGCTACGCTCTCCAAAAGTACGCTTCTCAAACATAAAAATTTGTGAGTTGAAAGTAAAATTTAAGCGTTCACTGTAAAAATTGCTTGCTGTAAAACTGAACCGATCTGAATGTTTGAATATGGAATCTCTTCGTAAAAAAGAGTATTATCGAACCTCTAAGCTCAAAACTTGGAACAAGTTATACTTTTTTGACAATTGTGATTAACTTAAAATCAAATTATTTCACAAAAAAATAGTTACCAAAGGTTGTGAAAAAAGACCGGAACTAATTTGTACCGTGAGGTACCGCCAAAATTTTTTTGTTTTAAGAAGATTGAAACCTTTTCTAACACATACAAAAAAAATTTAGATGCCGATTTTAGCCCTTTTTGTTTGACGCGGACTTTTTTGACGAGCCTATAGGAAAGTTTAACTCATATTGCTTGACAAGTCTCAACATGTTTTATATTATTATGCAGTTTATACTCCAAGATAAAGAAATCTAAGACCCATTTTTATGTAGATCAATTAACCGTTGCACACAACTCTGTCAAACTTGACTTAAGCAGTTTTTTCTTCCTAAAACAGAACTTTTCAGGTTTTTTGGGCGTTATTTCTTCAAAATAACAAAATAACACCCAAAACATTGAAAAAATCGCAATAAATCAAAATTATTGAAATTAAAAATCGCCCAAAAACAAAAACGAAATAACGCCCAAATTATTGTCAACGAAATAAAACCGAAATCTTAAACGAAAAAAAGCTCAAATCTTGGGCCTTATTTCCAAAATGATTATCGCCCAAATTTATATGCAAATAAAATGAATTTTTTTTTTTTATTTCGATTTTGGTCGGTATTTCATTTCGATAATTGGGCATTATTTGAGTTTTTTATTTTTTTGGGCGTTATTTCGTTTTTGTTTCAGGGCATTATTTCATTCCTACCGCCTGGCTTGGAGTTATTTCCTAGTTAATATTCGGCTCTATGTTGGTATTTCCAAAATTTATGCTAGAGAGTTGTTTCAGGGATTCACGTATAACTTAATACAAATATTAAAGTATTTGGCAAATAATGTGAAGAACATTTTGAAGTCTAGAAATCGTTTCCAGTTCCTTAAAAACATTCACATTCATACATAGATATGAAAGTTCTCTTCCAAGAGCTTTTACCAAAAAATTGATTATTGCGTAATCTTATTATTCTTACCTGGCTAAAATCTTGCCCAAAATAGACAATTTAAGTTGATTTTGTTTTGTGATATTATACCATAAACACATGGCCTTAATACGTCCCACAAAACTTTCACTTTTGTATATCGGATGAAAAACGCCCATTGCCTGCGATGATGGATACAACGCTTCGGCAGCTTCAAGTCTCGTAAGCAGCTCTTCAACCTCTTTAAGCGCAGCTTCTTGATGCTCCATGCACTCTTTACAGTACAGTGACATACACCCTGTGCAATTTTTAACTGGCTGCGGAGCTAAAATAAATTTAATGAGTTATGAATTCATCATCAAATTATGCAAAATTTAACCACAAAAAACTTACAACTTGCAAAACTATCGGTGCTGATGCCGCTATCTAAGCTTAGCGTACTTAGTGCACGCTTATAACGCGGACTGAATTTGTAGTTTATTATTTGCGTTAACAAATCTGGCACAAGCTGACGCGCCGCAAATAAATATTTATCCTGTTGTTCTATCGTGCGATCAGCTTGCCATGCCTGCAGTTCAAGCCAGATGAGATCCTTCAGTTCAGTTTGCCAAGTGTGTTCTTCAAGTGAGATTTTTGCTTCCTGTCGATCGACGCTACCCAATTTAATTAAATTGGCAAATGTTTCATGGAATTCTTTGCGTATATTTAAGCCCGGTGTGGACTTCAAATCGTTACGTAAGCTCTGCACAAATGCCGAAGGTGGCGCTGATGAACGACAGCCTATGGGTCGTGAAGACACGCTCATATAACGATTGCATGATTCGACCACTTTTGGTGCATTTCGCATCAGTGCCATATCACTGCTTAGTGGAGTACATTTGTCGAGTGATTCCGATTGGTGTGCACCAACAGTTTCGTTATAACTAATTACGCGCGGATTATAACTGGTCACTGAAACTGAACTCGTCGTTGCAGAAGCTAATGAATTTTTGAGTTCACGCTCTGAATCACGTAGTAAGTCCTGTGAACGCTTACTAGTACGTTTACTTTCTTCATTGACAAACATTTCATTAAGCAGCGCACAATCCATGGTATTGCGACGCAAAACGCGTGAGCGACACATGCGTGTCATACCCTTTTTCGGCATCCCGCTGGGATTGACGTCAGCACAACTGCAAGCCAACAGTAGAAAAAGGAGTATTTTTTTTTTAGTTTTAGACAAAACAATCAAACAATTTGTACTTACGCTCCTACAGATGCTACAGCATGCGCTTTTTGTTTACGATCCCAGTCACGAGTCTTTATTTTCATTCTGGTTCGAGGCGGTGTCGTTCCATAATCATCGAAGTGAGCTGCCAACAAATCATCTTCGTCTACATTATATAATTCTTCATCAACGCTTGCACGAAAATTCGGGGTAGGTTTCGTCGGCGAAGCCTTTACACGAAATTCAACCCTAGAAACAAAATACATAAGTTATAAATTAATAGTTTACTTAAATAAAACAATAAATTATAGGTATGAATCGTGGTACATTGCTATTAGTTTGTTGCGTCCTAAGGGAAACATTTGTAGAGACTTACTTAAAACACCTTAATAAACGTCTAAGAGGCGCATTGCTTCATCTTTATTTATGTTTGTATCAAATACCATCCATCTGCTTCAAATAGTTTCAGAGATATGACGAATTTCGTTTTCAGGGGTATGACATTGCTTACTTTTCAAGTGGCTGTTATTTGCCACGATGCCTTTAACACATGTACTAAGCATCATTTGTCTATTTTAAGTAGTTTCAGAGATATTTATGACGATACATATATTTAATGGGGCGAGGGCGTGGCACCGCCATTTGCCCACTGAAACCTTATTCTGATCAATACTAACACACTGTGGAAATTTCATCAAAATAAGTCGGATAGTTTCTGAGTCTATAAATGGCAGACAATTAAGTTTTCCAGGTGGTGCTAATGGTCTCAGCGTCTTATAGTTTCAGAAATATGACGAGTTTTTAAGGCAGTTTTTGGACTTAGCTCTAAATCTGAGCGTTAATCCCATGATTTACCACACAAAATTAAATCTATTTCTGTCAAGATTTAACTTAAATCTGTGCATTTATCACACCAAGGCTACCGATGTTGGCTATTTTCGACCAAGTGGCACCCCTGAACTATGAAAATTTGCATTAAACACAATGCAAAAATAAATCTATTTCGGCCGGTGGAAACGGGTAGGTTTTAACGATGTGATTTACTTATCCCAGCAGAGCTAAATCTCCGGTGGAAATAGGCTATAAGGCTACCTTAAACACCGAAGCACAGAAATGTTAAATTGATTCAATGACATTAACGGCCAACAATGCGATAACTTCAGTTCGTTAGAATGAACGCGATATAATTCATATCGATGATTTTGGGAAATAACTATGTCTGGGCAGCATCATTTTAGCTTATTGGACTATTTCAACAATAGTTTAAGGGAAAAATCTGCAAGAACATCACTAAAACAGCTGAATTTTATGAAGAGTTAGAGAAATCTTATTCCTCTGGAGAGATCCATAAGTTGAGAGAACGTTAAATGGAATGAATCGAGCTATGTTGAAAAATATATTATCCGAAAAACCTCTTATAAAGATTTATATAACCTTTTGAACAGTCTTAGTTTCTAAGGAAAAACAAAGACACGAAAAAAACATCCTAATCATCCCAGGAGATCTACTGGAGAACTCCAAGTGGAGTAAAGAAAAAAACAATGAGACATGCGGCGTATGAGTGTTCGTAAAAATATTTTGATTTTCAAATTGCGGTAAGTCAAACGAAAAAATTTTTTCCTAGGGACAATCATGTTCTACGAAATGCGCGAAAAAAAAAAAAATTTCTAGAGCACAAAGTTTCGGAGATAGGATTTTTAAAAAATATCATCTAAACTATAAGCAGTACAAAAGAAAGATAGCACGTAGTTTATAGTACAATCCAAATTTTCTTAACAAACCAACCGTGACACGAAAAATTTTTCTTTATATTTTTCCTATTCGAAGATCTTCTAATATTTTCTTGTATGAAGAAAAGCAAAGAGGTTTGGCATATGAGTGGTTTCATTTATAATGCGCTTCTACTTAAACATTGTTTATCAAACATTATTTGCTTAAGCAAAAATTATCAATTATCCAAAGAATTTGTAACCGATAAGACAATCCACAAACAAATGAATCGGTCATTCTGGGTAAATACCACGCAAGTCAACACATTCCTTTCTCTGCAAATAATACCACGTAGTTTGACTTTCATTGAAAGTGCCATAAGTCCATAGAGAGACAAAAGTAATGTCACAATATAAATTGGCTAATCGGACTTTGATTTCAAGGAAAATTAACTAAGTAGATAGTGTAGAATTGATGGCATTAAAGCGCGTTGGTTAGTACTATACAAGCAAAAAAACAGTCAATAAACTAACTTCATAATTTATCTAGGGGAACCTGCCTATCTATCACTAAAATTCTCGTAATTTCGAGAGCCTGCATTGTATGTGGAAAACAAAAAATAGTCCTGTAGCTAGCGTAGCATGTCTCAAAACCAGAGTGTGTTACCATTTAACAATTTGGCAATTTTTCACAACAGATGGCGCTAGTGAGCCCTATGATCTATCCATATAGGCAATCCTGTACAGAGAGTTTATCCGTGTCCGGAGTCACGGGTTCGAGTACGGTTTCTGACAAGATTTAACTAAAACTGATCTGATGAGGCTATATACATGTTTATATATGAAAATATATAAATATGTATGTGAAAATAGCCGAAACATATGTAATCAATTTCCATGTTAATACTTGCTTGCGTTTAATTAGTTCAATATAAATTTATCATACATCCATTAAATTGTTTTGTTCAATTATGTACCACTGACCCAGTTTCTTGTTAAACAACATAAGTCAAGAAAAGTTTTTTCCAAAAAAATATCAATTCCCGATTTCCCGGGAAAATAAAATTCTATTCACGATTAAAATTTTTAAAACTACAAAATTTTTCAATCCAAATTAATTAAAAATACCAGACTTCGGGGTTTTGCAATAAATTTTATTTTTCACTGAATTTATTGCCGCGTCTAGATTCTAATGGATTAATATGGATAAAGAAACAATCCAGACCACGAAACCTCTGGATTGAATACCAATTCATTTTAGTCTATTTCAATCTATTGGATTGAAATGGTTTTGAAAAATAAAAAATTAAATTATTCGAGCAATGTTTTCAGTTTAAAAATGGCATATAATTGATGTTTATAAAGTGCAGTAAGAAAAAAGTTTTACATAAACTTAAATACGTGTAATTGTAGTTGGACTAAAATTTATTAGACTGGATTAACATTGATAGCGCTTTTTTTCTAAGTGCATACTAGGATTGGAAAATACTCAAATGGATTTGAGTTGGACTTTAATTCCTTTAGAAAATACCACAATCCCAGGAACCCACGATATTGTTCATGTCCAAATATTACAAATCAGCAAAGTCCAGTTATTGCAGGAAATCATGGAGTATCTTGTTGGTTTTAAAATGGATTTAATTGGATTGACGTCTATCGCGCTTTTTTCCTAAGTGCATACTTGGACTGAAAATGACTCCAAAATTTTGCATTAAGAATTTTGACTCAGAAAGATTGATAGTGTATTTTCATCCATTTTAATCTTTCATGGTAATCCATATTCTATTGATAAAAATGGATGTATAATGAATGTATGGTACACAATTCTGGATCAAAATATGGATCCAGAAAGATTGATAGACTGCGTCTGCTTTAACTCATTGCAGTCTTTCGCAACAATCCATATTCCCTGGATTAAAATGCATTGATCGAATTCTGAATCCAAACCCATCCGAGGAATCTGGTACACAATTCTGGATCAGAATATGGATTCAGATATTGTAGATAAATTTTTCATCTATTTCAATCCTTCGTAACAATCCATATTCCCTGGATTTAAATGGATTGATCCGATTTTTAATCCAAATCCATCCGAGAAATCTGGTACACAATTCTAGATCAGAATGGATTGTTAAAATTTAATCCAGACGCGGCACAAGTGTAATGAAAAAATGTTAATATCAAAAAATTTATTTAGTTTTAGTGAAAAATCTTTCACTATCAGAAAATGCATTATATGATAGAGTGCACTCAAAAAAAAAAATGTTGTTTACCACAAGTGATATAGATGGAACTACTTTAACACTTGCGGCAAATAATAATAATCTTTTGAATCAAATACTTTAAGTGTTTGAAATTAAAAAAAAAAAGTTATGACCGCACCACGGTTCAAACCTAGGACCTTCTGACTGTTAGACTGTAACTTATCCTGTACACCACAGACGTATGTTACAAATAGGTATACAATATGTATACACTATTTAATATTCGAATGCTTCATTGTGTATTTAATTTCAATTTAATTAAACAAAAGTAAATAAATTAAAAAAAAGGAAAATGCAGAAGTGAACTAAAAAAAATATAAAATAAAAAAAAAATAAAAAAAATTGAAAAAAAAAATATGACCCACACTGGGATTTGAACCCGCGCACTGTGGGCTAGAATTTTTTTAAATCGGCATAATACAAAAACTATAGGGGGTTATCGTGAATCAAGATTCCCGAGGAATTTTCTCAAACTGCCGTGCATTCTCTATTGCAGTTTAAGAAAATTCCCCGGGAATCTTGATTCACGATAACCCCCATAGTTTTGAATTTTTGATTTTTGTGTCACTTATTTGAAAGTACATAAATTTGTACATCCTGTGCCAAAAAATTGGTATCGTCACATTCATACTTTTTTGCGTACATTCGTAAGAAAATTGTCATTTTAAGTGTGTTTTTAAAAAATATTTATTCGAAAGTAAACGGTTCACGCGAAGTGAAATATATTCCAAGCCGCACTGTAAATTTTAAAACGGCGGACAAGACAATAATTATAAAGGTAAGTAGATGGCATTTGTAAAAAAATATTTGTCATCATTCTTAATATTGTATGTGAAAATGGATCTCAAATAGGTGCGTTCAATTTAACTGTGAATATCTTATAACCTAAAAGAAAAGACAAAAATAGTTATGTACCCTGGAGATCCCAGACTTTTGCGTATTGCAGATAAAGAACTATTAGCTCCCGCACTGTCCCCCCAAAGATTTTGTGTACGTAAATCTTATGCGATGTGGATTAAAAAATTGTTTTCTATAAATGCATTTTTACATAAATTTTAACCAATAATTTAAGGTTCTAGATATGCAAATAGCTACTATCGTTCCTCTATATTGTTTTTCAAGTCCTTGATTCGAAGGATTTGAGGAAAAAACCAGAAAAATCCATTTTTAAAAAATGAACTTAGTAGAAAAATAAAATAAATTTTTACTTTCGGGCATATATTTTTTTCTCCAAATTTTTATGAAATTGGAATTCAGTAGGCCCGAAAACTTAAAAATTGTCTTTCAATACTTGAGTTAAGGGGTTTCCATAATTTTGCCGATTTTAAAAAATTCTAGCCCACTGTGCCGTGCCGATGGATGCCAAATATTTTTATGATTTGTCGCAAGCGAATAAAAGATTTGGTTGCAACAATTCGTGAAATGGTTTGTCGAAGTCACAGAAATATTTCCGACGACTTATTTTTTATTTGTATCAAGTGAAATATTTTTCCAAGTGTTTGCTGCAAATACTTATCACTTGGGACAAAAGATAAATGTTTTCTTGAAATGATAAGTGTTTGTTTCAAATATTCGATAATTTGCCGCAAATACTTTGCAAGCAATCTTTTTTCTGAGTGTGGAACAGTTTTTCATTATCACTAAATTTAGTTAACAATTTTCAATAAAGATTCCACTAAATTTAGTGAATTTAGTTGATTAAGTGAAAAACGGAATTGATGGTTATGAAAAATTTCCTTTAAATTGTTTCTTTCATTGAATTTAACGAAACTTCAATGAAAATTTTCAATAAAGTTTCAATTTAAAAATATGGCAAATTCTTGAAAAAATCTCGAAGAAATCTTTGGATATTGGAGATGCACTTTTAAAATAGATAAGCAAAAACTTTACAAAAGAAATAAAATCTTTTCTTATATTTCATTATATGCGTGCATACAAAACAAAAACAGCCTTATCAACAAACTTATTTTCTTAGGTTTAACCACAAATGATTGGGTTTTTCTCGAGATTAGTAGTAAAAATTTTTACATTTAACATATAAATGATGATTTTTAATATAAACAAATCACTTTTATTTTTGCGGCATATCAATTTTAACGTTATATTAAGGCATATTATCATTTTAACTTATCAAATAAACTTTACATTAACAGGGAGCAAAACGTGCTGCCAAGAATTTCCTCCCCCGCAGTTTCATTAAACATGAATGTCATCACATATCAGTTAATTTAATCGCATTGATAACTGGAACTGATAGTAGCGCACCCAATGTGGTTGATGGCCATGTTTTTGACTTTGACACTTAAGTAACAAGACATTACGTTAAACGCAAATTAATGGAAAAAA
This sequence comes from Calliopum simillimum, assembly GCA_951812925.1. Classification (NCBI taxonomy): domain Eukaryota; kingdom Metazoa; phylum Arthropoda; class Insecta; order Diptera; family Lauxaniidae; genus Calliopum; species Calliopum simillimum. Next base: position 108,391,673 of record OX638368.1, read on the forward strand.
AAACACAGGGTTTCTTTTTTTCTACATATTTATCTGGATTTTAAGTGGAAAACCAAATAATGACAATAAATAAGAGTTTCCTATTTTTATGTATTTTAGAATTTTGCTTTGAAATTTTGAATATGTATTGCAACAACTTTGCATTTGTAAAAATAATCTCAATAAAATATATCGCTTAAACTTTTTTTAAGCTTTATCAGCTTATTATTTTATCATATCGAAATGTCAGATATGAGTATTTGTATATCACGACTTTAATTACACGAGCATTTAATAATTGTTATAATTAGTTAATTATCTTTTATGATTGACATCTTATTTTAGACAACATCAGGTATAGTTGCTGTTGTTAAGTTCGCAATGTTTCATCGAACAGGTAAAATTTAAAATTTATAGACTCATACATAAGGGCATATTCGAAAATAATTTCCTCTTAGTTATGACTCAGGTTTTAAGAAAATTTTTTTTCCATGTTCAATAACCAAATGTTGTGGAATATATTCCTAGACGTATAAAATGAAATTCCCAATAGGTGAACAAAACACTTTCGACCCGAGATGGTGTGAGGAGGTCGTTTTATCTAAAAATTTTGTGAAAATCGAGATTTCCGATAATATGCGGGGGAGCACATTTTTCAGAAGTAGTAGATATGTTACGGGGCACCTTTCCAAATATTCTGGAGTTAAATTCAGAAAAATCATATATGGGTCGTGGCGACCAAATGGTTTAAAATGTCTAAATCTCTCATTACAGCCACATAACAGGTCCTAAAATTCTGAAAAAATTCTAGCAAATTCTTTGATAAAAAATAAATTGATTATGTTTATGAAATTATTTTAATTTAAGCGCACCTGCCGAGTAAAAAACGAAAAACGCTAAGGTTTGGGTAAAAAACTTTATTTTTGGCGGAATGCGAAATTTAGAGTTTTTCGTTTTTTGCTCATCATGGGGGGCTTAAATCAAAAAAAAACATCATAAACAAATTCGATTTATTTTTTGTCAAGAAATTTGCTTGAATTTTTTCAGAATTTTCGGACCTGTTATGTGGGCTATCTTGCCTTATGTGTCGCTATGGTGTGCTCGATCGAATATCGCCAAAAATCGCATTTTTTTACCCCAAATTTTTCGTTTTTCATTTTTTACTCGGCAGGAGGCGCTTAAATTAAAAAAATATCATAAACAAAATCAATTTATTTTTTATCAAAGAATTTGCTAGAATTTTTTCAGAATTTTAGGACCCGTTATGTGGCCGTAATGAGCGATTTAGACATTTTAACCCATTTTTTCGCCACGACCCACATACGATTTTTCTCAATTTTACTCCAGAATATTTGAAAAGGTAGGAGACTATTTTCGGATGTGCCCATATGCATACAGAATATTTCTGTTACAAATTTCGAAAGCAGTGAATACCAAGTATGGCGTTAGGAAGTTTAACCTTAGCTCGGATATTAAAAAAAGATATTCCCAAATCTTGTCAAAGTTGGGGAAAACCAAGCACAGAGTCTTAAAAAAAAATATTTTTCCTAATTTTATTATATTACTAATGAGTTTTTTAAATATTCATTAACTCTTTACAGCTGATATATTGCGATTGTCCGAAAATTTTACTAAAACATGCCTTTTTTTGTAGCCACCTATTTTTAAAATTTTTTTTATTAATCGGATATATAGAATGGAAGGCCTTAACTTTAGCAATAGGTTAAAGTTAAACAAAAAAAAAGGTTTACTTAGCTAATTTTATGCATATTTTGAAAACTTAGGTAAAAAAAAATTTAAAAATTGGAATAAACTTGATGTGAAAATGTCAACCGTGAGAATGCTTAAATGTTGCAAAAAAATAATATCAAAATGAAAATAGCACACATTTAAAAAAAGTTAAAACTGGTGGATAGCAACTCTAATTGTTTATTGATTTAATAATCCACAGATAAAAGAATATGTATAGCAATATAAAAAACTTAAACGGAGAATGACACACACTTGCGTTCTTTACAAAATTTTTAAAATTTAAAAAAAAAAAACGCACGAATAATAATATAATTTTTTAGAAAATAATATTATATGCAAAAAGAGCCAATTTAGTGCACTAAGAAGTCGTTTGGCACAGGCGGGAGAATGAGCTTGCAACACTTTATGTTATAATTTCAAAGTAAAATATTTAGCATTATTTTTATACCCTACACCCAGGGTATATTTACTTTGTCCATCCGTTTGTAACGCAGAGAAGGAGGCGTGTCAGGTATAAAAAAGTGTATATATTCTTGATCAGCGTCACCTCCTGAGTCGATATAGCCATGTCCGTCTGTCTGGCTGGCTGGGTGGCTGGCTGGGTGGCTGGCTGGGTGGCTGGCTGGGTGGCTGGCAGGCTGGGTGTGTGTGGAAATAAATTTTTTGGGAAAACTGAGCAACATAATTCAATGAAATTTGGTATTCTGCCTTTGTCGTAAAAGTTAGCTCGGGGGATTGAAAATGAGCGAAATCGGTCAACGGGCACGCCTACCGCCCATACAAAAAATATATTCAAAATGCAAAAGTAAGAGCATTATTTGCAATAACAGAAGCAAAATACACTTAAATACTAAGAATAGTAAGTTCAAGCTCTGAGCAAAAACTAGGCGAATTCCGACTAGAAGGCTTGGCACCTCCCATATAAACAAAAGTTTCAAAATGTTGTACGGAAACCGTTTTTTGAGATAACCCAACCAAATTACACTCAAACACTCGGATCTATAAGTGCAAGCTATATGCTTGCATATAGCTTGCACTTAAACTCGGACAAGAGGGCGTGGCACCTCCCATATAAGCAAAAGTTTCAAAATTATATAATGAAAGTGTTTTTTGAGATAATCTAACTAAATTTCACTCAAACACGAAGAACATTAATTGTAAACTTTGAGCTTAAAGTAGGCGAAGTAGGTTTAGAGGGCGTGGCACCTCCCATATAAGCGAAAGTTTCAAAATGCTATACTGAAAGATTTTTTTAAGAAAACCTAACCGAATTTTACTCAAACACTCAGAACAGTAAATGCACGCTCTACGCAAAATCAAGGTTAGCTCGGAGGCGAGGGCATCGCACTTCCCATATAAGCAATTTGTTCCTATACTCTCCTAATAATATACCTGAAATGCAGTGTAGGGTATTTAGTTTTTGGCCAGGCCAAAGATACCACCCTTACTAGTTTTATTTTAAACTATTCGTAAAGAAAAAAGTTCTTATTAAGTATAATATTAAATAGCTAAAATATAAGATTCTAAATTTAAACATGGGGGGCGGATCAACCGAAATAAATTAAAATCAACGGCAAAATGATAAAATTCATTATTTTCAAATGTTTGAATATCTTGTAATTTCAAATATTTTTAATCCTTTAAAGCTCTACGGAGTAAAAGATTTTGAACAGGGTGCTGTTTATGCATATTGTAAAAATTGCTACAATTCTTATCACTTCATCCACACTTTGTTCTCCTGTCACTTCCATAAATTGATTACTCACCAGTGGCGGATCCAGCATTGTCAAGAGGGGGGCCGATTGACTACATTTCTAGATAATAACAGAATGTTTTCAAAATCTTTACATATAATTTAGGTTTGAGAGAGGGGCGATCACCCCATCGCCCCCCCCCCCCCCCCCTGGATCCGCCACTGTTATTCACTAGAATTCTTAATGTCTTTGAAGCAACTCTATAGATTTATCTTTAAGTAATCGAAACGTTATCAGTGAAAGCTAATGACGTGACTATGTGTTTCTTTTGAAAAAAATTTAAAAAAAATTTTAACATAAAATGTACATAAATTGGCAAGCCAGTGGAAACTTTTTCTCGAAATACTGATTTCAAAGGAAATATAAAATGTCGCAAGCCTAACCAAGTACATGTGTTAATATTAAGGGAGTGTTAGCAATTATTGAACCGGACTATTAAAAAGTGTTTGCGTTAGTTTGGAATTGTGCTTAGTCTGATTATTGACGAACATGCCAGTATAATCAAATTTACTCTTTGCCGATCACTAGGGCATGCAAATATTGAGAGAAATGAACTGAAGAACTCGCTAGAAATGGCGCAACTTTATTTTGCGACATTGCATTGCATTAACGGAGTTAAAATTTGAGATCAAATACCAGGAGTTTTCTTACTATAGATGGACGAACGTCGCGACATGCGTTGTTATGCCCCACATCTGCCCAACTCTAGATACAAGAGGTCAAAATTTTCAAAGATTTGTGGAAGCATTGTACGAAATGGATGGCTTCACTAACCATTGCTTTTTCGGTAACCACGCTAGACTAATTTCAAAAATTTTGCATTGAGGAGGAGGACAAAATTGCCCTACTCTTTTTAGAAGTAGGTTTACACGCATGGGGGATACTTTTTTTCCAATGTGGAAGACTAAGTCAACACAAGAATTCATGATCTGCTATTGTTCATTTTTAGGTTTTAGTGTGTACGGCTTATCTGATGAGGTTTTAATATCGAAGTGAAATTGAAGCGTTTTTATTGACTATTTGTGACGTTTTATTTTTCACAGTGGAATTATCGACTTTTTGTCTTCGACAGCTGTCAGCTAAAAATGCACACAAGTAAACTATAGATATTCTAGTTTTCAAATTAGAGTGTAGAGTATTTAATTTTTGGGCTGGCTAAAGGTAACACCCTTAGGTTAGGTTAGGTTGCGAGGGTATTGTCGGCATATATGAAGTTAATTAATTACATGCAATTAATTTAATTCAGTATATTTAATACAGTTATCAATCTTGTTGAAGCTTATTCATTGGTTGTTGGCTACTATTCATGTTCTCTGTTCCCATTTTGATGCCTTGATGTATTTCAGGATCTTAGCGGGGTCTATCTCCATAAGCCCTTGCATATCCTAAAAAAAGAAGGAAAAGAAAAATTTTAAATCCTGTTTCTGCAAGTGCAGGGCACCGGCAAAGATAATGTTGACTATCCTCATCTACGTCGCTGTCTCCACACCATCTACAAAGATCGTCAGTCTCAAACCCCATCTGTCTCAAGTGCTTGCATAATGTATTATGCCCTGTAACTACTGCTATAAATGACTTAAGATCACTCTTGCTGCACTTTAAAAGCAATTTAGTAAACCTTATTTTAGGAGTGTTATAAATAGTTTTGGTCGTTTGATAATGGGTCGAGTTGCCCCATCTCCTCATCATCTCCAAAACCATTTTATCTGAAATTATCTTGCAATCGTGTGACATTGGTGGTTTAACGATATGATTAATATTATCTGTAGGCAATAATGAGCCCTTCCTAGCTAACTCATCTGCTTTTTCTTTTCCTTGAATATTTTTATGACCAGGTACCCAGCACAGTTCTAAATTGTGTTCTTCGTTAAGAACCTGAAGCTCTCTGCGACAACGGCTGACTACTTCAGATCTTATATTCCTATTTTGCAGAGCTTTAATGGCAGCTGGACTGTCGATGTAAATGGTTAAACCGGTAGGTGATATATCCCTCATCGAAATCAACCTTGCCGCCTCTGCTATCGCAAATATTTCCGCTTGAAATACTGAACAATTGTCAGATATTTTTACCGACTCTGACAGATTAACTGGTTGACTGAAGATCCCGCAACCAGTTCCTATGTCCATTTTAGTTGAAAACAAAAATTATTAAAATGACCGAGTAAATGAATTCCGCCACACATCTATTTTCGTGTGAAAGTGAACTAGAGAAATTGTTATTTTTTTAAAACTATTTTTTCTACAGGTTTCACACTTTTGAAAAGTTAAAAATTGTAGGCACAACTACGATTTTCGTGGCACCGTGTTTTGAAATTAGTTTTCACATAAAATTACCTAAAATAAGTCGAAAATATTAAATCAAATTTTACGATAAAACGCTTCGGTTTCGAGATATGGAGGCTTAAAGAGTACTAGGTTCGCCTTGTGGCCAAAATTCGACCGCCTCAATTTTATTTTAAGTGGCATAGCCCATTTGAAAACTTTGAAAACAAAAAGGCTTTATTATCGTTCCTTAATGTTAACCCTTTCTGCATATCGAATTTGATGAAAATCGACTGATCGGTTCAGCTGTGAGAGCGTATTTTCCATTAACGGGCGTGGCATCGCCCACTTCCAACTTAAAAACTATTTTTTAACGTGAAGGTAAGCTACACCTATTCAATGGTACAATTTTTACTAATATCGGTTCATTAAATCGGCTGGAAAAGGGAGTCAAAGTTTTCTGCTTAATATTAATATAAATGATAATACTGAAGAAATTTTAAGTTAGATAGGGGAAGATGGGGTAGATTCGTACAGTTTTCACTTTATGGCTAAAAATAAAGCAAGCTACCAACTTTTTCAAAATAACTAGTATGCAGTTAAATAAGTATAATATTAAGCTATTAATGTAGTGTAAGTTAAAGACGGTCCGATTTAACATTTAAGAGCAATGACAGATTTTCTGAAGATACTCAAAACGAACGAATGTGCCCCATATGCGGGGTACATTCGTACATAAGGTGTGTTATACGTGCAATGGTGGATGCAGCAATTAAGACGATGAAATCGTATGTCGATTGAATGAAAGAGTGTCCTCTTGAACGTATGGAACATCTTTCGCATGCACATCTGCCATAGAACTTGACTGGTAAATCCCAAAAGATGCCAAATCTTCGTCGCTGCACAAAAGTTTGTTAAATAGCCATATTCTTGTTATTTCAAACGCACTTGTAATATTTTTACCATGACATGATTGAAAACTTTAGCCAGACTTGGAATATTGTACATAGTAGGAACTTTTCCATGGTTATTTATATTCCAATTGCTGAATGCAGTTCCCAGTTTTCAAGTAAAAGGCCCAATCAAGCCTCTATTGGTTGGAGACGGTGTGTAAAGTGTGATAGGAGTAAGAAATAAACTATCCCGTTGCCCCAAGCATAACTAACTACATCTATTGAGAAATGACTTTCATAGCTGTCGACTAGTAGTGGTATATTAAGGTTGTCTTTGGAGTATTGCGTTTGCTTTTGGACGTGTTTCAGTAATTCTATGAATTAATTGGTAATTATACACCAGCTCTTACTTTTGTTACACTAAATAAATTAAAATTACGCTTCATAAGGGTAAATTCGTGTGTACGAATGTACCCCGTAACTATATGCACGAATGTGCCCCAAACTGATCAATATAGATTGTTGTGATTTCTATTAAAACTATTAGCAAAATTGCAAAAATAGTAAACACACAGTAAAATAGCATTTCTGTTTTTGAACCAGCAGAAGTTTTTTAAAATTTTAGCATAAAGTTATTACCATTAAACGAAGTTAAAGTCAGAGAAGAAAATTACTTTTTCACTGAAAAAACACACAAAGTCTTTTTTCGGCCAAGTCAACAATCGTACCACCGCCACATTTCACAAGCTTAATGGCTGCAAAAGCACCAATATTGCATATGAAGAAGCGGACATGCTAACTTCTATAGTTTTCGAAATAAAGCCACTGTACGAAGGTGCCCCGTGTACGAATCTACCCCGTCTTCCCCTACGACGATGTTTTTACATAAAACGATACAAAATAAGTTTTGGAAATTTTGAGACTTAAAGTTTTAAGTGATCAAGTCCAGTTGTCCTTTTTTTAAGGGGTAAAAAGGTTTTTTGTTGTTGTTGTGTTAGCGAAACAATCATTCTTTTCGTCTACTAGATATGGTGGATGATATGAAATAGAAAATATATTGCGCCTAGTCCGAGAGACCCAGAAAGCAGGAGGCCTCTACTGAACAGGACCAGAAGTCGATTGCAGTGAGGTTTGTAAGATGGGAGGGACAGTTAAATAGGTGGAACGACACAGCAAGCAAGCGTGCACTTTGCCTCCCTCAGTAGTGATTTTTTACTGGAATGAATGATTGGAAGGCGGCTATTGAGCACTCTGTTAAAAGCAAGTGAATTAATAGCTGGCAAGGTGCTGATGCAGAGCATTGAAAGCCTCGAAGATAGGGCCAGGGTCACATGAGTCAGGCAGGTAGTCCAAATGATACCCTATGACTCCAATGGTCCACCCTAATACGCCTATATGGTAAAGGTATATTTACAGTCCCATTTGAGGGATGTGCAGGATTGTGGCAGACAAGTAAAAACTTCTGCTTAAGAAGGGTGCTATGTTGTTGGACATTAATGAGCCCCGTTTCATTAGGCAGATGGTCAGGATGGGACATGAGGTGGCAACCGGTTGCCGTACACAAGGCGCTGTTTTGTCTGGTCTGAAGTTTGATTCACTGCGTGTTACTGACAGCCGAGGACAAGATGTGGCGGAATAATTCAAGATGGATCGTCTGATGGCTTTTTACGATGCGACCAGGGTCTCCTTGTCCTTCCACCTTTGTTTACTCAATTTGGAGCAAACCTGAGTTTCGGGTTTAAAAAATGTGTACAGGTTATCCAGTGTCGCCCCAAAGACTTTGTCATTGTTAATGTAGACGTCGAGGGTTCTGTTTACCTCTTTCGTCTGGTATTGTTGTTTCGCAATATTTTCATGTCGCTTTCGCCTCGATATCTCCAAAATGAAACGAGATATCCAAAAATTTTGTTTAATTTTTTGCAACTTATTTTAAGTCGTTTGATGTGAAAACAACGTGAAATCGTAGACCCATGGAAATCGTAGTGTTCCCATAATTTAAGTAAAGCCGTAGCTCACCTCATTTAACATGTCTGGAAACAGCAGTAAATCACCTCATAAATCTTCGGCCTTTACGCACTATACATTTTTTTTGTCGAATTTAATAACATTTGGTTAGTAGTCTTGAAACAAAAATACTAAAAATAGACTGTCGTCGTTAAATATAAAGGGGGTGTCTTAATTACTATACAAAATTACACACTACCAAATTACAACTTTGTGAAATTCGCTATAGTACTTAGCACTTAGTAAATTATTCAATTCTTAAACATAAAATACAAATTTTTTTTCCATTTAATTGTTGCCAACATTTAATATTCACATTAATTAGTAAATTCAAAACTCACTTTTTGCGTCTCATGTTAATGTATTTGTGCTGTATCGGTGGTATGTAGTATATTCTCCACAGACAAAGATCGTCACTTAACTCAATTAAAATGTGCTATTAGCAATAATCAATAAAAAGTTAGGAACACTTATGTATATTTTTTTCTCGATTATTTAAATGAATAAAAGCGCACACATAAACACACAAATGTACATATTAACATGTACATATATGTACAACGGACTATCGAGGTATGAGATACTACCGCGCTGTAATCTGAGGCATGAAACAGAACAAATAATAAATCTAAAAACTTTAACAATTTGCAAATTTGCAATATTTCGCGTATACGTACACCGAATATCAACAACAATAAAATACGCATACAATCATGAATTGTATTCGTTCACTAGACCATCACATGCTTTACAGAGAGCAAGCAACTTGAAAAAAAAAACCGAATTAAATACGCAAAACCACCACGAGAAAGCCAACAGAACCGAAAACTTTAGCGAGTGAACAACCAACCGGCGGATTTTGGACCCTCACAGCGTTGGGTCTTCCTATAGTTCATATTTGTTTGCTTCATATTCGTTTCTTTTCTTTCTTGCTTTATTGTCGTAATCAGTGCAAATTTTTTTTTTTTTTATTTTTTTTATTATTTTTAGCACTCTGTAACTTTATCATTCAATAACGCTTGAAATTTGCAAGAATATCGATATGTTGTATTCACTGTAGTACTATATACTAAAATAAAAATCCCATTTTACGGTCCGGTAATATAATTAATAAAATTAATGATTAACTATAATAATAAGTATCATCATTTTCTGTATTCCCCCAAACGCAGAAATGCAAAAACAACAATGAAAGAAACCGACCGAATGGCCTCAACGGCGTACTAACAACAAAACCAACCACATTTTCCAAATACCCGACAGACACTAAATAAACTGTAGGCATGTTTATGAAGTGTGACCGACTGACTAGTACACTAATTGAGTGTACCGTGGTGAATTACAATGCTAACAGCTACCCAAACTATTCTGTATGTTTAACGAATAAACAGAGAGATTATGGCATGTGATATTAAGGGGACACCGAACATGATTTTTTTGAAATGAAACGTGGGTAGTCATATATGATAGCACTTTGTATTACTTGAACTTTTTTTTGACAAACGGAAGACAGACCATTCTAACCAGATTACATTTATCTACTTATGGACAGACTTCTTACTTTTTTTCGGATACGAGAAATTCAGTGGCATTTACTGTTTTGTTGAGTTAGTATGAAGCCAGCCCCAACTGAAAGTTTCTCTTGATCGCCTTTTTCCACCGCAGATTTATAAGACGATTAACAGCTGTTTTCAGATTTATTGGACGTTTAATACATGATGAATGTGGTGAGTTACGACTTAATCACCTCATAAATCTCTGGTGTTGATTTAGCTACAAAAATATATTTTTCATTTAGGAAAACATCAATCAGGTTTTGACGATTTGTTTACTTTAACGTCGGTTTTTGTCAATTTAATGCATTGTAACAATTTATTAAAAGTTGTTCCGAGATTAAGGCTGATTTCAATAACCTATTTAATTATTATTTACTCATTGTTTATAATTAAGTTATTATTTATTTCGAGAATTTTTTCACAGAATGCTTTGCAGTCTGACAAAAACTTCTTGAGAATGTATGTTCATAATACAGCCAATTATCAACGAGGGGACATTTTTAAGTCCGCGGAATGGGGGGTAAAATTCTGCAGAGGCATAGACTAACAAAAAATTGCAGCTGATGGGGGGTCTTAAATATACCCCTGTGGAGTTATAGGGTTAAAACTGATTTTCTGAATTGTTTAACAAAAAAAAAATTTATTGGGTCACCTTAACGTTTTAGAGAAAATATTTTTAAAGGAAAGTTTTAGCTAATTGTATGAGCTTCCTAAGAGTGTATTTAGTTTTTAGGGTTTTTAAATTATGTTCCTATTTTTTGAATTTAGCGGTAATTTTAGTATGAGAAAGGTCTCATTAACATACCCCTTTATAATTTTTTTTAGAATCGTCGTTAAATTTCCTTCAATTCGGTGGTACGTGTGTCATACCAATTTTTATACCACACACCCAGGGTATATTCACTTTGTCCTTCTGTTTGTAACGCAGATAAAGAGGCGTGGCAGACATGGAAAAAGATATATACATTCTTGATCAGCGTCACCTCCTGAGTCGATATAGCTATGTCCATCTGCCTGTCTGTCCATCTGGCTGGCTGGGTGGCAGGCTGGCTGTCTGTGGAAATATTTTTCACGGCAAAACTAAGCAAGATAATTCAATGGAATTTGGTACACTGGCTTCGTTGTCAAAGTAAGCTCGAGGGATTGAAAATGAGCGAAATCGATCAACGGACACGCCTACCGCCAGTACAAGAAATATATTCAAAACGCAATAACAAAAGCTTTATTTGCAGAAACAGACTCAAACACTAAGAACATTATTTGCAAGATCGGAGTTAAAACTAGGCGGAGTCGGACAAGAGGGCGTGGCACATTAGCAAAAGTTCCAAAAGCTACTGAAAGCGTTTTTTGAGATAACCTTACAAAATTTTACTCAAATACTAAAACATTAATTGCAAGCCCTGAGCATGTGGCCCCTCCCATATAAGCAAAAGTTTCAAAAAGCTGTACTGAAAGCGTTTTTTTAAGATAATGAATAGTTAGTGCAAGATCCCAGCACAAAACTAAGTGAATTCAATCAAAATTCACAAGATACTGCAGTGTAGGGTACATTATATTTTGGCCAGGCAAAATGTAACACCCTTAATAGTTTAATTTGAGGTCGGAACGAAATCCTTTTCTATGCAACACACGGGCTACTCTCATGCGTTGCGCTGCATATGTTTTCGCGCTGCCCTTTATCTACCGGAGCTTTCAAACGGATTGTTCTTGAAAAGTATGTTTTTCTGAACTAATTTAAAAAACTGGTATGGCAGATGTACTACCGAATTAAAGGAAATTTAACAAGGATTCCAAAAAAAAAAATTATAATTATGTTAATAGCACCTTTTTCATACAAAAATGGCCGCCAAAGTAAAAAATTTCGAAAAAAAAGTTTTAAACATCAACTTTAAAGGTCCAGACCTTTGCGGAATCCGGCCCATAAGCAAAAATTCAGATAAGTAGACGGAGAAACATCCACAAGAGCAAATTGGCTCAATAAAGAGCACTATACGAACATCAGAATAGTTTTTACTCATATGTATCTTTTATACATATTTCTACTTGCCAGATTATAATTAGAGTATTCTTAAAAACGTGTATGTAAATGCCTCAAAAACCTCGCAACGGGTAAAACTGTCAAAATTCGTATTGATTTTGACAGCTCCAAAACATCGTAACTCGTACATTTTTGATTTTGACGGCTCTCACGAGCTTACGATGTTTTTGAATAAATTTACCAGCAGTTTGTGTAACAAAAAAGATTCTTTAACTAAATATGCCATACAAATTGCGGTATATGTGAATATATTGTGTTGAATAAAAAACAAACAGAATACAAAGATACAAAAAAAAAAATAAAAAGCATTTTATCAATGTAAATTAAACAGTCAATAGAAACTAAATAAGCGATATTAAGTATCATAGAATAAACAATAAAAGAACACAAAACGAAATTCAAAAAGAGGGGTTCTTGCCCGAAATGTTTGAATAAATAATATAAATTTTCGATTGAAATCCATTTTTAAAAGGTTGATTTGTTTAATTCATAAGAAAATGTTTCAAGTTCTAAGATGCTATACACTTAAACTTATGATAAATTATCAACTTTTGCGAATATTCGTATTTTTAGTAAAAATAAATAATGAATGTTTTGTCACCTAAAAATTACTCATTAAAAATAAAACAAACTAAGTTGTAGATACGCCAACGCAAGAAATGAGTTTCAACATTATCTGTTGTTTGTTTTTGCAATTTTTTGGCGTTATCATAAATTGCTGGAAAATTATCAGCTATTGTAAAGAAGAAAAGAATATAAAAGAACTTGTCAATAGATAAAAGTCGGCGTCGAAAATGTGAGGTGATATTATTTGGAGACGTTGATATAAACAATAGCTGAAACATACATATGTATGTATGGTGCATATAAAAAAAAATAAATATAAGAAACTAGAGAAGTAATGAAGAACATCTTATGGACTAAGAGCAAAGACCTCAATTTGAAACGCAGTAGCAACAGCTTTTGACGTGGAATGTGGAACCTTTAGTTCGGAACCCGACAAGATTCAGTTTCAAAATATGGCTAACAGTTCCTGTCAAAAGTTTTGCGAAGTTTTATAAAGAATTAATTAAGTTATGTTTCCACCATCCAAATAAGGTAGCTGGTCCGAAACCAGGTTATGGATGAACATGTGTTGCCTTACTTAGCATACTTAGTGGCTGACTGAAATTATATCGGAAGCAGATTTGAAACTGATGTAAAATACTAGATATGAACTATATATACTAGAGCGTAGTAGGGTTTTTTGAATCGCTTTAAAGTGAATATAAGAATTTTTGTATATCTATACAATAATCAAATGGTTTTATTATAATGAAATCTGTCAATGTTCCCTACTGTACAGCTGTTTTCATAAAATTTTCTTTTAATAAACTTGTCAGTATTATTACTTAAATAATGTTTCTGGCAATCATTTGGTAATTCACTAAACAAATCCGGATATTTTTCTTTTATGAATTCTATTACTTTTTCTGTAATATTCATATAAAATTTAGTTCATCCATGATTTGCTTAAAATTATGAAAATTTACAGATGTGATCAAAATCATCGGAAAAACAATAGGGGTATTCACGATCTGGAGTAACATCCTGAGTAACAGGGTAACAATGCACAACCCCAACAACAAAATATATGTAAGTTACTCAGTTACTCTTTTACCCTTTTAGTCAAGCTATTATTTTGTAGTGAAATAATCTTACACTTTTCCCTTTTTTTACTATTTTTATTTCTATAGAAACGTTTGAGCTTGTTTACTATTGAGAAACAATTTTCGTTCATCAAAAATAAAAATTAGAATGAGAGCAAATAGCCCAGGAAAATAAGACGAAAAAAGAGCTGCTGTGCGAAAAAATTCCAAGTGAATTTTTTCACCGGAATTATATTTATTTATGCATGGTTAATAATGTGTAAAAAGTCCATTGAAGTCCATTGTGCGCATAAAAAGTTATTCAGGCTCAAAGGCCGCTAAAATCCGATTTTTGCAAATATCTCGCTAACGCAAACTTTTACAGAAAAATTTTTCTCCACAATTTTGTAACACAGGAAATTTCCTATTTAAAAATGAAAAAAATGTTTTCGTGTAGCTTATAGTTTAGGAGATAAACCAATTTAAAAAGTTGTGCACAGTTTTTATATGTAAATGCTACGTATAAGTTCATATCAAAATATCTTGCGAATACTCTTTAACGAGGAGTCGTACAAAAAAAATTAGAAAACCGTTCAAAATTTTTTTTGGAGCCAATCATGGAAAATACTGGTTTTTGAAGGATATCTCTGAAACGGTAAGTCATACGATAAAAAGCAATGGCATCAATTTTGTAAAGAATCATAAGATCTACAAAAAATAAGCCACATGTGTATACATTGAAGTAACCGTTTGGAAGTTATTCAATAAAAACCGGTTTTTTTGCCATTTAAAGGTTTTTTTTTTTTTCTGTAAAAGTTTGCGTTAACGAGATATTTGCAAAAAACTGATTTTAGCGACCTTTGCACCTGAATAACTTTTAATGCGCCCAATGGACTTCAATGGACTTTTTACACATTATTAACCATGCATAAATATAATTCCGGTGAAAAAATTCACTTGGAATTTTTTCGCAGAAATATTCTAATTTTCCTGGGCTAAAAATATTCATATACAAAATTTTTTGTTTTGTTGTCAGTTAAAATTATTTTGATAAACAAAAAGAAAATATACGTGCAAAAGTATTGAGTATGCTCACAATTCAGAGCAACCGAGTACCCTGTTACTCAGCTCGTTGCTTTGTTATTAAAGGAGAATCATTTTCATTTGACTGTTTTAGTTTCGATATCGCTTCAAAGTTTTCTAATTTAGCAATTATTTGTAAAATATTATCTTTAGTACAATAACTTGTCTTGTTGCGTAAAAGATAATTTAGTTTATAAAAAATCATTGAATGTAAAAGTTGTCAAAATGAATTTTGACAGCTTAACAAGTTTACGAGGTTTTCGAGGCACTTACACATTTTAAGGAATACCCTAATTATGTATAAATTTGCTAATTACAGCCGCATTCGCTACCAAATCACATAAATCTAGTAAAACTTTTTCAACCAATTGAAAAATGTAAATTCTTTCTGATTTTGCTATATTGTTTTGTATATAATTAAATATAAAAAAATATCAAACTATATAAATAAAAATGTACAATTAAAGTCATTAGATGAACATAATAAATAAAATCTGCACGCAAAGTTAAGTTCTTGTCGTCGTTATTTTTTCAAATGCTTTTTTTTTTTTTCTAGTGTATTTTGATATGGTGGTTTTACGGGAAAAATTTATTTATCTCGGCCGATTTGCAAGGCACCGCCATCACTAATGCGAACTTTATCAGCGTTACGTTAACGACAGGCTATTTGAAACGAACAGCTCCGGTACTCTTGAACTCACTTATAATCTTTAATAAATAAGAGGATGTTACACTGAGTCAACCACAGTAGTTTTGAACTAAACACATTTACTTGAACAGCTGAGCTGCACGCTCATAGCAATTTGAGAAATTGTCTCCGGTGTCAGATGTGTTTAACTCTCCTAAACGTTCTACCGACTAAAACACCTCCCTGAAAACCCGTTTTTTAGCATTGCATCGGAAGGGTTTCCTTTGTGAAGGCATTTTACGCCATCCCTACATTTGCCGACGTTGGGCCTCCGCTGTATTTGTTCATATAAGTGATGAGAGCGTTACAGCAGGCAGATTTTAGTCAGACAGAAAACTGAGATCATATTAAAATATATAGTACATATTTTAACTAGAGAAAATGTTAATTTTTCATCGCAATGCCGCTTTCTTGGAATTTATCACATTTTTTTCGATTTCTGTCAATTCCGGTTTTCTAATTCTACAGACCGTTCAATGTTGCCAAGCAAAGCTAGGAAACAGACAACCAAGTTAATCAACGAAAAATATACCAAAATTAATGAGAAACAAAATTTTGGAAAGCACACTTCCATACATACCTGTGCTGAACCCTTTTCACAAAACAAAAGCAATTAAATTTCTTCGGATTTTTCTTCAACATTTCATTCTTTTTGTTTACTTTTCATTCCTCATATTTTTCTTTGCTTTTGTCACCTTTTCGCTGAACTGACATTTCTTTACACGTACTACTTAAACACCCATATATACGATGTACACATAAGTATATGACATCCCAATGGGGAATGGAGCGCATCAATAGCGCTTCTGAAGCGCTCTAAAGCAGCAGTGAAGCGCATCTCTCTCGTTGCCAAAAGCGCTGATATTAACATTGGCATGTCATTGGAACGAAGCGCTTCGCTCTCGCTACCAGAAATGCTCTTTGGATGCGCATCGCTCTCGCATTCAGAAATGCTCTTTGGATGCTTTTTGGATGACAATAAAAATAGAGTCTGTCTATACGGGGCGGCCCGCGTACGCGAAAGCTCCTCTCTCTCTCTCAATTTACTCAATTAGCGTACGCGAAATCCAGTGAAGTTTTTTCCCCCGGGACGCATTTTCGTTACAACAGTAATTTTACATAAAAGTAGGGGTAAGTGGGCGGCCTGCGGCCGCAGCTCAGGATTTAAAACTCCCAAAAATCCGACACCGGCTTCGCGGCGGCCTTCGGCCGCGGATCAGTACATAAATTAATATAGACAGACTCTAAAAATATTTAAAAAATTAATTTTTAATTGAAATTTTACGTCTTTCGTCAACAAAGACACATCAGACTATTATTTTTTTTTTTTTGATGTAATTATAATTATTTTTATTTTACTAAATTAATTCTAATTGAAAAATTGCAAGTTGAAAACTTTTGTGTTAGGACTGGGCCGGAGTTGTACCGAGGACCTCACGGTTGCTACAAGTCTAAATCGCAGTGCCAGTCGCTAGACCACTGCTCTATCATCACGCTCTTACGAAGACGACTTATTGATTTATTTTGTTTTGTACGTTAAAACGTGACCGAAAGCGCATCGTTCTTGCTACCAGAAATGCTCTTTGGATGCGCATTGCTCTCGCATCCAGAAATGCTCTTTGGATGCGCATCGCTCTCGCATTCAGAAATGCTCTTTGGATGCGCTTCGCTCTCGCTACCTATAGCGCAGAAAATATGCGCATACAAATCAGCTCTTTGGATGCGAGAAGGACGCGCATCGCTATTGCATCTTGGGGATGCGCATCGAAATTTTCTGTTGGGATGGTACTCCTTTAAAATGTGTGCTATAGATTTCCTCAACTTTCTCAACACATTCCAAGTGGCCGTCTTGCATTCAACTGTGTTTTTTTAATTTCTTATCAAATGTGATATATCAAACAATATGAAAATTTTATTTTTACTATTTTCATATTCAGATAGAAAATATGTAGTTCTTTTTAAGTTTTTGTGATTTTACTCACCTTGCAATTTCTTCGTCTTCAGCAGCGCCAACAACATTCGTCGTCAGCATTTCACTGCCGTTGTCGTTTTTACCGACATTTACGTTTGTGACATTTGCAACGTTTTCTTCTTCAATTGCTTTATCGCTCTGTCGACTACCGATGTCACTGTCACCACTACTACTGCTTTTAACTGGAACGTAATCCCCAATTATCTTTGTACGAATTTTTCTTTTGCAATTGGACATTTTTTCACGAAATTTCACAAATTTTTTTTTGTTTTTCACTATGTTCCCACTAATTTACGTTGTAAAGTTGACCGTTTTATAAGCACTGCGCAAACTTCCAAAAATTAGAAATAATAATTAAGCGATTTTTTTTCCCTTCAATTTTCACCTGATTCCGCATAATACGAAAAATTCATTGCGTTGTTAAATCTTACCGCGACTAAACTAAATTTTCAAGAAGAACTTCTTCGTTTTGGCCGTGTCGTCAAATTGGGTTAGTATTGTTGTCTTCTTCTGGCTTTTAGCACAGGGTTTTTGTTGGTAGAGTGAAGCACGCGCAATTTTGACAGAAAACAGCTGTAACGAGATAAAAATTTACTACACAGGACAGGGTGACGAAGAATATGACAACAATGTTTTTAGATCGCTTCGCCACACTGCTTATTAATGGTCATGTACACATTCAACTAAAGAGTTGTGCGACTAACGAAATTTCCTATGTTGGTTACCCATGTTTCAAAATTATATACGATTCCAAAAGTTTTTTTTTTGTCATTGAAATAAATCATACAAGGTGTCCCAAAAGATAAATTAGATATATTATCTTTTTGTACTAAATGCACTTAAATAAATAAATATTATTTAACTCTCCTAAGCCGAATTCCCGTATCATGAAACTTTTGTTGAGACTGGTTGGACCGATTGATATGCTCTTTGTTTACTTAAATTGATTTTCGTGCCCACCTCTTCGGAACACTTCATATGTATATTCAGGAGCACGCTGAATGCCAGAATTAAAAAAGTCAACAGATCTGCGGATGATATCATCCAAAAGAGAATTGCATGTATTCTCCTGAAACAGGATTGATTACACCAAACTACCTTGGGGCACAACTGGCACTAAATTAAAAAGATCTTAAAGCTTACCATGATGAAAGGCTCCACATTTGAAACTCTCGTTATTTAAAGCACACCAAATGCAATTTCGGCTGATAGCATCAAAAAGGTACTGTACTGTAGTCGATGAAGAGCAAGTATTTTGTTTCGAGTTATTAGTACAGTCATTTGGTAGTTTTACCTGGAAAGTTTTGCGGGATTTTTGCAAATGAGTTTTTTTATAGATTTCGATGTGCTCTTTCAGAATTTCAACTTTGCTACCTCGAATCGTAATCGCTCTTGCCGCCATATTGCAAAAATGGCGCCAAAAATCAGTTTTTCACAAATATCTCTTTAACGGTTACAGAGAAAAATATTGTGGCGCAATATTGTAGCTTATAAATTTTTTTATAAAAATGACCTTTAAACTGTTTTCGTACGACTTATAACTCAGGAGATATCCTAATTCAAAATTTGAAAAAAATAAGTAAATTGTGCATGCCTCTTATGAATAGGCACAGTGATGTGTTGAGCTTAAAATTATGATAACTCATGAACGGTGAGTCACACGTTCAAAGTACAAATATCTGTTTATAGGGAATTACTTGCACTACAATCTACAAATGATACTTTTTTCAGATGATCTATTATTTAGGCCCTTGAGTGGAATCCACAAGGCAGTAGAGGACGTGGTAGACCCAAAACCAACTGGAAAAGGTCGTTGGAAAAGGAAATCCAAGAATCGGGAAAATCGTGGCAAGAGATCAAAGTCATCGCAAGAGATCGTGACAAATGGAGAGATTTCATATTGGCCCTATGCTAATCCTAGGAGTTAAAGGAGAATACATACATACATACATACATACATACAGTGCAAATAATTGCCTTTAAAAATTATTTGTATTTTGAACGTGTGACTCACCGTTCATGAGTTATCATAATTTTAAGCTCAACACATCACTGTGCCTATTCATAAGAGGCATGTACAATTTACTTATTTTTTTTTCAAATTTTGAATTAGGATATCTCCTGAGTTATAAGTCGTACGAAAACAGTTTAAAGGTCATTTTATAGAAAATTTTATAAGCTACAATATTGCGCCACAATATTTTTCTCTAAATGTAACCGTTAAAGAGATATTTGTAAAAAGCTGATTTTGGACGCTATTTTTCCAATATGGCGGCAAGAGCGAACACGATTCGAGGTAGCAAAGTTGAAATTCTGAAAGAGCACATCGACATCTGTAAAATAACCCATTTGCAAAAATCCCGCAAAACTTTCCAGGTAACATCATTTTATTCTCCCAAATGATTGTACTATATGTTGTTTTATCACAGATATGTATTCTGTTGGAACTCCTAAAATAGTATAGGGCCAAAATTAAACGTCTCCATTTATTACGATCCTTTGCGATGGCTTTTATCTCTTTCAACAACTTTTCTGATTCTTGGATTTTCTTCTCCAACAAACTTTTCCACGTGGTTCTAGGTCTACCACGTCCTCTGTTGCCTTGGTTTTGGGAGAGTATAACCTATCAATCCCTGCTTAAATAGCTTGATCTCGCTGCTTATGGGCATTTGGTTGCATTTTAGGTGTAGTTCGGAGTTTGGGATGCTGAGAGACCACCGAACCTTAAGTATACGCCATAAACACTTGTTAACAAACGAAAACTTGCAGCTTGTTTATTAGTTGTTCGACATCAAGCCACGTTTCGTACCCATAATGGAAGATGGCCATATTTTGTTCGCTTCGATATCCTCTTTTGCCTCACTATCCATGGAAATAATTCTGCCTAAACGCGTAAAGCTGTCGATGTTTTCAATGTCATGATTAGCTGCTTTAAAAGTGATGTCATTTCTGGATGGGTAAATTCTATTAATCTTGGATGCATTGATCCTTAGGCCGACCTTTTGCAATTCCAAGATTTGCATGTCTGAGTGTTTGGAGGATGGTAGGCAGAAAAAAAAACTTCGTTGGATAAAATTTTCAAGTGATGAAGATGTGAAGGATTCGGTTTTTTTTTCAGAGTGAGATAAAATAAATTTTTTTGTTTTTTCGAATGTATACATGAGTTAATTGAAAGTTTAGAAAAATGTGTTAGGACAGCAGAAGAATAAATTGAAAAGGAAAAATAAATTTGTATTTTTATTTCCACTCCTTACCCCCATTCCGGGGATTTAAAAACATCTCCTCGTACAGTAAATTTTTTGATTTCTAGATTAAATTAATTTGAGTAGTTTTTATCATTATATGATACTGTCATTGAGGGTGGAGCCTAAGCTTTCTTAAGTATAGTTCAATTAAATATGAAATCAACCCTCATAAAAATTTTCTCATTCCTTTATTATCCTTGGTATTACACTGTACGCAAAAAATATTTTTAAAATGAGAGTTGGAGCGGAGCAATCTTAATCATCGATAATAGGGTAACATTTAGTGGTCCAAGTTTTTCAAAATTTTTCTTTTTCTAAAGTGGGTGGCGCCACGCCCCCAAACGGAAAAAATGCTCTCACAGCTAAACCGCTACATCGATTTTTATGAAATTTGTATGCAGATAGGGTTAACACTAAGAAACGATAATATGAAAATGAGAGTTGGTTTGCTTAAGTAAGTACATAGTTCCGCGGCCTTTTTAAAGTCATATTGAAATGGTCAAATTTCGGCCTGGGGGCATACCATACATTAGAGAATATATTGAGACCTAACGCAGCTTTAATACCATATACCTATGGAATGACTTTAAAGTCTTATTAGGGTTTGCACAATAGACCGCGGAACTTTTGCCGACTGTATCCCAACCCATTTCTAATTCTAATGCAGCTTTTTGAAATTTTTGATCAATTGATTGATGGAGACCTTATCAAAAACTTGTTACTGTCAAGAAAATAGCCACTCATTGCAATGCTCTGTAATTTAACGAACAACAACCAATTATTTGATACTTGAATCAATTTTCCTCAGTGTAACTATTTCCACCCTACAACGCCAGGGTTGATTTATACAGCAAGGACTTTTATCAACCAATAGGAAACATACAATTCTCTGTCAACTAAATGTTTGAAAAAAAACCTAAAAGAAACATTGGAGCTCCGTAAAAAAAGTAATGCTTCTTTAAAGACAAACAGGTGCAAGGATATCCCGATTGAATTGTGAAATATGTATGTAAAATTTTGTTGCATTTTTTTTTTTTTTGTTTATTTTTTTAAAAGGCGACAAATTTGAAGCACTTTACATACGACGAAAGTTTGCTTTACTCTTTCTTCTATACGAGAAGCAAAAAAGAATATGCCACTGATGAGTGTGTAGGTGTTTAACATGCCACCACCACCATTACTGTCAGTCTATGTGCTTGACCGTTGCAATTTGTTAAAGGATATGCAGACAGGAAAGATAACGTTTATTGTCTTATTGTGAGACATCATCAGTAATGTGCTCGACTGCGGAAGAAGTAACGTTGCGTGTTTAATAATTTGGCTTAAAGCGGAGATATAAAAGTTTATGATGTTTCTTGAAAGTTACGCGCGCATTATCTTTTAGTTTGAAAACCTACGTTGGAAGGGAAAGTGCTCACAAAATTCGGATTGTTCTCATTTGCAATGCTTCCAATTAATAATCATCAATTGACAAATCTCACAGCCGTCGGTAAAATTGCCAATCGTCCTTCATCGCCGCGTCAATTCTTCGAACGTCTTTACGGTCATTTGGAAGAACGCGTTGCGGCGGCCGATAACTCCGATATTGCTGATACAAACAAAATTTTACAGCATTCCGTTGATATCAGTGATAGAATTTCATCCAATGATTTAAATATCAGCATTTGTGATACATCGACATATCAAAGTGATGGTGGTAGTATTTCTTCACCCGATATCTCGATAAGTGATGAAAGGTGTGGCATAATAGTTTTTTGGCCTTAGTCTCTTGCCATAACTCAAGTATTTTTTTTTTTTTTTATAGGATATCAGAAAACTGTACAATATACGATGCTTGTCAACAAAATGTTTTAAATAAAAGTAATTACGCCACCGTTTCGACGACGTCAATGTATCCTTCTCTGAGCAGCATACCTTTTGGATTAGGCAGTGAATCGCATTTTCCAGCAGGTCTCTCTGCATTCCGTAAGTATTAAACCTAAGGAACAAAGCTCTATGATTTCTTTTAAAATACATTATTTTGAAAGGAACATCATTTCCATTGAACAAAATAGTCCAGTCACCGACTACATACGATATGATGCTTTTGCAAATAGAAATAATATGCCAAGAACATAAAACATTTCACATATTCGGCTTATATTTAATAAATTTAACTACATTTTTGCTTAAAACTTTTAACTAAACTAAAAATTTGAGTTTTACTACTTTTTATCGTCACTTTCTTTGAGATGTTGTATGTTCCGCAGCTCTAAACTTAAAAACATTTTCAAATTTGGATCTGTTATATTATTGAGAACTATTTCTCTGACTTTTTCACTGTTACCATCTAATAATTTAGAAATCTCTGTAGCATATTCGATCCAAACACAATTCGCACAACCTGACATACAGCAAGTCGTAGGCTCAGGTGGTAGCTGCAAAGATGTTAAAAGTTTCCACAATAAAATAGATAATAAAAAAGAATATTTATTTTATAATAATTTACCTTAATACCTTCCGGATTGTCAGCACAAGCTCGTGCTACTTGTATCACAATTTTACTTGTTTGTGTCAAAAGATTTTTTGTGCATTTTTGTCGAAGAGCCGGATGCATTTCTAAAATAAATAAAAGTGAAAAATTACACTAAGTCTGAGTGAAAGAATATTCTTTTTTTATTGCGGAAAATGAAAAAATCATGGCATGACCACAGAGGGTGATATATGCAGAGTCGTATCTATATAAACAGTAAAAGGCCTCGCAAAGGCAGTTCGCACCTGATCGCGCAAAATCACGCGATAGATAGCAGCCAAGAGATCCCCCTCACACCTAAGACCACGGTTTTTCCAATACGGTACGCCAACATGAAATTTGGAGCAGGCAGCTTAACTACTGCCAAATCCACTAATACTTTTTTAATAAATATAAGTTGGTTAAGAATTCTTGTGTTGACCCAGGTTGTCGAAAGAATTACCCCCAAACCGCATAAATCTGCTAGAGGTAGACAATTACAGAAAGAGGTGCTGTACACTTTCCTCCTCCGCTTTACACCAACAGCTTCTGTGGAAGTCATTGTAAGGAGTACGAGATTTTTTGTCATGTTGCGTCATTCGTTCATCCAGAGTTCGCTGACGAGTAAGATTTCACCTCAATGTTCGTCAGATTCCTCATTTTCTTCAAAACTTCTATGCCCTGATACCCAGGAAAAAGTAACTTTTACTACATTGGTAATCTCCCTTAGCGCCCCAATAATAAAGTATGTGACAGACTTAAATGATTTAATAGCGTACTTGCAAATAAGTTCTCTAGGAAAAATCATCGCAATTAAGACATTTCAACGTTGCAAAGTTGAATTATTGCGTTGTTAATTATTGCGGTGACTTTCGCTTGAAATAAGCTACAGTCGTTTGGTAGCTTAAAAGAGGGCTACAAGTTCCGCTCCTGAATAAAATCTTTGAATCATCAGCGAAAATTTAAGCGACGTCTTCTCTAAAGGGTAGTGATGAGCAAACCAAACCCATTACAGTCTTGATTTTGGTCTTGGACATTATGTCTTGGTTTTGGCTTTTATATCAAGTCTTGGTATTCCGCATTGAGAGATGATTTTATGTTCGAAAGGAGCGTGACTTCTCTATTAACTATTAATAACCAAGACCGAATGCCAATCTTGGTCTTGACTATATTCTGGACCAAGGCTGCTATGACCTTGATTTTGGACACTAGGTCTTGGTTCTGATCTTGAAATCATATCAGCGTCATGGTCTTGGTCTCTAAAAATTAACAAGACCAATATTGGTCATCACTACTAAGGGAAAAGTTCTGATCCCGGTAAAGAGTAGTGGCAAAAAAGTCCAATAAAACCAGTTCCGAAAATGGAGCAGACCGAATGAAGGAATATGCTAGGTACGAGTGTTTTGATTGAAACGGTTTCGGGGCTAAGCCGCTGCATCGATTTTTATGATATTTGGTATGAAGGTAGGGTTTACACTAAGACATAGGTCTTTCTTGTTTTTAAGTGGGCGGTGCCGCACCCTTAAAAAGTGGGCGGTGCCGCACTCTTAAAAACGGATAAGCACCCTCACAACTAAGCTGTTGCATCGATTTTTATGAAATTTTGTATGGTGATAGGTTTCACATTAACCCTTAAAAGCCTGATTTTTTTTATTATTTACCAGAACTATTTAAAAAATGCCTGGTTGGTTCCTAGCGAAACCACTAGGCACCCAGACACCAAAATTTAAAAATATGGATTTTGTAGCAAAAAACTTTTCTAGAGAAATATTAAATAAAACTACATGAAAATGAGGAGAGCATCTCTTCATCGGAAATACCTCCCCCCTAGGCAACCGTTTTTGGTATTGCATCAGAGATTTATATTTCACATGGCACCACATAACGTATGAGTGATATTTGCAATATGAATTTTGAACTCCAGATGCCTGGCGGTTACGCAAGGGACCAGCCAAAAATTCCACTAAAGTAAAAACAAAATTTTTATTCTAAAACTCACAATATCGTATAGATCCTTTAAAAGTCACCACAAAATAATTTTTTCAAAATACGCAATTTTACAAAAGTGTTTTTTCTCGATATTGAATCTCCCTACTGAATACACAGTTGTCAAATAAAGTTGGTTTCAAGCGGCTGTCTGCACAAACGGTGTCTCTTGGATCAAAAAACATTTTTGAAGTTACAGCGGGACGTTTAAAAGAAATTTTTTTAATGAAATTTTGATTTTAGTTGGTTGGTTCCTGGCGAAACGAGTAGGTTATTAAGGGTTAAAGAATGATAGTATGACCTATATGTTTTTAAAAGGGTGGTACCACGTCTTTAAATGGAAAAACGCTCTCAAGGCTAAGCCTATGCTTCGATATTTCAAAACGGATATTATTTTTAAGTAAGCGGTGCACGGCTCTTAATTTAAAATGGTGATAAGTTGAATCCTAACAATGAAATTTTAAAACTTGATGTTTTATCGCATTTTTTGTTTTAAAGTTAACAGTGTTACGCCCCTAAAGTGAAAATTCGTTGAGATGGTTACTAATGAGGGTTTGTTTCCTTTTGTTTAAAGTTGCATGGCTTTTTTAAAGTTGAATCGAAATGGTCGATTTTCAGGCAAACTCTAGCATTTTATAATCCTTCAAGTTCAACCTGATTACTTATGAACGCCTAATATATGTGTATTTTCCTGCATCGAGCATAAATAACTTCAATTTGTGTTCCAAAATCAAATTGAGCTGATCTCATAGTTCTTGAAGTTCCCCTAAATAATTGTGATTCATAATAACATAATAGATTGCGAGTCAGTGGCGGAGTTTTTATAGCTTGTTGGAGGGATTCTTATTCAAAACTGTTCAAAGCTTAACAACTCCATTACGCTGTATATTTTATTTCAGAAGAAAATAAACGTTTCATTTGAAATCAAGAAAAGTTCTGTAACGTTATTTTTTCTAAATAGTTTGTTCTAAAAATCTCTAATGATTTAATTCAAGCACAATTCCTTTTGAAAAATCTTAAGTATATTTATTTCAAGTGCATACTTTGCATTTCAGGTCATTTGAAAGAGAAGATCACGATATTGTTTATGATTTTACGATTTTTATACCCCACACCCAGGGTATATTAACTTTGCCCTTCCGTTAGTAACGCAGAAAAGTATATATATTCTTGATCAGCGTCACCTCCTGAGTCGATATAGCAATGTCCGTCTGTCTGGCTGTGTGTTGAAATACACTTTTTGGGAAAACTGAGCAAGATAATTCAATGAAATTTGGTACACTGCCTTCGTCGTCAAAGACAGCTCGTGGGTTTGAAAATGAGCAAAATCGGTCAACGGACA
This sequence comes from Calliopum simillimum, assembly GCA_951812925.1. Taxonomy (NCBI): domain Eukaryota; kingdom Metazoa; phylum Arthropoda; class Insecta; order Diptera; family Lauxaniidae; genus Calliopum; species Calliopum simillimum. The sequence goes on from OX638368.1 coordinate 108,418,346, forward strand.
CGCCTACCACCCATACGAAATATATATTCAAAGTACAATTTTAGGAGTATTTTTCACGACAATGCAACCAAAATACTCTTAAATACTACGCATTGTAAGTATAATCTCTGAAAAAAAACTGAACTAATTCGAACAAGAGGGCGTGGCACCCCCCATATAAGCAAAAGCTTCAAAACGCTGTACTGAATGCGTTTTTTGAGATATTCAAACCCAATTTAACTCAGACACTAAGAATCATAAATGAAAGCTCACAAAAAAAATTGGGTGAAATCGGACAAGAGGGCATGGCACCTCCCATATAAGCAAATGTTTCAAAATGCTATACTGAAAGAGTTTTTTGAGATAATCCAACCAAATTTCACTCAGACACTAAAAACTATAAATGCAAGCTCTGCACAAAAACTGAGTGAACTCGGACAAGAGGGCGTGGCACCTCCCATATAAGCAAAATTTTTAAAATACTGCAGTGTAGGGTATTTATTTTTTGGTCAGGCCAAAAGTTATACCCTTACTAGTTTTTTATTATTTTTTTTAAGACAATATCAATAGCTTGAACACATTAACAGGTGTGTAGGATCAATATGGCAATAGTTTACTCAAAAAAAAATAACAGTTCCGGTAACTGTGTTGCAAATAAAAAACAGATATTGTAAAAATTATGAATAAAAAAAAAGTTTCAAATTTCATAAACGTAAAAAAATCGGGAATCTTAAATGCAAATCAGAAGTGCTATAACGTAAGACCTACTCAAGCATTAAGGGTGCTACAAAAGTGTGGTTTTTTCATTTATGTTTTGTGGTAAAACCTGTTAGCCACTTTTTTCTACCACTTTTTGTGCCATGTGTATTTTTTTGTTTATTTCTTAACTTTACACAGGATTTAAAAACTAAAACGAAAATATTTAGAAAAAATGTGAACACATTGTAATTGAGCTTAAAAGGAAACCTAAAAAATATGATCTGGATTTACAAACGAGAATTTGTAAAAAAAACTAAGTAATTATCGAATTTCACTAACATGTAGAAAGCAAAACAAAAAAAAAATCTTTTACAGGAAATTAAAGTTTTAAAATAAAAACTTACTTACTTATTCAAATTTTATGCCTAAATAACTTTTTAAAAAAAAAATAAATATTGTGTTAATCATCATAGCAGAAGTGTTAAGTAAAACTTGAGATATTTTTTTACATCGCACAGATGTTTTCATTGTCTGTTGTTTCCCGGATCAGCCGCATTTAAGGCAAATGATTTGAAATCATAACTTTTCTTCTTTAGCGACCATGCAGACGCACAAAGCAAATGATTTTTATTGTACGAGTATTGTAAGTTTTCCCTCATTCATTGTTTTTACAATAGAGAAATGCGAATAAATGTATAAACATATTTAAAAATTGTGTATACATTGTATATACATTTTAGTTTGTTGCACGCAATTGCATAATTTTTGAGTCTCGAATTAAGAAAATTGTAAATTCTTGTTGTTTTGTCCAGCTTTTATAATGCAAGATTAATTTCACTTTAACATCTCCATTGTCAGATTTGGAATTGTGTTCTCTGATGCGTGTTTGTTTTTTATTTCGTTTTCCCTTATTGGTATCTTATACCTTACCGCTAAGTGAGTAAGGGAACATGTGAATGATATACATATCACATTAGGGTGTCCCTTATTTACCACATCTTATATATTTACGAAAGGACTAGTTAAATAGCTGCGCTTGAAAAGTGCAATTTCAACAGTTAGATCAGGATATCTCGAAATGAGGCTATTAGAGCAAAAGTGGCCTAACCTACAAACTTTAGAAATTCATTAGGTGTGATTTTTTGGTACAATGCCGCAACTAAAAAATGGGTTTTCTTGAAAGGGGATCTGATCGTACTTTCTGGCCTCTGGAATTACATTTTCGGTTTTTTGTCGGGATTTTTTTCTAATAATCCTGTCCTTTAAGAACACTGTGAACACAACGCTGCATAAATTATTTTTTGATTTTTCCAAATACGTCATTAAAAAATTTTACCCCTACTTGTTTTACCGATATGTCAAAAAATTAAGTGTTCGATTAATCCAGTGTTGGCGGTCATCAAGTGTTCGATTAATCGAACGTTGGCGGTTAGCCCATACCACAATATCCCAAACAAATACGACCAAACGTGGTTGGTATGTATGTATGTATTCTCCTTTAACTCCTAGGAGGAGCATAGGGCCAATATGAAATCTCTCCATTTGTCACGATCCCCTGCGATGACTTTAATCTCTTGCCACGACTTTCCCGATTCTTGGATTTCCTTTTCCAGCGACCTCTTCCAGTTGGTTTTGGGTCTACCACGTGCTCTACTACCTTGTGGATTCCACTCAAGAGCCTGGCGACAAACTTCGCTATGTGGTTTCCGGAGAGTGTGACCAATCCATCTCCATTTGCGCAGTTTGACCTCGATTGCTATAGCCCTCTGATTGCGTTTTTGATGTAGCTCGGCATTTGATATAGTGCGAGGCCACCAAACCTTTAGTATTCGCCTTAAGCATTTGTTGACGAATACTTGTAGCTTGTTCGTTAGTTGTTCAGTAACAAATCACGTTTCGCACCCATATTACAAAACCGATTTCACATTCGAATCAAAAATGCGCACTCTCGTTTTGGTGGATATAACGGATGAAGACCATATTTTGTTCAGTTGAGCAAACGCGCCTTTTGCTTTTGCTATTCTTGAGTTGAAATCCTCTTTTGCTCCACCATCCATGGAGATAATGCTGTCTAAATACGTGAAGCTATCGACGTTTCCGATGTCATCACTGCCAGCTCTAAACGTGATGTCATTGCGTTTAGCTTCATGCTTTTAGTCTTGGATACGTTGATTTTTAGGCGGCCTTTTGTGATTCCAAGACAAGGTCTTCAATTTTGCTTTGCATATCTGAATGTTTGGACGATAAGAGGCAGATGTCGTCAGCGTAGTCGAGATCTTCAAGATGTTCGGTAAAGTTCCATTGGATACCTCTTTTGGCCTTATTAAGAGCTTTATCTAGGATATCATCAAGAACGATAAGGAAGAGTGATGGTGATAGTAAACATCACTGCCGTACGCCTGAATTAGTGGTGAATGTCGGTGACAACAACCCATTGTGTAACACACTGCATTTAAAGCCTTCATATTGTGCACGTACTAAACGTGGTTGGTGAACACCTGATAATACGGCAGCCGGGAGGTAAACATAATAGATGCCAGTTGAAAGAGGACCGCCCATAAGCCTCGTGAAGCCAAATTTTACCCCTCCCCCTATAGAGGGGGGACTTTGGGATTTTGTGGTATAGGTTAACCTCCAACGTTCGATTAATCGAACACCTCAGTTTGACTCATGCCTATGATAGTTTGGCTCTTTGGCTATGAAAGGTTAGGGTGGCGGCAATTGCGTAAAGCAAAAACCTCACATAGATCGAATAGACTCAAAGCGTGTTGGCTTTAACAGCTCATTATTAATTCCTTTGTTCGTCATTACTTTATATTTTTAATAATTTTTTAAAAAAAGGTCCATCGACAAGCTTGATGAGGGAGTGGTAAATAATATTTACGAATAGCTTAAAAATCAAAGTAATATAAGGCACTAACTAAGTATGTTTCTGATATCATTTACTTCCAAAGTCTAAAAATTATGGAAAATGGACAGTTTTAAATTTTTAATAAAAACTCTAAAAAAATATGTTAAAATTCAACACCTCCTGAAGAAGATCAACTAGGATTTTCCCGTTTTGCATTTTTTTTTTTTACTCAACAGACAAGCAGTTAACTTTTTGCATAATCAGTTTTTGGATCCATTTTCTTCAAACTCAGAACCGTTTGCGCCCACTGTTCGGAATCAAAAAACAAGAGTGGAAGCAACTATGAGTTTTGAATCCAGCTATTGTTTATTTTGTCAAACTTGACTAACTTAAAACAAACTCATTTTCAGAATTCTCCTAAATTTTTAACGATCTTGGAAAGTACCACGTAAGGGAGCATATAATTTCTATGAGAAAAGTGATTCGACCCACACCATTTAACTAGTACCTTCATAAACATATAGGATTTAGTAAATAAGGGACACCCTAATATCACATCAACCCTTGTTAGCACTGGCACGATTGGGTTTGTTTTATCAATTACATGTAGATTTTATTTGTATTACACTTGCTTGTGGTTTGCACCCCATTAAAGAGATTTCTACAATATGTTGCTTGGGAAATTTTACTTTTTTGTTGTTATTTTAAAAAGTATTATCGCTATTAAGTGTTATAAGTGTAATAATCTATGCATTAAGCTAAGGTTTTAATTGGCCTTTGAAAAAAAAACCGGGCTTTGTGTTTCTGAAATGTTTTATTTTGCAAGTTTTACTGAGATTTACAATTTGACAATTTTATTTACCAACTATAAATAGGGCGCGGGCGCCAGACGGATTTGCGTATGCAAAATATGAGTACCGAAAACTGAGCTCAGATTCTTATAGACAAGACCTCAAGTAACAAAAAAGTGGATGAATCTTTAATCCCCTACCCCAACGCCCAGTCCAACCATGGTTTTACGTTCTCGCTTATTTATAGCTGTTTGTGGTGGAAAGTATACTCTTTATTACGATTCTGAACTTAGTTTTATTTACTATCACGTCAGGATTTTGAGTTATCGTTGCTTAAAAGTCCAAAAATCACATTTTTGAGTTTTATTTAAAGTTTATAACAAAAACAGTAAATAGTAAAATTAATTTTAGTCAATAAATTCGGATAGTGAACATTACTCTCAGCAAGCCGTACTTTCACTGTTTTTCAATCGGATCTTTACTTTCAGAGTTGTATGGCTTCAACTCTTTCCATACTGACGGGACATATGTGTCTCATTGAACGTTCTCCTTTAACTAACACAATTATTCACATCTATTGCTACATATTTTCATCCGATCAGTTTTTAACATTCAAAGTGGTAATTTTCCCTTGCTTTGGTTTCATTATTTTTAATGCGTCATATGTGTCCCAGCAATAACTTTCTCTGGGTCACATATGTGTGTCCCAGCACTAACTTTTTCTCGGTCACATATGTGTGTCCCAGCAGTAACTTTCTCTGGGTCACATATGTCCCAATAGTAACGTTATGCATGTTATTATGGTACTCTTAGTACCATTACTATTGGGACATATATGTCAAAGTAATTCGTTATTATATTACTATTGGAGCATATATGTCCTACGAACAATTACTGGTGGGACATTTGTGTCCCGGGTGATCCTTTTCCTAAGCCCACCCTATTGTACATACATTATTTGAGCCATATTCAACCAATTCACACCAACAAATTATTTATATCTTTAAAAAAATATCCGTATGGAAAGGGTAAAGTAATGTTATCGCTCAATTACATAAAAAGAGCTTTTTCCGGACCGAACAATTAAAATATTTCATGTTTTATTATTTTTATCAATAACATATTTTATTATGAAAATTTGGAGACCTTGCGGACCTAGATCGAACGAAAAATGAGAGTTCTATTTTAGATTTAGTGAATAAACCTACTAAATTACTGCCTTTTAAATTAACAGAACAAAAATTTCATTTAATCATTCACTGAATTTAGAATAGAACTGTAATTTTTCATCCGATCTGGTTCCAAACGGTCTCAAAATTTTTATAAAAAAATATTTTATTGATAAAAATAATAAAACTCGAAATTTTAATTTTTTTTTTTTTTTTTTTTTTTTGAAACAGATAATGAGTTTACATTATTTGCTACAAACAAGCATGAATCAGATTGCTACCATAACGGCACATCTATTTCTTCCTATTTTCGAAGCCTCCAAGGCTTACTGATTAAAATTCCTACAAAATTATTAATCTCATCCTTTTAAAATTATAGAAAAATCACAATTTTCCCCTTTTCATCCTAAGCCATCTTAAGAAATCTGCTGTACAACCATTTAAAAATTGTCTTCACCGATTTTATGAAAAAAACGCTATGAATATGACATGCTTCGAAAATACGCTAGTAAACCCACAAGAAGACAGAGGAACACTGTTCTAGGTCGTGACGCGGAATGACAGAAAATATTGTGGGTTCCAGGTTTCGCCAAAGCATTGCTCAATAAGTTTCTCTAGCAACTTTTCTGACTCATTACCAATGATTTTCAATAAACTCAGTTGACACAAATATAATTGCTAGCTGGATGAAGTTTGGGATAGAACACCACCATGCTATCAATATCTATCTTGATTTAGAACTACAGGCGTGCTAGAGTGTTATCAACTGAACATTTATCGTTAAACTTTTTCGCGTGATCGAAAGCATGTAAACCTTTTCGATATATTCACCCTTATCATGTAATTCGATTTCGACTCCAACTAAATCGAATCGAGATTTTGCTATCATATATTTCGATTTCGATTTTGGATACCAAAATATATGATGGCAAAATCTCGATTCGATTTCGTTCGATTAGAAATCGAAATTTTTTTTTTTTTTTTTTCTGCATTACTTTTGGAGTCGCGTTCTCCATTTGTCTCTAGTTCATTTATGAATTTATTAGCTTGCGGGGTAATGTTCAGGAGGCATAACGCTTCCAAAATTCGATTTGAAGAGCGAAGCAAAAGAGATTTGGGGAATCTATAATGAATAAGAACCAAACGAGGAAATAGAAAACCATGTTTTTTCAAAATTATGAAATTCCAAAATGTTTAGGATTGCATTAAGTTATTTATCTCTTAAATTCCAGTTGCACGCCGCAGACGTAAAGAAGGTCGCCAACGTCGTCAACGTACAACATTTAGTACAGAGCAGACACTACGACTTGAAGTAGAGTTTCATCGCAACGAATATATCTCACGAAGTAGACGATTTGAATTGGCTGAGACGCTGCGACTCACTGAGACACAAATAAAAATATGGTTTCAAAATCGACGTGCCAAAGACAAACGCATTGAGAAAGCACAAATTGATCAACAATACAGGTGAGCAGATATGCCAGTTCAACGAGACCTAACAATTTTATTTCAAAACCAAATAAGCGGAAGGGAGGTGGTTAGTTAACGTGGCTAATAATTGAAATTAATAGGCAATAAAATGAACACGACATTAATTTTACGACTGTTGCTACTTAAACGCTACCATACGAATTATACCACCAACTACTACCTACATCGTTTATTATATGACAACAATACATAAATTTTATTATAATTTTAGGAATTTTGTCGTGGCCAATGGTTTTATGAGCACAATTATGGGACAAACAACCAGTTATCATCATCATCATCATCATCCTTCATCAATGATAACGAATCTTCATCAAAATTTTTATCAACAACCGAATAGTGTGGGTCTACTATCTACGTCTACGCACAAATCGAGCACTACAATTGCGAGAGGAAATACGGACATAAATAATAGTGCACCGACGACACCGGCTTCAGTAACAATGACAACAACACCAGCACCACATTCAGCACAGTCGCATAATCCAATGCATATCAATGGCACCAGCCCCAGTGGTCACGTTGATTACAACAATTTGAATGGTTTCTTTAAAAATACCAACGATAGCAATGGAAACTTAAATTCGGTTATTAATTCGTGTTAGCAATTAATTTAAAAAGGGTAACAATTAGTATTTTTAAACAACGATTTTTTTTCTATTAGTCTTGGTCAATACAAATACTTACAATATGAATAGGATACAATAATTCAACTGTACTGGAAGTTTTATTGTCATCATAGATGAAGTATAATGATAAGGAATTAGCCAGCAAAAAGAAAGAGAATAAAATTTTACATAAATGTACATAATTTTAAGGTTTCATTACGAGTGCACATTAATCATCATTTTATGAGTTGGGAGTATAAAATTTTTAGACTGCGAAAATAAATATCGGAAATAACGATAAAAATGTTTGGCTAATAAATCATGGAATGTTTAATTTACGAATATAAATAAAAATACACCATAGATACGAGTATATAAGCAATTGAAATTAAATGGTTTATACTGTGTTTTATTTCCTTCAATCGTAAGAAATTAAAATTTTTCATAATTAAAATCCATTCAAGCAAAAACATGGATACCTTTTCATATCAGTAAGTAGATGCGAATATTTTCATTTTTCTGCGAGTTAATTTAAGGTCAAGATGCTCACATTTAAGTATATGGTTGAATAAGTTTGAACAAATCGTAAGAAAAGGGCATAGGAACAGCAAATGAAGAAGATACACATAACTGATACATAGAATGTTGAGAAGTGAAAGCTATCCAAGGCAAGTAGAACAACAAGGCCGCCGCACGCACACTGGTTCAAAATCCTTAAAGTTGGCCAAAAGTCGAACCATTATATTTTCGATACGAAATTTGGGGTCGCTGATTCGAATCTGATGTTAGATTTTTAAGAAAGAAAATGACGGATTCAAAAGAAATTACTTGGGGGTTTTTGAGGTCACTGATTACTGATCTGATATTAGATTTTCAAAAAACAACGGCGGACTCGAAATGGTAACAAAAACATCACTTCCACAATTTTTATATCTTACTTAAAGGGAGTTCGAAAAAAAATTATAAAAAGGTATGTTAATTGGATTTTTTTGTACTAAAATGGCCGCCAAAGTCAAAAAAAAGGGAAAAAAAACCTATAACCCTTCAGGGGAATTTAATGTTTGGAGACGTGGAAGACACATTTTTGACGAAAAAAAAAAAATTTGTTAGAGCCATCTAGAGAAGTGTGATTTAATGCTACGGTAAAGCGATACATGTTTGTACAATCAAAATTTTAAAAATGATTGGGGCTGACGACTTTGAAAAATATCAAAAATCATTATTTACTTTATGGAAATATTTAGTACAAATCTGCAGTAAAATTATAAAAAGACGCAACTCGTTTTTCATAGTGTTGAGAAAATCGAAATTTTATTCTTATTCAGAAAAGGTAGCAACTTCTCTTTCTTCTAGAATCAATTTCATTTTTCATCTTTTTTGTATGAAGTTTTATGATTTTAATTATGAAATATATGAAAACAGGGTGTGATGTTTACATTTCTTTATTACCAATTCGCAAGAGAAAACGTAAAAAATTGGCGTTTGGACTAAAATATAGAAAAAAAAATTGCTTAATCCGATGGGGAAATAAAGTTTGAAAGGCCGTTAGTTAAGTTGCAGCCTAATATTTTTTTACGGCAGAGTTGTCCTTTTTAAAGTTTACTTTTAATTATTGTGATCCAAGGGCGGGTAAACAAAACACACCTCCCCCAGGTGTTTTAAATAAAAAGTCCTTGCTCCTAAAATGTGAGGAATGACTCTAGGATGAAACATGTATAACCCTTTTTTCAAAGTGAATGGCACTTTTTCTCATCAGGGACAAAAACCCCATTTTTTAGATAGGGGCTCTGTACTAAAACGAAAAAAAAAGTTTGACTAAATCGGATACAAAAAAAAAGTATGCAGAAAGTTTTCTGTTTATTTGTAGATTGAAAAACTGGAAACTTGAAAACTCTATCTAATATCGTTAACCAGATATTGCATTTTTACTTAATTTTTTGACATTCTTATAAAAAATTTAATTTTTGCGTACTAAAAAAATAATGATCAATATATGGAAACAAAAATAGTCAGTTCTAACGTATTTTTTTTTATGTTAAATCTGAATATTCTAACCTGAAATTTTGACATGTACAGTTTTTTCACCACTTTTGAGGTTATATAACAAGATCCGGTAATTGTTCATCATAAAACTCTATAAGGTTTTTAAAAGTACTATTCTTTTTCTTCAAAACTCATTTAGACTTATATCGATATCTTTATTTTTCTCCGAAATATCTTAACCTAAAAAAACTTTAAAAAAGCACGAAAGATGCAATTGGCAACATTGGTTGATTTGTATAAAAAGTTGTTAAAAATTACCTATGTAACATTTAGACTAGACAGTAATGAATTATTCTATTTAAAAGTCAAATTTGACATTTTTTAAGTAAATTTTTTTACATACAAAACATGCCCATCTATTGGTGCAATAAAATTTTTTTCAAAAATGGGCCGAAATCGGTCACTTAGTGAGGTCGGGGACACTGCCGGTCATGTCCAAAATATATTTTCGGGGACTGGTCACATCCAAAATCTATTTTCGACCTATAGCCATCGATTGGTGCAATAAAATTTTTTTCAAAAATGGTCCGAAATCAGTCACTAAGAGAGGTCAGGGACTCCTCTGGTCATGTAAAAAATCTATTTTCGACCTTTCCCATCGATTGGTGCAATAAATTTTTTTTTTTCAAAAATTTTTGAAAAACTTTTATAAAAAACTTTTAAAAATAAAAGTTATTTTAAAAAAAAAAAATTAATTTCTTAAAACTTGCTTTTAATTTGTCTATAACACTAGACAACAGCCAATATGTAACATTTTGCAGACCATATTTTCTAAACTAATTTGAGGTCACTGAGTCCGAAAATCGCATTTATTTTTTTTTTCCTAGGGGCCGTTCTCGAGATAATCAACCTTTTCGATTTTTGAGGTTATAGCTCCATTTTTTCGAACATATTTTGAGAAATCCGATTTCGATCGAATATGTTTTTACACTATTATAGAGAAAAATTCTTAAACTTCCAACAAATGTACCAATATCTAAGATCCGATTCAAATTGGCTGAGTTATAGCAACGAAAAGTTCATTTTTATAGTCGTTTTTTACGCTTTTTCGTGTTTAAGCCAAATTAAACACGGTTTTTTTGCCAGAAGTTTATACAAATATATATTTTTTATATTTTAATTCAATAGTGTATTTAATTGCAAATATTTTAAATTCAATTTTAGCAAAATCGGCTCATTTTTTAAAAAGTTATTAAGGTTTTAGTGAAATAAGACCATTTCGATTTTCATAGAAAACACAAATTATTTTTTAAATTTTTGTTGAAAAAATTAATTTTTTCTATTTTACTAAAACCTTAATAACTTTTTAAAAAATTATCCGATTTTGCCAAAATTGAACTCCAAATATTTGCAATTAAATACACTATTGAACTAAAAAACTAATATATAATATAAAACCTTAATAACTTTTTAAAAAATTATCCGATTTGGTAATACTTGGGCAAAGTGGCTCTAGCCATATTTCCGTCCCAAAAAAAGATGGTATCGAATTAGCGGTTTTTTTTATAATGTCACATCACTCTTACAAGGGGCAGAAGGTTTTTGAATCAAAAAATTATTTAAAACTCCCAAAAATCTAACACCGGCTTCGAGGCGGCCTTCGGCCGCGGATCAGTCTATAATATATCCAACACCTAGCTTGCTAGCCACAGTAATTTTACATAAGAGTAGGGGTAGGTGGGCGGCCTGCGGCCGCAACTCAGGATTTAAAACTCCCAAAAATCCAACACCGGCTTCGCGGCGGCCTTCGGCCGCGGATCAGTGGTGAAAAGTGACTCCCGACATTGCCGATTTTTGAGTCAACAACATGATTTTTCGATTCAAAAACCTTCTGCCCCTTGTAAGAGTGATCTGATATTATAAAAAAAACCGCTAATTCGATACCATGTTTTTTTGGGACTGAAATATGACTGGAGCCACTTTGCCCAAGTATTACCTCCGATTTTGCCAAAATTGAACTCCAAATATTTGCAATTAAATACACTATTGAACTAAAAAACTAATATAAAAATGAACTTTTCGTTGCTATAACTCAGCCAATTTGAATCGGATCTTAGATATTGGTACATTTGTTGGAAGTTAAAGAATTTTTCTCTATAATAATGTAAAAACATATTCGATCGAAATTGGGTTTCTCAAAATATGTTCGAAAAAATGGAGCTATAACCTCAAAAATCGAAAAGGTCGATTATCTCGAGAACGGCCCCTAGGAAAAAAAAATAAATGCAATTTTCGGACTCAGCGACCTCAAATTAGTTTAGAAAATATGGTCTGCAAAATGTTACACACACATATTAATTATTTGTAATGTAGTGTAACTGCAGGCCCATATAGTTAAATTTAAACTTTTACTCAACTTTTTAAATAAAACAATTTTGTAAACACCCTTTGAAAATAAGCCGCTGTATTGTTTATATAAATATGACAATTGCTAAAATTGCAGATATTTTCACTTTACTTTAAGTTCTTGTTATTGAAACTTTTTAGAAAATAAATAGAAAATAAACCATTTTCCTGCATAAAACTTTAAATTTCACTTTATATTTGTTATTAATAAGTTTAACACAGTTCAAAACACATTTGTGTAACACATGCGTAATTAACTGTTCTAGTTTTCTAGTGCTGCTTATGAACTTTATGTGGATATTTATTATTATATTAATTGTTGTAAATAACTTTTGTCAATTAAAACACTTTCCACAATTCAATGAAGTAAAATCTTTTTGTAAATGTTAATAAACTTAAATCGTTACACTAACTCACTTGTTAAAATGACAAATGGCCATTTGACATTTCACTCACCCGCTGTAATGTTATTAAAATTAATAGCGTTGCCACTTAATCTTAATTTCTAGCACATATATATTTAAGTAATAGCTTATTTCCACGATGCTAACACGATTTAAAACGATTTAGTGTGCCATCTTCTTCTTATTTTGTTTTGCTTTCGCTTCTGAACTGCTTCCAGCCGCTTCCTACATATAGTACTATTGCTGGACAATTTAGACTGTCGTGTGAACCAGCTCTAAATGCCATTTTGAAAATCAGTGCGTGGCCACTATGTTAAAATCCGATCAATATTCACTGTAAAACGGCAACATTAACAGATCTACTTTGTGATTAATAATCAAACAAACAAATTTGTCTGTGTACGTTTCTTAAAAAGTGCTTAATTAAACACTAATACCTGTCGTCTAAGACACAGCTTGTGTTAAGTTACGCACTTTTGTTGCTGCTTCCCTATACGATTCTCAGAAAGAGCTTTCGAAATTAAGATTAAGTGGCAACGCTATACGGTCAACCATTTTCTTGTCACAAATATTCATCGCTGTTCTAAAATAAAATATTTCAGTGAAAATTTGTATGCTGGAAAAGTGAAAACTTTATCCAATTATGACTCGTGTTAATGCCGCTGCTAGTAAAGGTAACGAAAAGGAAAAAGGACCAACTCCAAAACAGGAACCAAATGACGAGGTGGTCTTTGTTGCTGAATCCCAACCGAATGATGGCAATCGTCGTAATGATGACGTAAGTGTTACAAATCCTTGTGAGTCCTTTCATCAGCGACAATCCATACTAAACTTAAAAATATTTGATTCTGAGGCAGAGTCCTCGCTAAAAAGTAGTCCAGCAATTGTGCGTATATCGTAGCTATTGTAATGAGCAAGCTGAAATGAACAAAGTAACTTTTAATTGGCTTTCCTTAATGCGTCCAAATGTTGAATCTGGACGCACAGTAAAACTCAAACATTCCAATATCAATACTTAAAGCATGCCATAGAGAGCACTTAAAGCATGCCATAGAGAGCATAAGAAAAAGGAAATGTCTATACGGGGCGTTCCGCGTACGCGAAAGCTCCTCTCTCTCTCTCAATTTACTCAATTAGCGTACGCGAAACTCAATTAGCGTACGCGAAATCCAGTGAAGTTTTTTCCCCCGGGGAACTTGATTAATTTATGTACTGATCCGCGGCCGAAGGCCGCCGCGAAGCCGGTGTCGGTTTTTGGGAGTTTTAAATCCTGAGCTGCGGCCGCAGGCCGCCCACTTACCCCTACTTTTATGTAAAATTACTGTTGTAACGAAAATGCGTCCCGGGGGAAAAAACTTCACTGGATTTCGCGTACGCTAATTGAGTAAATTGAGAGAGAGAGAGGAGCTTTCGCGTACGCGGAACGCCCCGTATAGACAGACTCTAAGAAAAATTCCTCTTCGCGTATGCAAGAGGTCGCAGAGAAATATTCCTGAAATGTTTTTGCAGTAACTCCTAAGCAAAGCATATGGAACCCTAATAACATCTGCATTATATTACTCATTGTTATCTCGAAACTTAATTGAATTCTACTGAGCTACGGAAGTAAATATGTACTTTGTATGTATGTATGTATTCTCCTTTAACTCCTAGGAGGAGCATAGGGCCAATATGAAATCTCTCCATTTGTCACGATCCCTTGCGATGACTTTGATCTCTTGCCACGATTTTCCCGATTCTTGGATTTCCTTTTCCAACGACCTTTTCCAGTTGGTTTTGGGTCTACCACGTCCTCTACTGCCTTGTGGATTCCACTCAAGGGCCTGGCGACAAACTTCGCTGTGTGGTTTCCGGAGAGTGTGACCAATCCATCCCCATTTGCGCAGCTTGATCTCGTTTGCTATAGCCTTCTGTTTGCATTTTTGATGTAGCTCGGCATTTGATATAGTGCGAGGCCACCAAACCTTTAGTATACGCCTTAAGCATTTGTTGACGAATACTTGCAGCTTGTTTGTTAGTTGTTCAGTAACAAGCCATGTTTCGCACCCATATAACAAAACCGATTTCACATTCGAATCAAAAATGCGCACTCTCGTTTTGGTGGATATAACGGATGAAGACCATATTTTGTTCAGTTGAGCAAACGCGCCTTTTGCTTTTGCTATTCTTGAGTTGATATCCTCTTTTGCTCCACCATCCATGGAGATAATGCTGCCTAGATACGTGAAGCTATCGACGTTTCCGATGTCATCACTGCCAGCTTTAAATGTGATGTCATTGCTTGCGTTTAGCTTCATGCTCTTAGTCTTGGATACGTTGATTTTTAGGCCGGCCTTTTGTGATTCCAAGACAAGGTCTTCAATTTTGCTTTGCATATCTGAATGTTTGGACGATAGGAGGCAGATGTCGTCAGCGTAGTCGAGATCTTCCAGATGTTCGGTAAAGTTCCATTGAATACCCCTTTTGGCCTTATTAAGAGCTTTATCTAGGATATCATCAAGAACGATAAGGAAGAGTGATGGTGATAGTAAACACCCCTGCCGTACGCCTGAATTAGTGGTGAATGTCGGTGACAACAACCCGTTGTGTAACACACTGCATTTAAAGCCTTCATATTGTGCACGTACTAAGTTTATGGCCTTTGCGGCAATACCTCTTCGTTGCAGTGACGCCCAGATGTTTTCTCGGGAGACACTGTCAAAGGCAGTGCTATAGTCAACGAAGACAAGTTGAAGTGCAGCACGCCACTCGCATGATTGTTCGACAATTATTCTGAGCGTGTTGATTTGATCCACGCATGATCTGTTTCACCGGAATCCTGCTTGCTGCTTTCGAATGGTCGAATCAAGTTTTTCGCTTACCCTGCTCAGAAGCACTTTCGTCAGTATTTTTGATGGAACTGAGAGCAAGGTGATGCCTCTATAGTTTCGGCTCTAATGTAACGCTATTGTTATGGAGGCTTGTCGGTTATCATTAAACTAATATCCTTTTCTAAGTGTTCATATTATACATATTATTTAAGTTACAAAAAGAACCCTGCTCTAAAATAATATTTATGTACTTTAATACAGGATATTTGCGAGTTGGAACATTTGCGGAAACTTTTTATTGGCGGCCTAGCACCCTACACCACTGAAGAGTCTCTGAAAGCTTTCTATGAACAATGGGGTAAAGTAGTTGATGTCGTAGTTATGCGTGATATGACAACAAAACGTTCGCGTGGCTTTGGCTTTATTACATACACAAAGGCATATATGGTAGACAGAGCCCAAAGTAATCGCCCACACATCATTGATGGGAAGTAAGTATAACTGATACATATTTGCATTAAATATCACCTTAAGGATTAAATAAATAAATTTCACTACAATAGCTTCCAATTATTTCCAATTTAACCATTTTTAAAATAAAATATTATTACTGTATCAGTCCTGTTCCGTAATCCGCGTGGTTTCAATTACTTTTCATTAAAAAGGCTTTTTAATAGGCTAATACGATAAAAAGTATTAGAATCTTTTTTGTGAAAAGTTACATGTTCTACAAATAATATTGATTGATATTAACGAAAAAGTAACTGTTTCGGAAATATTCGATAAAGTCGAATTTTTCGACTTTTTGAAGTTTTTTAAGAATATTTCCTTAACGGTTATTTTTTCGTTAATGCAAATCAATATTATTTGTAGAGCATGTAATTCTCCGCAAAAAAGATTCCAATACTTTTTATCGTGTGACTCACCATTTTCATCGAAAAGCCTCCTCAATGAAAAGTGATTGAAATCACACGGATTGCGGAACAGGCCTGTATAGTTCGTTTCGAAACTAAATCTTATATATTTTTTATCTTTGCCAATATTTTCAACTTGCAGAGCTGTGGAAGCAAAACGCGCACTTGCACGTCCTGAGCGTGAAAAGCGCGAATTAAATATATCAGTAAAAAAACTTTTCGTTGGAGGGCTCAAAGATAATCACGACGAAGAATGTCTAACAGAGTATTTTTCCGAATTTGGTAAAGTTGTTTCTGTTAAAATTCTTACAGACAAAACTACTGGTAAGCGTCGTGGTTTTGCATTCATAGAATACGATGATTATGATGCTGTTGATAAAGCAATTTGTAAGTTAAAATGAAATGCTGAAGAACTTGAACTTGAATATTATCTTTATCCGTTCATTGTAGTGAAAAAACATCATTCAATTAAATATGTTGTTGTGGATGTTAAGAAGTCAGTGTATGCACAAGAAAAACAGAATCGCCAAAATGCTGCTTTGGCTGCTTCTAACAATAATCAAATGCAAAATAATTATAAACCCGGACCACCCGGTATGCCAGGACAACCACAACCTGCTTATGGACCACCAGCTGTTCCACCACGACAATATGCGGCACCTCCTATGAATAATGGACCGCAACCTCCACAAAATTATAACTATTGGGGTCCACCGGCCCCACAACAACCACCACCACCGCCACAGCCACAGTATTATGGTGGTGGCTACCCACAACAACCGCCGGCACCACAAATGGGTGGTTGGGGCTACCCCGCTCCGCCACAAAATCAATGGAATCAACCAGCACCACCCGGTCCACCCGTACAACCTCCGCAAGCTAATTGGCAACAACAACAGCAACCGCAAGGACAGTGGGGACCACCGCCAACCGCTGGTCCACCAGCAGTTGCACCACCAGCGCCACCAACATGGAACGCAGCACCTGTCGCTCCGCCGAACGGGCCACCCAATGCTGGTCCTCCGGTAGCTCCTCCATCCCAAGCATCTAATTTCGGTTCTGGTTATCAGCAAAATTATGGTGGTGGACCTACAAAAAATGGCAACATGGCTTCAAATCGTATGAACCCTTATGCAACACCGCCACGCTATGGTAACATGTTTAATTCAGAAATCAAAGAGCTAAAAAGTATTTCAATGATCATATTTTAAGGTTATAATCCCGGTCCACCCGGAGCACCGCTTGGTCCGCCAGGAGTTGGACCATCTTCAGGAGGTAACAGTAATGTTGGTCCGGGGCCGAAGCCAGTTCCTCCAGTTGGCAGTGGTGGTAACCGCCGTTACTAAGTTGAGGAGTACAATGCCAGCATTTTAATTGAAAGGTATGGAATGAAAGGTAAGCAATAACGCCGACTTCCCAAACGTAAGTTGCAATGTATTGCAACAGCATTTCCTTAGCAATTTCTTAGCATAATTTTACGAGCTGATGGTAATTACTGTTTCATTTAGATGCCCATTAATACAGTAGCAAATGAAGCTCCTAAAGATATGCGATATTTTTTTACCAAAATACTATTGCTGTACTTTGCATTTGACGTTTAGGAATGAATCCTACGTAATGTTTCTTTTATTTTTGGTCATATCCGTAGAATTTTCAAAACAAAATTTTTGTTTTTAACCTGCAATCCTTTTGCTGTTTAGACATTGATAGCTTAAATTCAATTCAAAGGATTTAAAGGACTCGCACGAATATGTTAAAAATTTTAAATTCTGAAATTAAGAATAAATAATTGAAATTTCGGGTATCACTTCGTAAAAGTTCGGATAAATAAATTTATACGCCATCTAGTGATTAAGATATCAACTGAAACCACTTCGTAGATCATTTTGAGATGATTTTCACTAACAGAAAATGATTTTCGAAACATAAACGTTTCCCCCTCGCTTCACAAAAGAGTCACTACAGAAAAACTTCAAACATTATTTGTATCCATTTTGTATTACAAAATATGTAATTGATTCATGGATAGTTTCGGTTGTTTTTTAATGTCATAAAATGGTAATTTACCCATCTCATTTTGATTTACTTTGGCAGTAGTTTCGAAGTATTTGGTACTGTTTCTGCAAGTATCTTAGAATTGTACATTCTTGTATACCCTTTTATTGATTTAGGTATTGTATTCTTACACAATATTTAATTTATTTATTAAGGCTATGTATTGGTTAAGTTAATTACCAAAATAAAATAATATTCTTTTTAATTTAGGTATATTCAACATTCACAAGTTAAAAACACTAGATTCAAAGACAGCAAAATAATAATATAATAGCTGAAGTAAACTATTTTTCTTAACAATATTAAGCAAAAGGACATGTCTTTAAATAGTTTCTTGTATGAAATATGTTTTCAAAATTTCTCAACTCTTATAGTTTATTATAAGAATCTTAATAAACTGCAAAATAGATTTGCATACGTATGTATTTAAAAAAAAATGGAATAAGTATGTAATTTATATTTATCTTGATATGAAATTCGTTTCTAAGTATTTACTTAATCTACTTATGTATACATACACATTTGAATTTGAATGTAAATCTTTTCTGAGAAATATTTACTATCGATTTTATTATTAAGTGTTGTTTTACCAAAAAAAAAGCTATTATTAAAACTTATATTATCTTTATTAATTACAAAGGAAAACGATGTTTTTATGGAATAAAAATTAGTATTTTCCAGAGTCAATTAAAAATATTTGGGCGATTCCTTTAAACGTGTAAAAGTCTCGAAAACCTCGTAAACTCGTAAAAGTTGTCAAAATCAATACAAACTTTGACAGTTTTACGAGTTTACGAGGTTTTCGAGGCTTTTACACGTTTAAAGGAATCGCCCAATTATAAATATTTTCGTAATTATTTTTCATGCAAAATACAAACATTTTTATTATATATGCAAATTTGTTAATTTTTAGGATATTATTATAACTACTTTAAATTGTACACAGTTTTAGTATATCAATCAGTTTTCTGTGAAAAGCCTTACCTAAAAAAATAATAGGATTTCGTGACTCCAATTTATTTTATTTTTTCATGCGTTAAAATTTAATGAAATTTGAAAATGAAAATAAAAATCCTTTCAAGTTCATTAACTCTACTCTGGGTTAAAGCTCTGATTAGTATCCATTTGTAAAAAGCAAAGCGCTAAATAAAGAGTCACGGAATTTTGGGAATTTTTTGGCTTTCGTTGTATATCGAAAGGATATTGTGAAAAATTCCTTTAGAAATATGGAATAACTTCAATGTTTTTAAAAAGTTTATTTGATTCTAAAACTGTGTACGAGTTTTCAAGTAGATAATTAAATAAGTTTACGATATATAATTTATGTTTGACTTAAGTTCTGAAATATATCTGTATATATTTATATATTTCTCATACAAAAATAAATTAGTTAATCAATTTAATGGTTTATTTATTTTATGTTTAAATATAATTTTTAAGTTAAATAAATAAATAATTAAAGCGCATGTTGATAGTCATTTTAAAAGGCCAGAGTCTAAGGTAGCAACTGCTTTTTCGACATACACCAGATGCAACCATACGTTTCTACTAACTTAAGATTCGAGTTTACAAATGTCTATGAATGTACCGCTTAAGTTTTATGTATAACTCTAGTTTTATTTTACTTGATGTATATACAATAACCGCCCACATAATTCCGTAACATTTTCTTGTTAGTGTCCTATGGTAAGTCCCAAAGCGCGTAACTCAAACAAGCCATCCAATTTTATTTTATTTTTTAATGCATTTAGTATGGAAAAATTTTCATCTTATCCGATTTTCCAAAAAAAAAAAAATACATGGGCAACGGTCAAAATCTAAATTTTTAGCCCGTTAAATTCAAACAGCTAACTACAATACCATACTTATCGCATACTTTCTAGCTTCCTGGCGCTGCGTCTTTTGTTCCTCTTACAAATGTTTAAAGTTACAATTTATTTATTTATTGTATTTATTGTGAGCGGTTATTGGTATAGTGTATTGTTAAAATTTTTGAAGTTTTTGTAAGAAATGGTATGAATTTTTATATAAACCTCTTTTTTCAAACTATGATAAATTTAACAGCTTATGAAACAAGGATGCTGGTAGGTAAGTTTCAATTCAGTGTACTTAAACAATTACTTGAGATCTCGACATATTCCTGAAATATTTAGGGCGTTCCATTTTATTTAAATCACATTTATTTTAAATTGCTAAGTAACTCGTTGTTACGATGTAATTTTTACTATCCCTATTCTGATTCGTTTTTGAGTTAATGGAACTATAATAATAAAATGGAGCGCCTGGCTTATAGTTTTTCATTTTAATTTTCTTTTACAAATAACAATAAAATACTTACTATAAAACAATTAAAAAAGTTGTTTTTATTTATTTTTGGCAAAATTTTCAGGATTTTATTTTACAACAATGTAAATTTAGCTGTTTTTTTGTCCCACAGAATTGTTGCATTGTATTTAAATCTTACCTTTTAACAGTTTAGTCTACTTCAGCGAAATAGGTTTGAGCTCAATTTTTAAATGGTTCTGGTTAAAAAGTAAACCCTTTCATATTTAGATCTAAATAAGCACTAAAAACTCGCCCAAAAACGAAAGTATAACACAGGCCCACAAAAAAAAAAAGTACCCTGCGCGAAAGATCAGACTACCTGAACTTTATGTTTTCGGGGTCGCTGAATCCGAATATGGTGCCAGATTAGCGAAGTTGGTTCGCGTTTTTTCAGAAACCAGCAAAAATCAGTAATTTTCAGCATTATTGTTGATTTCTGAAAAAACGCGAACCAACTTCGCTATTCTGGCTCCATATTCGGATTCAGCAACCACGAAAACATAAAGTTCAAGTGGTCTGACCTTTCGCGCATGGTACTTTTTTTTTTTTTTGTGAGCCTGTGTAATTATACCCGAAACAAATGGAAAATTTGGCTACAGCGCAGTGCAACTAAATTTTGTTGCATTTCCCAGAACACCTTATTTAAATGTGAAATTGTAGGCGTGGAACTTATTTAACTAGGCCCACTTATCAATTAGGTTATTATGTTCGGCACCTGCATACCAAATATCCAAATAGCTCGTACAGAAGGCGAGACATAACTAGTTAAAATGTCCAACCGTTTAATAGCACTGTTCGACACAAAAAAAAACACATGAGAAAATCCAAAAAATTCTTTAAGTAGACGTTAAAAAAAATACCCGTGTCTCGTGGTTTTCCCCCAGCACGTCACATTTTTTTTAATCGATTTTTGAAGTTTTTTTATCCACTGTACATGAAAAAAACAAAAATACCGCATTCTTGTGTTAAATCGATGAATTTAACTATATGATCCTTACATTTGAGGTGCATCATGTGTTCAGCAAACTTATGCAGGATATTGCGGGGAATATTTTTGTAGAAAATTTTAGCCATGTACAAACCCCACATGTGCGTCATTTTTGCCCTTTTCTTAAAAAGGTACAAAAATTACACCTAAAACAGATGTATTTTCAGAAATATTTTCTATACAATTTCACTACTAGTTGCTGAACACTAAAAAAGCAAAATTTTATCTCGAAAGCAAAAAAATCGTTAATATCAGTAAGCAGTTCTAACAATAAATATTTTCCAAATTTCACCCCACTGTAAAACTCTAAAACTACATTTTGGACAAAACTCGTTCTCACAAGATCATAACGAAATCACACAAGGATCATTTTCCTAGAATACATTAACCTATTATATCCTCTTTTTATGGGTCTTTTTGACCTTTTTTCTAAAACTAAGCCACAATGGGTTAAAAAATTTTGCAAAAATATCCTACAAAAAATTTCATTTAGATTTACCAAAGACGAAAAATTCTTAAAACTTAAGGTAAGCGCGTCAGGGATGTAATTAATATGCAGTGTGAAAAGTCCTAATTGATTTTAACGATTTTTTTGGTTTCGGGCTCAAATTTTGACCTTTACGTGTTTAGAAACTAGTTTTATAACGAATATTTCTGTAGTACATACTCACTCAATATTTCCCTGTTTTGGGTGTAATTTTTGTACCTTTTTAAGAAAGGGGCAAAAATGACCCACATGTGGGTGTTAAACAGGGTTAAAATTGTATACAAAAATATTCCCCGCAATATCCTGCATAAGTTTGCTGAACACATGATACACCTCAGATGTAAGGATCATATAGTTAAATTCATCGATTTAACACAAGAATGCGGTATTTTTTTGGTTTTTTCAGGTACTATGGATAAAAAAACTTCAAAAATCTATTAAGAAAAAATGTGACGAGAAAAACCACAAGAAATGTGTATTTTTTTTAACGTCTACTTTAAGAATTTTTTGGATTTTCAAATGTGTTTAAAAAATTTCAAAATTGTCGAACAGTGTAGTTAGCGTGACATTTATCTAATTACGCCCACTTTTCCACCAGTGCAAGGTTTTTATTTTACAGAAATGTCTTATATACTTTACGAAGATATCTTCTCTTCTTATACGAGCTAAAGCATCGACTTTTTAGATGCTTTGCATCACACTAAATTTTACATTTAATCTGGTCATATCTTTCAAACTATACAAGATATTTTGATAGAATTTAGTAGGCGGCTACTGTTTATCAATTCCTTATAATAAACAAGAAGGAAGCGACATCGAAGCACTTGTTAGCAATTGATAAATTTGATTCAATATTTTTCAAAAACGACTTCCAACAATTTTGATGAAAGTTTAGCTGATGTTTTACACCTGGAAACATGTATTAATATGTGATATGTCGTTATATTGGGAAAACTCGCAGAAGGGCGTGGCACCGCCCTCAAAATTATTTTAAAACGCTGTAAAAAGAAAACTAATAAAGCAATCTTTCTGAAATTAACGATAGAGAGTCAACTTGCTATTTGCAACTCCGAACTAAAAGTGGACGAAATATTGCTGGCAGGCGTGGAACCTCCCATACGATTGAAAAACGTTAAATTTCTAAATATCGCTCAAATGGTATAACATATTTTGATGAAATTTGGTATATGGGTTCGGATCATAAACATTACGGAAAATGGGCGGTTTTCGATAAAAGTCACGCCTACTTTTTTGCAACTAAAAAATTTGATTCAACATTGCTCGTAAACAGTTTTAACTATTTGGGACACCCGAAGGTCCCCCAAAGGCTTCATAGTTAAAACGAAGAATATCTAGATATACTAGAGGGAAACATATTGTACGGATTTTTAACAAGCTATGTTTAATTATTTCCAGGGTTACCCGAAGGCTTCATAGTCAAAACGAAGAAAATCTAGATATATGTATGTACTGCAGGGAAAACAATCTATTGCGGACTATCAACAAGCTTTATTTGATTAATTTCCAGAGATATCCGAAAGTCACTCGAAGAATTCATAGTCAAAAGAAGTATATCTAGATATTCATATGATGCCACGCCTACTTTTCAAATATAGGTTTCACTTCCTTCTGAAAAGTTGCGAAAAATATAAAAAATATAATTAATAACTTCTGAAAAAATGCAATTTCAGTGGATTGAGCCATAAGGCTTTGTTGCTCAATCTTGCTGAATGAGCGATATAGATTTCTTTAAAGTTTTCACAACGCGTCAACAATTTAAATTACAAATCGCACTCTCTCAACAAAACGAAAGTTCTCTTTATTTGTGAGCAATCGTTGTGTCCAGCAGACCATCACATCAAGTGCACTAATTGTTTCCAGTGCTTGTTTGCTTAGAATTTGGATCAGTCTTTGTCGAGCGTTTGTTCTGTTACTTGATGTGTGTGCGATTCATAAAATAAAAACTTTTCGGGATTTTTTGTTTTTTTTTTTTTTGGGTTTTGCTTCCTTTTTTCTTTACATACTGAAGCTGCGAAAATAAAGGAATTTATTTATAGCTCAATTCGTGTGAGTATCTCAATAGAGTACTATATTCAGATGTTGGAAAGAAACTATATACCATCATTTTGTTTGCAATTTATGAGATCATTTCTTTGTTTTTCTTGTGCATTCTGGAATTATTCATCCCACTTAAGCATCTATGCAAACATTTTTTGCATATTTATAAAGTGCATTATCCTTTTTTTAAGTGTAAGAATGAAATGAAATTTTTTTTTTAGCTTAAATTGCTTTTTAATCGATTTCCTAATAAAATCAATTTTTCGTAATAGTTGCATTTTTTTCAAATTTGTCAATTAATTGGTTTTAAATGATTTTATAGCAAGTTCAATAACATGAGTCAAATTATTTGTACATATGTAAAAATTACACAATTTTCAGTGGAAGTTTTCGTTAAGTGTCATTTCGAAAGTGTTCAAAAATAAAAAAAAATTGAGTACCCGACAATAGTTAATAGGTTATAGTCTCAGTAAAGGTAAAAGGCACCAAAACATATAATTTTTGATTATAAGAAAGAAAATAGTAAAGGCGCCATTAGCCGAATTAGTTTGGTACCAGTAATGGAAGTTGTGTATTGTTTTGAAACAAAATCGGCAAAATCTTCAAACCATTTGAGCCCCACCCTGTACTACAAAGATTTAGATATCCAATTCCAAATATTTAATAACAAAAGTTGACATTTCAAAAATTAAAAAAAGAAAAGGACTTCTATATAATAGCGTTTCAATATACAGGGTGTACCGCATAAAGTTACAAAGGAAGTGATAGAGGAGGCCTAGATTAACAAAAAATTTCACCTGGGAGAGGTTTCTTAAATGTACCCCTGAGAAAGTAAAGGGGTTAAAGCTGATTTTCTGACTTGTTTTCCAAAAAAAATTTTATTGGGTCACCCTAACGTATGAGAGAAAACATTTTATAGGAAAGTTTTAGCTAATTTTCTGAGCTTTTTAAGAATGTATTTGGTTTATAGGGTTTAAAAGGGTTTCGCAAAGTTCTGGACCTTCAAGGTTGATATTTTAAATTTTTTTCTTATTTTTTGAGTTTAACGGCCTTTTTAGTATGAAAAAGGTCTCATAAACATACTTTTTTATAGTTTTTTTTTTTTAACCCTCGTTAAATTTCCTTCAATTCACAAGTACATTTATATTACTAATTTCTTGTTTTGAGATCAGAAAAAAATACACACACGTTACTCGCATGCATTTGGAGCCTTCAAACGGATTGTTCTTGAAAAGTATTTTTTTCAGACCTCAAACTAAAAATATTGATATGATAGATGCACACCGAATTAAAGGAAATTTAACAAGGATTCCAAAAAAAATTATAAAAGCATACGTTAGTAGGACTTAAACGGCCGCAAACTTTAAAAAATAGTGAAAAAAAAAAATTTTAAAAGGTTTAAGGTTCTAGAACTTTGCAAAATCCTTTTGAACCCCTTTAAACCAAATACACCCTTAGAGAGTTCAGACAATTAGCTAAAAGTCTTCTTTTAAAGAGTTTTCTCTAAAACGTTAGGGTAACCCAAAAAAATGGTTTTTGTAAAACAAGTCAGAAAATCAGTTTGAGCCCCATAACTCTTCAGGGGTACATTTTAGAACAATTCCCGGTGCATTTTTTTGTTAGTGTAGGTCTCCTCTTTCACCTCCCAGAAGCTTCGTAACCTCATGCAATACACCGTGTATGCTTAAAAAAATAGCAAAAAATGGGTTTTCTATTATCTCTTTAGGTAAGAATATCTCAAAAACTATACGCGATAGAGCAATTCTAAGAATACCTATTTCTATTTTTGTTTGTTGCATTTTAAATTTTTATTTTTATATGGAGCAAATACCGCAACCCGAAAAGGGGTTTTCTCAAAGGGGCTTCTGATCGGATTTTCTGGCAAGTGGGAAAATGATAACAAATGTCTCTAGAATCTCCCCTATTTTCAGTTTTGGTCGGGACTTTTTTTGTGATAAGTAATCCTGCCCTTCAAAAACACTGTGAATAGCATTAACAATAGTTAAATAAAAAGAATATGAAAAAAAACTTCTAATTAATATGTAGGGGAGATGTGTGTACCTTGGTCCGCTTTTCAGTTTTTCCAATGTGTTGGATTTTCCAAAAAAGTTTCTTTAGTTTTTTGATTAAGTTATATTTCTACAATGCTTGCAGCATCAAATGACGTGACAATGATATTTCTATGTCTTACCATTGAGTAGAAATATTACTTTTTCCGTTGCAATCTCAAACGGTCCAAGGTACACCATGCAAGTGTACCTTGGACTATTGAAAATAAAAGAGAACACATTGTATTTTGGCAATAAATTATGAAAGAACCATTTATTATGTAATCAAAAGTAAAATTTTTTTCAATAAAAAAAAAAAAATTAATCATAAACAAAAATTATAACATAAAAAAGTGCATTTAGTAAAAAACAATTAATCAAACAAAAATGGTTGCAATAAAAACATTAATTGCGTAAATAATAATAATAATATTATATTGAGAGGCGATTATGGCTTCCTAGTTGCCCGTCGAAAAAGGCTCGCTGGGCAATAAGCTAGGTCCAAGGTACACACAGACAGCATGTTTTAAAAACTGTCAACACCCATAACAATTGTTAATGAAAATACATCTAAAACAAACTAAAAGCTTAAAACAATAACTAAACTTCCTTCCTGATGTTGTAAAACTGAAATATTTCAAGTAAGTTTCTCACAAAACGTTTAGTAGCTTACTCCAAAAACAAATTTTTACACACAAAAAACACTTTTTCCGTCACTTTTTATACACGCATATAGCTTGACGGTCTGAAGTCTAGTAATATGAGCCACCAATATGAGTGGAAAATTCCATAGAAGAACATTATCGTACACGTGCAACTGTGGAGCGGCAACCGGCACTCGGACCGAGGTACACTCGGACCAAGGTACACACATCTCCCCTATCATATTTTTCTACACAAGGCCAATCGTATGAGTTGTGTGTACTATAAACTTATGTATATCAAACGACATGTGTGCCTCATGTGGCGGTATACTTCAATTAAAATTCATATGGTGGACGCAACATACTGGACATACACGTATATACATACTTATATCGTCTGCTTTAGAGAAAAATTTGTATTTAAAATTACATGTAGAGTGCTGTTGTATCAATTGAATTGGATGATACAAATAAATTAACCATTTTGGTTTAAACTCGTGTATTGAAAACTTTGATTTCAAGTTATAATGTGACAAATTGGGATGTTTTATTTTTGGAAGCATTTTATTCTTCTCAAAGAAATATCCGAGTTCGAATAATTAAAGTTCGCTGAAGATCGATAGAGATTTTCCACAAAAAAAAGAGTATAAGAGTATCCTTCTTTTTGAAATTTGACTAAAATAACCATAAGTTCCGCTAAACCCTTAATTTATTTTCAATTGGTATAACTTCTTAGAAGACTAAAATAATTTCAAGCATATTTTAAAGTAGTATTTTCTGCACTGTCCTTGCACTCGTATAATTTTTGCCTAAAACCACCATGTCCTACCACGTACAAAGGCTTAAAATATCAAGACTTATCAGGAAAATTCTGCTGCCGAGTCAGAATATGTCGGAAACGATGATTTTTTCTAACTTTTAACCTCTACTGTTTCGAATTTGCATGTACGAATTAAAGTGTATCTCTCTTTTAAATACATATTTCGGATATACTTATCTACGTACACATGCATGAACTCGTGTCTACATATGCTACTCACTGGATCTACACTGCATAGAATTAGCTGCAGTTTCTGTGCAAGTGTTATTGCATCCATCAGATAGATACACACATAACACAAGATATTTTGTTTTATTTACAGATCTTGTGCTCATTGTTTTGCGCTGAAACAGCACAAAAATCATTTAAATTTAAACACCTATTCCTAAGAATTTTAGTTCTATTATAAATTGTGTACAAAACTACTTTTTCAAAGTTGACACGGCTCTAAGTCGCAAATCGTTTGAGATTTTGTATTCCTATCTTCAACAAAGTTGTAGATATAGATTAAAGGAAAGAAAGTGCTCAAAAAACTGACCCGAAAATATTGACGAAAATATTGGGTCTTGGACCTCAAAATCACAAAAATGTCGAAAAATTATACCATTTTTGGTAAAACAAAGTTATAGCCATGACTAAACTGAGCAACTCTTCAGAGCATGGCAATAGTTTTTGAGTACTACTTGATACCGTTTTGTGCCTACACATCTACGAATACATAGGCTGCTATACATATTTCTGGCCTAGGCAACACTAAGTGTTGCAAAGTGCAATGTGGCATTTCCATTGGAAAGTTTGACACTTTTTAGCATAAACGTACTCACAACGTTTTGATGTACAAGTGCTATTTGTTTTGTTTACAGTGAGTTAAGAAAATCAATTTTTCCATTGATAATTTAAGCGATTGATAAATTATGGAGTTTTCAACGAGAACAAATGTTTTTTACAACTAAGTGTTCATGCAAAATCGAATATATTGGAGTGGAACTAATGCGCAAGGATGCCTCTATCTCACGGTATGTCACATGACGATCTTGCATTATCAGTTCACGCACGGCATCAATATTCTATGGCACAGCGGCCGTTTTTGGACGACCTTCACGGAATTCGTCTTTGAGCGAGCGTCGGCCACGATTGAATTCATTAAACCAGTTTTTCACAGTGGTTTAGGATGGTGCTTCATCGCCATACAAAGGTTCAAATTCATCGATGCACTCTTGTCGTGATAATCCACGTCGAAAGTTGTGAAAAATTATCGCACGAAAATGTTCACGAGTAAATTCCATTTTTTTGCCAAATTGATTTTTTCAAGTCACTGTAAGCAACACAAATGATGGTCGTACGTATAAACGTTCTGAGTACGTTTATGCTACAGAATGTCAAACTTTCCAATGGAAATGTCAGATTGCACCTGGCAACACTTAGTGTTGCCTTGGCCAGAAATATACTTATATAGCAGCCCACGTATCTGCTTTACTTCTTTCCTGGAAAATTCAAAAAATTTTTTTAATTAATTTTTCGAGAATTTTGTAATTTTTGAGACGCAAAAAACGGTATCAAGGAATACTGGAATGCAATTGGAATGCTCTAAAGAGTTGTTCAGTTTATTCTTGGATACAATTTTGTTTTAATTGTTTGCCAAAATACGGAACGGCTTAGTAGCTATGACCAAAAATGGTATAATTTTTTGCCATTTTTGTGATTTTGAGGCCCAATTCTTTCGGGTCAGTCTGTGAAAAACTATCTTCCCTGAACCTTTAGCGACAACTTCGTTCAAGATAGAAAAACAAAATCTCGAACGGTTTTGAGTTACAGCTGTGAAAACTTTGGAAAAGCAAGTTTGAAATCAAATATATGCAGTACTACAAAATCATACCTAGGGCCTATCTGGGTTTTGTTAGTAACATCAAAAGTTCTTTCAGGAGCAGCACTCAGAAAGTTTTTGGATTCGATAACCTCAAAAATGTTGAACAGAAGATTGTCTTCGTTGGCTGAATCTTTTTGAGTTAAAGGTGTAGTAAAGTAGCTTTATCTGTTTTTGTCGAAATATATTTAGTTTAAAGATGTTGAAACGATGAGCTCTAAGTTTGTGTAAATAAATGCGGTCATGGCCGGTACATAAATGTACCTACTTTTATAAAAGTTTTTTTTTTTTTTTTTAATACAATATTCATACATTTTTTATTAAGTTTGTACATGATGAGATAACAGCTTCTCATGTCGTAAGAATAAATCTCTACCGCATTAAAACAAAAATCTCGGTCAGTTTTTAATCTTTTCATAGCGAGTTACATACATACATATGATTATATACATACGAACATGAACATTATATGCATATGAATATAAAAAAATTGTCGCAAATGAGAATAAGTTAAGTATTTCAACGGAAGCTTAAATCGCGATAAGCCTCAATTGCGCTATATAGTATGCTCTTGTATTATAAAAATCTAAGGAATCCTAATCTAATACTCTATTCAGAAATTATTTTTTTAAATACATATGTACCTACATATACTTAATAGAAATTTATATACATAATCATAAATTTGGTTGAGCATATCAAGACCTAAGGTCAGAATTAATCTTGGAGAATTGTGAATTTTATAATCCATAATTGAAAAAAAACTAAAAGCATAACGGTTGTCTTAGAAAAGTCTATTTCAATTTCACTTCTTATTAAAACTTCATGAAAAAGAATCAAAATTAAAAATAATTCGAATAGCCTGAATAATTACAGATGGCTTATGTCAATATGAACCTTGAGTATCTCCAGAAATCTTCATATAATGGGCCTTATCATGATTTTGTCTAGTTATCCCTTCTCGAGAATATATTCCTTTCTCGAGAGGGAGCGTTTGCAATCGTGAATATTTTGTGAATGAATATTCTTTTCTATCATACATATATATTTTGACATCTAAGGTTACAAAAAATATAAACATCTAAATTTCATTAAAACAACCAAAACAAAGTAAAAATAATGATGGTCTACGAGTTTGGCCAAATAAATCTTCAAACTTTTAAGCTTGTGAGAAGCTGACGGAGTGAAAAGTAGCATTGCTATTCTCATTGATAACTTTAAGACAAGTTTACTTAAGTGACACCTCATATTTCTTTTTTTAAACCTACTTTATTTTATGAAGCTTTTAATTCTAAGGGAGAATATATAATGAAGCGCGTATTTATTTATTTATTTTCGGGGATATAACCATTGGAAGATATATATATATAGCTTTTAGAAAAACCATTATAAGTTGTAAACCCATAGGTGTATATCAAAAAAATTGTTGTCATATGAAGGGTATTATAATAAATATAAAATTGTACTACAAAAGTTTTTAATTTATCGTATACTATTAATTGGAGAATAAATTCTTACAACAAATGTCAAAATATTCCCTCCCAAATAATTGCCTTACTTTTCAGTGAATTTTACCATTCCAGAAAATGTTTTTTTGCATGCTAGGGTGACCGAGAAAAAATTCTTAAGAATCTTTATTCATGATAAGGATCAATTTCAAATTAGGGGTCTGCACAAGACATCTTGAAATAAAGTGTACTTTTTTTACACCAACATTTTTTACTGTACTGATGCATTTGATCCAAAAAATTCAAGATTCAAATCATCGTGTACACTGATTTCATTTTGACACTATTTACATTGTCTTGTTTTATCAGTGTGAAAAATAAACTTGGTTCTAAAAAATACATCAGTGTACTCTATTTTATAAAAACAAATACTTCAGGTCACTGTAAAACGTGCGTGTAGAGAAACTACAATAAAATTTATGATATGGTAACACTTGCAGAATTGTAGTAGCTTTCATACATTTTTGCGACAGAGAGAGAGAGCGTAAACAAAAAAGAGGCACAAGAAGAGAGCGATAAACTACTCTTATCACACCATTTGCATTTAGTAGTGTACACTACTACTACAGTATGCAACTAAAATAACTGAAACAAATCAAACAAGACAAATTAGCACAGTATTTGTTTATTTTCTTTCAAAATCTAGTTCTGTCAAGACATTTACTCACGACACTGAACTAGAGCATTTGATAAATAAAAAACAGGTACAAAATATAACGTATCTTGAAACGAAATGTCTTAAAACGCAAACAAGACGTCTTGTGCAGACCCCTATTTCAAATCAACCACTTTAGCATTAGGTGATAAATCAACGTTTACGTCGACTCCGACCCTTTTCTTCTCGCCAAGGTTATTCAGCTGAAATTTGACACTATTAAACGTTCTAAAGATCAGGTTGCAAGAAAATTCAACGCATCAAATTAAAAAGCAAAGAAAGTCTTTTGTAGAAATGTAGCAGTCCACATATAAAAATCTTCGGTTTTTTCCGTCAAAACGCATTTAAAATATAAAAGTCAAATTGGGGCCTTATTGCTTATGGCAACTCATCTCGTAGTGTCTTTCTAATCGGCCATTAGATTTTTCCGTAGCGAGCCAGTCATTTGGCGCTTTAGTTGCCTCCATAGTTGCCAGTAAAAACAACTGCTTTGTCCGATTTACTCTGATTTATACTAAAATTCTAAACAGATGCTCTTTACAATATCCAACTATGTTGTTGGTAGAACACTATCCGGAAACCGCCCAACGTGAAACTGTCAGGCAGTAGAAAACGTGGTAGATCGAAAGCAGCCTGGAAAAGGTCCTAATAGCCTGTTTCCACCGAAGATTTATGAACTCACCTCATTCATCACGTATAAGACGTCAAATAAATCTGAAAATAGTAGATCAACTCATAAATCTCCGGTGGAAACAGGCTATTGGAAAAAAAAACCAAAGTAAAAAACTGAGGAACATAAATGTAAGATGAGTGATTTTTTGAGATAAAAATTTATAATCCAAAAACTCTTTAATTTTTTGGATTACTTATATATACTTAACTTTAGCAAGACACCGAATAAATGCTTTATAGCCCGCGATTTCTCTAAACAATTTAACTGATAAGGCATAACCCTCAAAATCTCAATTTTAAAAACCGCAAAGGTCATGTTCTTATCAATTTACAAAAGTAATATTTTCTTATTTTAAGTTTTAACAGTCGACTTAAGCAATTGCGAAATGAATTTGTATTCAATTTGTTTTAAATTTTAGACCGCTTAACATCACCACAGCCGCAATGAAGTGGGCCCTACTTGTACTGGTTGGCTTAGTTGCCTGTACGCAGATTAAGGCGGAAATAGAATTACCAGAGGAGTTTGACATCTCCGATATGGATATTGATGAGAGTGATGAAGCTTTCTTACTTGAGTTAGAGGAAAAAAATACGGTGAGTCTTACAATAAGATAATTAGCACAAGGGAAGAATTTGTCTTAATTTTTGTGAAACTTTTTAGCATCATGATAAAGAACGTGAAGATGAGCTGGCGAATAAATTAGCTGCAGATGCAAGGGATCAAAACAATGAGGTTCTCAGTCCAGTAGCTGAACGTGAGTACCAGTCATTGATAAGAAAATAATCTATACATAAATAGGCAAACGAAATCGTTTCAGTACTTTTTTATATGCTTAAATCTCATCATATACGCTTGGTTTTCTTCTTCTTTTTTTGAAAAAGCAGTGCATAGGACTTTCTTTTTTTTTAAGTGGACGGTGCCACGCCCCTTAATGGAAAAAACGCTAAACCACTGCATCGATTTTTATGAAATTTACTATGGAGATAGGGTTAGCACTAAGGAAAGATAATATGACTTGTATGTTTGTAAGTCGGCTTTGCCAGTTGGGTGGTCTTTTTAAACTCATATCAAAATGGTTGAATTTCGGCCACAAGGCAAACTCTAGTATAAATAAATGTTGCCATTATTAAAAAATTTAAAATTATCATAAAGTGCAGAAATAACAATCTCAACTTATTCCAAGGCATATCAGAGCTTAGATTTTGTGTTAGTTATTGATTGGTCAACATGGCGTATGAGTAACTTAGAATACTGATGTTGAAACTAGAAAAATCGTCTTATGATAGATAGCTCATTGGTTATTAAAGGAGAGCCATTCAATTATAAAACGCCTACAATCTCGAATGGTTGGGAAAGTTTTTTCACCTTTCCGTCTTTTCATTAGTTTCAAGTTTTCCTCTTAATACATATCATTTCTAAGTCGTTATCTTAAAAATTATGAATAAAAGATACATTTTTTTTTTTCCTCAGTTGATCCTTGCGAGAAAATGCTTTGCGGTGCTGGCCGTGTCTGCCAGGTGAATGGTAATGAGGCAAGTTGTATTTGCATTCCTGACTGTCCCGAAGAACTTGAAGCACGTCGTCATGTTTGCACTAACAAAAATGAAACTTGGCCATCTGATTGCTCCGTCTACCAACAACGTTGTCTATGTGATACAAAAGCAGCTGGCTGCACGCATCCAGAGAATAGTCACTTGCATATTGATTACTACGGAGCATGCCGTAAACATGAAGTACGCACAATTGACACATATTCACCCATATCATCTAATCCGATTTCGCTTGGAACTAAATCGAATCAAGATTTAGCTATTATTTAACATTTTTCCAATCAAAATCGAAACAGTCTTATCATCTGATTTGATTTCGATTCTAAAATCAAAATATATGATAGGAAAATCTCGATTCGTTTTAGTTCCAATCGAAATCGAATTCTGTGATAAGGTTGATTGAGCCTGTAAATGTATTTTTTTTTTTTTTTTTTGTTTAATTTGTTTTCCATAAAAGGCGTGCTCTGAAGAGGATATGAAGGACTTTCCACGTCGCATGCGTGATTGGCTTTTTAACGTTATGCGTGATTTGGCTGAACGCGATGAACTTACCGATCATTATATGCAAATGGAATTGGAAGCTGAAACGAATATGACACGTCGCTGGGCTAATGCTGCTGTCTGGAAATGGTGCGATTTAGATGGTGACACAGATCGTTCTATATCTCGTCACGAACTTTTCCCAATTCGTGCACCGCTGGTCACTTTGGAACATTGTATTGCACCGTTTTTGGAGTCATGTGATGCCAATAAGGATCATCGCATAACACTGATCGAATGGGGAGCCTGCTTAGAGTTGGAAGAGGTATGTCAATTAATCTTGTGGTATTTAGTTTTTATCAACTGCATTATTTTATTTAAATTTTTTATTTTTTTTTTTTTCTACTTATGCAGGCTGACTTAAATGCACGTTGTGATGACATCCACAAAACTGTGCCACATTTATTGGGTTAAACGGATGCGCAAGTTTTCGAAAATGCATCATGTGTTTTCCTACATCATAATGTCTTTTTAAATATATCTAATGTAATATAAATACTTTGTCACTTATTTGTAAGCTACAAAATTTCCTTAATGTCTAACATGTTTAAAAAGCTTAATGCCAAATGAAAAATAAAAAACAGTTTTTTTATGAATTACGCAATAGTTAATGGGGGTTATCGTGAATCAAGATTCCCGGGGAATTTTCTTAAACTGCAATAGAGAATGCACGGATGTTTGAGAAAATTCCCCGGGAATATTTGTTCACGATAACCCCCAGTGGGTTAATTTTCATCTTTATATTTTGAAAAAACCAGTGCTTCATCAAATAGGTAATTTTTTAAAGATCATATTTGAGGTTACTATCAAATAGCTAGGTTAGATGCATAGATCCCTCTACAAAGCGTTAAACGTTTCGGCATTGTAGTTTTTACTTCGAAAGCTAGGTATGCAAATACAAAAAAAAAAAAAAATATTTTACCTCTATTAAAAGCCGAATAAAATACGAATTAGTTTAAAAAAGAAATATGAGGTGTCGCTTAAGTATACTTAATCCAAATTTATCAATGAGAATAGAATCATTCAGGCCTGTTCCGTAATCCGTGTGGTTTCAATTACTTTTCATTTAGGAGTCTTTTTATGAAAATGGTGAGTCACACGATAAATAGTATAAGAATCTTTTTTGTGGAGAATTACAGGTTCTACAAATAATAATCATTTGTATTAACGAAAAAGAAACTGTTTCGGTAATATTCGATAAAGTCGAATTTTTAGACTTTTTGCGGTTTTTTAATAATTTTTCCTAAATGTTTACCTTTTCGCTAATGCCAATCAGTGTTATTTGTAGAACCTGTAATTCCCCACAAAAAAATTAACGATACTTTTTATCGTGTGACTCACCATTTTCATGAAAAAGTCTCCTAAATGAAAAGAAATTGAAACCACACGGATTACGGAACAGGCCTGATTATGTGTGTTCAAATTTTATGTGTAAATTCGATACCAAATCGACCTAGAGAAGATACTCATACATTTGACGAGGAGGACTCGCCCAAGATTTGTCAAATCAAATGGAAAATAGCACAGCAAAAACTGGAAGAAAAAAGATTCCCTGATCCAAGGGGAATTTCTATCTTCAAAATATTTGCGATTGCAAATGCACCCTATCAAGAAGGGAATTTCTTGATAAATTCATGATAAGGCACGATATCTGTTAAGGCCGCTTTACACTATCCCACAAAGTATAACGACATGTCCAAAGTGGCATGTTGTAAGCAAAGTGTGATAGTTTAAACTAGAGAAAAACAATCTAATGAAAAAGCGTTTTGATTTTTTTGGCAGTCGTTTATAAATTTGAATTTTTAAAACATTTCTAATTCCATCATACATTTTTAATGTGAAAAAAAGTTTTGGAAAAAAAATAAGAAAATAAAAGCATCTTTAATTTTGATAGCAAATTAAAGTGGTCACAATGGCTTTTTTTCTGTCCATTTTCTTTGAAAATATAAAACAAATATTTATAGTCCAAACATGAAATTTGACACTCTTCCCCACATTAATACAAAATTGACAGTATAATGAAATTCTATCACACTTTTTTTCTGTCATGTTGTAATACTTTGGGGATAGTATAAAGCGGCCTTTATTATAGTGAGCAGCAAATTTATATTCTTCCTATTTTCTGTTAAAAAATATACCTTGTGACTACGATAATCGGCAAAATCCATTGCACAAATTTATTGTTTTTCAATACCAAACAGACCAATGATTATGTTGATTCTCCGAGAGGAAAATCCCTTTTTGACTCTGTGAATAAATCCAATTTTGTGTGTCTTAGCAATGGCAATTTTACCTTCAAACAAAACATTCAAAGTTCTAGAGGCTCGGTTCTTGATCTTTCTTTCTCTAATTGTCATTTCAATATCATTTGGGAGACTTGCCCTTTTTGGCTCAAAGGCAGTCATCATTTTCCTATCATCCTCACCTTTGACAATGTTAAAACTTCTCCTAACAAGTTTATTTCTAAAAAGAAACTTTTTTCAGATATAAACAATTTGGTTCTTAGTCCTGATCTTAATTCTATTCAATCTGAAATTTAATCTTCTATTGACAAAGATACCATTATTGCTAAAAAAAACCAAATTTTCTCTAAAATTTTGGTGGAATAACAACCTCTCCAAACTTTTTCGTTTAATGGTAGCTGCTAGGAAAAAAGCCACCAAATTTCATTCTACAATTAATCTTCATTCTTATGCAATTTCGCTTAAAAACTGGAATTTAGAGGTTAAAAATGCCAAATCCATCTCGTTTAAACATAAGATAAATGAACTTAATGGTTCCCCGCAAACCAAGTCTGCATGGAGATTTGTAAACAGTTTAAAAGGTTCTTCAATTCCTTTTTCCAAACAACTTATTGTATCTTCAACTTCTTAAAAATCATGTTCCTTTAAACGCATCCTTTGTTTTTTCAAAATTACCCTTTTCCAATACAGAGTCTTTTTTTTCTTATGATGATCTTTCTGAAGTTTTACTTAATAAAAAACAATCATCTTCTGGAGGTTTAGACAGAATCACGTACTCTATGTTAAAAGCTCTTTCACACGGCGAGCCTTAACCAAAATAAAGTTTTATTGCAACCACGGAAAATTCGGCGTATGCAGGATTATTCTACTTAAAAACACTAATCAATAACTGTAAATAAAAGTTTCGTACCTGATCGTCTGAAGAAGATATTGCATTTTGACAAATTTTTTTTCTTTGAGTGTATTTTCATATTGTTTTAAGTTTGAAGAAAAAGATGAAAAACTGAGTATGCAGAAAATTTTCTGCATGTCTTTAAATTTAAAAACTGCAAACCAAAAAATCCTAGCTGATTCCATTCAGGAGATATTGAATTTTAAACTATTTTTTATGCTTTTTTTAAAAATATCGGTTTTTTCGTATTTAAGACAAACACAAACAAAAACCAAGAACACTAATAGTTATTCCAGATGTTGTTTTTGATGCTTAATCCAAATCCGGTCTTAGAATTGCTATATTACGTCTGGGTTTTGAGATATCCTTACATAAAAGTTTAAAGGACACCATTTTTTCCTATTTTTCAAGTTATATAACAAGACAAGATAACTTTAAGCCGAAAAATCTGGCATGACAGCTAATAGTTCTAGCTTTTATCTATAAAACACAATCAGACCGACGTCGATATCTTTTTTTTTGTTAGAGATATCTTAACCTAAAAAGTTAAAAAAGTGCAAAAACACGATTTTTGGCTATATTGGATGTCATATGCAGGACGCACAAAATTATTCTGTGAATTTCTATCACCAGAATCATTTGGTACTCTTCTTTGGCTTCAAATTGAGCTATCAAATGGTAATTTATAATATTTCTCTGCAAAGTTATGATAATTTTAAAATCACATGATGAAACTCAAAGTGAAAAATCTCGGTTTTTGGCTATAAATGAGGTTGTATACAGTACGGACGAAATTCGCCAGCTTTTTTTTACTGACCGAATCATGTTATACCATTCTTTGTCTCCAAAATGAGCTATAAAATGGTGTCCTATGATTGTTTTTTACAAAGTTATGACTATTTTAAGATGCCATGCTGCAGCAATATAATAAATACTCGTACACTATATTTTAGTGACAATCTTGTGAGTTATTACTCCATAATGTATTATTTAAATGGCCATAATTTTGTAGAAAACAATCATAGGACACCATTTTATAGCTCATTTTGGAGACAAAGAATGGTATAACATGATTCGGTCAGTAAAAAAAAGCTGGCGAATTTCGTCCGTACTGTATACAACCTCATTTATAGCCAAAAACCGAGATTTTTCACTTTGAGTTTCATCATGTGATTTTAAAATTATCATAACTTTGCAGAGAAATATTATAAATTACC
This sequence comes from Calliopum simillimum, assembly GCA_951812925.1. NCBI lineage: Eukaryota > Metazoa > Arthropoda > Insecta > Diptera > Lauxaniidae > Calliopum > Calliopum simillimum. The sequence continues at coordinate 108,457,018 of OX638368.1, forward strand.
ATTTGATAGCTCAATTTGAAGCCAAAGAAAAGTACCAAATGATTCTGGTGATAGAAATTCACAGAATAATTTTGTGAGTCCTGCATATGACATCCAATATAGCCAAAAATCGTGTTTTTGCACTTTTTTAACTTTTTAGGTTAAGATATCTCTAACAAAAAAAAAGATATCGACGTCGGTCTGATTGTGTTTTAAAGATAAAAGCTAGAACTATTAGCTGTCATACCAGATTTTTCGGCTTAAAGTTATCTTGTCTTGTTATATAACTTGAAAAATAGGAAAAAATGGTGTCCTTTAAACTTTTATGTAAGGATATCTCAAAACCCAGACGTAATATAGCAATTCTAAGACCGGATTTGGATTAAGCATCAAAAACAACATCTGGAATAACTATTAGTGTTCTTGGTTTTTGTTTGTGTTTGTCTTAAATACGAAAAAACCGATATTTTTAAAAAAAGCATAAAAAATAGTTTAAAATTCAATATCTCCTGAATGGAATCAGCTAGGATTTTTTGGTTTGCAGTTTTTAAATTTAAAGACATGCAGAAAATTTTCTGCATACTCAGTTTTTCATCTTTTTCTTCAAACTTAAAACAATATGAAAATAAATGCACTCAAAGAAAAAAAATTTGTCAAAATGCAATATCTTCTTCAGACGATCAGGTACGAAACTTTTATTTACAGTTATTAATAAGTGTTTTTAAGTAGAATAATCCTGCATACGCCGAATTTTCTGTGGTTGCAATAAAACTTTATTTTGGTTAAGGCTCGCCGTGTTCAGTTGATGCTAAAAAATCCCTCCTCAAAGCTTTTAATTGTAATTTTTCCAAATGCTTAATTGAAGATTCGTGGAGATTAATCAAAATTGTACCTATTCCTAAAAAGTCTTGTGATCTTGATGACTACAGGAATTTTCGTCCTATTGCACTTATCTCTGTTCTAGTCAAAACTATAAATCTGATGGTTAACTAAACCGTGGTATCATCGAGCTGTTCTTGATCCACAGGACTTAAAAACTATAAACAGATTGCTTGCTGGAGATGCCTATGACAAAAAATATCTTCATCTGATAAGGGCTGTTGATTCAGATCTTTGTGACTGTTGTAATGTTGTTGAGGATTCGCAGCACTTTATTTTTGATTGCTCCAAGTTTAATAATATTCGTTCTAAATTTAACTTTTTCTCTGATTTCTCCAGTCTCTCTGATTAAAGAAGCCAATATTCTTGATTTAATTTAACTTTACTTTTTAATATTATTTTGTTTACTTTTAAACTTTTACGAAGCTTCTCCTTTTCTATTAATCCTATTCCTATTACTTGCGATATTAAATTATTGGAATCATATCTTCGATTTGGATTTTAACCACTAATTCAAATTCCACCTGATATTTTGGATACTTCCTGATAAATCGGATACAACCTAATGTTTTGGATACAACCTGGCGATATGATCATTTATGTTCAGCCAACCTAAATCAACAATCAATAACGGACAAAAGTAATGTCATAATATGAAATGGCTGACATTTAGAAATTTATAAAATTGACCTCTGTTTACAAAAAAAAAGGTTACTTGATGGTGTGGAATTATAGAATTAAGTTGAAAAAAATATATCCTTCAAATGCCCGACACATGCAGCCCTGTTCCGTAATCCGTGTGGTTACAATTACTTTTCCTTCAGAAGGCTTTTTGATGAAATTGGTGAGTCAGACGATAAAAAGTATTAGAATCTTTTTTGTGGAGAATTAAATGGTCTACAAATAATATTGATTAGTATTTACGACGAAAAAGTAACTGTTTCGGAAATATTCAACGAAGTCGAATTTTCGACTTTTTGCAGTTTTTTAAAAATATTTCCTAAACGGTTACTTTTTCGTTGATGCAAATCGATATAATTTGTAGCCTGCACTTCTCCTCAAAAAAGATTCTAATACTTTTTATCGTATGACTACTCACCATTTTCATCAAAAAGCCTTCTCAATGAAAAGTAATTGAAACCACACGGATTACGAAACAGGCCTGATGGTGTTTATAACATTACTTCCGCCCTTTTAACATTTGGCAACTCATTTTTATCATTTCCGAAATCATATTACCTCCAACTTCTGAACCTTTTGTGGAACTGACCGTTCCAATTTTGTTTTTAGGGTACCACAATGGACCAGCAGCCCGTTTAACATAACCTAACTTTAGTTGGCGTAAAGTATAAAGCGATTAAATTTAATCAAGCATAATGCCATTGTAAAACTGAATTTATTTATTTTTCCTAAATCTTTTGTCAATTTGTGTTTATTTATTTCTTTTTTTTTTAGATTTTCATTTTGTGTGTAAAATAGGTTTAATATTTAGCAATTACAAAAAGAAGAATTATATGATAATTATTATTAATATTACTTGTATAACAATACGAAAATTATTATAAGCTGTTGACGTTTTTATAAAAGTAATAATAATGATTATGATTACATTTAAAATTAATACCCTTGGGACAGAATGACAGTATTCTTTCTTTGTGGGTCTTGAACATTATCCTCCTGTTGGAAAACGAAATAAAATAAAAAACATAAAATTAACATTGGATTTTAAGAAAAAAACTTTATAAACGACAAAACGAATGAGCCAGAAATCAATATCGATTAATCAATGAAAAATCCAATATTTTCAATTATCTATTATATGGATTAATTATATTTAGCGAATGGTGCAGTAATAAAACTTTAAATCAAAAATCTGTCCAACTCGTTCATACGTTAACTACTTTTCATGTATTTTTTTATTTAAGGTTTATTTGAATACTTTCCTTTTTGCCGATCAAGGATTTGTGAATGTGTGGAATGACACCACCACCAGCAATGGTAGCTTTGATCAGACTGTCCAATTCTTCGTCACCACGAATGGCCAATTGCAAATGACGTGGAGTGATACGTTTGACTTTAAGATCCTTTGAAGCGTTACCAGCCAATTCAAGTACCTGAAACAAGTATTATTTATAGTATTTCAATAATTTTAATAAATGTATATCTGCGGACTTTGGACAAAAGAACTTAACCCATACATAAATAGTATGATGGCAAATCGATCTCTGTTAAACACTTGAACGCCAATTCTAGTCAGAAGGATTTTCATTAACATTTTGGATGTTAGCATGGAGATAGGCAGTCTTTTTTAAACTTTTGTTCTAACACACTAACAATATGTATGTATTCGCTAAAACGAGGCAGAATAATGCGAGCAACCTCTGAAAGCTTTAATCAATTATTCGCCACTCTTAAAAAAGCCAATTTCTCCCATCGGAAGAACTAGGAAAATAGTTAAATTTAACAATCGAATGGTGCCACATAGGCAAATAAAAAATGGATTTTAAGGCGCATTTGAATAGAAACGGATTCATATCACAGGAAAAAGTATGTGCATCAGAATGACTTTTCCAAAGCGATATCTCCACCATGTTTTATTGTCTTAATGTTATAGTTTGGAGAGTGCGTAGTATTTTAGGGGGCGTAATACAAGCGGCTTTCCATCGGTCTGTAAGAATTTATGTTCATAGACTTAATAAAGAATTAAATAGGTAATAGGATCCACATAAATTTACCTTTGTTTCATTTAACCATTACACTTAATTCAAAATCATTTTGCTGCGTATTTTTTTTTTTTTTTTTTGCTGAGATATGAATCTGTTTCTATGAAAATGTGCCTTTAAATTCAGTTTCATTAGCCTATTTAGGATCATTAGAATTTAACTTCTTTTATAGTTCTTCTGTTCTTCGTTAACTATCCCATCTCAAATTTGTGCAGAGATAGATTAGTTAACAATGAATTTTTGCTTCAGAAGATCCAACAGGATCTTACAAAACGATTGGGACTATGCTGGAATAGACCGAAAAAAAGTCTTGGAAACTATTAGGGTCGCCCCCGACTCCTAACAGAAGTTTTAGGTCCGTTTTTATGAAAAAATTAACTGCACGAATCGATGGGAAATTGTTGAAGATAAATTTTGGAAATTATCAGGAATTTCCCCGATCCCTTTAAGAGGTTTTGGATAACGAAAGGCCGACAAAAAAATTTCCGGCATATCAGGGGTGTCCCCGACCCTTCTTAGTAGTTTTGGTTAGTTTTTTTTTTTTAATTTATTGCTCTCAGGGGTGCCCCCGACCGTTCTTAGAAGTTTAAGTTTCAACCTCTATCGAATGGTTTCAAAAATTTTTCTTCAAAAAAAAAAAAACAAACGGCTCAATAAGATTTTATTTCAAAATGGAACCAAATAAAATGGGTCAAAAACTCCGAGGAGTCAGGGACGGATTTGATAGTTTCCAAATTTTATTTTCAAGTTTTCCTTCGTATTCGCTTTAGCTCTCAAATTCTGTAAGGTAATTTTTGCTCGCAGTCAGCTGCAAATAATGTTTAATAAAAATAATAGAAGAACGAAGTGATCTTTTTCTGCAAGATATGGCTGACTTCCTAAACTAAAGTTGCAATGCAACCATGTTTTCACATGCGCAACATTTACACGGCAACACTATTACAAATGTTGCTTTGTCAAACTTTGACGTTGCATTTTTCAGTAATAAAGGAACACAAAAATTGCTCGAGGTGGTTGTTGTGTTGTTAAAATGAATAATTTTGAAAACATGCTTAAAAACATGCTTAAAATATTATAAAACTAACATAATTGTTAATTAAATTCACTACTTACTTTATTTCATCCATATTGCTTCGCGCCAAATTTTGAGCAACAATATTAAAATTGATGCGCTAGTTGCGCAGCTGTTGTGTAGTAAAAAGAGTTTCCGTTCAAAAAGGAACATAGGACATTGTCAAAAATGTTGCTACTTTATTTAGGAACCGAATGCATTGCAGTGTTGCAATGCAACCTTAGTTTAGGAAGTCAACCTATGTCATTGGATATGGTTGTTCATTCTTTTTGGTCATACAGTTTTCACTGCGTCCACCAATCGATATAATTCTTTTTTATCTTGTACTCAAAAAAACATTTGGGAAAAATAACAAAAAATTTTAAAAAATTGTCTTTTAAAGTTTTTATGACTTCAACCAGACATTGAAAAGCGACTATGACATATGGCATAGAATAACCGAAAGGGTTAAAACACAAACTGTTGGAACACTCAACCAATTTAGAATTAACATTTTTGGCAACATTAAGGGGAGTTTCTCATGTAAAATTTTCAAAAAATCGAACAGATTATAAATGTCGCCACACGCGACATTTAATAAGTCCGCCATTTTGTCATTTTAGTTTTTGAAAAAATGCTTTTTTATAGTTCAAACATGTTCTTAAATATATGCAAAAAATTATTTGTGTGTGTTTTTATTTTCAGAGTGAAAAACAATCCCGAAAAACAACTACTTTCTGACGTGTTACATGAGAAGCCCCCCTTAAAACCACTGTTAGTCTATCTAACACTAACGAACTTAACATTATAAAAATCATACAATTCCTCAAGGAAGCCAAAATTTATCATGAAATATATCTTCATTTATTCTTCCAAACCTGTACTAATGCATAGTTTTCACTTTTGTTATCTATATCGCTAATAGGTAGTCTCCGACACTTTTTGGCCGAAGCCGATTAATCGGTTTTTTCATTCATTTTATATTTTTATACCCTACTCTCAGGGTATATTCAATTTGTAGCACTATAGGCTATTTAGTTTTGTTCAGGCCAATGATAAAACACTTAGCGCCGATTTTGCATTGTTCAGATAAGCCTTAACTGGAATAGATCTTGAGAAGTGGTGCCTTTGTGAGATATCGGGTGCAAAAGGTCGAGAAAATCATTTTTTTTGCAAAATTTTTTGACTAATTTGAACCACGATTTTTTAGCTCAGAAAATTTTTTAAAGAAAAGTTGCATAAGTTGTTTTCGTACAATTTATATCCAATTTAAAAGTATTTTCTTGACCTTTAGAAACCGATTTTTCACGAAGGCACAACTTCTCATGGTTTGATTAGAACAAAAGTTCATACCACCTCCCTAATATAGAGCGGCCATTTATCATCGAAATTTTTGTAATGAGATAATTAGATTCGTAATTAGAAAGTCCAAATCCACTATAAACGGCTATCATTTTGTTAAAAATATTTTTTTTTAATCAACAAGTTGCTTTATGCTTAAAGTTACAAACATTCGTTTTCGCCCAAACCTTCGGCTTATTTTGGCCGAAGCCGATTAAGCGGTCGGACACTTCTAATAGGCATACAATTTATATTAGCCGTGTTTTTTTTTCTATGCGTATTGTGGTAATTTTCAAATTGCAATAACTTATGAACGGTGAGTCATACGATAAAAAGTCCAAGGGTTTTTTTTCCGTTTATCGGCGCCTAACCAATTTTTATAGAATAACTCCTAAAAGATAATTTTTTTAAAACATAAAATGAAAAGTTTTTGAAGAGATCGTGATTCTCCATAAAAAAAGTGCCTTAGAGTTTTTATTGTGCGACTCACTGTTCATGAGTTATGGCAATTTAAAAATATTCACAATTGTGTAATACGCGTCAAAAGAAACACGGCTATTGTCAAATTCACTGTTCCTTAAATTATTAATATACCCGAAGACCTAAGTAGTCAAGTAGTCAGTGCTATAAACACCTTATTGTTAGTTTAATTTTTTATAATTTTAACTATCAATATAAATAAATAAAAGAAAAAAAAAGGTAACCAAAACTATGGTTCCGAAACTGTCAAATTATATACATACAACAAAAAAAAAAAAAACCAAGCAAGGCAAAATGTAACAAAAATGGCGGGTAAATGACGCTAAAAAACAAAACAACAGAGCACAAATACACAAACGCGAGTTATCGCTGCTGTACAGTACAGCACACACATCCAAACCTTCGGTTTCTGTTAACTACACACAAGCACAATCGACTAAACTGAAAACGGAGCGGCAATTGTTTTGGCGGCAAAATGAAAATATGGAAAATTTTCACATATAGATACTTAGAAAATTAACATACAGTTGGAAATTTCAACTTACTTCTGCCGTTAAATATTCCAAAATTGCAGCAGAATAGACAGCAGCGGTTGCACCAACACGTCCATGGCTTGTTGTACGACTCTTTAAATGACGATGAATACGACCGACTGGGAACTATATTAGGGAGAAAGAAAAGAAATTAGTTTTAAATTCAATAAGAATATGAATTACACCATTTAAAGAAAAAGGCGCGAAAATGCATTGCGCTAACCTGAAGACCGGCTCTTGCAGAGCGTGAAACTGCCTTTGCCTTAGCTTTTCCAGAATCTTTACCAGCTTTGCCTCCAGCCTTTTATCGAAGATATAGAATAAAAAGAAACAGCATTAGATATAAAAATACGTCAACATAAAATTTATAGAGGTAATCCGTGCAGGGGGTGCTGCGCTGACAGTTGAGGTTAGACACGACAAAAATAATGCAGCATATTTCAAAGTTTCTTTCATATCTACACTTTATTACAAAAAAATTTCTTATTCCGTTAGTATGTACAAGTTGTGATGACATTTCTTTTACTTTATTCGAAATGAAAATTTCACAATTTTCAACAAAAAAAATACACTTTTAAGAAACACGCATGCACCACACCAGCGCACGAATCAATGTCACTTCCTTTACTTTTTTGAGCACAATTACTTTACAATTAAATACAACTTATTATTACCATGATTATCCTTATTGTTTAAGGCAGAAGTGAACGAATTTATAAATATTTGGAATGAATAGCTTTCCGCTTAATAATTTGATTAATTTTATTTCTTCTTCGGCCTGCTTTGCTGCGTTGCGTACGGTATGGAATTTTTTTCACGAATGATTTCAAGAGAGACGCGGTAAAAATTAACGAACTCAACCCCGAAAGAGACGAAAAATGGTCGCATCCCTTTTCCTCTAATGCTGTAGACGTCTTTCGTTGAACAACCGAACGAAGCGACAGTAAACTTGACGAAAAAATAACCGCCACAAATAGTGTTGTTAAAATTGGCAGCACTCCAATGTTAGCTATCAACATTTCAATTACTAGAGCTGGCTCACACGCAGACTAAATTATCGGTGGACTATTTAGTCTGAACTGGGCTTATGTTTGCGCCAAAATTTGTGTGGCCGATTGCTTAAAAAATTGACGAGAAAGGTTTTATCTTACACCACGACTCGACGTGCAATTATTCATGCTTCTTCTTCTTCTTCTTCGAATATGTTACTCATTACGAGTAACATAGGTCCCTAATAAGAGAGCTGCCGTAAACACTAGGTTTTTATCACAGCTCTCAGCGTAGCGTCTTTACAGACTTATAGAATAGCTTTATATTATACGATTATAAAATTTATTTTATATTAACGAAATTGATTTTTTCCTTTTAACCTATAATTAGGTTATGTACGATACACGCGCCTTTAAAAAAAACACGTGTAACGGGTCTAACTTTAAGACACGCGCGGACGATTACACACGAGAGTACGTCTGTACTCGATCGCGGACAAAGCAAAAGACCCAATTATTCATGCTATGATTTATATTAAAATTTTTTTATGTCAAAATTGATGTGATTCGATGTTACGAAATTTTTATTTCATTACATTTTGATGTCTCCACTAGATATTTTGCTGTGATGACCTGAACTATTGCATGATTTATTGCTCACCGAAACGGGGTGTTATGGCACGGAAATTGTGCAGAAATAAATTTTTTTATACTTACACGGGAATGTAGAGTTTTAGAGATAAAAAATAAATACTTGATCAAAGCGGGTTGCTTGGATTTATTTTTGAAGATATAGGCTCCAGAAATTGCTGATATATGGAAACCAGTATTAATTGAGAACCAAAGGAAGGATTTTAAAAATGTTGATGCTGTCTGGATGATATTTTAACAAGCTACAATATTATTAGAAAAAACCTTGTACATTAACTCCACTATTTACAAGATATTGAATTTTTTTTTAAAATTTTGACCAACCTGTGTTTTTTTCAAAAAGTTTAATAAAAGTATTTTACTAATCTTTGTAATGAAAAGCAAGGATTATTTCTATTTTCTATCTGGGACTTATAAATCCAAAAAGTTCTACCAAATATTTTGTTTCAATATTTTTTCATTAATAAAAAAATTTTTTCATTAATAAAAAATATTGGCATAGAAAAATCAGGAGCAATGTTCAATCAAATAAAAGTAAAGTAAATAGATTTCCCCATTTTAAAAACTTATTTTGAGTTTTTACACATTTTTGGGGAAAAAAGTTGTTTTTAGAAAACAATAGGTCTCAATTTCAGAAAAAAAAAGTATGTGATGGGAACGATATCTTAGATTTAAATTGAAATATGAATTATTGCGTTTGCCGAAAAAAATGAACATAAAAAAGGAGCAACTGGGTAAAGCGATGGGTTGCCATGAGAAAAGAATATGGATATGTGAATATATAAAAAAAGGGAGAATGACACTTTTTGGTACACACTATCAGTCAAAAACAAATATGGCCGCTGACTGTCACTCAACTACTCTACTCTACTCTATTGTCCTAATTCTCTATCTCGAAACATGTGAGTGACTGAAATTCGTTTTCAGTCATTTTCATTTAAAAAATATTTTCTGTAAATCGAATTGAGTTTTTCGTCAACACTCATTTGGTTTGTGGCTTTGTTTTCGAATAAGTAAAGACAATACATTTTTGAGCAATGCCAACTCTTTTTTTATGATATTTCGAACTTTTTACTGAATTCTTTCAATTGAAAAAAGAAAATAATTTTCAAATGGCAGTTCTGTTTGGAAATTGGTTTTGAAATTTGGTTTGACAATAAAAAAAAAAAACGGCAAACGGTTGAGCGAAGTGAAAATTTCAATTTCACTTGCTTTCAAGTTCTTCTAAAGGCGGCATCTCATTTTTGTAAAGTATACAAGCGTTATGTTAAGCACAATAAACATTTATAATTTTAGTTACTACCATAGGAGAGTAATGCAGTGCTTTCTCCGTAAAAATGCATCAAAACCTATTTTTGAGGACTCCAAAATAGCGTTCAATTACATTGCGTGCTTTACAAAATTGCTCGTTATATTTTTCTTCAAAAGGTCACGGTGTATTTCTGAACGGTGTTAGTAAATATGGTGACAATTGGTTACCAGAATCTTCTGAAAAATAATAATTACTATGCAAGTATGTTAGACCAGTTCAAAATTGACCAAAATTTCAAATATATAGTTCATAAGGTGTAGTTTGATGCATATTAACGTGAAAAATTACAATTTGTAATATATGCATTTTGAATGTTTTTATTTTAAATAAACTTTTCTAAATCTCTAATTACACAGCCATATGATATTTTTAAATGCCCAAAACTATTTGTCTTCTGCACTTTAATAAAGAATCGTAAAAATTGGCAAAAATCTCGAGTCTGCGCTAATGCGTCTGAATGGCGTATGACTATAAATGGATGAAAAATTGAGTTTTTGATAAAAACCAGTTTTTTTCCTGCTAAATGATTTTAAAGGAAATATATTTTGCACACCGCATATTACAGATAGAATATGGATGTATTTTTATGGGCTAATCTTTTGGAAAAAGAAACTTTAAAAAAAGAGGTTGCATCTAATATTTACGATTATGATTTTTTTTTAACACCTTTTACGATTATTTTGCGTATATTTTACTATTTACATAAGTCCTTAAAAAAACTGACCAAAAAGACGTGCTCTAATTTTTCCTCTTTCAAATTTGGGTTTAGGTAAGAGTCGGAATTACTACTTTCCCAAACAAATGAATCGTGGTTTGAGCCAGGATTCCTTACGTGGACATATTTGATAACCAAATTATGGTCACAAATATAGAAAAAAAATTGTATTTTTGGAATTGAAAAGAAAACCACAACCATATTAATATCGAGCAGAAGAACTTTTCAAATAATTCCAAACACTCTGCAACAATTCTTGAAGCAAATGTTTGGGATAGACTGCATTTGAAGTCAGCAACCAACAAAACCTTGATAGCTTCTTGATGCAAGAAACGTCAAAAAACAAGCCAGTTTGGTATTCCTGTTTTTCTGTGTCCGGTCTTCATTTTTGGGGACAGTTCATCGAAAATATATTTTAAGACATCTTGACTTACGCGAAAATTCTTTACAATGCTGCAATAAATAAATTTGCAACACTTTACTTTATTTTGCCTCATGATGAAAGCCGTGGTATTTATCTACGTATTTACGCTCTTAAAATTCTTCTATTTATCCGAAGAGAACGATTATTTTCATAACTTCTTCGTCGGAAAATCGGAAAAATTACAAAGTTCATCGCAACCAATAAATTCAAAAAAATAACTTGCACTCGATTTTCCAACGACAGAAAATTTCAAGTGACGAACTTGACTGTAAATTCGTCTGTTTTCGTTTTACAGAAAGAAAATTTTTTCAATATAAAAATAAAAATCAAATATCACAACCATTTCAAATATAATACACCAATACCTCGCTTTGCGTCGTTTCGTTTTGCGTTTTTTCGAAGTTGCGTCGCTGCTTAATTAGTACTAATTTTCACTGTGCGTCGTTAGATTTTCGAAGTTGCGTTGTTTTGGGTTCCAGTCTTTCATTTTTTTTTTGATATTTATTTTTTTTTTTTTCTAAAAGATGGCACCACATTTGTTTCTAATTCCGAAGAACAAAATTTAACCTCCAAACAAATTTCCAAAGCGATGTGTTTAAATGACAAAGCTATGGAGATTTTTTTAAAAAACGATCCTGACAGCGGAAGGAGTTTTAAAGTGTCCCAGGCGGTAGCTACGAATATCAATTGCTACAAGGAAATTTATTTTACGTTAAAAAAAAGCTGTTCAGCAAACATTGGACCAATTTTTTGTGAAAGACAGTGATTAATTTTAATTTTGTTTTTCATAAATTAATTCAATAGTTTATTTTGTTTTAATTGAATACGTTTTTTTTTTTTTTTTTGTTTTTTGCATGAATGTAATAAAATTTTATATTATTTTTGTTTTTAAATGTTTACTTTGTTCAATTTTTTTTTTAAAAGTAGTATTTTCGTAATCCTGGAACCTATCTTCGATCTTTACATGGTTTGCTATAGAAAATCTTAATTCACTTTGCGTCGTTTCAATTTGCGTCGTGTTTTTTTGGAACGTAACCCCGACGCAAAGTGAGGTATTGGTGTATACTCATTCGCTCATATTCGAATATAAAACATTCAATCGCTCTAACTTTGTTGTCGTTTTTCGTTTTAGTGAATACAAAATATTGAGCTATTTGATTTGTAGTCACTTTTCAGTCGAAAAGTGAGAGTTTTCGAGAATTAAGGCATATGCTGAACAGATTTCATTAAATTTAAAATAAAAAAAGTTATACCTTGGTTGCGACCTCCATATTTGACTGATTTATTTTGTGATATAGTGAAGAGCCCGATTAAATGATTTCTGAATGAAAAAATTGCTTTTCATTACACTTGGCATCACTATTGGAAAAAACTTATTTTCCAAGTTGCATCGTACTCAACGCTACAAAATTACTAAACAGCTTGTATTTGGTAGAGTTTGGCGCGTATAATTTTTTTAATTTAATTTGCAAAAATTTTGCAATCCGTCAATGTCATCAAGATAGGAAGATATTCAATTAGAAACCAAGCAAAATGCCACGAGTTGTAAAAGCAAAGCCCAGTGGTAATGTTGGTAAAAAATTGGTTGGTGGTGGGTCTGGAGCAGTTGGCAAGAAACCGGTTGGTAAGAACAAAAATAAACTCTACGCTAGGCCGGAACCGATATCATCTGGCACAGTGTTGGTTGATCTTTCCAAAACACAATGGAAAATTGGACCCTCTATTGGAACGGGTGGATTTGGTGAAATTTACTCGGCCTGCAAAGTTGGTGAAAAAAGTTATGATTACGTTGTGAAATGCGTAAGTTAAAGAAAACATAAAAGTAAGTTTTATAAATTGAAAACTTTTTATACTCTGAATAGGAACCTCATGGCAACGGTCCACTTTTTGTAGAAATGCACTTTTATATGCGCAATGCCAAACTGGAAGATATCCAACGATTTAAGAAAGAGCGTGGCTTAAAATCAATTGGCATGCCCTATATGGTAGGTAGTGGCTCACACGATATAAATGGACAAAAACATCGTTTTATAGTGATGCCGCGGTATGGCACCGATATTGCGAAATTCTTTAATGAAAATGAAAATCGGCTACCAGAGGGCACCATTTATCGTCTAGCACTACAAATGATTGATGTATACGAGTTTGTCCACAGTTGTGGCTATGTGCATGCAGATTTGAAAGGTGCAAACATATTACTGGGCTACGGTAAAAGTGGTGCTGCGCAGGCGTATTTGGTAGACTATGGCCTTGCAGCGCATTTTACGACTAAAGAGTTCAAACCAGATCCTAAGAAGATGCATAATGGCACCATCGAGTATACGTCACGCGATGCACATCAAGGTGTTGCTACAATGCGCGCTGATCTGGAAATTTTAGGCTATAACTTAATTGAGTGGAGTGGGGTACAATTGCCTTGGGTACGCGACAAACTGCTGGCTTCACCGGTAAAAGTGCAGGCTGCCAAAGAGGATTTTATGGCAGATGTTGGCAATAACTTGAAAAAACTTTATTCCAAAAGTGTACCAGGTGAGTTTGAAAAAACAAAAGAAGGCTTATATCCATGCTATATCCAATTTTTTCAGCCCCTATTGCTGACCTAATGAAATATGTTTCCAATATGAAATACAATGAGACGCCAGATTACGACAAATGCCGTAAAATCTTCGTAGCAGCTTTAAAAAATATCAAAATCACTAACACTGGTGATCTCGATTTCAAATTAAAGACTGCAGTGTTATCTAAAAAAACTGAGAAATCCAAACCAGATAAACGTGCAGAAACAGCTACAACAGTTTCTTGCTCCTCAGACGATGTAGACGAAATTTGCGCAAGCGATGACGATGATTCTGATGTCATATTCGAGCCTAAGAAACCTACCCGAGTGGCATTGCCAGCACGTCCCCTTAAAACGAAGCCAATTTTAGCAGCGAAGAAAGGTTCGCCAGTGAAAAAATCACCATCACCCAAACAAAAACGAATTTCACCAAAAATAAACAAAGTACAGCGTACAACACCAACACAACCAACTGAAACTACCTCCTCAAAAGTATCTCCGTCAAGACGTAAACTAACTAATGATTCACCAACACGCCGCCAAACACCGATTCAAGCAACACAAAAACCACAAACATCAAACACACCTGCGTCCATAACGCGAAATACGCGAACAACACCACTATCTGCAAAGATTAATTTCAGCCCATCCATTTCAGTTTCCCGTTCAACCAGACATGGCAAGACAATCATAAATGATCAATTGACACCAAACCCACAACCCAGTAAAACGTATGAAGTTAATTTTGAATTGGATGTCAGTATGGATGCTAATGTTGTTATTAATGTTAAGCGCAAGAAAAAACCTCTACCTGCTACGCCATTAAGTTCTGCTTTGAATGGCACCAGCAGCACTAGCAAACAGCGTAATGGTGATGGATCGACACGCGTCAAAGTGCGAAAGCTGCAATCTGCTGATGATGCTAATAGCAGCCCAATTCATACGCCAGTTGTTACAATAAAAAAATCTAAAAAACATGTGCGCTCACCTCATTAGGTTATTATGGCGCACAATATCATTCCATGTGCATTGTTGCGCCCAAATTTTTTTTATTTTTTGATTTGAATTAGCAAAGTTTATTGTAAATTTTGTTTGTTTTATTATCGAATAGATGGCATTCAAAAATGAAAGGGATGTTAAAGCCAACTCAATAGCATAAACATTGTTGCGTACTACAAAAATATTGTACTTTAAACTTAATACATTTATAGCATTTTCTCTTTTATTTTTACTTCGACGATTAAAAAAATAAATAAACATCTTGATGAATTATAAATATGAAGTTAAATTAGACTTGGGGGGTAATGCACTAAATTTTTAGTTCATTGAGCTTTTCATAACCACAAAATAAATTGTTTGATACTGGTCTGTTCCGTAATCCGTGTGGTTTCAATTACTTTTCATTTAGGAAGCTTTTTGATGAAAATGGTGAGTCATACGATAAAATCTTTTTTTTGTGGAGAATTACAGGTTCTACAAAATGCATTGACTTACATTAACGAAAATGTAACCGTATCGGAAATATTTTTAAAAAACCGCAAAAGTCGAAAAACTCGACTATTGAATATTTCCGAAACAGTCACCATAATCATGTAATTCGATTCGAACTAAATTGAATCGAGATTTTGCTATCATATATTTTTGCAATCAAAATCGAATTAGATGATATGCTGATCCAATTTTGATTGCAAAAATTTTCGATTTCGATCCTTGATATCAAAATATATGATAGCAAAATCTCAATTCGATTAAATTCGGACTGAAATCGAATTAGATGATAAGGGTGATTTAATTTTTCGTAAATAGAGTAAAACCTGTAATTCTCCACAAAAAAGATTCTAATACTTTTTATCGTGTGACTCACCATATTCATCAAAAAGAAGCCTCCCAAGTGAAAAGTAATTGAAACCACGCGGATTACGGAACAGACCTGATAGTGTACATTTTTGCACAACCACTAAATGAGCTTTGAGGTATTAAAAATTTTCTCCACTAAATATAGTGATAGTGGATTTTCATTAAAAAAATCATTTTAATGACAATGAAAAATTTTTCGCTATCAAACAATTTATGAAATGATGGTACATTTTTCATTACCACCAAATAAGTTATTAATCGTTAATGATAAATATAATGATATTTAACTAAATTTAGTGAAAAATAAAATTTAATGCAAAACCACCAAGTCTGAGTTAAATTAAAAAATTTTATTGTTTCAGAAATATTTAAAGGAGTCAATTTGAAAAAGGACCACTGAGGATATTATCTTTGGCACCACCAAAGTAAGCCCCTATTGCGTATGGCAACTTAAGCCGTAGTTTGGTCAACGATGTATATGAATAAGATAATCAAATTTTATTCGTTTGACTTACTCGCCGGTCTGTGCAATTTGGTTAGACACAAATAAAGCTGCTGAAAGCGGAATAATATGAACATTTTATATTAAACAAACGCATTTCGACATATCGTTTGTCCGCCTTCAGCAACATTTCATCAATTTTACCAAATTCCACAGTTCAATTGAGTTGACTTAAGTTGAGTTGTTAAATTTGTCGCCTGGAATTCATAATAAAGGTGTTTATTTGTGGGTATTTTCTTTTGGAAAGTTACCAAATCTTGGTTTGAACACAAAAATATTTAGATTGGAACTTTTTTTACTTTTTGTGATAAAAAAAAAGTCAAAATATTTCTGATGATTAAAGAAAACATGACGGGGCACGAATACGATTTCAGCTTTTTTGTGTGAGGCTTAAATTCTTTATCCAGACCAACTGAAACAAATAAAATAAGTCTTGATTCAAATAATCGTTCCTTTAATCTCTAAACACGTACAATATTCATAAATCAAAGGTTTTGTAATGTGTGCGAATTGCGCAAAAGTAAAAATGCATTATAAAAATGTTGAAACTTGTTGGGATGCTCATTTGCTTATTTTTCGCTTGCTCTCATGATGTTTGGTATGTGATGACGATTTTTTTGAGGATGAAGAAGACGAACTTTTCTCTGATACTGTAGATACATTAATAGCTGGTACTGTGCTGCTAGAAGATTTTATGGCAGAAGCAGCTGCGCGATCCTTTTTATTAGACTTGGATGACGATGATGAACTTTTGTGATGTTTACTGGACGACGATGAGGAATGTTCTTGCTTATAAAATGGCGATGATGAATTCGAGGAAGAAGAGGAACGCGACGATGATGCTGATGCAGATTTTGTCTTTGCTATCAATGAAATTGGTTCGTCTAATGTTGTGGATGCAGCAGCCAATGCTGCAACAGCTGCTTTACTTGTTGACGGCTTATCATTACAGCTATTGCACTGCCAATTCTGTACCTGATCTTCGGCGGTTTCTTCATTAGTAATTGCCGGTTTGTGACAATCCTGATGATATAGAGCTCCACATTGGGAGCATTCAATTAAGCGATTGTTTGCTGTAAACATCATTTCGCCACAAACGCAACAGTTTAAATCACCAAATTCTTTAAGATTTTCCACTTCTTCGCTTGTTGGTAATGTTAGCATTGCTACATCGCTATCGCCATCTTCACCACCACCAGCAGCAACAGTAGCAGAGCTAGTTATACCCCCAGCACCACCATCATCAGAATCTACAATAGTGTCTGGCGAATCAGAAATGGTTTTAGCTGGTGAATTTGTCAAATTGATGACTTCATCAGCAATGCTGGGTTCAGGTGTTGTTTGCATGCCTGGAAAATTTTTCTCCAAATCCAATTGTTCTTTGGAGAGCGTATTAGCAAGCATTTTAGAGGGCCCAAAGCGTTGTTTGATTAGTTCGTCAATCATCATCCGCAGTTCAGTGGCCGAATTCGGATCTGGTGAATGTAAGAGTATTATAGCCTTTTTCAGCATGGGATCAACTTCACTTGTGGTTGTCATTATGTTTGAATTAATTTTAAAGCACGGAAAAACAAAAATAAAACTGATTTATAAATCAACGTTGTCTTTAAGTGGAAACAGCTGTTTTTATTAAAAATGTCAACAAAAGCATTGCCATCTGCAAGGCTGCCAGATGAACAAATAAGATTTCAACGAGAAAGTTTTTCGTCTACAGGGTCGAAGAAATCGGTGGAACATGATTCCTGTAAACTACTCCGATTTCCATAGCTCCTCGGTTTGACGATCATTTTTTAAAAATCTACCCAAAATAAGTCAATAAAAATAAATAAAATTTTTTACCATCTTGCTTCATTTTCTAGTTATCAAGACTTAAATCAGGGGTTGAAATAA
Source organism: Calliopum simillimum (assembly GCA_951812925.1). Lineage (NCBI taxonomy): Eukaryota > Metazoa > Arthropoda > Insecta > Diptera > Lauxaniidae > Calliopum > Calliopum simillimum. The sequence continues at coordinate 108,474,901 of OX638368.1, forward strand.
GAAAAAGTTATTTCTGCAGAATTTTTTTTTTGTTTTATTTGCAATTTTTAGCAAAATTTTTTTAATTTCTTAATCAAGTGATTAATATTTAATATTAATATTAAATAACAGATATCATGGCAATGGTTCAATTTAAAATTGAAAATCTATAGCGAAATTTTCTTCGAATGCATTTATAAAAATATGTTTAAAGTAGAGTTGCTGAGTACTTATTGTGGTTGCAACATTTTAGCCCAAATTGGTGAGGTTAGACAACAAAAACAACGGCTATATTTAGTTCCAACGATTAACGCAAAAAAAAGTAATATGAATTTGGGTGAAAATTATTATTACAATTTTTTACAATATTCTGAAGTAATTACTGCAAATTTGAAGTTATTACTGCAGAAATAGGGTATTACTACAGCTTATTTCAATGCCTGACTTAAATAATACGAGAAGGAATTTCACAAAATGTTAAATTTGACAATGATTTCACATGAAGCGACCAAAATAAATCAAAAAACTTACATAAACTTTTTTGATTGTTCGAGATATCGAGACTATTCACCTTTTTCATATTTTTTCACTTCCATACCTAAATTGGAGCGTCACTGCCATACCTAAATTGGAGCGTCAGCGTTATTTTACTGTCAAAAATTTCTCATGTACATACAATTTGTATGGCGCATACCGAAATTGCCAACGCTCAACGCTCAGCTATTCGAATTTAAAATTTTGAGAAAGCGTTATGGAGTGAAGTTAGCTGCAGAAAAATAAAAAAATAAAAAACAATATGATTTTGACAAACAAATGACTTCAATTGACAAACAAATGACTTCAATGCTGAAGTCATTTGTTTGTCAAAATCATATTGTTGTTTTTTTTTTTACTTTTCTGCAGCTAACTTCACTCAATAACGCTTTGTCATGCTTCTTTATATAGAAAGTAGGCCCAATTTTTTGACTGATAGAATGTGTATGTTAAACTGCTGCAAAAAAAAAAATCGAATTTTGGAAATTTCCCATCATATCTGACAAGGTTTCACTTTTTAAATTCTTCAAGATTGGCATAATACTTTAAAAATATTCTTATTTGGAAGGTCAATATTTCAGTCGTAATTGGGCATTTGTTTTTTTAGTTACTTTAGGGAATAGAGAGATATATAGCGTGTAATCAATAAGGTTACGAAGCTTCAAGGATATGTACCATAGCTTTTCTGACTTGTTCTATAAAAAAAATTTTCTTGGGTCACCCTAACAATTTAGAAATTTTTTTGAGAAAACTTTCAGCTTATTGTATGAGCTTTCCCAGAGTGTATTTGGTTTAAAGGGTTTGAAAGATTTTGCGAAGTTCTGAACTTTAGAGGTTGATATTTTTAATTTTTCACATATTTTTTGAATTTGGTGGCCATTTTAAAGTACTATTAACATACCCTTTTATGCTATTTTTTTCCAATATTCGTTAAATTTCCTATATTGCGGTAGCCATACCAGTTTTTTATTTGAGGTCAGAAAAAGTGCTTGTCAAAAACAATACACTTGAAGACACCGCTAGATAAAGGGCAGTTTTCACTAAAGTAAAAATATTTTTTTTTTAAGATCCAACACTAAGCTAGCTAACATATTCTAGTGGTTAACAGAAAACAATATTTTTTGTATGGTGATCCACCTACTTTAATGCACATGTGTGCCCATATTAACCGAATTTTAAACAAATTATTGTGTACCACGAAACACATACAAAATTGTATGCCTGGCAACACCCCAACACAGCTGTTAAAGATGAATGAGAAAATTAATCAGTTTTCTGGTGAATTTCTTCTAGGAAAGTGGTTGTTTTGAGTCGTTTGTCGTTGAAGAATAAAAAAAGATAAGTCTTTGGTGCATTGAAATAAACAAAGTGTAGAAGTATTAAGCATTATTTTTACACCTTTCGATACGCGTACTTATCGGGCAACGTTAATAAACTCTGTCGAAGCCTCTATAATCTATGGTAAATCGAATAAAACAATTAAAATTGATAAGCTGTGAGTGAATAATTGTGCGCACTTGGACGAAAAGTTAATAATTTCAATTTGTTCCTTTGTTCGTCGGTCGAATTCCGTTCTAATCGTGATTAATGTAATAACGAATCGGCTCAAGTGATTAATTTATTGTTTTAACGTTTCAATTTCACAATAACAAAACAAAGTGATAGGTATTTTTTTATATCTTTTACAACACCGCTGCAGTGTTTGTTTTCGTTTCCGTCCAAGATTTGTTTTTGCATTGAATTTTAAAAGCAATTGCAATGGTGAAAGCTTTAAAAATCTATTGGAAATTGTTAGTTTTTGTATTTGCGCTGTTATGTTGCATGAACGCAATTAACGCTGATGGCGACAATAATCCTTTGGTGAGTCCTATTGTATTTGTTTTTCAATTTCTTAATCAATGAATTTTTTGCAGAACTTTTACGATTGTTTTTTCGTATTGATTTGTTTTTGCATCGCGTCATATGTTTTTGACAGTACGTTCCATTTTGCGCCGATTTTAAAGAGCATAAGAAGAGAGAGAAAGAGCACAAAAACATAGAACAAGTGGTTTCATTTAATTTAGAGTGACCAACTGTGAATAAAAGCAACAGGCTTTGTCGAACTTACAAAATTTTCTGATTTGCTTTTTTCGTTCGCTGTAGTTTTTGCCATAGATTGCGTTCGGAAGTTGTCAAGGGCCTTAATAACACCTAATCAGGCCTGTTCGGTAATCCGCGTGGTTTCAATTACTTTTCACTTAGGACCCAGTGAATCGTTTTTTTTTTTTTGGAATTTCTCCCGCAAACGGATCAGTAACGGATCAGTAACGGATCCGTAACGGGTAAAAAAGCAAAGATATGAACCATCTGGCACACTGGGGAGGTTTATTAATGAAAATGTTGAGTCACACCACATAGCCTGTTTTGTTGAGCTTTTAATTCTCAGAAAGGCTACTTCGATTTCCTTGGCCCCTTGATTTGACGATGTTTATTTATAAATCGACGCAAAAAAGTTAAGTCGAAAAAATAACATATTTTGATATCTCGCTTCGTTTTCGAAACAACAAGGCGTAACAAATCCGACAATAATTAAGAAATTTCAAGAAAATTTAGGTTTGACGATGTTTTCACATGATACGACCCAAACTAAATTGAAACTAGTAAGTGAGTAACGTTTGGCCTGGCCAAACAATTGATACCCTACACTGCAGTATTTTAGAAATTTTGCTCATATGGGAGGTGCCTTGCCCTCTTGTCCGAGTTCACCCAGCTTTTGCTCAGAGCTTGCATTTATAGTTCTTAGTGTCTGAGTGAAATTTGGTTGGATTATCTCAAAAAACGTTTTCAGTATAGCGCTTTGAAGCTTTCGTTTATATAGGAGGTGCCACGCCCTCTTGTCCGAGTTCGTCTAGTTTTAGCTTAGAGCGTGCATTTATAGTCTTTAGTATTTGAGTGAGATTTGGTTGGATTATCTCAAAAAACTCTTTCAGTATAGCATTTTGAAACATTTGCTTATATGGGAGGTGTCACACCCCCTTGTCCGATTTCACCCAATTTTCGTTGAGAGCTTTCATTTATAATTCTTAGTGTCTGAGTCAAATTTGGTTCGAATATCTCAAGAAACGCCTTTAGTATAGCGTTTTGATGCATTTGTTTATATGGGAGGTGCCGTTTCCTCTTGTTCGAATCCACCCAGTTTTTTTTCAGAGCTTGTAATCGTAGTACTTATGTGTATTTTGGTTGCATTGTCGTGGAAAATACTCTTAAAATTGCATTTTGATTATATTTTTTGTATGGGCGGTAGGCGTGTCCGTTGATCGATTTTGCTCATTTTCAATCCCCCGAGCTAACTTTGACGACGGAGGCAGTGTACCAAATTATCTTGCTCAGTTTTCCCAAAAAGTGTATTTCAACACACAGCCACCCAGCCAGCCAGCCAGACGGACATGGCTATATCGACTCAGGAGGTGACGCTGATCAAGAATATATATAATTTTCTATATCTGCCAAGCCTCCTTCTCTGCGTTACAAACGGAAGGAAAAAGTGAATATACCCTGGGTGTAGGGTATAAAAATTGAAGTAAATTTTTCGATTTGGGCATTTCGCACGTGATCGTCGAACACATTTAAAGGAAAAAAAAAAAGTCAAAATAAAATAGGCAATAGATATCAGGATTAACTTATTGCTCTTAATTAGCCCACGGTGGGCTTTAAAACGTTTAAATTATGCAAAATAGATAAAAGTGTGTAATGATTCTAGAGTTGAAAAATGCAAAGCGCAAAATCCTTCGTGCGGCACTTTTTAAAAAGAGGTCCAAAAACGGTACACTTGAAAAAAACACAACGAATCAAAACAAAAATAGATGGTTTAGATGAAGTTGTCGGTGCTGCATTTGAATCTAGTCTCGGAATTGCTCTATCAAGTTTAGTTTTTGAGATATTCTAACCTAAAACTTCAAAAAACACGATTTTTGCGGTTATATAGAGGGCGCACGAAATTGTTTTGATCTTTTTTTTTTTTAAATGCAACACTAAGTACTATATTTCGTCTTCAAAGTATGTTATGAATTGGTCTTGTATTATTTTCCTTTAAAAAGTTATGAACATTAGAAAATGACAGCATTAAGTGAAAAATCGTATGTGGATTCTCATAGGATTTTTCACTCCATTGTGAAATACAAAATTACTGAAAAAAAAGCAAAACATTGAAAATTCTACTTTATACTAGCTTTTACCCGGTGAGCATTGCTTCACCTTTGTCCTGGTGCCTTTTACATACGTACAAAAACTTATTTATCTGCGTCAAATAGTTTCAGAGCTATGATGAACTTTTTCCACGATGTAATGAATTTGGTTTTCTAGAAGAGTGGCACCACCCATTTTTCAAATGCGTATTATTTGGCTTAGTGGTCTTTACATATATGCCAAATTTCATTCCTATGCGCCAAACAGTTTCTGAAATATGTCGATTTTCATTTTTAAGGGACGTGGCACCTGGATGGTGAGCAGTTCGTAGCAGCATTTATGGGTTCACCTGTAAATAGTATTAACGCAACAGCCATTTTTCCTCTCCCAATACGGTCGTTTTTGCTTCAAATCAATATCGAAATTGTCCAAAAGCTAAGAATAATAACCCTTTCCAAGGTAATCGGTGCGAATGAAAGCGCATGGATACCAAATAACAGTGGTGATGATCTTGTTGGCCGACAGACCCACCTTGGCTTTCTTTGTTGCACGTTTCCCCGAAAAAAAACCATTATTTTGGATGTCTCTTGGTCTCTGGTATCTTCTGATACATCCACGGATTGTTCCAAACCCTCCTTTGAAGTAGTAAGACTGCTTAGTTTTGGTGATGGCTTTTTACGCAAAAATAATGCTTAATCAGCATTTTCGTTCAAATTCGCAGGGTTGTCTTCTTTCAATGGCTAGCAAACACAAACCAAATAACCCAGCTCGTTCAAAATTATGATGATGAAAAAATGGACTTAAAGTTAGTTACTGTGCGGGAAGTTCAAAAATTCTCGAACTTATCAAGCAGCCCTCGTATGTACATTGGCCGGGTCGATGAAAAAAATATTGGAAAACCGCCCCCTATTCGACAGCTTGCTTTGAGAGTATCAAGAAAACAAAAAAAATTTTTTTCGACCACTCTAAATACAGCCAAAATGGTCCGATGTTTAAAAATTATATACAGTTGTAAAGGGCTTATTTTATTACATTACCCTCACTTTTAATGGCAGCACTTTAAAAAGCAAAATCTAAATAAATTCACTTTATTTCTTGTAGAAATTTAAGACAAATGACTGTTTTCTGACTGAACCTGTTTATGGGCATAAGTTTGATTTCAATAGTTTGCGCTCGGACTTTGGGCATATTGCCATAAGCGACCAAGGCGACACATTTGAGTACAATATTTGTGGAAATCTCACAAAATCTTGTGATGGCCGCAAAGATGTCGCTGCATGCTTTAAACGGGGTGATAAGGAGTATGTTTTAGGTAAGTACAGCAGCTAAACTTTATTTTTGCTTTAAATAAATTCATATATTTTTCTTTTTTTCTTCTTTATAACGATGTAGGCACTCAACATCAACTCAATTATATGAATGGAAGAATGTTTTTTAATTTTTCGAATGGTGCAAAATGCGCTAGTGGCGAAGACTATCAGTTGCATGTTTTGCTTGGTTGTGATTATATATTGGATAAGAACCAATCGCGGGTTACAGGATATGTAAGTTAAATACATATATTAACAATCGTATGCATTTATTGTAGTTGTTTTTGTTGTTATTCGTATTGTGATCTATTGGTTGGTGCTTAACAATTGGAATTTCAAACATTGCATACCTTGCATACTAATTACAGGCTGACAATCAATGTTCCTTCTACATAAGATTGGATACACCACAGGCATGTTTGCCGGAACCGGATGCTGTGAAATCGAACACATGTAGTGTTACAGATACACAAACAGGCTACACATACAACTTAATGTCATTAAGTGATGGGAACTATAGGTAAGTTCGCAAACGTCCAATGTTAAATGTCAGCATGTGGAAAATCATATGCTTTGCAAAACAAAAAGAAAATGGCATGGAATATCATATTACTACTTACTATTGCAATAATTTATATTTTTACAGAGCAATGGATCGTCTGGGCTCCATGTTTATATTGAATATATGCAAACCTGTATTGTACGGTGATCATGCCATGTGCCCAGCAGATAGCGGAGTTTGTTTTGTTGACTTGAAATCGGAGGACTACAAGAAAAAGTAGGTTGTTGTTTTTTTTTCAATGTTGCAATAAAATTAAGTCAAATATGTGTTATGTACGGAATCGATTGCGATCTTAAAATTAAAGAAGTTTTTTCAAAATGGCAGGTAGCTTTTGGCAAAAAACGCTGAATTTAAAAAAAAAAAATTCTACGTTTTATACGCTTAAAAATTTATTTGTCCCTTATGACCTGATTTTATTTATTTTTTCTTAATTATGAAACATGATCACATAAGAATTTTATAACCAAATAACATTTTATGAAAATATTCTTTTTTTTTTAAACTGGAATCAAAGAGGAAAAAATTAGTAAATCAGGGAAATTTGCTTTTATTTTTGCTAAGAGTACCAAAATTCGAGAGAAAAATATTTTTCCAAACTAAGCTTCCTGTTTTTATGAATATTCTTTGACTATATTAATCGCATTAAAAAGGAAAAGTCAAAGTGTGACACTTATGACATAATTTCATTCATGTCACGTAATGTAACATAAATCAAATAGTTATCTCTAACGTATTTTTAGACGCTGAATCCGAATCCGGTCAAGGAGTTTGCTCGACAACATCATATATGTGTGCAAGGAGAGCCCATAATATTAATATTTACTGGTGGCGCATCGTATTTCTTTGTCTTAGAGTACTTTTCTAAACACTTTTGTACGTATCTTGTGAAAGAGAAGCCGCAGACAAATAAAACTGCTACCATTAGAAAGAGCATTAAATTTTTCATAAAAAAATTTATAATAACTTTTTTCGTAAATATGTCACTTCGGTACTTTTCTAGCTTTCAAAGTTAAAAATCGTTTTGAAAACTAAATATTTCGCTTTAAAACTAAACACAGTTCTTTCAAATTTTAAAGTGATTTTAAACTTTGAAAGCTAAAAAAATACCGAAGTGACATATTTAGGAAAAAAGTTATTATGTTCTTTCTAATGGTATCAGTCGTATCTGTCTGCGTTTTCTTTTTTAAGAGATATGTACAAAAGTGTTAAGAAGAGTACTCTTAAACAAAGGAATACGATGCGCCACCAGTAAGTATTAATATTATGGGCTCTCCCTGCACCAGAATTTTTAGTTTCTATCCTTTTAACAAAAAACTTTTGATTGTTATAATTTTGTTTAATTAACTTTCAGGTTCTTTAATTATGGCACGGTTCAGCCTAATCCTGTTTTTGAAAATAATACATTATTAATGCGCATGCCTTCTACAACATCCTGCAATGCCACGCATAACTATACATCAATAATATATTTCTATTGTGACAGGGCAGTAAGGGTACGTTATTATTATTAATGTAACAATGTGCTTTTTAACATCTTTTTATTTAAATTTAAATTTCTTTTTTGTTTAGAATACTCAACCTGATTATCTGGGTAACACTGGCTGTATACATGCATTTTCATTTGTGACATATCTGGCTTGCAACGATGTGGAACCATGTACCGCTTTCAGTAGTCATAATGAAATGTAAGTAGCTTGCAACGTAGCTAAAGATATTAAAATGAATTGTTAATTTCTTGTTAACCTATTTTCTTTAAAACAGCATTAATCTAAGTGCTTTGAAAGGTAAAGAGTTTACTTTAAAACATCAAGATACAAATTATACATTTTCGGTTTGTGCAAATGCTCGCAGTCCTTGTCTGGAAAATGATGGTAAGTTTAACAGAAAAAAATGATAATGTTGTCGATTACTCGTACAGATTAATATAATCCATCCATTATTTAACTCAAATTGCCTACGGCTAAAATTTGGGCTATTTATACTTTTTATGTGCCCTCGTGCTGTATTCAGTTTTATTTAAATGAAAATATATTGTAAAATAAGCCTTATTAGCTTTTTATGACAAAAAGCTACTTATTTCATATGACTACACTATTATGCAATAAGAACAAATAATAAATAACTCAATTATATCAAGTTAACCATTTAAAAACATCCCTAATCGGCTGAGTGCATTCAAGCATAGAAAGGAATTTTGAAAACAAACATAAAACTTCTCACATTCCACCTAATCCATTTTATAGAAGGCAATCCTTCGCAAACATAATTTTAAAATTAAATCAAGTAGAAAAATTAGTATAATAGTTTGTACTTTAAACTTGGGCAAAGTAGCCGAAAATGGCCGCTTGAATGAATGATTTTTATGACTTTACGCTTCAGTGGCAACGGCCCGAAATCATTGGAGAAGACTATAACTACATGCTGGCATGGTCAAATACCATTTACCACATGTATGTATAGTTATGTATGTATGTACCCAAGGGGAAAAAGCGCTTCAAAAAACCTTCTGAAGTGCTTCCTTTTCACCAATTAGCGATTCCGCTTCGTAAGAACTATTCTGTCTTTTAACATTACAGTACCTGGAGACCGATCCCTGCTCGGTCAACAATCTTATCTTATCATTTTAGTCGATGTTTTTATTCATAGCTATTTTTTTCAATGAAATTCGTACCTTTTCACCTCCAAAGCTTTCAAAATGATAAATTAACCGATGAGAAAAATAATAAGAAAAAACTCGGAAAATATCGAATGGTATAGAAAAATATCAAGAACTCCAAATTTTTTAAGAGAATTAGAATGACCTAAAATAAATAAATGGGATATGCCACGCACCCAAAATATTTCGCCTCTTGTATGGGGGCTGAAATATCTTACCATCATGCCTCGGAAAGTTCATTAAATTTTTTTTTGTGCATGAGTTATTAACTAAAATTTTTATTTTGGTAAAAAGTGGGCCTTACCATTATTGAACAAAGCCCACTTTTCGTTATGCTTTAGATACTTGTAATCCAGGTCCGCATACCAAATTTCATCAAAATATGTTGTATCATTTGCGAGAAATAGCATTTAATTTGTTTTACTTGTATGGGAGGTTCCACGCGCACCGGTGATATTTTTCCCACTTTCAGGTCGTAGGTGCCTAATAAAAAGTAGATTCCCTATAGTTAAATTCAGAAAGATTGCTTTAGTAGTTTTCTTTTTATAGCGTATTATATTTTTGTGTGCGGTGCCACGCCCTCCAACAAGTTTTCCTAATATAACAGCACATCACATATTGATACTTGTTTTCAGGGGTAAAATCTTTGAAATTTTCATTAAAATTGTTGAAGTCGTTTTCGAGTAATATTGAATCAAAATTTTCAATGGTTAAAAAAGGGGCGTGGCACTTCTTCGATCCCGCCCACTTTTCGGTTATTACAAGGCATTGATATGTAGTACCTACATACCAAATTTCATAAAAATATCTTGTAAAATTTGCGAGAAATAGCATTTAACGTATTTTGCTTGTATGGGAGGTTCCACGCGCAATGGCGACATTTCGCCCACTTTCAAATCAGAGATGCCCTATTGCAATTAGGCTCCTCACAGTTAATTTCAGAATGTTTGCTTCATTAGTTTTCTTTTTATACCGTTTTATATTTTTGTGGGCGGTGCCACGCCCTTCAACGAGTTTTCCCAATATAACGGCGTATCACGTATGAATCCTTGTTTTTAGAGGTAATATCTCCTAAATTTTCATAAAAATGGTTGGAGTCGTTTTCGAGTAATATTGAATCAAAATTTTCAAGGGTTAAAAAGTGGGCGTGGCACTTCTTCGATCCCGCCCACTTTTAGTCTGTAACAAGGCAATATTAAGCCGTACCCGCTGACCAAATTTCATCAAAATACCTTGTATAGTTTACGAGTTATGACTAAATCAAATTTAGTGCAGTGCCACGCCCTCTTGTGAGCATTTATAAAAATCAAACCTAGCTCATTATTCATTGTTTGCTAATATCTAACACTATTCCAAGTTTCATTGAAATCGCTGTAGCCGTTTTCGAGAAAAAATATTGGCACAGAAATAAGTACAAAGAAACAAACATACAATTTTAGCTCGTATAAGAAGAGAAGATATGCAAGGATGTAAGCGTTCTGAAGCTTACCGCAGCCCTATGGAAAAAAGATATTTTGATGCGATTTTTTGTAATGCGGCGGTAAGCGTTCCTTCAATTAAAAAAAAAAAAAAACAGAAATGAACTGAACGCAGTAGGATATGAACCTAGGACCGCTAATGTGATAGATAGAAACTTATTATTTTTACTTACAATTACAAACTTCTTAGACCTCTACACCACTGACCTAAATGATGAACAGGTTTAAAATTTGTATATTAAGCAAATGTCTCTCCGAACAGAATTTGATATTCGAATGCTTCCAACAGGCTTATTAAAAATCATTGAGGGTATTGCTTAAAACGTGTAAAAGCCTCTAAAATTTCGTAAACACGTAAAACTTGATTTTGACAACTATTTCGAATTTACGAGGTTTTCGAGGCATTTACACGTTTTAAGGAATACCCTGATTTTGTATTCAATTTCAATTTAATTAAACAAGCGTAAATAAATTTTAGAAAGGAAAATAGAAAATTGAAATAAAAAAAAAAAATAAATAAAAAAAATTATCCACGCTAGGGATCGAACCCGGGTCCATGGCAAACTTGTGTGCTAAATTTGTGTTGTTTTTCATATGTAATTTGTTCTCCTTCTCTCTTTTTTAAAATACTACATACTCAAATATTGAAACAAACATGTCTCTCTAAACAGAATTTGATATTTGAATGCTTACTGCAGCCTTACAAATGCAAATGCTTCTAAATTTCTATAGGAATAAGCGCCTTAAAAGTGCTTGCTTAGGAAGCGCTTGAAATTTTTTCCCTTGGGTATGTCTATCATTCTTAAATGTTTGTATTTTACTATTCTGGCATCGTTTTTTATTGTTTGTGTGTGTTCTTTATTATTATAACCTTATCTTTGACTTAATGTTGTGAATTTTAATTTTTTAAAGGATAAAGACTGAAATTTGTATAAAAATAGAACTTTAAAAATGAGAAGTTGGATGACGCAGCAGTAACAACATTAAAAACTAGTATGGGTGTTAACTTCGGTCTTGCTAAAATTTTGATACCCAACAGTTACGAATAACTTTGTCATTATTTCGTTTTGAAACAAATGTTTACGTGGGAGGTTCCAAGCCTTCTTAAGGAAATTCGCCATAATTTTATATAAAGCTTCGAAAAACTATCCTCTAAATACAGAAAAGTTTCGGAGTTCTAAGTAAGTTTTCTTAGGTTATTTTTGCTCAGCAATTCCGAAAAAGGTGCCGATTTTTTGAGAGCTAAAAAAATAAACTATAAATATTGTTTTCGTACAAAATCTTTCGAATACTTTTGGAACAAAATTTTCACTTAATTCAATAATTCAAATCCTTTTTTTTTTTTGCTGTGAATCTCAAGAAATCTATGCTAAACTTAAGTTGCCGAATACTTGAAAGTTCTTCTTGATGTCGGAAAATGCGTCTGATGTGGTTTGACATATGGTGGGTCCTGAATTAAATTTTGTCACCGTACAGACTAAATTCAAATTTTTGGTGTATTTCAGAAATTTTTTTTCAATTCCTATGGACACTCTTGTTAACATACGTTTCAGCCAATACTTACATTAGTTTTCTAAAATTCAAAACAAAATTTTATTTGTGCGGTAAATACAAAAATTTTTCCAACAGTTTTTTCGTGCTAAAAAAGCGTCTGTTTGTATTTTTGCTCGTGTGTATGTTTTAACCTTATCTAAAATTCGCCGCCATACGCCGCTCCCAAATGTATTGTGTCCACTTGCTATGCTCATATATACCATAGATATATTCACGTACTCGTATAGTATACAAGTAGGTATGTTGGTTTTCATATACTATTTTTTTTTGGGCGCACATCCTGCTGATCCTGATTGTTTGAGTTTAACATGAAATCGCATAAATTGTATAAGCGAGTTTGTTGGCGGACTTGACTAGTTCGGTTGCCATCTAGTTTTGGTTCATTTGTTCATTTTTGAATTTGAAAACATGTTGGCGCATTCGTACACATCGTTAATTGGAAATTCTGAACACGTTTCAACAATTTTCTTTGTATACGTACGAGTTCGCCGAAAAATATTTATGAGCACTTCTCCACAATTGTGTAGTGAGGTGTGTGTGTGTATGTTTGTTTGTTAAAAGGGTGTTCCCCGTCATTCTCATCTCTAGTGTTCAAATTAAAATACCAGTCAGTTCGTCTAGCAGCATCGTACACTGTGCCATTATAACATATACATTTTCCCAGCACAGGAAAAATAAAGTTGAAAAAGTAAATATTTTCTTGATCAACATTATCTATTTAAGTCGACTAGAGTTTGCCTTGATGACGAAATTCGACCATTTCCATTTGACTTTAAAAACACCACACAACTGTTTACTTAAGCAAACAGAATAATCTTAAATATTTTAAAGAAATATTAGATAACTTTAAGATGTTTCAGACCATCCCCGACTACGACGGGTAGTGTATATCTGTTACCATTACATTGGCGCCCAACGTGGGGCACAAACATCATGTGAAAATAAAATTAAATTATATAAAGTTAAATGAAAACATTATATTTATATAAGGATTTACACAAAGCAAAAAAATGTTTACTTAATGAATTCAATATTCAATTCAAAAGTAAAAATCGATTTCTAATTTTCTGTCATGTGTACTGAGCATTTCATATGTTAAGGACGAATTTCCTTAGATCTTCACATTTACTTAGCTTGGATTTTCAGCATGTTCATACGACATAGTGACTATACTGTTCGCGATTTTAAAAATTTATTTTTTTTGTATCGATGTTTTCCTATAGCATTTGGGTTTGTTTTTTTTATTTTGTGCATTCTGGCCATACTAGCATTTAAACTCTTATTTGCAAGTGATTCGGTTTGCGGCTGATTTTTTTCCTTTTCCGAATTTTTATGCCCATATCATTTTATTATTATTTGTACTGCAATTTTTGCACCATTTGCCAAGTTTGCCAAGTGTTTTTTTATTTCAAGGGTGAAGTTTTGGATGTTTCCTTTATTTTGACCATTTTTTTTCCAATTGCAATTCATTGAGCTGAAAAATTTATTCACTGGAAGTAAAACATTTATTTTGCAGACATTTTTTTCGCATTTTTGCGTTATGGGGAAATATCTACATACATGATACAGGTTCAAGGACTACACTTTTCGTACATGATTGAATCCTACACTTATGTATTACATTGGGCCAGTGCAATACCCAAATGTTGATTTACGATTTTTAATTTTTTATTTTTATGAAACATAGTTATTAATACAAACTAAAAATCCCAAATTTTATTGCACAGATTCCATTATAAAATAACTTAAGGGGAGATATACACCTAGAAGGCCAAAAAAGGTAATTTTTGAGATTTTTGTAGGAAAACTATATTAAATTTCGGATCGGAGTTTAAACTAAATGAAAGTATACACACAAGTATATGTTAAATTTTTATTTATTAAAAAATATTGAAAATATTTCGAGATATCGCATGTTCCCTGAAGCGCCGTGAAAAAATCTTCATACACGGTACCCACTGGCGTTTCTTGAAAAATCATCTGAAAGCAAAAAACCACAAAGATTATTAAAATAAATACTATAATTTAGTAGTTGTCATGGCCGATTTTGAAAATATCGATTTATGACAAAATGGCGAACGTTTGAACATAATTAATGATTTTTGGGCCAAAAATTAATAATTATTTTGCTTATAAAAAAAAACTAAGTAAGGAAAAAAAGTCCTATGACATCTACTAGAAAATAGTTTATAAAATAAAGCACAACCAGTTTCAAGGCAATCGGTACATTGGTTTTGGAGATATTTTGGGTACCGAGTTGAAAAACGCGTTTGAAAATTTAGGAATGAATAAATGATAAAATTTGTCAAGTAGTGAGGTGACACCATTATTGAACGTGCATGCTACCAGAAAAACAGCAATGTTAATAATTTTGGACCCGCTGTTCATTGTTTTTGGATTCGGGACAGAAATGATGTTGAGGGTTGCTGTCTGTTGAGCTATAATGGTAGAATGTTGCCCATATCGCTTTTTTCATCTCATCCTTGGAATCACAGTTTCTGCGAATAGCTAAACCATAGTAAATACTCAGTTTATGTTTTTTTTTTTTACGTTTACGTTTTCGGCTGTAACTTGCTTATTTATCAAGATATTACCTTGCTGTTTTCACCAGGTGTTCTAAAGACCTCAAACTTAAAGAATATGCAAAAAAAAATAAAATAGATTTTTTCAAACGTCTAGGTGTATATCACCCCTTAATACTTTTCTTTTTAATTAAAATAACTTATTTGAAAAAAATTTCAGCATATGCTTATAGAGTATTATCATTTTTATTTTTATGTTTGCTGATATTTCGCGACTTTTTATTTAATCCTTATAAAAATTTTTAATCAACATTTTTTTAAATTTGTTTTTTAAGTTTTTCACTAAAGAACAGCTAACACACATTTAATATACAGTGTGAAAACGGTAAGGCCTGGAAAATTCAGAGAGGTGATAGAGGAGGCCTACCATAGCAAAAAATTCCAGGAGGAGTTATAGGGCAAAAACTGATTTTCTGCTTTGTCTTACAAGAAAAAATTTCTTTAGAGAAAACTTTTTTATAGGAAACTTTTAGCTAATTGTATGAGCTTTCTAAGGGTGTATTTGGCTTAAAGCGATTAAAAGGATTTTGCATAGTTATTGACATTTAAAGTTGGCGGCCATTTTAGTATGAAAAAGGTCCTTTTCACATACCCATTTTCTTTAATCTGCACAACATTTTTCATAACAATTTTTTGATATGAGATCAGTTAAAAATTTTCGCAGTGTGTTGGCATAGATTATGAAAAGGTCGTAGGTCGAACAAATGGTCAAAAATTCGTCATAAATCTGAAACTATTCAAAGCCAAATTCTTAATACTAGAGTTTGCCTTGTGGCCGAAATTAGACAATTCCAATTTGACTTTAAAAAGACCACCCAACTGTTAGTTTAAGTAACCATTTTTTTTTTGCTTAAAGGAATGGCAAAGCCGACTTAAAAACATAAAGGCCATATTATCGTTTCTTAATGCTTACTAGGGTGGATCGAAAAAAAATTTTTTTTTTGGACAAGGCAGAAAGTATTCTTAGGACTTCAAAAAGAAGCCTGGTAAATTTCAGCAAGATCCATCCGATAGATTTGTGTCAGAATTGAATTGAAGTTTGAAATTTTTCCTGCAACAGCATTGGGATAACGAAAAAAATTTCAAATTTCATTTCAATTCTGACCCAAATCTATTGGATGGATCTTGCTGAAATTTACCAGGCTTCTTTTTGAAGTCCTAAGGATACTTTCTGCCTTGTTCAAAAAAAAAAAAATTTTTTTTCTTGCTAAAATTTGACGGTATTCTTTTTGAAGTCCTAAGGATACTTTCTGGCCCTGTCAAAAATGTATAGGGTGAAAAATTTTTTTTTTTGACCCACCCTAGTGCTTACCCTATC
The DNA here is from genome assembly GCA_951812925.1 of Calliopum simillimum. Taxonomy (NCBI): domain Eukaryota; kingdom Metazoa; phylum Arthropoda; class Insecta; order Diptera; family Lauxaniidae; genus Calliopum; species Calliopum simillimum. The sequence goes on from OX638368.1 coordinate 108,491,038, forward strand.
TCCATACAAAATTTCGTAAAAATCGATGCAGCGATTTAGCCATGAGAGCGTTTTTTCCATTTAGAAGCGTGGCACCGCCCCCTTAAAAAAATCCTTTGCACTGCTCCTTCTCACAACCTTTCAATTAAAAACTAGAAAGGATGTTGCCAGGCCAAACATTAAATACCCTACACTGCAGTTTGTGAAAATTTGCTTGTACGCGAGGTACCACGACCTCTTGTCCGAATTCACACAGCCTCTTCTCAGATCTTGCACTAACTGTTCTCTGAGTGAAATTTGGTTGGATTACCTTTAAAAACGTTTTCAGTTTAGCATTTTGAAGCATTTCTTATATGGGCCGTGCCACGCCCTCTTATCCGAGTTCGCCTAGTTTTCGCTCAGAGCTTGCATTTGTAGTTTTCAGTATCTGAGCGTAATTTTGATGGATTATCTCTTAAAACGTTTTCAATATAGCATTTTGGAACTTTTGCTTATATGGGAGGTGCCACGCCCTCTTGTCCGAGTGCCTAGTTTTTGCTCAGAGCTTGCGCTGACCGTCCTTAGTGCTTATGTGTATTATGGTTGCATTGTCGTGAAAAATACTCCTAAAGTTGCACTTTGAATATAGTTTTTATATGAGCGGTAGGCTTTTCCGTTGACAGATTTCGCTCATTTACAATAAGTCGAGTTAGCTTTGACGACGGAGGCAGTGTACCAAATTTCATTGAATTCTCTTGCTCCTAAAAAATTTTAAATGATTTCAACGGAGAGACAGACATGGCTATATCGACGCAAAAGGGCGAAAGTGAATATACCCTGGGAGTAGTGTATAAAAAACTCAAGTAAACATGATGAGATTTAGATATAGAAGCAGGGACTAGACAGATTTAGTTTGCCTATTTACAGATTTCATAATTCCGATGTAACCTTGTATTTAGAGATTGCCGTGTAAATTTGTAAAACAGAAAACCGATCTTTTAATCACAAAATTGAAAAATTTTACTTTCAGTTCGTTACACTATGTTCAGATGGAAGGAGTCCTTAAATTATTTTCTTTTCAATAACACAGTTATACAGTAGAACAAGACAATTTTCATTGCATTATGTTCCTGCTATCAGCATGAATATCAAATCAAGAAGAAATTTCCGTTTTACCAAAATTCAATTATTGTCTTCATTCAAGTGATATATTTTTTTTTTGGTTTATTTCTACTTACGAGTACCTACTCTGTATTCACTTATGGAAACGGAAACTGCTGCTCTGCATAGCGCCGCTCAACTACAGGTGATTGCACAGATCTTCGAAAGCATCATCAGCTATGCAGCGTTACGTATGTACCACCATCCATCCGCCCATCATATATCATTCTGGTTGACATTCGATTTCTTTTCCATTCTTTGCGCCATAAAACAGATTTTAGCCAAATAACATTGATTTTCTTTGCCACTCGCACTCAATCAAAGCCATTCAATTCAATCCAATTCAAATTGAATAATGTTGGTGCGGAATTTTTTTTCCTTGATTTTGTTTTCATTTATAGTTTCTTCCTGTGTGTGTGTCTGTAGGAGTATGTAACTGTCATTTGCACACATACATTTATGCCTTAATATGCCCGCAGTTGCTAGACGAAATAACATTGGATAGTCAGACAAACAGCTAAACAGGTGGATCAGCACGCTTGATTGGCTGGATCATTCGGTGAGCATTCTTGGGGTGTTCCAAAAAAAAAAAAAAAAAAAAAATTGCTTTATCATTTTAAAGTTTTTTGTTGAATTATGGTGTTATTAAGCTTTTAATGTTGATCTTCAACACAATAAATTTCATATATTTTTCGCTAATTTAAATTGCAAAAAAGCTTTACCGTGGCACGGCTTAACCGTGGATATTTTTCGATATTTTAAAATGGTATATAATATAAATATTATTTGCAAACGATTTAACATTTTTGCTACGTTTATCACGACCACTTTAATCTATTTCAACTATTTGCGGCCTCGGAAAAGGATATTTTTTTTTGTTTTTTTTTTCTCAAGTCAAGAGCACGGTTTCCCTGGGCTGAATTTTCTACCCTAAACCAACACCTTAGAACGTTTACGTCAGTTTTCTTACTAGAATTTGAAGGTTGAATCTGTATTTCACTGAACTACTAACTTTTTGTACACTTGACACTTATGTTTCCAAGAGTATGGTCCATAGCTCCTTTAGGGTTTTGCTTATTAATTTTTGCTGCTTTCTTTTGAATGGTCAATTCCATAACATTTTTTGTATTTTTCAAAATATTTCGAATTTTTTAACTAAATAATATCGTCGGCTGAGTATTGTTCTCCCTTTAAAGCCAAAACATGTTTTCTTGATTTTCAAAAATTCTAGGCATACTTAACTTTTCCGATTTTTAAAAAATTTTTGACTGAAACAACCTTTTTCGTGTTTTTAAATATTTTCCAACTTATTTAAAATTTTCAATATTTCTTGAAATGTTTTGCTGTCCTCAATAGTATAAGGAATCAAAAACTCAAAACTTCTTTAACCCTTTTGAACCCGTTGGGACAATATGTAGGCTGCTTTATATATTTCTGGACTAGGCAACACTAAGTGTTGCTAGGTGCAATCTGACATTTCAATTGTAAAGTTTGACATTTTTTAGCATAAAAGTTCTCACAACGTTTTGATAAACAAGTGCTATTTGTTTTGTTTACAGTTAGTTAAGAAAATCAATTTTTCCATTGATAATTTAAGCGATTGATAATTTATGGGGCTTCCAACGAGAACAAACGTTTTTTGCAACTAAGTGTTTATGCAAAATCGAATGTATTGAAGTGGAACTAATGTGCAAGGTTGCCTCTATCTCACAATATGCCACATGACGATCTTGCATTATCAGTTCATGCCCGGTATCGATGTTTTGTGGCACAACAACTGATTTTGGACGAGCTTCACGGAATTCGTCTTTGAGCGAGCGTCGGCCACGATTGAATTCATTAAACCAGTTTTTCACACTGCTATAGGATGGTGCTTCATCGCCATACAAAGATTTAAGTTTATCGATGCACTCTTGTCGTGATAATCCACGTCGAAGTTGTGAAAAATGGTCGCACGAAAATGTTCACGAGTTAATTCCATTTTTTTGCCAAATTGATATTTTCAAGTCACTGTAAACAACACAATACGTCAAAACGTTCTGAGTACGTTTATGCTACAGAATATCAAACTTTCCAATGGAAATGTCAGATTGCACCTGGCAACACTTAGTGTTGCCTACGCCAGAAATATATATAGCAGCCCACGTATTTCCCAAAAATTTTTGAATAAATACATAACTCGGTTATTAACGTCACATAAATTGAATGAATGATTTTTCTTATAACCACTCCAAGGACATTATATCCCAAAAATTCAAATCAACAACATCTGTTGGAAGTATAGACCGGAAATTAAGATTCTAAGATTAACCTATCACAAATATTGTGTACAGTTTTTTTCGGGTCGAAAGGGTTAAATAGTAAATTCTTGCTTTGAAGATTATTTTTCTTCAACTGAAATCATATATATAATTTGATTTAATTTTCAAACCACCTTAATAAATACACATGTGAATGATATAGCTGCAACTATAATAATGTTATCTATCACATACGAGTGGTCTCACAACCAAAAATAAAATCAAAAAGAAAATAAAAATCATTCTATCTATTCAATAATCAATTCATTACAGGTTCATGCTCCACCACAGGCCGTGACCAACAAACCACCAGTCTTGGCAAAGCCAATTCTCATCTACTTGTTAATCAAGCTGGCACACCGTATCTACTGTACGAAAATGGTGCACCCTGTCAAAAGTCAAATGCTGCTGCTGCTGCTGCTGGTGATAGTAACGCGGCCAAAACATTTTGGTCAACAAAAATTGAATTTGTCTGCGCTGCTGACAATGCTGCAATGAAAGACAATGCCAGCACCACCAAGACCACCACGAACACCGGTACAACGATGACGACGACGACGATGGTACCAAAAATAATTGAAAATTCCAATTGCCAAGTACTAATTCACTATCAAACGGAATTGGCATGTCAAGAGCAGATAACGTGCAAAGCCAAATGGTACGTCGACCATTCAACGAGTGGTAGTACTGGTGAGGAGTCGGTCGATTTAACACCATTGATTAGTGCAACAGCAAACTATGAAGCGACAATTGATAGGACGTCAATAACGGAAAAGGAAGTTGCCAAATCGACAAAGGTAAGCATTTGTAAGCATGGTTGTGTGTGTATGTTATTTCCTTGTAAATGGATCAATGTATTGATGTATGTAAAACTTCTGTTCTTTTAATGACGGAAGTTGTGCTCTAGACACAGGATGTCAGTCGTACTATAAGCATATAGGGTAAAGCATGTAAGGTAAATTTTAAAGTATTTATAACACTGCTTGAATAAGATTTTTTGGATCGGATTCACTGCTTTGGCATGTTCTGAATATTCCACATTCGATTTTCACATTAAATAAGAAATATTAATACGAAATTGAAAGTTTAGCTTCTAAAATCTATTGAAATAAGTTTCCATTGCTAGCTTTACCCTATTGGATTATGTGTCTTGCCATTAGTTCTGTTATTTCTACAAATTTTGTTTTGCTCAACAATAACTTTTATCACTTTTTGACTTTTTTTATCTTTTCCTTTTCCACAATTGTACAGTTTTATCTCAACGTTTGTCGTCCACTTGTGCCTGAACTTCATTTAGGTTGTCCTGGTGGGTCAGCAGCATGTATGGCAAACGTTACCACATCAACGCCTGAGGATGAGAAGGTGAGTAAAGTTAAAAACAATAAATCAAAATTTGTTTTATATCGTCATTTGCAATTACATTTGTATACAGAAAACAAATTGAATTGAAACTTGAAATTGAACTTTTAAAAATTGGAGATTAAAATTGTAAAATTTTTGAATTCAATGAAGAAAAATTTAACTTAAATTAAATTATCTAATATGCAAGAAGGAGATGACAGGACTAACGAAAAAACAGGATTACTCTCAGTTGCAAAAATAAACATGATAGAAGCATAAACCATGCCTTCTTTCATGCTTTCAAATAATTGTTTCATGACAACGCTATTATACATGATTCATTGTTGCTTAAAAAACAACTTCCTCCTGTTTTCGTTTCTGTACATTCTTGATTATTCAGTCACTATCTGTTTTACCCGGCGTTGCTCGGGTTTTGTTCCTACACTGCAGTATTTTGAAAATTTCGCTTATATGGGAGGTGCCACGCCCTCTTGTCCGAATTCACCCAATTCTCAGAGCTTGCGCTTACAATTCCTAGTATTAATGTATATTTTGGTTGCATTGCCGTGAAAAATACTCCTAAAGTTGCATTTTGAATATATTTTTTGTATGAGCCGTAGGCGTGTCCGTTAACCGTGACGACGGAGGCAGTGTACCAAATTTCATTGAATTATCTTGCTCAGTTTTCCCAGAAAATGTATTTCCACATACAGACACACAGCCTGCCAGCCAGCCAGACAGACGGAGATGGCTATACCGACTCAGGAGGTGACGCTGATCAAGAATGTATATACTTCTGAAATTGGTACAATAAAAGTCGAAAAATATCGAAAAACTTCTAAAATATCAGTAAATGTGGAAAAGTATTCAATAACATGGAAATATATCGAAGGAATCGTTTAAAGTCCAAGTGTATTGAAATTCATCTAAAATATGTATGGGTTGAATTCCAAAAGCATCGAAAAATATTGAAAAACATCTAAAATATCGGTGAAAGTCCAAAAGTATCGAAAAAGGGTGAAATACATCTAAAATATCGGTAGAAGTCCAAAAGTGTGGAAAAAGATTGAAATACATCTAAAATATCGGTAGAAGTCTAAGAGTATCGAAAATCATTCGAAATATCGGTAAAAGTAAAAAAGTAAGTTTTTTATTGAAATAAATCGAAGGAATCGGTAAAGGTATCGAAAAATATTCTTTTGCAACTAGGCTGTGATATTTTGAGTAAAATCTACATTTTAAAAGTATGCAACAAAAAATAATCAAATATATTTCATACAAGGCAAATGTAATGTCATTATGTGAACTAGTTGCCATTCTGTCAGGTATGAAACAAATTGGGCACTGTTTTTTTGGAAAGTTTATTTGAAGTTGCTAAATTGATGACATTAAGATGGAAAAATGTTATTGCAAGTTCAAATTATAATGAAATAACATTACTTTCGCTCAACCTTTTATACAAATTTTTTAATATTTTTTATTGCATATTTTTAAGCGAATTCCAAAAAAACTGTAAAACCGCAGTTTCGTTGAAACTTTTATTACAACATTACGGTCACTTTCACTGCAATATTTTGCATAAGCTCGAATGATGCAATAAATATCGAAAAATAAATTTTACTCTTTCATACAATCATTATGAAAAATATTAAAAAAAGCAAAATCCTTCCATGCAAATCAATTGGTTTAGCAAAATATGAAATTTTTTCTCTCATTTTACGTTTTTCCTGATGATTATTTTGTTTTTGTTGTTGGTTGTGCTTCATTTACATTTCCGCCTTTCTTTCACATTTCCAACAGCATGAATGCTCTTGGTTGGTGGTGGCTTGTTGGTGATGCCATCATTAATGCAGATGTCGAGTTAGTCAAGTTTAACAAGCGAGCGTCACTTTTGACGCTATCAATTTGAGAAACTCCTAATTGCTGTTGAATTCTTAATCATCTTTGGTGGTGGTCTCGTTAAGGTTGTCTCGGAACATTTTAATGGATTCCAACCAGTTCATATAACTCTGTAGTCGTTTGGTATTAATGACAGATTTCAAAAAAGTTTTCATAATTCATATTTGTGTTGAATGGGGGATTTCGATGATGTTGACTTTAAATTCATATGCATTATGGGAACGGAAATGGTAATGGCTATAACATGTTAATGGTTTTTAATTATTTTTGTATTTTAGAGTGTTATTAAGGGTGCACATTTTGTAAGTTGATAGAAAGGTGACAAAAGTAATATCATAATGAGATCTGACATTTATATTATAGACAAATAGATACCTAGCTACCAACAAGCCAATCGATTATGAATGTGCATCAACTCTAAATTTCTGATTAACATAAATTTATGAATCAACTTATCTTATTGGGTCATATCATGAATAAATATTCTCGAGAAAATTTTCTCAGACTGCAACGGAGACTGCTAGGCAGTCTGAGAAAAATTTCCCTTGAGAGGATATATTAAGTTACTGTTAAAAATGACTCTAAAATATTTTTCCGTGAATAATAAGGCTAAAAATATTAATATTTACAAATTTCCCTCAACTGGAAATTTATGGATTTATGCAAAGCAATGATATTAATCAAAAATTTTTATCAGAAATACATAAGATTTATATCGAAAAAAAAAAAAAAAAAAAAAATTTCAATTTAAGGACATTTTTACATCTAGCTATAAATACCTTTTTTCTATTGGGTGTACAACTTAAAAACCGGAATTTGACGGTGGATGTCCGTACTAACAAATATCGTGAAAGCTCGAACTTTATATACTGTCAGCGTCAAAAGAAGTTGTTCCTCTATGTTTGCAGTTAAATTATACTCTTTTGCAATTCCCTTTTGTTTTACATTTTTTGTTTTTTTAATAATAGACTAAGAGCCAGCGCTTGGCTGATCCTCCTCATAGTATCAAAGCTGAATTTTTTTGTGAGTGTTCTTCCAATAGTAGGTATGAACTTTTGTTCTAGTGAAATCCTGAGAAGTGGTGCCTACGTGAGATATCGGGTGCAAAAGGTCGAAAAAAAAACAGTTTTTTGCAAATATCTCGCTAACGGTTATATCTACAAAAAACTTAAGTGCCATAATTTTGTAGCTCAGCAAATGTTATATCGAAAATTGGTGCAAAATTGTTTTCGTACGACCTAAAGTTTAGGAGATATGGTCCAGAGAAATTGGACCTTCCGATCCAACATATAAAGTCCTTAACTTTTTTTCCCTTAGTCGGTCTATTTTATAGTTTCTAAGTATGCAACAATATTCCAGACCAATTTCACTGTCGTACACAAAGTTATTCAGGCACAAAGGTCGAGAAAATTAGTATCTCGCTTACGCTTATTTCTGCAAAAAAATGGTGCTCTACAATTTTGTAGCTCAGAAAATTTCATGTCAAAAAGTGGTGCAAATTGTTTTCATACGACCCACAGTTAAAGAGATATACTATTTTAAGGTATATTCCGCATACAAGTGTTCATAGTAATATTAATGTTGATTTTCAAAGTACTGTAACTACGCCTACGTCATAGTATCATGGCTGAATTTTTTTGTGGATATTCTTCTAATAGGAAAAACTAACTTTTGTTTTAGTCAAACCGTGAGAGGTGGTGCATTCGCGGGATATCAAGCATAGTTATAGTGATTTGAAAATCAACATTAAAAAAAACTGATTTTCTCTACCTTTCGCACCCGATATTTCACGAAGGCAACACCTTTCACGGTTTGACTAAAACAAAAGTTAGTACCCATTATTGGAAGAATACTCAAAAAAAAAAAAAAAAAAATGCAGCCATGATACCATGACGTAGGCATGGTTATGGTAATTTCAAAACCAACTTTCAAAAAAATTGATTTTCTGAACCTTTTGCACCCGATATCCCGCGAAGGCACCACCTCTCACGATTTAACTAAAACAAAAGTTAGAATTCCCTATTAGAAGAATACCCATGATTCTATAACGTAGGAGTAGATAGAGTACTTTGAAAATCAACATTCATATTACTATGAACACTTGTATGCGGAAAATACCTTAAAATAAGATATCACCTAAACTGTGGGTCGTAAGTAAACAATTTGCACCACTTTTTGATATAAAATTTTCTGAGCTACAAAATTGTAGTGCACCACTTTTTTGTAGAAATAAGCGTTAGCGAGATACTAATTTTCTCGACCTTTGTGCCTGAATAACTTTGTGTACGACAATGAAATTGGTCTCGAATTTTTGGTGCATAATTTGAAACTAAAAAATAGACCAACTAAAAGAAAAAAAATTATGGATTTTATATTTTGGTTTGGAAAGTCCATTTTCACTGGACAATATCTCCTAAACTATAGGTCGTACGAAAACAATTTGCACCAGTTTTCGATATGAAATTTGCTAAGCTACAAAATTGTTGAACTTATTTTTTTTGGATATATAACCGTTAGCGAGGTATTTGCAAAAAACTGTTTTTCTCGACCTTTTGCACCCGATAACTCACGTAGGCACCACCTCTCAGGATTTCACTAGAACAAAAGGTCATACCTACTATTGAAAGAACACTCACAAAAAAAAGCAGCTTTGATACTATGAGGAGGGTCAGCCAAGCGCTGGCTCTCCGTCTATAATATATTTTCTCCTCTCTTAATGTACATAATAAAAACAACAACAATATTACAATAACAAAAATTCATAGAACAAAAACAAAAACATCTTCATATTAATAGCGTCAAAAGAAATTGTACAACACGTGCAGCAAATATTTTAAAGAATTTTAACGGTAAAAAATTCCCGTTATTTTTAGTGATTTGACTTTTTATCATGTTGTAGGCAATATTAACTAATTATAATAATTATTAATTGACTTGACGTCGTGAGGATCAGTTCAAATCTGAAGATTTTTGAGTAACGCAATTTATTTTCAAAATGGGTAAACAAACCTCCCTGGATGTTCGCGAACTTGTGCTAAAATATTATAAAAAAGGAAAAACATTGCGTGAAATTGGTTTGATGATTGATAGAAGCCATAATACTGTAAAACATATAATTGATAATTACAAAAAGTTCGAAAATTTACAAAATCGTCCCAAATCTGGAAGACCCCGTAAACTAAATGCGACTCAAATACGATCCATTGTGCGACGAGTGAAGCAAAATCCAACTGAAAGTGCTGTTAAAATATCCGAGAACATTTCAGAACGCTCAGGTGTTAACGTTAGCTCCAGTACTATACATAGAGCACTACATGCAAATGGACTACGTGGACGAGTTCCAAGAAGCAAACCTTTCATATCAAAAATCAATCAACAGCGACGTCTGAATTTTGCTAAAAAGTATCAAAATAAACCAAATTCATTCTGGAATAATGTGGTCTTTACTGACGAGAGCAAATTTGAAATTTTTGGTAAGAAAACACCAACTAAAATTTGGAGATGCAAAAATTCAGCATTTGCCCAACAAAATGTAATATCTACCGTCAAGCATGGTGGTGGTTCGGTCATGGTATGGGGGTGTATGGCAGCCAGTGGTGTAGGTAACTTGGTTTTCATAGAGAGCACTATGAATAAATCAGATTACCTCACCATTTTGAAAGATAATTTGCAACCTAGTGTCGACAAATTGGGCTTGGATCAAACTTGGGTCTTTCAACAAGACAATGATCCTAAGCACACTGCTAAAATAGTAAAGGAATGGCTGCTATATCATACCCCAAAACAGCTGGATCATCCCGCCCAGTCACCCGACCTTAACGTTATCGAGCATTTGTGGGAGCATCTGGACCGTCAGATTAGAAAAAGAACGATTACCAGCAAAGACTCTCTAAAATCAGTGATAATGGAGGAATGGCAAAAAATCTCTTCCGATGTAACTCGAAACCTAGTGGAATCGATGCCCAGAAGATTGCAAGCTGTAATCAACGCAAATGGAAAGCAAACAAAATACTAACCTCTTTAAAATTCTTTGAAATAATTTTTTTATACTTACTGTACAATTTCTTTTGACGCTGTGAATTTGAAGTATTTTAAGTTGTTGTTCTATAATTTTTTTTATTGTTAAATTTTTTTTTTTTTTTTTTTTATAAAATGAAAGAATATACAATATATTTTTCAAAAAACATAATATGTTGAATAAAATGATAAAGCAAACTAGTAAAATAAAGACAAAAACATAACATATTAACGTGTACAATTTCTTTTGACGCTGACAGTATATGTCATTTTGAAGGTACATTTGACAGCTGTCAAAATCAGTCAACAAAACAATTTTATCTTGTGTGCATCATTATTATTTTTCACGATGAATAACTTCGAAAATTGGAGAAAAAGGCAGCATTTGCGGGAGGTTCTGTTGGGTCATTTTTTTGCAAAGAAAACTGCTGCGGAAAGTCATAGTTTGCTTGTAGAAGTTTATGGGGACTATGCTCCAGCTGAATCAAGCTGTCGTGAGTGGTTTCGACGGTTTAAAAGTGGTGATTTTGATGTCGAAGACAAAGAAAGTCCTGGTCAGGACCAGCTAGGTGTGATCCATTATGACCTGTTGCCAGGTGGCCAAACCATTAATGCTCTACTCTATCGCCAACAATTAATCCGATTGAAGCAGAAAATCCAGGCAGAGCGGCCAACGTATGCGACCAGACACGAGTCAATCATTTTCCACCACGATAACGCTCGGCCACATATTGCTGCCCCAGTCAAAAATTACCTGGAAAACAACGGATGGGAAATCTATACAAATTTTGCCTCACCCGCACAGACCTTGCACCATCAGACTACCATTTGTTCCGATCAATGCAGAATGCCCTATCAGGAATACGGTTCACTTAAGTTCAAGATATCGAAAATTGGCTCGATTCATTTTTGGCCGCCAAGCCGGCGCAATTTTTTTGGGATGGAATTCATAAATTGCCTGAAAGATGGGGAAATGTTGTAGCTTCCAATGGACAATACTTTAAATAAAATATATTGTAACATTTTTTTCACAATAAAGCATCAAATTTCGCTAAAAAATTCCGGTTTTTAAGTTGTACACCCAATAAAAAGCCAAATTATTAATATTAATATGAGAAACTTTCCGCAAATTTGCCGAAAATCTTTACTAATCAGTTTTTAGTCAAAAGTAATATTTTCGTAATTATTTAGGACAAAATTATTAAAATATATCAATTTCCCCTATTGGAAATTTTTAAATTGGATGCCAACACGAACATCCCTGAGGAAAAAAAAAAAAATAGACTTTTGTTTTGAATGCATATTATAACCTCTATTTGCCATTGTTTCCATCAATTTCAACTTAATAACCGATTCAGTGCTAAGAGGGCTAAAAATTATTTCACATATTTATTCGAAATTTTGACAGTCTACGGTAACAAGTAGTTACAGATCGAGCGGGTGAGGAGTGTTAGCGTTAATTGATGAATTATATTGAAGTTTGGGATTTGAAAATAACGCGTTTGCACGCGTTAACTGTTTTGATTAACTAATGCCTACATATCTAGTGTTTGCATATTCCTTTTGTCTTCCACTTAATCATATTGATTACTCTTATGATAAATCAGCATAAAAAAAAACTTTTGCCAATTCAGTTTCTCCTTCAGATTTAAATCCCACCAAAAATATTTAACTCTATCAATTCATAAATGCAGAAATCATTGATTTTTGTATTAAACTTATTGCCCAAGCATACTTTACTACGCCCCACCGCACCACTCACAAACAACGTTCCACGTCTGGCTGCTTTCATATTTTTTTTTTGGTATTAACTTCAGCTACTCGATATGCTGCCGATAACCTTAGGCCAAAAGTGAAATTATCGTGTTGCAACTCACTCAACCAGCGATAGCAGCGATGTCAGGACCTCTGTCTTCACGGATTTACAAATGCAATCGCAAAGTCATCTCTAGAGCGCGCATAAAATTTCACAAAGTGAAAAAAACCAAAAATAAAGTAGTAAAAAATTTCAGCAGTGTTGCAACTGTAATGCAATTGAAGTGCCACGCCCCTTCATGCCCGAAGCTCTCCTTTACACATGGAATTCAATACAATTCCCACTGTGCATACTTTGGAAGTGTATATGTGTACGTGCCGCAGCGGGACTCTCGAAGCTTTTCAAATATTCAAAATGGCTTCGACGGCAAATGGTTTGCCAAAATATTTTTGTGTGTCGAAGGACGAACAAACATTTTGACTACGGGAATAGTGTGAGAGTGAAAGAGAGAGGGAAAAGGCAGCGTAAACCAAAGAGGCATAAACAGAAAATTTACAGTACCGCATGTAAAATGCATGCATTTGTGTATTCGTATCCGCTTCCGTTGCATCAGTACTTTTTTTTGTTTTTTTTTCTGTTTTTGATTTTGTTGTTGTCGTGGGGAAGGTTGGTTGTGTTAAAAACGTAAAATCTGTTAGCGGGTGTCACCGTTCCAATTGCTAAGTTTTTTTTCCTTTTTCTGCGCTTTAAATATTATGTATTTTTTATGCTCGTAAATATAAAAATAAATGTTACTTTTGCGTTCGTATTACACTCACACACATCTAACGTTTTTTCTTTTTCTTCCAATCGATAACACTGTGCAACAGTGCTGTCGCTGACACTTCAATTGAAGTGTTTTGCTCCTTTTTTATCAAAAACACTTCGCCACTTCCCCTTTCATAAAATCACTTCACTTTTTTTTTTGAATACAAAATTTGCCTTAAAATTTGTCTATTGTTTTTAAGAGAGCTCAGAAACATACTTTTTTGTATGCCCGAAGCCTGCCCTGACTGAAAAGTAATATGTTTTTCAAAGCGAACAAAGCAAAATTTCGATATATTGTACTTCACAGGAAACTTTTTGTAGAGAATTTAATTTGCCATCGAAATAGTTTATAGACCAAAAAAAGAAAGCAAAAATTTCGAATTCTTGTGTTTTTTACTCTTTTGTCTATAACTGTTTTAGGGTCACAGATAGGTAAAGATATAGCAGAATATCATAAAAGTAGATAAAATTTCCTTTATAACGCTTCATTATAAAATTTTTAGGTGAAAAATTAACCGAAATATGGCTACTCGAACATTTAATTTATTTTTAAGTGGTCGGAAAAATGTTTTTAACTCAAAAAAAAGCGTCTTACGAGAAAAGTGTATAATACTTAAAATACTTAGAATCATTCAAAGAATACGTTTAATTTTTGGGTACATTTTATAATTTTTAAAAAATTGGTCACAAAAAAAAATTAAAAAAGTTCCAAAAAATTCTGAAAAAAATTCACACGTATTTCTTGGATTATTCTAAGCATTTTTTGCTTCATACACTTTTTTCGTAAGATGCATTGTTTTGAGTAAAACCGTTTTTTCGACCGCATAAACAAAATTTCCATGTTCGAGTGGCCGGCCATATTTCGGTAAATTTTTGACTTCAGAAATTTTTTATTTATTTTTTTAAAATATATTTTCAAATTTTGTTATGTGTAGCATAAAAATGAATGAATTGAATCAACAAAATTGTGATTTTTGTGTTCACTTCGCTAATACTTCACTTTTTCAGAATTTTACTTCGCAACACTTCACTTTTTACAAAATTTCACTTCGTTCAAACTTTTCAAAACGACAGCACTGCTGTGCAACAAAGATTTGTTGGAAAATTAAAAAAAAAAGAAAAAAAAAAAAAATTTAAATTTTTCGGAAATTTAAAGGTCTTAAAGCTTTTTGCTTTAGAGTGAACTTTGCACAAGCTCTAAAAATGTCTTTTTACAGAGACCGAAGTCGCTATTGTTCCCGCTTTTTTTTTTTTCAAGAATACCCAATTAAAATTCGGCACTTGTCTATATATTTATTCCAAATTGTAGAGTAAATTCTACTTTCAGCCAAAAAATTTGTAACCATTTTTAATTTATAAGTAAAAATGTATTTTTTTTTCACCAACACGCTCACGGAGAAAAATCAGTGTCATATTTTTTACTTCACTCGAGTAGTCAAAAATTAAAGTAATTAACACTAAAAGCCTTATCCTGTATGACGAATGAATAAAGTGACTGATTTTCAATCATTAATATCAACTTATTAAAACTTTTTATTAAGAACTTACTATAACCTAAGCGTTTATTTTAGTTCAAAGAATAAAGTTTTTAAGCATAAACTTCAAATCATCTTTTAACTTGGAGGATATAAGCTGTTAAAAATCAGTAAAACGATTTGTTCGTCATACATGATAAGGCTATTAATTTCAAATAAAAGCTACCTTACTTTATATAACCATTTTAACTTTAAAATTCTAGTAAACATATTTATGTTTAGACATACATTTGCTTAAAATACCAATTTTATACCTCTTCATCATATGGGCCAGTAGTGCAGAGTATATGTTTCTATCTATTACACGGATTGACAACGGTTCGAATCCTGGTACGGTCAGTTCATTTTTTTTGTTTTAACTTCACAGTTCATTATTTTCATTTTCATTTTCATTATTTTTTTTTTCTTGCTTGGACTTTACACTTTACGTGTATTCTCTCAGAAAATGTTGCTTTACATTTGCTTGACAGTGTGAATAAAATCTGCTAACAAATGTATCGTTACCTACATGTCCTTGCCGTGTACACTTTAAAAGTAGTGGTGGCGTAGCTTTTACGCGATTTTCTCTGTGGTTTCATTTTTTGCATTCTTTATGCGCTGTTACCACAACAAAGTTGTTTTAGCCGGAAAGTGTTGATAGCAGCTTCTCGCCCCGGTGTACGGCGTAAGAGTGTGTGGGTTAGAGCTGAACGCAAAATGCTGAAGCTTTCGAAATAAAAGTGTGGCACTTTGGCGCTGGCACTGTGTTTCCGCTTGTTATGGGTGACAAAATTTGCCGCGCACTGTCAAATGTGCATTCATGGTGCATTGCTAATGTGAGTTAAAATCCAAAGGATATGAAGTTTTTATATTGGAAAAATATACGGGCATTTGTAATGTCACTAACACTTGATTCGCAGCGGCATTTCGGGCAAATATATACATATATGCATTTTTTTTACATAAACGTATTAAGTTGTAAAAATCAAGATATTTCTTAAGGGTAATTTTAGAAATTCCACATTTTAATGAAACGTAAAAAAAGTGTAAATTGCAAAATTGAAATATGAAATTTAAAGTGTTGGACATTTTTTGTTAAATGGAAAAATATCTGCATGAATGTATATCAATTGATTTTTATAATCAACTGTGTGAGTTCAGAACTTCCTACTTAAAAATCTGAATTGGTTTTTTTCTATCACGTCATGTTTCTGAGTTATCCTTGCCTCAAAGTGTAGAAAACGCTGTTTTCAGACATATGGGGCATTTCCAAAAAATTTGAGTGAAAAGACCATTTCGATTTGACTTTCAAAAGACCACCCGTCTATTAACTTAAGCAAACAAATTCTCTTTACCATGACTGTGCATTTTTTTAAGGGGCGTGGCAAAGCCGACTTAAAAACATAAAGGTCATGTTATCGTTCCTTAGTGCTAACTCTATCTCTATACCGAATTTCATGAAAGTCGTCGCAGTGGTTTAGCCGTCAGAGCAATTTTTTTCCATTTAGGGGCGTGGCACCGCCGACTTTAAAAAAATTTAATCCTGTGCACTGCCTTTCCAAAAGAAAATCAAGCGAATACGATTATATTTAGGCAAAAAAATAGAGAGCATACCGATTTCGTTTGTCTATTTATATATAGATGAAGCTTTGTTTGAGAGCGCGAGAATCATCGAGAAAATTCCACCACACGCCACCTGCTAGCTATGTAAAGGTGCCTTCTGTGTTGCATGTTTCATGTTCATTACACTATCGCACTGTGAATATTAAGTGTTTTAAGTGTGCACTAAAAGTACTTCGGATACTTCTGCGAAGTTTACGCATTCTAATCAGCTTGAGTGACTGATGTAAAGTAAATAGACAGTCTAAAATCAAACGTAGACATGCTTAATAGACGTTGCATCACAATGTAGTGTTCCTAAATTTTATATCAATATTCAAAATTTTCCCCATTTCTTTTGAAAAATCATAAATATCACTGATTTTGCTACAAATGGGTTTGTTTGTTTGTTTTCCTTTCTATTCCAAACATAAGAAACCTTAAACTATTTTCTATCATAAATAGATTTTTTTTTTACTACTTTCGCTACATGAAATCGAAAAATGATACAACTTTCTCTAAGAAACAAAATGTATTTACGAAATGACGAAAATAACATCATCAAAAGTCTGCAGGCAACATCAATAACAACAATAAAAACCACAAAAACTAGACACTTTACGTCATCATCGTTATGATAACTTCAAGGTTTTGGGGGATTTTCGGAATGTTTAGAGATGATAATCTCACACTATCAAGTCGACTGATTCAAAAAAGAAAACAAAACGACCAAATGACTCTGACTAAAGGATTGAGAGTGAAATGTAAGAAAGTTTAAATGGTTTTACGGTTCCCTCAATTGCAGATGAATCCAAATGTTGTTTTGATCTGCTGGTAGCAGCATGGTAAACCATTATTTAGTAGTTTTTGTGGTTTATCATTTGTTGTTGTTGAGCAGTTGCTACTATTTCTTGTTGTCTTCTTAGTATTTTGAGTGCTGCTGAGGTTTTATGATGATGGCATGGCACAAAATATCAAGAAATACGAGTATATTTTTAATTTGAATTGTATTTTAGTTTTACTTAAAGGAAGAAAGTAAGAACAAACTCACATTTGTCTGCTCTCAAGTGAAACGTTGATAAACAGCTTAGGGTGGACTTAAGTAATATGTCAAATATGCGAGGGGTGGAATGAAAATACCAAATAATTTTGTATAACTCAGAAACTGACGATTCTTGGTAGTAAACTTAATTCAAGTAAGCTGAGTTTAGTGAACATAATCATTTTCCGGTTTTCGTGACATGCTATCTGACCCATTTCACAAAGAAAGTTCTAAGTAAATATAAGATATTGTCTTTAAAATATTTAAAAAGTTTTAGCCATTTCAAAGTATTTCATGTGCAGGAAGTTAGCCCCGCTTTTATAGAATTTCCCAAAAAAAAAAAGTTGTGCCGGGGTGGGCTCTACTTGTTCTGCGTTGTGCCGTATTAAAAAAAAAATCGGTCCAACGATTATTTTTTTATGGGGAAGTCCTTTTTTGTGTGGAGTTGGCCCCGTTTTTGTTCAATTTCCCGAAAAAAAAGTTGTGCTGGAGTGTGCTCCACTTGTGTTGCACTGTGCCATATTGGAAATCAAAATCGGTCCAAGGCTATAGATTTTATGGGGAGGTCCTTTTTTTTATGAAAGCCTGAAGTTGGCCTTGCTTTTGTGGAATTTCCAAACAAAAAAAGTTGTGCAGGAGTGTGCTCTAGTTGTGCTGAGCTGTGCCATATTGAAAAAAAAAAAAAAAAATTCTTTCCAAGGATTCACTTTTTATGGGGAGGTCCATTTTTTGTGCGAAGTTAGCCCCGCTTTAGTGGAATTTCCCGAAAAAAGAGTTTTGCCGGGGCTTACTCGACTTGTGCTGCGTTGTGCCGTATTGGAAATCAAAATCGGGGCTAACTCCACATATTCATAGAAAAAGGACCCCCCATAGAATCGTTATCCTTGGGCCAATTTTGATTTCCGATACGACACAACGCAGCACAAGTCGAGCACACTTTGGCACAACTCTTTTTTTCGGGAAATTCCGCAAAAGTAGGGTCAACTTCACGTTTTCATAGAAAAAGGACCTCCCCATGGAATCTGTACCATTGGACCGATTTTGATTTCCAATACGGCACAGCGCAGCACAAGTGGAGAACACCCCAGCACAACTTTTTTTTCGGGAAATTCCACAAAAGCGGGGCCAATTTCGCACAAAAAAAGGACCTCCCCATTAAAAAATTATCCTTGAACTTATTTTCTGACTTGTTTTAAAAAAAAAATTTTCTTGCTTCATCCTATCGTTTAAGAGAAAACTTGTCAATTGGGAACTTAAGCCAATTGTGATTTTTTTTATAAGATTTAAGGGATTTTGTAGAGTTCTGGGCCTTTAAAGTTGAAATTTGAAATTGTTTTTTCTATTTTCTGAATTTGGTGGCCATTTAAGTATGAAAAAAGTCTCGTTAATGTACCTTTTTATAGCTTTTTTTTTTTAAATCTAGGCCTCCTCTTTCACCTCCCAGAAGCTTCGATACCTAAACGCTTACACTCTGATTAAACTAATAATTGATATTTGTTGTTTAAATAATAAATAATTTGTGCAGTTCTCCAATAAAATGAAGCAAATAACAAATCAAATCATAAACCACCAAATGCTAACGAAAACAGCTATATGTCGCTTTCAGCAAAACACTAAAATCAATAAAATATCGAGAAAATAAATCCAGCAAAGTCAGCAAAGAAATTAGCTTAACGTCACGTGCTTCGTAGCTAAACTACTAAGCTATAAAAATAATAATAATAAAGATAAAGATATAAAACGTTAAAGGAGACTGAGATACGCACTCAACTGTGCGAATGCGGCGGCGGCGACAACAGACAGACGGGCAAAACGGAAACAAATGTGACAAGAAATCCTGCTGCTAAATCCACGCAGAGTCATTCATTGTCGTGCACATAAACATCCTGCGGCGCATTTAGCAAAAGAATTAAATGCGACCAAACAAAAAGGCGTGACAGTGGCAGCAGTAGCAACAACAATGATAATAATAACAACAACAACTATAGCAAAGTCATTGACCAAAATGAATTGTTTGTGACACAAAATTCTTTCATGAGTTTCTTTCGAATTGCGAGTGCTTGCCGCCTGCCTGGAGCTATGGTTAAAAATTCTCAAGGAAAAAAATTCCAAGACGACAACAGCAGAAAAGCTGAATTTGATAAATATCCTTTTGAGGGAGTTTTTAAAGGCAGTCGTCAGTAAGAATATGAAAGGAGAGTAAATAATAAAGAAGAAGAAAAAACAAAAGCAAAGAAATAAACAAGCAGAGATTGAGTAACAAAAACATAAAACATAAGGGTGAATATACGTAATATGCATGAAAGATATTACACTAGGGAACATTGTTTTAAATAGAAGTTGATAAATCATATGAAAAGGGTTTTTTTTGTGAATCGAGAGATTATTTGTTTTCAAATATAGCATTTGTCGTTCATATTGATATCATATAAATATTGGATAAAAATATTCTCTAAAGTGGCACCATTGCGAAGTTATAAGAAAAAAAAAAAAAAAAACAAAACAAGAAAAGTCGAAAATCAGTGCAAATTCAAATCTTAAAATTGAATTATCTCAAAACTAGAAAATAAGAGTTATCTAGTTGTAGTATTGAGGTGAAAAAAAAAAAAAAAAGTTCCTGTTCACGGTGCTCTTGAACAGTCGATAGGTTTTTTAAATATGTGGAGAAAATCTGTGAATGGGGTTTCATTTGTATTAGTTTAGTGGTCTGAAAAATGCAAACCCCGAAATCGTAGCTGATCATCCCCGCGAAATATCGAAAAAATACATATCCCATATAAAATAAAAAAAATTCAGAAAAAAAAACGCAACAAACAAATATATAAATAGTTATTTTTAATGTATTTTGCAATGCTGAATCCGAATCCGGCCTTAGAATTGCTGTATCTTATACGGTTTTTGAGATATCTTAGCCTAAACAAGGAAAAAAAACCGATGCTATGTTTTATTGCTGTGTTTTGGAGCTATATAACAGGACGTATATCCGTAAATTCTGATGCAGAAATGGAAAGCTCTAATCAATCCTCTACACCTAATTCAAATAATGTCGATATCTTTATTTTTCTCGGAGATATCCTAACCTAAAAAGTTAAAAAAGGGCAAAAAACGTGTTTTGTCATTATTTCAGTCTACGATATTTCGAAGAAAAATTAAGCTATTGACGTAATTTAAATGCGGTTTTAAAGCAAAAGATTGGATCTTTTAGACAATGTATTGAATTTTGCGTATGAATGTTCTATATTATAGTTATATAGCTTCAAAATATAGCAAAAACGTTTTTTTTTCCTTGTTTATGCTAAGATATCTCAAAAACCGTATGAGATATAGCAATTTTAAGGCCAGATTCGGTCTTAGCATTGCAAAATACATTAAATGTAACTATTTTTATATTTGTTTGTTGCGTTTTTTTTTCTGAATTTTTTTTTTTATATGGGATATGTATTTTTGCGATATTTCGCGAGGATGATCAGCTACGATTTCGGGGTTTGCATTTTTCAGACCACTAAGCTAATACAAATGAAACCCCATTCACAGATTTTCTCCACATACTCCAAAAACCTATCGACTGTTCAAGAGCACCGTGTGTTAGAACTATATTTAGAAAACTTTCAAATGGCGAACCGGTTTTGCTCAATATCTCTTAAACGGTTACTTTTTTCTTATCTTATTAGGATATTTTTTGTAGAACATCGAATTCTGCAGAAAAACTTTTTACCGTACGACTCATCGCTTCCGAGATTTTCTTTAAAAACCAGTTTCTCGGAAGGTTAAAAGTCAATTTTAAAAACTGTAATGAAATATGTTGTACAAAGACAATACTACTTTCAATTACATCCCTTAAATTTTTTGTGCGACTGATAGTTCGGAAGATATCGCTATTCAAAGAGTTCAACATATTAATATGCGCTTAAACATATGGACGTGGCATTCTTTCGATACAAGGTTTTATAAGTCTTTATGTTGTGATATCTCTTAAACGATGCCGAGTACGAAAAAAACTCAAGGAACTTTTTTGTAGCAAATTTTCGAAGCCACATAATTGTTTAATAAAATTTTCTGCTGAAATAACTGATGTGAGATGTTTGTAACAACGGATTTTAGTAACGAATTCTAGTGACCTATGAACCGTACTCCTATATCCACTGGGATTGTTAAAAAACAACGTCAATAGATGAGCCAAAAGATAAGTAAACACTCTAAATAAAAATGTTCTCATAAAACTCTGGATACTCTTACAGTCAATTCCGAATCCATTCTACGAAAGAGCAAAAATTATCGCACGGCTTTAATTCTTGAACCGATCGAAATTTGCAAGCGATTGGATTGAGATCATTTCCCTTGGTCTTGGTAATTTTTCGAGACCAAGACCAAAACGCTGATATACTTAATATCAAGACCAAGATCAATACCGCTATGACCTTGGTCTTCGTCACGATGATCGCCCCTCTCAGGCATAAAATCTTCTCTGGATTCGAAATTTGGCATCTTAAAAACCAAACTGCTTTGTAAAAATAAGGTTTGGAAATTTTGAATACTGAACAATCTTTAGAAATTTTTTCAAAACCAAGACTTAATGCCCAAGATCAAGACCAAAACTAAAACTCAATATTTAAACCATAGCAGTCTTGGTCTTGGTTTGCTCATCACTACACGAAACCTAAATCCCTGCAAGCAATTTTTTTTTTTCAATTAAAATTTTGTACTCCCATGTAAAAAAATTTGAATAAATATGACAAAGAAATGAAAACGTAGGAAGTAACTTCATGAAAAAGGATACGCTTCGGCGGGCGTTGATGCTGACTTCCTTAGAATGCTGCATATTCACATTTAAATAAAATATCTTCATTCTTTTTATTTGCCTGTTGGCCACAATAATTGCGTGTTGAAATTATGATTTAGCACCCCGTTTTGTAAAGTTTCAAACCTTTTACCCATATCAAGTCAATTTCTTCTTTTATCAGTTGCTTTAATGGCGACCGCAGGATATGTGAAATTCAAATAATTCGCGTACACTCACATTAAAACTGCGCTGCTGCTCTCACTTTGTAAATTGAAATTTGCGCTGCTGCTAACATTTTGTCCTTTGTCTGATAAGAATCTGAATGGCATTGTGCACGATTATCCTTACAACAACAATAACAAAAACAATAAAAAGAAAGGGTTGTTATATGTGCAATGCAACGGTGTGCGCGTGGTTCTATAAGTGTGATTTAAATTGAATATTTTGTGGTTTGTGTTTATTTGTCCTTGCAAGATAACTACGTGTGTATGTGTGGGTGCTTTTGATGTGTTCGATTACTTATATTGGTGCGCTTATCAAAGACACATAATCTTAATCACGTATTTGCTTAAATACATACATGCACCCCATAGGAAATGTAGGTGAGTACGTGGATTTTAATGTCTCAATTGAATTTTGTATTTTTTTAATTAAAAAGTTACCTATGGAATTACTACTATATGGGCACACTCTTTTTGACAGAAAAACAATGAATTTAACAAAAATTATCATTTGACAGGTTTTCTAAGCAAAAAAAAAGAACAGGATTTTTGACAGGAAACCTGTCCAATAAAACAAGTTAACTCAAATTTCTCAATGAGAATGTTAATGTAACGTATATTCAAATAATAAAAGTAAATATGCCAAATCGATTTAGGGTAGATGATGACCAAAAAACAGGTTTTTCAAATGAATTCACAGGTGGCAGGCTTTTGCGGGAGCATTCTGCTAAAAGTAGGATAGTTAAATCCTTGAGTTTATTATAATCGTTTCTTGACATTAATTTCTTTTTGACATAATTTTTACTAAATTATGCTTTATAATGGAGTCCAGAATAATCATTTAGCTTTCATTTAAATAATTTTCAGCTGGGTAATAGATGCTTGTCAGTTTGTATACATATAATTTATATTTATGTGTAAAGCAATTCAAGCGTTGATTGCATCTATTGAATTTAGTTCAAAATGTATTATGTGCTTTCCTAATTGATTTGTATGCAGATCTACTACATAAACAATTCCACAGTTAGTACCGCAAAATAACTCAACAGGAAATTTGCTATTGAAGAATATTCGTAAGATAATCTTAAAAGAGTACCTTGTTTTGATTATATTTGCAAAATAAGATTAAAGTCCGGAGTCCCACCCAGCGGCAATCAAAATGAAGAGGCATCGCACGTGCATAAACTTGATTAATTTGATCTCTGAGCATAGCCATTTCTTAAAAGTAATTGAATTTACTCCTCCTTCTAGTGTGATCTTGTCATTTAACTTCCAATAAATTGAGAATGATTAATTTCAAATATTTGACTTCAAGAAAATTTCATTTCAAAATTATTTTCATAAATTTTAGACCTTACACTGAGGATTTGTATGTATGTATGTCAGTTTGAAAATGTGTTGCGTATACACGGAGAAAAAAATAGTTCGTACTACTTTATTTCTAGAAAATTTTACTAGAATTTTCAAGTCAGATTAGTGACAACTCCGCAATAAAGTAAATTTTTTCTGTTTGAATAAATTCAGAATTTTCAAAAAAAAAAAAACGAACCACACTAAGATTCGAATCGGGGTCCGTCTGCGTGATAGCTAGTAAAATATTATTTTTAAGTACTTGTTAGACGTCTACGTCACTGCCCTAAATGATGAAGAGGTATAAAATAAATAAAATGTAGATTTTCTATAGTTCGTTTTTAAACATCTTACTAGCACAAAAATTGACTGCGATAAGTAACTATTAAGTAAGAGTTATTTTTTTCGGTTTCTAAAATGCATATGTCCCGAAAATTTGAATAATTTGAATCAACTTTAAATTACAAAACGGCTATAAATTTCTTGTTTCTTGACCGTATAGAAAAAATCAAAAAAACATTTGGAAGGCTCTGATACAAAGATTTGATAAAAATATCAAAAAATTCCCCATTACCGGGGAAGTGCAAATAGTTCACCGACCCCCATTAGTTTTTTCATCCAATATTTCTCCGAAACCTTTTTGCCCCCCTTTTCCACCCCTTAAGGAGGCTTCCATACAAATTTGACATTTGTGTCTAAATTTTGTACGGAAGCCCCTATAAGAGGTGAAAAAAAGGGGTGATATGTTTGCGAGAAATGATAGTAATGGAAAATGGGGGTCGGCGAACATTTTTTCCCTCTCACGGCAATGAGGAATTTTTTTGATATTTTTATCAAACCTTTGTTCTAATTAAGGGCTGAAAAAAGAGGGCAGTATGTTTGAAAGAAATGTTTAAAGGAAAAACTAATCGGGGTCGGTGAAAATTTTTTTTTTCTCCCCCGGTAACGAGGAGTTTTTAGTGCTCTTTCTTCTACGTTGTTGCTATCACTATAACAATGATACCGTTACAAGTAATTTTGTCTCCACGGTTTTCTTGACGGATTCTGATTCAGAAGATGCTCAATACTTCTCTGTAATTTTTATCAGATTTTTTAACGGAGGAGCACATCATTAAATTGCAATTATTAATAAACAGTTAGTCAAATAACAACAACAATTTAAAATTTTTAGAAATTTTTTTCTTAAATAACTGGAGCTGTTCAAAACATATAGCATTTTGAAAAAATGCTTGTTGAAAACTTTTCCTGCCTTTGAGTGACAATAACTATTGCAAAAAAATGCTTTAGCGAATCTTTCCAGGGACTAAAATTTACCATTTACAGCAACAGATTTATGTTAAAATTTTAGAAAAATCTTTCGGGCTCGGCGAATTCACATATTCTGACCCATTTAAAAATTTAATAAAAATAAAAAATGTTTCTTAAAATTCTTGTAATTTTTCAATAAGGTAACAATTTCCGCTTACATTATTTTTTTTTTTATGCTAATTTTAAGTCACTTAAATTTAAACAGTTAAGAAAACTAAATCCTATACTTTAAAATGATTTTTAATTTTTTCCGATCGACCTAAAATCAAAAGAAGTATACACGGAAAGTAGAGTTTTTTATAATTTTTGTAGAGAAAATCGATCAAAAATTACTGAACTTGTTTAATCTTCGTCCATTTTACATATTTATTAAAAACTGCCTAAAAATTTTTTAAAAATCCTCCAAAGCATTATTTCAATATTAGCATAGTAAAAATTATCAAACACGATAGTAAAAATTGTTAAACAGGGAAACAATTTTTTAAAAAATTTTTTTTTTTTTAAAAATTTTAAATTAAAAAAAAAGAGAAATAATTAAAATAAAAATAAAATTTAAAAAAAAATAAATTTTTTTTTCTTTAAGCATTGTGCGAGATTTGAACCGGGGCACACTGCGTTGGCTAGTGGGCAAAAATCAAAATTTTTTGTGACTCGAAACCTAATAATATTGGTATCAATCGACAGGTAATTGTATCAATAAAATAAAAACAAAATATTTAGGGGAAAAACTCAGTTTTGGCTACGCTGTGACACTTCAAAGTTGAGATATTTTTCAAAAAAAAATCATGTTTTATTCACTTCGTTTTGGGTTCTCTTAAACAAATAATTATCAAAAATTTGTCTTTTGATTAAACTAAGCGAAGTAAAGTTTTTTATTATAAATAATATTTGAGTAAATAAACAAAACTAAAAAATTTTGGAAAATATATAATTTGATGTATATTGTAGTGATTTTAATACACGATATTATCAAATGAAGAACTTCAGAAATTGACAAATTTCGATGAAAAAAAAAAAAACAAATCTTATAAAAATAAGTGCCGTTTTTTTTCTTAATCTACTAGTTCAAATTCTATATAATCAAGAACTGCAAATAACTTTTCCTACTTCGTCTTACAAATATTTTTTTTCTTTTTTTAAAAAATGCTTAAAACGAAAAATTTGTATGAAATATAAAATTTATGTTGAAAATTTTTTTTTTGTTTTTATGAACACAAATGGTCTCATAAGTACAAAAAACATTATTTCTACTACGTAGATTTCATTTGTTAACATTAAACATTACTTTTTCATCATCGTTATATGTGGACCTTAAGAAAATCGACCTAAATACCTGGTTTTTAGCAAAACTATAAAGTTTACAACAAATCTCAGATCATTTTTGAGCTCAACGACCCCAAATTACTTATAGTACCAAATTTCATCGATATCCAACCACTCCTTCTATTTTTGACCATTGCTTGTATGGGCTCAACGCACTGTGCGGGGGAAAATATGTCATGCGCGATAAGTACATACAGTCTTGAAAGACGCGCTCATTAGCCATCGGCACCACTGCCAGCATTATAAGGACTGAGATCGAAAAAATCTTAACAAACGTTTTACTTAATAATTTTTTTTTGGGTGTAAAATTTAAAAATTTCTTTGATATAGTTATCTTTGAAAAATATGTCAGCTATTGTTTTTAATGACAAACATGTTCATTTGTTGTGAGTTTGATCAAAATGAGTGAAGAAAAAGAAGTACGTTTTAAAATTATTAAAAATTTTCAAAAAAATCAAAATTAGTCCTCCAAAAAATTGGCCAAAGAATAGAAGGTCTGTCGTCAAACTGTTTCTAATGTTATTAAATAGTTTCAGGAGAATTTGACCATCGATAGGAAACCTGGTTCAAGAAGAAAACACGGACCACATGATATTGGGAAAGCCAAGAAAATTTAAAGCATATTGAAAAGATCTCCAAACACATCTGCTACAAAAGCTGCCCGGTTAGCCCAGTGCTCTGATTTTTTGGTGCGAAAAGTTAAAGCCAATGCAGGTTTGAAAACATACAAAGCCAAAAAAATTCCAGACAGGAATGCTACAAAGAACTATAAAAGTTATATTTTGCTGTAATTTGTAAAATTAGTAAAAAAAATTTAGTACAACCGTTTAAAAATTATTGAATTTTACATATGTTAAGATTTTTTCGATCTCACTCCTTAATGAAGTTTACTAAAACTCTATTTTTTTGAAAATTACCTTCTACAAAATTATTAAAATTTCCCATAGACAATAGAAAAATCGTGGTTATTGTTATCTGACCTGATTCACAAGAACAGCTCTAAATTGCTTGGAGTTTTTTTTTTTTTTTTTTTTGATAAATCTAAGTGATTCGTCAAAAACTGTTATTTCCATTTAGATATTTAATTATACTGTACCATTTAAACCCAACTTCACGTTACACATGAAATTATTGTTACATATTAAATTATCTCAAAAACCACACATGCAAAACAAAAGTTAATGTTTTATTTTAGAATTTCTGAACTTCTAGCAGATTGCGAAATCAAATTTGTTGTTGTTTTGATTTAAATTTGATTTTGATTTTGCATTGTTGTGCTGCAGCAACTTGAATTTCAAATGAAGGAAGAGAACTGCCAATACAATTTGCTGTTTTCCACGATATGGCTGATTGCAACCGCCAGCACATGCAAATATTTCTACATATGTACATTCGTGCATATATTTACATACATGTATTTACTCATGCATATATGAGATAAACTCCAAAGCTTTTTGGGTTAAACAAAATTCCAAGCAATCATTGTTATTTGACTTCTTCGTGAATTTCATTCAATATTGCTGGCAATCTAATTTGTATGTCGAAGACATGCAGTCAAAATGCAATTTGAGCGAAACTGTTTTTTTTTTCTTTTATCTGCATATTTACTTAACCCGTTATTTATCGCTGTTGCACTAAAGTCACAGAAAATAAAATGTCTACACCATTTTGATGGAATGTTTAATGAATGACATTATTTAATAATACATTTGAGGAAGCGAGCTAAGGATGAAATTGACGACTTGTCATTCTCGAATAGTGCCAGATTTTTGTAGAATGTTTGAGATTCAGCAGTCAGTTTAAGCTAAACAATGTGTATGTCATCATGTAAAAGTAAAAGTGCAAACTGACTATCTTTCAGTGGCAGGATAGAAAAAACAGGTTTCTTACTACATAGATTTCAGATAAATTTTGGTACGAGAAATACAAATCCGAAATCCGTTTGTCGAAATTTTTGTTCCTTAGCCGCCAAACTCGAAAAACAAAAGACCATCTGTAGACGGTCTTGCGAAAGTAAGGCAAATATTTCACATAACTGTAAAACAAATCAAGTGAAAATGTTGATGCGAACTTTCAATAAAAAATTGAACTCACAAAAAAATTGGGTTTTGATAAAGACCTTTTGTAGACGGTCTTACAGGTTTAAGAATAAGGAAAATTTATTCAATTTCCCACAAAATATGTAACTTTGATTTAACTTATTAAACCATATTTTTATCTTTTCATGACATGTTAAAGTAAATAATTTTGTTTTTTTTTCTACTTTTCAGAGTTTGGGTTACCCGTTGGCATCGGTAGTTGCCATTAATCACACAACTATGGAAGTGCGTTATTTTAAGGGCGACGCTTGCCCCACAAATAAAAATTCCCAGTTGTCCTCGGGCATTGAATTTAATTGCGATATGCGTGCAGGAAGAGTAAGTAGTATTTTTAAATTATTTTTATTTTTAAATTTTTATTTTTAAATGTGGAATATTTTTTTTTTTTGCTTTCATCATGGTCTGTTGATCTTTATAATTTCATTTATATAAAATAACTAATTGCTGCTTCCAATTAGCGTTTAAACTATTCGATTTATTAAATTGACCAATGTGGTTGACGCTGACATTCAGTCTGCAATCAACGTAACAAACATACAAAAAAATACATACATATACCTATCTGTATGCAGACATGCTGCATACCCAGTAGGCAAAAACAATGTGACAAGAAGTCCCTTCTATAGAATTAATTTTGGATATAAAACTCTGAGATATTTTTTATAGTTTCCAAGTAAGATTTGATAAAGGAGTTCTTCCAGAGGAAAAAACAAATTAGTTTCTTACTGAAGGAATGCATGGCCGCCCTATTTGCCTTCAAATAGTAAGTAGAATATAGGACAAGTGCCTTCGCCGGGCGAAGATTTCGTTTCATAGACTACTGGGTATAATTGTTGGCAAGAAGCCAGCTCCAACATAGACTATGACAACACCAACATCAGCGACAACAATTAAACTAATTGCATAACCGCCATTGACTGCAGTTATGCAGTTATTTGATAACTGGCGCGTCATTGTCATGCAATATTAATTTACTTGCAACTATACATATGTATAGCACTATGTGTTTGTATAGGTGTATTAGTGTTGGGCATATATAGACATTAAAGCTGTTAAAACATAAAATTCTGTTCGAAAACTTAAAGCATCTTTCATTGGACATTTAACCCAAAATCACAACTGTAGCTAAAAATTGCTTACACAGTGTGTCCAATAAAAACTGTTAGTAAATCAAAGTTTCACAAAAAATCAAAGTAGTCAACAATATTTTATTTCATTTATTTCGAAGGCTTAACAATGTTCCAAAATTTCGTAAATATACGATTAAGCTCGAATCTTTCACCATTTCTTATCCTTGTAACCCCTCAACGTTTGAAAAACATGGAAAAACTAAACCCTAAAAATTCATTAAAAATTCCAGTGTTTTTTACTGTTTTTTTCGGTACTTGTAAAGAAAACCCGTAATTTTTACGGCTTACACACAGTAATTTTTTTTAGATTTATAAAAAAAAAGTCTTATATTGACAGTGCGAGTATTGAACCTAAGACCTTTGTGTCTCTAGGCAACTCTGTAACAACTGACCCAGCGGGCCATACTGCCAGCACAACCAATTTGTAGAGGAAGAAGATGCGCATGATAATCCTTTATTTAGAGTAAATGACGAAGATGCACTTCCTTTTTCCTTATATTAGAAGCTGCAAAGCTCTTAGAAACTTTTATTATTCCTTAGTTCAACCGTCAAACTGACTTTTACTTTGAAAAAACAAAAAAAAAAAAAAAAAAATAGCAAGAGAAATCGACTATGATAATTGATGTTTGCTCTTATGCCATTGCATCCATACAACACTTAAAATTTTATTCATTTTGTTCACACATATATTTTTGAAGGGATCAGGAAACGCATCTTCTTCATTTCCTTTCGGAAGATAAGAGAAAGCGCATCTGAAGTGTATTCTAGGGAAATATATTGAATTACTGGAACAAACCGTAGTCCACTTTGAGCTGTTTAAAAATTAATTTTTAGGGATCATTTATTTGCGTAAGGCGTTACACACCATATTCTGACATATTTCGTTCCAAAACCTTGTCGAACGTTGCTAGAATCCATGAATTATTACGGCTATCGTTGATGTAATTTAACTAATCATACAGCATCCTACTCAGAAGTCCAATGGATTAAAATCCAGCGGGGATGCTGGCCCTTTTTCATCAGACTGTTAAAGACATTTCTCCTCTTTTTAGAACACTTTAACCCAGTTTATTTTATAAGGGGGTCAAAAAGACTTATAAGACCAAGATATAATCGGGTAAGTTATTCTATAAAATTGTAGCTTACCTGATATAATCATGACCTTGGAACAAAAAGTTTTATCCAAAGTGAAGATTTAGAGTTTTAAAGTAGGGTCAAATTTGAAAAAAAAAACGTTTTTTGAGGGCATTTTAGCTAAAAAAATAATATGGGGTTGATTTCAGGTTCCAACTTTTATTTTTTTTTTTTATACTTACCTTGATTCAAGACAAAAAATTTGATATATCGCACGACTTATTCCGATCATTTTTGAGATCGTAATAAAATAGAAACCGCATTAAGCCGAGACTTTGCATAAATTGGCCTAGCGCCATTTATAAATGACCTTAAAAAAAATGAAAAAAATGTTAGCTCACTTTTTTGACACCCTTTTTCAAATTTTTGAGCATATTCATGGAAATTTAAAAAAGATTTTTTTTTCATCACTCTAATTATTCGAGAAAACTGCACTTAAAAAAAAAAAAAAAAAATGAGAAATGCGTAAAAGCGGTAGAAAATGCAGCAACAATATCTATAGATTTAAAATTTTCATATGTACTATATTTACCAATTATTTTGTACTTTAATTATTTAATATTATTCTTTCAGGGTAACCCTACATTAAAATCCATTTCTGACTGTCACTATCAATTTGCATGGGCTACGAATATCATTTGCCCGCCACATACATGTAAATTTGAAGCAAAATCCTGTGAAATAATTAACGATGAAATTAACGAACACTACAGTTTGCGAAAGGCGCCATATACAGATGCGGGAAAATTAACGGTATGTACGCCGCGTGCGTATGTGTGTAAAGTTTGATTAAAAAAACATTGCTTTTTTATTATATTACAGATCGGCGAAGCTGGCACTAAATTTACCATTGATATTTGTGGTGAAAACCGTAAAGCGTTAACAGATTTTCCACAGGGTTTGGTGAATTTATTCTTTAGCGCAGAAGGTCCTTGCGGTGAGGATGGTGAGTAAAATAATTAAAATAAAAGTCTTAATTACGTATAATTAAAATTAAAAAATCAACAACATTTGATTAAGTGCAATAAATAAGCGCTCTATTCTCTAGAGTAGAAGTGGGTCATTATATTGTTATATAGAATTCAAGCGAAGTGGGCATTTGTTAAGTGGAGTTTGTTTTTTTTTTTTCCTGTAGCCACACTGATTTGCCACACACTTAAAGCTGTAATTCTATTTCCGTTTCCGCTAATAAAAAAAAAAGTAAAGTGCGCCGCTAAAAAAGTTGCACAATTTGGCTTCATATCCGCTTTAATGTTTTCATTTACCCTCCAAGACATTTGCTTCCTTTCGTAGTTTTTGGCACACGTCCGTCTTTTTTACGCTACTGCGACTGCTACTACTAAAGTTGCGGCGGTTCTTATTATAGTGGATTTTTTTTGCGCCTTTATTCTACTTAGTAGTTACTTTTTAGTTGTTGTTTTAATCTGAAAATCACATTTGAATTGGCAATTTTCCCAATGCGCTTGTTTTCTTATCTCAACAGGATATTATCATGCTCCTTATAAATATAATCGTATACTTGCAGTCGGTACTTAAAGTTTGTGCAAAAAGACTTTGAATATATATTTTTTCGCATACCTTTTACTGGAAGTTTTTTATTTAAAACTTTTTTCGCTATAAGACAAAAAAAGTACCCATGCATATTTAAAACTGGAAAGCCACCAACCACAGGATAATGCAAAAAAAAAAAAAACAAAAAAATGCTTTTTTGTACTTTGCTCTTTGAATTTTTAATACAACAACGAATATTCCGACGACAGGAATTGTCGTGTCGACGGCAACGCGTCGTCGTCTACAACATATGCGCGACAGCAATAAATGAATGTTTGTACGACCGAGACAAGTGCACCGAAAGTGCTTTTGATCTTCAAGGATAAAGTGGAAAATAACTTCAAAATAATAAATATATCCTTGGCGAAGTAGAGCGAATAAAAGAAATTAAAAGCCTTTAATTACAATGCGAATTCTTTTAAAATAGAGGTTTTCTTTTCTAAAAAAGTAATTCATGCCAAATTTTTTTTGAAATACCAGCGTCTCCGAAACCACCAGATACAGTCCGGCATTCCGCACGCAAGGACGTGAACCGCGATTACCAAGAACCTTATATGATGAGGTCAGTTTGCAGCGAGACCCTAGCGAAGGAGCAACAAGACTCCAAGGGATATTCAAGCTAGTCAGGTATCATATGGCTCAAGCTGCACAGGATTAAAATTTAAGGAGGCGTTCGTGGAAACCCAAAATCGGGTGCTCGTGCATTAACAACCGCTCTCTAAAACCATCATTAAGCTTCGCGGCAAAGTTAACGCAAATATACGATGAGCCATACAAACTCGTGGGATTTGCGTCTGCGGTTATCGTGGAATTTGTCCGCGAAGGGAAGGAGGGTAGTCGTAAAGCCCATCCTAGTGAAATCAATGTCTATCACGACCACAATGTAGAGTGGCGTGAAAATTGATTAGTAACTGTCCATACCTTAAACTCACACGTTTTTCCTTCTTCACCACAGACAAAATAGCACGAGAAATTCACCACAATTACAAACATATCATCAACATAACCACAAACACAACAATCCACCACCACCAACACAACACGATGAAATGACAACGTAGAAAGAGCGAGGACGTACTGAAAATATGCATGGGACAACCGACAGGGCCAGTCCACCTACACAGCCGAAACATCTACCAAGCTGCATTCAAGACAAGTCACCGCGTACTGGCCATAGCGTGTATGCTTGCATTGGAATCAAAAGTGGACCTCTCGGTGTTGCTAGTACGCCCCAAAATGCAGCAAAGCCAATACCCGAATATATTTTGGAAGAATTCGGCTACTTGGTGAAGGGTCTTTCGAGAAAGCGTTCCTAGCACAGAAATAATACGGAGATGACAAGGGCTAACTCTACGTCATCAAAGAAATTACAAAGCCGGACAAAGTGGAACTCCAGCTCGACGCTGCGTCCATAATCGCTGAATGCCGGGCCCTTGTAGAATTGCGGTTTGGACTATTGGTGGCATAGATGTTTTACGCATTCCAGACCGCAAAGCATTTTTGTCTGGTCAGAGAATTATCACACACCGGGACATAAAAGCCGAGAAAATCCTGGTGTACGGAGAAGGGCAAGATGTGTTAGCAGACTTTGGACTTGAGGAAATTTTCCCACCAGGTTCGGTCCCACGATGCGACACTCCCGAGTGCATAGCACCAGAGGTTTGGAAAATCCTCCCCAAACGCTGTTGGTAAGCCGCCGACTGGCGATCGGTTGGGATACTGACTTACCCGGTGCCAACTAACCAAGGACCCTTCTAAACGCATGGGCAACGGAGACCGCGGCGCCTTCTAAACTTCACAGAACGAAGGTATAGTCAAGACAAAAAAGTCCCTTCCTTGAAGTCATTTCAATTAGCAATGAGGGCAGTGGCGGTAAGGCAATTAAAGAATTTCACCCTCAGTCGAAGGTCCAGTTATCACTTACACCCACCACAGGTATCAGGTCAACCCATCAACGTCGGTTACCGACAAAGACCAAAAACACGACAACGACTCATTCTAAGCGGTCCCACTCGAAGGAGTTGAACTCGGACGATTCTCCGAGGGCTTAGCTAACGGGATTTGGGAAATCATAGCTGACGTGACACTTCCCAAGAAGAGATGGTTCCGTTGGCTAAAAAACATCAAATGCAGAAGAGTACGGAACCAAGCGTGGACAGATGAGCGAGTCCAGTTCGGATGAACGTAATCTCAAAATCAAACTCCTAAAAAAAAGAAGGAAATGTGATGATACAAATCGCGGGCCCTTATTCCTCACACACTACGACTTAAGCGCACAAACAACCGATAAATATAGAGTCAACATCGCGTAAACTTGGATAAAACTCGATAACAATAATTATAAAAAAAATCTTGAAATATACTTAGTTGAATTCAATAGAATATTGAGGTTCAGTAAAACGCAAAAAATAATTTTAAGAATTAAATTTCGTAACAGTACAGAATTGTTAAATAATTGATTAAGCAAATCAGCAGTAGCAGTAGTATACAATTTTCAAGGTTTCTTATTCCAAAATGCTCGTTAAGCGCACAAACGCATCATTAGTCGCATGCACCATTTGACTTAAGCTTTGACGTTAAAAGGACTCAATTTCTGGCTGATAAATTCCAAAAGAACTTTAGCATTTTCTGAAAGTCTTTACAAAAACAAATAACAAAAAATTGAATAAAAAAACAATTAACAAAAATATGCAACGTTGCATCGAATTGGTTGCATCAACTGTTTCATCAGTTTTGTGATGATTTTCATCATTTTTGTTTTTGTTGCTGTTGATGTTGTTGCTACCAATCGTTTAACACAAACGTTAGATTTTTCTTTTTCGGTTTTTTTCTACCATTTCTTTTGAAGTGGCAATCACCAGTGCAATCTAACATTGAGCCGGATTATTTAAGCGAGCGGCAAACGTTTGCCATTCGAGCAATGCGGCATTGCATTGAATAAAAAAATGGAACGGAAAAAACCCATCGATCGAATGCTTGTTTATGCCTGGGCTAACAGGGGCCTATGTGTTATGTGAAGCGATTGCTCCAAAGAGAGCTTTATGAATTTATGTAACGAAAACACAAGAAAAAATCATTTTGATATTTCCTCTTTTATACCAAAAAAATGTCTATATCCTTTGTCAATTCAAAACCTTTTTGATCCGCCTGCATGTGGAAAACTTTTCGTATCTTTGTATTTTATGACTCATAAACTTTGAGTGTTAATTATTGTTTGACCAAATGGTAATAAAATTGAGCACGCAATATCATGATAACATTTCGGTCAACGCAGGATTAGTATCCAGCATTTCTACGTCAATACATACACTAATCGGCATAATTATTTTGACAAAATCTTTTTGTGACTATCGAACGTTGTTTTACTTACAGGGTAACTGATTCGAACTGTTACCAACTTCTGATAGACTTATCTGACAGATGGAACATGACAGCTGTCTAAAAATTGGCATGATGTTAGTTCATTCTATTGTCAACAAGTAACCAAAAGCATTTGCGCGTCAATTTATTGAAAATAAAAAATTTTCCAAATGGAATTCAAACGTAATAGTGTGATTGCTCTTTATTTGGCTGGAAAATCGCAACCAGCAACTGTTCGTGAGCTGAAACATTTAAAAGTGAATAAAATGTTTGTGTATCGGACCATAACACGTTACAATAGTACCGGCAGCGTTGCCAAACGACATGGTGGTGGTCGGAAAATAACTGCAACATCACCAGAAATGGTTCGAAAGGTGAAGGCCAGAATTGAGCGAAATCCGAGACGCAGTGGCAGACAAATGGCTGCCGAGCTGAAAATATCGCGTGAACGAACGCAACACATATTGTCAAACAAGCTCGGACTAAAGGCCCTCAAGTTCCAAAAGGCGCATGATCTCACCCCTGCTCAAAAAAAAGTTAGGCTCGATAGAGCCAAGGAGTTGTTGCGCTTGGACGCCGCCGGAAATCTGTCACAAATTGTCTTTTCTGATGAGAAAAATTACTGTATCCAGCAATATGTAAACAAACAAAATGATAGGGTTTACTTGACAGAGAGGTCCTGCGAAAATTTGAATGTTCGTTTGGCCACCAGGACGCAGGCACCACCGCATGTGATGGTTTGGGCTGCAGTGACTGCTGATGGGCGCTCACCACTCGTTTTTTTTGGCCGCTGGCGTCAAAGTAAACGCCCAGGTGTATCGTGAATCAGTGTTGGAGGGTGCTTTACTACCGTGGGCACGCATTTCGGTCGCAAGCCATGGACATTCCAACAAGACTCGGCACCGTCACACAAAGCTCGTGTGAATCAAGAATGGTTAGAAAAAAAAGTTCCTAGCTTCATTTCTGCTCAACAATGGCTCTCAAATTCGCCTGATGCGAATCCGCTGGATTTCTCAATCTGGGGTATGTTGGACAGGAAGGTCTTGACTAAAAAATACCAGAGCGTTGATGCGCTAAAAGTGGCCCTTCAACGAGAATGGCGCAAACTTCCACAAAATCAAATTCGTGCAGCATGCGACTCGTTCTTCGACCGTCTACGGGCCATAGTTAAAGCCAAAGGTGGCCATATCAAAAATCTCAAGTAGATTCTTAAAATTTGAACATTTCCCAACAATTATAGCGTTTGATCAATAAAATCTGTGCATGGAAACTAAAAATATAGTCTTTTGAATTGGTATCACTTCGAATCAGCCACCCTGTAGAACTGTCAAATAACTGTGCGAAAATATGCTCATAAGAATGTCTATATTTACAGCTATGTGCATACGAAATATTTTGTCGTTTACCGTTTGTAATCTTTTTTATGGTGAAGTCAAAATACTTGTGTTAGGACTAATTTCGTTGTTTTCTTGCATTCTTATCAGCAGAAAAAGAATCTTAATGGTAAACGGCAAATATTTGGTATGCATAAAGCTGCAAATACGGTCTTTCTTTTGAGCATCATTTTCGCACCGTTATTTGACAGTTCAAGCAAAACAACGTTCGATAGTCACAAATAGATTTTGTCAAAATAATTATGCCGAAATGTACATGCCTGCACATACATTACTCAGAATTCTGACGTGATAGAAAAAATGCTGCGAAATTCGAAAAATATTTAGATAATTCAAAATTATTGTAAAATTAATAAAAAGTCCAATAAATTCGAAAGAGACCATAAAAGCAACAACTCGATAAACTGTAAAACTTTTCAAATTACCTATTCAAAATGTGCTGGAAAAACCCGAAAACTTTTGAATTATCAAAAATTGTTGAAAAGGTGTAAACAGTTGAAAAAGAACAGCAGAATTCGAAAGATTGTTGAAAAATATTGAACTACTCGACAATTGTTGAGAAAATTGTAAATTTCAAAAAGTTACACAGTTTCGGAAAAATCGAAAACAGTAAATTTTCTCCAGCATAGATTTGCTTTCGTATCCATCAGTAAGGATTAATGTATGGCAACACTTTATAGCCTACAAATAAAAAGCAATAAAAATGATTATGCTACAAAAAATAGCAACTACATCAAAAATGATTTTATGTCTTTTGAACAAAATTCAAAATCACATAAATTTATAATCCACAATCTGTACGCAAAAATCTGTAAAGTTTATATCCCAAATGAAAGTCAGTCATATCGTCGTCATCATCGTCAACAACAACAAAATCACAAGCAAGGACACAATAACAACGTCAGCATCATACATATAAGACAACACCAAGTAACTTTTGTACTCGTACTTAGTAGTACATAGAATCAGCAGTATCCTTTAAAGGATAATAAATATTTCTTATGTTCTTTCTGTGTTCCTTGGTGTGTGATTATTTGACTCAAGTTGTTGCTGTTCTTATCATTGTCATTGTTGGCAATGTTACCATTTGTTTGCTGTTGTAAATTTTAATGAATACCCCGTGTTGACTTTGTTAGCTATAAAAGGAATGAATATGATAAAGATGATGATGATGATTTTGATGATGATGCTGATGATGATGTACTGGAATATGATTTAATCGTAAAATTTAAATTTCAAACTGTTAAATTTGGTCAGTTTGTAATTCTTAGAAAGTATGGCAACTGAAGTCAAAAATATTTTTCATAAGCTATATTTCGTAAAATACTAAATATTCCTGCGTATAAATATAATATCTTATTGTGTACTTTTTAAAGGTTAGAAGTTTTTTAAAAATAATTTTTTAAAATTTTTTTAGGTAAAGTCAATGTCCAATTGCGTCTTATGTGCAGTTCTGTTGCCGACCAAAAAGCAACTTCGCAACTACTGGTAAGTGAAATTTAAAAATTTTCATATATCTTATCATTTTATTTTAACGATATTTTTGTTCAATAATGATTCTTACAACATTTTCTATGTAAATGAAGAATATGTAGGTGAAAAGTCTCGATCACGTTTCAGTTTTTAGAAAATCGAAACCAAATTATCTTTGTTATGTAGTAATAACACAAAGCGCTAAATAGCACTTAGAAAGTTTAACTTTAAGCTTTAAACTTGAACTTTAAAGAACAGAAGATAAAAATTATTTTAGCTGAGGTCTTGACTTCATTAATCATGTCACGGTAGTGCGATGTTCTGTTGGACATTGGTGTAACTCTGAAGCGAGAGATACAATGGTGCGAGACGAGATGCGTCTGCTTTTTTTTACCATCTCTGTCTGTTTTATGTACCTACAATTTATATGGAGCATACCAAAACAGATTAAAAAACGCAAACGCATCTCGTCTCGCAACATTGTATCTCTCGGTTGAAGGATGTGTCTGAAGATTCAAATACCCGGATGCGGCGAGAAGTAATCTGAACTGAAATAATTATTTTAAGCCTTCCTTTAGAGCACAGCTTCTTTAATACCGACAAAAATGAGTTCGAGACTCGATGTTAATATCTGAAGGAGATCATATCGCTGGTGCTTACGAAGACTATCTCTTCTTTAAATGCGGACAAGAAAATCCTTTTTTTCAAACTGCGGCGAAAAAGATCTTTTTTGTGCGGAGAAGAAAATAACTTATTACAAAATGCGGCGAAGAAAATCACTTTTTACAAAATGCGGCGAAAAAAATCTCGCTTCATTCGCTGCGATTTTAAGTGAAATGTTTATTTTCGTAACACGTCGAAAAGTATTCACTAAATAAAGAGATTTTCTTCGCCGCATTTTGTAAAAAGTGATTTTCTTCGCCGCATTTTATAAAAAGTGATTTTCTTGTCCGCATATTACAAAAAAGATTTTTTTCGCCGCAATTTCAAAAAAAAGATTTTCTTTGCCGTAACTTTTGGTTGGAAAATTTTCTTCGTAAGCACCGGTGATATCATCATAATATTCTATATTTGAGCCGTTCAAAATGACAATGGTGCAACTCCAAAACGAGGAAAAAGTAATGTCATATAAATTATGAGCCATAATGATCGGTTATTTGGTCGATATCATTTTTTCAACTTAATCTCAACAATTCCATATCATCAAATAAATTTTTCGTAAAAACAGAAATCAATTTTATTCGTCCCTAAAAAAATGTCAGCCAATTAATATTATAACATTACTTTTGCCTCGTTTTGGAGTTTGGAGATTTTTGTTTATTTTAGTTAAAAAAAATTTTTTTATATGGGATAGTGGCCCAACTAGAAAAGGGGTTATCTCAAAATTTTGTCGAGGAGTCACGGGTGAAAATTTTTCATACATCATTTGAATGATAAGTAAACAGAATATGGAAAAAAATTCGATGTGCTACGACATTCGATTTAAGACAGGTTAAGGCACGCCGTGCCATACTAAATACTCCAATATGGCGGTCGAAAATTCAATATGGTAGACTTTATTTAAAAATAAACTTATGTGAACCCAATTTCTTGCATGGGGGTTTTTCGGGTCGCTAATCACGAATCCAGTGTCGGATTAGCAAAACTGGCGGATCCAAGATAGGAGACAAAATTTTCAAAAATTAACCGATTTTCCTGAAATTTGGTATTTGGGAGTTTTTGGGGCCGCTGAGCACGAATCCGATGTCAGTTTTAGAAAATACACGGGAACATTTGGAGAGAATTCCTCTGTTGGGCTTGGTTTCTGTGTGATGGGTTTGAAAAAAATCCGGCGCGGAAGCGCTCCAAGTCTAACGCAGCGGAATAACCGCGGTAATTTAGAATTACCTACGGAATATGAAAAAATGAGTGGGACAATAGTGATAATGCCACCAGCGATCATCTGAGGGTCAGAATTGGGCTTGCTCCACGAAAAAAGCTTCTGTTCTTATGGAATTTTAATATGTCCAGACGCAGAACATCAGTGGAATATTTTACGTAGGCTGCTATATATATTTCTGGCCTAGGCAACACTAATGTCAATAGCTAAAATCTAGCAACACCATAATAAAGTTTGACTTTTTTAGCATAAACGTACTCAGACGTGCGACCATCATATGTGCTGTTTACAGTGACTTGAAAAAATCAATTTGGCAAAAAAATGGAATTAACTCGTGAACATTTTCGTTCGATAATTTTTCACAATTTTCGACGTGGATTATCACGACAAAAGTGCGTCGATGAACTTAAATCTTTGTATGGCGATGAAGCACCATCCTATAGCACTGTCCAAAAACGGCCGTTGTGCCAGAGAATATTGATGCCGTGCGTGAACTGATAACGCAAGATCGTCATGTGACATACCGTGAGATAGAGGCATCCTTGGGCGTTAGTTCCACTCCAATACATTCGATTTTGCATGAACACTTAGTTGTAAAAAACGTTTGTTCTTGTTGGAAACCCCATAATTTATCAATTTATCAAAAAAAATAGCACTTGTACATCTAAACGTTGTGAGTACGTTCATTCTAAAAAATGTCAAACTTTATTATGGTGCTGCCAGTTTTAGCCAGAAATATATATAGCAGCCCTCGTATGTGGGTAAATCGAGCGTGGAAGGGGACTTCTTTTTGATTCCGGGATGTATGTACATTACTGTAACATTTTGCAGCATTCACTCACATATAGTTTTTAATAATGCCACACCTCCTTAACTGCCTTAAGAACGGATGCAATGATTCATGCAAAATGTAATAAATAACAACGATACTGGAAAAAACTTACATACTCTATCGCAAAAAATCGCAGAGATTTGTTTTTTGGAAGTGCAAAATATATGTGTTATAAAGTTAAACAAAATATAAAATAAGTCAGTAGAACGTACCCGGAACCACACTACTCGTATACGAGTATTCATTAGGGGTCTGCAAGAAACGTCTTGTTGAAGTTTTAAGACATTTCGTTTCATGCTATTATGTCTTGACACTCGCTTTTTATATGTCAAATACTTTAGTTCAGTGTAGCGTACAAATGTCTTGAAAGTTATTGGATTTGAAAGAAAAAAAAAACCATGTTCTGCACAAACCAGTCTTGTTTGATTTGCTTCAATTCAGTTCAGTGCAGAACAAAATGACACTTTAGTGACAAATGTAGTTTTTCGCTCTCTTCCTGTGCCTCTTGTTTTCTTATGCTCTCTCTCTCTCTTGCGAGTATGTCTGAACGGTACTACAATACTGGGTTACCTTAGGCATTGCAACTTGCAAGTGTTACCATATCATACATTTTACTGCAATTTTTCTACTCACATGTTTAACACTGACCTAAAGTATTTGTTTGTATGAAGTACAGTTCATTAAAGTATTTGTTAGAATCAGGTATTTTTTTTTGACATTGCTTGAGTATCAAAATTAAATCAGTGTACAGTGAATATTTTAATATTGATTATTTTGGATCAAATACTTCAGTTCAGTGCAGAGTGTGATAGTAAAAAAGTACATTATAAGTTATCCAATGCATAAAATATACACTTACCGCCCTGTTCCCAATTCCACTTTCACGTGAAAGTGGGTATAAAGTGGAATGCAAAACTTTTTGAAAAGTCGGCATTATGCTACGACTTTTCAATTAATTTTGCTTTTTTAAAGCTGTTTTATTGATCAAATTGAAAAAAAAAAAATACACACGTATAAGCTACAGAGTTTTTCCCTTTTTTATAGAGTAATTCTAATTTTTATTACAAATGTAATATTGTAAATATTGATAAAATAATAAACTCTAACTAAAAAAATATTTTTTCCGATGACAAGTAAAAAGTCGGCAAATTGGCATTTTCGAAGTCAGTGTTTGTGTGAATTATTTGACATTTCATTATTTCATGGTGTTAGTAAGAATAGTTCGAAAACAGGATGCCACCTGATTTTATTTCTTAAATTGCTATAGAACATCTAGTTAACCCAATAAAATGCACTGAGCATGAAAAAAAACTTTCTGAAATTCCCTCAAATCAGAGGAAACCCCATAATTGGGCATCTCGCCTAATACACTATTTTGACAGACAAAATTGCGAGCATCTATAATTTCAAGTGCATTGCAGCAGCCGTTGTTAAAGTGAAACTCAATTAAACTTAATAAATTTAATAAAAAGCATTTTGATTCATAAATCTTGTTTACTTATGTGTATTTTTTAACTGACAGCGAAAAAGTTTACGTTTCTACTGAGAAAAGTTAAACGTCTTGAACAGTCGTTGAATAGGCTTCACATCCACATCGAAAATAAAAAGTAATCAACAAGTCTTCGAAATTAAAAGTAATTGAAACTACACGGATTACGGAACAGGCCGGTTAAATTGTTTCTTTATTTATTTCTTTTTTCGAATTTACATTAAGAATTGAATTAAGTTCAAGATACAATACTTAGTTTTTAAGAATTTATTTTTCTGTAAAAAGTCAAAAAACTGCAAACAAAGACTTTTATTTCTGTGAAAATAACTTCCATTAAGTCAAGCTGTTTTTGATGTGATTTCTTGCTACTTTTAACCTTAAAAGAGCGCTACAGAAAAAGGTTACTTTTAAACACAAACATACTCGTTGTACAAACACACTAACATACACTGCAGTTGTTATTTTAATACTTTGTGTATTTTTCGCGCGATTCTTTTTTGCGTTTTTTAAACGAAACCCGCGTCAACAATGTCAAAATAAAAACTAAAAAACAACAAAATATGTATGAATAAAAAAATGAGAAGGAAGAAAATATAAAGAAAAGCATAAAAATCCCAAGAAATATATAGAAAAATAGTGGAAATTTTCAAAAAAAGTTTCCGCGTATTGGGAGCTACAAAGGAAAATACAACAAAACCATCCCATAAGCAACAAAGAAAAACAAACAGAAACATACCAATCGGAAAAAAATAATAGATGTATAAAATTTTATTATAAAAACCATTTATTTCGAAAGACAAGTTGTCCAGAGTTAAGAGCTTAAACATTTTTGTTTTGTTTTAGAAGTGGCACGCCTTCTTTGCTTAGCTTAGCTAGTTATTGTTCAGAGCTTCCTCAAACAATTCCTGGTATTTAGGTTGAGTTCTTTGCCTTCTCCAAAGGCCCACAAAAAGTCGTTGGTCCATGCAAGTAAGATCGTTCAAAAATTCTTAATTTGTTAAAATAAATATATATAAAATTAATAAAAATAAGCGCCGCAATACGGACTTTCCTACTGAGCTATGTTGCAACAAAACTTTGAATGTAACGCAGTCACAGCAGGACCAAAGCTGGCTTACGTTGCTTTCCTTTAGAACGCGCGCGCTGTGCTTTGAGGATTTTGGTGTTTGTGTGCCACTTAGATTTTACTAAACACAAAAGTATTGCAGTAGCAAGGATGCAATTTTTTCTGCTTCTTATTATATGGCTGCTGTATTGTATTGGTAATAGTGTAATGTATGCTATGTATGAAGGTAATGTAAGTGTGTGTATCGGTGCGCTGCGTTTATTTTCAATGCATAAATGTGCCCTCAAAGTAAAACCTTGCTTGACAATGTAGAAAAAAGAAACAACAAAAATAATGGGTTAAAAAAATCTCATTTCGAAAAAAAAAGAACAAACTCTCAAACCAAAATGCTATTGAGTGGTTTTGCACACATGTGTAAAGACAAAAAAATTGTCCACAAAAAAAAAAAAAAAAAAAAAAAACACACACATGTCCCATTTAGGGAGCATGTTAAGGTTTCCGCAGTATCGCGCTCAAATACAAAAGAAACCCTTTGAAAGGATACACCTAAAAAAGAAAGGAGAGGCGGGGGGCTCTTTAGTGT
Source organism: Calliopum simillimum (assembly GCA_951812925.1). NCBI lineage: Eukaryota > Metazoa > Arthropoda > Insecta > Diptera > Lauxaniidae > Calliopum > Calliopum simillimum. The sequence continues at coordinate 108,535,404 of OX638368.1, forward strand.
TGCACACATCTTTTTGTATGTTCCTACAAGGCTTTAAGTGCAATGTTCCATATTCGTTTTATGTTTTAAATTTTTTGTAAAAAATGTTTTTTAACTTTGACATTTTCTTTGCTTTGTTGCGTATTTCCCAAAGGGCATTGGCTTTTTGTTTTTGTTTTTTGTTTGTCACAGTCTTTGGTAGTAGATAAGCATATGTGCTGTCGTATGTCAAAATAGACACATAAGTACATACTCTAAAAATGTATCCCTGCAGTTAGTCGGACTATAGTCTTTGGCTACTTCCAAACAGGACTGGAAACGAATTTTCATATAGTGGACTGTTGGTGTCCTACGAATCTTCAATTATCTCCCTTTGCATTACCTTTTCGCTAGTCGAGAGACAATTGTCTCCCTCTGTATTACCTATTCACCGGTAGAGAGAGCACTGAAAATTTTGAGAGTTTCATGACTCGAATTCGAGTATCTAAAAATTGAGCGAACGTGTGCCTTTAAATTGAGCAATGTAATTAGCAGCAGAATTAGTGAGCAATGACGGATTAGCATGTACAATTTGAATGGCGAATGAAAAATTTTAAATTTTTTCAAATAATCAATATTTTAACACAATACGGATAATCCAATATATCTAGTCGTGCCATAATGTTACACATTAAGTATGCTGTAAAAATTAAAGAAACAAGTTCTTAAATTTTTTTGCGATTTTTATTTTAAAAATTATCTTCTTAAAAATACAAAAAATTATTCAAAATGATGGCCTTTTGCTTTGGTACAGGCTCTTAAACGGTCTGGCCATCGGGTATAGCGGCACGTACGGTTTCCATTGGTATTGATAACGCTGCTGCAATAAGCGCTTGCTTGAGACTTTCAAAATTTCGGTGCATGTCATACCCTCTAACTCCGATCATAATTTTTTATCAAGAGGAGTTAAGTCTGGGCTTCTTGAGGGCCAATCTTCAGAAGAAATAAAAGCTGGAGTATTCTGGCGCAACCACTCTTGCGTTGTTTTAGCTTTATGAGCTGGTGCAGAAACTTGTTCAAAGACCCAGTGCTCTCTATTGAGGAGTTAAGTTGTTAAATTTCACAACGCCTTCCAAGACATCTTGCTGGTATACTTTCACTCCAGTTTTTACATCTTTTTCATATAAATATACAGTTATATGACTCCTTTAGAGGATACTGCCCACCAAACCATGACGAATGCAGGATGATTACCTCTTTGAACCCTAGTTACTGTAATTTTTGCTTCCTGGGATTTTCCAGCATAGACTTTGTCATTTTGTTCATTTAAAACGTCCTCCATTGTAAAAATTTTTTCATCGTGCTGCTATACCCAATAGCCAGTCCATTTAAGAGCCGGTATGAAAGCAAAAGGCCATCATTTTGAATAGTTTTATGTATTTAATAATTTAAAAACTATCTAGGCCTCCTCTATCACCTTTCAGGAGCTTGTAACCATATGCGATACACCATGTATATTATATAATTTTATTTTGGGCATACATTTTATTTTAGAAAAAAAATGTCTACTATTTCCATATAATTTTATGTTTTCTAAGTATTTTCCATATACTGTCCTCTTCATTAAGTTTACTATTTCTGCATTTTTAGATTAACTATTTATATTCTTATCTCAGCTGTTAAAAATATAAAAACATTAAAGATTGGCGCGTCATACATGACCCAACAACACCCAATGTCGTTTTGCACGTTGCGCGTATAATTATCCTGGAGCAAATTGTTTAATTATAAAAGAAACTACTCATATTAATTAGTTAATTTATATTAGAGTTGTTGTCTAACGACCACTCCTAGAGCTAAATGGAGGAGGCAACAAAATAGAGTGTTATCATGTAAAACTAAAAAAAACTTTACAAAACGAGAAACGAGTATCACGTGACTAGCAGACTGACAGACAGACAGACAAACTAAAGTGTAACTAGTTGATCCTTGTTGTTGCTGTTACTATTATTATTAGCTTGTACTAAACAGCACGTTTTTATTTGCGCATTCATTTACTCACTTTACTCACGCACACACTCACGTTTGTGCATATCCTTTGCGTTGTTATTAACACTATTGCTCTTCCCCTTTAAATAGCAAGCAAAACACTGTCAATTCCTCGCTTGGTGGTTCGTTCCTTTTTATCGAAAATCATTTCTAAGCTTAACACGTGCTTTGAATTTAGATTGCAATTCTTACCCACTGTTAAAGTTCACTTTCTTCTCGTACTCCATTGTGTCCCTTTTTTTTCTTTTTCGTTTTCTCTTACACACTCGAGATTTTTATCTCTTTACATCCTTTCATCTCTGCTCAGTTTGTCCTTTGAATGACAAAAAGAAAAAGAGGGAGAAAAAAAAAACTTGTGTCAAAGTTGTTGTTAAAAGCTGCTTATTGCTTTTTTGTTTGTTTGCTTCTCAAACGAGTACAAGATTTGAGATTTTTGATTTTGATATGCTTTTCTTGCAACCGATTTTTTCCTTTTTTTTTCTGTATTCTCCTCTGCTGCTGTTTTTTTTTCGGCGCTTCATTATGAAAAGTGTCTTCGTAAAAATACAAACAACCGAAACGACGCCATTTTTACTTCATTTTTATGTTGGGTTTTGTGTGAATGCGTTTAGCACCCAGTCGGAATTGCTATGCATCATCTAACATACATATTTGTTAGTGTAATTTGTTAGTCAAATATTCTAAAGACCTTATTTATGTAAGACAGTAATGACGACTGTGAAGAATCTGCAAACAACCATTACTAATCATCCTACAGATCTATTAAGTTGTCTAAATAACTACTTGATCCATAGAGTTGAATACATAACAACTCGACTTGAAAAATATATTTTGAATGAAAATAGTCATTTCGCTTAGTTAGAGAGTTGCTGAATCCGAATTTAGGTCTTCGATTGTTCGCGCCGCAGTCAAATAGTTGCTAGCGACACTTTGGCTCCGACCCGACTTTCATTATATTGTGAACGCGCCTTTGCTAGGGTGCTACCAATAATAAAATGTCAAACGACAAAATACGCGTCAACGGATTTCTCCTTTGCCACGTCATTCCCTTTGCTCTACATTTTTAACTTCACTTGATTTTTTGTGATAGCAGCGATAACATCGTGGGATTTTTGGCTAAATTAAAATCTAAAGAAAAACCTAAAAAAACGATAACTTAAAATTAAAACTAATTAAACAAAAATAGCCTAAATAAAGAAGTTTATAACGAATCACAAGCAACTCGTGTTTTCATTGTGTGGTTACAACGCAGTCCCCAAGGTTTTGGCCCAGGCGATTGTTTGCAGAGCACGGTGCGGCGGCTGAAGATTTGGTGCAGCAAGCAGGGTGAGTCTTCTGGCGCTGGCATCAACTTATTTTGATCCTGCTCGAAGGACCAAAATATGTGAACGACAGCGCCGTAAGACACATCCTTGACAGGATACCCACCAACGATCACCAAAGTAGTCTTAAAGTCTAACTAAAAAAAACCTTTGGTCTCGTGTGACTGTTGGAATGCCGTCTGTGAGATTTGAGCTCAGTAAGGCGTACTCAAGTGATATGTGTATTTGGTTACCCAAGCAATCTACTCTCGCTCGCGTTCTCTCGTACTTTGTACCTTGCTCTCATGTCGTAGTTGAAATGCCGTCTGTGAAATTTGAGCTCAGTAATTTCTATTTCTATTGAGAAGTGTGATTGGAAACACAAGCGAATCACTCTCACTTGAAATAACTTATGCGTTTCTTTGTTTGATCGCATCTGTAATCTATTTTCTTAGCTGCGCCCCTTTTACCCTTGCATCAAAGTTGGAATGCCTTCTGTAAATGTAGAGTTTGTCAAAGAGTATTCCGAGTGATGAGTGTGTGTTTTGGAAACTCAAGCGAACCACTCACAATCGAAGTACTTGCACAACGACCTCCTTCCCGCTAAATTTGACTTCGCAGTTGCCTTTGCGTCATATCTGATTCCGAGTAAAAGTTATAAGCCGAACATTCACTCATAATCCGTTGTAAATGCGTACAAGTTTTTTTAAAAGTATAGTCGGAAGCACAAACACCAACTCGCAGTTAAATTTCACGGTATTAAACGGTCTGGGTACCAAGGGAGCTGCTGGTGGAATATTGCTCGATCATACACACGTATTTATCTAAGAGTTTCTTAATTAGGCTTATAATTTTGTGAAAATAATCTAGATCTTATTTTACTACTGATCCAAATTCGATTGGTGCTTGTAATTTTATATTGTTTTTCGTTTCAAACTTATGCTGATATGGAACAATAAACCAGCTGTTTTTTGACAGCATGACTATCTACAGGGTCGCAACTGGTAAATTTCGTTGTTTGCGTTGCAATTGCTGCTGTCATGTTGTCCAACTTGTTGGATGACTTAATGCTAAAGATTCAAAGTAGCTTATAACTAGTGAGAAATTATGTTTCGTAGTTTTCATTTCATTAACTTATATTTAAAAAAAATAGTTGTGAGGCGAAAACGGGATGCTTATCGAATTTCGTCATCACACTACATAAGGTACTTACTTAGATAATGTAGGATGGGCTTAGTTTATGGACAGTCTTAGACCAAAATTGTTCCATTGTTATAGATTTAGCAGATGGCAGTTGGCTACTTATCTTTTTAAAAAGCTTTACTCTATGTGACTGCTATTCCTAATGAGCATGTCATGCTTGTGCGTGTGTGTGCCTAACACTGATTTGTTTGTACTGATAAGCTGGGTTGCTTTTCTTTAGTTTTTCCACTTAGCAGGATATAGGTGTCCTTTCGAATGGTAAAAGCACTATAGAACGCTCACAGCGTGCGTGTTTTTCTTAAAAATCGCATTTTTATGATTTTACAACATGAAAAGTTTTCAATGACGACATGCAGGTCAGATGACTGAAAACTGCTCCAGTATATATTCTACATGTTCATTCTACTTCTCGTTTTTATTTATACACCGTGTTGCTATAACAAAAAAATACCAACAAAAGAAACAACATTGAATGAATGAATGTTACTTTTTAAGCCAATATGTTTTATGATGTATGAAATTCGATGTTTCGTGTGCGATAACATTTTACACACTCGACTGCGTTTCCTTAAAGTTAAAATTTTGTCTTCTGTGAGTTGTGGGGCAAATGATGCTGGTGGCAACGTGCAGACGCACGGAGTATGCTTTTTTCGGCCAGCTTATAGGTGCCAACTTCTCCTTATGGCCATCGTTTGGTTAAATATGTTTTTAAAATGTTGGTTGGTTGGCTGCCTTCTGCCTCTACAATTGGGGAAAATTTATTTTTTAAGAAGCTTTTCTGCTTGTTGAATTTGACAATTTTAAGATGCTTAACTTGATGAATGAGTTGCTGGCGGTAGTAGATGTTGAAAATATATAAGAACTCAGAGTATTAAGTTGCAAAGGAAATTATTAATAAGGCAATGTAGTAATAAGCGAAGAAAATAATTACCTTTGACTTAAAGTAACGTATTTAATATTTAAGAAATAGAAATTTATTAAAGTCACTCGAAGTACTTTTGTCATTCATATGCCACATTAAGTAAGTATATAGACATAATGCTTTGTCACACAGTCTGACGGATGTATAGCACAATTTGGCACAATTCATCAAGGCCTCTTGCCATTCCATTCTATGATTCTTTTGGAAAATGTCACCAACAGAGATACTTTCTAAAAATAGCACAGTCACAACTAAAAAATATAACACCTATAGAGCTTTGAGTTGCAATAATGATATAGATGGTGTAATCGATAAAGTTACGAAGCTTCTGGAAGGTGATAGGAAAGGCCTAGACTAACAAAAAAAATGCACCTGAGGGTGGGTCTTAACTAAACTGATTTCCTGACAGATTAAATAAATAAAAAAAAAAAAAATAAAAATTTCTTGGGTCACTCTAACGCTTAAGAAAATTTTTTTTTCGGAAACTTTTAGCTAATTGTATGATTGTACTTGGTTTATAAGTATGGAAAAAAGTTCTATTAATATACCCTTTTGTATTTTTTTTTGGAATCCTCGTTAAATTTTCTTTAATTTTTTAGAACATATCTTATGCCAATTTTTTGATTTGAGATCAGAAAAATTCACTTTGTAAGCACAATCCAATTGAAAGCTCCGGTAGATAAAGGGCAACGCGTACTTTGCGCGTATCATATGCAGTAACGGGTGTGTTGTTACATAAAAGTATTTTTATCTAAACTCAAATCATAAAATTGGTATAAGATATGTTCTACCAAAGGAAAGAAAATTTAACGAGGATTCCAAAAAAAAAAAAAATAAAAAAAAGGGTATATTAATAGGACCAAAGTCAAAAAATTGGAAATAATATTTAAAATATCAATTTTAAAGTTCCAGAACCTAAATAAATTCATTTGAACCTTATAAACCAAATACACTTTAAGAAAGCTCATACAAAAAGCTAAAAGTTTCCGAAGCAAAAAGGTCTCTTAAACGTTAGGGTGCAATTTTTTTTTAAGTCTATGTCTCCTCTATCACCTCGCAGAAGCTTCGTAACCTTATCGATTACACCCTGCATGATGAGTAAACAATGTAAGGGAAAGTAACTGGGTATGGGCCAGGTTTAGTTTTTGAGCTATAGCTTGTTACTGGTTAAACCATTTCGGTTGTTTTATATATCGTTCGAAAGATAAGAAACATACGCAAGATTTAACTAAAGGAAGTATGCGTTAACACAAACTTTTATTAATTTTTCGTTACATCAATGTCGATATGGGTATTTCCCAGGTGACGAACGTGACCGTCGTACACATTTAGAGAGCGAAAAAAGTGCAAGTAAAACATATTTTTATTTTAGTTTTTACTTTACATTATAGATCCTAGGTAGCACTATAATTAGTGTCAACTTTAATAGCAGGGAAGACCTGGTTCCAAGATACACTCAAAAAAAAAAAAAAAACACAAAACGAACGTGACAAAAATAGAAGTACTTTTCGTTCCTATACAAAGAAAGTCAGAATTCAGCGAAACAAGTCCGAATTTTAAAATGTGACTAATTTTAGAATCTTATGAAAAAATGTTACTTTATAATGTATATTTTTGCTTCAAATATCTTCTGTACTTTTCTTTGTTTCGATCATACTCTGAATCGATACGTGACAATATGAACATGACATTTTTCCACCCTACAAATTTTAAATTGAAAATCATTTTTGTGGGGGCGTGATACCCACATTTCTCCCAGTACACATTATTTGTCTTGGTTCTTTTTACATAAGTACCAAATCTCATCCATGTACGCTAAATACTTTCAGAGATATGATTATTTACATTTTTTGGCTCACGGTAGATCTTTTGGCGGAAATTCCGATCTATAATAGTTGCACTCGATTTCGGTTTTAAAAAAAAGTTTCCTATACCCGGATACGTGACGATGACATCTAGAAAAATTAAACGAAAATTAGAAAATACGGAATAAGAACCCCAATTATGTTCGTAAACACAAACTTTTGTTTATTTATCGTTACATTAATGTCGATATTTGACAGTTGCACGCGATTTGAGTTCGAAAAAATAGTGTCCCATCTCCGAGACAAGACACTTTTTCAACAATGACAAAAAAAAAATGTTTTAGCCATTTATTTTTCCACAAACCCATATCGTATCATAAAGTAGACATAAAACACTAACTCCTTACACATTACACTTTTCTTTTCAATTGGCTACATCACACATATAACACCTTGGAACAGATCATAGAATACTATAATGAGCAAAAGATTTTTTCACTTCGGTGTTGGCTTAAAAACTTGGACAATTCGACAGAAGTCATATCGGCAATATTAATTTCGCATGATAGAAAAAATCGACCATACCTTACACGGTACTGTCTCACAAACGGTAACGCTCCCCTAAACTATTCATACATTTTTTTTTTCTAAATCTTTATGGTTTTCCAAAAAAACGGGCGATATGATTTATAAAATTTTACAATAACTATTTAAATATTTAGCTGTTAATTCAATTCAAAAACAAAATAAATTTAAAGTTTATAAAAAGTGAAGACAAATAAATCAAATTCACATAAAGTTTATCCCCAACAAATAAAAACAGGAACCCATGGTAACTCCAATTTAACAAAAGCTCAACAAGCGTGTCAACATTTTGACTTTTAAGATTTACACAAACAAAACACACACAAACACAGACACTGCAACCCAAAACAACAACAAAATGAAAATGAAAACAAATCTAATTCCTGCTTTCATCCTGCTGATGTCTCCTGTTGCTGTAGCGCAGCTTTCTTCTTGCTGTGTGGACATTTGCAAATGTGGCGGTCTTTTACAGCACAAAGAGTCAAAAAGTGAAATTTAAAACACAAAAGTACAACAAATGCATGGGAAGGTACAGAAACAAAATTGGTAAAACTTGCATAAAAGTGTTGAACAACTATTTCCGTTTTCCTCAAAGTACTCGTCGTACTTTCTTTGGTAAAAAAAAAATTTAAATAAAGAAATTCAAACTTTTAAAGAAGTCTTGCCTCTTGGTTGGTTGCAAGAAACAAAACATAAGAAATATTGCAAAACATTTTTACAACTTTTATTTCTGTCCCTCTCTCTCTCTCACTTTTTTACTATGTTCGAGTTACATTCAAATAGGGGACCTATGTATATGGGAAAACTACCTGAACTCGATCTTTTCTGCTTTTTCTTTAGACACGAGAGTCATTTTGTCCTGCTGCTGCTGCTTATCAACTTTACCAACTTTTGAAAGAATCGTTAAATTGCTAAAGTTTTGCATTTCAAAGGCATTCAGCGTGTGTGACTGTATGTGTGTGCGGCAGGACTTATTGCCATCATTTTACTGTTGTTGCGCTGTCGGTGTTGTATTTTATTGTTTTTTATTCTTCTTTTTCTACCTCCTTCTCGATGCACTCAAATCGGATAAGATTGTACCAAGAAAATAGCGCCATTGAATGTTTTCAGTTTTAAAGTCACCAAATTTTGCTTCACTTTTTGTTTGTTACATATAAAGTTTTGGTTTTTAATGTGACACACGGTTTTGTCCATGTGACATCGAGTAGAGATGCAAGCACTTTAACAGGATTTCTTACGGGAAATGGTCAAAATTTAGTTTCATTCCAACATCGTCTCAAAAGTCAGAAGGACGCTTAAAAACGATATTTGCTTCATTATTATGCCCTACACCCAGCGTATAATCACTTTGTCCTTCCGTTTGTATCGCAGAGAAGGAGGCGTGGCAGGTATGGGGTGATCCAGAAGTAATGATAATCGGATATTTGTAGAGCACATAAAAATATGGAACATTTTTTTTTGCTTTCTCTTATATCTACTAAGTAGGGCAGCATAAAAAAAATCATATAAATAGGCCACGTTTCTCGGGAGGTACATTTATTTGAAAACGAACAGTCGGAGAGAAAACATCAAAATGGAGAAGAACGAAATCAGAGCTGTCATCAAGCACTTCTGTTTAAAAAAAATGTATAGCAAAGACATAAACAGCGACTTAGTGGACACATTGAGGGACTCTGCTCCTTCATATTTCACAGTTGCGCGCTGGGCAAAGGAGTTTAAGCTAGGCAGAACATCCACAGAAGATGAACAACGTGAGGGACGCCCATCCACGTCTCTCATCACAGACAACGTGTAAAAAGGCGAAAATGTCGTGTTGGCAGAGCGAAGAGCGAACACAAGGCATGCAGCTGAGGTCACAGGGATCTCATATAGCAGTGTTCAAAGAATCTTTGCGAATGAACTGCATATGAAATAGGTCTCTGCGAGGTGGGTGCCGAAAATATTAACTGACGAGCAAAAGAAAAAACGAGTCGACATAACGAGGGTGAATCTCGAAAAGTTCCAAGCAAATAAGGAACATTTTTTGTCTGGTTTCAAGACCATGGACGAGACCTGGATCCACCATTTTGATCCGAAAACCAAACAGCAGTCAGTGACTTGGAAACGGGTTTTAAATTGCTCGAACACCCACGCTATTCGCCAGACCTGGCTCTCAGTGACTTTTACCTCTTTTCTCGGCTCAAGGGACACCTCCGAGGCAAAAAATTTGGCGACGATAGCGATGTGATGACTGCTGTAGAAGCGTTTTTGGAGGGTCAAAACAAAGAATTTTTTTTAAAGGAAATTATGGGTTTAGAAAAAAGATGGACTCAAAACTAGAAATGCAAGCTCTGGCCAAAAACTAGATGAAATTTGACAAGAGGGCGTGACAACTCCCTTAAAAGAAAAAGCTTTAAAATGCAATATTGAAAACGTTTTTTGAGGTAATCCAACTAAATTTCACTCAGACACTAAGGTCAGTACATGCAAGATCTGAGCAAAAGCTATGTTATTTCGAACAAGAGGTCGTGGCACCTACCGTACAAGAAAAATTTTCAAAGTACTGCAGTGTTGGGTATTTAATGTTGAGCTAAACCAAAGGTTATACCTTTACTAGTTCTTTTTCCTTCCGAGAAAAACCAATGTGATGATTTTCATTTTATTGAAGGCCTATTTTGGCAAAAAAACATTTTTTTTTTGCTTATTACTTTTTTTTTCTTCACGAAATGGATACCCAACATAACTTTAAAAATTAATATATTTTTATTATACTAATTCTACGAACTTTTAGTCATTATTTGCAAGAATCTAAAATTCTATGCATTTTTCAACTTAGAAAATCATGACAATTAGGATTAGAGAAAAAAAAAAAATACTAAGCATGGCTATGGTGACATATGTTTCGGTTACCGCCACGTAACCATCATCAGACCAATTTGTGTTTTATTTAATTTGTTTTAAATTAAATGAAATAACAATTGAAAAATTTTTGAACTTTTTGTCTGAGGTCGGGATTGAACTATGAACCTTCGAAGTCAATCTCTCTACATAGCGCATTTATCAATTGACTGCGCTATGTACCCTCAAAAAAATTGGTAGCTTAAGCGTCTATATTCATGTAGTGAGACTTTTGTTCTCTTTCTTCGAAGGTTCATAGTTCAATCCCGACCTCAGACAAAAAGTTCAAAAATTTTTCAATTGTTATTTCATTTAATTTAAAACAAATTAAATAAAACACAAATTGGTCTGATGATGGTTACGTGGCGGTAACCGAAACATATGTCACCATAGCCATGATTAGTAGTTTTTTTTCTCTAATCTTAACTGCCATGATTTTCTGAGTTGAAAAATGCATAGAATTTTAGATTCTTGCAAATAATGACTTAAAGTTCGTAAAATTAGTATAATTTTCATATAGTCAACATAAACCATTTTAATATATTTTCATGCAAAAATTTTACCTTTTCCTTTGCTGTATAGATTCCAAACATAGATTTTTTTACGTTTTCAATTACGCGGGTGAAAAAACGATTTTATACTCAAAAGCAAGGAATCTTACGAAAAAAGTGTATAAGGCACAAAATGCTTGGAACATCCAAGGTACGCGTGTGATTTTTTTCAGAATTTTTTTGAAACATTTTTTAGTTTTTCAAAAATTGGTCAACAAAATAAAAAATAAAACTAGTAAGGGTGTAAAATTTGGCCTGGCCAAACATTAAATACCCTACACTGCAGTATTTTTAAAATTTTGCTCATATGGGAGGTGCTACGCTCTCTTGTCCGAGTTTACCCAGTTTTTGTCAAGAGCTTGGATTTATAGTTTTTAGTGTCTGAGTGAAAAACGTTTTCAGTATAGCGTTTTGAAGCTTTTGCTTATATAGGAGGTGTCACACCCTCTTGTCCGAGTTCGTCTAGTTTTAGCTTATTTGAGTGAAGTTTGGTTGGATTATTTCAAAAAACTCTTTCAGTAGAGCATTTTAAAACTTTTGCTTACATGGGAAGTGCCACGCCCCCTTGTCCGATTTCACCCAATTTTTGCTGAGAGCTTTCATTTATAATACTTAGTGTCTGAGTAAAATTTTGTTCGAATATCTCAAAAAACGCTTTCAGTATAGCGTTTTGAAGCTTTTGCTTATATGGGAGGTGCCCCGCCCTCTTGTCCGAATTCATTCAGTTTTTTCTCAGAGCTTGCGCTTACAATTCTTAGTATTTATGCGTATTTTGGTTGCATTGTCGTGAAAAATACTCCTAAAATTGCATTTTGAATATATTTTCTGTATGGGCGGTAGGCGTGTCCGTTGATCGATTTCGCTCATTTTCAATCCCCCGAGCTATCTTTGACGACGGAGGCAGTGTACCAAATTTCATTGAATTATCTTGCTCAGTTTTCCCAAAAAGTGTATTTCAACATACAGCCAGCCACTCAGCCAGCCAGACAGACGGACATAGCTATATCGACTCAGGAGGTGACGCTGATCAAGAATACTTTTCTATACCTGCCACGCCTCCTTCTCTGCGTTACAAACGGAAGGACAAACTGAATATACCCTGGGTGTAGGGTTTAAAAAGTTCCAAAAACTCTAAAAAAATTCACAATTATTTTTTGGACAATTCTGTGCATTTTTTTCCTTTTGCACTTTTTTTTGTAAGATGCCTTGCTATTGAGTAAAAAATCCTTTTTCGACCGCGTAATTGAAAAATGTAAAAATCGATTTTTGGCACTAAAAAAAAACAAATATTGCCTGTGCGCGATACTTTTTATATGCAGTCTTATATACTTTTCGACGTTGAATGGAACTGCATCCTCAGAATTGCATGATTTCGAGATATCCTTTCTACAAGTTGGAGGGAATTGTGTTTTCAGGCTTTTGGCGTAGCTACAGGAAAAGTTGATATTCTTTTTGTTTTACAGCATCGAATAGCTACACTCTTCCTTATCAATAAGAGTCCAATTGCATTCTTATTTTCCGAGTTATGATCCATTGAAGAGGAGGTATTTCAGCACCCACATAAAGGACGAAATTATATAAGTAGCGAAAAACCGATTTATGTCCAAAAAAACACTTAAAATGAGTTAAAATCTACTGCAGGGATAGGTTCTGAAAAAAATGTGCGATGCCACGTCCTCCAAATATAAAATAATTTGACTTAAAAAAGCCTTAGACCTTGGCATGTAAGCAGACAGATAAACAGAAATTTCTTTTCAGTCGAGAAGTTTTTCAAAGCACCAATAAAAATGTAATCATTGCATTTTAACCCATTTCTGGTTCTTTCTTTCAGACAAAAAAAAACTTTCCACAATAAAGTCATAGAGCGAGTCGACAACAACAACAATAATAATAAAAAAGAAAAGAACAAAAATAACATTTATAAATAAATAAAAATATGCAGTAAAAAAAGAGACCAAGTTCAAGTGACGACGATTGAAATACAAAAAAAAAAAAAGAGAAAATGAATTAAAAAGTTTTGCATTTTTAGCAAAACTTTTCCACTTAAGCAAAGTTTTTCCCTACTTTTTCATTCTCTACTCTACTCTTTACGCGATTGTCCTGTTCTCTCACTCCAAGTGACACAAAAGGAATTGCTTTAAAATAAGGTACATGAGCATGCAACAAGAGAGCCAGTGTCTTTTTTTTTTTGCCTTCTTGTTGCATTTCAGTATTTAGTTTTTAAGTTTTTCCTCAGACGATGGTCTTCCGGTTGCTTTAAGTTTTAACTTTCTGCTGCTGCTGCTGCGGTCACTAAGCCAAGTGAGCAACGACAGTAGTTACGCCTTATTAAAGATATAAATATAAACTTTTCGTTGTCCTTTTTATTATGTTACGCTGTATCCTGTGGCCTATACTTTGATTGGTGTCTTTGAAAAGTTTTACACAGCACAGCAGGTGTTGGACGGAACATTGGTTCGTTAGCTATTTACACTGATATAAACATGATATTTTCATAGTTTTGACTATGACTTAGGCAAAGAATGGCATACACTTTAAGAAAAAATTGCAAGAAGCTTGCGTAAATTTGCTAGATAGAGAGAATGCCATTTGAATTTTGACATAATAAAATAAAGTTTTTAAGTTTTTTTATTTACAACCAAAAACAAAAAAATGTTATTGCAACATATGTTTTACTTTTCCATTGCAAATTTGATAAAATTCCCTTCAATATCAACGTATATTATACGCTTTGAATATCAAAGTTTGAATTTGTTTTGAAAACCAAATAAGCCCCTTCTTTGTTTGGTCGATTTCCCAAAGCCGAACATTCAATAAATGGATTAAATCAACAATTTGTATTTATAACAGTGCGATAAAAGTTGCTGTATCAATAAAGTCGCAAACAGTGGAACAAAAATTTTAAATTGCACATACTTATTAGTGTTTTCGTATAACTGAAGCATTAAACTGTGACTGAAATTTAATTCCTAAAGTAAGCCTTTAAGGCATTTAATTTTTTGTTTTGCACAAAGTTGCTTAAATTTAATGCCACCACTGTTTTGGCAATGGCATTCATAGCATCGTATCATCATTACGAACGCATCACAGTGAAACACAACCCATCTGGCAACATTGGTATTATGGTTATGGCGTTGTCGGTTTTGTATTTTCATTCAATTATAAGTCTCAAAATCGCCGCAACTCTGTTTTTTGATTTTTTTGTTTTGCTGTCTCTAACTAACCACTAACCGCATACTATTCGCAGCAGAGTTTGTACTTTAATGTAAAAGTCCAGGGTGGATTTCATGACAAAGAATTTTTACTTTAACCATTTCGTTTTTCGACTCATACCTTTTGACTAAATGTAGGTATATTTTGCAGACGTATAATTACACTATGCAACAGCCAAATCTCCCAGTGTATACCACCATCCATTTCATATGTAAAATGGGCTGCTGACATGTGGGTCATTTTGACCCCCCCACATTTAGGTTAAAAAACCTACATGTGGGGGTTCTAGAGGGTTAAAATTGTCTACAAAAATATTCCTCGTAATATCCTGCATAAGTTTACTGAACACATGATACACCTCAAATGTAAGGATCGTATAGTTAAATTCATCGATTTAACACAAGATTGCGCTATTTTTGTATTTTTCATGTACAGTCGATTAAAAAATTTCAAAAATCGATTAAAAAAAAATCTGACGTGCTGGAGAAAAACGACGAGACACGGGTATTTTGTTTTAACGCTAACTTTAAGAATTTTTTGGATTTTCTCATGTGTTTTAAAAAAAGTTTAAAATTATCGACAGTTTACTAAAAAAAACCGAAAAAAATAGGAAAAAATGCATTTTAGTAATTTATCAATGAATTGTATACAACTTTTGCATTTTCCCATCGATTTTTTTAAATGGTATCTTATTTTCTTCATAGATATATAGTCTATGATACAAAAACAAAAAAAATTATAAAAAAGTTATTTCTTCTCGTATAAATCTGCAGTTGATTTTGATTTTTTGTTAATTTTTTCGAAAAAAAAAATGTTTTTTTTTTAGAATTCAATTTATTTCGCCGAAACTAACAAACCAACCAAAAGTGATGTGAATAGCATTTGTAGGTAATTTAATAATATTTAATATGACATATAATACGTTTGAATACAAACATTGGTTCTTGAGATATTTGTATTTAAATGGAACTATCTTTTTTTTTTGGTCCGAAAAATGAAAATGACCGATATCTCGAAAACGACACGAAATAAAAAAAAAAAATAATGCGATTTTCGGAATCAGCAGCCCATTTTACATATAAAATGAATAATGGCATTCCCTGGGGAAAAAATGTTTACTCATTTGTTGCATAGTGTTATCAATGGAAAGCTAGAGACCTTAGCTGACTACTGGTGAAGAAAGTAAATGAATTTCGTCGGTTGGAAAAATTATATATAAAAAAAATAGTGGAGTCATTTAGGCCGGTTGTGGGCACCCTTAGAAAATTGGCTAAAAATGGAAAGATATGAAATTAAACGCAATCAAATGAAGAAGAATGTAAAATTAACTTATTTTCAAAATATTGACTCACACAAATTCAACAAATTTTGCTCAACGGCTTCAACAAATCACCGTCACTGAAAACGTCTGGAACGAATGGCATCTAGCCCTTTTTGACATTGCTCTTTTGGCAAGCATGCATTTTTTTGTACCAGACCAAAAAAAAGTCGGTTTTTGCCATTTTCTGAAGCTATATAACTATGTTACATATCATTTATTCGTCAAATGTGGCTCAGTTACTTGAAAGCCCCAATCTTTTCCTTTAAAACCTAATTTAAATTATATTTATATCTTCATGCTTCTAAGGGATATCGTAGACCGAAATATTGTCAAAACGGGTTTTTTGCACTTTTGTGTCTTGTTAGGTTAGGATATCTTTGAGGAAAGAAAAGATATCAACATAATTTAAATTAGGTTTTAAAGGCAAAGATTAGGACTTTAAAGTTGCTTACCAGATTTAACCAAAATAAAATTTCTTTCACATTTTAAACATGTTCAACGAACCGACTACTTCTAAATTCAGCCGTTTGAAACCCCGAGTGTTTTTGTTACGTGTATGGCATACGGCTGAGTTTTGAAATGGTCGGTTCGTTGAACATGTTTAAAATGTGAAAGAAATTTTAACTTCGTTAAATCTGGTAAGCAACTTTTAAGTCCTAATCTTTGCCTTTAAAACCTAATTTATATTATGTTGATATCTTTTTTTTCCTCAAAGATATCCTAACCTAAAAAGACACAAAAGTGCAAAAAACCCGTTTTGACAATATTTCGGTCTACGATATCCCTTAGAAGCATGAAGATATAAATATAATTTAAATTAGGTTTTAAAGGAAAAGATTGGGGCTTTCAAGTCTTAATCTTTGCCTTTAAAACCTAATTTAAATTAGGACTGTATAGGACTTTTGGTGCGATTATCATGTGTGTTGTTCACTCTGTCGATAAACTAACCTCACACGTACTTGTGGTTGCGTCAAACGTTTCTTGTAGCGTATATCAATAAACAAAGTATTGACTCGCCCGAAAGTGCTTCAATCGTGGCGTTAAGTTATTCCGAAAAAAGTTTCCACTTGTGGCACTGAACTCGATACAATTTCTTGCTACGGATGTGGATACTGGGACCATTTGACATGAAAATTTTAGCTGTAATTAATTTTATGAAAAAGTAACAATTTATTCTTGAATTATACTGGTATATTTAAAGAGATGTTTATCCTTTGATATAACTCATAAAAATAAATTCCATCTCGAATAAAATAATATAACCGGTAACAAAACAGTGAGCCACTCTCCCCTATGCGTCTATGTGCTCCAGTATATGCACAAAAACTTCGTGCTGTCATAACACGCGCTTAACATTTGTCAAAATTTACGGGGGGGTGCCCATACCCGACCCATGCCAGCAGGCGACTTTATTCCCCTATATAACTCAAAGTCGTACTCCATTTCTAACATAGGAAAAAAAGTTTCGGCCTTGCGTATTAATAGCTATAAAGATTTCGATTTATGCAATGATATACTTATATCAGTATGTGCGATATTTTTTCAATATTTAAATTTGTGTGAAAATTGCACTAAAGATCCACCCTTGCATAATAAACCCCAACAATACTCAGCCGCGGGCAGTGCTTCCCAAATACAAATAACCCGACGTGTCAGAGAGTCAATAAACGCAAAAGCTGTGCCTTACAGCCTGCTATGCCAATTCACTTGCCTGTTGGCACTTGAATTGGTTTACTTAAAGGGTGATGATGATGATGGTGGTGTTGGTCATGCTACGCTACAACTGTATGTCCGAGCCAAAAAAACATAAATCCGGATTTTTGTTTGGCATTCAATGTGTGGTGGCATGCTTGAATTTATCGAATCTTGATACGTGCATAAGCCTCAGTTTGTTCTGCGCTAACCTTATTAGTACAGTGGATTTTAGTTTCATTCGTAGAGAGATTTCAGTTTCAGTTATCAATTCCGAGGTCGGGTTGAAGTTTTGGGATTTGGTATTTTCGGTAGTTGTGGTGTGTGTGTGTGCAGTGTAGTGTGTATGTATTTGAGTTACTAAGCTTACAGTTAATGTGTTATTATAGACTTAGTGCTGCTGCGTTCAACACATTACTCATATGTGTCAGAATTTGTGCAATGAGTACGAGTAGCAAGGCTGAATGGCTATTCAAGTGTAAAGTGGCAAAAGCTGTGTAGTTTCCATTGTATTTTCACTATATGTATAAAATTACTTTCTTTTTAATTTCCGTAAAATTTTCTTATGTTTTATTGACTTAAACTGACAAAACCGCCAAGAACAAATTAAAAGCATCAGATAAAACTTTATTCTTCCGTTGCAAAATGAAAACTACAAAACTTTTCTGGAGGGCGCTCTTCTAAATTGCGCTTTTATCTTAACAAAATGTACACGAGTTATCGCACCGCAAAAGTGCGAAACAACTTGCACATGCAGCAATAATATGTACATACAACAAGGAGACAAAAAGTATGGCAAAGCAAGTGAAATACACCAAGAAAAATAAACGGAAGGAGGGGTACAAAAGATAACAACCTCGGCGTAAAAAGTTCAATGTTCGAAATGTGTTGCTCATATCTGGCTGCGAGTTTCCGTGTGCTATGGGGCACGGAAATGCAACCAACTTTGTGCGAGTTGCGCTCGTCCAACTTTAAGGAAACTGCAAAACTGCATACGCAGACACACACTCGCACACGAATACCCAAAGCGACACAGCCATGTAGACGGAAGTAAAGTGAACAACCAACAAAAACAATAATAACCAACATAAACCAGAGCACTACACGCGCACTCTGCTGTACAATATATTAAAAAAGTTTCCTTTACCATTTAAAATCCCGTCTCATTGAATCGCTAATTTAATGGCAATGTTGACGATGATTTGAATGAAAATTCTTCTTCTCGCGCCAAAGTAAGTTGGGGTACATCTTCAAACACTCTCTTAAAGTCTCTACTCAAAAAGTAGATCAAACTTTGGGTTTTTCATGCAACAATCAGTGTATGACTACAGCGGTATGTCACGCAATGAAGATTAAGTATTTGTGGAAGGTTGTGAGGAATAAATTAGTGGCCATCTTGTAGCGTGCGGAAGGCATGATGATTGTGGCCCTTTTGAAATACAATTGTTTTAAGTTGTTATTTTTACAACATGTTCTCGAATGTCCTTTATGCTTAATCAATGTATTGGGGTGTTGTTCTAGAATTTACGCAACACTCTAATCAACCCATGCAACCTACGAGTATATTCCAACAGACCGCATCAAATTAAGGAAGGACGAAATGTTCTGTGTTGACGATTGTTTTCGAAACTTTTGTCGTGATAATTGGCAATTTTGCGTCAAGTAGCACCTCTAAATTGTTATATTATTACATAAATCCGTGAATATACAGTTGCTTACTTACATGTATGCTTGGTTGTTTAGATGCAAAAATATGCTATACTTCCGCCGGAAATTGCTGGTGTGTTAAATGTTTTGTTAGAATTTTTTACATATTTGCACTACCTTGCAAGATTTTGCACCTTGACAGTAAAATGTTGTTTTTGAAATAGTTTTTTTTCCGCTGAAATCAAATCCGGACTCTATTATGTCAGGTTTTTGAGATATTCTAACTTAGTCATTCTAAATATACTGTTTTTTTTTTTGGCAAATGCGAGTTTATGTTGCACCGCGAATTTTTTTTTTCCAAAAAACTATGTATTGAACAACTAAAAGTTCAAATCTTTCTCTTTTAAATGCCGTGACGTTTGCTCAAATGTCTCTTTTTACGCTAGAATGTCGCTTTTCGAACTTTTTAACAAACCTTAAAATAGTAAACATACACACTTTCTTACTTTAATTTTAATGAACATTTCATAATGCGATATCTCGGCGAAAAAAAGAATATCTTTAAGCAAACTGAACGGCGCACTATGGTTTTTTTTTGACAAAAAAGTGTACACAAAAATAATCTACTACAAGGACACATTTTCTTTAAAAAAATTAAACGCAAAACTAAATGTTGTACGTCCACCTATCTGCCCGTTTTTTTCAGCATTTGATCCACAAAATAGTGACACGGGTCGAAATCTGTTGAATTTTGAAAAAATCGATTTTTCTTTTTAAAAATGTTAGTCGCATTAAACGCAGGAGTGATAAAGGAATAAATTTATATGTATTCAATCAGATCAAGTAAGATGAAATAAACTTAAAGTGAAAAAAACAAATTCGTCATATCTCCGAAACTATTAGACTCAGATAGATAAGATTCGGTATGCTTGTAATAGTTGCAGAGAGAAATAATATTTACTAGAAAAATGGACGGTGCCACTCCACAAAAATATAAAACACATCATATCTCCGAAACTATTTGAGCCATGTGGATGAAATTCGGTTTATATACAAAAGTCATCAAGACAAATGTCTGCTGAAAAAATATGTGGTGCCACGCCCAAAGGCAGAGCTACATGAACGAACTTGTTTCCTATAGAACAGAGTGGCCAGTAATAAGAATATATTTATTGTTAGGTGTGGTACCGCCCTTTTCTGTCAGCAAATGTTGTTCGACTCACTACCCTTTATATATATACTGAAATGCATCCCTATAGTTAAAATAGTTTCGGAGATATGATAAGTTTTATATTTGTAGGGCGTGGCACCGCCCACTTTTTCAGTGAATGTTATTTCTCTCTGTGCCTGCTACAAGCATGCCAAATCTTATCTATCTGCGTCTAATAGTTTCGGAGATATGACGAATTTGTTTTTGGGGCGTGACACCGCCCATTTTCACTTTGAGTTCATTTCATCTTACTTGATTTGATTGAATGCAAATAAATTTATTCATATATCACTCCTGTGTTTAATTTGACTAACATTTTTAAACAGATAAATCGATTTTTCAAAATTCAAGAGATTACGACCCGTGTCACTATTTTGTGGATCAAATGCTGGAAAAAGCGGGCATCTTTTCAGGTAGGTGAATGTGTCATCTTTAATTTCGCATTTAACGCGAAATGCTTTTAAAAAATCATATCCACAAAAATAGTGTCACGGGTCGGAGGCTCTAAAAGTGAAAATGGGCGGTGCCACGCCTCCAAAACTGTTAGATGCAGATGTGGTATGTTTGTAATAGGCACAGAAAGAAATAGCATCCGCTGGAAAAGTGGGCGGTGCTACACCTTACAAATATAAAACTCGTCATATCTCTGAAACTGTTTAAGCCATATGGATGAGATTCGGTATATAAATATAAAAAAGGCATTGAGTCAAATAACATTTGTTGAAAAAATGGGCGGTACCATTCGCACAAAATTTAATGGCTTTGTTTTTTTTTTATCGGACTGTTTTTAATCTTTGTAGAGCTTAAGCACAGAGAGTAGAGTTCCAAGAAATCCAGTAAACCAGTAAGACCATCTACCGTAGGTCTTCATTAAAACCCAATTATTTTGTAAAAATGTTCCCCAATAAAATCGGTAAATTATTCTTTCATATTGAAAGTTTACCTTAAAGAGTTGCAGTTCGAACTTTGTCACTTGATTTATTTTTCTTCCGCAAGACTGTCTGCAAATGGTCTTTAATTTTATGATCTTGGCGGCTTAACAAAAATATATCGACGGACTTCCGCTACCTATTTCTCGTTTGAAAATTAACCTTAAAACAATATTCCACTTGCAGAAAACCAGCCATTTTATCTTTCCTAAAAGGGTTAATAAACCAGGTTTACGAAACATAGAACGTTGTGTATTTTCTTGTAATTTTATAAAGCAAAAGCAGCAGTTGGTCCACCCTTTATGTAGCTAGAAGCTACATGTAGTTGTTATGTTTTCATTATAGTTTTAAATCGGATATGAAAACATTTCCGATGTACTTTTTCCGTAATTGAATAAAGTTTTGAATTGTTGCTGTGTTTGCGTTCACTGTTATTGTGCTATTTGTGTATTTAAAATTATTATTTTTTTTAATTGTTATTTACGAGTTGCTTTCGTGTTTTTTTCACACACGATTCTTTTTATACCCTACACCCAGGGTATATTCACTTTGTCCTTCCGTTTGTACCGCTGAGAAGGAGACGTGGCAGATATAGAAAAGTACATATATTCTGGATGGCTGGCTGGCTGGCTGGCTGGCTGTTTGTGAAAATATATTTTTTGGAAAAATTCAGCAAGATTATTCAATGAAATTTGGTACACTGCCTCCGTTGTTGGGATTGAAAATGAGCGAAATCGGTCGACGGACACGCCTTCCGCCCATTCAAAAAATATATTCAAAATGCAACTTTAGGAGTATTTTTCACGACAATGCAACCAAAATACACATAAATACTACGAATTGTAAGCACAAGCTCTGAGCAAAAACTAGACGAATTCGAACAAGAGGGCGTGGCACCTCTCGTATAAGCAAAAGTTTCAAAACTTTATACGGAAAGCGTTTTTTGAGATCATCAAACTAAATTTTACTCAGACACAAAACTATAACTGCAAGCTCTCAACAAAAACTGGGTGAAATCGGACAAGAGGGCATGGTACCTCCCTTATAAGTAAAAACTTCAAAAACTACTGAAAGGATTTTAGTTTGAGATAATCGAACTTAATTTTACTCAGACACTAAGAGCTATAAATGCAAGCTCTGACCAAAATCTACATAAATAAACTCGGACAAGAGGACGTAACACCAGCAACAGTAAGTGCAAGATCTGAGCAAAAGCTTTGAGAATTCAAAGAAGTGGTCGTGGCATCTCCCGTAAAAACTAAATTTTCAAAATATTGCAGTGTAGGGTATTTAATGTTTGGCCAGGCCAAAGGTAACACTCTAACTAGTTTCTTTTTGTACTTTATGCATTCGGTTTTCAAAGGATTTCGAGAATTCATTTATTTGCATTATTTAACGATTTTTCAGTATTTTATTACCACTGCCCGGTAGGGGAAATGGAGGGTGGAGGAAAAAACAATGCAACAATTGTTCTTACAACCTCAGGACATGCAAGCATTTTTTTTTTCAAGTTTCGTTTTATGTTTTTTCGTAATTAATTTCATTACTTAAATTAAAATGAAGGAAACAAATACATATGTATTTACACGTGTATGTGTGTGCGTGTGCAAAAATCAGTCAACTAAATGAAGCGCTGTAATTAAATTACACCAACTGGTGTTCTGTTGCTTTGATTTAAAAGGAAAAGAAAGCTTACATTAATGTTGAAAACGAAGTTTCCAGCCACTGTTAAATGAGAACAGAACTCCATTTGTGTTTTAAAATATGTGATTTTTATTTTTATTATAATTATTATTATTATTATGGGTACACTTACTTATATTCGCAAAACGATTTTAAATGTTAATTTTTTATTTCTATTCAATTATTTTTCTTTATTAATATAAATATTTTTTTTTTTTTTTAAATAAAGTACATAAACAAACATACATCTTTGTTCATTTGTTTTATACATAAAATGTAAAATTGTCATCTTTTCTATTTATTGTTAATATTGTTGTCCTTTTATGCATGTATAGTATATATAGCAGTACGTTTATGCACTTAAATTTATACATAATCATAAACGACTATACTATCTAAATTATAATCAGCCATTACAGCTAAATTTTAATAAATACATACTAATTGAAAATAATCCAACTAATTTGTTTTCTGTTTTAATTTAATTTCTAAGATAGTTTTTAGTTTTTTATTTTTATTTTTATTTTTTATTAACTCTATTTACATTGAACAATGAAAATAAAAGTATTTTGGATTTAATAAACTGAATACGAATTATCTGTCACATGCTTAGATCTAAAGGATTTCATTCCTAACTTAATATACGCATGATGTATTGTATATATTTTATATATAAAAAGGCATTTTGTTTGGGTATAAGTGTGTGCACACAAAAAGAAATATCTACCTGACTTTGCTTTTTCGAAAACATTCATCAATGTTAATAACTTTTTCGGTGCACATAAGTTTTCCCTCTTGAAATGTTTGCTGATTTTTCGTAGTTTTTCTTAAATATTGGCGATTTGAAAAGTGAGAAAATATTCGCTCTCTTTAGTATTTAATATGTTCTGACGCGTTTTTTCCATATCAACAAAATTTATCAAAAAATAAAATTAATACAGATTTGAATATTTTTAATTGTCGACATGTTGACATTCAAAAACTAGTGTTTGAAATTTTTTTTTCTTCCAGAAATGTTTTATTCAGACCCAATTTAGTGAAAATTATAAGTACTAAAAAATTAGTTTTTCATTGTATTTTTGCTTCGGGATAAAAAAAAAGCTACACAAACAAAGGATGTTGACATTCTTGACCTTAGTTTTTTGAGTTGCTCCTGACTTACCGAAGTTATTAAGTACCTAGAATATGATTTATTTATTTCAGTTGACTCTAGTTCTCGAGCAATATTTGAAGTTATATAACAATAAAGAGCATAGACCATTTTTGCTAATGGCATCAGATAGCCATAATTTTTTTCACTAAACTTTGTCTTCCATTTTTTCCAATTGCATCCTTTCTTTCCAACTTATCAGCTAATCAAGTAAAGGTATATACTAAACTTCATAAATTGTATTTTTATGGATTTGGTATACTTTTATTTTGATAGATTATAATTCGGTGAGTCATGATCTAATTAAAAAAGTTGAAAGGTAAAGTTTTATGAAGTAAATTTTAGCTATCTGATGTCTTTGGCAAAAATGAACTACGCTGTTTACTTAAAAAAAAAAAAAAATTCGAAACAGAGATTTTTCCATTTCCAAGCAAGGATATCTTGAGAATTGAAGTGAATTCATTGAACCTGAAGGGGGGACTCTTGGGTGAAAAAATTTTTTTCCACTAAAATGTTGTAAAAAGTCAGAACAAAAAATGTTGGTTCCGGCATTCTAGGGGGACCCTTGGGTGAAACAAAAAAATAAATAAATAAATAATACTGAAATCTAATGATGCAGAAACACTCAAATCTATAAATACAAATTTTCACGGTGATCGGTCAAGCCCTTCGGGAGTCTATAAGGAACATACAGACAGATATACAAACATTAATTTTGATATAAGTATATAGATAGTTGTATGAAGTATGAATCTTGAATTGGTTACTCATTATTAAGCAGAACATGTCGATACCTTAGAGCGCTATAGTCCTATCTCCACTTTTTGCGATTTTGAGTTTTTTGCAGTTATGGCAACATTGTGGGCTTCTTTACCGTGTGAAAAACTGTGTGATGTCAAAATACCACTAAAACACCAAAATATTCGAAAATTAAAAAAAATCCTATCTCCAAACTGTAATTTTTTCAAGAGCGCTACTGTCCTATCTCCACTGAATATTCAAATAAGTCACATTTAAAAAAAAAATTCTTTGTTTTTTCGCGTTTTCTTAGCGTTTCATGACTTTTTGCGACATTTTAGTGAACAAATTTGGTTACACCCAAGGCTCCACTCTTGTTTGTCGGAACCAAAAATTCCAAAAAAAAAAAAAAATAATAATTCGTTTTTTCGTGTTATCTACGCGTTTTATGACTTTTTACGACATTTTAGTGGAAAAAATTCATAAAATTTACTATATACGTCAATTTTTTCAATAGTAGTGGAATTCTTTATAGGGCCAAAAGTAATGTCATACTGTATATTGGCTGGGATTTCGTTAAAACTTAATAAAATTGGTTAAAAATAATAAATTATGTTAAAACATACTACAGGTAAAAATATTGCATACATCCTTATACCAAAATAGCAGCCAATCCGAAATAACCACAGTTTGAAATCTTCTTTTTGCATTTCCCAACAATTGGAAAAATGGAGATAGGACTATAGCGCTCTAAGGTATCGATGTAAAATGTTTTACTAAAATTATATAACAGAGTTATAAATCTAATATTTTTCCTAGTATGAGTTTTAGTAAAGGACCAACTTTTTTCATAAATATGTTATATCTCAGTTTCGATACAGTTTTAGTTAAAATCCTTTTGTATTTTAGTTTAACATTAAATGATCTGCATAAATGCTATTTTTAAAAAATGGCCGCTCAGAAATAACAAAATCATTCATAAATTTATTTTTAACTTACGTTGTACTGTGAACATATGTTACACATACGTCGTGTTAACCGCTACAAAGTGATATTCAGGATTGTTTAATTTTTAGGTTTTGCTATGTAGTTAATAATATTGCACATATTTCGGAATACGCAGTTGAGTTGTTTATATGTTTTTTCTACGAAAAAACTAAAAAAAAACTTTAGAAAAAAGGAAATGAAATTCATTGCAGCATTTTATAGAAACAAATGAATTTATGCATAGATTTTTGTCGAAGTAATGCAATTTTCCACACACAGCTAAGTTTTAAACTAAATTGAAGTAGATATTTCTCTCTCTGTGTGTGTTTTTTATTCAAAAACATAATATAAAATAATTTTTTCTTCATAAGTATTTATGTATAATTTTTCAACAATAAAAAGTACATGTGTTTTTTTTTTTTATTTTAATAAATCATTTTATTTATTCATTATTTTTTGAGATTTACACTGAGATACTACATTAATTTTTATATTCTGTATACATGTACACATATTGTATGAGTGTAAGTGATTTTTGCATATAAGTGTGTATTTGTATATGGTAAAGCTTTAAAGCAAACAAATTATGCTTATTGTTATTAACTAAATAAATATATGTGTATATAATTTATTTTCTAATATATAAATTTGAGAATTTAAAAATTTCACTTTGAGATTCAAAAAATATGATAGTAAAGCAAAGAAAAATTGATTGTCCTTGAAAAGAAAATAATATTAAAAAAAAAATTCTGTTGAAAATATATAAAGAAAAGCTTAAAATATTTATAATATTTTTTTTTTCGTTTTTAGTTTTTTTAATTAAAAATAATCATAGTTACCCTATAGGACCACGGACTATTCCAAAACTTGTTTGCAAATTACGCCATGGGAGAAACTGTTTACGTTTTATATTGTTTGTCATTTGGCGCAACCAATTCTCTCCTTTCGCATTACAATCGGACCAGAAAAAGGTCGATTATCTCCTTATGCAATACATTCGGAGCAGAAAAGGACCATTTTTTTTTTATTTTATTTATAAATTTCAACAAATTTAATTTAAAATTCAAATTTTACACAAAAATTTCTAAAGGTTTCATAGCCGAATGTGCTAAAGAGTGTGTTTTATATTTCTGAGCAATGTGCTCCGGGTTCGAATCTCAGTGTGGATGATTATTTCATACCTCGGCAATGTTGGACATATGTTTTATTTTCTACTCCGAAGACTCTGTAGACAATTTGTGTATAAATTAATAGAAATTTAAAAATTGAAATTGAAAATCGCCGAGTGGAGGATTTGAACACGGGCCTCTTCACGCAGCGCAAGTTACTAGACCGATACCCTATAGTTTGCTCTTGTGTATAATCGATACACAATTGGACCACTTTTGGTACTAATGACGGATTATGCATTACATTTGCACCATTTTTGATACAATTGATAATTAAAGTGAATTTATTTTAGACCAAAGATTGAACTTTTGAGACAATTGACTCCATCGGTCCTACAGGGTAATAGTGAATTTGATTTATACGTATGTCAAGGATATACATAAATAGTAGATGATGTAGTGTGTGTTAAAGGCTTTAAATTAACTTTGAGCTTTTACTACTGTTTATTGCAAGTGCTGGCATATGCTTAAAACCTATTTTTTTTGCAGCAATGAGAATTTACAAGTGAATGAATAATATACGAGTAGGTATATTCTAATTTATATATTTTTTTTTGTTTGCTTTCTTTGAACTACTTTAGATGATTTCCGGTTTTTTTTTTATCTCACTTACAACTTTAAATAGTACAAAAATATGTTAAGTTTCTAGTTTATATGTTTTATATTTAAATTTCATATAAAAAAAAAATTAATAAAATATAAATTTTTGTAAAAAAATAAAAAAAAAATTGGGAAAATGTACGCAAAATAAACTTTTTTTTCGAAAAACTTTCGTAGATCTAGTGCGTTTTGAAAAGCTAAGTGACACCAACAAGTTATTAGTTAAATTGCTAGTTGAGTTGAATTTAATGTAGCATAATTTTAGGCATATCTTTAGCAATAAAGAACAACTGCTTAAGTCGATTTTTTATTACAAAGCAAAGTGACATAATATGAATTTCTTTTATAATGTTGTTGTCTTGTTTTCGAAGATCGACCAAGATCCTTATACCCAAAAACTTTACAAATGTTTTATATAAAGTACATACTAAAAACTATATGCCTAAAATTATGCTACATTTTTAATTTTTTTTTTTAACTTTGTTGTTAAACTTAACTATGCGTAAATATGCTCTAAGCAGAGCGCATTAACTTAACAAATAGTTTTACTGTAAAATTAAACGTCTCTGAGATAAACGCAAATAACTGATTTTCCAATTGGTGGCTATCGTTAAAGAGCTGCAAGGTTTACTTTTAAAGACAGGACACACTCCCCTATCTGTTCCATTTGGGAAAATCATGTTGTTCGAATCTTGCATTATGGAAGTGGATTTATTTTCAAAATTGATTATAAACTTTAATTTCATAAATAACAAAATCTTTAATTTCTGTAATTGAAAGCTTTCCTTTTTGAAAGCTTTATTTCACGTAAACGAACTTAAAATATTTGAGTAATTTTTTTTTTTTATAAAAAAGAAACGATTGGTCAAACCTACTCTGAATTGTGCTGCTGTTTTTTTTTAGCAATTCCCCCTCTCAGACCGCTTCATTTTTGTTGCTTTTACCACCACTTCCATCTAAACTACATCTGCTTCTTCTTCTCCTCCTACTTCTGCCGCCACCCACACCGATTGTAAGCATATTTCATCGTAATAGCAGATCATCATCAAACTGCAGCAACTCCGCCTTCTCCCTATCCTATACATCAGACTGTTTTGCGTTTGGATTTATAATGAAAGCGCCATTGATGTGTCCATTTGGTAGCGCTTTACCATTCGAATAATAAGTTGGTGTTACAAGTCCACCGCCACCTGCCATCATCTTGCCATTTGGTATAATAAGAGTTGTCTGTGGTGTGTTGCCACCATTCAAGTGTGCGATCAATGGATTCTTGGTAGCCTCTGCCGGTGGTGTTGTCAATGGTGGTGTAACCGGTGATGGATTAATCAATTCCAATTTATCGTCTTTAGCGCTTTTCAATGGATTTTTAATTAAACTGCCGTTTTGTTTTTTCGATGGATGTGGCATAGCGTAACGTAACTTATCCCAGAACCATGGATCTCCCCATTTCAAGTAGGTGTTCATTTTCAAGTAGGCCTGCAATTCACCATCCAAAGTTTCAACATTCTCGATATCACTATATATGATGACTATAACCCGTGTACGTCCCTCATTCAATGCGGCCTGATGTGCTGCACGGAATTCCATGCGTGCCCAAACTGATTCAATGAAATTCTGTGACAGCACGACAATAGTACGTCGCGAGTCATCAACGGAGCGTATAATTTGATCGGGTATGCATTCGCCAACAATGAAATCACGCACATGAACGCATAACTTAAAGCGTATGGGGCCTTCTTCAAGTTCTGGCACCAAATAATCTGCAATAAATTGTTCATCTTTATGCGAATAGGAAATGAAGGCATCATATTTCTTATCACGATCCAGTTCTTCCTCATTGACCAGCCAACCACAGATGCGATACTTATACATCCAAACTTTGATTTCTGTATTGTATTTGTAATATAATGCGGCAATGAGTCCAATAAGAAAACCAACAAGCGAAATGGTTACAGCCAAGGCAATGATAACACCCTGATCTTCCTGACAGATATCACTATTCGTGAGAGATTTTATCTTCCGGGGATTGTTCGAACCAGCAGCAGCACAATACATTTGTTCAACATCAGTTATCATTGCATACCTTGTTTGCACGAATTGCAAGAATGGTTTGGATTCACATTCGCAATTCCAAGGATTTGCTGAAAGTTTGAGTTCTGTCAAACGACTACTATTGAGGAAGTTCAGTACGCTGGAGTTAAAACCTTTGAAGTTGTTGTGCGACAAATCAAGATATGTCAGTTGCTTTGGCAGATTATCAAGATCAATCTTGGAGAGATTGTTACCGGCCGCATATATATGCGTAACCTCTGCATATCCAGGCGTTGAAGCTGCAGGTAGTTTGAGTAACTTATTGTTCTCAATATGTAATTCAATGCTGTTGAGCTTCTGAGCTTGTACACGTGGTAATACGGGTACTTTGGTGAAATTGCCATTGCTGCAGTTAACCATGAGAACGAAATCAAAAGTGCGCACCCAACACTCACAGCCGCGTGGACAACGTGGTTTGGTAGTGTTCTCAAAATCAAACGGACAAAGCAGCGTTTTCGGTTCGACGCTACGCACGGGCATATCATTCATGTTAGCGGGGCTTTCACAGGCCAATTTATCGGTGTCCAATATTAGCCTCGAAAACGAGGTTTGACGTGTTTTACTTTGAATAAACTGAACAAACCAGAGTAGAATACAGTCACAATGTAAAGGATTGTTATTAAGATCCATGGAAATGTCTAGCGGTTTGGTGCGTTCAATAGTCAATAGTTCGAGATTCTGAAAGTTAATTGTTCGTATTTGGTTGTGCGTTAAGTTGATGGCGATTTTATTATTGGAACCGAATTGGAAATCATCATAATCTAGCCATGTAATATTGTTGTAACTAAGATCGAGTTCCATCAACTCAGATTTTGCTTTCCAGTCGGTGAAAATGTATAGCAATGTGTTGTTGCGTAGTTTTAAAGTTTGTAGCTTAATAAGATACTGAAATGGAGAGTAACGTCCTAAAGCCATGTTATTATCGCCCACCTCCTTGATAGGATTACTAAGATTAATGCGATTGTTTTCCAAATTGAGGAAAGTGATCTGCTGAGAATTCTTAAAGGCACCGGGACTAATAGTCGTCAAATGATTATTGTCCAGATTAAGTATCTTGAGTTTCTCAAGAGAATAGAAGAGGTTTCTGTAAAAGTGAGGAATTAATATATGCAATCAATTATAGTTTCGTGTGAACTTACTCTGATAACTCTGTCAACTGATTGTATGATAATTTCAATACGTACAGATTACTTGCGTTCCGGAATAACTCATCGGGCAATGTGCGCAATTTATTGCGACTCAAATCTACGTCATATAACTTGTGTTGATCGGCAAATAACGTTGCTGGCAGCTCTTCAAGTTCATTGTTAGCGAGTGATACATTTTCAAGATTACTCGAGTTGGCAAATAGATCACCGGGAATTTCAGTCATATCGCAGGTAATGCGAACCTCTAACAAAAATGGTAAATAGGCAAACAATGCCGGCGGTAGCGTTTTAAGTGGTACACGATTGTTGACCATACGTACCATGGTGAGGTTTTTATTATTGGCAAACAGCGTCGAATTCAGTTTACGGAAATGATTTGCATTCAAGTTAATGTTACTTAAATTTCCCAGCGTCGAAAAGACATCATCGTGAAAATACTCAATACCATTCGAGCTGAGATCAAGTTCAGTTAAAGATGATAAGCCCTTAAAATTGTCTTTGGTTAGATTGCGCAATTGATTACTCCACAAATTGAGATGCTGCAATTTGCTTTGATTTTCAAAAATACCAGCGGGTAAGTTTTGCAAATTGTTGTGTCCTAACTCGAGCAATGAAAGATTCTTCAAGTTGATGAAGATATCCGGTGACAATTCAACTTTATTTGAATGTAAATCCAGCCAATTAAGATTTGGTAAATCGTTAAATACATCTTCTGGCATATGCGTCAAGCCGTTTGAACTGAAGCGTAGTCTACCTAAATTTCTCAAGCCACTAAGATGTACGCTCGTTAAATTCATGCCTAATTCACCACTTTCGAATAAAAGCGAATAGACTTCTTTTATTCCCAAATGTTCAAGTAAACTTGAGATAGACCTATGACCTGGTAGCGGACAGTTTTTGATTTGTACCATTTGGTATTTGCCAATGTCCATCTTAGGTAAAAGATTATATTCCTTGGCATCGATGTGATTGCAATCGATTTGTACATGTGACTTAAGACGTATTCGCACTGTTATGCGTGGATCTGGTCTCACCTCATCGCGACACTGAATCTCAAAGTCGGACAATACTTGGGAACATTGACAGTTTGTACTGCCAGTGATTTCACTACAGTCATTACGATTGTTTATGGTATATGCCGTGTAAGTGGTTGGTGTTAGTTGAAAAAGTAGTAGTGTTAGCATAAAACTACTGCATATTCTAGGGCGTAACAATTGCCACATTGCATTTGTATGTGTTCTCTGCATGACTATTGATTTCTTCTTATTAATTGTATGATTTAAGGCAGTTCCAAAAGAATTTTTGCGCAGTTTTACTGTAATGATGGAATAAAAAAAAAAAATTTATTAAATTGTTGTAAGTTAAAATGCTTATATTAGTGTATGCCATGAACAGCCACTAATAGAAACTAAATAAAATTATACGCTTAAATAACTTATTAAAAGTATATAAAGTAGAAAGTGCTAAGCAGTATCGATAAACTGAAATTTTGCCTTAACTATGAATTAATATTGTGTATAACATGACGTATGATTAATATAAATTAGTTTTTTAAATCAATTGCTGTTTAAAAATATAATGCCCGTGGCTAAGATATAATTTTTGTTCAACAAATTTATATTTATTTCTTCTCTAAATCTCTATTTTCGTTTATGCTAAATCATTGCATACTTTTTGGTGCAAACTTAAAAGTATGCGATTGCATTTAATTACCGTCATTTCAGTCACCAGTGAAAGTTTATAAAACTTTTTTCATTTCAAACAATGTTAGACGTTAGATAACAATTTTTTGGTAAAATAGTTATAAATAAGGCTGCAAAAGCATAACAAGTTTTGCAAACATTTACTA
The DNA here is from genome assembly GCA_951812925.1 of Calliopum simillimum. Lineage (NCBI taxonomy): Eukaryota > Metazoa > Arthropoda > Insecta > Diptera > Lauxaniidae > Calliopum > Calliopum simillimum. Next base: position 108,568,082 of record OX638368.1, read on the forward strand.
TCCCTTAGTAAGTAGTAGTTGGCAATGCGACTTTGCAAAGCCAAGGCGAAATTGCGGCAAACATTTTCCGGTTTCATGGTTTGCTGCAGCACAATGAAAATAAGTTGGCGAAAAAATAATTAACGTGTTTGCAAAAGCTTGCTTTGTTTTTTATACTTTTCCACAGATATGTTTCTTTTCCTATAATGATCAAAATCACATGCAAATGTGGTTTAAGTGGACTTCCGGTAATTAAAGTTAACACAAGTTTTGGCGTGTTATTTTCCTTTTGGATCTATTGGTTTGCTGGCAAATTAAGTTAATTAGCATTGAATTTTATAATTCCTTATCTACATATAATTGTAATTAAATGTTACTCATACGCACTGTTAACTATATTTCAAATAACTCATTTTAAAATGAAATTTCGTCGAGGCCATAATTTTTATTATGATATTTTTCTTACATAAAGCTTAACTGTTTGTATGCAAAGTTATCAAGCCTTATTGTTCGCATCCAATTATCATTATTTTTCATCTACAGTTCAACTTCCGTTTTCGTGACTTTGCATAAATTAAATTTAAATGAAAAGAAATTTTTGAAAATTATTGTTTGCTACCCTTGTACTGTAAGCAAAGTCAATTGAGCGGAAAAAATTCAATAGGCATTTGCTTAGGTGAACGTACAAAATGTAAATCAAATTACAGCATTTTGCGATAGGACAACATCTTAAAAATTGGCCATTAAGCGAAGCATCCTAATGATGCTCAATTTTAATTTTGTAAATTGTTAAGTAAATTGATATGACACATTTTCAATGAAATATTGTAATTGATTGCGGTTATTTAAATAAATGAGATTTTGAGGAAAAATGGCAGCTAATTAACTGTGATGACTTTTTTTTTTATATCCCGGAGAAAATTTTATTTTGTGAAGAGTAATTATGAGGGAAATATTTGATTTTATTATTCATTTTATTGCACATCAAAAAACGTTTCTTTCGAATTTCTTTTATTTTAAACCCGTAATCTATTGAATTGACTTTGAACTAAACAGTTTTAATGCGTCTTTTTTGACATTGAAGTTACTTAAAATCAACATCCTTCCATATTTAACGTATTGAAAAGACGTAGTAAAAATGGTAAGGGAATAGTGTCGGTTGTGGGCACCATTTGATTTTCGACTCATATCTTTTGACCAAATGCATATTATGCAAACATATAAGTATCAATGGAAAGCTAGAGACCTTAGCTGACTACTGATGAAGAAAGTAAATTGATTTCGTCAGTTGGAAAAATTATATCAAGAAAATATTGAAGTGATAATTTTTGACAAAAGAAAATTTTTGGATCGGTTGTGGGCACCCTTATAAAATCGGCAAAAAATTAGAAAATGTAAAGCTAAACGCAATCAAGTGGAGAAGAAAGCCCAATTAATTTATTTTGAAAACATTGGCTCACACAAATTCAACAAATTCTGATCAACGGATTAAACAAAATCATCGATACTGGATCGTCTGGATCGAATATGAAAACAACTTGGTTCTTTCCTTTCCACTAAAAAAAGCGTAAAGGGCATAAGAACACCATTTATATTTGTTATGTTGATATCCACGACGATATTTCTATAAATCATATGCATTAAATCAAAAAAAGAGGGGTGCCCACACCCGACCCATGTCCGCAGGCGACACTATTCCCCTACACTTTTTTTCTGTAGCAAAATAAACCATACTCTTAATTTTTCCATCAAAATGAACATTCCAAACTGGAGTTTAAATCATCACGTCGCCAAAAATCTAATGAAAATTGGCAAGCGCCGCAGTTGCTGCTGCCAATGTCAAATTGAAATTTCGTTGCCTTTGTAAGAGAAGGCCATATTGTGATTGGACCAAAAAAGTTGACAGTAATTGATGCCTTTTTAATTAACTAATTTTTGAGCTTTTTGAATTTTGACACATAATTACAAATTTTTATTTTCAAAACTTATGCGCGCGCCTTTAAAAAATTGCCCTCACATTGTACGTTGATTTGATATCGTAAAAATTAGAAATTTTTGTACAATTTGCATGTGTTGATGTGCGGTTTTATGGCTGTGGTTGTGGCTATGCTTGTGTGTTTGTGCAATATACTGCATAAACCAATAGCTGATTGTTTTTGCTTTTGTGGTCGGTCACTCATTTCATTTTGTGGTCATTTTCTGTTCAATAAACAAATTTGTAATATGGTTTGTTGTTGCGCGCGTTTTGTCATCGTCGTCGTGCGCTCAAAAGTGCACTACAATTTTTTTTTTAATTTTAGCAAAAACCTTTGCTTTTTACTCTCGTTCATCGATGATAGCAAGTGGCCAAGTAAAAGCAACATTAAATGGTGCACAACCTGCGACCACAGCAAAAGTTCTAATTGATTTTGTGTTTTTGCAATTTAGTTCGCTATGTTGTTGTGCTCTATAAAAGCCACCAATTTTGTTTCTGCTGCTGCTGTTGGTTGTTATTGTTGGTTTTACTTTTGTTTTTCCTTTCGTGTTTTTGATTTTGTTATTTTGGCTAAATGCCAATGAAAACTTAAACAAAAAAAAAAAAAACAAAAAACACTATTTTGGGCTAAAGCAAAACTTATCCGAACATTGATGATATGGTAAGTTTTAACTACACAAATGTACCACCAACAACAGCAACAAAATCAATTGCTGCTGCACTGCTTACAACTACATACAGCACTTGCTGTTTGGTTTTAAAATGAGCGCATTAAATTTAAGCAAATATGGCCTTATGTTATTGCTCCCAACAGCTCCACTTGGGGGTGTTTAAAACGCTATTTAATGACACTTTAGTTGTGTACAATATTTAGAGACTAATCTTTGCTGTAAAGTGATATAAGTTTGAAAGTGCTGTTGCAAGTTTTTTTTAGGATTTTTAAAATTAAAAGCGTATCGGTGTTAAATGTGCAAATTTCTATGTCAAATTGACAATGTTTATTTAATAAGGAAGAAACTTTGATTTATGATCTTAAAGAGTCATTTCTATCCTACGTTAATCATAAATTATGCATTTTGCGAAGCATTTGACAAAAATTAAATTATTCAGTATTTCTACTGTGCTAAGAATTGGTTTTCATTGTCAAAAACAGACATGGTAATTTCAAACCGGCCATTTAAAAACTTGCACATTACGACCTCATAGAAGTCTTTTGTAGCTTTGTACGAACGTATGGCAGCCTTGTCGTGGTAAAAAGTTCATTCTCTTTCCATTAATTATTACATGCACTCATCGTGTAGGGGAATAGTGTCGCCTGCGGGCATGAGTCGGGTGTGGGCACCCCACCCGTAACTTTTGACAGAAAACAAATACGGCTGTTCTGACAAATGTTAAGCGGTCCTTTAAAGAATTTGTTGAATTTGTGTGAGTCAATGTTTCCCAAATAAATTAATTTTGCTTTCTTTTCCATTTGATTGCGTTTAACTTCATATTTTCCTATTTTTAGCCGATTTTCAAAGGGTGCCCATAACCGAGCCAAATTTTTTTTTTTGCCAAAAATTATCACTTCTTTATTTTTTCCATATAATTTTTACAACTGACGAAATCAATTTATTTTCTACACCAATAGTTAGCGAAGGTCTTTATCTTTCCATTGATACTTATATGTCACAAAAAGGTGTCCACACTCGACACTGTTCCCCTACATTTTGCGGTGCATCTTTGTAAAAATCAATCATATCTGTCGTCTTTTAAATGATGCCTATCACTTAGTATTGCAAAAGGTTTCTACCTACCACTATTTTTTTGTGCTAATTCACTCAGTGCATTTCATCATTTACACACAGTAAAAAGTGATAGTTTACTTTTGATTCCATTCGGTATTGATTTTAAACTGCTTTGGTATTTAATTCAAAATTTATTCCAAAAAAGGTTGAAATTTATTCCGGTAGGTTTTAATTTTATCACAAAAAATATTTACTTTTAAACCATTTAGTTTTTTAAATTTTTTAATACCAAAGTGGCTTAAAAACAATCCTAAAATAACTTGAAGTTCAAAAAACTAATCATTTTTAGTTTTAAAATAAATCCAAGAAAAGTATTAAAATATTCTCTGCGCCAATTTTAATACTTTTGGTCTGAAACTAATGCCATCAAAGTTTTAATTTAGCTTGGAGAGACTTTTTAGTTTCAAAATTTGAAAAACTTTATTTATCAAAAGAGCATAAAAAAAAGAACGAGAACAAAATAACAAAAAAAAAATTTTCTTTTTCAATTGTTTAAATACAAATTTCACACAACTACGTCAATAAGTTTGATAGCCGAGTGAGCTAAAGACTTCGTAATTTATGTACACAAGATGTTGTACCCTTGGTTCGAATCTCAGTATGGATGGCTTGTTTTTTTTTTTTTTTCAATTAAATTTAAATTATTTTTTTTTTTTTTAATTTTTCTCCCTCTCTTTATTAATTCCAAAATAGTTTAAAATTAAAACTTTTTTTGGCATTGTTCTATATAAATACTTTTTTTGGTTTTAAAATTAAACTAAAATTTTTACTGTGCATACACTTTGTTTTCTATCCCTAAATTCGACCTGGCCTATTCTCCATATAAATTGACTTATGATTGAAAAAACTATTTATTAGATTCAAGATTGATGACAAAAGTAGGGCTGGTTTTCTAAATTTTTTAAAAATATTTGAAAAACGAGCCTCACGTTAGGCGCCAATGTCGAATCCAATAGTTTTAAATTAAATTTACATGAAATTAAGATAGTTTTTATAGGGCTAATTTATTTATTTTTTTTTCAATTCTGAAACTTTTAGATTCGAATTTTGTGCCCAACGTGGGACTGGTTTCCCAAATTTTATACATAAGTTGACTAGTTGTTGCTGTCGAATACAATGGTTTTTGAATTAAATTTACACGAAATTAATTTATAGGACTTATTTATGGTTTTTTTAATTCAAAAACTATTTGACTCGACATTTGCGCCCAACGTGGGTCTGATTTTTAAAGTTTACTAAAAAGCTTTAGAAAGTCAGTCCCACGTTGGGCGCCAATATCGAATCCAATAGTTTTTGAATTAAATTTACACGAAAATAAAAAAGTTTTTCTAGGGCTAATTTATTGTTTTTTAAATCAAAAACTATTGGATTTGACATTAGCGCCCAACGTGGAGCTTGTTTTCCAAATTTATAAAGGCCAGCCCCACGTTGGGCACAAATTTACTTGAAATAAATCAAATCAAAATCACTCGTGATCATAACTAATGGAATAAGCCGCATAATTTCTTTATAATAAAATCTTGTTTTAATTTTTGACCGTTGGAGTTATCATGAAAAAACGTACCTCTTTTAATTGTTAATTAGTTCAAATGAATCAAATGTTCATCATACGGCCACGTACAATGAAGAAATTAAATAAGCAAAACCATAGTTTTTGCAATTATGTGAAGCATGCGGAATATAAACACTAATATTCTATTGTGTTTTAATTGAATTTGTAATGCAATTAATTAAGTTTTGGGTGTGCAGCAGAAATTGCTTACAGCATAAATACAAAACTTTAAACAGAGTTTCAGCAAATACATACAATACATTAATGCTTGCAGCATACTAACGCCATTTATTGTTTTTTTCTTTCCTTATTGCATACACGCTACACATACACTGCACATGTGCAATTGTAGTGGAATTTAATTACAATTGAAATCTAGACAAAACAATAACAAAATGCAATATATCGTTGTGTACGACATTGTTTTCAACTTGTTGTATACAACACATTTGTGTAAAATGGCCAAAAGGAAACATTTGTTCGCAAAAGTTTTTGTTAAGTTTTACCACTGCATTTACAAGATAATAAATACAAATTTGCAATGTAATTTAAGTGTATTTGCATTGATTTTAATGTGACATCATGTGACATGAAAATTAATTACATATGACAATGCAATGCAAGAAATGTAGCAAAATAATGACTTGTAATAAAAATGATTGTTGAAAAATTTCCCATAGCAGTGCAACTCTTAAATTCACAATGAAATTGCGATTTAATGCAAAAGTGACTTTTTTGTGCGCAGTTATTCACATGGCACTTTTTCCTATTCACCTTTTTTTTCCCCACTTAGTTTTTATAATAAAATTTTTGTTTTCTTGTTAACATGCAGCGTTACAAATTACTTTGTGAACACAAGTTAGTTGCGCATGCGCTCTTTTGCTATGAAAAAAAAAAAAAAAAAAACTTTAATAGCTGCCACTTTAATAAAAAGTTTCCTTGTTGCATTGTCAACTGCAAGTGAGTGAATTGCATGTCAAAGTCATTGTACGTACAAATGTTACGTTTTTTTCAACTTTTCCATTTTACTTTTTTGAAGCGCAGTTTTTCCTCAATTCTGGCCCGTCATTCTTTTTTACCACCTTATTTTGGCGTATGTTAATTTCATTTGTTTACAAAAAAAAGTGAAAGTTTAAATTTGCATGGAATCTTTATTTTAAGGATTGCTAAAAAGTCATATGTATAAGTAAAACAATACTCAGCAGTGCAAATAGCACATAATCTAAATGTTGCGCTTGTTCGATGAAACCACTGAAAGTATACAATAGCGTTTAAAATACTTGGAATATGCTTGGTATAAATATCTCAATTCTACTTCTGGCTGCACCTCCGTTTGCATGGAATATATTTACAAATATGTTTGGGGTAACAGTGCGTATGAATAACATTTAAGCCACATATTACATAAATTGCATGATTACAAAAATGATGAAAATAGATTTAAAAAGCCAATATTATTTCTACATATTGCCCAGAAACTAGCTCAGTAATATTAACAATTAGTTATTAATTCAGAAAACTTAATAAAATAAACCCTTGGAAGGAATTTATGCTCCGTAAGGAATGTAAAGAGTTTACTGATTCAAGGCGACCTCATTTTTTGCAAAAATTATGCAGAAACTATAATTTGAAGCTCCAACTCTAAGGTATTAACAAAAAACTAAAACAGATAAAGACACGGAACATTGTGTCATGAAACGTTTAAAAGTCATGTGTCAAAAATCGAAACGAATCGACACAAAATTCGAGCCAGGTATCGAAACTGTTATAGAAATCTTTTTTAGCTCCCACGATCCAAAGGAGACAAAGATATTGATTTATTGATTAAACATTTGCAATTTTTTAAGGTTGGGCACAAAAGCGTAAACCCGATAATGTGCTGATTACACAGCCACACAAAACCAGTTTAATAAACATTTTATTTCATATATTTCTAGACGCTAAATCCGACTGCATCCTCAGAATTGTCAATATCCCTGCAGGATTTTGAGATATCCTTCCGAGGCGACAGGAAGAAATATACCTTCGATCTATTCCAACAGAACTCTTACTTTCCGAGTTATGATCCTTTGAAAGAATTTATTTCAGCCCCATACAAAGGAGAAAATATTGACCATTCTGGTGATGCAGCCGGATTGAGCGTCGAAAAGTACATAAGACTGCATATAAGAAATAAAAAGTATTGTACATTGCACTTTTTTTTTTGTGTATAAAATGTACATTTTAGATCTTTAAGTTGAAATTATATAAGTTTGATATATATAGAGACAACGAAAATAACGCCAGAAGTAAAGTTGTCGTAAGTAAGCAAGAAGCTTATAATTTAGATATTGGCCATAACACCAACAGCACACAGCTGCACATTAAACTTGTATAGAGACAGAAGTGAGCAACAGGACATATGATTGGCTTTTGATTGAAAAGAACAAAAGGAAAACTTAAATCGAACGACAATTTTAGCCATATTTCAATAAATAAATATTCTAGAAATCAATATTTTTTCAAAGTCCTAAAAAACCCTTTTTTTTGTTACAATATACACAGTGGGCTAATATTAAAACGCAACCCAATTTGGCATCGAAAAAAGTTTTCATTCAAAAAAAATACAAATGTAAAACTTTTACAAAGACAAACATTTTTTGTATTTCTTATCAACTTGACCTTTTTATTCTTAACTTATTATTATAATTATAAAATGAGAAAAAGTTATAAGCTTACATCCCATGGCATCCCATCCCAGCTATGAAAAATACATAAATTTACCATTAGCTTATCGTGCGCGCTAACTTTATGTCTTTACACACAGGGCTAAAACTCGTACAAAAGCTGCTATGAAACCCTAATTTTATTTAATAATTATCTTAAATTTGCAGCAAGACAAAAGGAAAAAGAAAGCCAACAACATGTTTTTGAACTGAACACTGGCTGGTTGTCCTTTCTTGCTTAAGTTCTGCGCTGTGTTTTTTTCTTTTTCTCCTTTTTCATTACAATTTTTATTTTTATAATCGTAATGCCGTAACATTTTATTATCCTGCGGCCGCAATTGTTTGCGCGACATGCTGCTTGCTAATTAAAAGCACAATTATTATGGTTTTTTCAAGCTCTGCGATGCAGTAAAAAAAGGGTTTTTTTTTTTAGTTAAATGCCTTGTAAGCTCAAAAGTACCCACAAACCAAAGAAGGCTGGGATGAAAAAGGACATTGGTAACCAAAAAATGAAAAATTAAATTTTTAATTGTACGCCAAAACTTTTCAACCCAAAATATGGCTGAGCGGTTTTTGTGTGAATGTAGTAAAAAATATAAAATACTAAGCGCATGAAAAATTTAAAATGAAATTTCGTAAAATAAATTATTAAAAATTTCGAGCTGCGAGTTATGAGGAGCGCTCATATGCACTCTTACTTCTACATACACTTCACTTGTATGTGTTCCCTAGGGCAAAAAATGTTAAGCGCTTCTTAAAAAAGCACTTCTAACTTGTTTCTCTAGATATTTAGACCAGTTTACAAATTGATTTTTTGTAAATCTGCAGTTAGCATTTGAATATCAAATTCTTTTTGACGAGACATGTTTCTTTTAATATTTGAGTTGTAATTTTAAAAAAATGAGGAAGAGAAAGAGAATAAAATATGTTTAAAAAAAAAAAAAAATATGTTTAGTATACAAATACTATGGATTCGATTTGGATCCCACCGCGGGCAAGATCTTTTTTTTTTATTTTACTGTTTTTATTTATTTTTTTATGTATTTAATTAATTATGCACACTTTATTCAAGTATGTTAACTATGTGTCTCTACGCCATAGACTCGAATTGGATCCCACAGCGGGCAAGATATATTTTTGTTTATTTTCACTTTTTTCATAATTTAATTTGCTAAATTGAATTGAAATGGAATGCACAAAGATTTTTTGTAAGCCTGCAGGAGCCACTCGGTAATCAAATTTTGTTTGTAGGCGCCTAGCGGCTTTTCCGCTAGGGGTCAGTTAAAAAAAAAAAAAAGATGTATAGCCGTAGATAGTCTTCGTCGTTGTTGCCTTAAAAGTCTATTTTAGTGTTATGTTAAGAGTAATGTTGTTTTTGCTTCTTTAGAGCATTGAATCTAAAACCAAAATATTTATTCATTACAATTATTCCGCCCGGGGTTTCATTATGAGTGTGTGTGCTCTTTGAATTTATTCAACGCACGTTCGTTTGCGTGTTTACACTTTTAATTATAATATTTAAAATCATTGCGTTTTTGTTGTTTTTCCTTGTTGGTGATGGTAGCGTATACTATGTGTAGTGTTGGTAAAATTGGCGGTTTTTTATGCACACAGACACACTACACGCGTGAGCATATGATAGATAGTGTACGGTGATAGCATGCAATCTACACAAATATTCATACAACGTTTATTAAAATGAAAAAGGTTTTGCGTATACGCTTGCATTAAATATTTTAAATATTAGTGTTTTCATTTAAATTTTTCGTCCTTTTTTCCGTTTTTAATTTAATGAAAAATATTTTTGATCCTTTGTGAAAATATCAGTTTTATATAAAATAGCAAAATGTGGTTCGTTCTTGAAAGTGCTTTTCGGTGTTTTTTTTTGTGTATTAGTTTTATATACTTAAAAAAATATAATTTGTATTGCCTACCCACAAGCGGTTTTTCGTCTCTCCTGCATACATTACGTATGTATGCATTAAGTTGTTAAACATTGAAAAGTTTTCATTTAATTACAGCGCGTACAAAAACAACATTTACAAAATACTGTTCAAAAATTAAAAATGCAATTATATACATAAGTAGCTACTGCAAATTGTATGTCTGCTATGGTTGTATATGTATTTATAGTATATGTAATAAGCTCAGTTAATAGCACTAAAGCTTAAAATTGCAATTAAGCCAATGACTTTTACGGTTGATATGGCTTTATTTTTTATAATAATTTTAAGTATCATTAAAATGTGGTCTTTTTTTAAAAGCAGATGCAATTTTAATTAATGCTATTAGACATTTTAATAAAACATAATTTTTCAAGCGGCTTGTGAACAGTAAGGCATTTCATTGAAGGGCAATATTGGGCAGTTAGTAATTATAAACTATAATATTTTCTACCAAAAATACCAACGAAAGGAACGAAAGGACAAAACAAATTAAATGTTGGGTATAAAAAGATTGACATAAAAACTAAAAAATTCTTTATTTAATTGGCATTGCCAAATCATTAAAAACTAACTGGCTCCCAACGTGGGGTCAGTTAGTACAATATATGCCTTACGTAACAAGATTTGGCTTGATTGTCTCGAATTTCGCTGAAATTTTGTCTGTGGTTATATTTGAGGCCAAAACCCACAGAAATGGGCACAAAAAAACGTTGAGATTTTTTTTTGATGTATGGATGGTACAAATTCCACAATCAACCCACTTTGGCCGCCAGTTCATATAATAAATGCCTCACGTAACAAGATTTTGCTATATCGTCTCGAATTTCTCTGATATTTTATCTGTGGTTTTAATTGAGGCCACAACCAATGAAAATGAACCCACGTTGCGCGCCAGTTAGTACAAAAAAGGCCTTACTTAACAAAAATTGGCTTAATCGTCTTGAATTTGGCAGAAATTTTATCCGTAATTACATTTTAGGCCAAAACCCATCAAAACGGACCCACGTTGGGCGCCAGTTAGTGCAAAAAAGGCCTTACGTAACAAGATTTGACTCAATCGTCTTGAATTTTGCTTTCATTTAGGGCAAAAACCCGTAGCCTATTTTAAAAAGGTAATTTATCAAGCTACAAGTGCAGAGTAAGGAGTTGGACATTTTTAAATTGATTTTAATGTTTGAATGTGTTTCGGAAAAGTAGTGAATAAGGCCATATATTTTCTGTTCCAAATCAGTGAAAAAATCCAAAATCAGTTAAGAAATAACTGAGCCAGAGATTTTTAAGCTCACAAAATTACCCAAAAACAGTTTTTTAAATGTAACTTAAGAGTCTCTTTAACCCAACGTGGGACTGATAACGCTTCACAATATTGTCCATAACTTGGATATTTCTTTAGCGATTTTCATATTTTGACCTATTTTGAAAAGATATTGAACCAGGCTATAATTTTACAACGTAAGTATTTAGAAATTTCTTAGCCGATTTTAATTTTTTCATGGAAAGAAGACATTTTTTATGACTTTTTGAAGTTTTCAAAGTGTACAAACCATTTTTAGAGCACATAATTCGCAAAAATTTTATTTTAATTATTATTAAAAACACATTTTTGGTATTAATGAATGAAAATTACGGCTTTTTGTTTCGGCAACTGCAAATACTTGCGCAACAACCTAAGGGGAAAAGAAGTGCTTCAAAAACCCTTCTGAAGTGCATCCTTTTCACCAATAAGCGCTTCCGCTCCGTAAGAAAAATACTTTCTTTTTAACATTGCATGTCATAGGATATAAGCGAGCAAAAGCTTACCGCAGCCTTACCAAAAAAGAGTTTTTAAAGCGCTTATTTGTAATGCTGCGGTAAGCGTTTTTTCAATAAAATTAAAAAAAAGAAAAAAAAAAAAAAACTCCGCGCCGGGATTTGAATCCACGACCCTCCGCGTGCTAGACATTTTTTTCTTATATTTACCAACCCTTTAGACCGCTCCACCAACGCCCGATGATATGAAGAGGTATTAAATTTGTATATTAAGCAAATGTTGTCCTGCAGCATTACATAGAATCATTGTGCAATCAGTTTCAATTCAAGTAAGCAAAAGTAAATAAAAATGAAAAATTAAAATAGAAAAGTGAAATAAAAAAGGTTGAGTAAAAAATATTTTAATAAAAAAAAAAAAAAAAATAAAGCAAAAACAAATAAAAAAACGGAAAAAAAAATCACCCGGGCTGGGTTCGAACTCACGTTGTTCTTACTGCAGCCTTATATGGAATCATTGTGTAATCAATTTCAATTCGGTTAAACAAATGTAAATTAATAAGAGAAAGGAAAAAAGAAAAGTGAAATAAAAGATGTTGAATAAAAAATATTTAATTAAAAAAAAAATAAAGCAAAAAAAAGTTAAAAAAAGTTAAAAAAAGTTAAAAAAAAAAATCTCCCGGGCTGGGTTCGAACTCACGTTGTTCTTACTGCAGCCTCATAAAAAATCATTGTGATAGTGCTTCTAAATTTCTATGGGGACAAGCACTTTTGAAGTGCTTGGATCAGAAGCGCTAGAAATTTTTCCTCTTGGGAACACACACGCAGATGCACACGCACACACTTGCAAATAACGAAAATTACAATTTAATTTGTAATTGTGTTATTTCTGCACACAAACAAACTGCACAACGCTGCGCTGCGCTGCACAAGCAAAATACAAAACGCTGTTAATTACATGCAGCAAGCATTTAATTATTGTTTATTGTTTTGCTTATGAATATGTGTGCAGGCAAATTTGCTTATATCCGTATATGTATGTGTGCATTTAAGCGTATGCACTCTTGTGTTCACGTTTAATGCACAAACATAACACAAAAATGTCTACATACGAACGAGTAAACTTCAATACCATTGTGTTTGTGTACATTTTAACTTGTGTGCACAAAATTTAAAATACATATACACATACATATTGTAAAGGTAAACACAATTTGAAATTATTTATAAATTATTTTGTACAATTAATTAAGCACAAAATTTACGTACAATATATATTTATTGTTTTGCGTTAATTTGGCTGATAATTTTGTGTTTTAAAATAAAATGTACATTCTATTTAGTAAATTCAATATATTAAAACAGGTAGAGGGAGTAGTGTCATCACTATGCGTTGGCATATAAACATTTCGAAATCAATAAGGCATAATTGCTCAAAATAATAAAATCCTATTAAGTAAAATGTCATAAAATGGCAAATTTATATGTAAATGTATGTTAATGTGTAAAACAAATGAAATAATTTGCAAAATTTTGTTTACGAGCATTTAGCTGTGTGTTAATTTAAATAAAATTAATTTACATTGATTTTTTTTTGTTTTTCATGGAATACCAAAAGTGTTAATATTTATTCAAATAAATTTTTTGTTTGCACACCATGACGTATGCGTAACATTCAATTGCGCAAAAATTTCAAACTTTGCTTACTAAATAAAATAGCTTGAATTTAAAGTTCGATATGATTGATTTTGAAGTTGAGTATGTTTTTTCATTAAGCTTGATATGCGCTATGAAAGTTTTTTTTTCCTCACTGGCCATTGCATATTAAGGACTTAAACGAACATTTTTCGAAATGATTTTTGAGGGCAAATTTTAAGTAAATAAAGTTTGACACTAATCTGTGAGTGAATACGGAAAGCTTTTAAGCACAAAAGCTCAAGTGCCCGCGGGCATAACCTTTGAACATCACTGATTTATATGCCATGAACTATCAGCAAAATCTTAAGATTTTGGAAGTCCGATGTGTCTCAGTTAACTATTGTTACTGCGTTTGTCTTAAGTTTTATGTGCACTACAAAATTTTTGAATTTCAGTCTATGGCCACTGTATTATACCGTCAAAATTTAAGATTTTCAAGGCAGCCCCGTTGTGTTGTTATATTTCTTTAATTAAAAGTACGTGTTGAAGTAGGGACTATGCACAAAATTTTATGCGCATAAAGAAGTTTTAACTCTTTATAGCGTAAAAGTTTAATGTTGACTTAAAAACAGAAAAAAATACAAAAAAACACGCTAACGAGCATAGAAAACTTGAATAAAACAAGTGCTTAGCGACAGCTGCTAAAAGAAAATAACAACAATTGCAACAATATTTATGGCAAGCGCACAGGCTAAGAGGTTAAGAGCCTTAAAACTGTGACATAGAGTCTGAAAACAAAAAAGGAAGAAAGAATGTCAGCCTCGTTTTGTTGCCAAAAGGCTTAAATTGAGTTGAAGTATACAGCACAAACACACACACATGAATTTGTACACATATATGCATGCGACAAACAAAGCATTTTTCCTTCACCCTTTGTTGTAATGAAAGCAGGACACGCAAGTTATTTTGCTGCAACAAAAAATTGACAGCGGGGTTGCTAGCGCTGCAGTATAAATCATAAGTGTTTCTACTTCAATTATGCGCCTGAATTTATTTTGTTATGTTTTTTGTTTTTTTTTTTCGTTTTCTGCCCCTTGTAATGCTGCAAGTTGTCTATTCTTTTATTTGCTTTTCCGAAAGAGCACAAACAAGGGGGAATAAAATCCATGCGACAGCAAAAGTCAAGCAGCAAATGCTGCAAAGCAGCTAAAAAACCAGCGAAAAACGAAAAAAAGCAAAATGATAAACGTTGCAAAATTTGAAATTTATGCTAATGCGGGTAATTAAAAAATAAAGTAAGAAAAAAATATATATGTATATAATCCCTTGTGCAATGAGTCCTTTTTCGTTTTTTTCTTGAACTTACTAGCAGAAAAAAACTGCATATTTAACTTGAAAAAGTTGTTGCAAAGCATTTAGTATGCATGAGCAAGGATATGCAAATGTGCTTAAGCAATGTGTTAATTAAAAAAAACGCAAAAAACCAAAAGTATGAAAGAAAAAACGTTGAAAAAATCAAGCAAGTTTTAACAATGTTAATTATTTTCAAGAAAATGTGCTTTGAAGTTTTAAATATTTTAATGAGATGTGTGTGGTGCTGGGCAGTTTTGTGTAGAAAAAATTATGATGTTAATGTCAGCTTCAATTGAAAAAGCCATAAAAATCACGTAAGGTAGAAAAATAATTAATTTTTTTTATGCAAAACGTAATAATTAATAATGTGTCTTAAATATATAAATATAGTGCCCCTAAGGCCAGTAGTTTTTATACAAATAATCTATGAAATTTGATAATTGTGGTTAAAGCCTTGTCTCACCCTACGTTGGGCGCCAGTTGCAAAGGGCAAATCTCTTTATTTCTTTTTTAAATAAATATTTCTTTATTTTATTTATTTTTTTTTTTTAAATTATATAAATAGATTTTTAGTTTTTTGCTTAAATTTTCAGAAAAAACGATTATGATAGTCTTTGTTTCAATTGAAAAGGCAGAAAAATAATCAATTTTCTTATATAAAACATTTTAATGTTCGTTAGTTGTTTGTCTTAAATATACTCGTATAACAAAGTTCATGTCCCTTAGGCTAGTAGTTTTTGTACATATGACATATTAAATCGGATGTGATAGTTTTAAGTTAAAGTTTTGCCTCACCCCACGTTGGGCGCCATAAACTATTTATTTCTTTTTTAAATTAAAATTCCTTTATTTTATTTGTTTTTTTGATATGAACATTTACTTAACAAAAATCACGAAAAGCAGAAAAATAATTACTTTTTTATTCAAAAAATTTAGTGCTTTGTCTAAAATGTATAACAACATGTGCTTTAAGCCAGTAATTTTTATATAAATTCGAATTTGATAATTTTATATTAAAGTTTTGTCTCACCCCACGTTGGGCGCCAATTGGAAGGGATAAATCTCTTTAATCCTTTTTTAAATTTAAGTTCTTTTACACTATTTTATTTTATTTTTTTAGGAAACAAATTTATTTAGCAATTTTTTAGCTTTTTGTTTGAATTTTTAAGATCAAACTATCGAATTATTAAAATTTTGTCTCAGTCCACGTTGGGCGCCAAATGTAAAGGATAAATCTCTATATTTCTTTTATAAATTAAAATTTATTTTCTGTTTCAATTCTCAAGATCAAATTAAATAATGAAATGTTATTTTCTACAAATATTAAATGTTAAGATATTGATATTGCAAGTATAAATTATAAAATGCCACTCATACGCACTGTTGAACATTTTTTTCAGAATAGTAGTTTTTACATGAGAATTTTAAAATTATTCTTAAACTTTTTTTTTTGCACTAAATTTCGCATTAAAATGTCAACTTTTTGTATAACTTAGGGACACCCCCTTGGGGGTTAGAAATTTACTTGTTCTACAAATTTTAAATGTGTGCATATTGCTAGGTTTTAAGGTACTCTGAGAGCGAAAATAATGTTAAGAAATAATTTGGAGCACCTAGTCACCCCCTAGAAGCCCCCTTATAGCTCTTCAAGAGTGAATGTACATTTGTAGGTTTTGGGTGGGTTGGAACAGAAGATGACGAAAAAAAATAGTTTTAGTAGCACAGCTACCCCCTAACACCCCTTCCAAGGGGGTTAAAACTTCATATTTCATAAAAATATAAGATTTATATAAATTTTTAGGTTTTTTTTGCTCTGAAACTGAAAATGATGTTAAAAAATTATTTCAACCACCAAGTAAGCCCTTAGCCTCCCGAAGAATTGAAATTGGGCTTTTTATAAGAACTAAATATGTATGTGCATATTGGAGTTTTTTGGTGAGCAGGAATCAAGTTCAAAGCTAAAAAATAATTTCAGTATCACAGGTACCCCCTTATACCCCCTGTTGTAACAAACTCTACCTCTAACTACTAGGGCACGTATCCTACAGGCCGGTTCTGCACACCTTGCTCTGCTGCGGTCGTAGCTCATGGAAAATGGGGGTGGGGTTGCCCTTCAGAAACGTTGCGAGTAGGTCACATTATATTAAAAATTGTGTGCAGAGTATAAGATGGTCAAGATACAAAAACCGACAAAAGTTAATAAAATTTATATTTGAAGTAGATAAATACCAATTACGTATGCTAAATCTGTTGATTCTAAAAGGGTGGATCTACATTTTGAATAGAAGTGAAAGGAACATTAGGTCTTCTTTTTGTCCTCTCGGTCTATACCCGCCCAACCTGCTAATAAAGAAAGATACTTTTGGCTTTATTAGCCCACATTGCCCTAGCATCCTAATTCCTTATTTCATGGCTAAATAAAAAAAAAAGTTAGTTCGAATTCATTTTGAGAACGTTATAAAAATTTATTTATGTATATATAATTTTCATACTAAAGAGAATGAGAATAATGTTCGAAAAACTATTATATATATTATAAGACAGCATTTAATGTTAAATATAACATAAATGTTATAATAAAAAAAAATCGAAATGTTAATAATAAGATTTACAGAATTATTATTATCTTAACAGTTTTAGGATTACAGTATGTTAAGATTTCATCTCTTTTAATACTAACTCTATGCAAATCTTTATGTCACTTAATGACCAAAACAAAAATAGAAAACAAAATTTTACTCTGCACTTCTTGTGCACTTTGAGAATTGCATTTTTTTTTTCTTTTGTCTTTACGAAACCAAAACAAAGAGCGTTACCCAAAAGTTTACTCAAAAAAAAAAACTCTATAAATTTTGGGTTACTCACGCATACTCCCACGTAGACAGCAGGCCTGATGTTCTGTTGGAGATGGTACTCAAAACCTAGATTATCAATGATATTTTCGAATATAGCTATTTGTTTTTGGTTCTTAATACTTTTCTTTCTTTTATAAAAAAATGAGAGAGAGCTTTTGATCTCTTTTATTTAAAAGCAACTTTACTATTTTTTCTTCTTTTATGGTTGTTTTTTTTGTAAACAATCTTCAATTCTTCTTTTTCTTTATCTTTTTTTTTTCATGCTAAACTTAAAAAAAAAATCAATTTTTATAAAAAAAAAAAGAAAAGTATCTGTAATGATCAATTACAGTGGTGGCCGTATGTATTACAATTCCATTATGAAAAAAAAAAAAAATATAAAAATAGTTAAATCCATATCTTTAGGTTTTGAACAAATTAAGTACTATTTTCTTTAAATGTTATCCATGAAGTATGGTCTGAAAATTATTTAAGATTCTTGTTTAAAGTATTTCATGATCTTAATTATTCAAATTTAGAAAGGATTCTTTAATTTTTAAGACCATAATACTTATGAAGATTTGTTCATTTAATTTGATTTAGATTTAAGTATTATTTGATTTAAATTGTTTTTTTTTTTCTGTTGTGATTCTTATATATACTTAGTGTATATATTAAATATGTATATATTAAAATTTATGAAAAATTCAATTTTATTTAGTTTAGTTTCAGCCATTTTGTTTATGATTTTTTTCTAAGTACTTTTTATATATTAAGTAGTTTTAAGGTTAGGTAAGTATATATATATAGGTATATTTAAGGTTATATTAAGGTTAAATTAAGCAATTTTAAGTATATGTATGTATTTTAATTATAGATTTTAGGTTATGGGTATATGTTTGATCCATATTTTCAATTTTTTTTTTTCTTTCAAACTATATTAAGCAAAAAGTAATGATATGTTTAGATAAATAATCCGAATTTGAGCCATTATGGCTTTTTGAACGTCTATTTAATTCATATATATTATATGAGAATATACGTGAATATGCAAATTTTTCTATTAAAAGGTGCAATATAAATATAAGTATATTTAATATTTCAAAAGCTTATCTGATTTTATGTGGTTCCTCGAAGGCAGGTGATGCAATATGAATATGATGCGTGTGACTCTTAATCACTGATGAATCGTGGATGAAGCCGCTGAGTTTCTCCAGATGATGATCGTCTGCCACCGCTTTCGGTCTTTGATTTAGATATTTTTGTTGGTAGATATACTGGAACTATGATGTGGTACTATAAATGGTGTCTTCTGAGTACCCAGTACCCGATGGCGGAATATCGATGTTCTTACTTTGAAGAACCTGACTTTTTACTTTCGCTCGTCGTTGGAACACTCTCTGGAGCTACTTAATGGTACTCCAGATACGTGATAACTGGATGCTTGTGCAGCGCCAAATGCAAAAACCCCTGTCAGCTTCTCGATAGTTTTTGTAAAACGAATTTACCAAAAATCGATATAAATTGTACTACCACGTTCGAATATATATATTCCACAAATTTTCGTGCTCAATTTTTTTGATAACTTGGTCTGCTTTCTTACAAAATTTTTATCTGACGGCGCAGTGTTTATGGCACACGTCTTTCTCTATTCACAGCAAAAATCAAAAGGGCCGATCTCTCCGGAAACTCAGCAGACTTCAACTTCGATCCACGTTCTCAGATGTCATAACAACTATCTGTGCATTTAAAACTGTTGAACCAAAAGGTCTGTGTCTTGGATGTAAAGATACATACGCAACTTTACGACGACTTTCAACTTTCGTGTTTGACGAAAGTTTAAAGCAATATTTTAGTTGTTCAAAAGTTTATAAGTTGGAAACTCAAAATAAAATTTATACCTAAATGAGATATCACCCTCACACTGTGTGCCTGTGTAATCTATCGTTACTTGAAACTGTTACTTTTCAGTTAATGTTACCCAGACGTTATGTATAGTAAGTTCACTTGCTTTTGTGTGGCTGTCAAAAAATGCTTCGATTTTATAATTAAAAAAATGCAGTAGAACAGAGCAAATACAGGAAAACAAAAGAATAAAGAACCATTAATTTTTGTAAACTGTCAAAAACAAATACAAGTTGATTACATATGGGTGGATTATAAATTTAAATTTTTATTTATTTTTAATATGTATAATATTTTTATAATATTTCCTGTATTTATACAGGCTTCTTCGTAAAAGTATAAATTCGAGCTTCAATATTTGAAGGGGTCTTTGGTAAAACATTGTTTGTCAATTGAAAATTTTACTTTGAAACAAATAGCAGTTTAACCATGACGAAACAACAATGATAAAACTTCCTTAAAATTTTTCAGCTATTTTAGCTAATCCCTTTCAAAAGCAAGATAGAAATAGAAAGTTCTCTACAGTGAAAATTTTGGTTTCAAGTTAATTTTTGTACGAGAAATTTAAAGCCAAAATCCGTCTATATATTTTTGCTAAGCCGCCAAGTTCATATAATTGAAGACCATCTGTGAATGGTCTTGCCGAAGATGAACTTAGCAAGTAACAACGTTCAAACTGCAATTTTTTGTTGCGAACTTTTCAATACGAAAGAAACATTTTTAATTAACAAAATAATTCAATTTTAATAAAGACCTTCTGTAGACGGTCTTACGGTCCAAGAGTTATTGAATGACACACAAGTCAAAATTTAAAATGTTGCAAAATATAAACGTGGCACAAAATCATGAACAAAAATGCAACTTGAGGAGGTGCAAAGTAACCCGAGCAAAATCGAGTTACTCTTATAATGAGCAGCAAAGTATGTGAACAAAAACATAAACAAATGCATGTGCATAAGTTCAAATCTTTTGTGTTTTTCTTTTCTTTTTCCCTGTTATTTTTGATTAAAATTTTCTCAGCTCATGATGCTTGTGATGAGGAAAAAATTAAGGAAAAAAATACAATTTTTATGTTGACAACTCATGTATGATGAACAAACGAAAACCGCAAGTGGTAGTAGCATGGCAGCATAATGAACAACAGAAAGCAAAGCACAGCAACAGCAACGTGTGGAATATGTCACATATGCTGGCTGCTTTGTTGCCTGCATTTACCTTTGCTTTTGTTGGCGTGGCGCCGTTTTCTTTTTACAAAAAACATAGCAAAAAAAAAAAAGTTCCACTTTGAAAATGTTAAAAAAAAAAAATTGCCTGCAACTGCAGCCAACCCCCACCAACAATGACAGCAACATATGGCGTAATGTTGTGGTGTAATTACAAAAGCCTGGCAACGTTAGCTTAGTGTGTGGAAAAAAACAAACCAAAAAAAAAAAAAAAAAATGCTAAAGGGTGTATTGCCGCCTACAATCCTTCATTAAAATACATTTACAGTAGTGTTTAAAGTTTTTTGTGGCATTAAGTTTGTTAAACTTTAGTTAATTTAAGTTTTAAGTTGAATTTGCAATAAATTTCTGTGCAACTTCAAGCAAGCTTTATGTGTGTTAGTCAACTTGTTTACCAAATTTTTCTAACTTTGTGCTTTGATATCTCTGCTTCGATATGACGTTCAGCATTGATTTCTTCTTGCTTTAGTTGATTAGCTAATGCTTGCTAGTAATCTCAAATTTAATTGCTGGCTGTTAATGACTAATACATTAAAAGCAATAAATAGTACTAAACTTTTGCCTGATTTATGTGTATTTTCGTGTAGTAAAGTATTTTTTGCTTAAAAACTTACATGTCCTTATTTTAAAAACATTTGTCGATATTCACCTGAAAATAGATAAATTTTTCTTATTAATATATTGTCTGGAATAGTAGAATTCAATAAATAATTATGATTTTATGTATAACTTTTTAAAATTGATCATTGATTTATAAACAAAAAAGGTTAATCATACGCCATGTAAAGCGCTTTTCATATTTAATGTTTAACAACAACAGAAACAATGCGCTTGCTTGTTTTTTTTTTTCTAAATTCAATTTAAGCACAATTTCATTTAAATTCATGACAATTTAAAAAGTTTTCTGAATATAAAGAAAACAGCAGAGAAGGGAGAAAACAAATTGAAAAGTGCTAAATATTTTATAATAAAAATTTTGCATATTAACAGCAAAAGTTTAGTAAGGCTGTTTTGCTGCTGCTTGTTTGCCATGTCAGCAGCAATCGACAACAACAAATTGGTGTTGCTGCTGTTGCTGCTCTTGTTGTGTATGCCCCTGCAGCTGTAGGAACAATAAACAAATCACATAAAACAATAGAAAATTGTCAGTGGCAAAAAAGAAAGTGAAAAAAAAAAAACATGAAAAAGACATTTGAATGTGCCAGGAAAAACTCAACGCTTGTTGTTGTTACAAATAAAATACAACAACAACAAAAAACAGTGAAAACATAAAAGCAAAAATTTTTGCTGACAATTAAATTTCTCGCATTTTAAATAAATTTGAATTTTCACAAAATTCAATTAAAACTTGGTGCCATTTGTTGTTGCTGGTACAAAATTTTTGTTGCTGCTGCTGTGTTCAAGGTGCCAATTATTGTTGCTGTTTCGTTTCGTTGTTGTCATGACTTTTGGTTTTTGCGCTTTGAATTGAAAATGTTTTTCTCAACAGCGGTAGCAGCAGCAACAGCAATACAAAGAAAGACACACAAACAACAACAGCCGGAAGTTGTGCGCCGTGCCAGCGACATTTTGCGCGCTGTTAAAAATTTTTGAAATTTATGAGTTAATTAAATTATGACAAATTTTATTATGATAAAAACGAAACAAAAATATATGGTACTGTTTGGTATACCGCTGTGTGGCTGCAGGCCAAAAGGTTCTTGGAAAATCTGTTTTTCATTTTGTTAAAAATTTCTTTTGTGCAGCATTTGCTTGGAAATAACATTTTTTAGCTCCAATTGCTGGATTTTTTCTTCTATTTTTTGCTGTATTATTTTCTTTTGTTTTATTTGATATAAGAAACTTGTTTTTAAAAAGTGGCAGCAATTAATTATAGTCAGTCAATAAACAGAGTAAATTTCGTTTTGTTTATTGCAAGCAATAAAGGTCAGAAACCTTAAAAACATTTCTCTCTTTTTATATGGAAAATTTACAAATGAATTATGTTAAAATAAGTAGTTTTGTTCAAAGAAAAGCTACGTTTTTTCCAGCTTAAAGTTTTATAAATATTCTAAGAATTGTAAATTCTTAATTTCTAAAGTTTGTTTTGGAAAATCTTCTCTCTTAAATTGCAAAATTGTTCAAAATAAATTTTTCTTGCAAAACTTTAATATAATGCTATTACTAAAGTTGCCACATTGTAAAAATGTGCAAAGTAGAAGTAAATGCACCAAGCAATACATATTCACCTTTTCCTGCCTTATGCTAACAAGAAATTATGAAAGACTTAAAGCACACACACACAAACTGCCAAAGAAAACAGTCTGCAGCAACAGCCATTAAAATAAACACTACTGGCTTCTCATACACATTCACACAAAAATCATTTAATAGCTTGTATGTATATGTGTAATCATATTAAATTTGCCCGCCCCAATGCTTATAAAAGTTGTTTAAGAAATAAAGGTGAAGAAGAAAAACGAAGCAACTAGTAAGTACAAAATAAGATTAAAAACTACTACACACGGACACATAAGAACACACGAAAATGCTGTAAAATGTATACTGTGGCAAGTAAGGGCAATGTACTATTTATGTTTATGCAACCGGTTACTTAAGAGAAAGACCTTTGATATGACTTTCAACGAATTTTTACTGCTGATTTCGCAATCTTTGCTTCGATATGTCTTTCAACAGATATTGATTACTGATTTTGTTCCATTTTCAATATTTTTTAACCAGTTTTTACTGCTAATTTTTTGAAATTTTCAATATTTTTTAAAAATATAGTATAAAATTTAATTAATGGCCACAGGTCTTTACTTCGATATGACTTTCAACTAATTTTTACTGTTCATTTTTTTTAGATTTTTACATGTTTTTCAAAAATATTAATTTTGGTTAATAATGGCCGCAATCTTTGCTTCGATATGACATCAAATTTTCACTGCTGATTTTGTTAGGTTTTCAATGTTTTTCCAAAATATAAAATTTAATTAATGGCCGCAGTCTTTACTTCGATATAATTTTCAACTAATATTTACTACTTATTTTGTTACATTTTCAAAGTTTTTCAAAAATATAAAATTTAGTCAATGGCCGCGTAAAAATAGTGAACCTACTCACTCATCAATTTTTTTTCAGAAAATTTTTTGAGTACTGAATAAAATGTTACTCATACTTAAACTATGAAAATTATTTTTAAGTTAATAGACATTTCTTAAAAAATATACAAGTTTATAATTTTTCTCAATCGTAGTATTTGCTCGATCGATATAACTTTTGACTAATATTAATTATTGTATTTATTAGATTTTAACTGTTTTTCAATAATATAAAATTTAGTTGACGGCCGCTTTAAAATATTTATCCTGCACGCTGATGAACCTTTTTTAAGAAAGTTTTTTAGGTACTGAATAAAATGTTGCTCTACGTCAACTATGAAAATTGTTTTTGTATTGTTCTTCAATTTTAATCTTCGAATTCTTTGTTCTGATGTAACTTTTCAATCAAATTTCTTTATGCTTTTGTTGAGATTACTATGCTTTTTACTAATGTTAAATTTGATGGTTGGCCACCAAAGACTAGTAATATTATTTGCATATAAATTTATAAAGAAAATAATGTTTTAGAACTAAGTATATGCTTTCAGTAGCATGTAGTACTCATGTTTGGCAATTATTTACAAAAAAGCAATACAAGTTCAAAATCTTTATTAATCGTAGTCTTTGCTCCATCGGTATAACTTTTGACTAATATTTATTATTATTTTAATTAGATTTTCAAAGTTTTTCAATAATATAAAATTTAGTTTATGGCCGCGTAAAAAAAGTGAAGCTACACGCTGTTAAACTGATAAACGTTTTTTCGGAATATTTTTGTGTACTGAATAAAATGTTACTCATACGTCAACTATGAAAATTATGTTTTGTTCCGTTTTCCGTTTTTAAACCTCAAATTCTTTGCTCTGATGTAACTTTTGGCTCATTTTTCTTTTTGCTTTTGTTAAGAATGCTATGCTTTTCAAGAATATCAAATTTGATGACTGGCCGCTAGAGACTATTCAAATTATTTATATAAGAAATAAGCAGTCTAGTCACGACTTATATTGTTTCCAAAAAAGACTTGATAAACTTTGTTGTGCTTAATATGTCATAAAAGGAAGCCTTTAAGAATCATAAAACTATGTACTTCTTCAAGTATATAAGTAGTTGCCTTAAAATCTTCTTACAACACTAGCATAAAAACTTTAAGAGCAACAACATATGCTTCATTGTAAAGGATATTTTTGCACCTGCTGTTGCTATCGGTGATGCTGTTACTGCTGCTGCAACTATGTAGGCGTTTTACTTGTGGTCGTTGCTCTTAAGCACATGGGGTGTTGCTGGCTGTTGTCAGTTGCAATTTTATTTAATGAATTGCGAAAAGAAAAAACTTTTTTTTGCTGCTGTTGGTGTGAAATTTTTTTCTTTACTTGAATTTGAGTTTACAACTTTTCGTTGCTATAGAGGCGGCGTTACTTATTTGCTTAAAAAGACGCAAGGGTAAAATCTTTTTAATTTTCATTGCAACAGCGGTATAATTAAAATAAAAGTTTTTTTCGTACAATTTAACTTTTTTTGCTGTTCATTGTCACTTGAACAGCAACATCTAGTACTACTAGAGCTGTTAAAAATAAAATCTAATTGTGCGCAAGTTTATTATAAAGTTTTGAAAAAAAAAGTTATATTTGTTGGAATTTTATGTGCGCTTAAATGTTGAAAAATTTTATTTTTAAAGTACTTGCAAAAAGTTTGTAGTTTTGTTTTTTTTTTTAAGTTGCTATTGTAAAGCTACTGTGCTTCGCAGCATATTTTACTACCTAGAAGTTTGCAGCAGCGCAAAAATATGTTTTTCATTCGTTTGCTGAAATAAACAGGTTTCCTTTTTCCTAAAATATTTCTAATAAATGCATGACTTTTTCAAATTAAAGCACTTTTTATGTTAAAAAATAATAAAAACTTTTACTTGAATGCATAAATTTTTGTATAGAAATGGTTACCTAAAACTATGCAATGGAAAAAACGTAAAAATTTGCACTTGTTTTAGGCAAAAAACCATAATGGCATTTATGGCATACTTTTAGGCTACTTTTTTATATTCTATTGCTGAAATTTTCATATCATACGCAAATCTTTTGCATTGAAATGACATTCAATTTTTTTTTACAAATAAAAACTGGTTAAATTTTTATGGGAAAAACTACTTTTTTTTCAGTTATCATTTTTATGAAAATTTTATCGTATAAAAACTAACACGCAGCCATAACATACATTTCCAATTACTTACACCTTTACACTTCATGAAGTTGAAAAAACAGTAAAAAATTTCTAGAAAATTGTAAAAGATGAAAACAATTTCCTTAAGTGAACATTAATGTGCACTTGCAAAAAAGCATAAAAATAAGCAAAAATCTAAGAAATAAAACCATATAAAAATAGCTCTAGCGTAAAGACAAGCATACACATCCAATGGTTGATCCGCAAAAGATGCAGCTACAAGCAACAGCGCGTCTAAAGAAAAGGGGTTAATGTTGTTGCTTCAAGTAGCAGCAGAATATTGCATAATGCAGCAACGCCATCACCGCCAGAGTAGCAACAACAATAAGAATTACGCATCCTGACAGTGCGACAGCAAAGCATTTAGTTAAATACATACAGATATACATACAAGTATATATAGACAGAAAGACAGAGAGACAAACAGCCACCATCATCAGACCATGATGAAAAAGGAGCATATTTTTTTCTATCTCGTAAAGTAGCTAATATGACAGCGTAGATAAGAAAACGACGTGAAAACACGTAGAAAATGAATATAAGATGCTAATAGAGGCAAAATAGAATAAGCAGAAAAGAAAAAAAAAATACAGTAAACACACGTTAAACACATATTAAAAAATGTTACTCATACGTCTCATTATGCGAAATATTTTGTTTGAATTGTATACAACAAATTCTTTTTCTCTGATGTGACTTTTTCGTCATCTTTCTATCTTTTTTTGTTCAGAATACTAAGCTTTTTAAGAATATCAAATTTGATGGCTGGCCGCTAGACTTTTGAAATTATTAACATACAAATTAGAAAAGTAAATTCTTTTAGTGCAATTTTGAATATCAAAAAAGAGACATATACATTTTGAAAGCTGCTTTTATGTAGTTTCAATGTGTATTAACCCAAAAAAATAATTATGAAATGAAGTCAAAACTTATTAAGTTTGAATATTTTTTAATCATTAAATAAGATAAAATAAACTATAGAAATAAGCGAGTTGAATATGATTGATGCGAAATTGCCGTTCAAAAATCTAAGCATATTTCTAAATTATCAAATGACTACTGTAGCAGGAAAAACCGAATGCTACTCACAATGGCACTATGGCACACCAGAGTAGCAGTAGCAAAGATGCAATGCTATACTTAAGCGCTTTCTAAAATTGCAGTTACACTTGAGATTTTTTTATGCATAACGTTGTGGGTAAAATACAAAAAAAAAAAAAAAAAAATCATAAAAATGTATAATATTAAGCAAATATAAAAAGAAGTTATCGGAAACTTTTGCATAATATGTATAATGTTTCTGAAACAAGGGCTGTCTGAGAAAAAAAGGTATTCTTTTATTTTTTAAGATTGTGTTTAGCTTGATTATCGTATTGGTCGAAAAGAGGGTGTTACTTTTTCTATAAGAAAAGACGTTGACATAAAAAATATCACTTAAACCCGGACTCACAGTCATTAGTTAACCAATTAGTTAACTAAAATGGTAACAAGAGCTTAACTAATGCTTCACGGTTATATTTTGTAGAATTCTGTCTGTGGATTTTGTGAAAACAAACGTTTTTTGTTTAAGGTTAGGAAAAAAAAAAAAAAAAAAATAATAAAAATTATGGAAAACGCAAGCGCAGCGATTTTGTTGTAAATTTTTTGACAAATTAGTGGGAGGGCACAAAAATGTAATTTAGTGCAAAACACCGACAGCAGCTGTTGGTCAACAAATGTTTAACCAATGAAATTTGGTGGCTTAACTGATGGTTCCGCTTTTTTATCCGTTTCGGATTCGTTACTTATATGAACCGTTTGGCACACTGGGTTAACTTATGACTGAAAATAAAATGTTGTTGGTTAAACACTTGTCGAACGTTATGACTTTGAAGCCGGGCCTTAGTGACAACTCTTCAAATAAGTAGGATGACCTGAAAAAGCCAGTAATACTTAGAATACTAATAATATTTCAATCTATCAAATGTCCTGGAGCTATTTCGACCACTAATTTCTGGATTTATGTTGTATCACTTTGTTTCAATTTTGTTCATCAAAACAAATCCTTGATACAATCCTCAAGGAGTAGTTTAAAAAGGTCAAATATCTGAGGCTGTATGATTTCATTAAAAGGAATTTTAAAATTTTAATTGAAAAAACTTTTTTTTAAGTATTTTTGTGCGAATTTTCTTAGCGGCCAGTTATACAATTTGGATTTTTTTATGGAATATAAAAAAATTTAACAATGTCGTGAAAGCAAAAATTTTACAACTACATCAGAAGCGAGATAATCTTCATTTAAAAAAGTTATGTATTTGCCTCGCTAAACATGACGTATGAGTTACATTTTTCTATACATAATTACAAAGTACTAAATAAATTCGATGTATTTTAGGAGCTGCTTTTAATTTATGACCATAAATAAAATAAAAATATGTAACAAAAATTGATTGCTCCGCATATTTATAAAACAGAAAGAAGTTCTTCATGTTTTTCATAGCGTACTTTTAAGCTCTTCAGATTTTTGTTTTAACGCACCCCGTAGGCATTAACGACAAAGTACCAAACCCTTGCGTGCAAACGCATTTCGTGAACAACTTTTTAACTGTTTTTTTTTTTGTCAGCAACAGTCGACAATAATTTCACTTTTCAACGAAGTAAAAAAAAATAATAAAAAATTATCTCGAGCAAAAAGCAAATGAAAAAAATTTAAGGCAATAAAAACCCCGGTGCACAAACAATAACAAACTTGATGACTTTGGTTTTTACACATACTAATGTGGGTAGACAAATGCGACGCACACGCATACAAGCAATACTTTTGTATAAAAAAGTTATAAATTTAAAAAAATATATAAATATTTGCTAAATGAATGAAAGAAGAAAAAATTTTGCGCATACAAATAACATTGAAATGTCAGAAAATTGTTGCTGTGCTGTGTTGTTGCTGATTTATGTTGACAACAATTGCGTGCAACATGCGCGGGCTGCAACTCAACGCTCTTTTTTGTATGCTTTATTTTTTCAGCAAGCATCCTTAATTGTTGCTGTTGTTGTATGTGAAGCACGTAAATTAACAGTATGTGCGTGTAAATAAAATTTATAGCATACATTTAGGGCTTTTGCTTGAAACAAAAAAGAAATTTTTACCTTGACCTCAATTTAAAGAGCATTTTTTAAGGTGCTCATATTTTAGCGCTTAAAAGGAAAGCACAACACCAACTTAAGGAATAGCTCACAAAAATATGCCTCAACAAAAGCGGAAGTTTGCCATCATATATAAAAATATATAATAAAATAAAAAAAAAGCATAGCACCAAAAAGTAGACTGCAATAAAAAACACAATTGCGAAGAAGTAGAAAAAAATCAGCAATTTAATAGCAATAAAAGTCAATATGGCAGCTGACAAGTTAAGTAAATTGAAGGAAGACAAATTTCAAATTTAAATTGAAATTGCAATAAAACAAAAACAACAGCAAAGCAAAAAATGCCAAAAGTCTGTAATCATCGGCAAAAGTTGGCAAATAAGAGGGAAAGAACCCAGCATTCGACCCATGAAATGGCATGAATATAAAATTCCTTTTGATTACTTTAGCAATTTTGAATTGAAAAAATTCAAAATTCACAATTATAAGCGAAAGCGCCTTAAAGTATGCTTTGAAATTTTAATCACAAATTTTGCTTTGATTTCCAACAACCTAAATGAAACAAACATTTTGGCGCCTGCCACTCGCACAATAATCACATTTTGAAATCAATGTAAAGCTTTCTGTGTATAGCAATCAGCAAAATGCAAACTTTAAATTTTATTTTTGTTTTCAAATCAGCATTTGTCTCATTAAAATTTTCCAACCCTTTTTAATTACAACTGCTCAAGCTTCTGCTCCACGATGCGTTGTCTGCTTTCGTGTTTTGTTTGTGTTGTTTTTTCCATTGTATTTGTTATTTGCTCTGTTTTTTTCATCGTTTTGTTTATATTTGTTTATTTGGAGTTGCCCTAAGGCTGCATTTTAATGACAACTTCAATTCAGCACTGTCAAGTCTGTAGTACGAAAACGTAGACGACGACGACGTTCGATGGAAATTGAAAAGACATGCGTTGAAGCAGACAGTCGTTTGAATTTGAAGAGAATTTAAATTAAATTATTTTATAAAATTTTGTATTTAAAAATAAATGTTTTAAAGCCACTTTTCTTTCAATTGTTCCTTCCGTAAAACTCCTGAAAACTCTCAAAGCAAATTTTTAAATATTTATAACTCAGCTCTGATATTTTGAAATGCTTTTGTGTGGCTT
Organism: Calliopum simillimum; assembly: GCA_951812925.1. Classification (NCBI taxonomy): domain Eukaryota; kingdom Metazoa; phylum Arthropoda; class Insecta; order Diptera; family Lauxaniidae; genus Calliopum; species Calliopum simillimum. Next base: position 108,598,296 of record OX638368.1, read on the forward strand.
ACGCTTTATTGGATTTGTATTAATTTGCGAAATTGTAATGTTTAAACAATGGCCGCTTAGAAATGTAGACAATATATTGGTTTATTGATTTATTGGTTACTCATACGTCATATTAATCAAAACAAATTTTATGAAATATCTTGTAACGGCACTATCTTGTATTGTTATTTGTTGCTCTAGGTAAGATATGTATCGGAAATATGCTGCGCAAATCAATAAGCTATCATTGAAACTCAAAATTCATTCAAAATAATTTCGGACAGCCTTCGCATCGATATAATATAGAGCTTTCGTGCCTTTCTCTCTTTGTTGAATTTGATTGGTTCTCTAATAATATGGAGTTTAATGAATGGCTACTAAGAGATAACAAATGTTCCTACGATACAACTCTCAAGGCCGATTTTTAAAAGTTAATAACACAGATCTGATATATTGAATTCGTATAGATTTGCAAAAATGTAATGTTAAACCACTTGTTGCTTAGAAATATAGACATTATATTAGTTTATTGATTTAATGGCTACTCATACGTCATGTTAGTCATCACAAATTTTATAAAATATCTTGTAACTTCACTTTTTCACAAAACTGAAAATTAAACTATGTTTAATGTGTATAATGCTTATTAAATAAAGTCCTGAAGTTAAAACATTTGCCCGAAACATGCTGCACAATTAATTTTGTTGTCTTTGTTGAACTAAAAATTAATTAAAATGATTTCTTAGCGCCGATATACCTTAGAGCTCTTATGCCTTTCTCCTTTTGTTAAATTTGAGTGTTTTTCTAATAATATGTAGTTTAATGAATGGCTGCTAAGAAATAACAATGCTGTAAAATCTTGAACTTGTTAGAACTTTTAATTATGCAGAAATACTTACACAATATTCTAGTTTAATTTGTAAAAGCAAAACAAGTTTCATAATCAAATAGCTTTTAAGCTGAATTTGCTTTAATTTAATTACTAAACTAAACTGCAATCCTAATTTTGTATCTTAATTATGTTTTGGTTTAACAAAACAATTCAGCTTTGATTACACCAAGCAATCACTTAAGAGTGTACGCACTCTGTGTGTGTTTTTGTGTGTAATTGAATTTGTGTGCATATTAATTTACATCAAAGGCGGCAGCAGCAGAGTTCAATATATCGACATTTGCCTTGCCAACACATATACGCTGCGTACAAACATATTGTTTAACTTATATATGTGTATGAATTAATAATATTTATCAACATACAAAATGGGTGTACCGCAAAATTAATGCTGCTGAAATGTAAACAATATGAAAAGACTGACCACAACAAATACACAATATCAAACGCAGCACCCAGCATGATCCAATTTAGCCTAATGCATTAAAACTAATAATATGCACTTTAACTTGTGCATACATGCGTGTTTTCCTTTAATTATGCCATTGTTTAAGATATGCAAAGATGATGATGGCTCTTGCTGATTGCTATTGCTGCTGACAGCATTGAGCTTTGGTCGCAGTAGCAATGTTTTCTTTTATGTTCCAAAAGGAGCTAGGCAGTCAAGATTATTGTTACAAAAGCAAAGTTTTGGACTCTTTTCAAATTGTAAATTTATGAAGTTACGTATATTATAAGAAAAAAAAAAAAAAAAAAAAATTTGAATTTTTAAAGTTTTCACAGATTTCAAACTCAAAATATTGCTTTCGTTATTGGCGGCCATGATTTAAATTTGAAATTATTGTTGCGTGCTTAAAGCTGAATTAAATGTTAAATAAATATTTACCACAAATTATATCGGAACTGAGATAACAGAGTTTGAAGAAAAAAAAGCCAAAACAATTGTTGACAAATTTTTTGTAGTTAGATGTTATTGGCAGGAATAAAACTTTTTATTAATATTCATTCGCATTAGCGATAATTGCTCATTGGCAAAATTTAAGATCTGTACAGTGCCCTAGAGGGCAAGATTATTGTTAAAAAAAATATACATTTCTAACTCAAAAAACTGCTTTTGTTATTGGCAGCCATGAATTAAATTTTAAATTATTGTAGCGTATTTAAAGCTGAGTTAATTGTTAAATAACAATTTGCCACAAATTATATCGGAACTAAGTGAATTGAGTTTAAAGAAAAAATGACAAAACAATTGTTGACAAATTGTTTGAAATACGTCTAGTTTAATGTTATTTGTATGAATAAAGCCATAATGATTTGATGTTCAACCAATGCACGCACCTTCGGCCACAATTACGAAGGCGTATGTCTAAAGGTTAACACTAGCATTACTAGAGTAAATGTACAGACAAATTTCATATGCGCACACAAATACAATTTTGGCAATAATAATCATTTACAGCAATAATTTCGAAGCATAACAACGACAAACAAAACAACAAGTGCTACCTACTACTACTATGACAAAACAACAAATGTAGTTGTATTAATATCAAAACAGTGATCATTATTATCATCAGTAATTATGCTTATTATTATTATTGTGAGCAACATCATCATCAGCAGCAACAGCAATGGCGCATACAAATACATTTGTACACACAAACATAAATGCATATACACGAATACACACACAAGCACTAATTACAGCATGCGCAAATTATTGCTGTGTTAGCAGCATGGAATTGCGTACGCTTGATTAAATTTTTACTATGAAACTTTTAGTTAGATTGATAAGCAACATATACTGTATTGTGTCACATGCAAAATCATCGTTTGACATTTGTACATATGGATTTGTAATAACTGTAATACACAATTTTACATTTACAAATACATTCAAATTCAATTAAATTTACAGCGCAAATATCTACATTAACAGAAATTTTATTAAAATACAAATTACGCGTGTAATGCGAATAAGTTTTTCACACTTTTGACATTATGTGTAGTCGTGGTGTAGGTGCTGCTATTATTATTTGTTTTTGTGTGTGAATTTTTGCTTAACATGCTAAATATTGCGTATTAAAACAAATTACCTACGCAATTGCAGTTATATTGTTGCAAAATTATTGCAATTATTTAATTATATTAGCAATTGTATTGGGATTATTTGTCGAATTAGCAATGTTTTTGCAAAAGTGACAAATTAAAAGGGAATTTTTGTGATGTTTGCTTTGACAGCCATTGATTTAAACAGTATTTTATTGTGGTATAATCTTTATTTAATAAATGCACTAGTGATGTATTATTTCCAAACTATATCGAAAATGAGCTATAAGAGTTTTTGATCTGCTTAATTTTTGCTATCCTGACGTATGAGTAACATATAACTATAACAAAATGAAAATTTTTCGAAATATTTTCATAAATTGATTTAATTGGTAATTAAAATTATATTTTCAACATTTTAAACTGTTTTTTCTTTCTTCTTAATTTAAAGGGAATTTTTTGTGACGTTTGCTTTGACAGCCATTGATTAAAATAGTGTTTTAGTGTAGCATAATCTTTATTTGATAAATTCACCCAAGTTATTTTGTTTCTAAAATAAATCGAAGCTGCGCTATGAGAGTTTTTAATTTAATTAATTTTGTTTTACCTAACGTATGAGCAACATTAAGTTTTAACAATACTGAAAATATTTAGAAGTGTGAATTGAAATTATATTGCCAACATGTTTAACCTATTTTTTCTTTCTATTCCTTTGCAGTCCAGTGAATGTAATTTAATTTACACACAGCGTACGCCAGATATTTGCAAATTTTTAGGATTAAATGTGCCTGCATCAAAAGATATTAATGAAACTATTACTACCACAACTATTGTACCTACTACTACTACAACGGATGATAAAAGTGCTGGTGGCAACGTGCATCCTGCCGAACGTACTGGCTCTATAGGTGGTATGTGCTAAAGTTTTTAATATTCATATACATATTGGATTTTAAAATCCCACTTTCTTTCCCTTTTCCAGCAATTCTGGCTGCTATACTATCGGTGACTTTCTTTGTAGCGTGCTTAGGTGTTTTGGCCTTTTCGCCAGCGCGTAGAAATAGCATACGTCGTTGTTTCCGTAGAAGCCGTACTGCGGTTAGATATTCAAGGGTGAGTAGAAGTGGAAATTTTGTATGTTTTTTATTTCTTCTGAGAATGATGAAATTCTTAGCAAACTTTTGAGTTTGAAAATAACGTTATCTTTGAAAGGATTTAACAGACAGAAATTGGAGCAACACTTGCCAAATAGGAAACAGACAGAAAACATTGAAACAACTTTAATATTAAATAAACAATAAACAAATAATTCAATTTAAAAAAAAAAAAAAAAAAAAAACATAATAATTCATGTCTTTTGAAAAAGCTAAAAAATATATATTTTTTTTTTTTTTATAATAAAATTTTAAGTTGAGTTTTTGAAAGTTTCATGAAATTCTCACATTGCTTAAGAATAAATCATATAGAGTCAATAGAGTTGTATTGATTTTTTGCCATTTGAAGTGGTGCCGCCGTTGAAGTTGTTTCCTACATTGTCCTTAAAAAACCGCAAAGTCATAAAGTTCGATTACAGAACAGGCCTGCATATGTGCGAAATTTTAGGAAATGAAAAGGCAGATCTATCAGCAAAAACAGGAGCTCTTTAAGAAGATCAACACATTAAAATTCCAGCACCGCTTCAACATTTCTTCTCTTTAAAGAACGCTCAAATGTTCTCAGTAGCGAATAGACGCTGGGAACAATCCCCAACCAGTGCTATAACAAAGTATTTTTGGCCTTGTTTTCACAAAGCAGATTTTTCCAAATATTTACTATCTCTGACGAGGAGCGAGTGCAGCCTGCTGACTAGAGTTGTGACTGGTCATTGTCTAATTGGTCATCATGCCTTTAGACTGGGCATAGTCTCCAACAACTGGTGCAGAAACTGTCACGAGCCTGAGGAAGAGGAAGCAATTGAACACCTTTTATGTCTTTGTCCTGCTCTTGCAAGAACTAGACTGAAATGCTTTGGTCGGCCATTTTTTAATTCCCTAAAAGAACTCACTAAAATTCACCTAAGTGACATTAAAAGATTCGCAGTGCTTACAGGATCCTTCAGTTTGGACAAACACCATATTGAAAGGACCAGAGTTTATGAATAGACGTTAATATGAGAGTTTGTGGTATCACTATGGACCCTTGCGGTCTATGTGTGGCAATATTGCCGCCACCCTAACCTAACCTAACCTAACCTATGTGTATCATCAAGTCAAGGTCTTTTGCAGTGAAATCATTACAATGCAGGACAAAGAATTTAATAATCATTAGTAACAGTAACTTTATATAATACAATTGTTCTATTCTCACTTAGAGAAAGCTAGTCATTTTTGGTCACCTCTTCATAACGTTCATATTGATAGAATCGAAAGAATTCAAATGCATTTTTTTCGATTGGCTCTGAAGTGGCTAAATTGGCATGATTCTGTAAACCTTCCTCTTTAGAAAATCGTTTGAAACAACCACTTAAAATCCAGTCTCTAATGGAACGCAGAAATAATGCAGATATTCTTGATTTGCACAAACTTGTTACTGGGTCCTGGGTGAGTTTTATAACGCTAACTTTTAAAAAGGGTCAACTCAAACTTCGACTGGGAAATAATTATAGCTAACCCTCATTGTCTTCATTTTATTATTTTTTTGGAACAGAAAATAATTGTTGTACATTATTATTTTCCAAATAAGCATGGATAAGATGACATTGTTGTTTGGGAAAATAAAAAAAATTATTGGAAAGCTAATTTGAGTTACTATTTTGGGACCATCAGTGGTTTTTCTTTTATGCATTTTGCCTTGTTTTTTGTTAAACATAAACACATTGAACAGTGAGCTCCAACCAACAATGTCATCTGATCCATGCTTGTTTAGTATCAAATAATCATTTATTACTGTTTCTAATACATTGTCATTTTGTTTGTAATGTATGTTTTTTGTAAGTGTTTGTTGGAGGCAAACAGCATGTAGGGTTATATTTTTTCAAACATTTGAACTCAATGGGTATGTTGTTATTGTGTGATTAGGCTACAGGATTAGAAACAAAATATAACTAACTTGCATGGTTTCTTATCCTTTATTTAATAAATTTAAAGAAAAGCATTAAACTTGATTAATACCATTTTTTGCAAATTGTCTAAGGAAAACTCGATTATTATTATTTATAATACTTTGTTTTAAATCAGTTCATCAACTTATTTATTTTAAACTTTTTCTCATTCCAGATACAGACCAATGAAGAAGCCAATTTATTGCTGGAACCAAATGGACATTTTACGGATAGCGATGATGATATGTTACTTTAAAATACACAAAAAAAAAAAAAAAAATTAATAGATACGTCTATTATTTGTTCGACGACATCCTCAGCTGTGGTTAAAATCTTAACCAGTTAAACTTTAAACCAAAGACGATACTAAAACTGATATTTAAAAACATAAAAAATTTAACTAAAAAAGACAAACAATAAATTTTTTGTAACTTTTTTAAGCTTAAATGCATATGTATGTACTGCACTACATACTTAAGTATATGAAGGCAGCAAATCTCGTTTGTTAAACAAAAAAATATGTTAAACGATATATTAAAAAAGACAAGAAAAAATGATACATACTTATATATAATATATATATTTTTTCATTGATCTATGTAAAATAAATAAATGTAGCTTTAGAATGTAATGAAAAATTCAGTGAAAATTATTGCAAAGTTAACTTGAAAGTATTTGGAATTGACCACGCATTTTTTGAAGTATTTTATTCATGTTTTTATTTAATTTTTATTTTTTATTTTATTTAAGTTTATGTAATATAAAGCAGCTTTTTGTCAGCTTTAATTGTGATGTAATAATTTTTCCTTTAAAATTTATTCTAAACGTGAAGTGATGTACTTAATTTTCTGTTTTTTTTTTTTGTCAAAGTTTTTTCTTGTAAAACAGTTTATAACCAAATATTTAATAAATTTAATAAAATGTATTGATACGTATAGGAAATTATGTATTGTTTTTTTAATCCAACGAAAAACCATCGAAAGTATCACCTTTAAAAAGGAAGCGAAACAAAATTAGTTAAAAAACATTCAAACAATACGACAAGCCAACAAGAAAATAGAAAATTTCAATTGAAATTGAAACAGTCTTTAATTGAAACTGAGCAAGAAGTGATGGTGAAGCATGAGTCATAGCCTTAGAGGGTTGATGGAAACCTTCCCTATCACCCAGTTATCGGAGACAGTGGAAGGCCTGTTTTCAATTCGTATCTTCCACCGCTAAAGGAGTCAAAATATGAGGAATAGATTTGTCAGTTGGGATATAGTTAGAGAAACTTCAGAGGTTGCAGAATGTAGACATTATCCCAATGTATGTGCTCAAGCAGTCTTCTGCCTTCCAACGGCAACGTCTGTAAATGGTAGTTGACTATCATCTAATGAAGGTAGGTGCAAGACTATTGGAGAGAATGGGGATTGTTCACTATAATCTCTAATTGTTACGTTACGCATATGGTAAAGTGACTAAAGTAATCCAAGGCAGGATTTCGAGAGTTATTCTTAGAAATCCACACTTGGTAACGCATTCCCACGATCTATAATAAGTCGTGTTGTACATGTTAACGTGGCCGTAACAACTTTGGATAGGACTACTTCTCCCAAGAAGTTGAGAGCTTTCTTGAAGAAAGAATAGCACCAAGTAACGTATTCCTACAATCCATGATAACTTGACATACATAGGTAACTAGTCAATGGCTGGTCAGACTTATACTGTTAGCAGCCTTGTGGCTACGAAATCCGACCGAAGATTCTTCTCGTACCACAGGAGTTAGTAGTCTTTTAGAGAATGCAGTTCGCTGGGTTTTCCAACTGACTATTGGGATGATTCTTCGGCGAGAACTCGTGATGGCTATGGTTTGGACCTAAAATCGAAGGCCATGACCCAAAAATGACATAGGGTTAGATCGTCTCAAATCCAGACCATAAGGATGAACTCATGCCTGATCACGTGATTCTAAAAATGATAACCCATCATTGCTGCATTGAGGGTTGCGCCTTTCGTTCTAATACTGAACCTGTGCGAAGACCATCGTAAAACTAAGCCATCTTGGCAGGTGTTCACGCAAAACTCAAGAGACTTCTGACGAGGCTTTTAAAAGTAATCTTTCAGTATGAGCGCTACCCATCAGCATAGAAAATCCATTTATACTCATCTATTGGCTTCTATCTATACATGAAAAGATGCATACGTTTGATAATCCAAAAACCTGTTTGTCAATATCACCTTCACACCAAAGTAGAATTGAATCGGAATTAAGGCGTTTGAAAAAGTCGGCAAAACCACCAATTTTTACTACGTGGGCTGCTCGATATATTTCTGGCCTACTAATGAAAATGCGAATATTTATCATCAAAAGTGGTTTTAATGTTTTTCAAAGTATCTCCAGCATAATTTATACACTTTTGCATGCGCTCAAACCAATTGTCGAAGCACTTTTTCCACTCCGATTGAGACACCTCCAAAACACGGTTTTTGAACGCTTTATCAGCATCTTCTGGCGACGAAAATTATTGACCACGCATTTTTTTCTTGATGTGCGGGAATAGAAAGAAGTCATTGGGTGCCAAGTCTGGGCCGTACGGCGGATGACCCATCAATTCGACGTTTTGGCCGGTCAAAAAGGCGCTGGTTTGAGCCGATGAGTGAGAAATAACATTGTCATGGTAAACAATGATTCGTCTTCTCTTGTTCATTTTTCGAATTTCTCCGAAGACTTCAGGCAAACAAATTGTGGTGTACTACTCAGAATTGACCGTCCTACGTTGTTCAAGCGGAACCGTCGCCACATGACCAGTTTTGCCGAAGAACCAGGCGACCAATTGCTTCGAAGTGCTTTTCTCACGAACAACTTTCGTTGGATTTGGCTCGTCTTCGAAGACCCACACGGTCGATTGCTATTTTGTTTCGGGCTCATACGCATAGATCCATGATTCGTCATCTGTGACGATCTTATAAACGTCTTTTGAAGCACCGTGATCGTATTTTTTCAAAATTTCTTTGCACCAATCGACACGAGCCTTTTTTTGAGCGATTGCCAAATTGTGCGGTATCCAACGAGAACAAACCTTTTTTACGGCCAGGTGTTCATGCAAAATCGAATGTATTGGAGTGGAACTAATGTGCAAGGATGCTTCTATCTCACGGTATATCAAATGACGATCTTGCATTATCAGTTCACGCACGGCATCAATGTTCTCTGGCACAACGGCCATTTTTGGACGACCTTCACAAAATTCGTCTTTGAGCGAGCGTCGGCCACGATTGAATTCATTAAGCCAGTTTTTCACAGTGCTATAGGATGGTGCTTCATGACCATACAAAGATTTAAGTCCATCGATGCACTCTTGTCGTGATAATCCATGTCGAAAGTTGTGGATAATGATCGCACGAAAATGTTCACGAGTTAATTCCATTTTTTTGCCAAATTGATTTTTTCAAGTAAATGTAAACAACACAAATGATGGTCGTACGTCAAAACGTTCTGAGTACATTTATGCTAAAAAATATCAAACTTTCCAATAGAAATGTCAGATTGCACATGGCAACAATTAGTGTTGCCTAGGCCAGAAATATATCGAACAGCCTACGTACTTTACATAGAACTAAAAAATTTGTACTACAAAAATTTTTTTCCGATGGGGCAAGATTGTAAATTCATGATATTAATTCAATATCTCTAAAACTTTTGAAGCTATTTAAATGACACTTGGTGAAAATATCTCCTAATATCTAATGACTTATGATAAAAATTTGAGATCGATTCGATTGAGGATTGGTATCCTTTTTTTTAACACAAATGTTTTTCTTCAGCTTTATAAGTAATAATTTTTATTCTCTTCAAGTTGGTGCGTTGGTAATCTGTTTGTTTCTTTTTGTTTTAAATTATTCGGATCTATATATTATTATTCTTTGAGGATATAAGATGTCTGAATATTTTGTGATGATAATTAAGAAGTCAAAAATTTATATTTTTGAAATCAGAAAAAAAATTTCTAATTAAACAATTTAGACAACTTTTGTATTTGAAGTTGGGGGCAGTCAAAGGTTAAAAAGTTGGCAATTTTATAGTAAAAAGTAAAACGTCGCAACAAAGTCGGTAAAAAGGCTTCAATTTCACTTCGAAACTAAAACTTCATCAAAATGTTTTCGAAATGAAAAGTAATTAAAATCGCACGGATACGCAACCCTTTCATAATGGTCATGAATATAATAAATTAAATAATAATTCAGAAAAAATTAACTTTCTCAAGAAGAAAAAATTAAATTCAAATTCATAAATTTGATCCAAAACTTTCGAACTCAAACCTTTTCGGCAGTACATTAAATTTAATATTGGCTACTAAAATTCTTAATGTGAAAATCGAATGTCACAATTATACTTTCATCACAATTAATTTGTTACCTCGACGCTAACTGCCAGCGTGAAAAACAAAAAGTCAATACAACAACTTAAGCCCAATAAAAATGAGAATTTCGCAAAAGAGAAATTTTTGCACATTAACACATGGCATAAAGACACACTCACGCACACGAACGAATACACCCGCCGAACAAACAAACTCCCTAACTTTGTAATATTCATTAATAAAGTTTTTCGAGCGCACTTACGAAACATTAAACACACGCACACATAAACACTTCCACATAAATGCACACATAGCAACACCTCGTTATATGTGTTGAGTGATGCCAGCCAAATGGTTCTAGGGAAATTTCTCAAGTAGGTACTACATAGTACGCGCGGCATACATGTATACCAAATTATAGCACCACCACCACAGCATATTAAGGGTTCCGCAACATATCACACACATATTATACCCATTCCCTCAGCAGTAGAATTTTGCGCCGTTAATTAATCTTGGTGCTTACGCTTCATTAGAAATGAAATGCGAAAATATATACATACATACATCTATGGATAATTACAGGAAAAAGTCAAGGTAAATTCTAAGCTAATTATTTTTTTATGACTTTTAATATTTTACAATTTTAGCAATTGCTTACGGTGCATATTTATAGTATCAAACATAAAAGAAAAGCTTTCTTTCTTTCTGTATTTTTCCTTTCACTGTTGTAAAGCTGACTTAATATAAAAAATTGCGTTTTGACACCACTTCCTCCTCCTTCAGCCATCTTTTATATAATTAGCAAACTTAATTCCACACATGCCAGGTGTACGAAATTTCCAATAAAATTTCTCACACACCACATTCTCTAACCAAAATTTAAATGAACCCTTCCCTTAACTTTACGCTACACTTAAGTTCATACAGCTACCAGGCATCTCTACTTTCAAAAGAAAAGGAGAAAAAAACCTGAAAAGAAAAAGCAACGTCTTTACTTTCATTAGCAGTAACACTAAATTACGTTTACTACATGAACGTAACCATTTTATTGAAGCACTTAAGCGCGTATGTGTGTGTGCGTGTGCATATGTGTGATTGTGTTGAGTAATTAAAGTGCGCTACGGCAAGAAATATCATATATGCTCCCAAAGCAGAGCACCTGACTACGTTAACAATAACATGTCAGTCTATATATAACAACCCAGTTGAAATGGAACAAATCGTCTCCATCGAGTGCGATGACTATGATTTTTCTCTTTGGTTTTCCCAATTCTTGGACTTACTACAAGGACTTGACGACAAATTTCGTCAGGTAGTTACCGCACCGGGGAAAGAGTAACCGCAAAACACAACAGTTTTTCGCCTGTTTTTGCACATTTCACAAGCATATAAAAAAATCCTAAAAATATGTATGAGGTATCAAATTAATCGTCGTGAAAAATCCAGAAAGGCATCGATTTTCCGTTTTTGGAAATATTGAAAACCTATCCTTCATTGAGGGTTGAAGTCACCCTAAAAACATACATATATTCCAAAAAGAACAAATAGTTTAACCCTTTGAGTCATACATTATTCCACTGCATATTTTATTCTGCATTTAACTAATCGGGGGTTTTCAGGGTCGCTGATTACGATTATGAGGTCAGATTTGGTTACCGGACATAATCCCAACGGACATAATCCCCATTTCGTAAATGGGGATTATGTCCGAAAATTTTTCGGTCATAATCCCCATTTTGGCCATGGGGGTTATGTCCGCAAATTTTTCGGACATAATCCCAATGGGGGTTATGTCCGAAAAATTTAATTAAGATTGAACAAAATTTTTGCAATAATCCATTTAAAAAATTTATATAGTGTTGGATGTTATAGACTGATCCGCGGCCGAAGGCCGCCGCGAAGCCGGTGTTGGATTTTTGGGAGTTTTAAATCCTGAGCTGCGGCCGCAGGCCGCCCACTTACCCCTACCCTTATGTAAAATTACTGTGGAATTTTTGGGAGTTGTAAATCCTGAGCTGCTTCTGTGGTCAATAACAAAATATCGTTATGGGGACTATGTCCGTTTTTTCCTGGGGATTATGTCCGAAATACTTGCGGACATAATCCCCATTGAAAAAATGGGGATTATGTCCGAATAACTTGCGGACATAATCCCCATATGTCCGAATAACTTGCGGACATAATCCCCATATCGTGAATGGGGATTATGTCCGTGGGGATTATGTCACGGCACCGTCAGATTTTCATATTTTCTAAACCCAAGATGGCTTATTACACATGGCCTATGCAAGATGGCTTATCCAATATGAATATATGTTTTTAGGGTGACTTCAACCCTCAATTAAGGGTAGGTTTTCAATATTTCCAAAAAAGGGAAAATCGTTGGCCTTCTGGATTTTTCACAACGATTAATTTGATACCTCATACATATTTTTAGGATTTTTTTTTTATATGCATGTGAAATGTGCAAAAACAGACGATTTTGCGGTTCCTCTTTCTTCTCTTGCTGAAAAATTAGATTGGGTCTTGCTATGAATTTAACAAGAATTTATTCTCGAGAATATATTCCCTTCTATGAGCGTAGCCCCAGTTTTGCCATACATGCTTTGGCAAGCATATGTTATCCTTAAGGTTTTGTTTTTTATGCATGAAAGACGACTATTACAAACTAGACTTTTATATGGGATTACTCTTAGATATTTAATTTCCTCGAAAACTGTTGTCACCGTTTCCCCCAAGTTTAAAGATCTCGGGCTCAGCTTCCTTTTCCAGGTAAAGGGTACAAGTGTAGTTTTACTAAGGTTTATTTCGAAAATTTTTTCTCGGCGGAAAGCTAGTTGCATTCTTCCAGCTATAATAGAGTCAAACCTGCCTCTAAACATTATTACCAAATCATCAGTTAAGCCTTGTGCCTCAGATTTGTGATCACTAAGAATTTCTAATAATTCGTCGATGATGTGGATCCATAAGATCAGTGACAGTACGCTTCCCAGACGGGATCCTTTAGTTGTCCTTACAGTTAGGTTTTCTATACCCACTTCAATGGTGACTGTCGTGTTTTTAAGCATGTTAAGGACCCAATCAATGATCATCTTGAGTATTCCCTTTCTAATCATTGCTTCCTCAATTGACTTAAACAACGTCATGAAAGGCTCCTTCTATATATATACACTGGCGAGTAAACTAAGTGCATGTTTGAAACTGGTCTATTAACATGCCCATAAAACCATTAAGACTAAAGCAAGTGGTTTGCATTTTTCAGAGTATATTCTGTATTTATTGAAATTTTGATATTGATTTATTAGATAATGATAATGAGTGTGGAAATTTATCATGAAACATTTTTTTTGATAAAAAAACTCACGAAACTCGTTTTTTTTTTTCATATTTGCCTTTGGAAGAAAATACACTTGTTGTTATATATTTTTGCTAGATGAACAAAAAACTACTTATTTTCCCCAAAAAGCCAACGCGATTTTAGTTGTAAGGCTGTGTATGGCAGTTTCAGTCGATTTATCTGTTTTGTAAGAAGAAACAATGTAAGACTTATAGACCGAAATGCTTTGGGCGTGTGGTCCACTATCTTTCCCTCTTTAGAAAGCAACTCAGGCTTTTGTCCAAAGGAATTACTCTTAGTTCTGGGCTTGGTCTGGAGATATTAATACACAATAAAATACTAATTGAATTGAATTAAATTGAATTGAAGAATGGGCGCTTACATATCGACACGGAAAGAACAGTTTTATAATATTTATAGCGAAAATTGTTCAAAATTTACTGAACTTTTGTTAATATTCGTTCATTTAACATGTTTAGTAAAAAATGCCTAAAAATTTTATACAAATTTTAAAGCTCAGAACGGAATATTTCACTATTAGCATAGCAAAAATTACTAAACACAATAGTAAAATTTATCAAACACGATGGTAAAAACTACTGAACAGGAATATAATTTTTTTAATTTTTTTTTATCAATTTATATGTAGGGTAGAACGGGGTTAAATCGCCACGGGGTTGAACAACCAATTGCCTCTATTTTTTTTTAATATAGTCGAATCGAACGACCGTTTTTACAGTAGATAGTGATTGATACAACGCAACTTTGGCAAAAGGTTCCACTACCGCACGTGTGTTATAACCTGAGTTCTGATGAAAGAAAGATTTGACGCGTCCTCGCCGCAATATTTTCAGTCGACAAAAGTTCAAAATTCCACAAATCAATGAAGTGCAGAAAGAAAAGTAAGTGTTTTCTAAGAGCATGGATGCTGAATCCAAATCTGTGATTGTATGTATGTATGTATTCTCCTTTAACTCCTAGGAGGAGCATAAGGCCATAGGTGATTGGTCTTACAAAATTTAAATTTGTTAAAAAGTGATTCGCGTTAAAATAAACAAAAGCACGTGGGGTTAAATAACCAGAAAGAGAAACAGGCTTTGGCAACCACGGTAAGGTTGGAAAAAAAGATTCTAAAGAAGTTTTCCGAGCAAAAACCAAGACACGGCAGCCAAAAACAATAATCGTCGCTCAAAAAGAGGTCGTCGAAGAAAAGTAGTATACGTTGAGGAAAGTGAAGCCAGCGATTAATAAAGCTCAAGAGAAACTTTTCAAGTTAATTTCGTTCTTTTGTAACGTTTTGTTAAATTCTGATAAAATAAAAACCCTTAAAACAACAATGTTGGTTACTTTTATTACAAAAAGAAAGTTTGGTTATTTTACCCCACCTGGTGTGGTAAAACAACCAATTCACACTTTTTGTTCAAATGCAAATACCGGATAAACAATGCGAGTTTGGAAAAAAATTTTCGTATGAATTTTGTAACAAATGGTTCAACGAACCAGGAACAGATGAAATTTTCAAAATAATATCATGAACAAAGTTTTTACAGAGTGGCAAACACAAAAGTGGTTGTTCAACCCAGTTCTATTAAAGAAAAAGTGAAACAAAAAAAAAAAATTTTTTGTGTTTTGCATTGGGCGGGATTTGAACCTGGAGAACTGTACGTGTGATACACGCAGTCTAATAGATGCTCTCAGCACTAATGCCATCACTATAATAAAGTTGACTGAAACTTTATTTGTTTTAAAATGTACTTCTACTAAATTGTCAAACAAAAAACAAAGTTTTCCATTCTGTTTAGTAAAGTTTTATCGAAAAAATGTGGTTTAAGTATAACTAAATCACTGCTTTCTAAAAATTTTGTATATGATTTCTTATGGAAGTTACATAATTTATTACAAAAAACCGATGCCTAATGTTTCCTGATTTGACTCACAAAAACACCTAAATCTGACATTTGCACGCATTTTACAGCACGTTTCGGGTAATTTATACATATTTTTGCTTTCCTTGTATACCTTTCTGAAATAGCCAATGTTGAATATTGTGAGCCTCAAGAGATTTAGATGGTCTCAAAAAGTAGAAACTGTCCTTGTAACTTTGTCAATGGTAAAGATTCAATATATTTCAATATCCAATATTGCTGTCTTATTCTAATGCCGAATTTCCACATGGGCCTACATAAATACTTACATTTTACCAAAATATACGACAAGTGTGCGGCTCATTAAAGCGACAGCGTCAATTTTTCCCATATCAGTAAAAGGAAATGAAAATTCCTTATCAGCATAATTTTCATATAAGTATGCGTTTATGTATTTCCGAATATTTGCGTATGTTAGTACCGTGCCTTTTCTAAACTATTTCTCATAATGCTAATAGCTGTCAGTTGTAAAGAATGAAAGGAATTTTATGCTTCGCACATTGGTTATTGAAATTTAAGAGATTTGAAAAATTTGACAATGTTAAAACGAAAGGCTTCGTCTTTAGTGTTCTATTTTTATTCAAAAATTTGGGTTTTTCGTAACAAGAATTCTTTAGCCATTTTTATGAAATTGGCTTACTTGAAAAGGTAATTAAGTAAAAGTTAAGTAATTGAGTAAAAATATAGTACTAGGTGTACAAATATGAAACCGGTAATGACATCTAGCGGTCGATAGCCGTATATGTATGAGCTTCCGAACCGTACCAAATGTCTTAATTGTTCATTCTGTCATCAACAACGCATTTTTTCCGCTCGCAAAGATGTTGAATCTGTGCCTGAAAACTCTCATTTGCGGGAAGCATTGATTTTCTGTTTCCATTTGAAGAAAAGAAAAGGTTTTCTCCATCGAATCATCACTGGCGATGAAAAGTGGATTTATTTCAACAATCCCAAACGAAAAAAATCATATCTGAGCCCCGGCCAACGACCCAAATCAACGCCAAGACCAAATCGCTTCGGCCGAAAGACAATGCTGTGTATTTTCTGGGATCAGCGTGGTGTTATTTGGTATGAGCTACTAAAACCAGGTGAAACAGTTACTGGTGCACGCTACCATCAACAATTGATCGCTTTGAACCGTGCTATACGTCAGAAGAGGCCCGAATTTCAACTTCGCCATGACAAAATTGTATTCCAAGATGACAACGCATCGCCACATCGAGCAGTGGTCAATAAAAACTTGGTAGAATCGTACAACTGGGAGCCCCTGCCCCACCCGCCGTACTCACCGGACCTGGCGCCGTCCGATTACTATTTGTTTTCATCGATGGGACACGCACTCAACGATTCGCACTTCAATTCTTACGAGGAAGTGCAAAAATGGCTCGATGAATGGATAGCCTCAAAAAACAAAAAATTTTTTTGGCGAGGAATCCATAAATTGCCTGAAAGATGGGAAAGATGTGTAGCTAGCGAGGGGAAGTACTTTGAAGATTAAATTTGGAACCATTTTCGCAAAATAAACGTGTTTTTTTTAAATAAAAATTACCGGTTTCATATTTGTACACCTAGTATACTTAAAATGGTCGTACTTAAATTCAGTCATTTGTGAAGTTTGACAAAATACTGCAAAATAATATTGAATCCCAGTGTGCCAGACGGTTCAAATTTTCGCTTTTTTATCCGTTGGCGGGAGAGATTCCCAAAAAAAAAGCGAATCGGGTAAACGGGTAAAAAAGCGAAGATATGAACCGTCTGGCGCACTGGGTTATAACATTAAGAATATTAAAGAAGACAAATGCAGTTTCCAAGTTTGATATGAAACTTTGATCTTTTAGTACATAAAATAGTTATTTAAAGGAGCATATTTTCTATTAAGGAAATTGTCTCAAGTCTATGTAACAGAGAAGCACCCAAACATATGAGAGCCTATATCCTTTTTCAATTTATTTGTAATTATGCTTGCTGCTTCTACCACAAGCTCTTTGTGAAACAATTACATACATAACTCAATCAAAGCACTTAGTATTAAGTTATTTTTTAATGAAATTTTAGTATCTATTTTTTTTTCAAGAAAAAAAAAAAAAAAAAACATTTCTTTCTACATTTATCTGCATAAAATGCTGTTAAGAAAATTATCTACTCCATGAAGTTGAAAAATACACTCCTTCACTCTAAAATCGTCTGCAGGCAAGGAATTTAAAAGGGAAAATAAAAAATGTTATGCAAATGCATTACATTCACCAATACGAAAACAAATAAGTAGAGAAAAACACATACATACGTACATGCAAACACACTTATGTACCTAGCAATTTGTAAATAATTTTAAAAGTGGACGAACGAGTTGAAGAACTTCAGGAAATACAAAAGCAACTTAACAGAGGAACGAAGTTAGACAGAGGAATAAGAAAAATGTATATAAAACGTTTTATTTACGCTCAAAAGCTTCAACTACTATTTAAATAAAAGTACTATTTCTACTACTTACTACTACTACTGCTGCACACTGTAGCAAATACTGGCAAATGCTACAATTGGCAAACATGCTACGAAGGACACTTGAAGATGTACAACACTAACACTTGCACACATATGTGTGTGAATGTGTGTGTTAAAAAACAATTTTAAAATTCAAAAGGAAGCCGCAGATTTATTGTAATTTTCAATATGTACGTCGTTGTGGAGAGGAGTAGTAGGTTTTTTTTGGAACAAATTGCATATAAAAAAGTTGGCGCAAAATTTAAAAAGTGAATCTAGTAAAGGCAACAAATGAAATAAGAATGGTACACACTAGACACTAAACAAAATTAGAATTGGTAAAATTGTAACATTTGCTATCCAAAAAAAAAAAAAAAAAAAAAAAAAACAAAAAAGACAGAGCTGTAAAAGCCTAACGAAAATATATGTATTCTCTTGTAAATCCTAGGATGAGTATGTATAACTTTTTAGTAATTATTTATAATAAATTGGTTCAAAACCATACATTTCTGAGAAAAAAAAAAATCTAAATTGAAGTTTCTTATGATTTTTTAAATTTTTTTCTAAGCTTGTTCAAAACTACACGCTTTTGAATTCTTCCAAAAATTAAATTATTGTAGGATGCTGTAGTTATGCTTAGAAGACATCATAAACGAGAAATTTAGATTCCATATGGAAAATTTGCGTTTAAATAGAAAAATATGGTTTTTCCACAATATTTCATTTGTCAAACTTTGAACCATTATAGCGCCGCTCAGTGACCTAACTTCGAAAAATTCTTTGGCAGTCTTTTACTAATCATTAGTTGTAATTGAAAAAGTTACCTTCAAACCCATCCAACATTTTGTTTTGAAGCATTGAATAAATTCTAAATGTCCACATATGTGGACAACAGTTTCCTTTTGTTGTTGTATACATTTTTGAAATAAAAACGCGCCAAAGTAGATTAACTGTAGAATAAAATGTGACAGAGAGCGTTTTATTCTTCCATTACGGCATTTTAAAGACCGTATTACATACAAAAGCCTTAGCCGCTAGTATTTCAAATCAAAAATAAAAGGGAAAAATTATTTTTAAGTTGATATTTTTACTGGTATGGACTTTGATCCAATATATTAAATACTCTATTATTAAATTTTCTAAAGAAAGCTTTAGTTGTTTTTTTATTTTTTTAAATTTTTTCATAACCCAGTGTGCCAAACGGACTCGTTTCGGATCCGTAACGGGTTCATATTTTCGTTCTTTTTATCCGTTACGTATCCGTTACTGATCCGTTTGCGGGAAGGATTCCTAAAAAAAAAACGAATCGTTTTTTCTTCTTTTATGGATCCGTTTCGAACCTGTAACGTACATTAAAAACGAATTCAAAACGGATTCTCTTTTAATAATGTTAATGCTGCTTATAAAAAAAAGAAAACAGGGTGAAGCGCTTATTTTTAATTAAAAAAAACAAAATAACAAAAAAAAAAAAAAAATTACTAGCCCGGCCGGGAGTCGAACTCAGGCTCCCGGGGTATTACTCTTTCATACACGAGACGTTAGACAACTAGGCTATTGACCGATATGATGTTTAATAAGCTGATGTAGACTTATTTGATGTTGAGATTTAAAGTTTCCCAGTGTGCCAAACGGACTCGTTTCTGATCCGTAACGGGTTCATATTCTCGTTCTTTTTATCCGTTACGGAATCCGTTACGTATCCCTTACTGATCCGTTTGCGGGAAGGATTCCTAAAAAAAAAAACGAATCGTTTTTTCTTCTTTTATGGATCCGTTTCGAACCTGTAACGTACATCAAAAACGAATTCAAAACGGATTCGCTTTTAATAATGTTAATGCTGCTTATAAAAGAAAAGAAAAAAGGGTGAAGCGCTTATTTTTAATTAAAAAAAACAAAATAACAAAAAAAAAAAAAATTACTAGCCCGGCCGGGAGTCGAACTCAGGCTCCCGGGGTATTACTCTTTCATACACGAGACGTTAGACAACTAGGCTATTGACCGATATGATGTTTATTAAGCTGATGTAGACTTATTTGATGTTGAGATTTAAAGTTTGTATAGTAAACAAATTTCTGTTGTTTTTTTATAAGTATTCTGTGTTGTTTTTCTTCCCTTCTTTTGATAAAAAATGTTATATACTCAAATTTGGAATCAAAAACATTTTTTCAAACAGAGTTTGAAAAGTTTACAAAAAATCATACGCAATAAAATAAAAAAAAAAAAACAAATCAAAAATACCCAGTGTGCCAAACGGACTCGTTTCGGATCCGTAACGGGTTCATATTTTCGTTCTTTTTATCCGTTACGGAATCCGTTACGTATCCGTTACTGATCCGTTTGCGGGAAGGATTCCTAAAAAAAAAACGAATCGTTTTTTCTTCTTTTATGGATCCGTTTCGAACCTGTAACGTACATCAAAAACGAATTCAAAACGGATTCGCTTTTAATAATGTTAATGCTGCTTATAAAAAAAAAAGAAAACAGGGTGAAGCGCTTATTTTTAATTTAAAAAAACAAAATATCAAAAAAAAATAAATTACTAGCCCGGCCGGAAGTCGAACTCAGGCTCCCGGGGTATTACTCTTTCATACACGAGACGTTAGACAACTAGGCTATTGACCGATGTGATGTTTGCTTAACTGATGTAGACTTATTTGATGTTGAGATTTAAAGTTTGTATATTAAACAAATTTCTGTTGTTTTTTATAAGTATTCTGTGTTGTTTTTCTTCCCTTCTTTTGATAAAAAATGTTATATACTCAAATTTGGAATCAAAAACATTTTTTCAAACAGAGTTTGAAAAGTTTACAAAAAATCATACGCAATAAAATAAAAAGAAAAAAAAAAACTAATCAAAAATATGTTTTTTATCATAAAAATTAAATAAAGAAAATCCGTTTTGAGTTCGTATTTGAAGTATTTACGGAATCGAAACGGATTTGCCCAGGTTCGAGTCCTACCAGAGGTGGATTTTTACCCTTTCTTTTTCTTCCTTTTTTTTCTTTTTATTATTTTTTAATTGCTAATTGGCGCATCAAAACGGTTTTTTTCTGTAAATATACAGCATTAACATATTTAAAAGCAAATCCGTTTTGAATTCGTTTTTACATAAGTTTCGGATTCGAAACGGGCCCGCACTGCGGAATTTAATTTTTTTTTTATTCGCTAATAAGCGCTTCAAAATGTTTTTTTTTTTATCCAAACAAAGCGTTTTGAATTCGTTTTTGATGTACGTTACGGGTTCGAAATGGATCCGTTACCGCGGATTACGTTTTTTATACCTTTATGAACTCGTAATGGATTCGAAACGGATCCTCATCCGCTTTTGTGCACATTGGGTATTTTTTTATCATAAAAATTAAATAAAGCAAATCCGTTTTGAGTTCGTATTTGAAGTATTTACGGAATCGAAACGGATTTGCCCAGGTTCGAATCCTACCAGAGGTGGATTTTTACCCTTTATTTTTCTTCCTTTTTTTTCTTTTTATTATTTTTTAATTGCTAATAGGCGCATCAAAATGGTTTTTTTCTGTAAATATACAGCATTAACATATTTAAAAGCAAATCCGTTTTGAATTCGTTTTTACATAAGTTTCGGATTCGAAACGGGCCCGCACTGCGGAATTTAATTTTTTTTTATTCGCTAATAAGCGCTTCAAAATGTTTTTTTTTTATCGAAGCAAAAGGTTTTGAATTCGTTTTTGATGTACGTTACGGGTTCGAAATGGATCCGTTACCGCGGATTACGTTTTTTATACCTTTATGAACTCGTAATGGATTCGAAACGGATCCTCATCCGTTTTTGTGCACATTGGGAAGTTTTTCCAAATTTGTACAGGACATGCTTTTGAAATCTTCCGAAAAAAAAAATTATTGTAGTATGCTGAAGTTATGCATACAGAGGAAAAATAAACAATTTGCACTTTAACAGATAAATATGGTTTTTCCATAATATTCAATTTGTTATACTTTGAACCCTTAAAGCGCCACTCAGTGATCCAACTTCGAAAAATCCTTTGGCAGTCTTTTGCTACTCTTCATTTCAATTTTCTTTTTAATCCATTCAGCGGCAACAGGCTAATTGTGGTCTGAAAAATACGAATTCGATATCCATTTATCAAGTTTAAAGGATGAAAGACCATCTGTAGACGGTCTTGTGGCAGACAAACAAATGAAGTGACAACCTTCAGAGAGCGACTCTTTGTTGCATACCTTCAATACGAAAGAAACATTTGAGGATTTAAGCAGGATAAAAATTTCGAAACAAACAACTGAGTTTTAACAAAGATCGTCTATAGACGGCCATACTGATCAAAGGGTTAAGGTTATCCTTTTTGTCTTGGCGGTCTTAATTTTTTTTCTTAATTTTTTTTACATATCTGTCCTTTAAAAAAAAAAAAAAACAAAATTTAAAAACCAACAAAATGAGGAAATTTTCAATTTGTTACAACATTTCACTCATTCACACAAGTGGTCTGTTTGCTGTTCGCTCTTACGAAGCGTTGCTAACTGCTGCTGCACACACAGCAACAACAGCAGTTGCATGTCGCTATGTGCTTCTGTATATACGAGTTTATATGTCAGTGTTGTACTCATTCTTGTGGCTGTGCATTCTTACATCCCAATGGGTAATGGAGCGCATCAAAAGCGCTTCTGAAGCGCTCTAAAGCAGCAGTGAAGCGCATCTCTCTCGTTGCCAAAAGCGCTGAAATTAACATTGGCATGTCATTGGAACGAAGCGCTTCGCTCTCGCTACCAGAAATGCTCTTTGGATGCGCATCGCTCTCGCATCCAGAAATGCTCTTTGGATGCGCATCGCTCTCGCTACCAGAAATGCTCTTTGGATGCTTTTTGGATGACAATAAAAGTATTTGAAAAATTAATTTTTAATTGAAATTTCTTTCGTCACAAAGACACATCAGACAATGTTTTTTTTTTTTGATGTAATTATAATTATTTTTATTTTACTAAATTAATTCTAATTGAAAAATTGCAAGTTGAAAACTTTTGTGTTATGTCTGGGCCGGAGTTGAACCGGGGACCTCACGGTTGCTACAACTCTCAATCGCAGTGCCAGTCGCTAGACCACTGCTCTATCATCGCGCTCTTACAAAGACGACTTATTGATTTATTTTATTTTGTACGATATTACGTGACCGAAAGCGCTTCGTTCTCGCTACCAGAAATGCTCTTTGGATGCGCATCGCTCTCGCATCCAGAAATGCTCTTTGGATGCGCATCGCTCTCGCTACCAGAAATGCTCTTTGGATGCGCATCGCTCTCGCATTCAGAAATGCTCTTTGGATGCGCTTCGCTCTCGCTACCTATAGCGCAGAAAATATGCGCATACAAATCAGCTCTTTGGATGCGAGAAGGACGCGCATCGCTATTGCATCTTGGGGATGCGCATCGAAATTTTCTGTTGGGATAATACAGTGTTGGTGAGAGTTTGCAACAGTCTCTGTGTGTGTGTGCTGCATGGAATCTTAGTTTGGCAGTTTGTTTTGTACAAGTAAATCTATATTGGATTCTTGTGGGTTTCTTTTTCTTTTATGCGGCGCTAGTGTAAGGATGCTTTATCTTCGAAAGCACACATATACGCACAGACGTAATACAATTGACGACCAAGATGCTGCAAATGAAAAACAAAACCAATATAGCCACAAAATGAAAATGAAAAAAATAAGAACAAAAAAATACATTAAAGGCAATAAATTGCAAGCCATTGAAGCAAGAAAATGAAAATAAAGATTAACATTTGCCAATGCGCATTAAAGTATGCAACATATTTTTACTTTAACATACAAATTTTTACTTTAAGTGTGCATATGATGTGGGTATTTTTCAGTGTTTTTTATGCTTGCATTATTATTTTCAGCCCTTCAACTTATTTAGTTTAGCTTGATTTTTCTAAAGTGCAAAAAAAAAAACAAGACTTTCCTTCAAACAATCTCAGCGCTTATTTACTTTTGAACTTCAATCCCAGTTTTGCTTTTACAATTGAATTTCATATCGAATGCTTTAGTGTGTGTGTATATGCGTGCGTGTGTGTGCTGCTTAATCTCGTTTTGTTGATTTAAGTTTGATTTTTAAAGTTTTTTTGTTTTTTTTTTTTAATCCTGCGGCTTATTTAATCAATTCTTAGCGAGAATTGTTGGAAAAATTGTGATTTTTTGTTTTGTTTACTCTTTCATTTTCTCCTTGATTTTTTCGGATTTCCTTTTCTTTTTGTGAAAATTTAATTAAGATTTCAAACTATTTGCTTTGATTAGTTTGATCTTTTACTTGGTGGCCACTAATTGAATGATTTGTTATTTTAAAAAAACATTTTATGATGATTGCTAGATTGTTTCAATTTTTTGGTGCTGTTTCGGATAGCTTTTTTTCAACTTCGCTAGAGTATTCGAACAAACACTGGTTTTTTGAAGAACATAGTATTACCTTTTATATTCGACAATATTTTACTCGTCGTCAAACTGTGTTTACTACCAGCTGCCTTCTGCTTTCCGAAAAAATAGCTAAGATAGTTCCAAAGCAAAAGAAGAGTAATACCTAATGTTCGTCGGATCAAACATTTCTGCCTAACTCCAATTGCATCTACGTTGTCTAAAATATTTGAAATAATAATGAAACAACAGCTCACAAGCCATGACGAGAGACATAAGTTTATTCTCCACCATCAATCTGGAATCCAGCACCATCATAGAACTACCTTTTTGAATTTGAGCTTCAATAAAGAGACTCATAAGTCATTAAATAAAAAATAGCCTTGTCTGTCTCCTATATTGCCCTTGCTTGGGTTTCGAGTTGATTGAATAAATGCACAGGCTTACAAAAAAAAAAAAATAAAAAAAAATGTCATGGTGTTTTGGCCAGATTATATGTTTCCTAAGGACTTTCATATGGAGGTCAAAATGATCATATGTCGTTAAGTGATAAATTCGCTAAAATTCTGAAACAAATTTTATATCATTAAATTCTTAGCCCTTAAAAAGAATATGTGATCAAAAAGGGTCTCTCGTACCTAGTTTCGGAGATATAGCCATCGGAAGATCCGGATATATCTTCTATGAAAACCGCTATAAGTTGGGACGACTGGATGGATTTGAAAAATACTGGTGTCATATGAAAAGTATTTTGGTGTTGTTGTTGTTGCTGTTGATGTATTTGTTGTTGTAATTGAAAAAATTTCAAAAAAGATCATATCTCCAAAACTATGAATCCAATTGAAAATATGCGCATACAATTTTTATCGGTTGTCAAAATACCTTTCATATGATACCAATATTTTTTAAATCCATACAGGTGTTCCCAACTTATAGCGGTTTTCGTAAAAGATATATCCGGATCTTCCGATGGCTATATCTCCGAAACTAGGTACGAGAGACCCTTTTTGATCATATGTTCTTTTTAAGGGCTAAGGATTCAATGATAAAAAATTAGTTGCAGTATTTTAGCGAATTTATCACTAAACGACACATGAACCCCATTTTGACCTCCATATGACCTTGAAATCTTTTTTCTCAGACGGTCTGGAAAAAAACGGACTCCGGATTCGGATCCAAGCATAAAAGTCCCTAGGAAACACATAGTCTAGTCTAAACGCCATGACATTTTTTTTTTTGTAAACCTGTGATATTAAATAAATAAAAAAATAATAACCGTGGAGGTGCAAATTTACGCCACCTATTTTAAAAATTAATTTAAGAGGATATGTAAATTAATCAAAGCCTTTCACTAAAATAATAAGTCTCTAATTCTTGAACCAATTAGATTTTATAAGGGTGCAGTTTTCTATTAAACAGTAAAATGCGTTGAAGAGCTTGGGTCCGTTCTTGATGATCTTGGTCCCATGCATTTTGGTTTATCTAGCATTGAGCTGGTCTCCTTAAACTTTTTTCGATTCATTTTCGAAAAAGGGAAATACTCGGTGCCTTATATAAGTTGCTTTCGAAACTCTCCATAGCGACTGACTTTCTAACAGTCATCGATAGAAAAGTCTCTTAAGTCAAAAAAAGAAAAATACTTTAAAAAAGGATCCAGTGACCGATGTATAAGAAATAATATAATGTGTCCGTTTTAGGCGCACTTTTGAAAAAAAAAAAAATAAAAACTATTGCACTATTTGTTGTGGAAAGATCGAAGTTATATTATGGACTTAAACAGAGGTGTAGTCGACCCCTCAAAGTGACCGTTCTAGGCCAAAAAATAACAATGTTGGATTTTTGAAAAGTTTACTTAAGTGTTTTAGGACTAAATTTTAATTTTTTTTTTTAAATGGTTTTAGCAAAACTAACAAAAAAAAAAAAAAAAAAACCGGGTGGCAACACCAAAAATTTTCTACAATTTTAGAAAAGCGTTTCTGAGTGCTTCTGAAGTCAAAAATTAAAATTTAGTCAAAAAAAATTAAGAATATATAAGATTTTTTAAAATAAAAGGTGGCAACCCTAAAAATTTATGCTGGATTTTTATAAAATTTTTTTCAGTGTTTTAAGACTAAAGTTTAATTTTTATTTTTTAAATTAATAGTTTAAGCAAAACAAAAAAAAAAAAAACCGGGTGGAGAATTACTATACGGAAAATGACAAAATGTTGCGGGTGGAGAATGACTAAATGGAGAATGACGAAATAATGCAAAAACAGTAATATCAAAATGAAAATAGCAATTATTATTAAAAAAGTTGAAACTGGTGGATAGCCTCTCTAATTGTTTGTTGATTGGTTTTTTATACCCTGCACCCAGGGTATATTCACTTTGTCCTTCCGTTTGTAACGCAGAGATGGAGGCTTGGCAGATATAAAAAAGTATATATATTCTTGATCAGCGTCACCTCCTGAGTCGACATAGCCATGTCCGTCTGTCTGGCTGGCTGGCTGGCTGGTTGTGCGAGGAAATATTTTGTACGGGAAAATCAACCATGATAATTCAATGAAATTTTGTGCGGTGACTTTGTCGTAAACGTTAGCCCGTGGGACTGAAAATGAGCAAAATTGGTCAACGGACACGTTCATACAAAAAATATATTCAAAATGCAACTTAAGGAGTATTTTTCACAACAATTCAATCAAAATTCACTTAAATACTACGATTTATTAGCGGAAGGTCTGAGCAAAAACTGGACGGATTTGAACAAGAGGGCGTGGCACCTTTTATATAAGCAAAAGCTTTAAAACGCTATACTAAAAGCGTTTTTTGAGATAATCAAACTAAATTTTAACCAGACACTAAGGACTATAAATGCAAGCTTTTAGCAAGAACTGGGTGAAATCTGACAAGAAAGCGTGGCACCTCCCTTATAAGCAAAAGCTTCAAAACGCTATACTTAAAACGTTTTTTGAGATAATCCAACCGAATTTCACTCAGACTCTAAGAACTATAAAT
Organism: Calliopum simillimum; assembly: GCA_951812925.1. Taxonomy (NCBI): domain Eukaryota; kingdom Metazoa; phylum Arthropoda; class Insecta; order Diptera; family Lauxaniidae; genus Calliopum; species Calliopum simillimum. Next base: position 108,625,766 of record OX638368.1, read on the forward strand.
GCACGCTCTGAGCAAAAACTGGGTGAACTCGGACAAAAGGGCGTGGCACCTTCCATATAAGTAAAATTTTCAAAATACTGCAGTGTAGGGTATTTAATGTTTGGCCAGGCCAAATGTTACACCCTTACTAGTTTTTTCTTGAAAACGAAAAATTGCCCAAAATCAAACTTGTCACCAAATATAGGGCTAACTATAGCCTATTGTCAAAATAAAAATCCGTTCATTTTCACTTTTTTTTTTCTCAAATGTGTTCGACGATCGCGTGCGACACCATGGAAATGCCCGTATAAAAATTTTTTTTCGAAGAGTAAACACAGACAAACAGTAACTGAAATATATATACAAACAATGTTGTATAAGTTTTATTGAAAATAACAAAAAATACGAAACGTGCAAATTAAGTGCACTAAAAACCGGTAAGAGCCAGCACAGAGAATGAATTTTTAACACTTTATGTACTGTGCGTGTTTTCAATTACTTTTCACTCAGGAGGCTTTTTATGAAAACGGTGAGTAAGACGATAAAAAGTATTAGAATTTTTTTTTGTAGAGATTTACAGATTCTACAAATAATATTGATTTATATATACGAAAAGTAACCATTTCGGATATATTTCATAAAGTTGAATTTTTCGACTTTTTGCAGTTTTTTAAGAATATTTCCTAAACTGTTACTTTTTCGTTAATTGAAATCAATGTTATTTGTAGAACTTGTGTATCTCCAGAAAAAAGATTCCAATGCTTTTTATCCTCTGAGTCACCATTTTCGTCAAAAAGCACACGGATTACGGAACAGGCCTGATAGTAACATATATAGAATTTGTTTTTAAAGCTGTTCGTATAGAAGCTCTTGTTAGGTATCTGTGCTAAATAGTTGAAATATCAAATATTAAATGAAGGCATAGTTTTGAGCCCCGGGACATTGAATGGTACATTTTTCGGAAAAACACCCATGTATACTTCAAAACGATGTATTGAAGTAGTTATCGGTTTTTTTTTTTTTTTTTGGAGTAGTGTTTTTGGTATTTTAATTTGATGGTGTTTTTCTTTTCTTCTTCTTTAAATACATAAAATATTTCGAATTACCTTTGTTGCATGAAATATTACGAGTAGAATTGTTGAGGATTTAACACATACCTGAAAATAAAAAAAAAAAATCCTTTTAGTCAGGTATTTCAATTTCAATTTATATAGAGAAGAATTCAATTTATTATGTATTTGATAAAGACAAAACAAATATATAATATTGCCACACAATATTTTAACATTTAATAAAAAGCAAAATAATATTAAGTCAAATTTATCAACATCTTTTTTTAATTTTTAACTTAATAAGTTGGTTTGATGGAAATCGAAAAACGCTATTTTTTTCAGCTTATAAAATACATAATTTCCAAAACATTGTAGAAAACAAATGTTGCCTCATATTTTTTCTATATAAAATTAAAGCTCTTGCTTGAGTATGGATTTATTATTCCATAACTGTATTACACAATCATTCTTCCTATTGTTTATATGTATGCTCCAAGGATATGCCACGCACAAAATCCATTAATTAAATCTACACAAAATATCAGCACCACCACCACAACAGAGTATATCCTCTATGCAATTAAGAATATTCGCACATCATTAGAATCAAATTAACAATTAATTCATTCTAGAGAGCAAATGTTTCTACCACCACGCCCTCCCTACAGCCATACCAGAAAAACGCTTGCCGCAAACAGTCCTTAAGGAGAAACGAAACGAAACGCAACCCCTCTTCGAATCGGGAGAATTTCCCCAAAAGCATACTGAAACATTTTGTTAAGATGTGGAGTGGAAGTATAAATTCAAGTGCAAAGCTTTCACGAATCATTCCGCAATGTTTGCATCAATCTTTGCTCAGTTATGCAGCGTAAAAATTTATCATTTCCACAGCAACATCATGTTAGAAGGAAGCAAGTAAGAAGTATGAAAAAAGTGACAAAAAAATAAATAAAAGGAAACAAAAACAAACGAAAAATCAAATAAAGCACATGGCGAGAGTGTGGGGCTGGAGTTGGGGCGCAAAAAACGTAACAAAACTAATTAAAATGAATTTATAAAATGTTTTTGTTGCGTAATTAACGCTGCTGTTCAGATATGTTTGATTGTACGTACGCACATGGATGCTATGCTCTGGGGCCGCTATGCGGGAGTGTGTCAAGCCTGTGAAATCCAGCTGCTGTTTAGCATCATCTATCATCTTTTCCGAGTTGCGCTGAAAGTAAATCCGCTTTTATTGTTTGTCTTACGCATTTTTCGCACATCATTGTATTACGAGTTTTCTCCGCTGCTCCTCTTAGCGATTTGAGTTTTCTCTTTAAATTTTTCTTCTTCTTTTTTTTGTTATCATTTGACGCCTCGTCGTATCTTTTTGTTGATAGCGCGGCTTATGCGTTTCGCGACCCTTGAAAATTATATTATGTATCATTTGCACTTTAAGTCTACTTTTCTATTACACTTTTGTTGGGTTTTTAGTGATTTTGTTGTGTGGAATGACATAAAACCGGGTCATTCTTCCGAAAAGTTTAAAAAAGGTTATTTTTCTTTTGCGTGGCAGTTTTGGGCTATAACTCCAGTACCGCATATCTATGTATACTATTTATGTAAAATTATTTATATGAAAACCCTATGTAACGCTTTGGCACAAAATATACCAAACCGATTTTGATAATTTTTTTTAACAAATATTGTATTTGTACTAAGGAACAAACTGGCGTACTTTTTTTTTGGATTTTTAAAAGGTTTAGTTGGTTTAGTTTGTTAAAAGAAAAATAAAAAAAAAAGAAAAATTCAATGCAAGCACATAAAATTTCGTCTGCATTTGCTTCGTAAATGCAATGCTGCTTCACGAATTGTGTGTTGTTGTTGGCTTTTTTGTCTCTTTCATTTACTGTTCTTTTTTGTAAACGGCGGTGCCACGCCCCTGAATGAGAAAAAATACTCTCACGGCTAAACAACCTCATCAATTTCCATGAAATTATTATTTGGTTATTTATTTGTATAACTTGTGAGAACGCAAATCGGACTCTTCATTTCCGTCCACATCCTGTGTTTCCAGTATTTAGTTAATAATGTTAAAGTAACCCAACCGCTTGATAAACAGTTAAACGAGAATTGCATGATTATCGCGTGCAGCAGCAACCCTGGTCCCGAAACAGTGAGTGCCAACTGTCAAATTTTATCAATAAAGGGAAACAGCTGATAGTGGATGAAAACGGAATGGTGGAATGTAAGTTTCGGTGATGGTATCGTTCTCTAGTAACCCAACCAGTAACGAGGCAAGACGTGTTCTTCAAATATTTCAACCATCCGTGAACGAAACTGAGACTTTCAAGCATAACCCAGTACATAAATATCAGTGACTAAGACCTTAGGCTTTGTTTTCTGGAGAATTTCCTGATCTGACCCGAAAGTGTGGCGGTGGGGCGGGCTCTCGTGATCAAACAAGACCGACAAGGACAGGTAAGTAGAGAACAATGGGGAGCCAGCAGTAGTGCGACTCTCTTGAATCCTGACATCTGAACGGAAACACAGACTGGCGGCGCGACAAGTCCACAAGAAGACAGTGGTGGCCCGACTCCTGGACCGGTTGTTATTCATGACTTACAGAAATCCTCATTATCCATACTTACACCATTTGTCACCCGTATTACTAAGAAACCAATCATGCGCGGATCAAATCATCACCCTCAGAATAATTGTAGAATAATCATGCGAGTGGCGTGCTGCACTTCAACTTGTCTTCGTAAACTATAGCACTGCCTTCGACAGTGTCTCCCGAGAAAATATTTGGGTCTCACTGCAACGAATAGGTATTGTCGCAAAGGCCATAAACTTAGTACGTGCACAATATGAAGGCTTTAAATCCAGTGTGTTACACATTGGGTTATTGTCACCGACATTCACCACTAATTCAGGCGTACGGCAGGGGTGTTTACTATCACCATCACTCTTCTTTAACGTTCTAGATGATATCCTAGATAAAGCTGTTAATAAGGCCAAAAGGAGTATCCAATGGAACTTTACCGAACATCTGGAAGATCTCGACTACGCTGACGACATCTGCCTGTTATCGTCCAAACATTCAGATATGCAAAGCAAAATTGAAGACCTTGTCTTGGAATCACATTAGGCCGGCCTTAAAATCAACGTATCCAAGACTAAAAGCATGAAGCTAAACGCAAGCAATGACATCACGTTTAGCGCTGGCAGTGATGACATCGGAAACGTCGATAGCTTCACGTATTTAGGCAGTATTATCTCCATGGATGGTGGAGCAAAAGAGGATATCATTTCAAGAATAGCAAAAGCAAAAGGCGCGTTTGCTCAACTGAACAAAATATGGTCTTCATCCGTTATAGCCACCAAAACGAAAGTGCGCATATTTGATTCGAATGTGAAATCGGTTTTGTTATATGGGTGCAAAACATGGCTTGTTACTGAACAACTAACAAACAAGCTGCAAGTATTCGTCAACAAATGCTTAAGGCGAATACTTAAGGTTTGGTAGCCTCGCACTCTATCAAATGCCGAGCTACATCAAAAATGCAATCAGAGGGCTATAGCAATCGAGGTCAAGCTGCGAAAATGGAGTTGGATTGGTCACACTCTCTGGAAACCACACAGCGAAGTTTGTCGCCAGGCTCTTGAGTGGAATCCACAAGGTAGTAGAGCACGTGGTAGACCCAAAACCAACTGGAAGAGGTCGCTGGAAAAGGAAATCCAAGAATCGGGAAAGTCGTGGCAAGAGATTAAAGTCATCGCAGGGGATCGTGACAAATGGAGAGATTTCATATTGGCCCTATGCTCCTCCTAGGAGTTAAAGGAGAATACATACATACATACATTACTAAGCTTGTAATTTAATATACTTTAAGAGTGCTTTTCAGGGAAACTATAAACAGTGAAATAAATTTGTGAAGTAACACTCGGGAAATTGTGAAAAGGGTTTCTTTTCTTGGCGGGGAAATAGATTTTTGTATACGAACTTTGGGCACCGACGTTCGTTACAAACTTTAAGTCATGCTCTGCTGCTAGTCTGTAAGGATTTTGTCCATAAACTTAAATGAAATGAAATTTGATATGGAGATAGGGTTAGCACTAAGCAACGATAAAATGACCATTACGTTTTTAAATGAGCGGTACCACGCCCCTTAGTGGAAAAAAATGCTCTCACGGCTAAACCTCTGGCTTGATTTTTATGAAATTTAGAGATAGTATTAAAAAACGATATTATGATCACTATATTTTTTTAGTGGGCGGTGCCACGCCCCTGAGTGAAAAAAACGCTTTCACGGCTAAATCATTTAATCGATTTTAATGAAATTTGCTGTGGAGATAGGGTTAACACTGAGGAACGATAATATGATCTTTATATTTTAAAGTACTTTTCGATAGTTTTGGACTTTTAGCCATATTTTGCAAAGATGTTTTTTGATACTCTTACCGATTTCTTCGATGTATTTTAGAATTTTTCGATACTTTTAGAATTTCACTAATATTTTTGGCTGTTTTCAGATACTTTTGGATCTTAACTCATTTATTCGATTTTTTGGATGTGGCAATTTCATGGAATTAACAAAAATTAATGTTTTGGAGCGTCTATTTTTGAGACATTATTTTAGAAAAATAGTTTTCCGTATAAGCATTTTCAAAATTTTTTTGCTTGAAAAAGTAATTTTTTTACAATCTAGTTTAGTAAAATAAGTTATATAAAGCAAATTTGTGGTTTTTCGTTTTTCCTGCAAGTAACCCCCCCTAATTATAGATTAGATTACAAATCGAAAAGTTTTGAATAGGGAAAAGTAGCTCGGTTTGCATACAACTAAGTATTAACTAAATAAATAGCCTTAAAGAACTAAGTGATAAGGATGTGTCAGAACCGATAGGTGATTAAGTTATTTGGGTCTAAATTCTAAAAAGCAAGTTTCCTTTTATGGTAATTATTTTTTATGAAAATCGGTTTTTCATACATCAAATAAATATGCCTGAGAACACTATTTCCACAGCGTTTTTCTGTCAAACTATAAGCGTAGATATTTTTGTGTTTTGTTGCTTTTCAACTTAACGTCTTAACACTTTGGTTTGTTATTTTAACAGATTTTTCCTTTAACACTCAGCGCGTAGTGACTTGGTTGCCAGCAGCAGACGACAGTTTTCGAAGTTTGCTAACGACAAGTTTGCCCGCTAAAGTTTTGCTGCTTTTGTTTTTTGCGTTGTCACCTACTGCTGCTGTTGCTGCTTCTTAAGCAACTTTTGTTTTTTTTTGTAGCATGCTAAAGATGTTTCATTGTTGTTCTTGTGTTTTGTTTATGCGATTTTTTTTGTGGTGTGTTTGTTGTGTTGTATTGTGCTAAAAATAACTTTCTGTAATTTTTTTTGTCCTATCAGAAGTTTTGCTTTGTATTTTTATTTTTTATTTTTTTTATTGTTTGAACATCAAGGCAAAAAAAAGGAAGAGTTTCTTTTGTTTCTATCATGTCATGTTGCAAATGCAGCAGCACAGCACAAGAGTAATACAATATGCAACATTGCAGTGATTCTGACTTTTTGTTGCCTTTTTTACTGCAACGCGAAGTCATTCACTTTGCGAAGGTTGATAAATAGTTGAATAGTTGGACAGTGTCTCAAATTTCATTGCGCATAATAGGAATTTTTGCTGCTTTTGCTGATGAGTTATTTGCTATGCGTCGAAGGAATTTTTAAATGGTACTTTTTGAGTTGCTACGGATCTATATGAGATGACTTTACTTTGTTAATGAAATGCCTTAAATGGATTGTTAAGAAGTTGTGATTTTTTTTGTTTTTATAAATTTATTTCTTGTTTTCCTTATACCGCCAAAACGTCCACCGTGAGCCAAAAATTTAAATTATCATATCTTTGAAACTATTAAGCGAACATGAATAAAATTTGTTACATATGTAAAATGCACCTCCCATCCTCACAAAAATCACTTCATCATATATCCAAAAATATTTATCGCACATGAATGAGATTTAATAAATGTATACGGAGTGCCAGGACGAATAATGTTCCCTGGGAAAATGGACGATGCCACGCCCGTACAAAAAAAAAATTCATAATTTATGAGATTTTGTGCACATGTAAAATGTTTAGGGACAAATGACATCCTTTAAAAAAATCAGTGATGAAACCTCAACTTAACAAGATAAGGGGATCCAACATTCACTGGGAAATCCTGGTTTTTTTAAAGATTTTCAATTTAAAATTTGAATGGTGGAAAAAATGTTTATGATTATGATCAAAACAATAAAAAGTACAGAAGATATTAGAATCAAACAAAATACATTATTTAGTTACATTATTGCATAAGATTCTAAAATTAGTCGCACTAAAAAATTCTGACTTGTTTTGCTGAATTCTGATTTTCTTTGAATAGGCACGAAAAATACTTCTATTTTTGTCACGTTCGTTTTGCGTCTTTTTTGCGTGTATTTTGGAACCAGGACTTTGCCTGCTATTAAAGTTAGCACTAATTATTGCGCTACCTAAAAGCTATAATGTAAAGTGAAATTAAAATAAAAATATGTTTTACTTGCACTTTAGATGTGTACGACGGTCACGTTCATCACTAGGGAAATGCCCATATGTGGTTACTATAGCTAACATATGTATTATGTTTGTCCAAGAGAGAGAGAGTGCAAGCAATTACGGAATTCATAGTTTCAATCCCACACATTAAACATTTGAATATTTGAACCTTTAAAAATTTTAACATTTGATTTTTTCAACATTTGAACGTTCAAACTTTGCAATATTAAACAACATTTAAACACTTGAAACGTTTAAAAATTTCAACATTTCAACATTTGAACGTTTGAACATTTGAATGTTTTATCATTTGAACAATTAAACATTTGAAAATTTCAAATTCAAACTTTTGAACATTTGGACATTAAAAATTTGAACACTTAACAACATTTAAACATATGAACATTTGAACATAAAAACTTTCAAAAATTTAAAAATTTTAACATATCAGCATTTTTATACCCTACACCCAGGGTATATTCACTTTGTCCTTCCGTTTGTAACGCAGAGAAGGAGGCGTGGCAGGTATAGAAAAGTATATATATTCTTGATCAGCGTCACCTCCTGAGTCGATTTAGCCATGTCCGTCTGTCTGGCTGGCTGGCTGGCTGGCTGGCTGTGTGTTGAAATACACTTTTTGGGAAAACTGAGCAAGATAATTCAATGAAATTTGGTACACTGCCTTCATCGTCAAAGTTAGCTCGGGGGATTGAAAATGAGCAAAATCGGTCAACGGACACGCCTACCGCCCATACAAAAATTATATTCAAAATGCAATTTTAGGAGTATTTTTCACGACAATGCAACCACAATACATATAAGTACTACGAATTGTAAGCGCAAGCTCTGAAAAAAAAACTGAGCGAATTCGGACAAGAGGGCGTGGCACCTCCCATATAAGCAAAAGCTTCAAAACGCTATACTGAAAGCGTTTTTTGAGATATTCGAACCAACTTTGACTTAGACACTAAGAATTATAAATAAAAGCTCTCAGCAAAAATTGGTTGAAATCGTACAAGGGGGCGTGGCACCTCCCATATAAGCAAAAGTTTCAAAATGCTATACTGAAAAAGTTTTTTGAGATAATCCAATTAAATTTCACTCTGACACTTAAAACTATAAATGCAAGCTCTGAACAAAAACTAGGTGTACTCGGACAAGAGGGCGTGGCACCTCCCATATAAGCAAAAGCTTCAAAACGCTATACTGAAAGCGTTTTTTGAGATATTTGAACCAAATTTGACTCAGACACTAAGAATTATAAATGAAAGCTCTCAGCAAAAACTGGGTGAAATCAGACAAGGGGGCGTGGCACCTCCCTTGTAAGCAAAAGAATCAAAATGCTATACTGAAAGAGTTTTTTGAGATAATCCAACTAAATTTCACTCTGACAATAAAAACTATAAATGTAAGCTCTGAACAAAAACTGGGTGTACTCGGGCAAGAGGGAGTGGCACCTCCCATATAAGCAAAATTTTCAAAATACTGCAGTGTAGGGTATTTATTTTTTGGCCGGGCCAAAATTTACACCCTTACTAGTTTTTTTTCATTTGTAATGCACAGGTGATTTATTTATTTATTTATTTCGACAATAATTACATTAGTACAATAAGAACGATATCTTTTATTGTACAACAAATTTAAAGTGGAACACTTCAAAACGTTTGGACATTTAAACATTGAAACATTTAAGCATTTAAACATTTTGAGTATTTCAATATTTGCACCTTTCGACATTTGAAAACTTGAACATGAGAACATTTCAACATTTGAGCATTTCAGCATTAGATCATTTAAACATTTCAACACTTCAACACTTCAAAATTTAAACATTTCAATATTTAAGTATTTGAACATTTTAAGAGTTCAACGTTTCAATATTTGAACATTTAAACTTTTGAACATTTAACAACATTTAAACACTTGAACATTTGAACATTTGAAAATTCTAACATTTCATCACCTGAACATTTGAACATTTTAACACTTGAACGTTTGATCATTTGAACAATTAAATATTTGAAAATTTCAAATTCGAACTCATAAACATTTGAACATTTATAACTTGAACATTTAGTAACATTTAAACATCTAAACCTATGAACATATAAGCCCTCAAACATTCAAAAAATTTAACATTCAAGCATTTGAACACTTCAGAAGTTCAACGTTTGGGCATTTAAACATTGAAACATTTCAACATTCGAACATTCAAACAATTAAACATTTTGAGTGTTTCAATATTTGAACCTTTCGATATTTGAAAACTTGAACATATCAATATTTGAACATTTAAACATTTGAACATTATTACATTGAACATTGAATAATTAACATTGAACATTGAACTTTGTACACTGAAGATTGAAGGCTGACCATTGAACACTGAACATTGAACATTAACATTTCTCATTGTGATTAATAAATTGCTTACTACCGCACAAATCAATAATTCCCTATACATACAAAAACATACATAATTAACAACAAAATTCTTTACTGAAAAATCCAACGTCATTAAGCTGACATCAATTGTGAAAAGCGTTGCCATACATACATATGTACTCGTACTTATGTATGCTTCCAAGTAGAGTATCTACCCTCAGCATTCCGTTCTTTTGCAACCCTCAACAACAGATAATTTCAACTGACATGCAGTGCTGCACATGGCATGGCATAAATGAAGTAAAATTTTTGTACCCGCTGCTTTTTAAGCTTCAATGAGCTATATATCTTATAAAAAGGAAATAAACAAGCTATTGGCTGCATTAAAGTAGCACTTATAACGGCAACAGATTTATGCATATATGTAGGTATAAGCATGCATACGCAAGCAGAGGATATGGATACTAATAAATTGCTACAGAAAAAAAATATGCCAAAGACTTTTTAATGGCATTGTTATTTTTAAGCATGAAAATATATTTCTCAAATAAAGTACATATTCCGTAGTTAACTACCTCGTCTTCGAAGTTATATTTAGTGCTACTTAATGGATGCTTGAAAGGAAAACATTCTTTTGTTAACAAGTGGAGCACATAGCTAGAATATAAAACTAGAGCTTGCTTAATTTATATCCCATAAATTTTTTAAATTTTGTAGTAATTTTATTTTATAAAATTCTAAAATTAATCATCCAAAAGTATTTCGCTGTATACAAAGAAACAAGAAATTGCTAAAATTTTACAAAAAAAAATTTAACCAGTCATGAATGCAAGTCATTTCTGTAACAATATTTAATATCTAATTATTTCCTGTCCACCTCATAGTTCTTATATCAGCAAAAAAAAAAAGGTTGCATGCTAATTAAGTTAAATCAGAACTTGTACTCTCATTTCAATAATGCCTAAGATTTCCTTCCTGATAAATAATCAACACCTGGCGTTTGTACGTACAAACACAACGCAGCGGGATACCATTCCGTCAGCTAAGCACACCAAACTCGCTACATCACAGAAATTTGATCTAGAGCTGTGTTTTGATTATCAGTGCGAAAGAAAAACACCAGTCACTTCGAGATGTCGGTGGCGGTGCAAATGCAAACAAACGACAACTCCACCTTTTCACAACACAACAACAACAACAAACAAACCAAAGCATACAATGTCAAAGCTTAAGGTAAAATGGTAGGTTTGAAATTTTATACTTTTGCCCACTACTACTAAATCCATTGAAATGAAAGGAAAAACTTGTCATCAAATGCAAAGAACTGGAATTAATTCTATTTATAAAACGCAAGCTCATGCCACCAAGCGCAGGGCACACGCAAGCGAATGCGAATGCGGCTGAGGCAGTGGCACTGAACGAACGTATATGTAGCAGCTTATTAGGGGCGTTCAATAGCAGTTATCGTAGCTGAAGAAGAAGAAGACAACGACGACGCGTATCTTTGAGTTGAAATGGTAGCGCTGTGATCTGTTTGGACAAGACAGAGTGCTGCGACTTTGTGTTGCAACTTTATCGTTAGTTATAGTCATTAGAGTGTTGTGACCTAAACAGTGTTGGCAGTTAATTTTGGTGTATATATTGAAAGAGCTCTAGTGGACGTAATTTTAAGCGGCCATCATTCATATTGTATTTTAATGAAGAACACATTATGGATAAAAGAAATATATATAAATATAAATTGCAACTCACATCTGACTCAATATATGCAAGATTTAAGTAAAATAATCAAATTGTGTTTTTTTTTAAATTAACTGTCGCGCACTGAAAAATTAGGATAAAAGGAAGAGAGCTTTAATTTTCAAAAGCTAAAATCTTTTCAAACATTTCTTAAAAATATATTCTTTATATTTTGAATAAAAAGATATATCGATCACTAAAAAATTAAAAAAATTTTTATTGAGTTATTTATTTTGTAGCTTAAAAACTTTAGTTGAAGTTCAAAGCTTTTATCTTTGAGGAAACCTTTTTTGATGGGTTCATGTTCGTTTTCCAATGAAACATCAGATTGAATTAGTTATGTAGATACTCTCAATGCCATTGAAGAAAGCACGCTTAGCTTAATATAACACTTCAGTGAAATTTGATAGGAGACAAATGCAGAGAAAGGCATAGGCTAAAAAATGGCGAAACGAGCCTGGGATCGAAAAAGTTCTAGTTTCTTACGGGCTTTACGCTCTTCAAAACTTATAGAATAGAGGGATGCTTCTCCAAAAAATTTACCAATCAATGTTGCGGGGTTCAAAACAGCGTTTAAAATTTAAACAAGATATTTTTACTATTTAATTTGTCTTTATAAATAGCTTAAAATTAAAAACTCATTCTCCTGCCTATTCTAAACCGGTTATTGGTGCACTATATTTGCTCGTTTCGTAAAATACGTATATTACATTGTTTGCATATATCATTATGTTACTATTTTGCTGTGTTAACTCTTCGAAAAAAATGTATTTACATCAAATCAACATGCACGTTAGTTGGTCCCTCATTCTAGTCTCCGTCAGTGCGGTTTTTCTTATACTAACTGTAAATTTTTTAAATATACATATATATCTATCCAACAGCTTCAACTTTTGAAATATGTTGATAGAGTCGAAAAATGCTGATGTAGCGGAAAAATGTTGATAAAGTTGAAAAATGTTGATAACATCGAAAAATTTTTGATAAAGGTATGTTGATAAAGTCGAAAGATGTTTATATAGCCGAAAAATTTTGATAAAGTTGAAAAATGTCGATAACATCAAAAAAATTTTAATAAAGTTGAAATATGTTGACAACATCCAAAAATTTTTGATAAAGTTGAAATATGTTGATAAAGTTGAAAAATAATGATATCATCAATGTCGAATGTCAATCAATGTCTATAAAGTCGAAATATGTTGATAAAGCCGAAAAATGTTGATAACATAAAAAAAAATTTTGATTAAGTTGAAATAAATTTATAATGTCGAAAATATTCATATAGCCGAAAAATGTTGATAAAGTTGAAAAATGTTGATAACATCAAAAAAATTTTGATAAAGTTGAAATATGTTGATAAAGTCGAAAAATGTTGATGTAGTCGAAATATGTTGATAAAGTTGAAAAATGTTGACAAAATCAAAAAAATTTTGATAAAGTTGAAATATTTTGATAAGGTCGAAAAATGCTGATATTGTCGAAAAATTTTGATTAAGTTGAAATATGTTGATATATCAATAAAATTTTGATAAAGTCGAAAAATGAAGATGTAGCCGAAAAATTTTGATAAGTTTGAAATATGTTGATAAAGTCGAAAAATGTTGATTACATCAAAGAAATATTGAAAAAGTTTAAATATGTTGATATAACCGAAAATTGTTGATAAAGTTGAAAAATGTTGATAACATCAAAAAAATTTTGATAAAGTTGAAATATGTTGATAAAGTCGAAAAATGTTGATGTAGTCGAAATATGTTGATAAAGTTGAAAAATATTGACAAAATCAAAAAAATTTTGATAAAGTTGAAATATTTTGATAAGGTCGAAAAATGCTGATATTGTCGAAAAATTTTGATTACAGTCTGTTAAATAAGAGCGTGGTCACGATTACTCGCGATCGGTAAAGTATAATGCTGTAATTTTTTTTTCTCACACAGAGGGCAGTATTGTCCTTCATGCTTCGTGAAAGTGAATCAGCTGACCACTCTTTTCAATGCGTTCTCAGCATTTTTCCAAAATGAGTACCGCGTACGCGTCGCGCTTTGAAGCCGTTTTTTTGTGTTTGCACCCCAAAGGTCCCAAAATGACCCAAGCGGCGGCTGCGAAGTATATGCAAAAGTCGAAACAGTTTGTGAGTAAGTGGGTGAATCGCTTCAAAGAAGAAAAAAATGTCGATGACTTCCCAAATCGCGGGTCTGTCGGTGTAGTGACGGAAAAACAGGAAAAACTGATCTGTGCTCTATTTTCGAAAAATCCAACATTAACTTTGCGTGAAGGTGCTTCGAAATTGTCCCAAAAAGGTTTGAATATCTCCCACGGAACTATTGGTAATCATTTGATTGCAAATAGTGTGAAATACCGAAGTACTTTGCAAAAACCGATGCTCAGTGAAAAACATGTCCAAAAACGTCTTGAATGGGCCAAAGACAATTTGGATCGTGACTGGGGCAACGTTATCTTCACTGATGAATCCTCTTTTTGGGCCTTTCCTATCATCAGGCATGCCTGGAAAAACCGACCCTGCAACTTGAAACAGCTGGCTCGACGCATTCACAAAATTTGGAGGTCGTTTTCAGAAGAGTATGCGCAAAATCTTGTTCAAAGTATGTCGCGAAGATGTCAAGCTATAATTGATGCTGGGGGTGATTGGACCTGCTATTAATGTATTTGCATTGAAGTTTTCGATCAAATAAATCAATATTAAAAAGAATTTTCGCAATGGGTATTTTCATTTTCTCACAACAATGACCACGCTCTTATTTAACAGACTGTAAGTTGAAATATGTTGTTATATCAATAAAATTTTGATAAAGTTGAAATATGTTGATAAAGTCGAAAAATGAAGATGTAGCCGAAAAATTTTGATAAGGTTGAAATATGTTGATAAAGTCGAAAAATGTTGATTACATCAAAAAAATATTGAAAAAGTTTAAATATGTTAATATAACCGAAAATTGTTGATAAAGTTGAAAAATGTTGATAACATCAAAAAAATTTTGATAAAGTTGAAATATGTTGATAAAGTCGAAAAATGTTGATGTAGTCGAAATATGTTGATAAAGTTGAAAAATATTGACAAAATCAAAAAAATTTTGATAAAGTTGAAATATTTTGATAAGGTCGAAAAATGCTGATATTGTCGAAAAATTTTGATTAAGTTGAAATATGTTGTTATATCAATAAAATTTTGATAAAGTTGAAATATGTTGATAAAGTCGAAAAATGAAGATGTAGCCGAAAAATTTTGATAAGGTTGAAATATGTTGATAAAGTCGAAAAATGTTGATTACATCAAAAAAATATTGAAAAAGTTTAAATATGTTAATATAACCGAAAATTGTTGATAAAGTTGAAAAATATTGATAAGGCCGAAAAATGTTGATAAAGTTCAAAAATGTTGATAAAGTTGAAAAATGTTGATAAGATCAAAAAAATTTTGATAAAGTTGAAATATGACGATAAAGTCGAAAAATGTGGAAATTTGCGTATGTATTTTTCATTGTGATGTTATTGTTTCAGCATAGTTTAAGCATTCCCACGGATCACGTGAAGTTAACTCCATTTTTTCAAGTTTTTTACCTAATTTTTCAAACTAAGCTAAAAATTAGCTTAGTAACCCTTCTTTAAATTGTTTAATTTTAAGCCATTGCAGAAGTTAAGGCCGCCATACACTATAGTTCCAAATTATAACAAAAAATAAAAAATTAAAATAGTTGAGTACAAAAAAGGCATGTTGGTACAATATAGAAATTTGAAGAATCACCTAAATGGTAGCAAAAGTAGCTTCTCTTTTCTTGTTATATTACTTAGTTAACAGAAATTCAAAGCATTTGCACGAATTTTTAAAGTTACTGATATTTATCCAATAGTTAGTGCATTTTCAAGCGGCCATTAGTCAAATAAGATATTTTTGTAGTCCACACTAATTGTAAGATAATACGTAGAACAGCGTTGTTAAAAGTCACATCCAAACCTAGTTATTTAATTTTTTAATACTGGAGTTAGCTTAAATTAACCAAAACTCATACGTCATGCTGCGCAATAGAGAGAAATACAAAAGAGAAGTTAATTTCTTTTAAATTTTTACACAACACTGCTGTAGATTTATCTATTATCTTGTTGACTAAGTTGCAAAAAAATCGAAATCACCTGAAACCTCCTATTGCTGCTTATTGAAGTACACATCCTTCTTCCGATTGTTAACTAAGAAAACTCAAAGACCATAAAGAAGAAAAGAAAAAAAAGCAAAATAAATACGAGCGCGAGTAAATTAAAGTAAAATCAAATAGAACAAAAAAACAAAAATCAGCAATTTAAGTTAAAGCAAAAAGCAGAAGGGCAGCAAGAGCAGCAACAACAGCATGTTACAGCTGCGACATCTTGTCAACGACATCATCAGCAGCAGCAACAGTAACAGCAGCGATGGAATAACAGCTGAATGAACATTGTTGATGAAAATTGTGCTGTGTTACAATACAAAATGCAGTCAAGTCCATTGGAAAATGAAATGAAAATGGCAATAGCAAAAAAATAAAGATAAAGCAAAGATAAACTAGTTGTTTATTGTTGCTGTTATTGCTGCAATAAGCAACAGCAGAAGCAGCAACATACCTTCAATTGTTTACACAATAGTATAGTACGATATATCGTGGTAATAAGCATTGGCTTCTTAATTTAGAACTCGTCTTGAAGTGCGTTTTGTTTTTCTTTTGCTAAGAATTTTTTTTTTAACTTTAACTTGCTAGTCACGTTCCATCCCTACTGCCAATTTCGTTTATATTTTTTCTACTGCTTTTGCCAACTGTCTGTCTTTATTGACCGTATTTAGTATGTTGTATTGGGCATTTAAAGTTGTTGTCTTTTCCTTAATTGCTGTAATAAGTTTGAAAATCGTTTAGTCAAATTGTTGTACAATTTTATGGGATTTGCACAAAAAATATTGTAACTTTTCTTAATGCTTTGTAATAAAACTCTGTGATTTTATAATTTAATGTGCATTTAAAAGTAACATGCTTGCGTATACAATATATCTAAATAAGGTCAACGTAACAAGGCACAAAGCTGCAATTTGTAACTATCGCATAAAGCCTTAGCATTTCTACAATTTCCATAAAAACTAAATATAAAGAAGAAACCCTCAACAATTATCTTATATGAAAAAAAAGTGCTGAAAAAGATTTTTTCTTTGCAACTCAATGGTAATCATTTACATAAACTTCAACCATACAATGACTTCCTTTTACAAGCAAAAATGGTCGGAATTTTCAACAACTTTTTGATCTTCTTTTGAACAGCAACTTCTTCAATTATGCACAAAGTACGAAAAAAAGAAGTTGAAGCGAAGAAGAAATTTATTAAAATAAAAAAAACAAAAAATGCTTGAACTGCAAAGAATTTGCAACTCTGTTGATATGTAAAACAAGCACAACTTTCAAGTGATGATGCCGACAACAAGATTTGCTGTCACCCTTGCTTTGACATTGTCGTCTGTGATTTCTGTGTTTCTCTGTTTTGGTACTTGACTTGACAATGAGCTTGTCTCTATTTTCTATAAAAAAGCGAAATCAATCACATAATGAATGCATCGTCTTTATATTGAAAGTTGAGAAATTGCAAAAAGCAAACTTCACAAACGGCCATTGTTATGGAAACTATAGTTTTCTTTGTATTTGAATAGTTTTAAGCAATTTTTCAACCAATAATGCTTAGCAACCACTAATGAAATATCGCATTATTATAATGCGAATAAAAGTAGAAAAGTTGGACAAGTCACTTACAATCTAGATAGAATCCGAATAGAAATATCGCAAAATAATGAAACTGAAGAACAACATGTCGTATGAGTGAAGTTGGATAACAATATCATCGATGATAAACCTGAAGAGGCCAGTGCAATGAAAAAATATTTATACATAAACTGTTATTTTTATTTGAATTTTTTTTTTTGTAATTTCTTACCCACTGCCCCTTAGCGGCCACTAATGAAATCTCGCATTATTATAAAGCAAATAAAAGTAGACTTATTGGAAAAACCATTTACGTTTCAAATGGCATCCGTATCAAAATATCGAAAATATAAATATATGTTATTTAATCAACAATATGTCGTATGAGTGACGCTGGATAACAAGGTCATCCATTATATGTAAACAACAAGCAGCCATTTTAATATTTATATGATAATTTTAGGTTTCGTTGTACATATTTGAAAATCTTTAAGTAATTTTTCAGCCAAAGCTACTTAGCAGTCACTTACAAAATCCCAATATATTTTAAAGTAAATAAAAGTAGAAGGATTGGAAAAACCAATGACGTTTCAAATGGCATCCGAATAGAAATATCGAAAAATGAATTATTATAAAAACTAATTAACAACATGTCATATGAGTGACGCTCAAAGTTATCTACAATAAACTTCAAGAAACCTTTGCTTTGATAAAAATTTGTATGTAAACTGTAGATTTCTTTGTATGCAAGAATCTTTTAATGTTTTTTCCCCTAAAGCTATTTAGCGGCCAATTATTAAATCTCGTTTTATTAAAGAGCAAATAAAAGTAAAATAATTGTAGAAGTTATTTTAATGCCACATAGAATCCAAGTAGAAATATAACAAACTTATCAAATTAAAGAAAAACATATCATATGAGTTACGCTGCGACCATTGCTATGAAAATGATTTATAAGAAAACCATTTTTCTCCCAAAAATCATTAGCGGCCACTTATGAAATCTAGCAATATAATAAAGTAAATAAAGGTCAATCAATTGGAGCAGTCGCAAGTGTATCAAATGGCATCCGTATAGAAATATCGTTAAATGAAAATTATTTCAACTAATGAAAAACATGACGTATGAGTGACTTTGTAGTAGTTGAAATGTTGAAAATATATTCTGCTAACTATCAACACGATCATTACGAAAAACTGAGAAAAATAACGCATAGTTGAGGACTGCTTTGTTTTGAAGAATGCTTCCGTCAGGTAAAAAATGAGGTGTTTGAGGAGGGAGATTTTTTATAAAATGATCAAAACTACACTTCATGTACTTACTGAATTCTAGACTTTTTATTTGAACTGGTTTTTAAGCTACAAATATATGGAATTTTCAGTGAGATAAGTTAAGTGTTATACAATGCAATATCTTTTGCTGTCAAACCACATTTTCTTCTTATTTTAAATAGTGCTGTCCTTCTTTCTTTTCTTTCCTTTCTTTTACTCTTTATTCAAATGTCTTTTGTTATATTGCTGCGTGGAGCACTTTTAGTTCTTTTTTTGACAATGAACATAGCAATCTCAGTCACTGTTGTTTTGCTCTTCGTGATGCTGCTGTTTCTAATATTGTGCTCCATGGCATTGACGGCTTTCTTTGTTGTTTTTGTTATTTTTTCGTTAATGATGTTGACTTCCTTCCGCAGTGAAAACCAAAATTTAGCTTACAATGAAACAACGGTTTTTTGTATTATTTTGCAAAGTTTTCTTTTTTATTAACATTGTTAAATTACACAGGTTTACAAAAAAAAAAAAAAATGTCATGGCGTTTTGATCAGACTATGTGTTTCCTAAAGACTTTGACGTCCTGAATCCGAATCCAGGGTCCGTTTTTTTCCAGAACGTCTGAGAAAAAAGATTTCGAGGTCATATGGAGGTCAAAATGGGGATCATGCGTCGTTTAGTGATAAAATCGCTAAAATTCTGAAACTAATTTTTTATCATTGAATTCTTAGTTCATAAAAGGAATATGTGATCAAAAAGGGTATCTCGGACCTAGTTTCAGAGATATAGCCATAGGAAGATCCGGATATATCTTCTGTGAAAACCGCTATAAGTTGGGAACCCCTAGATGGATTTAAAAAATATTGGTATCACATGAAAGGTATTTTGACAACCTATAAAATTGGATTCATAGTTTAGGAGATATGACCTTTTTTGAAATTTAAAGAAATTTTTCAATTACAACAACAAAGACATCAACAACATCAGCAACAACAACAACAATAAAATACCTTTCATATGACATCAATATTTTCCAAATCCATTCAGTGGTTCCCAACTTATAGCGGTTTTCATAGAAGATATATCCGGATCTTCCGATGGCTATATCTCCGAAACAAGGTTCGAGAGACCATTTTTGATCACATATTATTTTTAAGGACTAAGAACTCAATGATAAAAAAATTAGTTTCAGAGTTTTAGCGAATTTATCAATAAACGACACATGACCACTTTGACCTCCATATGACCTTGAAATCTTTTTTCTCAGACGTTCTGGAAAAAAATGGACACCGTATTCAGATTTAGGACGTTGAAGTCCCTAGGAAACACATAGTCTGGTCAAAACGCCATGACATTTTTTTTTTGTAAACCTGTGTTATTGACCACCTCAAGGGGCATTAAAATAAACTTAATTCATCTGCATTATTGAAGGTTTAGAAGAACAAACAAAAAAAGAATAGAATGGAGTGGAGTAAAGTAATAGATTAATTATTAGAGTCGATAGAATTGATAGAATAGATAAGACAGATAGAACAGATGGAATAGATAGAATAGATAGAATAGATAGAATAGATAGAATAGATAGAATAGATAGAAAAGATTGAATAGATAGAATAGATAGAATAGATAAAATAGATAGAATAGATAGAATACAATAGAATACCATTTTTCTTGTTTGTTTGACTACGAAAAACTGTCAGAGTCAACAAGTAACCCATGGGAAAGACAAATTTTGAACTTTTGGATATTTAAGCAATAATGCTCTTGCCTGCCTTATAACCCTAGCCCTTGAAGAAGTAATGCTTTACTCGACAGAAGTTTGTTTTCAGTGAGTTAAAGTTTTGCACGCAAGCTCTTACTCCTCGCTGGAAAGTTATCATCTCAGTTGACACAAAATGCTAGTAGCAATTAAATTGGTTTGTCTCTGTATTGATATGAAATTAAGTAACTGTTTACAGGTGCACATCAAATGCACATACACATGCTTACACAGAGTGATATACACACAAACACAATAACAATGCGTTGTGCTTTTACAGTTAAAATACACACCAATGTGCAATAAATATTTTATAGACTGTAAACGATTGCGTAAACGTACATAAATATACACGCAAAGTACCCATATACAAACACATCGACACAAAAGGTACCAATACAGACGCAGAAGAGTACATGCATTTAAATTAAATATTAATAACGTTGTAGTGCATACATACGCACATCGTTATACACATCAACTTCATTTTATGTGGCATAAAAACAACAACGGCAGCAGCAGTAGCGCTACCTTGATTATCCTTTTGTGTCCTTTTCTTCTTCTTTTCAATTTGCAACTTAAATTGTAAAAATTTATCTGCTGCTGCTCCTTTATGACAGTGCAGTAGAGGCAGCAGGGTGAGTTGCGTCAAAAGGATAAACGTGCAAAGTCAATCACTTTTATGTGCTGCATTTATTTTTTATTTCTTTCTGAAATCCGTCTGGTTTGTTTTTTTTGCTGTTGTTGTATATTTTTAATTCACATAAGTCCACCCAAGGCAATTTCAAGCTGCAGGATATGAACTCCAAAAAAAAAAAATAAAAATGGAATAAAAAAAAATGGCTATAAATAAAAAAATTCCATTAAAATGGCGTTTTTCACTGACATTGCAAAAAAGGATGAAAAAAAAAATGATTACAACAGCAGCACTGCTTTAAAGTCGCGCGGCATTAAAATCTGTTGCTGCTGCACATTTGCAGATAATAAAATCACAACAACAACGACTAAAAGTGCACTTTTAATTTGTTATTTAAATTTATTTGAAATCGTTACTTTATTTATGGGCACACGCTCATTAAACTTTGCAATTTCATGCCATTGCCATTGCTTTTGGGGTGGTCTGAAAACTCACAAGCAATTCAAAAAAACCGAAAGATCGAGTTACATTTTTTGGTTATGTTCTTGCGCCGACAGAACGATCTATTTTTGGGTAATTGTTGTTTAGAACAGAAAATGATTTACATTATTTGCTACCAAACCAGCAGGGATCGGACTACATTGTAACATGTAAAACACCAACAAAATGCATAAAAGAAAAACAAAAAATTTATTGGAAGGCTGGTTTGCGTTACGCTTATCAATACCCACCATTGGTCAACCTCATCAGAATGAGTTCCAACATACAGATCGAAAAATCAAAAAAGTTAAAACTTTCGCATATGCCGTATTTTAGGCTTTGCTGTGATTCTCAACAGATCTATGCAAAAGGTTGAATGTAGTATGCTCGTAAGTTCTTCTGGATGTCGGCAAATTTATCTGATGGTAAAACTGTGGTGACCATTAAAACCAGCCTTCTAATTAGTACTTTGTTTTCTTTTCTGAAATTTGCCTTGTTCTTGTAATTTTGTTGGTGTTTTACATAAATATATTTGGTTGTTAGCTCAAGCCAACAATGTCATCTTATCAATGATTGTTTAGTACCAAATAAAAGGAATCAGCTGTCACATCCACTTCGAAAGTGAAAATGAGAAGACAATTTCTCCAGAAATTACTATAGATTGTCTTGGCATTGAAAATTGCTATGTCTTGGTTGTCAACTGAGATTACTTATCTGAATAGGAGGCCTAAGAGTCGTTGACTTACAAATAGTTATAACAAAGGTAAAATGCTCGATTGACTAATGATAAAGGCACAATATTGCAACATTCGAACAAATAAATGTACCATTTTGTCTTGAAACATTGTTCAAATCGAGGTTTTCTAGTACCAGTGTTAATACCACAGTGCTGAGGTTTAAAAGCACTTCTGCCTTAACACGTTTTGAATTGATCCACCTTTTCGCTTATTGTATGTCTTCCTGGGCTCTCCAGTGGTCGATCAGGCTATTCTCTTGTCATTCTCGAATAAAGTTATTTTTAAAGCTGTTGTTCACTTCGCAGAAGGTTTCTGGGCCTATGAAATAATTGAATGCCCCTTTTTTGGCCAAGCAATCGTCTTTTTTATTGTCCTCATGCCCCTTGTGCCCTGATATCCAGACAAGAGTAATGTCGTTCCTCCTGAATAGAACTTGAAGAAGTTAAAAATACTCCCGTACAAGCTTTGAGTGTATTGAAAAAGTCATTAGTGATTTTAGAGTCGCTTGACTATCCTAATAAATGTAATTGTCAGTGCCCCTTCTTAGACATACTCTGGCATACAACTCTAAGGCGTGAGCCTCCGCAATGGTAGCTGTTTTTTCCACTTTTCTAATCAGCAACGTCAGTTGTTTTGACAATCCTTCTGGAAGGATTTCAGTGGAGTCTGAGTTATAAAATTTTATTTTTCTTAATCTTAAGACTGTTACTATTGGAAGAAATTTTAGAAGTTTTAGAGGGAAAGCATTATACCATAGGATATAGAAGGGTCCATTTTGCTTTATACCCAACAAATTATGCCGATGGAGACCTCACTCAGGGGATTGATACCAATTTGTTATAGACAAAACAAGTACCTAGACATCTGTCAACATAGAAAATTGAAGCAAATAGCAATGACCGTTTTGCCGAGGTAAATACCTCCTGTACGAAGAATGTCATGCTTTTATCCTACTCTCTTAAAAACATTCAGTCGCTGAGAGTATGGTCCCATCATTTGAAAGTCATGGAACTAAACAGTTCAAAAGAAAAAAGCCAATCAGGTATGGCTGGTGGATCTTCTTTATATCCAGGTTGGAATCATACCAGAGTGGTTGTTTCTAAACGGATAAGGACTCTTTAAATTGCTAATGGATAGTGACATTTGAGTGTATTTGATAAGAATTGATCTTTTCAGAGTACAGAATAATTGCTTTTGAAGAAGACAAAGGAAAAAGTAAGTTTTACGCTGTAGTTTCTAACAAAAAGCCGACATTCTGAAAGTAAACACCGAAAGGCTTGAAGCTATACTTTCATTTTCAGCATTTAAGAGTCAACTATACTAAAAGTTTTGTTGTTGTTATTCTTATAGACTTATTAAAATGGGAAACTAAGTTACAGTTACTGATACTGATGAGAGAATTACGAACAAAAATGACGAAAATTTTACTTAAATATTACACTGAGGTCCTTTTGCAAGAATGTCCATTTGTGAAGTCACCGAATTTCTTAAACCACCCTTTTAACGACAAAACTTCGCATGCAATTTGGTGATTTTTTTATTTTTAATTTTTAAACTTTATTTATTGCTGGAAAAAATTTCCAAAGAGACAAATAAATGAAAATATAGCTTTGAAAAATTGTTGGCCATCCAACAGCCAACTGAAGATGAAAATTACTGTTGCATAACTTCGGGCGCATTATAGGAATTTTCATGTTGCCGCATTTAGTATGAAATTGACAGTTGAAATTTCTTGTCTACGTTTAACAAACTGCATGAAAAAGCTGCCTGCATGTGATGCCAAAGAAAAAAGTGCCACAAGATTTTAAACGACACCAAGAAAACCGCATATATTCACAAAGAGAACAATGGTATTCATTTAAAGAAAGAAATATGCCTAACCATTGGCATTTTATTGACAGCTGCTGTTAGCGATTTTTTGGTTTATTTTGAAATGCATATGTATGTGTGTATGTACGCACTTTTGTATTGGGCTCACCAATGTAGAGCAATACACTTCAATGCATAAATACAAATAAAATTTAAATGATATTTCCGCTTTGTTTGCGGCGGCGGTAGCAGTAGAGCTTTTATTATTCATCATATCATATTTGGCTGTATTATTCATTATTCTCTCTTTTATGTGAGAATTTTTTGTTGCTTTTTCGTCAATGTTGTTGTTGTTGTTGTTGTTGTGTCAAGTCTACATAAAGTCAACTTCCGTTGCAGCTGTAACGACATAACAACAAAAGCGGTAGCAGCGTGCAGCCACATCCATAGCACATACATACAAACGAATACAGTAGTGCGTCAAGATGTTAGAAAAATTTGCACAAAAATGTATTTTATATATTTTGACAGATTTATTATAAAAAATTAGCAGTTACGAGCAAAGTCCACAACAGCTTTTCTATATTCACATCATTTTTACAGGGTTGAAGTTTCAAAAGAACCGTCAAACTGAAGACAAGAAGAGGTGCTTTTAAATATTCTGTACAAGCTATCGGCCATTGCTCAAATCACAATTTTTTTTGTTGAACAACGAATAATAAACGATTGCATCTGAACAGAAAATCTCTAAATGATATCGACACACAAATTTTGCATTAAATCATTTTCTTTTTGTTCAACATGACGTATGAGTAACAAATAATTAAAAAACTACGCATGTATTAATGAAAAGCAAGTGAGTACAAATTAAGTAATATTTTTTTGCTGATACACTGTAAAATCATACATTTATGACACAAAGCCATTCATTGATAACATGGGGTAACAAAGCGGAAATTAATGCATTTCCGCTCTACACATTCATATGCCATTCATACATATTTTCCAATTTTTCACTTTTTTTTTGCTACATACAAGCGCAATGCCTACACCCACCACCTGTCATGCTTTAGGTAGTCAGTCATACAAACAACGTGACGACGCGTCACGCATTCATTCATGTAGTGTTTTTTATGTCTGCTTTACTCCATTCAAACGTAAAAGCTTGAAAGAAGTACACTCACACATGCTCACTCGGCACATACATATAGGGATAAAGTCAACCTGTTATATTGGGCTTCATTAAGCAGTCACAATGCCATAGCATCGCTCTCAACGTCGTTTGTAGGATTTCAGTTCTCTGTTTGCGTTTATTGTTCGATTGTTAAAATTGAGAATCCAACAAATCGGTGGGTGCTTATGCGTTTGTGCTATTTTTATGGCCACAGAGCACTCGCGTTATTGTTTTTATTAAATTGCATTATATGACGACGACGATGATGCTGCTGCTTTTACTTTTGTTTACTCGTTCAGAAAAATTTAATTTTGATGTTCAGCATTAAAATTTGAAATTTTCAAATTTCTTTTAGTGCGCTATTTTATAACTTTAAATTTGTTTTTTGGACAAATAATATGGTAGAAAAGGCTTAATTTGGCTCAATTTATCCAAACTTAATCGACTTTTTCTTAATATGCTTTGAACCAATTGTCGATAAAGGGTAAAGAGATGGTCGAACAAATATATTTACTGAACAACCATTGGGCATCCAATCTAATAAAATGTTTAATTTTCTCAATTTTCCAAAATTAAAATGATTTTTTTAGTATTCCTTCAACAAATAACAGCGAACGAAAAAATTGTGGACGCATGAAAATATTTGCTGGACAAACATAAAAAATTTTTAAAAATAAGCGCAATAAAATGCTTAATTTCGTCAACTTTTACAAATTTAATGGTATTTTTAATACTCTTTGAATAGAATGTCACATAACGATAGAAGAGTGGACAGATAAAACATTTATTGGACAAACGTGTGCATTCATTCGACAAACAATCTAATAAAATGTTAAATTTTTCTCAATTTCCCGTAATTGAATGGTTATTTTCAGCTTACTGCTGGACATACATAAGAAATTAGTAAGACAATCAATGCAATAAAATGAATGATTTAGTTAACTTGTCTAAATTTAATGCGAATTTTTGCACAAACAAAATTATTTGCTGGACAAGTATGAATGTAATTGGACAAATAATGCAGTAAGGAAGTGCATTTTTTTTGAAATCTCGAAAGTGTATTTTATGTCTTTTAAATCAAGTTTAGAAAAATGAAAAAATAATAAATGGACAAACAAAAATGTTTGCCGGACAAATATAGACTTTGATTAGACAAGCAATATAATAGAAAAGTGGAATTTTTTTGATTTTATTTTAAACTGAATTAAACTGAATCAAATGTGGACGAACAAAAAAGTAGACAAACAAAAAAATGTGCTGGACAAATTCATTGCACAAACTTTGCAACAAAAAAGTATAACTTTTCTCGTTTCTCGAAGCTGAATTGGTGTTTTCATTATTTTTTGAATCAACTGTGGACAGATGAAAAAAGAGTGGACAAATAAAAATAATAAAAATATTTGCTGGACAAGCAATGCAATAAAAAATTTAAATTTTCTCCATTTATTGAAATTGAATTCGTTTATTATATATCTTTTATATCAAAAGTGGACAATCACAAGATATTAGACGAACATGTGCTAAATTTTCTGCTTTTTTGTTGAATGTTTTGAAAACAAAATTTTCGGTTTTTGACTATCTCTTATATGAAAGGTGGACAAAAAACAAATGAGCCAAATGAATCACCTTTGAATATAAGCATTCGTTGGCAACATACCGTAGGTGGCAATTTCACTAATATCTACTTTAATGCCACAACTTTATACATGTGCAATCAAGAGCTGTACTGAAAGGACTAGTTAAAAAGTTTCGCAAAATCAGTAATTTAAATTTCGCTAATAAATATTTATCATTTTATCAAAATTTTGTTTCGTGCTAATGCGCGTATATAACACATATGTTTTTGTATGTATTGTGACGATGTTTAGTGTGCAAATACATACAAAGGAACAAAATTTGCATCGTTGAAAGAAACAACAGCCGTGATGTTACTGGCACGAACATAACGACAACAACAAACACAATAATTATAACAACAACAAGTCATAAATAATTAATGCAAAAAGTATTACACGAAATTTCCGTAATGTACACCCAAGAGATAAACAATGAAATTAAGCACAAAAAAAAAAATAAACTGCCCAGGATGTATCGATTGTGTTGAACGATAGCGTTTAAGCATGACCATGGAAATATGTAGAATTCTGCATGTATTTATATTAATTCGAGTTAATGTGTTCGCAATGTTAAGGAAATAATTTTCGAATGTTAAATATCAAAATATATAACGATAATAATATTTTGTAAACGATGGCGCCAATATAACCATATTAGCATGGTCAAAGAAAAGTCCTTAAGTACTTGTATTGAAAGCAAGATAACTACATATAGAAAACCTAAAGAAATATGAATTTTTAAATAATTTCTGCAATACTTCGTCATACTTCTAACAAGTAAAAATTTGAGAATATCTTGTTAAATATTGCAATATATCAAAAATTTTATTTGAAACTTTACAAATGTCAAAATTTTAACTGACGGAATTCACCTTAAAAACAACTTAGAAATACACATGCTACTAATAACACTAGTTTACAAATGATTAAAATTTTTTTTTCCCAGCGAATGCCGTTACTCATTTCATATGGAAAATGGGCTGCTGATTCCGAAAATCGCATTTTTTTTTTTTTATTTCATGTCGTTTTCGAGATATCGGTCATTTTCGGTTTTTGGACCAAAAAAAAAAGATAGTTCCACTTAAATACAAATATCTCAAGAACCAATGTTTGTATTCAAACAAATAATATGTCATATTAAAGGTAATTAAATTACCTACAAATGATTTCTGAAAAAAAGAGTATATTTTTCCGAAAAAATTACAAAAATGTCTAAATCAACTGCAGATTTTTACAAGAAAAAAAAATTTTAAAAATCATTTTGTCTTTTTATATCATAGTCTATAAATTTGTTAGGCAAATAAAATACCATTTAAGAAAATCGATGGAAAAATGCAAAAGTTGTATACAATTCATTGATAAGTTACCAAAATGCGTTTTTCCCTATTTTTCCGTTCTTTTGTAATAAACTGTTCGAAAATTTGAAACTTTTTGTAAAAGAAATTAGAAAATATAAAAAATTCTTAAAGAAGGCATTAAAAGGAAATACCCGTGCCTCGCCGCTTTTCTCTAGCACGTCAGATTTTTTTTTAATCGATTTTTGAAGTTTTTTAATCCACTGTACATGAAAAAACAGAAATAACGCATTCTTGTGTTAAATCGATGAATTTAACTATATGATCCTTACATCTGAGGTGTATCATGTCTTCAGCAAACTTATGCAGGATACTACGCGGAATATTTTTGTAGACAATTTTAACCCTCTCAAACCCCCACATGTAGGTCAAAATGACCTTCATGTGGGGGTCAAAATGACCCACATGTGAGGGTTTTAGAGGGTTAAAATTTTCTACAAAAATATTCCTCGCAGTATCCTGCATAAGTTTACTGAACGCATAATACACCTCAGATGTAAGGATCATATAGTTAAATTCATCGATTTAACACAAGAATGCGTTATTTCTGTTTTTTCATGTACAGTGGATTAAAAAACTTCAAAAATCGATTAAAAAAAAATCTGACGTGCTAGAGAAAAGCGGCGAGGCACGGGTATTTCCTTTTAATGCCTTCTTTAAGAATTTTTTGTATTTTCTAATTTCTTTTACAAAAAGTTTCAAATTTTCGAACAGTTTATTACAAAAAAACGGAAAAATAGGGAAAAACGCATTTTGGTAACTTATCAATGAATTGTATACAACTTTTGCATTTTTCCATCGATTTTCCTAAATAATATCTTATTTTCTTCACAAATATATAGTCTATGATACAAAAAAAAAATATTATAAAAAAGTTATGTCTTCTTGTATAAATTTGAAGTTGAATTTGATTTTTTCTTAATTTTTTCGAAAAACAAAATTTTTTTTTTTAGAATTCAATTTATTTCACCGAAACTAACGAACCAACCAAAAATTGATGTGGGTATCATTTGTAGGTAATTTAATTACCTTTAATATGACATATTATTTGTTTAAATACAAACATTGGTTCTTGAGATATTAGTATTTTAATGAAACTATTTTTTTTTTTTGGTCCAAAAACCGAAAATGACCGATATCTCGAAAACGACACGAAATAAAAAAAAAAAAATGCGATTTTCGGAATCAGCAGCCCATTTTCCATATAAAATGAGTAACGGCATTCGCTGGGAATTTTGACTGTAAACTAGTGTAATTAGCTTAGAAGCATTAGTTACTATCACCAAAGCTCATACAAGAGCGCTAATTGAAAAATAAAAATTTGAAACTCTACAAATGTTTAAAAAAAATGCAAGCTCATTGAATCAGAAATATTATGCAGATTGCTTAGTCACGCAAAAGCAATAGTCCTGATAATGCGTAGAAGATGAATCTGTCGAACAGTGTAAAAAGTTTGTCATCATACGAAAATTTCAAATTAAATCCACCTGCAAAGCCCGAAATGGTTTAATTTACAATCAGTGCACATACAAAGAAAACCAATCGCTCTACAAAAAGTACAAAATAAAACAAATACGCTCACTTTTCGTATGATTTGCATGTTTTCGCGAACTTTATTGCTCAACAAACTCTTTGTTGTATAACACATAACGGATGCAAGTGCAATACGCACGCATACATCAATGTCAACAGGACACCTTTGTACTGTAACTCATTTGGCTTTGGGGGCAGAGTTTCAAATTGTACAAACACACATACATATAAAATACACATTTACATATATACATAGATAGAAATGAATTCATGCATACATAAACGTATGGTATGTGGAAAACATTTGCTTGTTGTTACATTTGGAAATGCAAATGTTCCTGCAAGACCAACAATATCAACACATATGAAACTTTCACGTCAATTGACTTGAGCTTGGCAAAACTTCACACATTTGACATAGTTGGCGGGCATTGCCAATGCGACTATTGCTATCGCTATTGCCAGCTTTCTAGTTCTGTTCTGTTCTGTTCTGTATTCTCCTAATCATGGCGGAATGCAGCTGCATAACGCAATTCAAATTATTTTAACGGGAAATTCAATTCGTTTCTAATGACATCGAATTGATGTGTCCAGCTGTGACAGTGAGCCTGTGAAGGTGAGATATTGCAGTTAAAGGCATTGCCTTATTGTATGTGGTGCGTTGCGTGGGTGCTGTGTCAAATTAGCCATCTATTGTTTGGTAATCTTTGTATAAAATGACAGCTCCTGCTTCCAACTATTTTGGAAAGTAAAATTCTAAAGCGGATTTTCGCTGCTTTGCAGCTGGGTTCGCAACTATGTGATTGAAGTTATTAGGAGGAGAGTCAATTAAAAAAGTCGCTATTTCTATAAAAGCAGCAATACTTAGAGCATTAGTAGCTATATAGAATTGACAATAGTTCATCAGATTTTGTGATTTGTAGAGTGCCATAAAGATATGCTGAAAATCATAGCTAATAGGAAAGATATATACATTTTGAAAACTATTCAAATTTGATATTACAAGTAGTTGAAAATGAAAAATATGTAATTTTCAAAGAGTTCAAAAACAAAATGTGTTGCGAGAATCATCGAGAATATTTCAATTAAGTATGGCGCAAAACAAATCTTTATGAAAGCTTTGCTAAGAATTGTCAAATAATAGTGCGATAATGATGTTCGAAAGAAAAACCGCTTTCACAAGGTGTATGCCTAGTTTGTTGTTTTCTTTTGCATTCTTCTTCTGCTGATAAGATTGCCAGAAAATAACAAATTTTTTCGTGACATATGTAAGTATGTTGACATAATTTTGCGCAAAATCACTGTTGAAGAGCAAAAATTGTGATTCGAACAATGCAAAATTTATTTCGATCATTTGGAATGTGATGAGCTAAAAAAGGTAAAAAAACATTGATTTTTTCAGTGAGTCCAACTTAATATTTTTCGATATTTTTGCAATACTTTTGAGATTTTTTTCGATACATTGGATGTTTTCTATATGCAGGATGTGATGACTTTTGGACTTTTACCGATTTCTTTGATATTTTTCAATATTTTTGGATTTTTATTGATATGTAGAATGTTTTTTAGACATTTTTTCAATACTTTTGGAATCTTATCGATTTCAGTATGTTTTTCGACATTTTTCGATCTTTACCGATGTTTTTCAATATTTTTCGATTGGTTGCTTTTACACTTTTACCGATTTATTTGATATATTTTAATATTTTTCGAAACTTTTGGAGTTTTTTCGATATATTGGATGTTTTTCAATATTTTTGGACCCAACCCTATTTTTAAGATATTTGTCGATACAGATATTTTGGATGTTTTTCGATACACTTGGACTTTCATCGGTTTCTTTCGATATTTATCAATACTTTTGGTCTTTTGCCGATATTTAAGCAGTTTTTCGATATTTTTCGACTTTTACCAATTTCTTCAATGTATTTCAATATTTGTTGAGATTTGAAATTTTGCCGATACTTTTGGACTTTCTACACACAAAAAAATATTGAACATATTATTTATGAACGGCATTCATACACCGAAATTCATTGATTTTCAAATAAAATTTTTTCATTAAAATTTTTTGATTTTAAGAACGATTCATTAATCGTAAGTACATGAGTTCATAAATATTTTTCTATGAGGAATTTTTTTTATGAACTTCCGTTCTTAAATTTTAAAAATTTTTTCGTACGAATAACAATGTTTCATAAATCTACAGATACAAATTTTATAAATGTTTACATAAAATTAAACAAATCGTTCATAAACTTAAAGTAAAAGTTTCATCAATTTGAAATATTATTTTCAGTTTGCATTTCATTTTCTTCTTTTGGTTCTATACTTGTTTATGCTAAATTTCAAATAAAGTATTGTTGAAGTTCCTTTCTATGTCGCTCACACCATCATGCTATGTGTGTGTATTCTCCTGAAACTTCTAGGCATAGAAGCATGCTGTGGTAAGTATTTATTTTCCCAAGAGGAAAAATAGCGCTTTTAAAAGCGTTTTTTAGCATCAAGTGCTTACTTTCTTTATGACATACTACTCTAGGACAATATTGTATGTCCAATGCCTTGGAGCTTGAGCATTCTCCTAATATA
This sequence comes from Calliopum simillimum, assembly GCA_951812925.1. Classification (NCBI taxonomy): domain Eukaryota; kingdom Metazoa; phylum Arthropoda; class Insecta; order Diptera; family Lauxaniidae; genus Calliopum; species Calliopum simillimum. The sequence goes on from OX638368.1 coordinate 108,658,152, forward strand.
AAAAAAAAATAATAATAAAAAACTTTCACCCGCATTGGGGTTCGAACCCGGAAACCAAAGCGCAGAGAACTAGCTCCTTATCACATACGCTACAGACTCCTCTGACGTTTTTGTGTAAAATTTGTATTTCAAAGCTTAATCGAATTTTTTTATTTTGAAAAAAAAAAATATTATGAATTTCGTTTTTAGATTTTATGAACAAGTTCTTACGTTTTACAAATAATTCATAAAAAAATTTACGAATGTTGTTCTTAGATTTTAAGAAAAATTCTTACATTTTATGAATAATTCATAAGCGTACGTATGCCTTGTTTAACGTATGATTGAAAATACTTATAGTCAATGAATGCTGTTCTCGGCTCAAATTCGATGAATTTTTTCGTTATTAATAATAAATTTTTCATTTATATTATGTCCCTTTTTTTTTGTGTGTACCGGAGGTGTATTTTAATATTTTTCGATACATTTGGACTTTTTCCGATAAGTTAGATGTGATAATTTTATGGAAATAAATAAAACTAATATATTGGGGCATCTGCTTGTAGCACATTTTTTAAAAAAACATTTTGCGTTAAAATGTTGATAAAATCGGAAAACGTTAATAGAATCGAAAAAATGTTGAAAGAATCGTAAAATGTTGATAAAATCGAAAAATGTTGATAAAATCGTAAAATGTTTATAAAATCGAAAAATGCTGATAGAATCGTAAAATGTTGATAAAATCGACAAATGTTGATGAACTCGGAAAACGGTAATAGAATCGAAAAAATGTTGATAGTATCGTAAAATGTTGATACAATAAAATCCAAAAATGTTGATAGAATCGTAAAATGTCTATGAAAACGAAAAATGTTGATAGAATCGGCAAATGTTGATGAAATCGGAAAACGTTAATAGAATCGAAAAAATTCAACATTCGTAAAATGTTTCTAAAATCGAAATATGCTTATAATTTAAAAACGACAAAATGTTGATAAAATCGCAAAATGTAGACAAAATCGGAAATGTTGACAAATCGGAAAAATATTCATAAACACGGAAAATGTTGGCTTAGTAGAAAAATGTTGATAGAATGATAAATGTTGATAAATGCGAAAAATGCTGATAAAACCGTAAAATGCTGATAAAATCAAAAAATGTTTATACAATCCGCTTTTCTAGTGCTTTCCTGTTTTTTATCCAAACTCCGAGTAAAACAGCTAACATTAAATATACTACGCACAAATTGTTACAAATATATATCAAGCAAAATTTATGATCAAAAGCCGTAAAATACTTAGTTGGAGAAATAAGAAATCTGTAGGACAAACATGAAATTTATGAATGGATTCTTACAAAGATTAAGTATTTAAGTGCTTGTCTTTCGAAGACATGCAGTATTAAGGTGTCTGATAAAATTTTTTTATATATAATATAATGGATTTCGCTTTTAATGAATTTACTGAATTTACTAATGAATTTAATTGAAAATAACCGATTTGAGAATGCAGTGATGATTTCGACGGTTTAGTGATAGACTAAAGAATCGAAAGCATAAAAATATAAAGTACGAAAATATATTTCTACTATATCAATGTAAAAGTATTTATTTTTTCATAGTTTTCAACAAAAAACCGTTTTTAATTTTTCTCATTTCCTAAAGATTCTATAATGAGTTAATTATATAAATATTCTAATGGACACCCTTTTCATTAGCATACAAAAGTAAAAACAATAAATTTAAATGCTTATCGTCAACATCCACTTTAACATCATCATCATCCGCATCTTAGCAGTGGGGTGTTTTACCATTCAAGTGCAAATGCAAATGTACAAAATGAGTGCTAAACTAAATGCAAAATAAACTTAATTAAGCAACTCAACAAAAACAGACACTTATACACATACACAGACAAAAGAAAAAAAGATAGAAGAAAAAAAGGACATAAGGAAAAGGACATCCAGAACATGTAGCTCGAGTATTGGCGTAAAGTTGTGTAAAAATTGGTACTTTGCCGGAAAAACGCAATGACAGCAATGACAAAGTGAAGTGAACAACGAGTTAAATTGTTAAGGAGTGAAATTGCATGATATTAAGTGCAACAGCAAAGGAAAAAAAAAAAAAAGTTGAAATGCAATGTCCTGAGATAGCAGAAATAAAAGAAAGATGTCAAGTAGGTATAAGGTAACCAGTAAAGAAACATTTTGGGTAAAAATAAGAAAAACCATTAATAGACAAATGAGCGGAAATGCAAGAAAGTGAACAAACGCAAAAATGAAAATAATGAAAAGCAAATAAATGTTGAGCAGATAATGAGATAAAATACAAAAACAAAAAAACTTTAAGAAATAAAGGTAAATTAAATAAATAAGCGGGCTTTAGGTCAGTTTTTTGATTGTTTTATTACTTTCCGATATTTCGAAATAAATAAATGAGTTAAAAAATATATTGTTCACAATCTGTTGTTCTTTCAAAGGATTTCTTCTATTAATTTTGAAATTATTTTAGGTTTTTTTGTATTTTGTTAGTTCATTCAAATTAAAATTCAAGTAAGAACCATCAATCTGAGTGACAATTTAAAACAAAAAATTTTAAACCTTACAAATGTTCCTATAGAAAGTACAAAAGTCTGTTTAACTTGATAAAAAGCTTTCTGAGTTGAACAATTTATGAAATATATTTTTACATTAATTATTTTTGTCAACCTTTTGTAAGTTTAAAATAATCAACCCCACGGTGGGCGCCAATTATTAAATGAATAAAAAAGAGTTTATGAAGAACAGATGCTTAATCAATTTAAGTTTTTAAATATCTGTAGACATTTGACTATCACACACTTCAAAATAAACTTTATAAAAATTTTATATACTGTTTTTTTTAAACCTTACCTCAATGGAACTTATGATGCTTATGATTTTTCACTCTTATTTTGCTTATAACATTTCTTTGTCTAAAAATAATTGGATGGAGTATTCTTAATAATTTGACTGAACATTATAGGGGTAAAAATATTGAAAAATTTTATGTGTTCTTAATTTTCCCATGTAAATAGGTTGGCAACTCGCTGTATATTTCGCAATGGGTTATCACAGTTACTTAAAAACGCACAGATACACTCACTTACACACATACTTCAAACAGTTCAATGTGCTTAGGTTTTAGATTTCATCAACAGCAGCAGCATCAGTTTTTAGTTTCAGTTGCATTTGATATGTCGTTGTTGTATTTCTGTTTTGTTTCCTTTGCTCGTTTCTGCATTATGCATTTTTGTTACTTCTTATTATCCCAGCGTTATCCTTGCGTATCCGGATTGTGGTTCTTTGGTGGTTGCAACACAATTCCACCATAATGCAATACATCAGGCATGCAGCAGCAGGAGCATGCGGCACAACATCACAAACACAAGAGGATTTCACTTGGTCTACGATTTCATTAAGAGTTTTATGTTGCTGTTGTTGCTTTGTTTTTGAAATTGTGGCATGTGCTGCAGGGATGTTATATGAATTCCGCCCGCCATCGTCATCGCATTGTGAGCTTTTGATAGTAACTAAGCGCGTTGAAAAACAAAACTTGACTTAATGCGTTGGTGTAAGTTACTATTTCATATATTATGTTACAGTTTGAGTGCATTAGAGTGGAACGTATTTGCAAAAATATTATTGTTTTAGACAAAAATTTCAAACTCCCACTCTATGCTGCACAAGTTCTTAGTGCTAAATAGTAGAATAATAATAAATGACTCGAGTGCTTGAGCGATTGCGTTATATTGAATGTATGCGTTAATGTTACTCCATATGCTATGTCAGTAGCGTACTATAGACATGTGGCGCCTAGTGTGAACATTTATTCGCGGCCCTTATAATAAAAGAAAACTTGGAAGCAACAAAAATGAACTTTAAAATAGCATTTTTGTAAGGTTTTATAAATCTCAGTGAAGGCGTTTTCGCACCCTTTAAAAAACCATTTTGCTTTCCCTTAGGATTGCCGCGCCAATGCGATGCGGCACCTCAGCTACAAGGTATAAAACTGTGTGTTGTTGTTAATGTTTCAGAATAGTTTCTATTTTAGATTTTGTTGATGTTATTATTATACCAGAACACAGTAGATTAGATGCATATATGTACTTATTTTTGCACTAAAACCTACACATACCCTTGTGTACAAATAAGTATGTTAGTATGCATAGTTTGTTATACCAAACAGCAACAAAAATTTAATTACATTTTGTTTGTTATAATTGTTGTATATTTTTGCATGTTTCTCATATTCATTTTAATATTCCTTTGCTTTTATGTAGAAAATAGCACACATACAAGTAACAAAGTGTAATTAAATACAGACAGAAGTATATTGAGGCGCAATATGAAATTGTATGTATGTGTGTGATGGTAAGGAATTTATAAAAAAGATTAAAGTAATGTTACCAGTAGGGAAAATCTAAAGATGGTGCAAAAAAGTGCTTGTTTTGTTTGATGTAACGAATGCAACAAAATGTAGCTTTCAATGAATTTTTGCAGCTGATATATTCAGTTTCTTTGTCAATCTTCTATGCTCAGTTTTGAAAAACACTCTTAAAAAAAAATAAAATATCAACGACTAGATTAGTTTGATCAAATATATTGTATGTTAAGCATGCTAGCGCTTATATAAACTTTGCTTGTCTACTTACTCTAAGCTTAAAATTAACTTTTAACTTTTAGTTTTTTAAAAATGAGAAATTAAGATCTAAGATTTGAAAAAATATTCGAATAAAAAACATCAAATATAAATTTGAAAAATATAACTTGGGATTTAGTATCAATTGGTTTAAATCAAAATTGACGCCCAACGTGGGTGCAAAAAAAAAAAAAAATGCTCAAGTAACACTTAAGTAGGAAAGACAAAATAGGATAAAACAAAATATAAACTTTAAACTTGGAGAAAAAGTTTTTCATGAAAGAGAATAAAAGACTTGCTTACATCATTTTTGAAAAAAAAAACTTTTGTTTCTTAAAAAAAGTGTCAATTTAGAATTCAAGACAATAGATTTAGAAAATATTTAAATGTAAAACATCAATTTATAAAATATGAGTTCGATAAGTATCACTTAAAAATTAATTATAATTGATTTTAATAAAAATTGGCGCCCAACGCGGGCGTCAAAAGCAAAGTTCTCAAACACTTGAGTAAGAAAATCAATATAGGACAAAGTAATATAGAAATTTTAAAGTTGGAGGAATCTTGGTTCCTTTTCCCCAATTCGAAATAGATTTTATTTTACCTCAGAACTTTCGCTTAGCTTACTCAGCAAGCATCTTTTAGCCTGAATGTTTTATCATTCTAGAAGTCGGTAGATTAAAAGAAGAATACAGAGACTATTCTTAGATAATTTTTTCTGACAGTGAAATCGTGAATAAGGCATTGAACTCAGTGGGAATAAAACCAAAGTTAAAAGGAAAATAATTATTAAGTTTATGAAGCCAGTTCATTTTTATTTCCATTAAAGCTTACAAGCTAGCACTACATGTCTCTATACTTAGCTTTTCCAATACCTAGCGCATTTAGGTTCAATGTAGAGGCAAAAGTTTTCACTTTTCTTAACCGAGACAATTCTTAAAGGCAAAGTATTTAAAATTTGTAAGGGTTTCAAAAAATTTTGTCTTCATATAACAATTCCAAAAAGCTCCAACTCATTTCTAAACATATTGGAATTCTAGTAAACGAGAGATCATCTATTATTCTCTGCAACTGCTTCTTTTCTAGTTAGACTAAAGCTAAGATATAAAGAAAATCACATATTCAATGAACTCAGCTGGTTATTTTGACACTGAAATTTACGACATATTTAACTTATCAAGACAAACTGGATATTAACGTCGTTACCTAGAAAATTATGTTTTTGACAAATACATCATTTTTATGGTTAACGAATGGTGTATTAAAGCCACCAAATCAGAAATAATTAGTAAAAACTTTAAGAATGCGTTGTTTGGTATATTGCCATTTTAATTTAACCTTAATTTTTAAAGAAAAAATTAAAATTCAAACGAAAATAATGTCAGAATATTATTAGTGTACTTTTCACCAAAATTATGCTAAAAAAACATAAGGTCTTATGGCAGCTGATATCTCAAATTCAATATAATTTAAGACCATCGTGTATTCAATTTATAGTTGACAAGGAATTGCTCTATGAAAATGTTAATTTTGATAAATGGCCGCACTAGACTTATGCTACTATCAAATTTCAAAGTTCGTAAAATTTTAAAAATATACAGCCGAAAGTAAAAATTTCATAACAAGTGCTGTCATATTGAGTAATAATTTTTTCGTTCTCTAGCCCTATAGTGCACCAAAGACAATTTCCCATTAGCAGAATGAATTCAATCGGAACAATTAGGTACTGTATCCACTTATCTTTCTAAAAAGCACAATGACCTAGTGTGCGAATTCAAGAAATTGAGTCCTTACAATCATATTAAATTGAAATCACTATTCTTTCTTGGAAAACAATATTTGCTCACAACTGTATTTACACGCTGCACTAAAATTTTAATTGCATATGTGTAGATTGCACCATATTGGTTGCTGAACACACTCAAAGCATAATATTAATAACAGTTGAAAAATTTTAAAATTCTTTTTGCGAAAAATTCTGGCAAAGTGATATTGTCGTCGTATCCGCATAGATAGCTGTGGGTGTCTATGTGTAACTCAACACTACCACATACATATACACTACTTGCTGTGGTTACACTCATTGTTTGTTTTGATATTAAGTGACATTTTGCGAAAAGTGACACAACACATTAGAGTTCTCAAGTCCTTGACAATGCGGTTTTTTGTTGTTTTGATGCATCTTTTTTTTATTCTTTTTTGTTTTACCACTACTATTGCAGCTACTTTTGTTTTTGTTATTATTGCTAGTGTTGTTGTTTACTGTGCAATTGTGCTTGTCTGTGTGTTTCGTAGTTTTTAACACCGTCAAGTGTTTATAATTCTTGCTATTACGGTTTTTTTTTGTATGTACGAGAAATAGCTGACAATTTTGCAGTTACAAAATGTCACATGCGTTTTATTTTGTTGTCAAGTGTAGCGCGCGCATAATTAAATTTTTCATTGCAATTTTGCGTGTGAAAATGTGCATTGCAATTGTGATATGAGTTTTCATTTGCATTTCAAAATTATAGTTTGTAAATATTTGAGTTTAATTTCATAGTCAACATGGCGTATGAGTGACAATAGAATGAAATTTCTGCCGTGTAGTGGAAATGCAAATTTTTGTAAAATGTTTTTTTATTTTATTGAAGAAAATACATATCTCAGAAAAAATTTAAAAATAAAGAACTTTATTAAAAAACATGCGATGTTTCATTGTTTTGTAGAAAAAGGAGATGTTGAAGATTTGTTAAACATCAAACTCTCTTATGAGGGTTCACACACAATTTTTCCCGACCTCAAATCAAAAAATTGGTATGACAAACGTACTACTGAATTTAAGGAAACTAAACGAGAATTTAAAAAAAATTATAAAAGGGACCTTTTTCTTACTAAAAATACTGCCAAAACCAAAAAAAGAGAAAAAAATTTTAATGTTTCAACTTTAAAGGTCCAGAACTGTCCAAAATCCTATTTAATTCTATAAAAAAATTCTACAATTACAAAGTTTCTGAAATTGGCTAAAAGTTTTCAGAAAAAAATTTCTATAAAATGTTAGGGTGCAGCAATTTTTTTTTTTTGTAAAACATATCAAATTATTGTTTCTCCTATAACTTCTAAGGGGAACATTTTAGACCCCCGCTAAAATACAATTTTTTGTTAGTCTGGGCTTCTTCTATCACCTCCCAGAATCTTCGTTACCTTAAAGCTTACACCCTGTATAATTGCTGGGTTGTAAAGTAAGTGAAACAAAAAAATAATGAAAATTTACGAGTGAAACAATATATAATTGCATAAGGTGTCAAAGCTTCTGGGAGGTGATGGAGGAGACCTAGGTTAACAAAAAACTGCACTTGGTGGAGAGGCCAAATATGTATATAGGGTTTAGACTTATTTTCTGACTTGAAATATACGGGCTTGCTAAGAGTACATATATTAGGTTTGTAGGGTTTGAAGGGATTACGCAAAGTTCTGAACCTTTAAAGTTGATATTTTAAATTTTTTTTCCAATTTTGTGACTTTAGCGGCCATTTGAGTGTGAAAAAGGTGTTATTAATACACCTTTCTATATTTTTTTTTTAATTTTTGTTAAATTTCCTTTAATTCTGTAGTATTTGAGGTCGAAAAAATACTTTTCTATGTAATGCACGAGTTATTCGCATGTGTTGCACTACATATGATGTACCTTCAAACGGATTGTTCTCGAAAATTATTTTTTCTGAAATAAACTAAAAAAATTGGTGTGACAAATGTCTAGTGTGACAAATATTTGTTGATACTAAAAAAAAGTAGGTTTTTTGTATTAAATGTTATTTTAATTAAGGAAATTGAAATGAACAAACATTAAACGAAGTTAAAATATTTCGTTTATTAAGCAATTACTCGATAGCCTGACCTTTGTTAGCCACAACCCGCCGAAGTCTGCAATCAAAATTGTTACACGCAGCACGCACTACTGTTATCGGTATTTTGTCCCATACATCAATAATAGCAGATTTACAGTCTTTCAAGCTTCTATATCTGTATTTCTTGCTATACCATATATCCCCATATGCAGAAATCCAAAGGATTGCAGTCTGGAGAGCTATGAGGCCATTCATCCTTAGGTATAAAATCTGTCAAATTTTGCTTACACCAGTCTTGAACCAGTTTAGCAGTGTAAGCAGGTGTGCCATCCTGCTGGGAGTAATAATAGTCTTCTCCGTACATAGCCTAAACACAAGGCTTAAAATTTTTGTGTAAAACTTTTTTCAGGTAATACTGAGCGTTTATTTTAACACCTTTGTCAATGAAGACTAGCGACAATTTACCTTTGCTTGATATGGCACCCCAGACCATAATAGATAACGAGTTTTTATATCTGGCCTCTTATCGTTTGAGTTGTTTTTGTATGATACTGCCCATACTCTGTCAGTTTGTGTGTGGTGAGGAGCTTCCAGCAGAAAAAGTTTTTCATCGGAAAAAACTATATCATCGCCAGCGTGCGAAGACAGAAGAAGTTTCGATCTTTGCCATCGCTTTTTCACGATCGCATTAGTAAGGCTATGCATTTTCTTTTTTCTAAAGGCTTTCATATTGAGGTCGTTCATTCCTATATTTTTGGCCATCTTTCGTGCTGAACGGTCACAATTTTTTCGGATTCTTTCACGAACTCCCATTTTTGTTACGATCTTGTATGGAGCCAGTATCGACAAACCGCTTAACGGTATAATACACATAATTCCTCTTAACTTCTAAATGTGACAACTCGCGGAAGATGGCTCCACAACCTAAACCACTTTTGAATTTATTTACGATTAAAGAGCGTATATCAACCATGCCGAATTACTTTCTACTCTCGCGTCTTATATGATTTGAATTTATATAACTTAAATATTACAAAATATTGTGCAATGAAAATTTTACTAATGCTACTATATTTCCAAAAGATATAGAGCTTCAAAGTTTTGTAAGAAGACATATTAGTCACACTGTACAATCAGATGAAAGAAAATTTAACAACAAAAAAAAAAAAAATTTAAAAAAGTATGTTAATACGACCTTTTTCGTACTAAAATGGCCACCAAAGTTAAAAAAAGAAAAATTTTATGAATCAACTTTAAACGTCCATAATTTTGCAAATTCTTTTTCAGCCCTATAAACCAAATACAGTTTTAGAAAGCTAATGCAATTATCTAAAAGCTCCTAGTAAAAAAATTTTGTATAAAACTCTAGGGTGACTCAAGAATTTTTTTTTCTCAAACAAGTCAGAAAATAAATTTTAGCCCAATAACTCTCTTGCGGTACATTTAAGACCCCCTACAAATAAAATTTTTTGTTTGTTTAGAACTCCTCTACCCAGAAATTTTGTAACCTTAAAGCTTACAGTCTATGTAAGAGCCTAAAGAAAGTTACAAAGATTTATTATAAGAATTTACGAGTAATAAATAGGTATATCCAATTATGTACCTTTTTATTACATTTAAATGCTTCTTATGTATATATACAACAAAAAAAAAATATATTCTTTAAAAATCTCCTAGTCCGTCAATGAACATTTGACTTTTTACAAAACGAATTAAGTTACCTACTGACTACCTTTAGGCTGTCAGTGAGATAAGAGAGAGAAATTAACTTAAATGAATTACTTTGCATGAAATTTAATAGCACTAAGCTACGATAGATTACCTTGATATTGTGTGTTTTTTGTTGTTGTAGTTTTATAGCTATTTACCTTAGTAAAATGTTTATGCATAAATATGGAAACCTTTGGAAAGTTTATGATCCTTTTTATCTTTTGGTAACTCAAAGTAAGTTGAATTGGATTTAAGGAAAAACTTTTTCCTTCTACACAATTTATATTCATTTCATAAACATTTCGTAACGTATTTTACCACACACAGCAGAATACCAACAAGTGAGTAGAAAAAAAGAGAGACAGAGATAGGGAGAATTTTGTTTTTTTTCTCATTTTTGCAAAATAAAATTTACCACAACGCAAATAAAATATTTGAATGAATTTTCATTATTTCGTTGAGAGCTTTTTAGAATTTTCGTGCTTCATAGTTTTCACTGTTTTATATCGTATTTCTGGCTGTTTTTTCTTTAGTACATTGCTGTTAACTAATTTAAGCAAATATTCTATGCAAGTGTGCATGTGGTAGGTATTTGTATGCATATGGGTGTGTGTGGTTTAATATACATATGTGCACGTATGTGAGTAGTAGACATATCTAAAAGCTCTTTAGTTTAATTTCACTTACGTGGATGTAAATTCTTTTTTTGTTTTGTTTGAAAAGCTATCGTTGCTATCATACAAATTTGTTTCTACTGCTGCAGAGTGTACCAAATTAAAGGTTTTTTTGAAATTTTATAAAACTTAAAAACTTATAGAACACTAGCTTTTGCCTAGTGAGTGACGCCTCACTTTTTCCCAATACCTTTTACATACATACTTAACAAGTTTCATCCATATGCTTAGAATAGTTTTAGAGATATGTAAAATTTTGCCAGGGTTTATCGCATAAGGTTACGTAGCTTCTGGAAGGTGATAGAAGAGGCCCAGACAAACAAAAAATTTCACCTGGTTTTCGGACTAGTTTTAGAAAAAAAAAAAAATTTCTTTGATCACCCTAAAGCTTTAGAGAAAACAATTCTATGGCAAAGTTTTAGCTAATTGTCTAAGTTTTCAGATGTTGTTAATGGCTTATAGAATTTAAAAAGATTTCGCAAAGTTCTGGGTCTCTAAAGTTGATATTTTAATTTTTGTTATCCTATTTTTTGACTTTGGCGGCCATTTTAGTAAGAAAAGGGTCCTATTAACATATACTTTTTATTACATTTTTTGAAATCCTTGTTCAATTTGCTTTAATTTGGTAGTCCATTTATCTTACCAATTCGTTAGTTTGAAGTCAGAAAAAAATACTTTTCAAGAACAATCCGTTTGAAGGCTCGAGTAGATAAAGAGCAACGCGTGTGTAACATAGAAAAGTATTTTTTTTTTCGACCACAAATTAGAAAATTGGCATATCAAATGTACTACCAAATTAAAGGAAATTTAAAAAGAATTTAAAAAAAAAATAATAAAAGGATACATTAGTAGGACCGTTTTCATACTAAAATGGCCGCCAAAATCAAAAAATAGATAAATAATAAAAAATTTATATATCAACTTTAAAGGTCCAGAACTTTGTAAAGTCTTTTTAAAGTTTATAAATTATATACATTATCTGAAAGCTTATTCAATTAACTGAAACTTTGCAATAGAATTGTTTTCTCTAAATCGTTAGGGTGATTCAATAATTTTTTTGTTTCTAAAACAAGTCAGAAAATCAGTTTTAACTCTATAACTTCTTAGGAGCACATTTTAGACCCATCCAACAGCAATTTCTTATTAGTCTAGGTCTCCTCTTCCACCACTCAGAAGCGTTGTACCCTTATGCAATGCACCCCATATATCAGAGCAAAGGGTTACCTGAAATAGTTACATTAGGTTCATCTTCAAGTTCACTGAATAATAGGTTACCGGACATAGTCGCAACGGACATAATCTCCATTTTGGTATTAGGGGTTATTTCCGGAAAATTTAACTAAGATTAAACAAAATCCATTTAAAAAATTTATATAATTAGAGTTGGATATTATAGACTGATCCGCGGCCGAAGGCCGCCGCGAAGCCAATGTTGGACTTTTGGGAGTTTTAAATTCTGAGCTGCGGCCGCTCTTTTAACCCTACTCTAATGTAAAATTACTTTGGATAGCAAACTAGGTTTTGGATATATTATAGATTGATCCGCGGCTGAAAGACGTCTCGGAAACGGTATTGCAACTTTTCGGAGTTGTAAATCCTGAGATGCGGCTGTTATCAATAACAAAATATGGCGTTAGGAAATATCGGGGTTATGTCCGTTTTTTCCTGGGAATTATGTCCGAAAAACTTGCGGACATAATCCCCATTTTAGAAATGGGGACAATGTACGAATTATTGGGACTATGTCACGGCACCTGAAAAATATTTATGTTTCCATCAAAAGAAGATGAAGATTCTTGCTAATATATTAAATAATATTGTACAAATCGGTAAACTTAGTACTTAACAAGTTTACAAGCAAATATTAGACTCATCTTTATTTAAAATTTTGCTATTTGCAAGCAAATTGGAAATAGTTTTTTCTGTGTATGTAAGCAGGTAGCTTTTTGCCAAAATACTCATATAATCTTGCAACTTGAAAGCTTGAATGCAAAAATTTTGAATTATTAAAAGGATATGTAAGGAAGCAAGAAAGCAAAAAGCAAAAAATAAACTTTAGCTGTTGAAGTGCTGAAAGAAGCAAAAGCAGCAACAGCATCAGTTTTGGCGGTAGTAATAGACACAGCATTTAAAATTAAAGGTAAAGAAGCATAAAGCAGCAACATTCAGCAGATGCTGCTCATCAAGTGTTGTTGATGCTGCTGTTGCTGGTGGTTGCCATTTAAAAGCCTTGCTGTTGATGTTTTCTTCTTAGTTACTCTTCTGTTGGTTGCTGTTGTTGTTATTTACGTTAATATGTTGCAATGTTATTATAGTTGCTGTAAGTGTTTATGTTAGTGTTCGTATGTATATGTGTTGGATGAGTTATGGAAAATTTTGCTTGTATGTTTATAAAAAATTCTTTATGTGTGTGTGCACATATTCTTTCTCTGTTTTCAAAGTATAATTTAATTTTATGTTTAAATGAAAATGTTTACCACACTTTTAAGCAAAATTAATTTCATGGTATGTATATATCATAGTGTTTCATAACAAAGTTTCAAGGAGAAACTTATACTTGTCGAAAATTTTGACAGTGACGGTTCTTTATTCAAGTGATCATAATTATTTGACGGTTTTCTACAATTTTTTGAGATACTCAAGTTTAAAATTTAGCTATATTTGACACATTACAAAAAGAACGTCTGATAAAAACTATTTCTAAAAGCATATGGTTACTTCACATTAAGACTTTTCAGTCACAATATTCCGAGGCTTACCCTTATTCCGTGGTCTATGAATCTTGAAGAATACAAAGATCTTTTTGTAAGAGATTAGGTGAAAAATTATAACAAAAACGATATCGAAATAAATTTCAGTGCACCTTGTGCTACGTTAACGAAGCAAATGCACAAACCACACAATTAAAGTTTTATTTAGCATGCGATCAAACAACAACTACTAGAAGCATGAGGAAAATTCTTTTTTTTAATATATATGGGGTATTACATATCGTTTCGGATAGCATTTGGCTTTTTTATCTCCGATTTTTTTGAGACTTATTTGTCTTATAGTACTAGTTGAGATTAGTATCTATGATTTTTTAAAATTTTTTCATCCGTATCAGATTTTCAAAAAACTAAAAAAGCTGCAAAAATAACATTTAGTGGTTTTTTGAAATGCTCATAACTCAGTCAATGGTTAGCCAAATCATGAAATTTTTTTTTAAAACATTTGTTTTTTTAAGGAAATTTTCGTAAAAAAATAACATTTTTTTAATGATTTTTTTACAAAATTTTCAACTTTTAAAACTTAATTGCTATTTTTTCAATGATTATACTCGTCGATACTAGACCACAGCAGTCTTGGTCTTAGTCATGTTCTTGCGCATTAAATCTTGGTCTGGTTTGGATATTGAGTCATGGTCTTGATCTTGGTCATTAGGTCTTGGTCTCGGTCTTAGCCTTGGAGTTGAAAAAATTTCTAAAGATCTCATTAAAGATTGTTGATTATTCAAAATTTCCTAACCTTATTTTGACAAGATGCCAAACTCGAATTGAGATATGATTTTATGCGTGACACACCTATTAACTATAAATTCGCAAGACAAAAAAGCAGTCTGATCGTCTAAAGCAAGGCCAAGACCAAGACCATAGCATTCTTGATCTTGCAATGATATCAGCGTCTTATAAAATCAACAAGACCAGTATCAAGAATCAAGGCCAAAACTAAGTTTGTTCATCACTATCTTTTTCTACTAAGTCAGTCAAAAAAGGCTTTCGAAGTGAACATTTTTCGACCGAACAAAATTACAGGACCACAACACTTTTTTTTTTGGGACACAGTTTTCGAAAATTTTTTTGGCGACTTTTTTTTACACATTTTGGTGATAACTTTTTTTATGTCACATTTTTCGACACCTTTTTTGCCGACACTTCTTTTAGCCGGTTTTTTAGCGACACATTTTTCGATACTTTTTGTTACATTCCATTATATCTCACAAACAATGCAAGCTAATTTGATAAAATTTGGTATATATAAATAGGACATACTCTGGACGAAAAGTAGGCGCAATAAAATAAATGTCTCCTCCACCTTTCCAAGCATTAGTTTCACTTTTCCGAGGTTTCGAAAATAAAACAAAATTAAATACCATAAGCCATAAAAAAATATTTTTTGAGAAACTCCGGAAAAGTTTAGGGTTTATTAGAAAACTGAAAATCAACTTGAAAGTAGCTCCGATGACAAAAGATAATGTGATAAATTTTTTATGTAAACTGGTCTGGCTGAAAAAATAAAAAAAGCCACAAAAAAAAATTTTTTAAGATTTTCTGCCAAAGTTTAGGGTTTTCCGAAAAACGTTTTAGGATTTAGATCAGTTCAAAGCTAGCTCAAAATTCGTGTGTCAAATGATTTTGACGTCAATTTTCCCAATATAAGCCTTATAACAGTTTTTTTGGATTTTCTTGGGGAAATTGCGAGTTTTCTGGAAAACGCTTTTCACTCAGGATCAGCTCGAAACTTGCTGAAAACTTCTGTATCGAAAGATAATATTGAAAATTATTCCTATGGATTCGTTTGGTTAAAAAATAAAATTGGCCATAAAAAAGTTTTTTTTTTGGATATTTCGGGAAATTTTATGACTTATCAGAAAACGCTTTTCACTCAAAATCAGCTCTACACTACTTAGCTTAAAATTCGTGCATCAAAAAATTTTGTCTCCAATAAAATCTTTTTTTGAGTTTTTCCGCGAAACCCTTTTTTAATCAGGATCACCCCGAAATTAACTCAAATTTGCTGTGTTAAAAGATTTAATCGCTTACATTTTCTGTGGACTCTGGTGCAGAAACTTCCGAATCTGACGAGGTAAAAAAGGTAGAGTACTTCTTTTGTCACAGTGCTAGTCAGATGCAAAATGGCTACTCTTGGACAGGTTTCTTTCGGCTCTATTAATGAGATAGCTAGAATAGCATTATCGAAACTAATAATTTTTTCCTTAAAAACAGTAACTCTGATATAAATGAAAGTCATGAAGCCAGAACAATGCTAGTCTCTTAACAGAACAGAGTTTGTGGTATTTCCATAGACTTAGTCGGTCTATGTGAGGTTTTGATCTACACGATTACCGCCACCCCAACCTTTCATGTGAACTCTTCTGGCTGATAAAATAAAATAATCCATAAACATTTTTTTATTATTTTCCTGGTAGATTTCGAGTTTTCCAGAAAATGCAAAATTAGCTGGAAACACACATGTCAAAAAATTTAATCGCTGAATATTCCTGTAAGTTCGTCTGGCTAAAAAAAATTAAAATTTGCCAATTTTTTGGAAAATGGCATATTTTTCAGACAACTCAAAGCTACTGTTGAAAAACTCATAATAACTTGAAACTCCTAACCCAAAAACTTCTAAATTCACTACGCTTTGATGATTCATTTTACAGTACTATCTCATTAATTCTTTTTTATTCATTGTCTTAAGAAAAACTTTATTCTCTGGAATAAGTAAATTCTTAGTTTCCTCAAGACTTTTATTCCTCACAAAACAAAAAATCAAAAGATTTTGCTTTCATTCGAAGGAGCACATTTTTGTCAAAACGTTCAAAATGAAAAAAATTTTTATCACAGAATTTGTGTTTTTTTTTCAATTTATGCATTAACTTTTTAGAAACAATATAATCAGCTGGATTTTAAATAAAAGCAATAAATATTTAATTAAATTGTACATATGTAAATTGTCGCGATATCTTAATTAAACATTTTAATTAAACGCCCTGCAATTAACACCAATAAATTTTAAACGATATTCATTAGATATTAATTAATATAAATATTAAGTGAAAAAAGCGAAAAAATTTAATAAAACCGCATTTGATACCCACATGAAACCATGAAAAAAAAAAAAAAATAGACAAAAAACAAAAACAAACATTAACCAGACAAAAAACATAAATATTTCATTGCATATATCATATTACAATAAATAAATAAATGAATAAATAAAATAATTTGATTTACGCCAAAAAATAGGCCACAAAAAAAGTAGACATTGTGGTTGTTATTCTTTTGTGTGTTTGTGTTTGTGCACCCTGCAGGGATTAAATATGCATTTAAATATGAAAACAATAAAAACACGCACTGCGACATACATATGTACACAAATAAATACAAGCAAAATATAAATAACTTTTTCTATTTATATTTAGCTTGTATTTATTGTTCAAAAAAAAAAAAAAAACAATAACAATAATGAAAACAAAAACAAACAATAAAAAAATGGTTATCTATTGTTTTTGCGCGCTGCATTGCATAAACAAAACGTTCACACGCACATATACATTAACATATATACAAATAGACCGTTTTCTAAAGGACCAAAAAATTTTTGTTAGTGAATGTGCTGCTGCTGCTGTTGCCACACTGCATT
Organism: Calliopum simillimum; assembly: GCA_951812925.1. Classification (NCBI taxonomy): domain Eukaryota; kingdom Metazoa; phylum Arthropoda; class Insecta; order Diptera; family Lauxaniidae; genus Calliopum; species Calliopum simillimum. The sequence continues at coordinate 108,675,404 of OX638368.1, forward strand.
TTAAGTGAAAAAAAAAGATAAAATACAAAAATTTGAATACAAAAATTTTTGTATTTAAAATTGTTTTGAAACAACATTTGTGTGCTAAAAATGTGCAGTATGTGCTTTTGCTTTTCCGTTGCTAAGGTTTTTTCATTGTTGTAGGCATTTTTGTTCTACAATTCCATTATTTCTTGCATTTTCACATTGTTTATCAGTGCATGTTGTTTTTATTGTTGTTGTTATTATTGTTGTTATTGTTGTTATATTTTGTACAATTTTATTTCAACAATTAGTGTAAATGGATTATGCATATTGCATATATGCATTTTTATGCTGGCAAACAAATAGAAATTACTACAGAATCTTTTGTAACATATACAAGGTATTCATTGCTTAGGGAGAAAAAAATCTAAAAAATTTTAAAATAAATAAAGTATGTGGCAATTTAAATGTAAAGTTTTATTTTAAAATTTATATGTTCTTTTTTGTCACACAAAGTACCCTACTATTGAGCATTGTGCATACTTCTGAAACTCTTGCGATAGTATTTCTATGGATGATTAAAAACTGGAAAATCAACGTGTTCTAACGATAAATATAAATCTTCAAGCAATCGACATAAGCATGCTCGAGAATTTCATTATTTTGAAAAGAATTCTTTAAAGCAAATGTGTTCGATAAAATCCTTACTCCGTAAAAATCACTCGGCAAGAATTGAAATGGCAAGTCAAATGAACAAAAACATTATTCTTTGCATTTTTATACCTCTACTTATAGTGAATATTGTTTTTTGAGTCAAAAAATTTTAATTAAATTCCAGAAATTGCGGCTGTCTAAGAACATCATGCAAATATCACTGAAAAACGAAATCGGAAAAGTATAACGGAGAACTAGAGGAAATACTTATCATGGTGTACAACTGAATAACTTTTGAGACACTACAATTTAGAAAGGAAAAATGGGATAACGGATAAAAAGTAAATTCCAAACAACTTGCTTAATGAGAATACTATTTTTGAAAGAAAGGCAGATAAAATATAGATAGCAGTATTTGAAAACGATACCAAAATGAAATTACTTATATGTTTATACTATTGAAAAACACTATGTCAGATTTTCTTTTTTTTTTAGTCATTTGGTACGTCTGCTCCAAAATACTATATTTTTCTGTTAAAAAGTGGTTTATTTTAGTAAAAAAAAAAAAAGAAGCAAAACAACAATTTCGATACAAAAACCGAGAATTTCTTTGACTTTAAATATCTCAAAACTTGAAAAACTGACTCAGTATTTTTTACTTGAATAGGGATGATATTTCCTTTAATAAGCAATTCAGCACTAGAAAAGTACTTGGTTGTTATTTAAAAATTATAAGTAGAGTCTATGTTTTGAATTTCAAAAACTCAAGTATACCACAGTGCAGAAGTTCTGTATGTACAAGAAAGGTCTTTTTCTATAGACTATACTAAAATAAATGGCATCGCTTTAAGGAGATTCTGGCCTAGTCGACATACGACAATAATTCAAAATAAATACTCAAGAACCTAATACCTGAAATGGTTGGATTATTTGATACAGCCATTTTATAAATTGTTCATGATCACTTCGACATGGCTAAGGTCTGTGAAAAGCAGGTGCCAAGAATGATCACGCAGCATGAAACTATCCCGTGCGTTTTGAGACCTCTACTGTAAATGTTTTTTTTTTGAGTTAAAGTCTGTAAATAAAATATCATCGATCATCGTTTTGAACTTGAATATAAGAAGGCACGCCATATTTCAAGAAAATTGAGGTGGAAACAGTAGTGATGGTCTGTTACAACTTTGTTAACTAGTTAAAAAGATAAAACCCTATCCATATACAAAATATAAAGTCAATAATAAAAATTTTTAAAGATCACCCACAGTGGACTATCAATGGAATTGCTCGGAATAGCAAAGTTATTGTGAAATTGGTATCAAGAGTTCTGAAACTTAGACGTTTTTCGAAAGCAAGGTTGCTGAAGATAAAAAGACGTCCGTGACCAAAACAAAAATAAAAAAGTCGTCACAATTTTGAAGAAGAACTGCCACAGAAGGTGGAAATTTCGCGAGTTTTTATTTCGCAAGATCAAAAAAAGGGGCTAGTTTGAAGACGTTTAAGTAACAAAAAGTGCCTGACAGAAATGCAGTGAAGAACACAGTGGTAAAGCAGCGCGCCATAAAATTAAAAATTAATTTTTTTTTTCGAAAATTCGAATGCTGCATCATGGACGAGGAAACGTATGTTTTAACCGATTTTTATCGCAGCTTCCAGGCCAAGAGTTTTACACTGCAGACTTGCAAGGGAATATGGACGAAAAGATAAAGTCGAAAAAGCAGTCAAAATTTCCTTGTAGGTTCTTGGTTTGGCAAGCAATCTGCAGTTGTAGCAAAAGGAGCAATTCTTTTGAAACCATTGGAACAATAAACTCCGAATTCTATACCATGGAATGCTTGTTAAAACGACTTAAGCTTTTCTGCGAGAGCATGAGGTTTTCACTTTAGTATGGCCGGACCTAGCATTTTGTTATTATAGTAAAATTGCCTTGGAGAGGTGCTCGAAATACAATGTGTCTTTGTTGACTCGTGAAGCAAATCCGCCAAACTGTCCAGAACTCAGGCCAATTGAAAGATACTGGACTTTTGTCAAAAGGAGGATAAAGGTAAAAAAAAATGTCACCAAAGGTGCTAAAGATTTTTGAGAAAGTGGTGCTCAGTAGCTAGACAGCTAGGTATCGAATAATTGCATAAAATCATTAATGGAAGGGGTGCCAGAAAAGTTAAAAAATTTGTAAAAAATATATATAACAGTTTTAGGTACGTAATAAAAAATTTAATAAAATGGTGGTTCAAAAATTAGTTTCATTTTTAAAATCAGACTACTTGTTGCAGAGATTTTTTTGAATTTTGTGTCAGACAATTTTAGCAATCGCAGTTCTTAAATGTCATTGGATTACGGATGATATTGCTTGGACAAATAATGGCTTGAAAATCGCACAGTCTTTTCCAACAAGGCAAGGACTCAAAAAAGGCAGACAATAGAAGTGTGTGAGTCAACATATTAATGAAAATAAATCTTTAGTTTTGATGGCTTAGAAATATTAAGCCATATTTACATCCAGAAAATATTAATATTCAATCCTGAGACTATTTAGCAGAAACCTTTTAAAAAAGAGAAATGAAAAGTTGACTTAAGCCATGCATGAAGTGTGATTTGATATTTTATGCCATCTACCCATTCAGACGTATTTTTTGGACAAACATAATGCAGGAAACATTTAATGGGCACGGCCACGTAAGACGAAACTATACAACTTTTTTTTTTTCTTTAAATCTCCCACTCATTTGCCCATATTTCATAAGTTTACATCTAATGCTGTCCAAAAATACTATTTTCAAGTATATAAGTTGATTTAAGGGGTGCTTTTTTCATAAAAACTTACTCTTGCTTGTGAAAAGAAAAAAAAATGCCAAAAAAACAAGTCCCGAAAAGAAGGTAAAAATTTGCTTTATTTTTATTGTATCAATGCAATTTTGATATCCGCAGAAAGAAAATATTTGAAATTAAGGATTAACATTGATATTTTGAAGGAAAACCAGTTGCTTATGCATATTTGTTGGCGATGAATTCTACCGCAATAAAAAACGTGACGTTCCCAACGAAATATTTTAAGAAGTTTCTTGTAGCGGAAGTTAGTGGGTAAAATATTAAAATGCAATCACCTTTTTCGAGTATTTTCAGTCTAATTTCTGAATCCATTTTAAAATTACTTAAATAAAGTGTCTACCATGGTGAACATAGCCACTAAATATGTGTAACGTTCCCAACATTTTTTAATCAAAAATCATAAGTTATATTTTTGCACTAAAATTTCTTCTGAATCCACGCTGTGTTGAAAGGGATAGAAATTCGTTACAATAATTTTAATCAATTAATAAGAACTGTTGGATTGAAGATGAAGTTATGGACATAAATCACGTTAATTGCTATTTTGAGATCTATCCAAGTGCATAGGATATCACAAATATTTCGTTCTTTACAGGCTTTTGAAGCTTCCGAAACAACCTAGTAATATTCTTGTTACATGTACCAAATTTCATGCATCTAGCTTAATCCGTTCGGCCACATGTCAGGGCTCAACATAAAAATCTGAAAAAAACAGAAAAAAATTTATTTTCGATTTCATTTTTTTTGTTGAACCCAGACTGGTGGCCAAAAGAATTTAGCTAGATGCATGAAATTTGGTACAGATAACGACAATATTACTAAGCTGCCTGAGACTAAAATTGGACGTGATCGGTTAATCTCCACGCCTACTTCCCATACAACGTTTTAACTAGCATATATGGGAGGTAGGCGTGGACATTAACCGATCACGCTCAATTTTAATCCTGTTCAGAAAATGGCTCTCAGTATTATCTGTACCAAGTTTCATGTAGATAGCTTTATCCTTTTGGGAGAAATCGTAATTTCAAAAAAAATATGTATCTAGGTCTTGGAACAAAAAATTTGTAATGTAGTGTAAATGGAAACCTTCCAAGGAATGAAATATTCACATATTTTCATCTTTATGGATGTTTGGACTGTTTGGCTGTATTTGCCTACGCTTTATTTATAGAAATTCGTATGCGTAACGTTCCCAACGCTTTTGCGTGACGAAACCAACGTTGCTTTAATGTCTGTAAGTCCACCAATAACATTTTTTTCACCAAAATTACCATTCCAATCTTAGCTTTGATCCTTTATCTTGATATTATAAAAGATGTTCGGAAAAATACATTACTAGATTCGCAGACTTTTTAGAAAATGTGCACTGACCTCAAAAATTGTTGAAAAAAAAAATAACGTTCCCAACGGCACTTAAACTCTTATAACTTCTAAGCCATGAGCGATAGACAAAAACTTTGTTCCTACAAAGTATTGGCCTTAGGGAGCTTTATTACATGCATTTAAGATATCATGATGTTTGATTATTTTTCAAAGAGATATGGGCAAAAATGTGCGTGCGAACGTAACGTTCCTAACGGTGGCCGTGCCCTAATACAGATCCCACTTTCTGAATAATTTATCAAAAACTTAAAAAATTCTTCGCTAGACCCCCGAAAATGACGAACAAGGAAAAATCGCATCAGAAATTGTTGTTTTTTTAAACGAATATTAATTTTGTATTAAAAGCAAGAATCGTTTAAGGAGATTTAGAATTAATAGTGCAGGCAAATTAGGTATTCATTTCTAATTTTGTTGAACATGCACCGATTTCGATTCGACAGGGCTCATTTTGTTCATTATAAAATTTAAAACAAAACCAACACATTAGTTTTTACCGGCCTTGCCCCAAAATTTCTTTAGTCCCCCGTGAACCATGAAATCAGGATAAATTCAATAAAACTGTTCTAAAATGTTTAAAAATGGAAAGTTATGCAATTCACGGGGTTCTCTAGGTTGCTGAATCCAAATATGATGTTGGAAAATGAAAAAACTCAAAATGGCGCCCGGAAAACTGCGTACATACCCATTTTAAGCACCAAAAATGGGAAAAAACCATTACAGGGGGTTTTAGCCTAGAAGTATTGTTACATTGAATGAATTTATACGGTCGGTGTGGGATATTGCTTTTTATACTATAAAAAGTAAACTTTACCAAAATTTTTTTTGTGTTTTTGATTTGTTTATTATTTAAGCAATAACTATAAAAAGTTAATATAACTCAAAATTAAAAATATTTGTAACATTTTGCAAACCATTTTTTCTAAACTAATTTGAGGTCGCTGAACACGAAAAACCCAATTATTTTTTTTTCCTTGCGGCCGTTCCCGAGTTATTCGTTAATTTATATTTTCGAGGTTATAACTTCATATACATCAATATATTTCTATGACGCAAAGTTCGATCAATTTTATTTTTCCGCGTTGACAAAGAATGATTAATGGCGCTTCTAACAAGTATACCAATGATTATGCTTTGAACAAAATTGACTGAGTTATAGCAGGAAAAAGTTTGATATTTCACAAATTTTTGAAATTTTTCACATCAATTTCAAATGAAACATTTGGTTTTTAGCATATAATTTTTTTTAAAACTTGTTTTTTAATAATTTTATTAAATGAAGCATATAATTGCAAACATTTTAAGCCTATGTTGAGCAAAATCGAATGAAATTTCCAAAAGATATTGGGGTTTTAGTGCATGGCATGGCCGGAAAAAACTAAAATGATGGTTTTGTTCTAAATTTTATTACGAACAAAATGAGCTTTGTCGGATCAAGATCGGTCCATGTTCAGCAAAAATAGAAATGAATACCTATTTTTCCCTAATTTGCCTGCACTATAAAGAATTATTTTGAATTCCAAGAATTTTGAAACGATTTCGGGTTTGAAAATTTATAACGACATGAATTGTAGAATAGTGCGTAGTAGAACAAAAAATAGTGCCAAAAATTTCTAATTTAAAATGAAATGAAGTAAAAATTGCGTAGCACAAATTACAAAATATGTGGAAACCCCACAAGAGAGTGTAGAATGTGCGATTAATTTAAATGCATTTATAGCACATTCATCAAATACAACGCAAAGCAAGGTATACACACAAATACATACGCAAATAAGTGCACTCACATATGCAAGCAAAAGTAGCGGAAACGCATTTGCAAACGGAAATGCATAAAAGGCAAAAGGGCCGCGTTGTTCATTTTCGTTTTTATTTTTCCTTTTCTCCTTTTAGTTTTATTTCACTTACGGCGCACGCTACTGCTACAAATTTGCAATGCAAATAACGTATTTTGTGCAAGTATTGACGTTAGTGCCCATATACGCATAAGTGCACACATAGTTATAGTTACAAATCTAAAATGCGTTGTACAATTTTAATATAAATTTTTATACCAAATGGCCTTTTACGTGTCTTTCATGTTTACAATTTTATTGAAATTTGCAAGGGGTGGGGGCGTGGTATGTGCCCATTATGTGGATTATGCAATACACTGGCTGGCTGTCAGTCACTATTAGAGTTTATTGCTTGATGAAATATGTTGAAAGTGTCCATTTGACAGTGATGGCAGCAGCAGCAGTAGCAGCATTTGTACATTTTCTGTTTTGTAATTTTCATTGTGTGGTTTTAGGCGCAGCAGCGTATGCCATTAGCGCAATTTAAATAATTACATGTGTTGTCTATGTATATATATGAGAGGAAATGCATTTACAAGCATTTTTTATGTATGTACAATGCATATATATTGTTTTTGTTATTTTTGTTGTTGTTGCATTTCAAGCCATTGTCTAACTGTCGTTGTGCCAGGTAATAACAGTTGAAATTAATTCATTTAGTTTTGGTTTTTGCGGTTTTTGGTCAAACATTTTGTTTTTTTGATTGACTACAAATATATGTATTTATTAAAATATGCATGTGGTTATACCTATTGCATGCAGATACATGCATATGTTTGTGTGCTCTGATGTACATATGTTATAATAAGTTAGTGTTTGAGTGCAGTCGTATGTAAAGAAATATTTTTTTGGGTTTGTTTTCTTTATTGTGGTCATTTTGCCATTGGCACATTCCAATTAAATGGAGAACTATTCAATTAAGTAGTTATAACAACTTTTCAGCAAAAGAAAATTCAATTTAATTCCTTTGAAAATTATTAAATAATGATGCAAATTTAGCAGAAAAAACCTTTTTTTAAAAAATGAGAAATCATGAATATTATTAAATAAAAATGCTTTTCCAAAAAACTAATGTAATTGTGTAAGACTTAATTTTTTTTTTATACTCAAACCAATGCTGATGATTTTTACAGTTTTGAATAAACATTTCATCATAATTTATAAGCCAAAAGATTAATGATTACTATTCGAGACTTTAAAAGGATTTTAGAGAAGTTCTGCGCAACGTCCCCAACTGGAAAATTACTACTCCAATTGTACTTAGCTCAAATACATAGACTAACTGATCTCTTGTAGAGGTGGTTTCTTGGACTGCAAATATTAACCCAAAAATACATTTTTTGTATATGACGCACTAAAAAATTAACAAACTTTCAGATCGAACATCACTGATAGCGCTGAAGCCTCAGCCATGGTACTTTAGTGTATCGCGAAACTCTCTTATGCCAGGATGATGCTGCTCGGATTTCCCAGACGGTTCGTGGAATATATGAAAACTAGAAATTTTATTTTCAATGCTTATAAAGGGTGTTCAATTAAGACGTGTGGTTATTTGAATTTGAATAAAACGCAAACGGTTCGGAATTTTTCCAAATACTTATTTGATTTCGAAAATTATTTCGCGGATATGTTCACTGTGACTATTTCGTAGATATCTCACTCTTTTTGCTATATTTCCGATGACATTTTGCATCCGGAATGGCCCGAATCACCAATGTAATATTGCTTTTCAAGTCTGAAATCACCTTCGTATCATTCGCATAGACTTTATCCTCCGTGTTACCCAACGGAAAAAAGTCTTATGGCATCAAATCGCATAATCTGGGCGGCTAATTCACATCACCGCGGCGAGCATTTAAACGGTTTTGGAATTTGCGAAGCTAAAATTCCGAATTAAGGCGAGTTGCGTGTGATGTTGAGCCGTCCTCACCGTTAAAAAAAAAAAAAAAAAAAAAAAAGTTGCCCGACCCATAAACCGCACCAAACATTGACTCGCGGCGGATGCATTAACTTCTTCACAATCACTTGTGGGTTGTCTGAGCCCCGCACAGTGCGAAATTTTCAGAGTCTAGCGGAACTTAATTCATATCTCAGCACATATAACAGTTACAGTTATGAAACTCAATACTTGGATATATATTTAATTGGCAAAACACCATGCAAAAATTAAGGGGGATCAGACAAGGGGTTATTAGACCCCCCATATAAGGAAATGCTTAAAACGTTGTATTTCTGCTCCCATACCAGATATCGCTATGAAACTTGATAGATATAACCAGTTTCTTATCAAAACACCATAAAAAATTAAAAGGGTAACCAAACAACGGTGAGAAATCCACAGCATTTCGTTTGTTCAGATAAATATAATATTGCTCGATATAGTTTTTCTTACTCTTCTAGCAGGATGATCTCTTAACTGAAAACTTAATCTCCACTAGCAAGATGATCTCTTAACTGAAAACTTAATCCTGGATGGCAACCTCATCTTCTCTAGACGTCAGTCTTTCATGCTTTTCATTCTGCAAAACTATTATGGGATATTGGAATGTAACTTCGACGACGCGCACTGCAAGATGACTGTGCACGGCTAGGTAAAAATTATTTTATTTCGAAAGTAAACCACCCGTGCATTTTTATCTGAATTGGTATCTGGGAACCTTCAAATATCATAATCCATTTTTCAAAAAATTGTATGTGGCGCTGTTTTTGAAAAATCCTAATTTTAATGAAATTTTCCATATTAAACGAAAAAAACTTAAAAATAAAAACCAACAAACAAAAATAGTAATTTTAGATGTCATCACCGAAATTGCGGTAGCTTGTCTCTGTTATTAGATATCCTAACCTAAAAGTGCAAATGTGAAAAATTTCAGAAAAATTGGGATTTCTCAAATCACCAGAATTTTAAGTTTAAAACAATATGGGCGTAGAAAAATGATCAAAACTTGTTTAATTCTTGTTGGAAAATTATACAGAATTTTTTCAAGAATGTGCAGATTGCAAGTGTATGTCATTATAAAAAGACCGGTTTTGGGCAAAATAAAAAAGTACGTGAATAGTCAAAACCGATTAAAGTACCATGCCAAAAAATTTCACCGCGATTGGGGAATTTCCACTTAAAAAGTTGGTTTATTGTCACGTAGAATCTATCTTATATTAAGTAAAGTGTCTCAAAATCCTGAAGTCATGGCTAAATCTGGATTAAGATTCTTCACAGAAAGGTATATCATGATTCAGATTTCTTAAAGGGTATAAATTTGTTTTGAAATTTGCAGAATTTTAAAGAAATTTATTTTTAATATCAAAAAATATCGTGGAGAATTCATATCAAAATACAAAAAATTATCTAATTATCATTTGTTCAACTTACCTTATAAAAAGTTGCCGAAGAATTTTGTTAAACTCATAACAAAGTTTTCTATATTCAATCTATCAGCTGTAAGGAAAAAAGAAAAAAAAATTAGTTAAAATTAATAAAAATGTTCCTTAACATTCGGTTCTTAGATATAAAAGAACTTATTAGTTGAAACAAACATCTTAGCATAACAGTTTATTTCAAGAGTATCAATTTGAAATTAGGTATGGTCTATTTTTAAAAATGCTGTAGGAACTGTAGTGATGATATAAAGTTCTAAATACGAAAAATTAATTTTCATAGTTTTATTTCTATTATTTTGAAATGTCTTTTATGTTGAGAAGTAAAATCTTTAACAAAAGTAAAAAAGTCTTAAACATAATTTTCTCCAATGTTCACTAACTAAAAATTAAAAGTAAAAACTTTAGTGCAAATACACTTAACTATACGTCATTCAAACTGATTCATTGTTTTATTTGAGTGCACTTTCTGCTGTAGTTAATTAAAGGCAAACAATGCGTTAAATTAAAAAAATACCATTTAAACTTTTACAAAATTAATCACACACGTTTGGTGTTTTATTTTGAGTATGTCTGTATGTGTGTGGTTTTGACTAAGGTACATGGATGATTTACAATTACGTTCATTTCTTAACTATAACTCATTTTAACGTGTATAAGAAAAATGAATCGAAATTGTTGTTAGCGAAAAGTTTTACTATTTTAGTATTGCTTACTTGGCAAATATTGAAATTGAGTTTCTATTTTTTTTATAGATTGTATAATTTACAATTTGCTTTCAAAAATAAGTCTAATAAGATTAAACCAAATCAAAAATTTAAGTATCAAAATTATTTACTTTTGTTCGGATTCAAGCTTTATTAGAAAGACAGCAAAGAGCGACGATGTTTCTTCAAACTTTTGTTGACTAAATAACTGAGATATTATATGGGTGATTTCATTCAGCTTGTGTACAAAATTTGATAGTTTTCCTGACAAATCATTTAATTCGTAGTGTTAAACAAACTCTGTTTAATATGCATTATTCCAGGCAAACTTTTCATAAAGAACTTTTCCTTTAAAATCTTGTATATGCTTGAGAATATTCTGGTTTTGTATAACAACATAGCGACACAATTTTTCCATTCTCCTCTATATTATTTCTTATTTTACTATGTCCATTGAACGCTAAACAAAAATGCAGCACGTTTCTAGTGCTCGAAGTACTTTTGTTGTTTTTCTTTAGTTTTTTCTATTAAGTAGTACACTCAAAAGTTCTGTTCCAGCTTTGCTTAGCTGGGGAAAATCAATTACAGCTAAGCACGTTCTTCACAATGCTGCCAAACACTTGTGTGGTGTAAAACTTTAATTAGAAATTAACATTCTATTGCTACTTACTAGAATATTTCTAGCACAGGTACAGAGATACTTGGCATTTAATTGGATTTTTTCTCATTCTTATTTAGTTCTTCACACATTAAGTTGTATGAGTTATGCGGCTGCCTCACGAGGAAACTATGCTGAAAATGCGCTGAGAGCAAATGAAGGTTAGTGATTTAAAGAAAAAGTAGTATATTCCAACTTAGTCATTCGATTTACCTAAAAATTTTCAACCATTAAAAACACCGACTCCTTTCCATGCTACACACGACAATAAATCAATAAATTATCCTTTACAATCCGCAAAGAAAAATCATTTAATTTGCGAGTGCAAAGAAGGACAAAAAAACGAACTCTTACTTTTGCAACTGTAACTGATTTGAATAGATTATTCTTACGCTTCACACCCTTTTAAGTCAGTTTTTGTGATAAATCGCATTATTCTCAAATCCTGCTCAACACAAATTGAACTATTGGCAGCAAACTATTGTTCGGTATCAATCTGTATGCTAAATCGTACACACAGACAGACATACAGTTGATATGATTGCAGTGTCCAGTGACTTTCTTTTTGCTGTGTTGCTCTATTGCAATTACAAATTACATCCTTAAAAGCCAGTTGATGCAGATGAAGATGAAGAAAGGGAGTGTGGAGTTTTCAATTTTCAATTTTCTTTTACACTTTTAAAACTTTTACTGCCATTTGCTTGTCGCGCTCGCTACAGTGTACTTAAGTGTACTACTTTTTTAACGTTTTTTTTGCACATTTTGCACGCGATCAACACAGTTTGCATCCGGCGTTACCATCTAAGATGCAAATTTGTTTTTTCCTTTTTTCGTCCTTACTGCTTTTTATCAAATGCTTAATATAATAGTTTCTTTTGTTTCCTTTCATAAGATTTTGCTTGTTCTTTTCTTTTTTTTTATAGAGTAAATTTTCATGCTGTTCTTGCATATTTTCTTAAGTCCAGCAAGTGCAGTTTTTTTGTGTGTCCTTTGATGTTGGCAACATTTTGACTTTGCTTAATAACTGCTGTTGTTGGCGCTCAAGTGCAACTTTTCAAATTTTAAAAACTTTAGGAGTATGGGGATTTCTTCCATGCTAAAAATATGCTTTATGCTTTGAAACTTTGAAAGTTTCTTATCCTGTCAATAGAATGATTTAAGTTTGTGATAGTTTTAAGGAAATTGAGTATTATGCATTTGCTGACTCAGAATTGCTATTCTTAGATTTATAAATAGTTCTATATGTTTAAGACGAGAGTTATTCTGAGATTTAAAATTTTTAATATATATATATTCAATACTGTACATCACAACATCACTTCTTCATCCTGAATAATCAGGCAGATTGAATAAGCTCATCAATAAAATCCTATTGAAATAATTGGGAAGTCATTGGACATTTTGAGTTGTGCGGAGGAATGTTGGCGGAGCCGCATTTTTCTCCTACAAATCATCGCATCGTATAAAATGCTTGTTATTATGTACCACATTTTTATTTATATATACGTAACTAATTACTTCGTAGTTTCTTGCTTTAATATATTATAAGTTTTTAAGAAAAACCAACTCAAACACATAAAATGTAATCTTTTTTAAAATTGTTAATTAAAAAAGGATTTATTATCGTAAGTAAGTACTTGGCCAAGAAAAATATGCCTATATTTAATTTTGGGTAAGATCCCCACCACACCAGCAAAACCCGATGCAACGGCAACACTGCGCAACAGTTGTTTTTGCCACGCAACTGTCGTTCGATCTGTTTGCTGTCACAGAAACAGAAAATAAATTTAAACATACAGCAGTTGATCGGGACAGTTTTTGCGTGGCCGGTGACCGATGAACAACAGCAGTAGCAGTAAGCAGAAGTAACAGACAAGCGGTGAGCAGCAAGGAAACAAGGCATTTAATAAGTATAGTAGTTGTAGCAGTAGTAGTAGCAGATAATAAATCAGTTGCCAGTGGTTAGTACGAGGGCAAGGGGTCGCAAAAGAGAGTAGCCCGTTAATATATCAGTTATTCGTTTGTGAGATATAGTCTCAAATGGAGTCGGGTATGTCTCCAGCAGATAAGTAAGTGGAACAAGTGGTATTAAGTAGCGTGAAGGAGAGCATTGTAGTCAATAGCGTGAGCATAGTATAGGATAGTGCTCGGTGGCGGAAAGAGAACCACCACATGAGACATGGGTGGCCCGATAATAAATCAGCTGCTCACGGCTAAAGTGTAAGTGGGGGGAACAGCCCCATGATCAAGCCCGATAATAAATCAGTTGGTCGCAGGTGTGCTCTCTCTCCCCCAAAGTACCAATGAGATGCAGAAGAATAGATAATAGCGTGGCTTGAGCTTACGTCGAAATCCAAAAAGAATAGCAAATCGAATCTCTGGCTGCGTTGGCATTGGTATATCTGCTGACATTGTTTCACGAATTTTACGTTTTCTTCTCTCCGTTTTGACCGTTCTTTCTGAAAGTTAAAATGATATATCGTAAGACTATAGCAAATAATACGCGATTTTTTGATTTACTTAAAATTTTAAACATGACACCAACTAAGCGAATTTTTGTTAGGGCCTACGTACCATTGCATTAGGTGTGGGAGAGGAAACTAACCACCACTACATTCAACTAGGACACGACTGGCGGCGGAGAAAGCGACGCATAAGAGCAAAAAGTGGTGGGGAGAAGAGAGACGTGTTTTATTTATTATGTAAGTATATTATTATAAGTATGTTGAGAGAATCTAAATAAAGATATAAACATGAAGTAAATTATAAAAACTCCAACTCGTGATTTTGAATTTAACCAAGAGGCCTTCCTTTTCTTTCTATAAATTTTTGTAGCCGAACCTCTGCAATGAGGCAACGATTAGAAAAAAAATACCCAAGATGAACTTTGGACGTATTCTGTACATACTAAAAAACAGACTAGTTACCTAGGAAGCGGGATTAGAAAGGCTTACAGTAGTGATGAGCAAAATTAGTTTTGGTCTTGAGTCTTTTTCTTGATCTTGGTAATTTTGCAAGACCAAGACTCTGATATTTTTGCAAGACCAAGACCAAGACTGCTATGGTCTTGTTCTTGCTCACGATAATAGTCAAGACCAAGACTGCTTTTCAGTCTTGGTAATTTATGGTTGAAAGTTGTTTCACTCCAGTTTTGAAGATCAAATCATCTCTCAATTTGTATTTTGGCATCTTAAGAACTCAATTGCTTTGGAAAAATATGGTTTTGAAATTTTGAATACTCAATATCTCTGAAAATTTTTTCAAGACCAAGACCAAGACCGAGAACAAGAGTTAATGAGTCAATGTGCAAGAACAAGACCAAGACCAAGACTGCTATGGTCTTGAACTCGGTCTTGGTTTGCTCATCACTAGCTTACAGTAAGGAGAATTTGAAGATGCCTTTAGAGAGATTAACTATCCTGTTAGTATGAATATTAATCATTGACGGATTAACAAAAACTCTCTCCACGCTCTTCTCAATTCCTACATAGATTTCAGCATCTAACTACTTTAATGATTTTTGATCTAGCGTATCTTCTTCTGTTTTGTGCATTCTGCTGAATGTTTTGGTTGCGAAATTCAATGGGTAGTTTCCCGAGGAAGACTTTTTTTGCTATATGTAAGCACAGAAAACTACTATCCAACACTTTCGAGATTATAGTAAGGTCAGTTCACAGAACATGAAAGTGGTATTGTAAATTTATGGCAAAACATAAAGTTTTTGTTGTAGCAGATTTATCATATGTTGACTTAGAAAAGAAAAGTAAGAGAAGATCTACTTACATACAAAAAGAAAAAAAAAAAAAAAATCACAAAAATCCTAACAAAAACAGTGAATAATGTTGCAGTGATAAGTGCACTAATCATTAGGTACAAATGTTTTGTAAAGCTTGAAATTAACAAAAGGGAAATGCATAATACACAAGGGCAGAATAAAATGCAGCAAAAGGAAAATTTTCTATTCTAAACGTTTTTAGCTCATTTTTTAAGACCATCTTCTTAGTTTTTGCGTTGTTGTTGTTTTTTTGTGTTTCGATTTTTTCTTTGTTGCATGCAAATGGTTTTGGGTCTGTTGCATGCAACGCTATAACCTAAAAACCTACAGCTGTAAGCAAAATATTTTCAAATGTTTTTTATTTTCTTTACCATTTTTAGTTTCTTTTTAGCATTAACTTTTTCTTCGTCTACCACTAGTTATAACTCTGTATTTTTAATGAGAAATTTTAGTTATTCTAGAGCTTTCATTTGTCTTTCTTTTAAGCATGTCAAGAGATATGTCATTAAGTTGGTGTTTTCTATTTTTCTGTTTCATGTTATTAGTCTACTTTTGTTTTTAGTTTTTTAACTACGAATGTGCTAATAAGAGTTAGATACTCAAATTAGAAATGCAAACAAATTGCGTTTGTGGGAAAATACCAAATGTTTCTATAAAATTTAAATTTTTTGTAAATTTTTTTACATACCTATGTATGTTTCATTAGTTTAAATAAAATAAATTGCATTTAAAAGATTTTATTTCATGCAAACTTTTGAAAAATTTATAAAATCTAACACAATGGCAAAAATATTATGTTGCATATCTTAGGGCGACATTCTTAATTCAAATATCTCTATTGACGTAGTAAATGTAGAGAAAAAACATAACCTTTGAATGTTAAATATGCATGCATTTATAAAATTACAACAAAGAAAATTATTGGTCAAGAAAAATCTTAAGATTCAATAAAACAATAAAAAGCAAATTATCAAAATATTTGCCTAAAGATATGCAAGCAAATAAATGCATAAAAATTTGATTTAAAAAACCTTTTGGACAAAAAAATGTTTTCTAATAAATTTTTTCATATTTTTTGAATTTCTTAAATTTACTAAATTTTCATTTAACTATATTATATCGTCCATACACAAGTGAAAAGCACTAAGTCAGTTTTTTTCTAGTTTTGAGTGAGTAATTTGGTATTTCTGATACAAAATGTTATAGTCTTTAGTCTGAAAATACCCATTTAGCCATATCTCTGTTTAGAAGTTTTTATTTTCATCATAAAAGTAAAAGCAAAACACCGATTTCCATACAAAAAAACAAAATAAAATTTTTCTAAAAAAAAAAAAATTCTAAAATACGGAGGGATTAACAAAATTTCGCTGTGTTGGCTAAAAGAAAAATAGTATTGGGTGTACAACTGAAAAACCGGAATTTGACGGTGGATGTCCGTACTAACAAATATCGTGAAAGCTCGAACTTTATATATATGTCATTTTGAAGGTACATTTAACAGCTGTCAAAATCAGTCAACAAAACAATTTTATCTTGTGTACATCATTATTATTTTTCGCGATGAATAACTTCGAAAATTGGAGAAAAAGACAGCATTTGCGGGGGGGTTCTAGTGGGTAATTTTTTTGCAAAGAAAACAACTGCCGAAAGTCATCGCATTCTTGTAGAAGTTTATGGGGCCTATGCTCCAGCTGAATCAAGCTGTCGTGAGTGGTTTAAAAGTAGTTATTTTGATGTCAAAGACAAAGAGCGTCCTGGTCAGGACCAGCTAGGTGTGATCCATTATGAGCTGTTGCCAGGTGGCCAAACCATTAATGCTCAATTCTGTCGTCAACAATTGATCCAATTGAAGCAGAAAATCCAGGCAGAGTGGCCAACGTATGCGACCAGACATGAGTCAATCAATTTCCACCACGATAACGCTCGGCCACATATTGCTGCCCCAGTCAAAAATTACCTGGAAAACAACGGAAAACAACGGATGGGAAATTTTGCCTCACCCGCTTTATAGCCCAGACCTTGCACCATCAGACTACCATTTATTCCGATCGATGCAGAATGCCCTATCAGGAATACGCTTCACTCAAGTTCAAGATATCGAAAATTGGCTCGATTCATTTTTGACCGCCAAGCCGGCGCAATTTTTTTGGGATGGAATTCATAAATTGCCTGAAAGATGGGGAAATGTTGTAGCTTCCAATGGACAATACTTTGAATAAAATATATTGTAACATTTTTCCACAATAAAGCATCAAATTTCGCTAAAAAATTCCGGTTTTTAAGTTGTACACCCAATAGGTTTTAAAATATTTTTGTTTATTTATTTTAAATCATTAATTTTTGCCTTCTCTACATAATCCCCATTCATTTCAATAAATTTTTTCAGCCCATAAATCAATAGTCCTCAAAATCGTGTTTTTGAAGCTTCTACTCTTTCTGCACTAATTGCAATAATCAGCTCCTCATTGCCTGCCACCCTCTGAAGATTTTTTTTTTAGACACAAATCGCAAGGCGCCATATCCGAAAAATATGGTGCTGGGCGAATTTCTTCGACCCCTGAGACCGCAATTAAGCTATACGTTATTTCAGCAGTGTTTATCATATAATATGGAGTATCAACGCACTGTGGACCAAAAAGTGCGTTTATTAAATCAAAATTGTCAATGATGAGGGTTTACAAACAAACATTAAATACCCTACGCTGCAGTATTTTGAAAATTTTGCTTCAATGGGAGGTGCCACGCCTTTTTGTCCGATTTTACCCATTTTTAGTTCAGAGTTTGCATTTATAGTTTTTAGTATCTGAATCAAATTAAGTTTGATTATCTCAAAAAACACTTTCTGTATAGCGTTTTGAAGCTTTTGCTTATATGGGAAGTAGCGCCCTCTTGTTCAAATTCCTCCACTCCTTCCTCAGTGCCTGCGCTTAAAATTCGTATTGTTTATGTGTATTTTGGTTGCATTGTCGTGAAAAATGCTCCTTAAGTTGCATTTTGAATATATTTTTAGTATGGGCAGTAGGCCTGTCCGTTGACCGATTTTACTTATTTTCAATCCCACGAGCTAACTTTGACGACGGAGGTCGTGTTCCAAATTTCATTGAATTATCTTGCTCAGTTTTCCCCAAAAATGTATTTCCACACACAGCCATCCAACCTGATAGATAGGCGGACATGACTATATCGACTCAGGTGTTGATTCTGATCAAGAATATATATACTTTTCTATATCTGCTTCTTTCTTTGAGTAACAAACGGAAGGACAACGTGAATATCCCCTGGGTGTAGGGTATGAAAATCATTTTAACCACCTTTATTGGGCTCAAACTCGAAAAATCGAAAAAGGAAAGCTTATAAAACTCTACAACTCGTCTTTTTCCGGGATAGTAAAAATCTTGATAAATCGGGAACCATTAACCCGATTTAAATGATTTCTTTATAGGTAGTTATGTTATTTGGTAGAATTTTGTGACATTTTTTTTTTCAAAATTTCCTCGGCATTGTCCGGGAAACCTTAATAACTCGGGAACCATTATTAAAAATTCTGAATATCTCGCAACCAATAACCTGATTTAAGTTATTTATTTTGCGTCTTTAAATATATTGCCTAGTAAAGTACCATTGTATTCTTTTTCAAGGTTTCTTCGGCAACGTTCGGGATACTAAAAAAACAAAATGAATTATACCGGCTTACTAACTTATCTTTCGAGACGCTTCGGGGTTGCAAAGCTTTTCTTGAAGATAACTTTTATGGATTTGCATCCAATAAGGAATTTTAATAATAAAAAAAATAATCATAACAACTTTTTTTTAATTGTTTACTACAAAACCTCACTGGGTAACATATCGGATTGAAAAAAAAAAAAAAAATAATCAATTCGGACTTATGGTTCCCGAGTTATTAAGGTTTCCCGGACAACGCCGAGAGAATTTTGTAAAAATAAATTTCACAAAGTCCCACCGGACAACATATCTATCTAACTTTTTTCTTTTTCCTGCTTAAATAGGAGAACATTTTTCTTCCGGGCCTCATACCATAGACTTTTGTTTGGTTTCCAGGTAGTACTTACAGCTGTTACGATTTTATTGAAGTTGCTAAGTAGATTGTTCGGCTTTGTGTGTGCTTAGCAAATATTGGGAAGAACGTACATATGTCTCTCCTTCCGTCACTATATGCAACACACATATGACAAACACTTATATCAATAAAAGCAAAAATTACGGTAGCAACATAAGTAGAAATGGTAATCATTGACAACAACAACAACAAAAACAACAACAATAATAACATTAAAACAAAAATGAATACACAGTTCAACATTAGAACAGACACAACCAACGAAAACAACAACTAAAGCACGTTGATTGGTTTTTTGAGGGCAGAGTAATATAAAGCCACACTACTTAAATTTGTAATCTATGCAACAACATGTGTTAGTAATCCGGATGCCATATTGGTGTTACATTGTTTTATAGCAAACATTGATGTGCACAATTGTATTATGTCTGTGTGTGCTATGGGCGATGGGTACAAGTGAATATTGTACAAAAGCTGTATGTGTATAAGTCAAGTTCTTCTGGTGCTATATGTCATAACTCGTATATTTCGCTAACAATTTTGTATTTCAGCAGTTGCTGCTGAAAATGCGAAATGTCATTTTTCCATTTTAAAATTAAATTTTGTTTTCAACT
The DNA here is from genome assembly GCA_951812925.1 of Calliopum simillimum. Classification (NCBI taxonomy): domain Eukaryota; kingdom Metazoa; phylum Arthropoda; class Insecta; order Diptera; family Lauxaniidae; genus Calliopum; species Calliopum simillimum. The sequence goes on from OX638368.1 coordinate 108,695,273, forward strand.
TTATTTATGCGGGGTATTATAATGAAAAATGATTTTTTAATTAATCACGAAATGCTGAAACAAAAAGTAATAAATATTGAAAGCAGTATGCATTTGGAATACTTTTTGTGGTACAAAAGTTTTCAGTGGCTCATGTTATGGGAAAATATTTTATGAAAAGGAAAAATAGATTTTCTTCAAAAAACGTTTTGTTTTAGAAACAATTTCATAATATGTAGTCTGAATATTTTAACGCTTGTAAAGCTGGACATTAAGTATGTGAATTATATTAGATACATGAGGAACAAAAAGATTTTTTAGATTAAGATTTCCACTGGTAATGTTGAAGTTTTGGTTAATTTTGAGGATTTTAATTAGTTAGTGCTTTTTTTCAACGAAACATTTGTAAAGTTTAAAATTGTTAGTTACGGCTTTGGGCATTGAATGGAATATTATGGTATGGATTTTACTATATGTATATAGTCAGTCTTACTTTCTTTGATTTGTTTAACATTTCAGGGTGCTATTCCAGGTTTTAAATTCAGACATTTGTAGTGTTTCACATACGGATACTTGCTATTTTATGAAAATTTTTCCGATTTTTTTGGATAACTTTGTTGAACTGATACAAAAAACTCTAAAACTATCTCAAAAATCTAAAAAGCTTCTTTTATTTAACATGACTTTTACAACACCTAAGTAGAATATCTCGAGAATATCTATTGTTTTCAAATCAATGTTACTGAATTCATACTTTGTTTTGTTTCTTTTTGGTTATTCGCGCTTTTGTATTTATTGTGTATTCCATAGTTTTTTCAAAAGTACCGGAACTTTCCTAGCAATAATGTGCTCACATATATACATGTATGTATTCTCCTTAAACTCCTAGGAGGAGCATAGGGCCAGAAAATGTTGACGAACCATATTGGTTCCGATTATAGGAGAATCATTCCTAATTATGCATGTTTCTTGCACCTCCAAATCCAATGTACATGCTGTCGAGTCAGGTGGACTAACCATATTCTAGTGGGTACCACTTGGAGAGATATTTTCCATCGTTTTTCGATACATGCTTCATTACTATAATCTTCTCGGCAACGCCGCACGCAGTAAATTATAAGCTTAAAGCTGGATCGGGCAAGCGCTGCAAATATAGTGGCCAAATTCACTTTCACGTACAGCCACCCAATCTGGAACAGACGCTGACCTGGGAGCCGCCCACTCTGGGTCAGACGCTTCAGGATTTCGACAAGATGCTTATTTTAAGGCAGCATCGACTTGCCTTCTCAGTGCCAGTTACGGGCATTTTGGGTTTTCTTTCAAGACGCAACGCTGTCCAACGCTACGCCCTTCCACACCCTGGCTGGTCACCCGCTTTTTAGTCACCTCCTACGACAAACATGCTTATCTCGGGCATATTCTGACCCCATACCCGCAAGGCTAAATATATACATAGTATTTCTGAATAAATCTCAACATTATGATGCAAGTATCATCATTCTGTTGAAGAGTACAACTTAACATTAGCCCATACATATGCATTAAGACCAACAAATTTTCCTATTTTCAATGAACAAAAAATTACACAACTAACAGCATAAGTAATGATGATTCATTGGGAAAATTTCTGCCTTAATCCTTAATTGGAAAAATGAAGATAAAAGAAATTGTACTCTTCAACTGAAAAAGACAATTTTCATTCTGCTATGCAACCAGCAGAGTGTAGAAGCCGAATGCATGTAGTATTGTTGATGTAGTCCTTAGCAATTCTCTGAATTAATTCGACACAACACTTGTATCCTTTGAAGCATTCTGGTACAATAATTTATCATCAGAAATTTTGATGATGACGAAGATGAATCTCCTCCTGGAGGAGCACTCAGTGCAAATGCAATGTACTCTATTAAAATCCTGATACAATCCTGGTTATTCATTTGTTTAGCTTCTTACTCGAACACACAAAAGTTGGTGCTGCTGTTTTCATTTATTCATTTACTCATTCATTTATTCATTTCAAACGCAACAAATTTATTTCTGATGAGATATCTCTGTACAAATGTAACTTGGTACTAAAAGTACTGGACTTTAAGTGGAATTTTGTTTTTATGTGTTTTTGTGTGTGTGTGTGTGTGTGGAGTACATTTGTGTTTGACATTCCTTTCGCAATTGCTGCAAAACTCCTAAATGCTATTGAATTAAAACCACAAAATGAATTGCTCTTGTACACATTTCGGTAGGATCTATTGCTTGGACAGAACTACATATGTGGAGCATTCTATGCCAAAATAGACACAAAATTGTTTTTACCACTCAAATTTGGCTAACCTTTTTTACTTAAAGTACTGGTGGAGAATAGACTCCAAGATTTTTTTTTTTCAAAAGATATAAATTTTAAAAAAATTGCAATAACTTACAAAATACAAAACAAAAGAATGATATTTTGACTAGACATATATACCCGTACTTGTTTTTGACGCTGAACCCCAATTCGAATTCGAATTGATCAAACACCTAAAGAATTCTTACTTGAAGTTGTAGAAAGCGTTGTTTTAAGGCTTATGACGCAGTTCTAGAAAAGATGGAGTTCAATTTTTATAATGGCATCGGAAATCCATTATCTTCCCTATCAAAGTTTACCTGCAAGATTTTCTAATTGGATCTTTTTGGCGTAAACAAATCTCTTCTCCGATACAGAAGACTTAATCTTCTCTTCTTATACTAGCTAAAATTGTAAGTTTTTTATACCCAAGGTATATTCACTTTGTCCTTCCGTTTATATATTTAATATCAATAATTGGGCTTTATTCCTTTTCTTATTATTTTGGGTGTAATTTGTTTTTTTTGCGTTATTTCCTACCGCCCATTCATTCAGAGATTCTTCTTTATACAAAATTTAAATAAACACTATTTATCGTACATTAGTAAGAAGTTTTATAGAGGTCCCATACTCCAAAAGCGGAGAAACGAAAAAAGAAAAATAACTATATAAAAACCATTTCCTCAATTTATATAAAGAAAAAGATGAAATGGATTTCAATTTCAATATGAACACCTCCTTAGGAATGAAATTACATTTTCCAAAATAACATTATGCATTTGTGTGTATTTTTGTTTTAAATATATATATTTGTTAAATTGTTGCAATCCCAAGGTATAATGCAAAATAAAATTTCTCTAACAAAATACACTACAACTCCGTTCGCCTATGATGTGCTGTGTTCTGCGTTGAAGTAGGACCTTGTCATATAAAATATCAGTGCAATTTGTTGTTGTCTGCTTTAAGGCGCAATTCAAACCAAGCATTTCATTCAATTAAAAGAACATTTGTGCGTAAGTGTGTGTGCATGTGTAACATTTACCTCACGTCGCTACACATACGTAATTGCTGCATGTCTTTGTTTTATTTAAAGCTTTAGTTGCATTTAGCAATTTCTTTCGGCCCAATTAATTCTATTCCTGAATTTACAAAAGAATGCACTGCAACAGTGAGCACAAGCACACTTGCATACATGTAAATATAGAAATTTGTATGTGTATAAGTTTGTCGTTTTATTTGTTTATTTTTTATTAAATTTATACAGAGTTTGCATTTTAAATTCTACATTTTAATCTCTACCAACATCATATGCATATGCATGAGTGTAATCTAAGCTCTGTGTTAGTATTCATAAAATGCATAAATTGTTCATCATCTTCATCGTCTACAGTTTGTACATTCGTTTGTGTGTTTGTGCAAATTGCTGTATGCTGATTGTGTAAATTTCATTTATTTTTGAATTGAAATTTCAAAAAAAATTCTTGTACAAAAATAAAAAATATTTTTTGGGGCAAAATATTGTAAGAATATAAAGAATTTCAATGTAAATAATATTTTGACAACGCCAGGTAAAATTGCAGTTACATATTTGGAAATTCAACATTTATGAAATTATCAACAAAATTGCATATGTATTTGCATATATAATTGTAGTTATGCAAAAAATAAAGAGGGAATTCTTATTTATTGGGCTATGAATAAAATTAGAGAAAAAAAAAATATATATGGGTGATTCTCAGATAACTGTACTTTTTGTGTCCTCTGGAGATTTCACCTATACAGTAGGCTTTTTTTTCACAAAAAATTACGCTATAAGTTTGAAACTATGTTTTTCTGATAGAGCGGATCAATTTTACCACCAAATAATTATTGGTCTATTGTGAAAGTTTGCAAATATACCCCAAATGTCACAAACGTGGCATGTCCTACCCCTACTTTTTATACACAAAACGATGAAAAACGACCAAAAAACGGAAATAGAACAGAAAACAAGTTACTACACATATTAAGTAAATACTTAAGGCTACAATATTCTGAGCTCATCTGCAGTTTTAAACAATTTTTAGAGGGCACAATTTCGAATTGAAAACTGTCCCATAGTTTTGGAAAAAAAAAATTTCTTAAAAGTATTATGCTACTACTGCATGGTACTACTGTTTCAGTCAATAGATTGAAATACACATGCATTAATTCTGATCACTATCCATCACCCAAACGTCATCATGTCCGAACTCGTCCAAAAAGAAATCTGTTTGCGTTTTATAGGGCATTTTATAAACAAAAACCGTTTTTTCTAAAAATTATGGTCACAAACGTGGCACTCGGCACTCCCAGGTAGGACATTTTATTTTATGCATGAAACAATTTTTTTGTAGGACTTGCAGACATGACCTCAAATTCTTTCGGAAAAATCTTGAACTCAAAAGCGTGCTTTACAATGAGCGATTAACTGCAAAAATGTCACAAACGTGGCGCGTCAAAAATGTCACAAACGTGGCATTTTTATCAGTCTGCAAAAAAACATATTTCATATAAAGTTTGAGTATACAGATGTTTAGTTGAAGGCTATTAATTATGTTTTTAATACAAAAATTTTTCTACACCATCAGAATCCTGAGTTATCCTTGCTCAAAAGTTAAAAAATCACTGTTTTGACATCTACATAAAGCTATAGAACAAAAACAACAACAAGTAAAATAAATTTTTGTCAATGGATTCAGACAGCCAAATTTATTGTCAACAAGACATAATTTACCGTTTTTCAATTGGGTTCTTAGCTTCCGAGTTATAAGCGTTTAAATTAAGGACATCTTTCGATAACATACAAAGGATTTTTCGAGACCGAAAAGTTACAAAAAATCAAATTTTATTATTTTTATCAATAACATATTTAATTACAAAAATTTGTGTGTTATTGAGAGGTATCCTTTTTTTAAAGGCTTATAACTCGGAAACTGGGAATCCAATTGAAAAACGGTAAATTTTGTCTTGTTGATAATAAATTTGGCTGTCTGAATCCATTGACAAAAATTAATTTTACTTATTGCTGTTTTAGTTAAGTAGATGTCAAAACTGTGATTTTTTCACTTTTGAGCAAGGATAACTAAGGATACTGATGTAATAGAAAAAAATCAAGATCAGATTCGTAATTAGAAGATCCTAATCCATCATAAACGGCTATTAAAATAGAGGACAGGGAACCATAGTTGATCTTTAGGGCCGTAGGGTATAAAAAAAATGGACCACCGGAGACATGACACTGTTGCAAAATTAGTCTTGAAGTGTAAATTTGTCATTATATGCAATATATCTCTCATCAAAACGCTTCAAAACCATAATTTTTCCATACTGTGGCTAAAATGTCACAAACGTGGCAATTTGGTCACAAACGTGGCAGCAAAATTTCTTAATTTCGACCTCAAAGCCGTAAATTCACACTTGTTGTTGATCTACTTAAAAGGTGAGTTTTAAGAGTGTGTTTACACAAGATAGCATGAAGAAACTTGCAAAAATCCAAAAAAATTATCTGCCAATTTTACAACTCGAAAAAGCACAGTTATCTAAGAATCACCCATATTTTATTTGAAATAAAATATTTGATTGTATGCATGAATGAATTATTGCTTTGTGCACAAAGTGACAATAAATGACACCACTCTGGGCATAGCTATACAAACAAATGTTTTAGAGAGATTCATCAGTGTATTGATTGCCAAATAAATAAATATGAACAATTTATTTATAAAAAGTCAACAATTTAGAGCTATGCGAAGTAAATTGCTACAAAATTTAAATCAAGTTTTAATTTATCAAATATGTGTCTTTTATTCTGGAAAATTTGAGTTTCATAATAATTTTTTGGTTGGCAAAAATTTGAATAGTTGATTGTGAATATAACTATTGTTTTGTAAATGGGTCATTCCATAAAAAATAAATTTAATTCAATTACATCTATTTTAACAATATTGTGATGGTAAACATACATTGAGTACTTATCTCTAAAAGAAGGACTAAAGGACTTTTTCTAGCATATTTATCTCAATTCGGCTCAGCTTATAATTCGTAATCAACCATAAAATTTTGATTTCTTATGAGACATGGTTTTTAATTCAAAATTTTTCATTAAGACATCTTCTCTTATTGCCTGAGACAATAAGGATTAGCAGCTTGGGCTGGTTTTTGATCAGAATGCAAATTGGTCCAAATTTGAATTATGACCACATTGCTAATGCGGTTTTGATTTGTAAACAAAGATCGTCTTAAGCAGTTATTGCTAATTGCAATTAACATCAATTAAACATTAAAAATTCGATTATACCTTAGAAAAATCTCACTGATTTCATTCTTGTGCCGCAAGCCACAAAATCAAAATGTTATATTTTCTTCAACAAAATAGCTGGCTCTTATTTTTAAGTTTTCAATTGTGGTCACATATTTCTTCAGTTCCAACAATTTAAGACAGAAAACATTAACTTTTTAAAATCTCCTTATAAGTATTTCGTTAAAGAAGAATTCTTCAGTTAGTTTTTGAGACTATTTGCACAGTCTTAGGGCTTAAAATAACTTAGTTATGACCAAAGTTTTATCATAATCTATAGCAAAATGCCCAATGAGTCACAATAGAATGCCTCATATTATATAAAGTAGCTTGAGTATACTCTTTAAAAAAATTTGTGAAAAGCTCTTTCAATGTTTCACACATTTCATAAAACTAAATAATTCTCTTTTTGAACATTCTTCAATACGATTTGAACAGCTCGAGTGATTGGAAAATTCGAAAAATTTCAAGAATTTATAAAAACTAGAATGGCCCAATGCCCAAAATTTGACCACTAATGTAATAATTTTGGTACTTTTTGGATAGTTTTAATACTTTTTTTGCTATTTGGCACAAAAAAGAAAGCTCATTTCTCATTCCTAGTACAATGACTAATGTGAAACGTAAACAAAACAAAAAACACGAACATACATATGCTTTTTGTTTTTCTCTTTGTGGTTTATCCTCTTTTCAGCTCTGTGTAATCTCGTATTTTGTTGTTGTTAATATTGAAATATTTGTACTTAATTTTACCTGGCTTGAAGTCAAAACATTTACATAATTTTAACTTTGTGCACATCTACACACAAATACCTTTGTAATGGTGTATAATTAAAAGTCGTACTCCATTTCTAACATAGTAAAAACAGGAGGACAAATTTTTGTCTTGCGTGTTAGTATATATCACAAAAGGTTGAAGAAGCCTTGGACAAACAGTGCAAGTAGGTAATTTCTATAATTAGAATAAACTCTCTAGCAAAAGTTTACTTAACTCTCTAAATGCTACTAATTTGATTGCATGCACACAATTCAATTACATGGTTGATTTGAGATTTACCAACTCGAAAGAAGAAAACCCACATCAAGCTGGATGTACCATATCGTAGATATAATTTTAGGTGCAAATAACAAATCTTATTATCTCTTTGAGAGAGATAAATTAAAAAAAGGAACTCAAACTATGAATGTAATCTTTGGAAATATCTTTGCTTAATTACAGTATCTACATAAATTCGTAACAAAACACAAATATCTAAACGTACCATGTGCTTCATCAGTATAAGTTGAGTAGTGGGTAGGTATAACAACAACTGCTATGGATATGACAAAACAAAACAAAACCCTTGAATTATCAAATCCTATAGAATACGAAAATTCTGAATACCAAATACATTTAATGCTATACAAGTAGTAGTATGTATATTCATTGTGTTAACGTAGCTGTTATTGTTGTTCGTCAGAGCTGCTTTCCACACCGGATAACATTTTGAGATGTGGCAACAATTAAGCTGAAAATTATTCAAATTTCGACACGGTTGCATAGGGATTTGGCTAAAATGTTATTACAAGCGAATGAACGAACGAACGAAGGAAGAACGAAAGACGACAAACAAACGTTGATAATGATGATGAAACAAATGTTTTAGCGATAGAGACTGCAGTTGTGTTGAGTTTCTTACATGTAGAAGTATACCTAAAGATGCGATAAGAACTCTTTTTTTGAAAGTGGTAAACTTGCCTAAAGGGCACAGTTCTTAGTTATAATGAGCAGACGTGAAAAGAAGGCACTTATCTTATTGCGGCTATTTTTAGTCAGTGTGTGGTATTCAAGTTCAAAACGAATTGCTAAATTTCACTAAAAAGTATCGCCAACAAAAGTGTCGAAAAATGTGTTGCCAAAAAAATAAAAAATGCCACCAAAAAAGTGTCCAAAAATGTGTCGCCAGAAAAAGTGTCAAAAAAAAAAATCACAAAAAAGGATCGCCAATAAAGTGTCGAAATGTCACCAAAGAAGTGTTGCCAAGTGTCAGTGTCAAAAAATGTGTCGCCAAAAAAAAGTGTCAAAAAGTGTGTTGCTGAAAAAAGTTTCGAAAAATATACCTCCTTCTTCTCTTTATACCTCCTTCTTCTCTTTATGATCATAGACTTTATCCAAGTTTACTTTCTCTTAATTGTCGACATCTATTTAAAGTAGCAAATGTACATCTATTTAAAGTAGCAAATGTAGACAATTGGTGCAACACTACTAAATATTATGGATCCTTAGTAACAGCAATAACTACCAAATACAGCTGTAGAGCTTATCTTATCAACTAGGCACATAGAAGTATTTTGATGCAAAACAGAATGTAAAAGGTTGCGGTTTAAATATGAAATTAAGTCCGAGAAAACAATTGTAAGTGCTGGCAAAGAGCTCAAGTGGAGTGAGGCAAAATAGCTAAAGCACAGTACTTTGATAGCTTAGAATTACCTAGGGAATTCAAAAATATGTTCGTTGGGTGAATATTCGCTCGAAAAAAGTGAATTGAGTTTCACGAAAAACTATGTATTTGATACTTTTTCACTCTTTTTGATCGAAAAACTGGAAAAAATTCCAAAAAAAATATTGTATAATTTAACAGGTTGGACAGGATTTTCATTTGCCAGATTTGACATGATTTGCGGGTTTGGGCATTAAAAAAACAGGATTTCTATTTGACAGGCTATCGAATTGGTAATAAAAAGAAAAACAGGATTTTCATTTAGCAGATATGACAGGTTTTGGTATTAACAAAAACCAAGAAGTTTTTACATAACCGGATTTTCATATGGCTGATTTGACAGATTTTGGTATTAAAAAAAAACTTACATATTTGATGAATTATGGTATTAAAAAATAGGATTTCCGATTGATAGGTATTTATTTTCAATTGACGGGTTTTGGTATTAAAAAAACAGGATTTTCATTTTGGTATTAAAAAAACCAGAAAGTTTTCATATGATAGGTATTAGTAATAAGAAGAAAAAACAGGATTTGAAAAAAAAAAACAGAATTTTCATTTGACGGATTTTGGTATAAAAATAGGGTTTTCATCTGAAGGTATTGGTACTAAAAAATAAAACAGGATTTTCATGACAAGATTTGGTATTAAAAACATACAGGTTTTATTTGACAGGTTTTGGTTCTAAAAAATAAACAGGATTTTTGACAGAAACGATACAACAATATATAATTTTTGAGCACCGGACTTCACCAAAAAATACAAATTTTGTGTTTCGTAAATACTCTCAAGTTAAGCTTTCAAATAGTGGGAGGTTTTCCAATATTTTTTCATCGAGCAGGCCTAGTGTACACATCTGTTGATGTGTTTAGCGATGACCGAACTTGATGAACTTTTATCCCTATTATTTTAAGAATGTATACGTGTGTTTCCATATAATTTTGCCAAATCATAGAAATCACTGTAACATTATCCGTATATATAGAGGAACAGAAAAATCATCAACGGAAATCAGCCAACATAACACATCCATTTAAATGGAAATTTTAAATATGCAAAATGTATTGTAAAATGTAAATAGAAATGAGTTTACAATGCGTAGAGAAACCATTCAAGATAACCAAACTGCTGCTTCATGCCTTAATCATAAAGATAATGTTAATGTTGGAAAATGATAATCATTACAGCAACACTGCACAGCAATAGAAAACACCAAACCAAATGATGATGATGGTGATCCAAAAGCGGCAGCGGCAGGATATTTTAACTTAAGGCTACAAACCTAATGCAATATTATGCTTAACATTAAGCTGTACACTCTTTCTTTCTTTTTTCTCTACTTCTTCTTACCAACTTCTTGTTCTTCCTTTTTCTGGCACATGCCCTTTACCTTTTGTACGTTCTATTCCGTTCCGCACACTGACAATACACAGGAAATTCCCGAAATTCAAACTAATGGAAAATCATCAAACCGAATCGTAGCATTTAATGTGATTTCCTTTGTGTAAAATGGGAAGAGCTTGAAAAATCTTTATTTAAAATGTTATAGCCTGATGACGCAATATCTCTGTCTGTCTCTTTTTCTCTAGTTAGTTTTGCGCCTTACCCCGTTTGCAGCATCCTGTACAATGATGTGGATGATGAAAGTCATTCGCACGCCGCTCCTGTACAACCTTAAAAAAAGCTTTGCTCAGGTTCAACTTCAGATTTGTTTGAAAGTTAAAATGACGATGTCTTTTGTCTGTGTTGTTCCAAAAAGGTTATTTCTTCATGGCTTGACTTGGGGACGCTTTACTTGGCAAATTGTGTATTCTTTGGGGGTTGAATACGGTCATTTACATTTACATGTGGCAGAAATGTGCAATTTGTTAATGGTAATGTGTGAGTATTATACAAAAGAAATAACGGAAAGGATATATGAGATAATTTGGATGGACGGAGGGAATATTTCATACATATGTGTGCATGTGTATGTGTTTATAATGACCAGGTTAGATTTTAATGACACGGACTATATGTATGTATAGTATGGGTCAAATTTAAAACTACACAAAACAGGAAATATATGGAAACATCTTTGAATTTATATACATGTTTGAATAATTTTGTAGATTTTTTGATGCAAAATATCACTTTGTTTGAAATATACTTAGGTACTACTGTAAAGTCAGAAAATTCCTTTATTAAGGAATGATGCACTGGATAGAATTCATTATTTATAATTCAATGGAATTTTCAGAAAAGGCTTACAAATATTTTTTTTGGGTTCATGAGTAGAAGTAAGAGCCGGAAAGAACTTTAGTTTGGAAGCAGTTCATTGTTTAACAAAAAGCTATCAATATTTGAAAGTGATAAAGTCCTCTAAAAGAATTGAACTAAGGTCACTAAGATATTAATTTCGTAGAGAAAGATTGTCGAGAAAACAAAATCCACCGGGACCTGTCACTTCTCTTTTCAAAGGCAGCACATTCCTAAAGATAATGAAAGTTTTTGTTTTCTTCATCTATGTCACCAAATTTGCTACAGTGGGTATTAAAGGAGATAAGCAATTTCTCTGCTTGAATATACATCAGTGGTCTAAAAAGACTACCATTTTCCTAGCGGTATTCATACTATTTCTATAAGTACTTCAGTTCCGCACATTTGGAGTATAATAACTCATTCTGGAGCATCCCGGAAAGGGTACATGTTGATAGAGAAATCCGCTTTCGGTTGGCCAGTGGAAGAAAGTGTAGGTAAGTGACGAACTTCAATGAATGAGAGTTAAGCCGGTATATCAAGATTTATGTTTAGAGAAGCTTCAAGACGAGTTAATTCGTCATTTCGTTTTTCTTCAACCAAACCAGTCAATTGCAAATAAAATCTCAAAAATGGAGCAAATTGAGCACCGTGCTGTTATAAAATTTCTTACTAAGCAAGGTAAATCATTTCAAATCATACTAGAAGATTTGCCATTTGTTAACGGAGACTCTTTTGTCTGAAAAACTATAATTTACCATAACATCTATAAGCAAAGCAGGGACTCAGAGACGGTCGAATGAAGTGATCACTCCGCAAATCATTCCAAAAGTCCAAAAATTATTGTTGAAAAATGCCAGACTAAAGAAAATATATCTCGCAGAAATATTTTGAGTATCAGATGCAACCATTTTCAAAATTCTTCATGATAACCTTTTCATGACTAAGCTCTTGTCTCAAAAAATCAGGGCGTGACGTATTCGCCCGAGTTTTTGAACCTCTGTAGTGAAGACATGAATAGAGTATTAGCTCGAACTGTTACTGGGGACAAAACCTGAATTCATTGTTATGAACCTGAGTCCAAACAATAGTCTATATAAGGCACAAAATGGCGCACAACCACCTACGTAGTTTAAATCGGCTAGAAAAATCATGGAAACTGTCTTTTGAGGCTCAGGAGGGATCGATTACAAAAACATCCCTCGAAAGATGGGCTTTGAAATTTTACTCACCTTACAGCCCTAACCTGGCTCTTAAAGATTGTTATCTAGTATTTTTAAACTTGAAAAAAGAACTCCGTAGTAAGAAATTTTCAAGTGTTGAAGAAGTGGAGGATTCGCTTTCAGTCTTTTTTTCAGACTTAGACAAAACATTTTTCTTTAAAAGTTGGAAGGTCAGAAAAATATCTATTTTATATATCCCTGTTCTGATATCCGATTTCGATCGAAGTCGGAATTGAATCTGATTTCAACTGTTCCACATTCCGATAATTAACACTAAATTGGAATTGCTTTTCAGTAAATCGGATAGAAACAAATAGAAATTTCTTTTTTTATACCCCACGCCCAGGGTATATTCACTTTGTCCTTGCGTTTGTAACGCAGAGAAGGAGGCGTGACAGGTATAGAAAAGTATATATATTCTTGATCAGCGTCACTTCTTGTATTGATATACTTAGCCATGTCTGCCTGTCTGACTGTGTGTGGATATACATTTTTTGGGAAAACTTAGCAAGATAATTCAATGAAATTTGGTACACTATCCATAACATTTTTCACGACAATGCATCCAAAGTACATATTAGTACTACGAATTATAAGCGCAAGCTCTGAGAGAAAACTGGGCGAATTTGGACAAGAGAGCGTGGCACCGCCCATACAAGCGAAATTTTCAAAACACTATACTGAACACGATTTTTGAGATAATCGAACTAAATTTTATTCAGACTCTAAGATTTTAAGTGCAAGCTCTGAGCAAAAACTGAGTGAAATCGGGGGCGTGACACCTCCCATATAAGCAAAAGTTTCAAAATGATGTACTGAAAGAGTTTTTTGAGTAAATCGAACCAAACGTTACTCAAACACTAAATACTATAAATGCAGGCCCTGAGCAAATACTGGGTGAACTCGGTCAAGAGGGCTTCCAATATAAGCAAAATTTTTAAAATACTGCAGTGTATGTAGGATATTAAATGTTTGGCAAGGCCAAAGGCTACACTCTAATTAGTTTAAGGTACAACTAAGAGTCAATTTTACTTGTCGCTATTCAGAGCACCTGAAGATTAATTAAATTTCGATTCCGAAGTGTATCGGATTTCAGAAAATGCCTGAATATTTTTTTGAAAATACAAATTATTCAGACACCGACGGACTTTTTGGCACTCAAATATGTACATATAACAGAGTTATTGTGATCCATCAAACGCTGTTGAGTTGACATTACTAAACATTTTCTCGAACTACACCTGCGAATCTATCAATTTCCACTGAGAGGGATTGACAATCAATTTCCCTTGTGAAACATATTTGCGGAAACAAACTACCGCAATAAAAACACTGCACTTAAGTCTCTTTTGTTCTATAATTTCCATGCATTTGAGGCCTAATTTTTGTGGGCAATATAGAATTTTTTCTATTATTCGTGAGCACTTTTGTTTAAAATAAATTTTTTTTTATTTTATATGAACAGTAAATTGACAATCAACGTAGAACCCTCTGTTTTTGCTTTGTCACAACGCAACTAAGTGCATTATTGCCTTAACTGATACATGCAGCATTTGCTTCCTATGCTAATTTGCATATTCTTCTGCAATTTGATATAAAAACCACGGATATACTATAGGTCTATATAGAACTTTGCATATATGGCACAACGGATGTCGGCATATTGTTTTTTTTCTTCTATTTTTTCTTCATTAACCATAGGCTGCTTCCAATGCCTCCCAAACCGTCAAATGAACGCAGTAGTACTTTTCTTCTAACTGTAAGCCATGCAGCATTTCATATTGCAGTATATGCTGCGCTCAGAATCAACCTTTTTTGCTTTGTTTTATGCTTTTTATGCCTAACCAGCTAACTCTCCATTATCTGCTGTTGTTCTGTGCACATCTTTTTTTTTGCTGTTTTTTCTCTCTTTTTCTTCTTTTTGCATAATTGCTTTGTTTTTTGTTTTTTTAATATTTTGTTGCTGTTTGCTATTCTTTGTTGCTAATTTATTTGAATATGTATTTGGGTTGGCAACTCTATGCCGCCAGGCTCTGCGGCAATACAACAAAAGAAACGCAGTGTTGCATATTTTTGCTGTATTTCTTTTTTCTTTTTTCTTGCTCCCCACCCTATTTTTCCGCTTAAATATTTACAGAGTGCAAAGTAGTAATTATTTCAATAATAAGTAGTAGAGTTTGGTTTTTAACTTAGTAGAGTCTGGGAGGATGGGGAAAGAACAACTATATTACGTAGCAAACAGTAGGGGGTGCAAAACATAATGCAGCAGCATTTTAGCTGCAGTGAAGCAAAAAGTTAATAAGTTGGCATACAACAGAAGACGAAGCATAAACTTTTGTTTCTAAATTTGCCAGCTTTGTGTGGTGGTGACGGTGGTATAGTTTTGCGCGCTACTGCATTTTAAATGGGTCGCTGATTTTTCAAACTTACAACAAACTATTGCACAAAATTTTGTGTAAATACTACTTTAAAAGAGAACTTAATATTTGAGCAAGAACTAAAATGAAGCGAGAGTGTTGTCTTGAAATAACTCCATTATAAATAGAATTATCAAATAATCCTATCCGGCAATGGATAGGCCATACATTTAGAAAAAGCGCTAGAGAAATTTGCAAATCAGATCTGTAGTAGTGCAAGCATTGCAACAGATATAACAATGAAATTTCCCAAGCTTAATTGGTTATAGCTAGTTAAGAAATATTCTAAAAATAGGCATGGTACGTCCCGGACACCCCTACCTCTCATAAAAACTAACTCAAATTCTTTATCCCTATTTCCATATGTATGGAACACATTATTTCCGTATACAATTTATACATTACCAACTTGCATTGAAAGTCATATGATCTATTTCAGAAAGTTGATGAATTGAATGATTGCCTTGAAATATGTCGAGTTTTTTTTTTGACTTAGATTGATAGAGTAAATTCTCACCTTTTATTCTTTAATAGTTAGAAGACGAAGCAAGGCGTAACCAGTTTTGAAGTTTTTCAATGAAAATTGTAAACTTTTAATTTCATATCTACCTTTCGACGCAGAGTCACTCAAAATTGTCAATATATCAGCAGAATTTTGAGATATTCTTGCTTGAAGTTCGAGTATGAGCTGTCTTCAGGCAAATATAGAGGAAAAAGTGAAACTAGATTTTAATGGCAGCGACCAGCCACACTTTTCTTTATCAAAATATACCTGGAAACTTTTCCAATAGCACTCTTACTTTCCGAGTTATGATCCTTTGAAGAGGGGGTACTTCAGCCCCATACAAAGTACAAAATATTATATTTTTTTATTTCAGGACGTTCCCATTATTTGCTCTTACATATTGCATACCCTGCATCATCATTTTTGATACTAAAGTAACTTTGTTTTTCGTATGGGCTCTCAAATAGTTTCTCTTCGAGGGATAATGCATAAAACGGAAAGTATGATCCTTATTAGAAAAGTTTGCAGGCACATTTTGATAAAGAAGAGTGTGGCTATTTGATGCTATTAAAACAAAAAGGGTTCACTTTTTCCTATAGCTATGCCATTAGCCTGAAAATAAAGTTTTCTCCAGTTTCAACCAGAAAGTCTCGAAATCTTGCAGGTATGTTGACATATCTGATGATGCAGTCCGAATCAGCGACAAAAAGGACGTAAGGAATAAATTTTTTTTTCCATTTTTTTAGGGTTTTTGTGTAATTTATTGAAATGAAGCTTTCTTCGGCTGGGGCTTGGGCTCGCAGGGATTCGTTTCAAAAATTTTTTATTTTTGCAGGCAGCTAAGAGAGGAATCAGACCTCAAGGCTTAAATAAAACAAAAGCACTTTCCTCTCGAGAGTGCTGTCATTTCTTTATTCATCTCTAAGATCTGTTATTATATAGGCTTAGAAAAATATCCTTTATTGAATCAAAATGGCGTCACTCTTATTTTCGGCACGCTTTGCGATCCTTCCCCGTATATAGGAAAGGGACGCCTATGTCTCTTGCTCACTGACGTGCCACCATTCCCGGCATTGCTTATAGAAAAGGTGACCGTTCCCCCGTAACTAGGTTTGCTCCTGCACCTATTCACACAGCTGCCGGTGTTGCTGAGTAAAAGTGTCGGTTTTCCCCCTATTCCCGTTATTTAGCACTACCGCCTCTTTTTTACGATCGCGCCCTGGTTCTGGGAGTTTTATTACCAGACCACAACTGTCCAACTATGCTACAGCCTAGTTCACTATTCCCCTTCTACTCACGATCCCCCTAGTTCTACTACTCCTGGTGTTGCCTTTATGAATTTTATCCTACTACGCTACTGTGTAATATTTATTGCTAGCTCGTCCTACTTATCTGGTCATTCCCGGCATTGCCTATAGAAATGATCCCAAAAATAAAATTTCATTACTACTCTTACTCTTATATGACCAACTCTGGCGTTGCCTTCAGAATTGGTTGTCTAAGTCTACTTCTAATGCTACTAGCTAACTTCTAACACACCGTGCTAAACGCTGGCTGCCGACTGACCGACAATCTGTGATCACCTGCATTTATATTCAGTATCAGCTTAGTCGAACAGCTGTTTTCGAAAACAGTTGATCGCTGTCAACTAACAAGTGTTGCCAGACCTAATTTTTCCTCACAATACTTTTTACCGACTAAACTGTCTGCCAATTTTCTCATAGCATGTCAACTACGATTATATTCTTAGTTCTTATGTTAAAAATAGCAATACTGATATATTACGAATCAATAAAATATATTGTGTTGTGAATGTAAACGAGTTCACGACTTGCATTCTCACATTATTTAAATATACCACTGAGTTGCATGAAAAATTTAATCAGTTTCGCGCTGACAATCTTTAAGTGACTTTGTTCCATTTTTGCGAAGAAAAAATTTGTCTTTTTAGAAAAAGTATTAACAAAAAAAGCAAAACATTTCTCATTAGATTTTTGAAATTTAGTGGTCGAAAATGTTCTTTTCAAATATACTTCAAAATAGCACTGTGCATCGCTGCGCCGAGTAATAGAAAATGATACAATAAAATTTGGAATGAAACTATCCAAAAAGCCAGTGATTGAAATTGTTACATGCGTCAAAAATTGTGTTTAGACCCTTTGCTTTTAAAACGTTATGGAATATTGGTAATAGCTAAGCTTAGTATTTCAATTTAAAGTCAAAGTTTTGTACAAAAAGATTTAAGTTTTAGCAACAAATGAATTAAAACATAATAAAACAATAGTAAAATTTTAAATTTTGCCGCAAAATTCGCTTAAATTAATATTTTCAACAATATATAGCTTAAACTTCAATAAAAATCAACATTTAAATCATTACAAACTTCATTCAAGTATTAAAATTACATGTTTTTCCACCAGCATTGTCATTGTGTTGTTCCCTACATTTTTTATTTTACAATGAAAAAAAAAAAAAAAGAAACAACACTCCCTCTGTCATGTTCGACGCCAAAAACAACACAAGCGCATCACGGAAAATAGGGAGTGAAACATGATTTTACTGCAGTGGCATTTTGTAGTAGGTACGTATTATGTAAAGCACCCATGTTGTATCGATCGTTCATTTCTTTGGTGATTTTTAATTTTTCCAATTGTGGTTCTTGAAGCTACTGCTGAAGTTGTTGCAGCGCAGAGATGTGTTTAATTAAAAATTTATTATGATAAAAATTTACTATGAGGTCGCAAACTAGTAGCTCCTAGAACTATATAAAACTTTTCGAAGACTTCTAACTTCACTAGCAGTTTACAGACATAAGGATTTTCAAAAATGTGGTTGACTTACCAAAAGTTGACTTTGGCTTATTTTCGCCAAAAAGTTCCAAAACTGTAATAAGAAGAAGAAAAATAGTGTTGAAAATTGTATTAAGTTCTAAATGAATAACTTTTTGACTAATAAGTTTTAAATATAAGTATTATATACATCATTAAAAATTTAATATAGATATAAATATATAATTTTTGTGTTGATCTTATACCATAAAATATATTTTCCAGATTTCTCAGTATTTTCATCTGCAATAACAGCTTTTGTGTTAAGTGTAGCCCCCCGGTGTCATAAAGTTAAGATACTGATGCTGTAGATGAAATAATTTTTTTTATTTGTTTTTCTTATTAAACGTTTTTAGTTACCATGACTATCTACATCACTTTAAGTTTTTCCTCATTTTATCAAAAATCTCCACTTACACATTTTCACAAATACAAACACATACACAGACAAGTCTGAGCTTGAGTAATTGCAACAAAATTTACTTGTTTTACGCTATTTTCCTCTGTAGCATTTTGTTTATTTTGCTGTTTTTTGGTTTTTCAGTTTTTCCATTATTATTACTTCTTTTTCTAATTTGTTATTTTTGTCAAAAAAAAAAAAAAAAAAAAAAAAATCTATTATTTTCATGCTCTGTTCCACCGACGACAAAGGATTTGTTGTTGTTTTATATCTACCGGATGTACCATTACCAGCCAAAACAGCAATAACAAATCTGACAGAAAATGAGCAAAACTAAGCTTGGTCAGTTTTGAAAAATAAAAAAAAAAAAAAAAATTTATATCTTGGGTGGGGCAGAATTCCATGAAAATAGAAAAAAAAAATTTAATTACAAAAGATTTTCTTGTAAATAAATTTTACTTATTTATTGCAAAGTGTGAGAATATTTGTGCGTATGAGAAAAAAAAAAACAGAATATGTATCTTTATATGTGTATAGAAAAAATATTAAGAAGAAAAATAATAAAAAAGAAGCTGAAGGCAAAGTACATGCATAAATTTAAGTAATTCACAAATTTAATTAACTAATTTTATGTTGTTATAAATACGATTATCTGTTTTTTATAAAAGAAATTTTACGTAATTTGAAAGATTTTTCTGACATAATATTATTCATTTTCCGAATTGCTTTTGGTCTATATGTTTGTTTATAGAAGTATAAAAAAGTATCAAATGCTTATGCCATACTTAGTACCAAAAGCTTGAATTTTCGTAAGAAATCCAAATTTCGTTACTTCACTCAAGTCTTAGTAAGTTCTCTAATTTCTATTCGATTTTGTTCAATTTTAGCTTTAAATTTTTATTATTAAATGTTTTATTGAATAAAGCTATATAAACTCAAAAATAAATCTATATATTTTTATAAATTTTAAGTAAAATCAAAGTCTTTTATTTGACTTTGATATGAAAAATTGTAAAATTTACTTTAAAATCAAAATATACGTTATCATAGCTTAGTTAATTTTGATAAAATTATAATTTTGGTTTTATATTAGTTACGCTTATATTTAAAAATCGAAATTTTTGATTTTTTCGTGAAAAAAATAATGCGGTTTTCATATTCAGTGATACCGAATTGAGAAAGATTTTGCATAATTTTAGAAGAAAGTGTTAGTTATTTACAGTCTTATGTTAGTAATAATCGTTTCCGCTGATCAAAACTTTCGCTTGTTTAAAGTCATTCTAAAATCCACACAGAACAAAGGTGTAGTACACGAAAAACCAATATCGAACTCATTCATATGGCTCACTCCAAAATAATCCAAAAAATCACCTAATCTACTAACCATAAGACACAATGATCGTTGAAATCAAATATTTGGTTCTTGGGTAGGATTGCCAGATAAAAAATGGGTTTCGGCTACATTTTTTCAAAAAGAATCTTGATTTTTCTGGACAAAAAAATCTAAGATCATTTAAAAGAAAAACAAATACTATATTCATTTATTGAAATCATAAAGCATTTTCCGACAATACTACCGCTGAATGAAAATCTAATCCACCATACCAAAAAAAAAAAAGCTTCAGACCGAGTCTTTATTGAAAACTTTAATCGTTTTAAAGCAAGAAATAATGATAATCATCGAATTGGCACATTAGTGAGAAGATTTTCAGCTCCTAAATATTTTTATTTGAATTTTTCATTTCATTTTCTCTCCTAATATTATCTAGATATATTTTTGATTATCTAGACTCTGGACAATAGACTAAAAATCTCAAAAATCCAGACGAATGCATACTACTTAATTCGGGTCGTTCTCCATAAAAAAAAAGAAAAAGAAACTTCGAAAAAACCGCCCCCTATTTGAAACTTTACCTTGAGAGTATCTAAGGGCAAAAAAGTTTTTTTTGGACCACTCTTAATACAGCCTATATGGCCTTTTCTCCATAACTTCGGCAGATGATATCTTATATTTCAATGTAAGGGGTATAATAAGGCCTACGGTTTTTATTCACGACTTTTGGACCTCCGAGGTCAGC
The DNA here is from genome assembly GCA_951812925.1 of Calliopum simillimum. Classification (NCBI taxonomy): domain Eukaryota; kingdom Metazoa; phylum Arthropoda; class Insecta; order Diptera; family Lauxaniidae; genus Calliopum; species Calliopum simillimum. Next base: position 108,716,056 of record OX638368.1, read on the forward strand.
TATATTCGGCTAATGAGACCCAGTTTTTCTGGTTTGTATCCTCCTTAATGCAATTTTTTTTCCAATAAAATCAAAGTTTTTGAGAATATATTTACACCAATGGCCATGAGGAAAAAAGTAGCCATAATAAAGTTCTTAACAACTATATATTATTTTTAAAAATCGGTTATCACCTACCGAAGTTATGGCAAAATACCATTTTGGCTGCTTTTAGAGTGTTAAAAAAATTTTTTTTTCTGTTCTTTAGATACTCTCAAGGTAAGGTTTCAAATGAGGGGCGGTTTTTCCAATATTTTTTTCATCGACCCGGCCTATTGCATACCATCTGACAACGCTATTCCTGAGTTAATAATAATAATACACTTATATTTTTAACCCAAGTTCTTGATTTTCGCCATGTAGTAGGTACGTTCTCTTTTTGAGTTCTGGGTACTAACAAAACATGGCCATTAAATCTTCGACAAATTCCAAAAAACTCTATTTTTGGCTTTTAAGTACAAAACTTGCTTAAGAAACTGCCAAAAATTTTTGGATTCAAGAATGCGGTGATAACTTTAAAGTAGGAATTTTTCACCTTAATATCGGCTCAACTTCATCTTATTCAGAGTTTTGAACCGCTATAATGTTATATATTGTATCGCAAAAAAGTGAAAAGTGTGGCTGAAAACTTAATCTAAGTAAAGTTAAAAAGACAATTTCGGCCCACGATCATCTTACGTTCAAAACGTTACTTCTAAAGTAACGATCACTTTTTTCACAATTACGGTTGGTGTTCTTTACGTGGTTGTTCCGTTTGTTGTACGAACTGTAGCATATCGTTTACAACGCACAATATTCCTTGGTAAATGTGGTCTGAATTTTCTATTGAATTTCCGCAATCAGGTATACAATAAAAGCAGTTGATCTTTGCTGCTTCATGGTGCTTGTTGTTTCCCATAATTAGTATGGATGCATTAAGTGCAATTGTATAAAAAAAGTCTTCTAATGAAGAAAATGTTGATAGTTCAAAGAACTTGATAGACCATAACATATCGAACAATGAAGATTACGTTGCAGTTTAGTATTACAAGATGTCTACCAGAACCAAGATAGTACTTTACCATAATAGTATTTGGTTAGAGTGCAAGTTGTAAGTACTATAAAAAATTGCTTAAATTGTTTATAGTTCTAAATTTCAACTTAATCATAAAAACTTATTTTTCAAAGTAGAGAGTGACCAGTACGTGCTTGAAATTATTTTTTAAATTTTAAAGCAATTTGAGTTTAATCTAAAAAACTGAAAGCAAATAAAAAACCAAAATTAAAGCAATTTGAAACAAAAGCTTAAGTTTTAAATTTCATTCAATGCCTCTCGATTCAAAGGAAATAAATCCCTTAAGTAAACAAAATTAATATGAAAGAATTCAACTTAAAAAGCAAAAGGAGCATAACTGCAGAAATAACTTAACGAATACCGCAGAGAAGGAGCAGCAACAAAGGCAATTGCTTGTGTAGGAATAGCAACAAAAACAACAACAATAAAAACAATTATAATATCAACAACAACGATAACAGCACACAAACTAGTGCGCACAGTGTGCAAAGTTAAAAAAGCAGCAGCAGCAGCAGCAACAACACTCACAGCAGCAAAAGCATAAGCATTCAAAGCAATCGATCGTATTGCAATAGATTTCTATAAAATAAACAAGAACAACAGCAGCAACAACAACAAAAAGCAGCATCTTCAATTGCAGTCGCAGTATGCAGCAGCAGCCAGTAGCATCAAAGGTTCAAAAAACAATTGCTGCTGTTGTTGTTTTTGTTGTTTATCGTTCTAGTCGCATAAATCTCATTGAAAAAAGGCAACAACAACAATGAAGTTTTGTATTGCTGCTGCACTTTTTGTTGTTGTTGATTTTGTTATTTGTTGTCGATTGTTGCTGCAGCATTGCTGCTCATATCATTGCTGTTGTTCTTGTTGTTATTTTTTGTTCCCATTGTTATTTCATCAAATGCAGCTGGTGCTTCTGATGCTGCTGCTGTTGTTATTGCTGCTGTCTCAGTGTTAAATCGAAATTGAAATTCTAACGATATTTGAATATGAGACAGAGTAATGTCAGTTGCAATAACAACAATAGCAACAACTTCAATAACAATAAATATATGTATTGAATTTCTTAATGCAACACAAGTCAAACCAACAAGTTGAAAGAAGAAAAGTCTGCAATATGCTTTGTAGCAACAGCAAAACAGCAGCAACAATGTAATCATAATAATTTTATATAATTGAGAAGTGAGGCTAAGTTGAAGATTAAATACAAAGTAAAAACAAAAACAATACAGAAAATAGAAGAAATGTTTTTATCTTTAATAAATCCTTTAGTATTGAGGTGTCAGTCATTGCAGAGATCTCTCAGTTTACAATGTGCTTTTACTTGCATTCAATAATAAATGAAATTGAATAAAATTGTATCTTTAATTGACATTTGAAACTGTATTTTAGCAAAAAGAATATGGGCGATTCTCCGAAAAATTTACCAAAACATCCTTTTTTTTTTTTTGTTCTCACCTTTTAATACCCTACACCCAGGGAAAACTAAGCAAGATAATTCAATAAAATTTGGTACACTGCCTCCATAGCTAGGGGGTTTGAAAATGAGCGAAATCGGTCAGCGGACACGCCTGCCTCCCATACAAAAAAGATATTCAAAATGCAATTTTAGGAGTATTTTTCACGACAATGCAACCAAAATACGCATAAATACTTAAAATTGTAAGTGCAAGCTCTGAGAAAAAACTGAACTAATTCGAACAAGAGGGCGTGGCACCTCCCATATAAGCAAAAGCTTCAAAACGCTATACTGAAAACATTTTTGGATACATTCAAACCAAATTCGACTCAGACACTAAGAATCATAAATGAAAGCTCTCAACAAAAATTGGGTGAAATCTGACAAGGGGGCGTGGCACCTCCCATATAAGCAAAAGTTTCAAATGCTATATTGAAAATGTTTTTTTGAGATAATCCAACCAAATCCAGGCCAAATCTTACACCCTTACTAGTTTTATATTCTTTTATGAATAATAATATAGAATATGATCGCCTTATAGTAATTTCTGAAATTTCTGGTTTTATTTCGAGATTTAGCTTCGGAAAGTTTTTATTTTAACTTACAAAAAAATTAACACAGATAAATTAACAAAAGAAAACGTTTTTGATAACAAAAATTTCGATTTAGTCAAAAAGTAAGATTAGAACAAAATTTTGGAAAATAGTCAGATGGCAACCCTATAAATTTATGTTGTTTTTTGGAATTTTTTTTAAGCGCTTTAAGACTAAAATTTTATTTTTTATATGTATGGCTTAAGCAAAGCTAAAAAAAAAAATCAAGTCGGCAACCCTGAAAGTTTTAGTACAATTTCAAAAAAGTTTATCTGAGCATTTCTGAAACCAACAAATGCAATCAAGTCAAAAAAGTAAGATTTTAACAAAATTTTGGATAATAACAAGGTGGCAAATCTAACAATTTATGTTAGAAATGTTTATTTAAGGGTTTTAAAATTAAATTTCATAAATATAAATAACATAGATATGAAAATTAGTTCAATAAGTTTAATGAAAAAACCAATATACAATGTTTTCTTGTAAGAGACACATTCTCACGGGGTAAGCTTGACGTGAGAGTGACTGCCGTGAGAATGCTTAAATGTTGCAAAAACTGTAACATCACAATGAAAATAGGAAATATTTTAAAAACTTTGAAACTGGTGGATAGGGATACTAATTCTGCCTTGATTTAATTATCTAAAGATAAAAAAATATGTTTAGTTATATAAAAGAAACCTTCCAGGAGAATGACACGCACTCGTGTTCTCAAAATAATTTCTGAACTTTGATTCAAAAAAAAAAACGCACTAACATTCACTATTGAATAAGTAAACTGATTGAGATTCTGTTCTGACTTAATATTCAAAAAATGAAGAGTCCGAACAAGAAAAACAGAACGGAGATTGTCTAGAATTAAAGACCAACTTCTGTGTGTGTCAATATAATGCAAATAATTTCTTTTCAAAGTGTTAACACATGAAACGAGCAAATATAGTGCATTTAGATGCGGTTTCGGACACGCGGGAGAATGCGTTTTCAGCACTTATAGTTTCATAGAATATTTGGTACTATTTTTTTATTTTAAACTATTCATAAACATAGAAGCTCTTGTTAAGTATCTGTATTAAATAGTTAAAATATGAATTTTTTAATTTAAACATGGATTTAAGCCACAGAACATTGAATGGTACACCCTTCGGATAATTTTTTCACATTTTATGGCAACTCCTCATAATTAGTAACACAGACCGTTCAGGTATTCTATAGCCATTTATGATATTTTGGCATAATCTTGTTAGGAATATAGACTTGGTTTCTTTCTACCACTTCAGGATTTTAAGATATTCTGCTTCATATCGAAAAATTGCAGTTTAGTGGCATTTTTGAATCACAGTAGCAATAAAGACGAAATTATTATTTGCTAACAGCATTGAATAGTTAAAATCTTGCTTATTAAAATTCTCTTTTTTTCTTTTCTAATTGGATCATTACATTGTTTTAATTTGAATAAAAATTGCGTCCCAGCGATCAGTCTATAGAATAGAAACATCATACCATAGCAAATTTCGACTTATATCAAGAACTGACAGATAACTAATGAGGCGGTGGAATAAAAGTGAAATAGAAAACCTCGTTGAAAAAGAAATCCAAGAAATCCCAAAAATTGCATTCGATGAAGATAATTAATTATGAGGAATTGAAACAACAAAAAAAAAAAAAATAAAACATTTTATTGTACCTACAAAAACTCTATGTAACTCATGAAAAAATAAAAATTAGATCTTATTTGATCATAGTGGTAAAAGTATTGCATTTCTGAACAATTTAATAGTTGACATAAAAAAGATTTACTTTATTTAGGTTGCGCAGATTTCTGACCGAAAATGTTTCTAAAATGCATCAAGTAAAAGTTATTAAAGTTTAGAGTTCGAATTTTTATTATGCTGTAAAATTCATTAAATGTTTTTTCATACGACGTGTTATAATTTTTTGAGAAATTGACTTTGAATTACACTTTTTTTATGCAGCCATTGATCAAAGTAAGATACTATTGCAAAAGATCATCAAATGAAAGAAAATTTGTACAATACAATACTCTTGAGCAAATCGAACTGTACCAAAGTGTAAAAGAAAATTGAATGTCAATCATACGACATGCGATTTTTTCCATTTATCATTATTAATAATAATGTACATAAACAAAGTCTTAGCACATTGTGAACTGCGACATGTTTTAAAAATGGTAGTATTTCTGGATATAAAGCCATAAATTATAAAGAAAAATTGTTTTTTATAGCAGATTACTAAGCCATGTGAAAGAATTTATAATTTTTTAAGATTGTTACATTTTGCTGCTATTGTTGTTTGTTAATTTTTTTGTGCACCCTACAATGGTATACAAACGCATTTGTTGAAGGTTGACATTTTTGCGTAATTTTCACTAGCAATGCAAAAATAAATTTCATTCTTCAAAGCCTCTGGACATTTGTCATATGCCATGATATGCTGTGCTGCATTTTATATGCAAAAATTGCTGCAATTGTTATTTATGTCAGTCATATTGCTGCTGTCGTTGTTGCTATTGTTGTTGAAATTTTTATCAAATATTATGTGAACGTCAATTTTACGCAACTGAAGGTCTGAAGTCTATGTAAAATAACATGCAGCAATATACCTTTAGGTTTTAAATCACAAGCAACTTTTGTTATTTTTATTGCAACAAAAAAGAAGAAGAAAAAACATTTTTGTCACTATGTCAAGTGTGGTGAAAGAAGGATGCCTGAAAATGTTGTTGATGTAGCATGACAGCATTTTTTCTTAAAAAAAAAAAAATGATATTTCGACGAAGGGCATTTTGCGTACAAAATGTGGATATTATTTTGAAAAATACAAAATGAATGAAGAAAATTCAGAATTTTTTTTTGTTACATCATATAACCTACAATGAAGCTTTGTGTTGCATACATGTGTATATGTATATATAGCTACACAAGTATTTTTTTTTAAGTTAAAAAGGTTACCTTTTATGTTCTCTTTTAAAAGAAATGTGTAAACATGTGTATATGACATGTGCCAAGTTGGGCTGCTGCTACACTTTTATGCAAATCAGTCATTTTTGAGTTATAGCAAAACTTTCTTCATAAGTGAAATAAAAAACAGGCAGCTGCCATTAGAACTTTTGAAATACACTTAGAAAAACCTTAAATTAAAAATTTTAAGAAATAAGTTTTCGAAATATATACAAATTTTTTTAAAGAAATATGTACAGAAGTATGGCATGAAATTTCTCTTAGGTGCTTTATTTTTTGACTATGATAATTGCGGTTCGATATGGGTTGGCCCAATGAGATTAAGGATTTTCAATTAAGCATTGAAAGAACTACAATAACTTAAAGTTTTGTGCAATGGCCGCTTTAAAAAAATCAACTTGGTACGCATTATGAAAAGACAAATTACTATCTTTTCGTATTTTTTTGTTGCAAAATTTAACATTTTTGATAGCAATATCTCCACTGCGATGTAATTTAAGCAAGAAAAGATTTAAAATTTTTCTCAAATATTCCAACCATTGGGTGAATCTCCGAAAAATGTATTATAAAAAAAAAAAAAATAAATCAAACATAAATTTTTAGATGGCAGATGGGGCGTTAGGAAATAACACCCAAAAAAAAAAAAAAAAAATGAAATAACGCCCAAAATTAAAACGACGTAATAACGCCCAAAATAAAAAACGAAATAACGCCCAAAAAATATGAAATAACGCCCAAAAACAAAAACGAAATAACGCCCAAATTATTTTCATATAAATTTGGTTGATAATCATTTTGGAAATAACGCCCAAAAATTTGGGATTTATTTCGTTTTCTTGGGCGTTATTTCGTTTTATTTTTAAAAAATGAAATAACGCCCTAAAATGAAAAACGAAGTAACGCCCAAAGTATTTTCATACAAATAAATTTTGGGCGTTATTTCCAAAATGATTATCGCCCAAATTTATATGAAAATAATTTGGGCGTTATTTCGTTTTTTATTTTGGGCCTTATTACGTCATTTTATTTTTTGGGCGTTATTTCGTTTTTTTTTGGGCGTTATTTCGTTTTTTTAAAAAAAAGGAAATAACGCCCAAAAAAAAAAAAACGAAATAAAGCCCAAATTTTTGGGCGTTATTTCCAAAATGAATATCGCCCAAATTTATATGAAAATAATTTGGGCGTTATTTCGCTTTTTTTGGGCGTTATTTCCTTGGGCGTTATTTCCTTGGGCGTTATTTCCTAACGCCGCCAGATGGTTGTTTACAAAAATGTATTTTCAATCTTACTTTTTTTTACGTTCGCTATTATAATTACACACTAAAAAATAATAGTTTAAGAATTAAAAAAGATTTTCGAAAATAATCCTAAAAATTCATGTTGAATTTTTGAAAAGTTTATTTATGTGTCTTAAACTAAATTTTAACTTTTTTTTTTTTAAAAAGGTTTAAGCAAAACTAAAAAAACAAAAAAATGGCTGGCAATACCAAAAGTTTCGTAAAATTTATAAAAAAGTTTGCGTGAGCGTTTCTGAAACCAAAAATTTTCATTTAGTCAAAAAAGTAAGAATTCTATAAGATTTTCGAAAATAACCAGATGGCGGGCCTTTAAAATTTACGTTGGATTTTGGCAAAGTTTATTTAAGTGTTTTTAGACTAAATTTCAATTGTTAAATAAATGGTTAAGGCAAAACTAACACAAAAAAACCAGGTGGAGAGTTATTAAATAAAGATTGACAAAAATGGGCGGAGAATGACAAAATGTGGCATAAACAGAAATATCACAATGAAAATATCAATTCAGACGTTGCGTGCATTAATGCCCTAAGTCAACTCAAGGCGTTATTGCGCCCATCGCTTTTTTGAAAAGCTAGGGTCCTCATATATACGTGTACTTAATTTCAACTTCCAATTACGATCACAGACTGTGGTAGAGCAATATATATATACTGTTTAAAGAGTTGCGTGCAATAAGGGCGTAGTGCGACTTGGGGCGTTTTTGCATAAATCAGTTCGCGGTAGGAAAAACGGTTTTTACTCAAAACCAAGGTGCCTAACGAAAAATTTTTATATGGCACAAATGCTTAGAATCGTCTAAAAAATATGTGTGAATTTTTTCAGAATATTTTCGAACATTTTATAATTTTTCAAAATTTGGCTAAAAAAAAAAAATCAAAAAAAAATCACACGTACTCCTTGGACTTTCAACTTGGGGCGGTAATGCATGCAACGCCTCAATTTTTACTGATAATGTCGAAATTTTTTTTTTAAATAAATGGTTTAAACGAAACTAAAAAAAAAAAAAAAAAATGGGTGGCAACACCGAAAGTCTTGTAAAATTTTTAAAAAAGTTTGTCTGAACGTTTCTGAAACCAAAAATTTAAACTTAGTCAAAAAAGTACGAAGCACATAAAATTTTCGAAAATAACCAGATGGCAACCCTAAAAATTTACCTTGGCTTTTTCCGAAGTTTATTTAAGTTTTTTTAGATTAAAAAAACCAGGTGGAGGATTACTTAGCGGAGAAAGACAAAAAATGGAAGGAGAATGACTAAACGGAGAATGACAAAATGTTGCAAAAACAATAATATCACAATGAAAATAGCAGTAATTATAAAAAATGTTAAAACTGGTGGTTAGCACCTCTAATTGTTTATTGATTTGAATATATAAAGATAAAATTATACCTTAAATAATGTAAAAAACTTAGGCGGAGAATGACACACACTTACGTTTTTTACAAAAACAAAAAAGCTTTAAAACTATTTGAAGAATAAAATCACACGAACACTCAATATCGAAAAACGAAAACTAACTGAGCTGAAAATGCACTAAATCTCCTCTTTATCTTTACTTTCAGTTCTCTCCTTACTCAATGTTTAAAAAATTTCCAGTTAAAATTAGCAAAACGGAGTGGAGGTCCCAACTTCTATGCAAAAAATTTTTTTTTGTAAGAGTTAACACAGAAAAACAGTAACTGAAATATGTATGTAAACAATGTCGTATAAGTTTTTAAGAAAGTATCAAAATGTGCGAAACGCGCAAATTAAGTGCACTTAGAAGCGGTTGTTGACACCAGGGAGAATGACTTTTTAAAATTTTATTTTATAATTTCATAGTTATATATTTAGAACTATTTTTGCTCTAACCTATTCGTACAGAAGCTCTTATTAAGTATCTGTATTAAATAGTTAAAATATCAAGTTTTTAATTTAAACATGGTTTTGAACCCCGACACATTGAATGGTACATTTTTTGGATAACCTCACCACTGTGAAATCATCGATTTTGGTTAGTGGCCGCTGAAAAATATGAAGTTAACTGTTGAAAGAGTTGAAAATTGTTAATGAAGTCGAAAAATTGTAAACAGTCAGAAGAATAAGTAAAAAAATGTTGAAACAGCCAGAAGATAAAATCGAAAGAGGCATACAAATTTTGAACAGCCGAAAAATATCAAAGCAGTCAGAACATGTTGAAAAATGTTCAAACAGTGAGAATATGTTGATAGTGTGAAAAAATCTTTACTTTATAAATTGTTTCCCGTGTACTGATTTGTATTATGTTTTAAAATTAGAATTTTGATCTCTTTTTACTTTCACTTTTTCTGTTTTTTCTTTTTACTTTTTTTGCTGCTAACAAGGGATGTATTATTGTGTTATATTTTTAAATTCAAAAAGTTTTTCGTTTTTATGGCAAAAACTTTTCCTTATAATGCCCCCTTAAGTATGCTGTGACAACCAGTAGCAACACTCACAAAGTAACAACTACAATACTCATAATGCATAACAACAACAACAAAAAAACAAATCGCATATTGTTGTTGACACTTATAGCTTCTTCAACTGTTGACAGTTGTTAAAAATCAGACTATGAGTTTTGTTTCGTCCTTTTGTTAAAAGAAAAAAAAAAAAGCAAAATTGATGCAGGGCAGCCTAAAAATATGCTACACTTGTTGACAACAAACTCATGCGAAATGAAACCTAATTAGAAAAAACAACAAGAACTTTAAAGTTTTACTGTTGTTGTTGCTGCTGCTACGTTGTCTCATTGTCCTTTTCAATTTCAAATAATTTCTCAATTTGCACATTGAGGAGACATTTTATCCTCTTGATTTCATTTCTTTCTTTGTCTACGTTTTGTGTGACACTTCTTTTTATCGCTAGCAATTTTTATATTTTCCTTTTGCTTTTGTCTATATAAATGGTGGCCACCACTACCACCAACCAACTAGTAAACAAATTTAAAGCATAAATTTACACCATCACACCCGCGCGCGCAATCGCGCCATGTTGTCGTTGTGCGCCATGAAATATGCTGTAACAAATTTACAACAATGACAGCTGTCATCTGAGTCGACTAACTGACTGGCTCAGTGGCGGCAGCGGCAGTGGCGCGCGGTAGCGATGGCAACGCACAGCGAATGACTGTAATGAGAAACTGTCAGCAAATTACTGCAAAGATGACAGCTGTGTGGTGTGGCTCCTATTTGGTGAACGAGAAAAAAGGACGAAAGCTCGAAAAAAAGAAATTATGAGGAGTAGAATTGTAAAGATGGCGCATATTACTTAGAACTTTGCGCTGTAAATGATTGTAATAATGTCAACGATGATGATGTTGAAGTTGATACTGTTTTTGTTGTAGTTATTATTACTGTTGATGACATTTGTTGGAAGTCGTACAAATGGGAATAAGAAAAAAAAAAAAAATAAAAAATAAAGATTCTTTTCATGAAAATGAACTCATATTTAGGTTAGAAATTCATTAAAGTTGAGGACATTAATTTTAAATTTTCATTACGATTTTCTATTTAAAAGTGCGAAATGTGTCAAATTTTGCTAGTCCACAACATTGCTTGTGCTCTTTCTCTCATTACGCTCCTCATTTTTATCATCCTTCGATAATACGAGGGTCAAAACATAAACTGTTTTGACGCAAGCCTCCTGATATCTACAGACTCTAATCAGAAGGATTTCCTCATTAAGCCCTTACATTATGTTGTGAAGCTTTTGCTTTGGCCGAGGTCTTGGCTTGCCGGTGGGCAAGGTTTGCATCACAAAATAATTTTTTTATTTCGGAAAAAGGGTTAACAATTATTATTATTTCAGTTAAAATTGAATATAAACACCAATTTTCGTTCTTTTATTTCCTTTATTTAAAACTTTCTTACGATTACGATATCTTATTTACATATTTTTGCACATTACAATTGATTCGACCGTCCTGCCTCTTTTCTCTCTTTGAGGCTCTTCCCTGGCACAATACGAACAAATATACAACGGTAAAAAGGGCTGTCTAACCTTTGTCCTGCCCTTATAGTATCGGCTTGACTCAATACCGTTCTAACTAAATATCCCTAACTTCACTGTTTCCCACTCTAATAGTAAAGGCTTGGCTCAATACCAATCTTACTAAATACACCTAACCACTATGTTTACCACCCTTACTGTATTGGCTTCGCTCAACACTATTCTAACTAAATACCAACAATTACTACGTTTACCACTTTCACAGTATTGGCTTGGCTCAATACCGTTCTAACCAAATGCCCCTAACCACTACGATTACCAACCTTACAGTATCGTCTTGGCTCAATACCGTTCTAACTAGATACCCCTAATTAATATGTTTCCAACCTATTGCAAGAGATCAAAGTCATCGCAAGGGATCGCGATGAATTGAGATGTTTCATATTGGCCCTATGCTCCTCCTAGGAGTTAAAGGAGAATACATACATACATACAATATGTTTCCAACCTTCACAGTATCGGCTTGGCTCAGTAACGTGTTAACTAAATGCCACTAACTGCTATGCTTACCACCTTTACTCGCTGCAGGTCGCCGCCGGAATGACAATATTTTCTGTCCACACTGAGGTTATAATCAGCGTTGCCAGGGCTTTTTTGAGAAAGTTACATTTTTGCCGCTAAAAAGATACATTTTTTGATAAAAAGTTACATTTTGATTAATTTTTTCTAAACAAATGGCACAATTTTCAATTGCATATACATATATACATAGCCTTTGTATTACAAAGAAATGTGACTTTTCAAAAAGTCTATAAAAACAATTTCAAATAAATCCAATGCATAGCTGAGCTTACATTTGAGCTTATCACCTTAACCTTCTTAAATATATTTCATTGGTCATGAGAAATTTCAATAAAAGAATTCTATTGTACGTTTCTACTGCAAATTTTGAGAGGTGTTTTACAGCTGTTTCGAGATTTAGTTTATAACGTGATCTACCATACAAAAATTAAATCTATTTCTGTCGCGATTTATTTTAAATCTGCGTATAAATCTCATCCGGGCTACAAATTCTTGCGATTTTTGACGAAATGGCACCCATTTACTTGGACAATTGGCCTTAAATGTTATTAAAAACAAAACAAATCGAAGATAAGTATTAAGAAGAAAAGGAAAACCAACATTCATACATATCAATATGTGAACAATATTTCGGTCGGTGGAAACGGATAGGACTTAACGACTAGATTTATAAATCACGTCACAGCTAAATTTCCAGCGAAAACTTAGTATAAAGCTCACACGATTCAGTGCCTGGTACAAGGTCAAAAGCTAAGGGAGATCGTAATCACTGCCACATTATGTTTTATTTACTAATGTTTTTTTATTGTATAGTTTATGGCAGTGCCATACCGAAATTTCGTTTTTTCAGTGCAATGAAATTTTAAGAAAAAAAAAAAAAACGTTTGTATAAATTGAGTAATGTGAAAACCCTAAAAAGTTACGAAAAACGGCCAAAATACAAATTGTACTTACAAGTTACGTGAGAGGCCAAAAAGTTACGCAAAATGTATAAAATGTAACCAACTGGCAACGCTGGTTATAATCATCCCAACTCACCTCAGTGTGGTGAATAGCTGATTGCAGTGACAGCTGTTTTCTGGTGTTGCCATATTATACTTATCCTATTTTACTTAATCTTTTACAATATCGTCCAACTATTTTGTTGGTAGGCCTCTTTCTTATTATACTAATTAACACGTTTCAAATACAATGTTAATATTATTAAATCAATTTAATTCAATAATCAATATAAAATAAGCAACTGGGTAGCTCACAAGCAGTAAAACCGTCTATGGAAAGTGTTTGTATAAGCCCAGTTATTGTGTAAGCTGAAAACTTTCCCGTTCCAACCCTCAAATATTTCTTTCATATTGAAAGTACGCCACAAAGAGTTGCGCTTTGAAGGTTTTCACTTGATTTGTTTGTCCACCGCAAGACCGTCTACAGAAGGCCTTTCATCTTTCGAATTTAACAGCTGAGCAAAAAAATATCGAGAAATGGACTTCGAATTTGTATTTTTCGGACCAAAATTGAGCTGCATTTCTATCTTGCCGCTGAAATGGCTGATAATTTTGGCATAGCAATAATTTAACCTTTATGGACATGTAAACATTTTACCTACCAGTCAGTTGTAGAACTTAGCTCCCAAACTAATAAGCTAATAAGCCACTTGTCAGCATCAAAATGTTGTGTCGGAAGAAAACATTAACTCACAATAATTATAGCCATCCGGCACATGTCAAATATTGCGCAAATTCTTGCCAATTACCAGCTATAGTTTATATTCATTATTAAGCTAAATATGCATAAATTAAGCCCTTTAATACTTAGTAACTTAGTACTCTTCAAACATTTCCAAAAATAGTTTAGTTACAAATTCTTTTCTTTGAAGTTCATTATTTCGGCGCCGGAAATGCCAATCCTTTTGCCTTTACATGTTCAATGTACATAACAGTTTGCGGCATTTTTTTGTTTTTTATTTGTATTTCTACACTTTTAACATGAAATCCAATATGCATTTATGAGCCTGGTAATTTTCACCATTTTTTTTTTTTTTTTGCTCTGATGTCCTTGCGCAAATCGTGGTCGGCAGGGTTCAAGAAACGGTGCCGCCAACACCACTGTTTGCTGGCTGCCAAGTTAAAAAATATGAATAATAACTTTACAACTTTTCAACGCTAATATTATTTTTGACGTTGCTTTTGTTGTTTTATTTCCTTTTTTTTCTCTGTTTTTGTTTGCTTTGTTTTCACTTCATTTTGTTGTTTTTTTTTTATTTTGTTTGTTTGCTTAAAAGCTGCAAAGAAAAAACTGTCGGAAAAAAAAGGAACAATATTTTCTTTAGACGTCTTTTGCTGCCTGATGGCTACAAAAAAAGGTACACATACCTTTAAATTACAACAAAACACGCAAAAAACCATAAATTTCCCAAAGGAGTGCTTCAGGGAAATTTACTGTGTATCAAGGTATGCATGCTTGTATTGTATGTGTATGTAGCAGTGAATATGTATATGTTATCCCAACTATGTGTACGTGTGAAATGAACCAAAGCACAACGAAACGTAAAGTGATGCATGCTGGCAAGTGTTTATATGTAAGTGTTGTCTTAGGCTGGCCCAAAGGGAAGAGAGCTTTAGACTATAAACAGAAATAGGATCTTCTTTATGGAGAAACATATTTCGTATAATATTACCTATATATAAAATTTTTTTTTTGTTGAAATCTGATATATGTTCCTTGGCTTATTACATCTTTCACAAAATTTTTACACTCTGGTGGAAACTTTATGTAAGCTACAGCTTTTTTGGGGCAATATACAAAATTTTTGTAAGAAAAACTTTTCTGTTTGGCTACACAAACCGGTGAAAGAATTCATAAAAATAGTGGGTTAAAAATGGATGAAATTTGGTACATCTGTAAAAAATACAATGACAAATAATATGTACTGAGAATATAGGCAAAATCACGTTCCAGGACAAATAATGATTACTGGGGTAATGGGCGATGCCACGCTCTTAAAAAATTTCATAATTTATGAGATTTGGTACACATGTAAAATGGATAGGGACAAATGACATCCTTTGGAAAAATTGGTGATGCCACGTCAACTTAACAAGATAATGTTAACCAACATTCACTTGGAAATCCTGGTGTTTATGGAAGACTTTCAATTTAAAATTTGTATGCTGGAAAAAATGTCAATTTCATATTGTCACGTGCCGATTCAGATTATGATCAAAATAAAGAAAAGTACAGTAGATATTTGAATCAAACAAAATACATAATGAAGTAACATTATTGCATAGGATTCTAAAATTAGTCACACTACAAAAAATTCTGACTTGTTTCGCTGAATGCTGATTTTATTTGAATAGGCAAAAAAACTGCTTCTATTTTTGTCTCGTTCGTTTTGTGGCTTTTTTTGCGTGTATCTTGGTACCAGAACTTTGTCTGCCATTAAGGTTGGCACTGATTAAAATGCTACCTTAGAGCTATAATGTAATGTAAAAACTAAAATAAAAACATTTTTTACTTCCACTTATTTTGCGCTTTAAATGTTTGTTTTGTCATTTGGGAAATGCCCATATGTAATCGTTTTATGAATGTTCTTCAAAAACCTCTAAAATGGCGAAAAACGTAAAACAATCGTTTGTATTGAGCTGTAAGGATACAAATATCCAAAGTTTGAAAAATTTTCTTTCACATTAAATAGCCACCCTAATGCTTAATATAGTAAGAGGCGGGTACAGCATGATAGCAACAGAAAATTTAAATTTTGCGTGTTTCGACGCTAATGAGAAATGATTTATTTTTAACATGACCTCCCTCGACCTTACCGCGCACAGTCCATATAAAACAGCAGCAGCATACTAACACCTGTGTTTTTCATACGTATGTATTTGTGTGTGTGTTTAGCGTAGCTGTATGTAAGTCTGGCTTACATTTTGTAATATAGAGATTTTTGTCATATTTGTTGAATAGCAACCGCACAGCGGTAAGTTGAGAAAAGAATTTGTTTGATCATTAAAAAGTTTAAATTGCTCCTTGCAGTGGGTAATACACATGTGGGCATCATTTGAAAGCAGTTTTTTTTTTGTAAAGTTACTCCGAATTTTATTGTTTTATTGGTTTTCTTTGGGCTTATTTTGTGAAACTTAGAATGCTGGCTTTATATATAAATTGAAGAAATCGATTTATTTCTTTTTAAGTTAAGTATATTGTCAACTATTAGCCCCATCTAATGTAAAATGAGTGAATTCTGCCTGATAATTTTGAGTATGTGGCCTAAAACAAAATAAACATTGCAGCTACCAGATATATCGTGATATTCACCACATACTTAACTAGTAGACATTAACGTGGTGAAAAGGAATAATGAGAAATGACGAGAATTTTCTTTTAGAATAATGCAGATCAATTCACCATTCAGCAAAAATACATGTGATAGAAAAGAACAAGCTAAGTTAATAGCGAAAAAACTAAAGCAAAATTGGAAGGTGAGGAAAGTTTGACAGAATCAATACTAATTGTAGTTTGGTGTTGCGACAGCTAAGCTATTGCGAGAATCATCGAGAAAGTTCCGACTGTAGTCAAATTGTACCTCCATGTTTTCATTGAAAATCTCAAATCTTTGTGCACCATCTATGTACATAGATGGTGAATCCAGTCCCTTTTCAACTTTATATAAATAGCCAAGCAAAGGACTTTTCGATGTATTTCTATTAGTTTCATTACACGTAGATGGCGCACAATGCTATTTAATGTACTGATATAGTAAAGGCACGAACCTTTTTTTTTGAAAAAAATTTTTCTTTAAGCTGATAACAAAAATTCTTTGCATACTTTTAGGTATTAATATTACTTTTTTAATAACACTAGTTTACAAATGATTAAAATTTTTTTTCCCAGCGAATGCCGTTATTCATTTTATATGAAAAATGGGCTACTGATTCCGAAAATCGCATTTTTTTTTTTTTATTTCGTGTCGTTTTCGAGATATCGGTCATTTTCGGTTTTTGGACCAAAAAAAAAGATAGTTCCACTTAAATACAAATATCTCAAGAACCAATGTTTGTATTGAAACAAGTAATATGTCATATTAAAGGTAATTAAATTACCTACAAATGATACTCACGTCACTTTTTGGCTGGTTTGTTAGTTTCGATGAAATAAATTGATTTCAGAAAAAAAGAGTATATTTTTCCGAAAAAATTACAAAAATGTCTAAATCAACTGCAGATTTTTACAAGAAAAAAAAATTTTAAAAATCATTTTGTATTTTTATATCATAGTCTATAAATTTGTTAGGCAAATAAAATACTATTTAAGAAAATCGATGGAAAAATGCAAAAGTTGTATACAATTCATTGATAAGTTACCAAAATGCGTTTTTCCCTATTTTTCCGTTTATTTTGTAATAAACTGTTCGAAAATTTGAAACTTTTTGTAAAAGAAATTAGAAAATCCAAAAAATTCTTAAAGAAGGCATTAAAAGGAAATACCCGTGCCTCGCCGTTTTTCTCTAGCACGTCAGATTTTTTTTTAATCGATTTTTGAAGTTTTTTAATCCACTGTACATGAAAAAACAGAAATAACGCATTCTTGTGTTAAATCGATGAATTTAACTATATGATCCTTACATCTGAGGTGTATCATGTCTTCAGCAAACTTATGCAGGATACTACGCGGAATATTTTTGTAGACAATTTTAACCCTCTCAAACCCCCACATGTAGGTCAAAATGAACTTCATGTGGGGGTCAAAATGACCCACATGTGAGGGTTTTAGAGGGTTAAAATTGTCCACAAAAATATTCCTCGCAGTATCCTGCATAAGTTTACTGAACACATAATACACTTCAGATGTAAGGATCATATAGTTAAATTCATCGATTTAACACAAGAATGCGTTATTTCTGTTTTTTCATGTACAGTGGATTAAAAAACTTCAAAAATCGATTAAAAAAAAATCTGACGTGCTAGAGAAAAATGGCGAGGCACGGGTATTTCCTTTTAATGCCTTCTTTAAGAATTTTTTGGATTTTCTAATTTCTTTTACAAAAAGTTTCAAATTTTCGAACAGTTTATTACAAAAAAACAGAAAAATAGAGAAAAACGCATTTTGGTAACTTATCAATGAATTGTATACAACTTTTGCATTTTTCCATCGATTTTCTTAAATGATATCTTATTTTCTTCACAAATATATAGTCTATGATACAAAAAAAAAATATTATAAAAAAAATATGTCTTCTTGTATAAATTTGAAGTTGAATTTGATTTTTTCTTAATTTTTTCGAAAAAAAAAAATTTTTTTTTTTAGAAATCAATTTATTTCACCGAAACTAACGAACCAACCAAAAAGTGATGTGGATAATATTTGTAGGTAATTTAATTACCTTTAATATGACATATTATTTGTTTAAATACAAACATTGGTTCTTGAGATATTTGTATTTTAATGGAACTATCTTTTTTTTTTGGTCCAAAAACCGAAAATGACCGATATCTCGAAAACGACACGAAATAAACAAAAAAAAATGCGATTTTCGGAATCAGCAGCCCATTTTCCATATAAAATGAGTAACGGCATTCGCTGGGAATTTTGGCTGTAAACTAGTGTAATCTGCGTAGAAGAGAGAGCTGCCACATTATTTTTACTAGTTCTTATCCTTAACCACTTATCCTCTTTACTGGCATTTACGACAAATGTAAAAACATATATGGAGTTAAATCACAAATGAAGTGATTCAGAATCAAATCTAACGTGAAATATTTGTCCTTTGGTTATTTCACCAATAGATAATTTTGCCATGAAAACTTATTGTCACAGCATAAAGAACTAGAAGTTACTACACTGCTATGTTTAACCACTTAATTGTCAGTTAATAAAAAATGTACACTTTAATGGTGCGGAACACCTCCAGGACAAAACATTAAGGTGTAAAAAAAAATCACTTAATTAAACTTGTCCTGCTGGGTGAAATGAAATACACCAAGTTGTTATGACTTAATTACAACAAATATGCATTTAAGTATGCATATGTGTACATATGTTTGTGCATAGTATAATGATATGTTTTATTGCACTTCTATTTGACATATGCATGCGCTCCACATGCACTTCCTTTACGCTGTGTTCCACTTGATTCCTGTTACCTATTCCAACCCAACCGTTACACTGCACCAATTAAGTACTGGGTAAATTTTTAAACATTTAAAATTCCCTACACACACGGTTGACAGCTTTACACGCCCATAAATTTTTTGGAAAAATTAATGTCCTTCTGGTTGCGTTAGCTAGCGTCAGTTTATAATAAAAATTATAATAACTTAGTATGTAGCTGAAAAAAAAAAAAAAAAAAAAAAAAAAAATAAATTAAAAAATGTTCCATTCTGTCATACTGACAAATAGTATGCCCTACATTCCAAAATAATAAATTTCTTTCTGAACATTTTCGCTTGAAAGAATTCCAAAATCAAGCTAGTTGGCGTTTGTTCATTATATGTGACTAGGACCTACGTGTCAAAAAAAGAAATTTTCCAATTTTTGCCGATTCGCATGAATTGACCTTTAAAAGTGGTTTTCCACTTGTTTTTAAAAAATTTTTTTTTTTCGCACGTAAGCCCCTTTTTCGTAGTCCAAGTCACATATACGTTTATCTCTGAATTTAAACTTTTCAGCGGCAAGATTGAAAAGCTGTGTTAATAAGGATTCAAAATCCGAATGTTGAAATTTTGATGCTAAGCAGTCAAGTTCAAAAGATGAAAGAAAGACCATCTGTAGACGGTCTTGCGTTAGACAAACAAATCATCTGTCAACTTTCAAGATGAACTTTTTGATGCATTCTTTCAATACGAGAGAAACATCTGATGGTTTGAGCGGGCACAAATTTAAATTTACAATATAACTGGGTTTCAACGAAGACCTTCTACAGACAGTCATACCGATTTAATTATTGTAGAATTTATACTGCGTAAGTAGATTGATTTATATGGGCATAGTATGAATTTTATATAATATGGTTTAAGATACTTTCATATGAACTTCTATATAAATTTTATGCAAAAAAAGTATAAAAGACTTTTTTATAGTGAAACTACATATGTATAAAATCTAAGCCAAAATAGTTTAAATTGTGTGAATACTTTATGTGTATACATTTTATACGAACAAGCATAAACGGTTTTTATACCAAATTGAAGCATATACCAAACTTGGTGTGGATATTTATTCATTCCAATTTGCTTTGAATTACACACCCAAACTATTCATACTATTTATTTTTATAAGCTTATCTATTCCAATTTTTTGATATAATTTATACTTTTTTTTTATAAAGTTATTTTAAACCAGATATGTTTAAATAAATCTAAAGGTTGAGTTTATGTTCTAGTGCCAAAGGAAAAAACTTTTATATCCCAGATACGTGATCACGGTAACGAGTTTGATGCCATTAAATTTGGCTGAAAATAACATACCTGATGATTTAAGAGTTTTACATTCGCAGAGGGAACGAGGCATTAAACAAAGTCTATCGAGGTCTATCTAAGTCCTTAATATTTTCCATTTTGACTATCATTCTTAATTTCATCAGCATTGTTTAATTACAATTATTCCTCGGGATATCTATGAAATATCTACAAAATTGGCTTTACAAATATTATTTTAGTTTTCAAAACGTAGGGTATCAAAAGAAAGGTTCAAAATACTCCACAATATTCTATACCCTAAAAGTGTGGGTGTGTAACAGCAGCAGCAATGAAGCTTGCAGCCATATGTTATGTCAGTCATGCAACGAGCAACAACAGTGAATAACAAGCTTGCCGACACTGGCAATTAAAAACCGATTAGAGTTCATTATTCCCTACGAGCAACCAACACATATTAATGTAAATACACACACATATATCTGTGTGTGTGTGTTTGCTTGCATGTGTTAACATGCCACGCAAGCTTCGATTAAAATCAGTAGTTTTTAGTTTTATGCTGTGGCACTTCCTTTTTTCTCTACATTACTCGTATTTCTGCTCTATTACTTTTATAATTCACATTCACACATTTACTACTACTATAAGCTAACTACTACTATTTTTTTTTTTTCGTTTGCTAATTTTCCACATTTCCCAGTTTCACTCACACACAGTAGATATTGCATGTTTCAATTTTATGCAAATTTTTATGCTACACAACACATCATTCCTTTTTTGGTTTTGTGAAAATTTGTACTTCCCTTTGCTGCCTTTTTTTTCATTAGATTTTAAATGTATAGGCTTTATGTGTGGCTCCTAACGTTATTTTTTGCTTCAAATAGTTGGGGCTACCATGTTGCTATTGAGGCTTTTTGCTGCTGCTGCCTGTCTGTCTGCCATTTGCGCTGATAGCTCACGTCTGTGTTGCATTTATCAAAGTTTGCAAATCTTTTTTTTATTTCTTTACACGTAGCACGAGCAGCACTCAAGTAAGTGCAGCAGCAACATAAATGGCGCTCAATTCAGTGTGTGCGCCATGGATAAGTTAGTGAGTTAACCCATTAGGAAATATGAACTATAAGAGATCGAAGAATCGCATGTGTTGCAACATAACTTATAACTAAATTTCTTGTTCTTGAATGCTAATATATGAAAAACTAATTTCCATTAAGCTACAATTCCTACTGGGTATATACGTCTGGATATATGTTTATATTAAAATGTCTTCTTTTCATAGCTAAGTGGCAAATATACTCTGTATTGCTGAAGACTGTAAAGGAACTATCGATTCAAAGGCCAAAATTTAAAAGCAAAATACCACCACCTGAGTTAAATTGACTGCAAATGTAATTTCTGGAAAAGATGGGTGGTTGTGTTAAAAACATATGGGTTTAATAATTTTATATAAATCTAAGGAATATTTTGCAGAAAACTTGAGATGCAAAGTATAGAAAACTTTATGTTTATTGGATAATTTTCTTTAATAATGGTCAAAATTCGTTCACTATTAACTAAAATCAAATTTTTTTCAAAAATCTCAAAAAGTTCTAATATAAAGGAAAAAAAATAAATAAAAAATAAACTTTAAATTCTTTACTCTACATAATTTTGATAATCCAAACATGGGTAAATACGGCCCATTATTCAATAACAATGGTTATGGCAAGTTGTCAAAATAAAAAAATGGAACCCTGCTCTTGCCTAGCTATCTGTCAAAAGACTAAAATCAAAACAAAGAAAGAAAAAGTAATTTGAAATTTTTTTATATTTTGAATTCGTGCTTTATTAAATTGTTTTCTAAATTTTAAGAATTTTAGTGATCAGAAAAATAGCCAAGCACTTGAGTGCAAACTATAAAAAAGTTGGTTGTGGAAAACCAATTCACCAGGATGTGATAAAACACCAGATATGAGCAATCTTTATTTATGGAACTAAGCATGCAATCGGCATTGTATGAAAAAATCAAATTCAGTCTCAAATATATTAAACACTATGATTTTTCGACATAACTAGTAACATCAATTTTATTTGTTCCTGAACTTTTTCTTAATGTATCAGTTTAGATTTTGGTTACTTTGTAAAGTTTTAGTACTCCTTGTAAATAAAGTATTGTCATTGGAATATCCATATAGGGATTTTAAAAATATTCGAGTCATATCTGTTACAAAAGCTTAGTTCCAAAGATGCAGTGATTTATCTGGGAATGCCCTTGATGAAGTGAGAATTTCCATACACATTTCTTTGGAAAATAGTTGGCATCTTCATCGCGTATCAACTTTCAAACAGTCATGAAGTTCTGAACTTTTGGTACCAGGATCTTTGTAACTGGTAGCAATTTGAGTTGCGCAACTATTCCAATCCATCAGGTTACTGAACTCTGTTTTCGGCTTTCAATGATTTTCAACACATGCTTAACACCATGGAAGGATTGACCATGAAGAAATTATGCTTCCCGCTAACGCTGCTCTATCAAAAATATATGTACGTAGTGCATTTTCACAATATTCAAAGCTTTTTAGAATTAAAAATTTCAAAAACTGCAAACGAAAATAAAACGATATTTACAAATCAATTGTCACATATGTTTTGTTTTGCTCACTGATTTGACATTTTCGAAGGAAAAAAATAATAAGAAGAAGCATAATTTTTTATTGCTGCAACCAGGGTTATCAAACCATGGATATGGCCGAAATTTATTTTTAGGAAAAAAGTTGCTAATTTAAGGTTAAATCAGAGTAAGAGCTTTTCTCAACAAAATATTTTTTTGTAAAAAGTTGTTAAAGTTGAAGATTTTGTTTAAATTTTTGCTTAAATTGTTGTACTTATATGAAAAACTAGCCTTCTTTGCCCGCTTTGCTAGGCATGTTTGTTTTGTTTTTTGATTTCCAATAGCTTAGAAGATATACATAAAAAAAGTGTAAATTTACGCTACTGCTACGTTACCAATAAAAATTTAGGAATTATGGGAAAGCTAATTTAATTTCAAACCATCATCAAAATTCCCCATTGGATAGCTGGGGTATACCAAAAAACCATCAATTAAGGCTTGTTGATAGTTCGCATTAGATGTTTTTCCTCTAGTAAATCTAGATATACTTCGTTTTGACTATGAAGTCTTCGGGTGCCCTTGGGGATCCTTTGGGTGTTCCAAAAAACTATCAATTAAGGCTTGCTGATAGTTCGTCATTCATGTTTTTCCTCTAGTACATCTAGATATTTTTTGTTTTGACTATGAAGTATTCGGGTGACCTTCAGAACCCTTCGAATGCATCGATTTTTTCCCTCTCGTATACTTAGATATTCTGCGTTTTGACTATGAAGCCTTCGGGTGACCTTTGGGAGCCTTCGGGTACTTTGAAAAACTATCAAGTAAAGTTTGTTGATAGTTCGCCATACATTTTTTCCCCCTCGTATACCTAGATATTCTTCGTTTTGACTATGAAGCCTTACATTGACAATCGGCAAACTTCGAGTCAACCAGAGAACTATCAATTAAAACTTGTTAAAAGTTAGCCATAGATATTTTCCTTCTAGTGTACTTAGATTTTCTTCGTTTTGATTACTAAGCTTTCGAGTGGTCTACGGAAATCTTCGTGTACAGCACATAAACATTTTCATACCTGCGATACATTTTCAAATTTTCAGCTCAATTGGCCGAGTAGTTTCTGAGTGATAATGCTTCAGAATGACATACAGACACATGGTAATTTTTATATATAGTATATAGATGGTCTCAAAACAAGTCACATAATTTGTTGTAATTATTCAAAATAGAATAAAAATAAATCAAACCTTTATTTAAATCATTTCAAATATTTTCTTAATAATATTTAATTTTTTCAAAATCATATTAAACCCTTTTCGATTCAAATAAATCTTTCTTAAATTAAATTGATCTTTTTCCAAGTCAAATCAAATATTTTTTAATTGGTTTAAAGCTTTAGGCTAAATAGCTAGGAAATTCTTATTAATTTCTTTTGAAACAAAATTAAACCTTTTCCAAATCAAATCAAACTTTTACCAAATTAATTTAAACTTTTTCCTAATCAATCTTAACTTTTTTCAAATAAAATAATTTTTTTCAGAATCAATACAAGCTTTCTCCAAATCATAATTAACTTTTTCCAAATCAAATTAAAATTTTTTCAAATTAAAATAAACATTTTCCAAATCCAACTATGTATTTTTTTTTTGTAAATAATATATTCCTAATCAATTTTTAATTTTTTCAAACTAAATTGAGCTTTTTTAAAATGAAATTGAACTTTCTCCAAATAAAAAAAAAAACTTTTTCCAAATAAATTAAACCTTTTTGCAAATCAAATAAACTTTTTCCAAACCAAATTCAACTTTTTTCAAAGCAAATAAAACTTTTCCATATGAAATAAAACTTTCTCCAAATCAAAGTAAAATATTTCAAAATCAAACGTTTCCAAACCAAATTAACGATTTTCCAAAACAAATTAAATTTTACAAGTCCAATTAAAGTTTTTCCGAATCAAAGTAAACTTTATACAAACCTTGCACAAGAGTATTAACCTTTGATTTTCGCTTCGTACTGTCAATTACGGAAAATATTTCAAGAAGGTTTATTTTCGCATTCATGTTATTTAACAAAAATTTATCTTTTGTAAAATATTAATGATAAATCAGTCGATGTCGCCTTTTGTGATAAAATTAATTTGATTATACGACAGCGTATGAAAATTTACGGTGGAATTCTTTGTCAGAATGTGCTACTGCCTTCCGCAAAGTAATAATTTTTGTGAAGAATAATTCAAAGCTTGAAGAACAAAATTAAAGAATAAAAAGAAAGAATTCCGCTTAACATCAAATTAATACGCTGTAATCTATGAAGAGTTTATTATTTCATTTAACAACGAAATTTGCAATAAAAATTTAATGTTTACAAAAATAAAAATCAATTACTTAAAATTAAAACAGAAAAATTGACAAAAATTCATTCAAGCGAAATACATTGGTTTCTATTGATATACCCGAAAAATATATAAATAGTGCTAGGGATGCATTTTTTATTGTCTGACACAACCATCTTTCTTTACCATTTGAGATGTTTTTTATATTCGTAGATTATATCTTAGTTAGTGTCTTTAATATTTCGCCACAGTCCGGAAATGGAAATCTCAGAAGCCAGTAACAAGATTTTTTTGGGTGGATGCCACATATCTAATTTGAAAATCACACAAAAAAAAAGAGTTTATTGCAGCTTGAAGGAAATAATATATCAAAAAATTCAATCAAAAGTGTTTTGGGCAATGTTGTATCTTATCTTGTCAAAACAAACCTTTTCATTGCAATATAGTTTTCAAAGTAATTTTCTCCGGTTGAATAAATAGCAACTCTCGTAAAAGCTGAAATCTCTGATGTAATTTTCCAACATGACAGAATTTTCACGTACTCTACCCTACGCCATAATGCCAGACTATATGATATGGTGGTCATGGCACATACAGAACGCGTATGGATTTTAAAGTTTTTTGTTGATGTTGCTGCTACGTCTGTGTGTCCCATCGTTGTTTTTATTTGTTTGTTTGTATTCTTATTTTTAGCTTTTAAGTCTCCACCACACAACTGTCCCTTGTTGCTCATCAGATATTGCGAATGACCGACATCAATTAATTACCGTTGCAAAAATATCATTCATCCAGGATATCAGAAAGCTCGATGTTGACGGTGTTGAGGATGAGTTTGATGGTGGTGGATTGAGTTGGATTGGCTTGGGGGTTGAATGTTTCGGAATTGCGCTTTTTAAATTCGAGTTGTAAATGTAAAGACAAAAACGTAGCGTAAAAAAGATGAAAAATTATTTTAATTATCGAAATGTGATGAAGATTGATGTGTTTGTATGTGAGTTTTTCGTTTCTGTTTTTGTGCAGTTTTGCGATACATGCAACGCTGACAGCTTAACTTTAAAGCACCAAAGGGTAAATTGTAGTGAGTACGCGCGTGTAAATTTTATTGTATATGATCGAGTTTTTATTAAAAAATATTTTAAAAAAATTGTCTGTTTTTATGTATTATAGCGTTAAATTTGCTTGTTCAGTTCATAATTTCACTCATGGGTATAACGTACAGTGGTTGAGTGATGAACTTAAATCTGATGAAAATTTGATAATAAAAATCAATGAACAAAATTATGACTGTCAAGCCAACATCTTCCGAAAAGATTTTTCCATATTAATTTTCAAAATAATTTACAAAATTTTTTTTCAGAAATGAGTTTATCTTACATTTTAAGTAAGCATGATACATCATACTACTAAACTATCATCAGAGAAATGAACCCAATGAAGTGCATTTGAAAAATTTGCACAACAAGCTCAAATTCTGCATGTCGGGCGTTTCATTTGGATGATTACTTTTTTAAGCTTTGCATACGGTTCGGTCGAAAATCTATTTTTGGTAAACTTAACACAAATATAAATATTTCCGATCTTATTTAAAATTTTTCAAGGGTGTTTGTATTCAGACGTAACAGAAAATGAAAGTCGTTTTAATTCTAACTTTAAACGAAACGCCAATAAACTAACTTCATGAAACCTATTTTTGTAAGCTCAGCAGTCGTACGAAAAAATTCCGAAGACATATCATTTCCATGAATTTAGTAAGCTTTGAAAACGTCATAACTCATCTGAAGCCATAAAGTATTACGGTCACAGTGTACCATTTTATATTCTCGAAGATTTTATGTCGGACGTTTCACATTTATTCACTCAACAAAAACAAGTTTTTCATCAATGTTTTTATTTAAACATAATAAATCGATGATTTCTCATCAAAAATATATTTTATAAATATTTACGCAAAATTTTTTCTTCGATGGACATTCTTCGACGACTGACTACTGTAAATCAACACTTCACATTGATAGAAAATTCTCTGTTAGCATAGAATCGAAAGAATCCTGGGTTGACCAAATTACATACTAATCGATTATCATTCAGATCTATACAGATGGCTAAAAACAAGAAGCAGGAGTGGTAGCTTGAGTTTTCACTATCCCTATAATGCAAAAATAAAGTTTAGGCTACCACCTGACTGTAGGATCTTCCAAGCTAAAGTGAAGACGACTTATATGGTGACGGAACACGTAATGCCCGCATAAATTTTTATGCTTAGGGTCAAAGCTGCTTTCAAGCCGTCAAAAGAAATACAATGAAATCCAAGACAGTCTTTCGTTGCTACAATCTTCCTCAGGCACTTAGCGGTAAGGTTATCATATGCTTCAATTGGTTACCTGGTCATCACGACATAGAGGGTAATGAAATTTCTGATGAACAGACAATAGACAAAGGCGGGCGCCCGTCTCAAAGGGGAGACGTTAAGCGTATCACTTGGCAAACCTTTTGTAAAAACATAGTTGACTAACTCTATCAGTGGTCGGTTACTATGCTCAAAAAATGAGCATTTTGGCTCAATACCAGGCTCAAGGGTTGACAAACTCGACAAACAAAAGAACTTTGAGCATCTGTTGTGTCATTGTCTGGAGCATGGAAGATCCAGAGTTAAAGCTCTTGGACATCAAAGATTTTGCAATGGCTTCTTAGGCCTCTAAGCTTAACACTGACATGGGCTGAAAACAATTCAGCCATTTACATCGAGTCAAGAAGTCCGATTGGGTCCCTAAACAAAATGTTTTCAAATCCTTAAAAATAGTGCTTACCTACATTAGTTTTTAATCGGCTTGATGGTTCAACTGGTACAAACCAAAATATATACGGAGCTGCGATTTTTTTGAAGCCAAAATGAAAATCGATAAACTACTTAATATTTTGACCTATCATACTTAAACCTTTAAACTGATTGGAAACAATGTGAATTATTGCTAGAAACCTGGTTTTTTGCTCTAATAAATCAGACAATTATGACAAGAAATATTGCCTAATGTATGGAGCTACTCTATGAAAAAAAAAAAATCGAAAAAAAAATTCGTATCTCGAAATCAAATTCCAAAACCAGTTTGCAAACTACTCCATGGGAGAAACCGACTAGTCCAAATTCTGGTTCCATCGTATATAAAGTTCTATTTACGTTTTATATTGTTTGACATTGGGTGGTTACGCCTTATGCATTACAATCGGAACAAGGAAAGGTCAATTGTCTTCTTATGCATTATAATCGAACAAGAAAAAGGTCAGCTTGTCTCCTTATGCATTACATTCGGACTAGAAAATGGCCAAATTTTTTTTTATTTTATTTATAAATTTGAGCAAATCTAATATGAAATTCAAATTTTACACAAAAATTCCAAAGGTTTTATAGTCGAATGAGCTAAAGAGTTTGTTATATATTTCTGAGCAATGTGGTCCAGGTTCGAATCTCGGTGTGGATGAAAATTTTTTTATTAATTCTTTATTATTTTATAACTCGGCTATATTGGACACATGATTCATTTTCCGCTCCGGAGACTCTTCAGAAAAATTGTATGCAAATTAAAGGAAATTTAAGAACTGAAATTGAAAATCACCGAATGAAGGATTTGAACCCGGGCCTCTACACGCAACGCAGGTCACTAGACCGATACACTATCATTTGCTCTTCTTCATAGTCAACGAACTGCCAAAGAGTACGTAGTAGTAACGTTATAATTCCACTGATACAATCGATACACAATTGGATCACTTTTGGTACTTATGATGGATTATGAATTGCATTTGGACCATTTTTGATACAATTGATAATTTAAGTGAATTTACTCTAGTTTTAGGTGTAGTTTAGTCTACTATGGACTACTTATAAAAAAACTAGACCAAAAATTTAACTATTGACTCCGTTGGTCCTACATGTTGAACTTAATTTATATACAAATAAAAGTACACAGGAAGTTTGAGTACAAAAAATTCATATTTATTGGAAAATTACAGTTCAAGTTTGAAATGAGTTATTTTAACGTTTGAACATGAAAAGATATAAGAGAATGCAATTGTA
The DNA here is from genome assembly GCA_951812925.1 of Calliopum simillimum. Taxonomy (NCBI): domain Eukaryota; kingdom Metazoa; phylum Arthropoda; class Insecta; order Diptera; family Lauxaniidae; genus Calliopum; species Calliopum simillimum. Next base: position 108,745,401 of record OX638368.1, read on the forward strand.
TTAAGCAGAGACCTACAATTTTTTACGATTATGAATAGAATCTGAATAAATTCAAAAATTAGGCGTGATACCTCTCAAGCATTATATATTTGTTTTGAATTTCTGATAACTCAACAATTTCCCCCATGACAACTCAAATCAAGAAATAAAACCACTGTGCTCATCATCGGTAATCCCTTGACAGTTTGGAGGATAAAAAAATAAAAGTCATTATTTCGTATCAGGCAAGTAAGCGGTTAATTAAATGATTTATATTGTTAAGCGTAAAGGTTAAAAAATTTTATTATTACACTATAAGCTGCTGCTGCTGCAATGGCGTAATGTAACTTAATTTATATTTAATGGTTGCAGATACACAGGTGATGCACTGCAGTTGCGAATACTTTGACTTTGCAGTGCGTCATTGTTATTGATATCAGTCGGGAGTTGACAACCATAACCATTCCGGGTTGTCAGAACAAAACACTTTGAACTTTGATGGCATATTTCAATAAAAAAGCTGACAGTTTGTCGCACTGTCTGCATGTGTTTATTCAACACTAAAAATATGACGTGACAAGAACTTTTTATGTTTGTTGTTGTTGTTGTTTGTTATTTTTCGTCAATTTCTCGCAATAAAATTCTTGCTGTTTCTTTAACATAAAATCAATATTTTTCTATTATAGATATTGACATAGAAATCTAAACGTTTGTATGTATATGAAAACAATTTTGTATGTATCATCTTCATATTTATGTTTCAATCACAGGCAATATTTTTTTCTAGCACCAAAGACAGCCAATGGAATTTAGAAATAAAATCACTACATCACTTTAACCTGAAATAAAAGCGACAAAATAAAATAAAAAAATAAAAAACACTTTTATACAAATAAAGAAACAAACCAACACTCATATGTATGTCGGCAACATAACGTGATAACGTTACAAGCTGGATATTAGATAGCGCACACATAAAGTATGAGCATGCACACATAAGCCAATATCTACACACGCATGAGAAAAATAAATATATAGTTGTATGTAAACAAACGGTAACTGTTTGTAAATGCACACAACAAAGCAATAAAATTCATAAAATCAGAATTCAATATCGATTTCAAAAATTGACTCCACCTGGACACGCAAAATTGAAAAGAGGCCATATGACACTATACCAATATGGTAGGTGGCTTTGGTATGAGTAAATAAAAAAATAAAAATATTTTTCTAGAGGTGAATGGTATACAGGTTATGATAGAAGTTGGTTGGAGTTAATCTAAAGCAAACTCCTTAAAAAATGCAAACAAATTTTTCGAACTGTATTGGTTACATGAGAGATTCCAGAAAGAAGCCGCATTTTAGCGTCCCACTAATTTTGATTGTAAAAATGTCAAATTTTCATTGATATACAATCCATTACTGACGACCGTTTTCTTATTGTTCTGCTCCAGACAGACGGCAGCTCTAATGCACATTACAGACGCAATAATGTGAAACTTTTTATTGCATGATTTTAGGCATTTCTTAAATACATATTTCATAGACATTGGCTAAAAGAAAATTTCCCAATTCTGGGTCCGAAAAATTTATAGGGAATAACTTGCGCTACAAGTTACATGTTATTTTTTTTTTCATATCACAAACCTAAAATTTTGAAAAAAAACGTTTTTTCAAAATGGCTCCTAAACGGTTCATCCTAGAAAAAAAATTGTCAATGCATTTTGTAGAACGTTCAATTCCCTATAAGAGTCTCTTCGAGCTGTTTTTTCGTCAGACTTACCCTTCATGAGATATCGCGACTTGAAAATCATTCAAAATTGAACATAGTAGGGCGCATTAGGCATGCGCTTATTTTACGATTTTCTGATTTTCGTTCATGCCGCCCCCTGAAATCCTTCTAATGGTCATAAAAACAAATACTATGAAGTTTCACGGCGATCGGATAACGATAACCCGGCCCGCAAGAGAGGTCAAGGTCAAGTTGAGGTTTCAGGCAAAAAATAATGAACATTTTTTTTAAACTTAATTAAATAAGTCAAAGCATAACTTTATCTTATAGAAAATTGAAATACCTTTCCAACAAGCTATAATTGTTTAAAATCGGGTAATAAATACGTATTCTATGAATTTTTCTTTTACGGCATTAGCAAAATTGCCGCAAAATACCATATGTAGTAGAATAGCAATATTTTTAATGAAAATTTAGAAGATGTTACCACTGTAAACAAGGATTGTCATTGTATTGGGAAATTTCGTTGAAGGGCGTGGCACCGCCCACAAAAATCTAATACGCTCTAAATAGAAAACTACAAAAGCAATCTTTCTGAATTTAAATGTAGGGAGCCTACTTGCTATTTGGCACCTACTACCTGAAAGTGGGCAAAATATCGCTGGTACGCGTGGAACCTCCCATACAAGAAAAACACATCAAATGCTATTTCTCGCAAATGGTACAACATATTTTGATGAAATTCGGTGCATTTTTATGTACTTTTTGACGCTGAATCGATCTTCATCAGCAAAACAGTCATTATACCTGCAGGATTTTGAAATATCCTTGCTTGAAATTGAAGAAAACGCTTTGTTCAGTCTCATAGCGTACCTACAAAAAAAGGTGAATAGCCGCACTCTTCCTTATCAAAATATCCTTTCAGATTTTTCCAATAGGACTCTTATTTTTCGAGTTTTGATCCTTTGAAGATAAGATATTTCAGCCCCCATACAAAAGACGAAATATTTTCATAACCAAAAATAGCTATGAATAAAAACATCGACTAAAATAATAAGACCAGATTATTGACCGAGCAGGGATCGGTCTCCAGGTACTATTTGGTTATGTTTTATGTACCTATATACATCGATGATCCAGATACAAAATAATTTTACAGAATAAAGTCTGATTTACGAGCTAGAGGGTTATCAAACTATCATTGAATTTTTTTATGATTTTTTATCTATATGTAATTCGACTTCAAATTCTATAGACCTTTCAGATCATTATACCCTACACCTTTGTCCTTCCGTTTGTAGCGCAGAGAAGGAGGCGTGGCAGATATAAAAAAGTATTTATTCTTGATCAGCGTCACCAAGTTAATTCAATGAAATTAGGAACACTGCCTCCGTTGTCAAAGTTAGCTCGTGGGATTGAAAATGCGCAAAATCGGTCAACTGACACGCCTACCGCCCATACAAAAAATATATTCAAATTGTAACTTTAGGAATATTTTTCACAACAATACAACCAAAATACACATAAATACTACGAATTGTAAGCGCAAGCTCTGAGAAAAAACTGGACAGATTTGAACAGAAGGACGTGGCACCTCGCATATATGCAAAAGTTTCAAAATGCCATATCGAAAGTTTTTTCCAACTAAATTTCACTCAAACGCTAAAGCTTATAAATGCACGCTCTGTGCTGAAATAAAACGAACTCGGACAATAGGGGGAGAGGGGGTCCTCCCATATGAGAAAAAGCTTCAAAACGCTATACTGAAAAAGTTTTTTAAAATAATCCAACCAAATTTCACTCAGACACTAAGAACGATAAGTGCAAGCAAAAACAAGGTAAGCTCTGAAAAAAGGACGTGGCACCTCCTATATTAGCAAAATTTTAAAACTTTTTCAGCGTATGGTATTTGATTTTTGGTTTGGTCAAAGATTACACCCTTACAAGTTTTCGATTATTTCAAACTTTTTTGATTTTTTCCATACTCTTTTCGATCTTTTTTTGGCATACGTAAATGAGGTTGTTCAATTATATTCGATATTGGTATAGTTTATTCGATATTAATTTGTTATTTTCTTATGGGTAGCCTTTTTTGACTATAAGGTAAAGAATTTTTGATGCTTCTGTTATTTCTTTAGTTTCCCGATATTTCTATCTTATAATTTTACAGCATATCTTCAAACTAGCCTTGGTGTAAGCTATGTTGCATTCTGTCTACTCTTATACGTATACAATACACAGAGAATTGATTTGGAACTATCTGGAAACAAGAAGCATTTATGTATAATAAACTTGTTAAGATCGTTAAAGCTCATTTTACATAATAACAAACTCTCAAGCAAAAATTATACAAAGCAAGTTTGTTTCTGCTCTTCATTTTCTAATTATGCGGGACGATCTAGTTCACCTTAAGCAAACTATACTTTGGATTAAGTGGATATTTTAGGGTAACTACTTAGAATAAATTAACGTATTTCAGGAATATTATCTTGCTGTCAGCTAGATTGTTTTATATGCTTCAGGAGAATTTGAAGCATTGAACGATCCTACCTTAGATTATGAAAAGATATTGTTAACATTGAAAAGGCCATAAATCAAAAGAGGTGGTAAACAAATTTTTTGATCTACATTTTGCAGAAAAAGACCCAGAATATTTTTGCACCAATTGGTATGAAATCGGAATGAACATGAAACAACAAGAGGGATCGGAATAGTTATTAGGGTTTTGTTGAGGTCCTCTACACTTGATGTATAGCAGTATAGTAGTCTGCGCTATGCATTTTATTTTGCATGTGTGCATATGTGTTTCTAATACACAATATTTCACATAACAACAGATACAATCATATACACTAAGTTTATAAATGAAACAGTCACGCAGGCATGAAGACATCACACTATAATGCAGAAACACACACACATACATATTCATACTTAGTACTGTAAAGTACAATTCGCTCTTTTAGGTGCTGGTCATGTGCTGCACTATAATCGTTTATCGTATGGTGCGCCATGGGACGATCGTTGTGCAGCGACCTTATCATCATCATCGTCGTCGTTGGTTGATTGAGAAATTAGTGAAACAGCACACTATTGAAAATGTTGCTTTCTTGTATAAGTGTGAGTGCATAATTGTTCAATAAAAGTTGTTGTATGTACGTACACATTACCATTTTATGCTACTATGTATCGGTGTTGTATATTTGTGTGAAAGTTTGCATGATTTTCTACTATTGGAGTTGGAGTTGTAGCTCCAGAAGTCGTTATTAATAATGACTGGTGCTCTGCTTTGCAGTTTGTAGCAGGTTTTTTGGGGTTATAGAGCGGATAAAGTTGTATGTTGTGATTAATATTTGTTGCGATAACACGCGAAAAATGTTGCTTGTGAGTTGGGTGTACAATTTTATTGCCTGGTTTTACACCAGCGCAGTATTATTTTTAATGTCTAATTTAAACAAAATTACTAACTTAGGGGGTTACTGTGCAATATGCATTTGGCAGAAGTGGGCAATTGCGCGTATTTGATAATATTTAGTTCAAGCAAATGCGGTAGTTTGTATTATCAGTTGAAAAATTCGAGCAAATATATGAGCGACCAAAACTATGCAGCAGATGTGACTGCAGCAACTACTTACGATTTTGTATTAAAAATTGTACAATTCCCATTGCATACTTTTAGGCTTATTTTCTAGTTACTCCTTCTAATGTTTAAATAACTAGTGCTTTAAATTTTTAATATTTATTTCGCCAATTTGTAAACCTTAACTTTTTCTGCTAACTTTTGCCCACACCAGCGAAATCGCTTGACAGCCTTAAATTGTTCGCAACCAATGTTGATATCATCGCTGAACCCCCTTAGCTTTGCAGTGAAATAAATTAAGACATTAAAGAGTGACCAAATGGCAGGTTGCTGTCCGGCAGCATGCATTCATTAATGACATTTTTTCAAACGTACCCGATGTTTAAATACAAAACAGCAGACTTAATAAGCATATAGACGTACAAATTGGTTGCTTTTTTTTTGCTTGCAATGTAAGGGGGACTATAAATTGCTATATAGCGTTATGCATTTTTAAACAACAATATGATAGAGTTGCCAAATGTTGTAAAACATGCAAGAGAAATTCCATCAAAATTAAGCCAGTGGCATACAAAAAACTCATATAAATTATAACTGTGTCGAGTTAAGCTGCAGTTTTATGGCTGTTTTCATGATAACTCATAATTTTCTGCATTGGAGTCGGGATTTTAGTTTCTTGATATACATTTTTTTGCGTACACTTAAAGAAATCCTATAGCAAATATAAAATTGGTGGGAAAGACTGGATGAAGAAAAGAAAACATAAGCACGGCAAGATGGTTGCGTCTTGATGCTTTCGATCCTTTGATAAATTGAGCAAGTTTCAATTCCTTGTGTTGGCTAAGTCACTTCGTTTTTATTAAAAGGGAACCCCGTAACGAATAAAACTGCTTCTACAGTGCGCGAGATACTCACACTTTCCTCACACTTCCCATTAATGCAAGAGCTTCTACAGAAGACATTGTAGCAAGCTCCTAGACACTTAGCGTATTTGTTTAAAAAAATAGAATGGCCAATATGGATACCAATCATTTATATTGTCTGTTACTTTTCCAGCACTGTGAGCAGAAATGACGAAAATCCTAAGGTCTTGAAAAAGCAAACCAAGAATTAAAAGAGCCAAGTTTCAAGAATTATGTTTTAACACTAAAGAATCATGTTTCAAAAATAAAGGCTCAAGATTTAATACTCATGACTCAAGTCTCAAGACTTAAAGCTCAAGATTCAAGTTTCAATATTCAAAACTTTAGACTCAGTACTTAAAACTCAAAGATCTAATTTCAAGGCTCGAGTCTGAATATTCAATTTTCAGGAATCAAAACTTAAGTCTCAAGATTCAAGAATAAAGACTTAAAGGTCAACGCTCAATACTCACAACTCAAGACTCAAGAATCACGACTGAAGTCTAAGGCCTCAAGACTTAAGACTCAAGAATCAAGTCTAAAGATTCAAGAATAAATTCTCAAGAATTAATTTTCGAGACCAAAGACTAAGGAATCCAGTCCCAAGTATCAAATCTCAAGACTCAATATTCAATTGTCAAGACTGAAGTATCAAGACTCAAAACGTAAGTCTCAAGACTCAAGTGCCAAGGCTTAGGACTTAATTTTCAAGTTTCAGGACACAAGATTCAAATCTCAATACTCAAGATTTAAGACTCAAACTGAAAGCCACAAGACTTTAGATCAAGTCTCAGGACTTAAGACTTAAGAATCAAGTCTCAAAACTTTTGACTCAAGAATCTAATTTTAAACTCAAGATTAAAACTAAATACTCAAGATTCATGACTCAAGTTTTAAAAATCAATACTCAAATTTAAAAACACAAGTCTCAAGATTCTACACTGAAAACTGAAGAATCAAGACTAAAGAATCAGAACTGAAGATTCAAGACCAGGACTCAATGCTCAAATTCGAGAGCAAGACTTAATATAAAAACCACGAGCAAAACTTAGTCTGCTGCAGCTCTCATTTTCTTCCAGTGTTACTATCCGTTAATATACTTAGTGCAAATTGCACACCCATCAAAAATGGTCTCTGCCATCCATTCGTATACACACACACAAATATTGCAATTTCAACTGGAGCCCATGATTTTGCATAATAAATTTATGTGGCAAATCCTATTAAAAAACAAAAAAATAAATAAAATCAAGCAAAATTGTTGAAAGCGACTATCGCTTGCACGTATGCGTTAACTGCCTACTCACACACACATGTTAATGTAAAAAATAACCCATACATGCCATTAAAGGCTTATACTACTACATACCTAGGTATTTGTGGTTTGATTTTATATTTTTATTTATTCTCTTTTGTGGAATGTAATTGATGACTTTATACTGTACTTTTGGGTTTTGAATTTGTATTTGTAGCACATTAAGCAGTTGCAGTATATTTGCTGAACTTTTTTCCCTTTCGTTCTTTCTACCCCCTTAATTATGCGCTTCTTTAACATTTTAATCCGACACCTATAATTAAGGTTCATTTACATTCACTATTTGTTTGAAGTTGATTTTGCTTTGACAGTAAGTGTAGAATTTTAAACCAAGCGGTTTTAAGTGCTCGGTAGGAAAGATGGTTATAAGATGAATTAGTAATGGCTTTAAAGCAACGGATAATGGTTTAAGTGAGCCATTTAAAGAAACCTCAGTTTTTTTCGAAATATGTTTGATTTACAGAATTTTAAATATTTGTTTTAAGTATTTACTTAGACTGCTTTCTACAGTCCTTCAATATATTTCAGCATAAATCATAAAAAAGTGTGAATATTGAATAATATCGTAGTATCGGGCCAAGCTCGGGACTCAACAAAAAATATTCATACGGGCCAGGGCTTTTTTGCAAGGGCCTCGTTCGTGTTCGTGCAGGGCCTTAAAAATTAAGCTCATGCCCAGCTATAGTTTGAAATCGGGAAAACTTCTTTGTAAAACAGGTACAAAATTCAATGCTATTTTTTAATGACTTCATGAAACTTCCTCTTGGACTTCACTTGGACATTTCTGATTGAAACATTCACAAACGACATAAAATTTTTTTTCTTTCTTTTTCCGCTAAGTATACAACTAATTAATCACACGTATTCACAAGCGTATGTATGCTTGTGGGATGTTTTACATGTAAGTGGTATTTTGTAAAAAAAAGCACAGTAAAAACCTTTAAGGGTAACCTTATGAAGTACTTTTACACAGGTGTGCTATGGATATTTGTTTGCTTTCTACAAGGATTCTTCATGAAATAGAACTGACAATTGTACATAAGAAATTTGGAAAGAGAAAATGTACCTTTTGGCGTATTCAAAAAAGTTTTACGGTAGATTTAATCTTTTGTTGTGTATCAAGCTTACCTGAAAAGAAAAAAAATAGAAGAGTAAATATATTAAATACCACAAATTAACATTTTATTTAATATTTTAGAAATTGAATGTATTGTGAAAAAAGTTCTGAATAAAAATAAAAAATGCTGTGACAAATAATTATGATCATAATTGTACTACAACTTTTTTTGCTATTTGGTATAAAATGGAAAAGCTCATTTATCATCCCTGGTACAATGGCAATTGTTGAACGTAAACAAAACAAAACAAAAAACACAAACAGTGCTATGCTTTATGTTTTTCTCTTTATGCTTTATCCTCTTTTCAGCTCTGTGTGACCACGTATTTTGTTGTTGTTAATATTGAAAACTTTGTATATAATTTTGGCAGGCTTAAGGACAATATATAAAAATAATTTTAGCTTTGTGCACATCTACAAACAAATACCTTTCTAATGGTGTACAGTTCAAATTCGTGCTCCATTTCCAACATAATAAAAAAAGCAGGACAAAATTTTGTCTTTTAATATATAAGTAGATTATAATTAGACCAGTCAAATTATACACTGGCTATATTTGTGAGTCTTGTGCAAATTCCAAACTTCATAAAAACTATACCAAATGATAGAGAAATTAACCTTGAAGAACATATCAAAATGGGTCCTTCCAATTTTTCCGGGAAATTATGTAAATTTAGGTTTTTCCTGTGAAGTACGATGTACAAAATATTTAAAATTCCGATTTTAGTAATATTGAATTCTGGTTTATTTCTATATGTCCTCGATCCACATACAAAATATTTTTACAGAAAAAGGTCTTGTTTTGGGAGTTAGTTGGGTTTTAAAAATTTGATTCAATGTAACACATTTCTGCCAATAAGTCGAATTTTTAAACTATACTTGATATTGGAAAAATATTTTGTATCTGGGTCGAGAACATATATAGGTATAACATAATCAAATATTACTTAAATCTGAAACATCAAAAGTTTTAACCACGTACTTCACAGGGAATACTCCAATCAACATAATTTCCCGGAAAACATTGGGAAGACCCTTTTTGATATAACGTTCAGAGTAGAATTCCTTTTTGATTGGTATAGGTTTTATGTAATTTGGAATTATTGCAAGACTCAAATCTTATTTGACTACTCCAAATTATAATTGAACTACAGTATTTATAAGTATATGACAAGGGGGTATTTATGGGGTGGCTTAGGGGGATCTAGCCCCTCCTGAAATTTTGAAATTATCTTCCAAAATCCCGTTTGAGTAACATTTATTTCGTGACTTTGAACAAAATAGCTTTTTGGGTACCCTCCGAAATAAAATGCTAACTTCGCCCCTGGTTTATGAGCTTATTTATTAAGTCATATTCTTATTTTAAATTAATCGGCTAATCTACAATTTGCGAGTAAGTTAGGCAAATAAAACGCACAATGCTCGACTACCAACCATAGATAATGGGCCCCCGTTGGGCGGCATTTCTGTTGCGGTTAAAAATCATCAAAGGATTTAAGGAAGAAAAAAGACTCCAATATAGCAAGTTTTTCTCCGACTAAGGCGAATAAAACGCACAATGCTTGACGGCAAACCAAAGGTCATGAGTCCTACGTTGGGTACCATTTCTGTTATAGTAGAAAATCAGCTAAGAATTTAAGGAAGTAATCAGATTCCAATATAGCAGCCTTAGGCAGGCAAGAAAATAAATAATAAAAAAATATAGTAATTAATTTTTTCTTAAAAGTAGCGATACTTGATCGATATTTGAGCATTTTTGCTACCCTTAAACCTTTTGAGTTAGCAAAAGAGATCATTTACCTAAAATAAGTGCCTTATAGCTTGTAGCACCCTGTAGTAGTTATTTACATCAAAAAAAGCTCTCTAACAAAATTTTTATATCGGAGAAAAATACTCAATTTGAACATAAATTTCAATCAATTTCAATAGATTAGAATGACTGCAAAAGAATAATCAGAAATATTGTTTTGAAAGCTCCACACTTTTTCTTTAAAATGAGTTTAATTTATCAATTTCTCATGATATTTTTCTTTTTTCTGAGATTACACTTTCAATCAAACAAAAAATAAAAAAACATAAAATGAAAGGAAGTAATTCCTTTAATGCAACACATTTGCGTTTGGCCACAATTCATCATAATAAATATGGATTTTTATGGAGTTAGAAGAAAAAGCAGTGATAAAGAAAAATGGCAAAAAATATAAATTTGAGAAAAGGCGTCAGAAAACATTCTACAGAATTAATTTCAAACTCAACACGTGGTACATACATATACATATGTACAGGCAGATAAAACAAAAACAAAAATCTATATGCATTTATACACTAAATACATATAAATTAAAGGAAAAATATAGGCAAGCCACGCCCAATGCAATGCCAGCAGTAATAATGGCAACAAATAGAGTAATAAGTACAAAGAAACAGCCCTAGGATGCGCTATATTTTTCACGAGTGCAGACGTTTCCCAATTTGTTTATTTTTTTTTCACCCCCGCTTAAATTAATAAAAAACAGCAACGAAAAAAAAGAAAAAAAAAAAAAAAAAAAAAGATAGAAAACAGCATATAAATAAAGTCCTTAAAGGTCCTTTGCAAGAGACATTATATATTACTCGCATGGTATTCCACATTTATGAGAATTATGAGCATAAAAGGCAAGACAAAATAAACGATTATCATATTTTATAGGAAGAAAAAAAAAAAAAAAAAAAAAGAAATAAATACTTTCACATATACATATATATATATATGTGTAACCATTTGTGTATGTTAAAATAAATAATCGCATACACATACTCGCACAAAAACTTCAATATACGCACGTGCGTATGCATAAAAGGCAGTTAAGTAATTTTTTTTTTTCGTACTGCCGTTACCACGCTCAAGGATAATGCCGTTGTTGTTGTTTTTTATTTTTTTTCTTTATTATGATTATGATATGCATACAAACGTACATATGTACACATTTACACAAGCACACGCACTATATGCGTACACTGTTATGCATAGATAAATATTAAAAGCAACTCAAGCTGATGTTAATGATCGCAAAGATGTCGTTTGAACCCTGAATCATTTTCAACATACAAATGATATAACGATATATTGGGTATGTGCGCACATTTACACGCGTGTACAAACGTACGTGCATAGGTATGTGTGTGTCATGTTAGCTGCACGGAAAAAAATGGTTAGGATAAGAAAAACTAGAATTAATCATACGTCATGTTGAAATTATCTATTTTCATGAGCATTTTTGCTTCAATAGAAAGCCTTTTTCCTAAAAAAAAAGGAAATCAATATGTTCCTTAAAATTTCAGTTCATTTTAGTACTAATCACTCACGAAAATATGTTTTAAATATTTAATGCTGAAACCCTAAAGGTAGCACCCGTTCGATGAAATCTTTTAAACGATCATCGGAATTCATAATATGCAAATTTTGGAAATCTTTCAGAAGAATCGAAGACGCTAGGTGGTCAATACGTTCAATAAGAGAGTTTTTTGAATATTCTGAACACTTTCAGTTTCAAAAAAATCATATATAATCAAATGATATTTGTTTAAGTAGAAATGCCAGGCTAGAGGTCTATAAATATGTACCAATAATGTATTATTTTCCTATGTCATATAAGTATAAGCGCTGTAGATAAACTGTGTTTTGCCAAATTTTCTTTAATAATTTTGAATAAGTCCTTTATGCCGCAGTCCAATAATTTTTGAATAAGTTGGTTTTTCCATGATTCTGGACAATTAACTTATGTATATTTGTTCAACCGTAAGTTTAGTGTATAACAAATAGTTTTAGCCCATGTTGGGCTCCATTTTTTGTAATGTGTAAAACTAAGATAAGGTAGGATAAGAAGGTCTTTAAAGCTAACTTTACTCTTCTCTTCTCTTCTCTTTTCTTCTCTTCGGTTCGGTTCGGTTCTCTTCTCTTCTCTTCTCTTCTCTTCTCTTCTCTTCTCTTCTCTTCTCTTCTCTTCTCTTCTCTTCTCTTCTCTTCTCTTCTCTTCTCTTCTCTTCTCTTCTCTTCTCTTCTCTTCTCTTCTCTTCTCTTCTCTTCTCTTCTCTTCTCTTCTCTTCTCCTCTCTTCTAGATAAATCGGAGTTATTGTTAGGTCAAGGAAAGATTATGTGCGCTTAAAAAGTGGATGAAATTTTCTATTTCATTTGCTGGATTTTTTTCCGAATGTTAGAATAAGAATTTAACATAACTGAACCTTAGCAAGGGTTGACAGCAACTTATGGCAGCAATAAGGCATTGTAGTTTTAAGAATAAGACTCAAAGACTTACAAGACTTTGGCTAACTGGAGAAACTGGCTTTAGATCTGATGACATACAGATTTTTTGTCTAGTATTCATGCTTTTGAGTTTTTTTAAATATAAATGAATAAAATAAATAGTTGGATGTATGAGTTTCATATTTTTAAGAATCTCAAAATTTCAATCTTTTTAAAAAATATAAATTTTATAAAAAAATTTAAAAATGTAATTTTAAACATGTATCTCATAACAAGAATATATGTACATATGCATATGGGCACAATTTTTGTTTTTTTTATAGCATAGTAAAATGTGTGCCGGAAATGAAGATCTAAATATGTGTTGAGTTCCTGCACGCCATCAGCCTGTGGCCTCGTTGCCTAGTTGTCAACGTGCCGTGCGGTGCCATTGATGAAGTTCCTCAACACACACACAAACATTTTTTTGTAGCAATGTATTTTATTTGATATTCTTACTCAATATAATGCTGCTGGTAAAGCATAATAAATACATAAACAAAGCAACATACACACATACGAGTAGATAGGTCTTTATTTCTCTCTGCGTTGAAAAAACAGAAAAAATGAAGAAAACTTTCTTATTAAGTTTTACTTTTGATGTGTTCTCTACTTTAAATATAAGCGTGAATGTTGAAAAAAAAAGAAGAAAACTCGAGTGAATGCAAAGCAAAGATAAATACGCAAAGTGCAAAAAAAAAAAAAAAGAAGAAAAATAGAAAATCCTTCTCTTTGTCGCTCACTCGTGCATCCTTAAGTGGCGTGGATAAATATTTTCAACTTATAGGCTCAAGTGTATTTCTTTACCTTAAGAGAAAATGTTGCAGGATATGTGTATAAAATAAGTATGGATAAGTATGGGTCATTCCATATATTGTTTGCTTTACAGCAAGCACTTACTAATTGTACGAAGCTTCCAAAGGGCCAGCAGTGCGTATGAGTGATATTTATTTAATTGTAAGCATCTTAATGATTTCACAAATACTATTATTAGAAAATGTTGGATTTTTACTATCACCATATGAAAGCATTATCTATTAAATTTTTTCTATATATTTTGGATTTCGCTTGAATCTGTTTAAACAATTTTGAATGATATAATAATAAATTTTTTTCTTTTTTGTTGTGATAAAATATTTTTCTTCAATTTTTGTATGGAAATACCCATATAATATGAGATGTTTTGAAGTCCAGTTTTTGGTAGGATGTCTGCAATATATCAATCAGACAGTTCATAGCAATTTCTTTTGCACACATTATTAAGGCTTAAGAAATGTATTTGATTGCAGCATCGCTTGTGAAAAATTCTAGTTACGTATATTAACAATTTGTCATGATTATGTGATCTGAGCTAAATGCGTTATGCGTCAAACCTTAACATTGGCAGAAAAGGCAAATATGTAGAGCTTTTTGCAAAAAATAAACTTAATATAAAAAAAGCTATGGAGAAAAATAATGGCGCTCGGCGAACATGTTTTTTTATTCTGTATACAAACAAAAACTTGTTTTTAATTTTCATACACTTTAGTTTTGAAATTTTGTCCCTATGAAGAACAAAATCCTCGGCGTATGAAGTTTTTCCTCACTCATATTTAGAGTATAACACAAAAACTGGCCCCTTCTATGTTAAGAAATTTAGTCACAGCTAAAATACATACATATCCAAAGAAATGTTGTCACTTGTTGCAGAAAATTAAGTGTTTTGAGCAAAATGGATGAAGTTTTGGTCTAAAGTAGGGTAAAATTAGGAAATATGGCACCTTTTTAGTGGAAGTGCTGAAAAACCAGGAATTAGAAAAGACTTTTATGGGAACTAAGGATGCTTTATCTTTGTACTTCCAAACATCTTATTACATGCATAAGCAGAAATGGCACCCGAACCATATCTCCCTAAGTGAGCGGGTACCATTTTTCCTTTTTGGTGCATACTGAATAAAAAATGCCTCGAAACGAATAAACATGTTCACTTGCACTCGTATTCATGAGAAACGAAATCACATTCAACCAACTACTCACCACTTCTATCGCCACTTCTCAAAATATTCACAAAAAATATCAGCCCTCAAGTTCAGTTTTTTTTTAAAGTCCTGCACATTACTAATTATAGCAACTGCAGTTAAGCGATCTATTAACCGCGAAGTCTTTCGCGCAAATAAATTAAGTTTTGTCCATATTTGATTGTCACGAAAGCTGCAAGTATTGAAAATGAAAGAGGTGCCATATCTCTCTAAGTAATTGGGTGCCATTTTTTTCTTTTCGGTGCATACTGAATTAAAAATGCCTCACTCGCGCTCGCATTTATCAGATGCAAAATCATATTCAATCAAATACTCACCACTTTAATCGCTGCTTCTCAAACATTCGCAAAAAAAGGATACGCCATTTAAATTCAATTTTTTTTTTAAATCCTGCACAGAAGTAATTATAGCAACTGCAGCTAAACGAACTATTTATCGCAAAGTCTATCGCGCAACTGAATTTAATTTTTTCCATATTTGAATGCTACAAAAGCTGCAAGTAGTGAAATTGAAAGGGGTGCCATATCATCTGGGGGTGCCACATAGTCCACATTCACAAAAAATAAGACTGTAAATTACCATTTTGAATTTTTTCTTCATCACATGAAATTCCAAAGAAAAATTTTGGATGAGAAATGCAAATATTTGGACACATCCAGATTTTTATGCCACACATAATATACTTATATTTGGAAGGAACGCTATACCATAAATATAAGGATAATGCTGCTGAGCCTTCACTCAAAATGAATAGCTTGTTATGGGACTTTATGAAAAATCATCCAAGCTGCAGGTATCGAAATTTACTCGGTTGAATTTGTGTGATAGTGATAAGTTTCAAGGGACAAACAACACAATACCATTTCTATGTTCGAGGCTTCATTATTCTTCCTTGTAGTCGGAGCCTTGAAGAAACATTATATTGATAAGCAGTGAGGACTATATAAACGAGTTGGACTACTAAGCTGATTTTTTGGCTTCTGCAAGCGCAAACAACTCTATTATGTTACAGTAGGATTCTTCGGACGACATCCTCACGTTAAAAAACTGGTCGCAGTCGAAGACTATGTAACATCAGTTTTCTATTAGATTGTTCCAAGCACTAAATAGTGGATCAACCGAAAAAAGTAACGAAATCTTGATTCAAATAATTCAGCATAACAATCAAAGAAGTGATGCATTTTTTTAAAATTAAATAAAAGTAAAAAATATAAATTTAACAAAAAATTACCCAAAGAGAAAAAAAAAAAAATTTTAATTTCGTTAAAGAAACCTCAGCTGCAAAAAGCATGTGCTCCATATTGGCCACTCACTGACTCAAATGAACAGCGAGCATACAAAATACAAATCCAAATTGACAAAAATTCAAATTGAAATAAATACCACAGGGAGTGGGAGACCGGGTGGGTCTAGAGCTATGCAAATAATAAAACTTCGGTGAAATGAAATTTTCAACAGAAAATTTTTATTTAAAATTTATGAATGAAAGAGCAATATTTATACAGTAACAATAACAACCAACAGCCAGACTTAATCCTTAACGAAAACTGCAATGAAAACTAAATCCTCGCGTTCAAGGAGAGACAACACAGAGTTTTCAATGAGAATGAAGAGGGGGAGAAGTAAAAACTCCAAAACCCATGTAGAATAAAGTTAATACAGTGGGAGTAAGTAGAAACCATTGTGGCTATGAATATGGTAAGAAAAACGTGTGCTGAGTGGATAGGTATACATGGTAACAAAAAATGTTAGTGCAGACGGGCAGAGTGGCTTGAATTGGATTCGGCATGAAAAACGTTCAAATAACGGAGTGATAAAAAAACATATAATAAAATATCCTCACGTATGCTTCTGTTGTTGTAAATATATACACCTGAGACAATAAGTATATAGGTACATGCTGAATTTCTGTTATACGCTTGGGCACACAGCATGTATTTATGTGTGTATAAAAGTGCTAGGGTGGACTTAACCTAAAAATAATAACAAAAAAAATTTTGCCAAGAAAAAAAAAAATTTCTTTTCACACCAAATTTTATGCAAAAATGGTCATCTCTTTTAGCAGCCATCAATTAGAAGCAGATTTTATTATCAAGGGATTTAGTGTAAACAAAAATGCTGAAGTAATTTATGCTCTAAAATGCATCGAAGTTGAGTTATTGCAGGTAAAATTACAACATACGCGCATATGCGTTGTTGACAAAAAATACACATACGTCATGTTAGCCCACTCAAAAAATTAAATCTGCGAATTTTTGACAAAAGAAGTTAATTCTCTCTTTGGAAAAAAAGCAAAAGGAAATATCTCTTGCACTTTTGTCAACATAAGGTATGTGCTTTTGCTTTTCCCAAGAGAAGAGACTTAAGTCTTTCTGTCAAAAGTGCACAGAAATGTGAATTGATGTAAAAATATCACTAAGCCTGTCATTCAATTATTATTATTTTTTTTTTATTTTATTTATAATTCACCTTTTTATCTCGCTCCCTGTGCAAACAGGATGACAATGATGACATTTCCTGAATGCAAACGAAATTTTTAACCAAATGCTGCCATTTTGGACTATGCTACCCGTTGTCTGAGTACACAAGTATTTAAGTACACACACACATACTTGAAAATATATATGTATATTTTGCTGTAGAAACATTAATTTTAAAAATGTAGCGTGTAGTAAAAATACAGACACATAGGAATGTAAGTGAAGAGAAGAGAAAAAATGACAAAAGGAAACATATAAAGCATGCATTCACATGTGTTTTAAACTACACATATAAACGAATGTTTGTTTGTGTAAATGCGTGTAAGTGCAGATATACGCTACCGCGACCACTGGCGCGCAAACTAAATCCCACAGGATCAACGCTAAGCGTGCGGGTCGCGACAACAAAACCATAATGCCGGAAGGAAGGAAATTCTTTATGAAATTTTGACATAACAAATGCATGAATAGGTGTGTGGAAAAATGTGTAACATGTAACCGGTTGTATATGGCATAAATGTATTTGTGCATATAAATATTTGTATGCGTTTTTTGCGTATGTATTTGTGGTAACAGAAACCGGAAAGTACAAGAGAGCAAAGGTATTTTCAATCAAATTTAAAATTCCATGAATATTTTAAAATACATATAAAAAACACTGCACACACGTCAATGCATTGCGTTTTATTCTTATGATTAAATATTCTGTTTTAAAAAAAAAAAAAAAAAATAAATTTAGTTTTCATAAAGTTTTTAACAGCTACTATTTGTTTTTTCACATTTTCGATTATACTGTGTATAAAAAAATTTAAGAATTGTTTTAAAAATATAAGCGTTTTAGAAACAGAATAATTATATGTCGAATATTGCGTCTTTGTTATAATCGGCCTTAAATCAACCATATAATTTATTGCAGCGCATTAAAAATTAAAGCAATATATCAATTCATTTTGGTAAATCGTCACTCCGGCTCCAACATATAAGATTTCATAAAATTGCTCAAATGTTAAGCATACGCTACAGTAAGATATCCTAATTATTCCGCGAAGATATCAGTGGTCTAAAAACTGTTGTATTTGTAAAGCAAACAAGTGAAAAAAATCTGAAATTTTTAAATCTCAAATGGCTGAGTCCAACATTAGGTTAACCTATTTTGATCTTCTGTTCGTTTCATTGAGCAGTCATATTGCTTGTACTTTATGCTAGCATTTCCCGGCGAGCGTTGCTACACTTTCTCTGGTACAGAGGGTAGGGCATCTCCAATTAAATTAAACTAAAAAATGTAAATTGTCCCAATGCAATTTATATACGTACTGATTCTCACCTCTTTGGTTAAAGAAATATGACATTTTTTAAGAGCGTGGCACCGTCTATTTTTCCTTTGGGCAGTATTTGTCCGGATATTTTTAATACAAATACCAAATATCATCCATGTTCGTTAAATATTTTTATGATAACCACATTTTTTTAGGAACACGAAAAAAAGGGGGGAAAACCTTTGGTGAAAAAAGTTTTTGGCACTAAAATGTCGTAAAAAGACATGAAAAGAGTAGAAGACACGAAAAAACGGGAAAAAAAAAAAATATTTAAAAATTTTTGGTTCCGACATCTTATGGAGGACCCTTGGGTGGAAAAAATTTGTATGCACTCAAATGTCGTAATAAATCATGAAACACGTAGAAAACATGACAAAAAAGATATGGAAAATTTTTTAAATTTTTGGTACCGACATCCGAGGGGGACCCTTGGATGAAAATTTTTTTTTTACACTAAAATGTTGTAAAAAGTTATGAAACGCGTAGAAAACTCAAAAAAAAAAAAGAAAAAAAAGTTTTGGTTACGGCATCCTACGTGGGACCCTTGGGTGAAAAAAAAAAAACCGAAAAAACTAATGATGCAGAAACACGCGCCGTACCCAAAAACCTTTAAATATAAATTTTCACGGTGAAACTGATTACACAATGATTCTATGTAAGGCTGTAGGAAGCTTTCGAATATCAAATTTTGTTTGAACAAAGATTGCTTAATTAATTAATTAATAAATTTCAGAACTCTTAAATTGATTATTGTATTGTAATTTATTACCATATAATAACGAAATAATAATAATAATAAATAATAAATTTCATACCTCATTACCATATCGGTCAAAGGTGTAGAAATGTAACGAGTGTGTAATTGTAAGTAAAAATAAAATGTTTCTAATTATCACAACGACGGTCGCAGGTTCGAATGCTCCTATGGTCGTTTGTTTTTTTTAATTAATTGAAATTATATTTAAACTTTATTTGTATAAATTTTATACGAACAAGCATAAACAGTTTGTATACCAATTTGTAGCATAGATTTTATACCAAGTTTGTTATGAATTTGTGTTCATTCCAATTTGCTTTGAATTTTACACCCAAACTATTTGCTATGTGGGTTATTCTACTTATGTGGGAATAATATGCAGCTCGTCTTATTTTACTTATTTTTTGTAACATTATTTCATTGATCTATGTTCGAAACTAAACATCTTAATTAATGATCTATCTTTATTTTTAATTGTCAAAATTAATGGGTTTTAACAAATAGCGCTTAAAAAGATTATTGATGCAGGTAATCAGTTTCCTAAGCTAATTTTTTATAAATGGTCATACAGTGTTTTAAACGGACCATATAAAAAAAGTATAAAAAAGACATGATCTGAACTTAGACTACTTGTCTGAACTTAGATGAAAAAAAAAAAAAAATAAAATTTTGTGCGGAAAATAATGTATTTTGCTTCCTTCGTGAGTAAAATCACTGAGATGTCTAGTTGTCAGTTGAAATAAACGATATAAGGAGGTCCACTTTTTAAGTTTTTCGTTTTTACGACTGAATTCAATTCAAATAATTTTAATATTTTTAGTCATTGTTTATTTTCTACTGAAAATATGTTTTAAAATTAAAATGTTTGACCTAAGGAAAAGTAATTTATACAACCAAATGAACCACAAAAAAGAAAATCTCGCATAAATAATTACTTTCATCAAAGTGTAACTGAAAAACATGATATGATGAGTTTAATTATCGAGCTGTCAAAAATGTCAAAAAAGTGCTGTCGGCTGTCAGCGCTAGCAGGGATTTGTATGTAATAAAAACAATGGTTGATGCATAAAAATTGACGTAAAAATTGTCGACAAAAGCGCGCAAAAACCGCATTTTTAAAAATAAACAAAATATTAAAGGTTTTTGCCTTCAATATTAATATAAACTAGGGAGTTTGTTATCTACGGCATGCCTGACAAAATATACTCTACACAATACACAATAGAAGTTACAAATATCATGTCAGTACATTGTTTTAAAGTTTGCACACACCGAAGGTAGGGTATAAAAACAAATGAATTGTTGTGTTGGAATATGGTATGTACTGCCGTCGCCTGCAACATTAATACCATTAAATAATTTATAAATAACATTTTTATCAAATTTGCCTTTATGATTGTGTGGGTTATTTCTTCATTTCAATATGTCATTTGCAATCGCACTTAAAACTTCACTCATATGGTGTTAATTATTTATTATTTATTAATATTAATAAATTTTTTAATAAAAAAATAAGTGAAAATAAATACGCATACCAGTGTGTTGGCGTTTGTGTATACAAAAAAAGAATTCATATTTTCATTGTTGCGGCTGCTGTTGCTTTTGTTCCAGAAATAAAGAAAAAAGTAAAAAATGAAAATAATTTAATTAAAACAAATGAAATTAAAATAATTTATTGCGTATGAAAAAAGGCGTTCACTACGCATTTTTAAGCAGCGATAATTTTTCTTGGTGCGGAATTTTTTTATTTTTTAATTTCGTTATTGCTGTTATGAAAAATAATCACGCTATTAATTTTAATATTCAAATGCGTTTATATATTTCATTTATTATTTATAATAGAGCCATTTAAGTGTAAGTTTTTTCAACGTTATAATTAATTATTGAAATGAAAAAGCGTTGGGAAGTTTTTGCAAAAATTACAAATAAAAATTCAGCAAACAGCATATCGATTTTGTAAGTTTTATACATGTTTTCAGCAGCAGCCAGTTATGAAATTTAATTTTTATTATAATACACTTAGCAGTAAAAACAATTGCTTAAGCAAATAATACGCAACATGTATCGAATTAAAGTTAAAAATGTTTAAAGGTACTGGTAGTTGAGGCATAAAGAAAGGTTACTCATACGCCATGTTAGGCATGCAAGCAATAAAATGATTTTGTTTAATATTTAGTTGAAATTGTTGAGCTAATGTAATATTTTAATATAAATGTATTTTAAGCAAAACTATGCACATATTATTGATCCAAATAAAGTGTTAAGAGCTAAGTACCATGAATGAACAATTTTCCAAGATAAACGAAACTTGTGTGAAAATTCTCAAGTAACCTTTTTTTTTTTTTTGTTTATCAATGAAAACAAAGCCAAAGTAACAACGTTTACTTTTTATTAAAATTTCATAAATTATTTATATGGTGTGTAAATAAGAGTGGCAATATTTCTATGATTTGGTCTATGAAAAATAAAACAAAAACTTTAAAAAGTTCAAAACTTAAATGTGTCAACCGCAGATATGCAGAGCCTTATAAAAAAATGTGTGAAAGTTCAAATTTCATAACTTCAAAATAAATGGTTTACTCATGAAATTGATGAGAGTTAAGCTTTTATACAAAAGGAGGCTAGTTATAACACCGCACAAAAACTAGCGAAAACTTTACTAATGTTTTTCACATTCGTTATTTCTCGATCTAAGTACCAACTCTAACCTTGAAAAGTTAGGATTTCAAATGTTTTTTTGACCTTTTATAACGAACTCCGGTTTCTCTTTTTCTGTTAGATTCTATGGATGCAATGGTCTCAGGTCCATTTGAAGATAGTTGAGAGTGAATTACAAGTTTAACGACTGAATTTATTTGATGCTTTGAAAGTAAGTACATCATTTAATAATTCAAGATTTGTTTAACTTAATTAATTTTAACGCTATATAATTCAAATTTTATTCTAAACAAATTAATTGTTTAATACTTAATAATTATTCAGGCTTACTTTTTTAGCAGAGTGACTGAACAAGATGTAGGAATAAATAAATGGTGGTCATCGAAAGTGTCTAAACCTAAATTAGATTATAGTCAAGATGGGGAAAAATATAAGACAATTGATAAAAAGTCTGATTTTTAATAGAAGAAAGAGTGGACAGGAGAAAACTTGTATGAGGGAAAGTAAAGACAATCGACGAGAAGGTCTGGTTCTTATAGAAACTAGGGCGATCTGGGACTGGAGGAAACTAAGATGAGAAAAAGATATGCGAACGACGAATGGTCTTAACCTCAATAAGAGGAAAGGAGAGTTGTGGTAGACGGATATTATTTAATCGACGAAAAGGTCTGTTTTCTAGTAGAAACAAGGCAGGTCTGGACAAAACTGAGATGAGAAAAAGTTATGCAATTGACGAATGTTCTGAAATGGTCTGATATGGGATATGGGACGAAAAAAAATTGAGATGAGGAATAATTAAGCGATCGACAAATGATCTTAACCTTAACGAGAGGACAGGAGAGTTTAGACAGAAGAATATTATCTTGTCAATGAAAAGGTCTGATTTCTAATAGAGGAAAGGTATTCTGGGACAGGAAGAAACTACGATGAGGATGGTCTGAACCATAACGAGAGAACTTGCGAGGTGGAACAGAGAAATATTGAATAATCGTCGTAAAGATTTGATTTATAACAGAAGCAAGGGGGATACGCGAAAAGAGGAAACTAAAATGAGAAAAAATTATGCATTCGACGAATAGTCAGAATCTTAACGAGAGAACCTGCGAGTTGGAACGTATGATTTCTAATAGAAGTAAGGGCGCTGTGGAAAAAGAGTATTAGGCGCTCAACGAAAATTTCCGATCAGAGTTTAAGCTTTGGTGGCTGCTCAAACCATAATGAACTTGTCATGAATGAAAAATGCTTTGAGAGGCCTATATGAAAATTGAAGAAAACTGAGGTCCCATTTTGGTTAAGAAAATTGTTTTTTGGTCATAACTTTTTTTTCATTACAAAATTGATACCAAAAGGTGCTTTAAAAATAAAGACTATGTTCTTGCAAAAATTTTGGCATTTAAATATAAATTTTTTTGTATTTTTGTGTATAATATTCACGTCCCAAGATCGATTTGTTACGTTTTTCAATTTTGCGGTCGGAAAAACGATTTTTTACTTAAAAGCAATGTATCTAACGAAATAAGTGTATAAGGCAAAAAATGCTTAAAATTGTTAAAAAATACGTGTGATTTTTTTCAGGATTTTTTGACATTTTATTTTTACTTACAATTACCAACTCGTTAGACCGCTACACTATTGACCGATATGGTGAAGAGATATAAATTTGCAAAGTAAGCAAATGCTGTTTAAACAGAATTTGATATTCGAATGCTTCCTACAGTCTTTCATAGAATAAGTTTGTAATCAATTTCAATTTAATTAAACAAAAGTAAGTAAATTAGAGAAAGGAATATAGAAAAGTGAAATAAAAAAAGTTAAATAAAAAAATTGTAATAAAAAAAAAACGACCGCCGGAGGATACGAACCTACGACCGTCCGTGTGATGCAGTTACAAGCTCGTTAGACCGCTACTCCATTGACCGATATGGTGAAGAGGTAAAAAATTTGTATACTAAGCAAACGTTGTTCAAACAGAATTTAAAATTAGTATTATACAATTTTGGCATGAAATTTATAGAATTTAAAAATTTTTGGTTTAGAATAACTTTAAAAAAAAAAAATTTATAAATTATATCAAAAAATTGGAATATATAAGTTTATAAAAGCAAATAGTATAAATAAGTTTATACATCATCCTCAAACTTTTTGCTGTGCAGATATTGTTTTTAAGAGTCTTTCTAACTTCTGATTCGGTTTTGCGATGATTTTTGTTTTTTTCATACAAAATCGAACCGGTCTAATGCGCATATATGAATAAAAACTTAAAGTAAAATAATTTTAAATAATTTTCACAAACTTAAATGATTTCCAGCCTGTTTTAAAGACTGTTGGTAATTGTCTTATGTCTATACAAACTTTATAGTCAGTTTGCTATGAAAAATAACAGACGTTACAAATATGAACTCGAAAATGTGTAAAAATGTATTCAGAAAGTAATACATACATATGAAAGAAATTTTTATTTTTGATTAAAAGTTTTTCCAGTTTTTCTGAATTAAAACTTTCGCCAACAAATCAAAAAGCTGTCAAGGTTGATCCTAGTTTTTTCATGTCATACATATCATATAAATAAATACTAACATATATTGACATTACAGTGGTTCAACTTTTTTTGACACTGAGCTGTTTGTTTGACAAGCAACGCTTGTCCATTGGTCTCTACATATATATTATTGACTCTTTGCTAATACATGTGCAGTGCAATGAAAATTTTGAAAAATATTGTATATGCGGGATAAAAATGGTCGTCATAAATTTACGTTTGAAAAATATCACAGTTTAAGGTCAGAACTGTTAAGAATATCAAAAAAAAAAAAGAGAAATTTTAACAAAACAGAACAATAATCTACATATCTTAAAAAAGTGAAACTGTTCGACATAAGAAACAAAAGCTTTTACACTTGCCCTTTAATTCATAAGGACATTAGAAGCTATTGATTCAGTATCAATCAAAAAAACTTACGTTTTTATCTAAAAAAATAGTTGTAGATGATATACTTAGTTGCTTTCAATACAAATTCCACAGAACCATAAGTTCAAGTTGTTCATAAAAATGGAATCAAAACTAACTTTTAGTTCTTTATTATTCCATCGAATTTTATTACATTGGGACCTTAATCACACAAAAAAAAAAAAAAAAAACTAATAAAAATAAAGCAAAAATAGCAAGTGTTTGCATTTAAATCGAGTTGACAGCTCGCGCGGAAATTTAATCCCATTTCCCTATTTTTATTTTTGTTATTGAGTTTTGTGATTTTATGAATTTTGCAAAGTTTTTTTTTTTGTTTTTCATTAATGTTAAGGGACTTTTGACTAAGTTTTTACTTGAGCACAACAAACATATAACATATTTGTGCATATTCTTTAAATACTGGATGACACACTGAACTTTGGGTGTTCAAACCATTGAATCAGTGGGTGAAATTTAATATAATATATAGTGAGTGCTCAATATCTTGAGAGAAAGGTTTTTTGCACAAAATTAAGAAAAAAAGTATGTTCAAATAGGCATAAATATTTTGACAAAGAAATTTCAACAAATTTTAGACTTTTATCCGATATAAATTTATATATTAAAAAAACCAGCATAGCACAAAAGTTTCATAACTGATTTCATTTGTTAATACATTAAATGTTCAGCTTACAAGAAAAAAAAAAAAATACGAGCCAGATGTAAAAATTATAGGTAAAATAAGTATTTTGACAACACTATAACTTTAGTTTCTTTCAAGCAAAATATTTTTGGTTGAAATTGCACTGGCCATTCTCTCTACAGATTAGTTGAAGTGAAGTCATAACTAGGAAAACAGTATTAAGCGTAAGAAATTAAACCTTTAATGGAACTTTAATATTTTGTTCCTTTCTTGATATGTAAATACATGTTAATCGTATAAGAGTCTAAAATTTATCGAAATATTTTTGTCAAAATATTTATGCCAATTAGTGTATTTTGCAAAAGCTTTAAATATTTAATGCTGGCCGTGTCAAGATTATAAAATTCTTATAAATTAATAAATTTTTAAGATTTTTTATAAATTTCGTGTTGCTATTTCTAGCGATATTTATGACATATGATATTTCGGTTAGCCGAAAATATTGAAAAACTTTACTTTTTCTTAATATTGCAAAAAAAATCAAAAATTTATTAATTTGACTGTCGATAGCCCCTTAATAATTTTTCATAGACATACATAAAAAAAATATATTAAAATTTTTGTATACAGCAAATATAAAAATATATATTTTAAATTTATAATAAAACATGCATAAAATCAAATACGAGTAGTATACGCTCTTTTATAGCACACATTTTAATCCCAGTCACATGCGATAAAAAAGCTGTGCATGTGTTGAATAATTAAAATACAGTAACATCATACACATACAAATATATCAAAAAATATCCATTCTAAGCACATGCACGGATACATGCATACATATATAAATAAATTTATATATGAGGCATTCCGTTGTGACTCACGAGACTTTGGTGCTATACATAGAATTTGATAAATTAGTTAGTTATAACTAAGCTATTTTAAGGCTTAGAACAGTTTCGAAATAGAAATACAGTTAATGTCTTCTGTATTAAATTGTTTTTTTGAAACTCACGGGACATAAAACGGAACGCTCTTCTACATTTATTTACTTAAAGTAAAACTTAAGAAAAATTACGGCTGTTTTAAGAAAATTTTTTATACTCCAACTGAAGAAATATGTGACTGCAACTAAAGACTTTAAAACAGAAGGTACTTCAGCTATTATGATGAAGATAAAATTATTTTTTGAATTTGTAATTTACGGGACAATTTGATTTGTCTCGTATGTACGAATTTTTGATGTTTTGAATGTGTCTGTGGCAATTAGAGCTATTGTGATGAGGATAATATAATATTTTGAATTTAAGACTCACGGGACATTTTTGTTCTGACTTGTACACTCGAATTTTTGATGTTTTGAAAGTGTCTGTGCCAATAAGAGCTACTATGATGAAGATAATATAATATTTTGAATTTGTGACTCACGGGACAGTTTTTTTCTGACTTGTATATTCGAATTTTTGATGTTTTGAATGTGCCTGTGGCAACAAGAGCTATTATGATGAGGATAATATAATATTTTGAATTTGTGACTCACAGGACATTTTTGTTCTGACTTGTTCACTCGAGTTTTTGATGTTTTGAAAGTGTCTGTGCCAATAAGAGCTACGATGATGAAGATAATATAATATTTTGAATTTGTAACTCACGGGACAGATTTTTTTCTGACTTCTATGTTCGAAACTTTGATGTTTTGAATGTGCCTGTGGCGATAAAAGCTATTATGATAAGGATAACAAAATATTTTGAATTTGTGATTCACTGGAAATTTTTGTTCTGACTTGCATACTCGAATTTTTGATGTTTTTAAAGTGTTTGTGGCAATAAGCAATAAGAGCTTGGTCACAAAGCAAAGGTGCATGAGCCATGTGGTCGTTTATCAAATTTGGACCAATTTGCTTTTTGATCAAAAATCGGCCCAAGAGATAAGAGAGGATATCGTTATGATACCTTTTGATGTAAAAATCCATGTCTCATAAAAAATTTATATAGTTATGGTTGACTAGCATTTCCTGGCGTGATTTGCTACATCTTCTCTTGTATAGAGGGTAGCGCATCTCCAATTAAATTAAACCAAAAAATGTAAATTTATATACTTACGTACTAATTTTTGGTTGGAACTAAGGGGAACCCTTGGGTGAAAAAAAATTTGTTTCCATTCAAATGTTGTAATAAATCATGAAACGCATAGAAAACACGAAAAAAAAGAAAAAAAAATTTCTTCAACAATTTTTGGTACATACCAACATCCGAGGGGGCAATCTTATGTGAAAAAATTTCTTTTACACTGAAACGTTGGAAAAATTCACGATACGCGTAGAAAACACGAAATAGCGAAAACAAATTTTTTTTGAACATTGTTTGGTTCCGACTTTCAAAGGGGGATCCTTGGGTGTAAAAATGTTTTCACTAAAATGTCGTATAAAACACAAAAAAAATAAAAAAAAATTTTTGGTTCCGGCATACTAGGGGGGACCCTTGGTTGAAAAAAAAAAACCGAAAAAACTAATGATGCTGAAACACGCGGCGTACCCAAAAACCTATAAATATAAGTTTTCACGGTAATTGGTCTAGCCGTTCGGGAGTCTATAAGGAACATAGAGAAATACAGACATACAAACATTCATTTTTATAAAATAAAATGTATAACTAATTCCGGCAGACGGCATTATTAGCTTTTGCCATGCTTGTATATCTTTATAAAACAAACCAATTGTTATAAACTTAATTAATCTTAAATAAAGAAATTGAAATTGAAAATTGAAATTGAAAATTGAAAAATATACATATATAGATAATGAAACATAAACTGAGCGGAATTAAGATAAATTACTAAAAAATGTCCTATTTTATAATTTTTAAAAACTTCCTTTAGAGATAAGTAAACAATAGAAATTTTGCAATATGATATTGTTAAAATGAAGGTAATTAGATTACATTTTGTCCGCTTTGAAATGGAATGCCCCTTTGTATAAAATATGTATTCAAATATACTATCCTTTATGAATTCTCTAGGTCACCTTGAACTGTTGATATTAAGAGAAAAATATTTATTTTTTAACGTAGTGAAAGTAAATCTCTTTTTAATGAACTCTTGCTGTGAACTTATTTACTTTAAGTGCTTTTTTTTCAAAATTTTTTCGCTAATAAAAGGGCAACACTTCAAAATAAAGTGGTGCTCAAGGAAACATAAACAAAGTTCAGGAGAATCTGTATTTCATTATATCTGTATGAAGATGGCAAGAGATGATGTGTTCAGTTTTATAAATTTATCAGGAGACCGAATTTGAACATTAAATTGATAGGAAAAATTATTCAAAATTTGTCAAAACATATTCTGTAATATCTTTTATCTCGGGAACTCGAAGGCGTAGAGATATAAGATTTGCCCACTAAAAAAAATAAATAAACTCATTCCGAAAAATGTTCTGATGACTGGATTTTTCGCTAAAAAGTTGTAGTTAAATAAATATTGTTGCTTAAGTGAATGTAATGAACTTTGTTGTTGTTGCTACTTAAAACTTAAACTTTAAGCACCTTTTTCACGTAAGCTATGCAAATCATTAATAGAAGGCAGGGCGCATTTTTAATGGACATCTAGCGGATGTTTAACATCAACGCCATTTTATGACGCAGTTGCAAAAAAAAACTAGGAAACCAACTTCAGGAAAATCAGCAGTAGCAATATTGAGAGCAACAACAGCAACACTAAGAATTTCTGCAGCAACATGGCGCTAAACAAAAGAGTTATTGCAATTTTTCATTAGAAATATTACCCATTAGTTGCAATAAAACATGCCATCAGGCAAAACAATAATAACAACAACAACAATAACAAAACAATATTAACAACAACAGCAAAAATAGTAGAAAACAGCAACTCATTGCAGCAGCAGCAACAATAGTGCAAATAGCATAACACAGCAACAATGGTAGAGTAACAACAATATCAGCATTGTATATTGGCAAACAAATATCAATACTATAGTAGTATGTAGAATAGAAAAAACTACAAAAAAAAAAAAAGGAGAAAAAGTAGTAAATGAAGGAAAAATATTTCTTTTAATGGGAGAAAAAACCTGGTTTGTTTAAATAGCAGCAGCAGAAATGATTATAGCAATGGTAACGGAACAACTAAAGGAAGCAGCAAAAAAACAAAATCCTTGCATTGCAATGGCTGAGTAAAGTTGAAAAGTTGGCAGTAGCAGCAATAGCAATCGAAACAACAACAATATTAATAATGAAAACAACAGCAACAACAAACAACACCAACAACAACACCAACAACAACAACTTATGTATTGTATGCTTCACTGCGAGAAATAATGAAACACTATATATCCTAGCATCCTGCATACCTCTACATACATGAGAATAGGCAACACATTCGTCTGTCTGTATTGTCTGTACTGTTAGTTGTATCTAGAACTAAAGGTTTTTTTTTTAGCATAGAAAACTTTTAATAAGGATTTCTAGTTATTTATATGCAGTAGAGTTGAATGTTTTATTATTAAAAGAGTTGTGATTGAAATGGAATGCATGGCTTGATTAGTGGTTTTCGCTTGTATTACATAGTATGTATATAGCCATTTTAGTAAGTGGTTTGAATCGAGTTTAAGTTAATATCGTTGGTCACTAACTGCCGTGAAGAAAATGGCGGAAAGGATAGTACCCATGAAGTATAATCACGGCTGTGGAGTAGTGAAAACATTTAATTTGCGATTCCAGGAGTTAGTTACTTTTCAGTATGAAGTTTCGTCCTTTAAATAGAATTCAGAAAGAACACAATTATATTGTTCGCTTAAAATTACATGCAGCTTTTCTCGAGCGAGAATGATATGCACAAATTTTAGCTTTTATATAGATCACTCTTGTAAAATTGGTTCCGTAATTTTCAAAAACCGAAAAATTTTTTTTGAGTTCTGAGTCTATTGGGAATAGTTCTAGAGTTCTTTCACAAAATTCGAAATAGTTCTGTGAAATTGAAACAAAAATCAGAAGTGTACCGTTTTTTGCCCAGCTCTGTGTTTTCACGTAGAGGAGTTTGTCACAAGAAAGAGTTCTGGAGCTCTTTATATATTTTTTTTTTACCCTGAAAAATTTTTTGCAAAAAAGTTTCTATCAAAAAAAAAGGTCGATTACTGATATGGATAGTGCTCGAAGAGTTCTAAAGAAAATCCCATAGCATTTTTCCGTGTTGTCCTTTAATCTTGATTCAACTTAGATCAAGTTGTCCTTTAATGGTGATTCAATTAGGTCAATTCAAAATTAACAAAAATTCAGTTTTATTTAATGGATAATTCGCTTCTTTAAGGCTTTAATATGAAGAAGAGATTATACTTACGTGTAATACAAAAGTGTAACTTAGCCTAGTTCAGATTTGCATGAAAAAAATTTAAGTTGTTCAGAGTTTTGTTACTTGTGCACCAAAAGTTTAATTTTGATGTATTTCAAATTTAAGTGAAATTTGCTCTATTCCGGAGAACATTTGATGGACCCGAAACCATTTAATAACTGAAAAAATGCATGTCCGTGAAGTTGTCCCAGCTTTTGTGGAATTTTCCGAAAAAAGCTGTGGCGAGGTGTGCTGCGTTGTGCCGTATTGGAAAAAAAAAATCGGTCCAAAAGATTTACTTTTTAGGGGGAGGTCTTTTTTGTGGGTAGTTGGTCCTGCTTTTGTGGAATTTCCTGAAAAAACAATGTGCTGGGGTGTGCTCCACTTGAGCTGTGATGAGCCGAATTGGAAATCAGCATCGCTTCAAGGATATAGATCCTATAAGGAGATCGTTTTGCTATGAAAGCGTGAGATTGGCCCAGCTATTGTGAATTTCCCAAAAAAAAAAAATGTGCCGAGGTGCGCTCGATTTGTACTGTGTTGTGCCGTATTGAAAATCAAAATCGGCCGAATGGTATAGATTTTATGGGTGGATCCTTTTTCTACGAAAACGTGAAGTTGGCCCTCCTTTTGTAGAATTTCCGGAAAAAAAAAAGTTGTGCTGGGGTATGCTCCACTTTTGCTGCAATGTGCCGTATTGGAAATCAAAATCGGCCAAATAATATAAATACATATATTTATACCTCAAAAGTTACTTCCGTAATTTGGTAATGTGAAAGTGAAATTGACTGTTAAACCATACAATTTATGACAAATCTTTCTTCGAGTGAAATCAGAATCAAAATGGTAAACCCAAAATCAGGAACAATTTTCGCAAAATATGATTATTTCACTACAAAATTGTGACTGGGGGGTTTTGGGTGCCCTTTATACCAAATTCGAGATCAATTTTTTCTAAAAACAAAATGGCGGATCCCGAATGGCAGACAACTTTTTAAAAAAATTATTATAGCACGACAAAATTGTGGCTAAGCGGGTTTTTGAGGTCGTTAATTCCGAATTCAGGATCAATGAAAACAAAATGGTGGATTCAAAATGGCGGAAATAATGGTTATATCAAAACGAAATTATGGCCAGGAAGGTTTTTGAGCTCGATGATTTGTTCGTATCCTTGACCCGATCAACCTCATTTTAAACAAATTGCGTAATGCTAAATATCTCTGATATCAAAATTCATTGTTTAACGAAAATAAAGCGTTTCAAGAATACAGAAAAGTCGCTGGAGAAAAACGCTTTGTATTCCAAACTGCAGTATGCACAGGACCTTATGTTGAAAATTTAAGGAATCAAGCCCTTAAAACTCTATAAATCTTTTAAGCAATTGTATTCCAGAGAGTGCAATATTTCTAAATTTGAGAAATAAAATTAAGTATTTTTTTGTATCTATGTAGCCAAAACTTCAGTACATAGAATTCATTTACAAAAAATTATGATACATTCACATAATGACATAACTTTTGCTCCATCTTGTAAATAATCAGGTCTTTAAAAAATTTCATAACCTTGAAAAGCGCTTGCAATCATTCAAAGGTTTTGATTTATTTAATTTATGCAGAATTTGATTTTACACTTCCATCAAAACGCAACAAACACCAACCACAGAAAAAGGCAACTCAATGTTGAATATCATACCCCATAAGAGCAACAGCAGCAACCACAAAAACAATTAACCAAGTTAACTTGATTCTCACTTCAGCGCACTTGAAACATATTTAAAGCTTAAATTGAAATTTAATGCCACAACGTAAGCGGCTTTAGTCCCCAGGATTAGTGTGCACACATGTTAAACAATTTTGTTGCTTTTCCAACTCTCTACACTGTTTTGCTCTTCTCTCAGCTGTTTGTCTGAATGTGTGTGTGTAACGTTTCTTTGCTTTTCCTCAGGGCATCCTTTGCTTGGCAAACATACATGTTGTACCTGTACCATAAAACACATACATATACTTATGTATACAAACTCATACACATATATTCGTATGCAAATCAAAATCAATAGGATTAAATAAGTTAGTGTAGACAGTGAGGAGAGTAAAAGCAACAGTAGAAGCAGAAGAAAAACAAAAAAGTGAAAGAAAAAAACAACAAAAGAGACTTGAAGTTTCTCGGAAAAACTGTAAACGAAACAGCTGCGCAGACACAACACAAATATGGGCGCAAATTTCCACCTACCCACTGGCTGCTGCATTGGTTGAGATGAAACTTTTGTTTTGCGATGTGTAAAAAAGGACATTTTTATATAGGGAATACTCATTGTGTTCATACAGCTAGACTGTGTAGCAATTTGTACGTGGTTTTTTATATGCGCGTGCTCATGTTAACGTGTCTTCGTCCACTTCTTCTTTTACTTTGCATATGTAATATGTACCCACTTTTTTATTTGCAATATTGCATACTTTGAGGAGCTTAAACTGCCTTTTGTCTCTTGCGTTTTTTTCTTTCTCCATACAAATGTTTCTGCTGTAAGCGTTATTGTGCGCTGTCCACTTGAACATGAATTTTTTGTTATTTTTTATTTCTTTTACTCTTCTTTACGTTTATCACACTTTAATATGGTTTTTAATCCTCTTTGAAAGCCAATGTATTACTCGTCTCGTATGCAAAATCAGTGAAGGATGAAATATTGCATTTAAAGTTATCAAGGATCTTACGTAAAAACGCTTCTCTATGTGGTTTTTCAACAATATAAATATTATAATTTTTTCTTGCAAAGGACACCCTGATATCTGTGACATTTCTTTCGTTGATGATATTTATTTATGTTGGTTGTGATATTTTAAATTCTTTTGTAACCTTTTTTCAATGACACCGCCGTACACGATAAATTGTGATATGATTGTTAGCTGTGATAATTGTGATATTTTAAGTATCTTTTTTCATGCATAAATCAATAAGTTTGAGAAAAAGTAGAAAAATGTATAGGCTGAGTATTAGATGTTGGAAATTTTGATGGGATGGCTGAGTGTAATGAGAGAATATGCATACTGAAGATAACAGTTCAAATATGACATCCCATTTTAGTTGAAAAGTGTTCTACTTTAAGTTAGTGCTCAACGAAAACGATACTGGAAATGACATGTATGTCCGCTACTAGCACAAACACACGCCGCTGAACTCAATCTTCCAGCCTAAAAGAGGTTTTAGAAGGTACCGCCAAAATATTCAAATTATATTCAAGTTTGGGTTGAGTGTAGCTGAAATATGTAATGCAGGAGTTATGTGTTTCTTACACCACGTTAAGAAACCTTGACACTTGGCCGTTTTTATTTTTTTGTACATAGGAAACAAAGTGGATTTGGAATTATTTAAAAATTTTGTCACTGAATTTTAAGTTTTTGAACAACCAAAACTGAAAAATAAAGAGAGGTAAATTTTTTCAATTTTTAAAATAAAACTCTAGTTGAAGTCACACTGGTGCCCAACGTGGGGCCAAAATAAATTAAATACCCTGAATACGAATAACGACGCATGTCGGTTTTAATCGGGTATTTTATAATAAAATCATCAATAGTAATAACCATAATCCAACATTGGCGTACAACGTGAGGCCAAAATAAATAAAATACCCAAAATATAAACAACGACGTATATTGGGTCTGAATCGGGTATTCTATAATAAAGTCATCAATTATAATAACCTACTAACAATCCTACCTTGGAACCAAACGTGGAGCCAGAATCATTAAAAACCCATAATACAAACAACGACCCATGTTTTGTCTGGATCGGGTATTTTACAATGAAATCATCAATAATAATGACAATAATCCTACATTGACGCCCAATGTGGGGCCAAAATAAATAAAAGAAACACAGAACACAAACAACGACGCATGTTGGGTTTGAATCGGGTATATTAAAACAAAATCATCAATAATATTTACCATATATATAATTCCATAAAATGGTGTTCCATTTTCAATTAAAACTAAGATATCCTGTAGAGTGTACCCTGTGGAAATCATATTTTTGGTCGCCTTGTAAACAACATGTTAAGTTTCTGAAATTTAGAATACAGGGATATTCGATACCTGATATGTCCTTTTTTTTAGAATATTCACTAAGCTTATTCAAAAATCAAAGAAGCTTGTAATATCGGCTTTCTAGCGCTAAAAATTTCATTTTGATGTAAATACTTAAACACGATATGAAATTTTCTTCATATCGGAGACTATCTGACGGACCCAAATACAATTGAGGAGTGGTCGTACCAAAAGTGCTAAGTACCAATACGAGGCAAAAGTAATATCATAATATGAAGGGGTTAACGTTTTGTTGGAAATGATTGAATTTATTTTCTGTTTTCACAAAATATCTTACATGATAGCGTGCAATTGAAAGTGTTATGTTGGAAAATGATTTCGGTTAAATAACCGATTATTATGGGACATGATTTCTTCATTAGTTCTATAGTTTTGAAGATATTGTCCATTCGTGGCTTTTATTGCACCAAAACGATACTTTTGGTCCCCGGAATTAGAAAATCGTAGCAAAATTCATTTTTGAAGTGGTTCCTTTTTGGCCGCATTAGATGTAAGACTTCAAGGCCGCGACACTTTTTTTTCGACACTTTTTTTGTTACATCCCGTTATATCTCGCAAGATATGCAAGCTACTTTGATGAAATTTAGTGTAGTAGGTAGGTGCAGAACGTAAATACCATATTGCTAGTTTTTGAGACATCCGAAGGTTTCCGAAGTTCACGTGAAGGATTCATAGCCATAACGAAGAAGATTAAGGTATACAAGAGGAAAAACATCTATGACGGACTATCAACAAGCTTTAATTGATTAACTTTCTGGGACATCCGAAGGTTTTCGAAGGTCAACCAATGGATTCATAGTCAGATCGAAGAATATCCGGATAACATTAAGAAAATATATTCATCAGCAGTACAGATAGCAGGAATAACTTTGCTAAAAATTACATTTATTAATTATATATCATGTGTTTTTCGTCCATATTAACATAATTATATATGTATTTTGCGAGTTTTGTTTCTTACACATTTTAATTTCCCCTTGTAATATTGCAATGCTGCTATTGTTTCTTGCATATTTTGAATGCCCTTGTAAATTCAAATTGAATGCACATTGTATGCAATTCGCCTAAAGCTATGCAATATATTTTACATGTTACTATAATTAAAGCACTTGTACATAGCAGCCAGCCAGTCAGCAATTGGAAGCAAGTTGTTTTATTTTCCAATTAAAATTTTCACTTTTTAATTTTATTTACCAATGTAGGTACTTTGCCTTGCAATTGTTGCTGTTGCTCTGTTGCTGGTGTTAACTATTTTTATTACATTTAATTACGCATAATAAACACGCACACGCAAATTCAAAACTTTTTGCAGTTGATAATGATAATGATGCTGGTGATGATGATGCTAATGATAGAGCAGCAGTAGATGCTGCTTTATTCCTAATAGTTACACGCTATACAACTATGATGAGCAGCAGCAACACAGCAACAAACTAAGCGTGCATGCAAGCAACATAAAGCAAATGGCTTACATTTATAAGCAAAGAATACCAAAATTAACTTTTTCACAAAGTTACTTACTCCGCAAAAGTCGTAAAGGAAGGAGTTGCGTGCAATACGAAATGAATGGTGGTGATGGTGAAAAGTTTTGCATGTTTTTGTGCATTTGATAATTTCTGTGAAATTGTGAATACCCTTAGTTAAATCTGAGAAATATAGAAATAGAGATAAAACGCATTTCTTTTGAAATATTGTTGCCATTATTTTTAAGTTGCCATTGTTTTCTCACAATAATAACACAGGTTGACAAAAAAAAAAGTCATGGCGTTTCGATCAGACTATGTGTTTCCTAAGGCCTAAGGACTTTGACGTTCTGAATCCGAATCCGGGCTCCGTTTTTTTCCCGAACGTCTGAGAAAAAAGATATCAAGGTCATATTGAGGTCAAAATGGGGTTCATGTGTCGTTTAGTGATAAATTCGCTAAAATTCTGAAACTGATTTTTTATTATTGAATTCTTAGTCCTTAAAAAGAATATGTGATCAAAAAGGGTGTCTCGAACCTACTTTCGGAGATATAGCCATCGGAAGATCCGGATATATCTTCTATGAAAATCGCTATAAGTTGGGAACCCCTGGATGGATTTAAAAAATATTGGTGTCATATGAAAGGAAATTTGACCTTTTTTGAAATTTTGAGAAATTTTTCAATTACTACAACAAATACATCAACAACATCAGCCACAACAACAAAATACCATTCATATGACGTCAATGTTTTCCAAATCCATCCAGTGGTTCCCAACTTATAGCGGTTTTCATAGAAGATATATCCGGATCTTCCGATGGCTATATCTCCGAAACGAGGTCCGAGAGACCATTTATGATCACATATTCTTTTTAAGTACTAAAGATTCAATTATAAAAAATCAGTTTCAGAATTTTAGCGAATTTATCACTAAAAGACACATGAAAATATTGACTTCCATATGACCTTGAAATCTTTTTTCTCAGCCGTTCTGGAAAAAAACGGATCACGGATTCGGATTCAGGACGTCAAAGTCCCTAGGAAACACATAGTCTGATCAAAACGCCATGACATTTTTTTTTTTGTAAGCCTGTATAATTAAATCAAATACTCACTAATACTAACAAATAACTACATTATGTAGTACGCGAGTTTATTTATTTTCAATTAAGGTGCAAGAGCTGCAATTTTACTCTCGTCGACAACACTAATGGCACTAATGGCATCAATATCGACTCACGACTGTTGGTGGTAATGGTGCTTACTAACTTTCTGCTACTGCCTCTGCCATTTCATTTAAAAGTCGCCCAATTATGATTTTATTTCATTAACGCTCAGCGCGTAAGCGAACAAACTTGTTTAAGTGTAGACACGCAGACTGATCGACCGACAGACAGACAGTTAAACAGACAAAGAGTCAGTTCAGCAGACAGTTATAGAACTAAAGTGACAGACAAGTAAACAGTCAGACAGACAGACAACCAGCCAACAGCCAGACTATTAGCCAATTTCTATTATGAGTGATACAAGTGCCCTGGCTGTGAGCAGCATCATCATCATTGCCAACATTATTATCAGCAGCATGGCGTATGCATGTGGGCGTGTGCTTTATGATAAGTAGGTGGAGATATGGGTGTGCGTATTTACGTGTTCATGTGTTTGTTATTTGCACGCTAAGCACTAGTAGTAGTTTAATGATAACTTTATTAGCACAGACACAGTGAAGTCTGCAGCAGCATCAAATGTGAAAAGTGCGTTTTTGTATGAGAAACTCTCACTTTGGCGCTCAATTTCAGGCAAAACAATTAAAGAAATTAAGAAATATATTTATTACAGCCAGAGAGAGCGAGTGTAGAAGTGATGAAGACAGTCATTATAGCATATAATAAGCACAAGTAAGTATGCTTTATTATATATGAGTAACAATAGCAAATATGATATTCTTGCATATTCACAGGATATATAAATATAATGCAAACAAAATAGTAAACGTATGAGTTTTCAACAAGGATGTGTTGTGTTAATCGACATAAAGATGGACTAAATTTTTATAGCATTTTTTTGTACTAATTTGGGAAATAAGTAGAGCTTTCAGTTTGTTATAAGCAAATTGGTGATGAGTAAACCAAGACCAAGACCTAGACTATGGCAATCTTGGTCTTGATCTTGTACTATGAGTCTTGGTGTTGGTCTTAGTTTTGATATTGAGTCTTGGTCTTGGTCTTGATCTTTGTCATTAAGTCTTGGTCTCGGTCTATAGCAGTCTTGGTCTTAAAATGATATCAGCTTATTGGTCTTGACCTCGAAATATTACCAAGACCAAGACTCAAAAGCAACTCAAAGTGAAAAAAAGTTTTTCCAAGAAATATTATTTTCAAAAATTAAAACTTAAAATTGAAAATTTAAACTTAAAATTAAAATATTAAAAAATTTAAAATTAAAAATTTGAGATAAGCGATATCCGAGATGTGATGTTGGCTTGGAACAGCTGAAAGAGATTATCGACTTAAATGAGAAATTTAACTTGGTTTTAAATGAACCAAATAAAAAACCAAATAAATATCAGCATGGCAATGATTCACAGAGGAAAAAAAAAATAAATAAAAAATGAATATGAAAAAAATTTTAAAAAAATTAATCAAGTTAGTGGAAACAAAGTATTGAAGTTAAAAAAAGCTTTTTAAGTTCAGAGTTTTATGGGCTGTTTTACGAAAACCAGCAAAATGAAATATAAGCAATTGTTTGCCAAGTATTTAGCAGAGTTGAACAAGATAACAAATATTTTAAAATTTTTTAGTGTAGAAATGTGATATTAAAACACAATTTAGTAAAATTCGGGAGTTGTCAAAAATTGGCCGGAAAGACAAAAATTTGTCTGAACTCGATCGTTCTTTCATGCCACAGATGTCTTGATATCTCTTGCAAAGATATTTTTACTGAATAATTTTGAGCAATTTTAAAAAAATGTTTAAACTGATTTGGGCTTCATAATTCCGAGTTGGGTGTAGATTAAGACTACATTGACATTCCCCAAAAACTTATATTTTTGTAGATACGAGAATATAAAATGATTTCTGCTCATCCCTAACAAGAGTACGTTCACACTTGAAAGTTGATAACTTTTGAGTAGTGTCGCCATTATGTTACACAAACATAGACAGTCAGTAGTAACATAAATGAAAATGTGATAAGGCAAAGTTTTTTCTCACATAAAATTACTTAGATGTTGCATGAGATATGGTAAACAAAGTAATAATTAAAATTAAAGTTTGATGAGCACAAGCTACATTTTCTACACGTTTGTTCCCGGACAAATGTAACATTTTAAACATTAGCAAAAAACTATGCAAATGAAGTAAAAGGTTTCAATGTTCAATGTGGAAAAAAAAGGATGCTACATTTAAAGTTAGAAATGAGTTAATTTAACCCATGGGATATGTTAATACAAATAATTGTTGAGCATTTTTTAATTAAACTTTCTCGTTATAATTTACTGCACTGGGGCTACATTTTAATTCTATGCAAGAAATTATATTTTTGACACTTTGATGATGTAAAATTAAAATAAAGTTAGAGACTATCTTGACAAGTAACACTTTGTTATTGATATAATTATAACTTTATGTGTTTGTATTTGTGAGAGTATTTATTTTAAAAGACCTTAATTTTAATATCAGTTACAAATATTTTGTAAACAAACGAATACTCAATGTAGATGAAATAGCAATATGAAATTAACAGTATGAAAAGTAAATATATATGTTTAAATTATATATTTGCTTTGTATTATAACTGACACTTTGGCTTACCTTTTATTTGAGACAAGCAAATGTATTGTAATCCTATATTTTATGCAAATTATGAACGAGAAGTAATCCTGCAAAGAAAAAAATACAAATTATTTTAAACTAATTAGTCCAAAATAGTTAATAAAGAAAAGATTTTGTTTAAAGATGGCAATGTCTCAGTGAAATTGAAATAAAATGAAATGCAAATACGTATGTATGAATATTAAACCAAGCCAAATTTTACACTTTAAAATAATGCTTTAACGCACTTCATATCAACAGTCCTAATTCACGAAAGGCAGGCAGTACTTAAGTCCCAAAAACCGAGCAGTATTTTGCGAAAGCACCTCCACAGAAAGGGGTTGAACCACTGAACTAGTGATGAGCAAACCAAGACCAAGACCATAGCAGTCTTGGTCTTGATCTCGGACAGTGAGTCTTGGTGATGGTTGTGAATTTAATATTGAGTGTTGGTCTTGATCTTGGTCTCAAAATATTACCAAGACTATGAATCAAGACACTGAACGCTAGATATGCAACAGAGAAAACTGACAAAAACTTTAATAGGTGGGTTCTTGGGAAATGCTTTTTCAACTCTTTGCAGATCTCTTTGGCGATCTTATTTGTAGGAACCGCAAAATCTACTTAACATAAATATAAAAAGAAAAAATCAAATACTTGGTGCTGTATAAACCCACTGTCTTATATTTTACATATCAAAAAAAAAAAAAAAAATGTTACGTTAAGCATATAAACTTTTGTTTCGCCACAAATAACGTAATGTAACGTAACGTTACGTGACAAAAAAGGAAAGCTAACTAAAACAGAAAAAGAAAACGAGCACACATGGTACAAGCGACATGTAATTGTAGGCATGTGTGCGTATGCTACACATATGCAAGTGTAGTTGTATTTTGTATGTTTCGCATAAATGCGTAAACAGTGAAAAGAACAAAATGACGTGTTATTAACCCCTTGTGGAGCAATAACCCATCAATTGCTATCTACTTAAATGAATTTTTTATGTTAAAAATTTAGTTGAATTGAAGTTGAATTGAAATTGAATTGAAATTGAATTGAAATTGAATTGAAATTGAATTGAAATTGAATTGAAATTGAATTGAAATTGAATTGAAATTGAATTGAAATTGAATTGAAA
The DNA here is from genome assembly GCA_951812925.1 of Calliopum simillimum. Taxonomy (NCBI): domain Eukaryota; kingdom Metazoa; phylum Arthropoda; class Insecta; order Diptera; family Lauxaniidae; genus Calliopum; species Calliopum simillimum. The sequence continues at coordinate 108,786,982 of OX638368.1, forward strand.
TTGAATTGAAATTGAATTGAAATTGAATTGAAATTGAATTGAAATTGAATTGAAATTGAATTGAAATTGAATTGAAATTGAATTGAAATTGAATTGAAATTGAATTGAAATTGAATTGAAATTGAATTGAAATTGAATTGAAATTGAATTGAAATTGAATTGAAATTGAATTGAAATTGAATTGAAATTGAATTGAAATTGAATTGAAATTGAATTGAAATTGAATTGAAATTGAATTGAAATTGAATTGAAATTGAATTGAAATTGAATTGAAATTGAATTGAAATTGAATTGAAATTGAATTGAAATTGAATTGAAATTGAATTGAAATTGAATTGAAATTGAATTGAAATTGAATTGAAATTGAATTGAAATTGAATTGAAATTGAATTGAAATTGAATTGAAATTGAATTGAAATTGAATTGAAATTGAATTGAAATTGAATTGAAATTGAATTGAAATTGAATTGAAATTGAATTGAAATTGAATTGAAATTGAATTGAAATTGAATTGAAATTGAATTGAAATTGAATTGAAATTGAATTGAAATTGAATTGAAATTGAATTGAAATTGAATTGAAATTGAATTGAAATTGAATTGAAATTGAATTGAAATTGAATTGAAATTGAATTGAAATTGAATTGAAATTGAATTGAAATTGAATTGAAATTGAATTGAAATTGAATTGAAATTGAATTGAAATTGAATTGAAATTGAATTGAAATTGAATTGAAATTGAATTGAAATTGAATTGAAATTGAATTGAAATTGAATTGAAATTGAATTGAAATTGAATTGAAATTGAATTGAAATTGAATTGAAATTGAATTGAAATTGAATTGAAATTGAATTGAAATTGAATTGAAATTGAATTGAAATTGAATTGAAATTGAATTGAAATTGAATTGAAATTGAATTGAAATTGAATTGAAATTGAATTGAAATTGAATTGAAATTGAATTGAAATTGAATTGAAATTGAATTGAAATTGAATTGAAATTGAATTGAAATTGAATTGAAATTGAATTGAAATTGAATTGAAATTGAATTGAAATTGAATTGAAATTGAATTGAAATTGAATTGAAATTGAATTGAAATTGAATTGAAATTGAATTGAAATTGAATTGAAATTGAATTGAAATTGAATTGAAATTGAATTGAAATTGAATTGAAATTGAATTGAAATTGAATTGAAATTGAATTGAAATTGAATTGAAATTGAATTGAAATTGAATTGAAAGAAATTGAATTGAAATTGAATTGAAATTGAATTGAAATTGAATTGAAATTGAATTGAAATTGAATTGAAATTGAATTGAAATTGAATTGAAATTGAATTGAAATTGAATTGAAATTGAATTGAAATTGAATTGAAATTGAATTGAAATTGAATTGAAATTGAATTGAAATTGAATTGAAATTGAATTGAAATTGAATTGAAATTGAATTGAAATTGAATTGAAATTGAATTGAAATTGAATTGAAATTGAATTGAAATTGAATTGAAATTGAATTGAAATTGAATTGAAATTGAATTGAAATTGAATTGAAATTGAATTGAAATTGAATTGAAATTGAATTGAAATTGAATTGAAATTGAATTGAAATTGAATTGAAATTGAATTGAAATTGAATTGAAATTGAATTGAAATTGAATTGAAATTGAATTGAAATTGAATTGAAATTGAATTGAAATTGAATTGAAATTGAATTGAAATTGAATTGAAATTGAATTGAAATTGAATTGAAATTGAATTGAAATTGAATTGAAATTGAATTGAAATTGAATTGAAATTGAATTGAAATCGAATTGAAATTGAATTGAAATTGAATTGAAATTGAATTGAAATTGAATTGAAATTGAATTGAAATTGAATTGAAATTGAATTGAAATTGAATTGAAATTGAATTGAAATTGAATTGAAATTGAATTGAAATTGAATTGAAATTGAATTGAAATTGAATTGAAATTGAATTGAAATTGAATTGAAATTGAATTGAAATTGAATTGAATTGAAATTGAATTGAAATTGAATTGAAATTGAATTGAAATTGAATTGAAATTGAATTGAAATTGAATTGAAATTGAATTGAAAGTGAATTGAAATTGAATTGAAATTGAATTGAAATTGAATTCAAATTGGATTGAAATTGAATTGAAATTGAATTGAAATTGAATTGAAATTGGATTGAAATTGAATTGAAATTGAATTGAAATTGAATTGAAATTGAATTGAAATTGAATTGAAATTGAATTGAAATTGAATTGAAATTGAATTGAAATTGAATTGAAATTGAATTGAAATTGAATTGAAATTGAATTGAAATTGAATTGAAATTGAATTGAAATTGAATTGAAATTGAATTGAAATTGAATTGAAATTGAATTGAAATTGAATTGAAATTGAATTGAAATTGAAAGCATAATTACTTTCTTTTTTTTTTTAAATATCAATACCTAATGGGTTAAGAAAAAAGTGGCTACAAATTTTAAACAAAATTGAGAAAATGTGTGTTCGCATGCTCTGCTGCATTTTGACAACCACATGAAATAAAGTGAAAATGGCGCGTCAAGTTGAAATTGAAGGTGAAGAAGGCGTTTGGGTCTTTGCGTTTCCCGCGTCAAAGTGTGTATCGCGTATGCTGCGTAATTTTGTTTTAGAGTTGTGCGAGTGTGTATGAGTGTTTTTGCATAAAAGCATTCGCTGCCAAATGAGGCAGATGTAAAATATGCTCAAGATAACAGCGTTAAATGAAATGTTAAGAAGTTGTTTGTTATGAAATTCAAAGGAAGAAAAAATTTTTTTTTTTTCAACGTTCATTCATTATTTATTTTCAGTGTAATAACCAACATTTTATATTGTGCGTTATAATAAAAGTTAGACATCCTCATACACACACACACACATACGAGTATTATCATTCGAAGATATCGTTGCAAATTTAATGTTGTTTTTTTCCTAGCAATGGCACTTACTTGATGCGAGATAATACTATGCAACAAGGTCTGTAAGTGCAGCCTTTTTTATTCAAACTAATTAAAAAGAAAGGAACGTAATAAAGAAGTTCCATAGGTATGAATGATTCGTAGGGCCGAAGAAGAAACACAGGGGCCTATGTCAATATAAAAAACTACCTTCTCTTTTTAGAAGAAAAACAGGGAAAGTATACCAGAAATTAACATTTGACAGGTTTTCGTAATTAAAAGACAGGATTTTTGACTAGATAGTTGTGCAACTGTCGCCAGTCTCCATACTTAGGGAGACAAGTGTTATTTTGAATTTTAATATTGTCGTGGCAAAAGCAGGTTTTTTAAATAAAATCGAAGGTGCCAGGTTTTGGCATCAAAAAGCAAGAATATCCTGTAAAAAACAAAATAGATTGTAGTGTTGATATATCGACGGCTTATATTCAATACCCTCTATCTACAATTTTCACGAAAATTAGTTTTTGATGGTAAACCCTTCATTGAGTCAAATGTCATCTATGATATTAATTCCAAACGAAAAATTTGCTTCCAGAGCTACTTTTTTGCAGTTAAATAAATTCACTATCTACAGCAATCGATTTTGTGAAATGCAATATCCTCTATCTACATATGAAATGTGAAAGATTTTTCATTTTATTATATTTATTGGGTGGCCGTTATACACAAGATCATGACGGGATTAAAAATGGACTGATCGGTTAAACTTCATGCATTAACCGATCACGCAAAATCACAATCAGACAACTTAGAGCATGTGATTCTTTTCGCACTTTTTATTTTGCTGTTCACCGTTTATGAATTATCGTAATTTGAAAATTAACATAATTGTGTATACGCATCAAAAGAAACTGGGTATTAAAGCGGGATCCAAACGCAAAATATGAGAACTGAAATATGAGCTCAGATTTTTATATGAAGAAACTCAAGTTACTAGAAAGTAGATGTACCCAGGAGCAAGGGTGGTCTACTATTTTTGTATAGCAGTTTATGGTGGACTAGGACCTCCTTATTATATATATACGTGTCCGCACTAGGTTTTTTTCTATCATGTAAGGATCCTGAGTTATCTTTACTTACTTAGAAGTGCAAAAATCACTGTATAGCAAAAACGACAAGTAGTAAAATTATTTTTTATCAACAGAATCGGATAGTTAAAATTATCTTCAACAAGCCTTATGCACAACATTTTTCAATTGCGTCTCGACTTTCCAAGTTAAAAGCCTTTAAAAAAAGGATGTCTCTGTAACATAAGTACAAAGGTTTCTTTATCAACATATTTTATTAAAAAAATTTCGAACTCTTGCCGACCAGTATGTGATGGAAAGAATTATTTAATAAACCTACTAAATTATGAGCACAATATTTCCTTTGTTCACTCATCAAATCAAATTCAAATTCAAATCTAGAATTGGGCTGCCATTTTTCATCCGATAGTGGTCCACAAGGGCTTGAAATTTTGTAATAAATTTTTTTTACTGACAAAATTACTAAAATCGTTCGTATGTTACTAAGCGTTATCCATTTTTAAAAGCTTATAACTCGGAAAGTCGGGAACTAATTGAAAAATGGTATGAACACGGCTTGTTAAGGATAATTTTTGCTATCCAAATCCGTTGGCAAAAAATAATCTTACAACTTGTTTAAGTAGATCTCAAAACGGTGATTTTTGCACTTCTAAGAAATGATAGCTCAGGACCCTGACGCGATAGAGAAAACCAAGCTCATATTCGAGTTCGTCTGGCGCCTAACCTATATTGAATTTTCTTTTGTTAAAAAAACCATCTATTTTCAATAAATTTTAATAAACCATCAATAACTAATTCATAAAAAAATTGGTTTTTATTATTGTGCAATATGCTCTATCTGCTTGTTTGAACACGCACTTTATATTATATTTGAATTGCAATATCCTCTATCTACTATTCTAGCGCGAATAACTAAAATTTTTAAAATCTTTTTATTTGTAGGATCTATTGGCCCTTTTTAATTAATATCGTAGTACTTTGTTTGATTAATTCTATAAAAAATAGCGAATAAAACAGTTTTTTTGCTCTCCTGAAAAATTGTGTTTTTGTAGATAGAGTGTATTGAATATAAGCCGTCGATATGCAACATCAACTTTTGAGCTAAAATATATCTAAAATATCTTTTCTACCGAAAATAAAGCATAACGATAAAGTCAGCAAAACGGCCATCATGGCATTTAACTCTCTAATGGTAATTGGTGATAAAATACCATGAGAAATTACATACATACTGTATGCTAGGCTTTACTCTATGGTTTTATGGGAACAATAAACTCTTCCGAAATCATTTTGTGCGATACAAAACGGAACTATGATGCATTTGAACCCCTTATTGACTAAAGACAAGTATGTTTGCCAGCACCGTATTTGCTTGGATGATAGTTTTGCTAGGCCCCATTGTATCGATTTGGACTAATTGTTAATTTGAAATCTTTTTGCGTATTTGGACCTGGTTGTTAAAGGGCTAAGAAACTCAACATTTTTGTTATTGAAATTTGTTGCCCAGTGTTAACCGCAAAATTTTTCATCTTATCAAAATTGGCTATAAATAAAACGCGCTACTCGCTTTTATGTGGCCTATCTCATATAAGACATTTTATAAATGGTTTTTGACAGCCACATAACGAGACAGACAGAAAAGACAGGCAGACAGACAGTCAAACAGGCAGCCTTGTTGCTAAGCACACATGTGGCTGTGTGTGTGTTTCTCTGTACGTAGTGAGCACATTTGTCTGTGACTGACATGCGCTTGCTATAACGACGCGCGCCATTGTCTTTATGGAACTCGTAAAGAATTTTAAATGCAACCTAAAAGAACAGAGAGGAACATTACATGGTATATGGCCAACATTAAGCTGCATAGTTAATTTAATGAATGTAATAGGAATACGATACATTTTCAGGGCTTAATCGTCAACAATGAGTATTTCAAATATGCAACCAAATGTGTGTTGCATTATCCATACTACCCGCATATCGTATCAATATTTTTTACACCAGAAGATGCTCATAAAAATTTTAACTTCTTTCGTAACATAAAATGCTGCACATATTGGCAGTTATTGTAGACACAGCTCTTACCAAAATCCACGCCCCTTTTGTGCGCCGTAAATTGCAATGCACATTTTTACTACTTTTTCCATTGTTGTTGTTGTTACTTAGTAGCACAGGAGCAGCTAACTAACTAACCCATCCAACAAAGATTTGTCAAGCTTGAAGTTTTCCAATAGCTGTCGCAGCAACATGTTGTGGGTAGACTTGGGGATGGATGGGGGTTGCCATGACTTGGCCACCTTCTAATTTAAAGCAAAGTTTGGTTATGCTCACTTCGTTTGCTTTTGGCAATTTTTGCACTAAAATAGTTTGGTAAACCGAAAGCTGTAATTTATATTGATAGCTGGGCACAGATTGTGTGGAAAGTTTGAGCATGAGAAGAGCTGGAGAGAAGTAGTCGGAGTAACGTAAGTTTGCTGATGAAAAATGTCGAAAATTAATTTAGGTTACTGCTAGAATTTCAGCAGAAGAAAAATTAAATGAGATTTTTGTTGCTTAGGCAAAGAAATTTTCCGATAAATTTCTGAATTGCAAAAATGTTTCTCAAATTTACATGAAGAAAATTGCATAAAAGGATAATTTTAATAAATTCAATGAGCCTCAAATTCAGTACACCATTTTTAGGTTTTTTTTAACATTTAATATCGAAAATACTATCTTGTTTCTTAAAAGAAATATATATAAAAAAAAGAGCTATGACAAAACAAAAAATTGTTAAAATTGAATTATTGAGGTCTTAAAAGACTTTCATCTAATCAAATGGCAAGTTGGAAAATATACTTGACTTTTATTATTTTTAGCGTCATCTTTATTATGTTCGAAAGTTGATTGTAGAACGTATATTTCAAAATTTTATTTCAGAAAGATAGAACTTAAAAGGCTCACATTTTCTTCAAAACAAGAAGAACATTATTGAGTGCCTAAGTACATTTTCATCTATACTTCACAATACTAAAGAACTCAGTTTGGCGTCAATAAGGACCCAATTGGTTTTGCCTTACCAGAATGTTAAAGCCAAACGTGGAAGCCTATCGAGGAAATCCATGGGACGGTGTTTCCCATATTTTTCTAAATAGAAGTGTCTAATAAATATAAGAATAATACTATTTTGCCTAGAATCACATACTTTCTATCCTAATAAATTTAGGATGGCCAACATTATACGAGACGTCAAATAGTTGCACACTTCTACTTCTACTTCTACTTCTACTTCTACTTCTACTTCTACTTCTACTTCTACTTCTACTTCTACTTCTACTTCTACTTCTACTTCTACTTCTACTTCTACTTCTACTTCTACTTCTACTTCTACTTCTACTTCTACTTCTACTTCTACTTCTACTTCTACTTCTTCTTCTAATTCTACTTCTACTTCTACTTCTACTTCTACTTCTACTTCTACTTCTACTTCTACTTCTACTTCTACTTCTACTTCTACTTCTACTTCTACTTCTACTTCTAAATATTTAGGAAACCTGCTAAATACATTTCGACGTTCTTTGCCTATCTTGTCTTCATAAAATGCAAAATTCTTCCCCACGAATAAAAGCACACCCCTTCCACATACTTATTCTCCAAAAAAGGACAGTATCAAATAAGGGTGGCCTAAGATACCATCTGTTACCTAAAAAATTGTATCTTTTAGCATAACTAAAGCTGATTATTCAAACACACATTTTTTTTTGTATCTGTTCTGTACCGAATTCATAGCTCTCAGCCATTTTAAACTGGCATACAAAATTTAGGGTGACCCAGAAACTCTTCATCTCACTTCGAATTCAATTGGTATTTTTTGAAAAAATGTTCGCTCTCCTCCGGTTTCATTTTCCACAATTCACCGTAGTTTTATAGCCTCTTCCAGTCGGCACTACAAGCTTAGGGTGATCCACGAAAAGTAATTTCAAACTATTACTTTCGGATAAAACTAAGCTTTTCGCTCTAATCGTTTTCTTACCAGCAACCCTGTTTTAAAGCTCTTTCAGTTTGACATCTAAAACTTAGGGTGGTTCACAAAGCTCCGCGTCTCACGTATAAAACTTATAGTCGTTTTTCGAGAAATTGAGTATTTCTCCCCCATTTTCTATTTCTTCCTTCTCCTTAGTTTTATAGTTCCTTCGAGTTGGCATCATCATGTTTCAGTTTTTACATAAAACAAGATGCTCTCTTTTTGGTTTCAGCTTTAAAGTTGATTTTTTAATACTTTTTGTCAAAAAATAGCCTTATCACCCCAATATCATGAAACTTCACCACATCTTTTTAAATTTTTTTTTTTTAATCATCTAAATTTTTCTACCACGCCAAAATTTTTGAAAGGTGAGTAGTTTTCCGTATATTTTTTAACCACCTCAAAGTTGCAGCTAAAAGTTGGCTTTCAATAAAAATGCTAATCGCTCAAGTAGTACTGATAAGAAGAACTTCCGAAAAAGAAACCATTTAGTTGTTTTTCAGCAAAAAGATCTTCGCGCAACAATCTTTTCCAAATGCTTTTTTCTTCTATTCCAACTAAATCTTGGTGCTGGTATCAATTTGTTAAAGTTATTACTGTGAATTTTTTCTTTTCCTTTATGGCAACTACAAATGTTTGCTCACTTTTTAACAGTCAGTTTTTTCTGCTTTCTTCCTTTTACACTTTTCATTGTCATAGCGTGTTTTTCACTCAAGTAATAACCATTCATATCCATAGTTTATTCTATTCTTTTATGAATCGCATCTTGACGCAATTTCATATTCTCCACTGTGCTGCAGTCGTGCGTCAAGCCCAGCCAGCCAACCAGCCAGCAGTTCAAGTCACTGGTGTCAACGACAGTGACTTTCACAGTTTTGCTACAGCAGTGTCTGGTTGTTTTTTAGTAGTGATATTTTATAGCATAGTCACCGCATACTATGAAGTATAAATATGTAGGTACAGCACACCACGGAGAAGATGAGCTCGCAAGTGTCCTCGAAGAATGCCACCCAACATCATCAAAGACTTTTTCAATTTGCACAATGTCTTTTTGCGCATTTACAGCAGTTTTCATTGTCATCATCACAAAAGAGTTTTCACTTTGTTCTTCTTCGATATTTGCACTAAAGCCAGCAATATCGAATTTGAGACCAATGTAAGTAAGATTTGCTTAAAGACATTTCAGCAGGAATAATCATATCTGAACCTCCATTTATCCAAGTCTATGGATCACAAGTTGTCACACCATCAACTCAAAAAATGAAAAGGGGATAGTTTGGATCAACTCTTCAAAAAGAACGCAGTATGAATAGAGTCCCCAAGCAGTAGATGACGTATTCGATTAAAAATTTTCTCCAAAAAAGTCTTCACAAAAGAAATTTAAGATCAGGAAAGTAGCCTTGAATTAAAACATAGTAATCATATTATATTGTCAGCTGGACTGACTGTATTTCCCTCACTTGCCTTTTTTACTGCTAATGGTGTTTTTTGAAAGTTTTTTTGTTTAATTTTAGCTCATATCCGCATTTTATTTTATAGTCCTTAGAGTTTTTTATGTCATTTTTATTATTTCAATTTTTTGTGACAATTTTTTCGTTTCAGAGTTTTGTAGCTCTCTCAATGTTGTTGTTTTTGTTGATATAGCGCTCCATTTTAGTAATACTTTCCTCTACGGATACTTCATTTCCTTCGCCGGCAATTTTCATTTATTTCATCTAAATGTTGGCCATCATCATCATCACCAACACCATCATCAGCAGCACTAGCACCAGCAGCAACATCGTTGTCATCATATTAAATTTGTCATTGTTATTCACAAGTTTATATAGCATATTTTATAGTTGTATGAGTGATGTTCTATTCTGTGTGTAGTATTATGGGTGTGTTAGCACAAGTCCTTTGTGGTTAGCTTTTTAAGCTTTTTGTTTTTAGTGCGCTTCTTTGAGGTATCTCTCTTGTGGTTCCTTTTAAGTGCAGTTGCATATTAGCATTTTGTTATTGTCAACTTAGGGTATATTAGCGTTGCTAGGTGTAGGATTAAATTGTTTTCATAACACAGGCACACAAAATAAGCAAAAATTAAGTGAACTTTTGACTAGACATATGTACCCGTGGTCAGAACTGTTCATATACCCTGTAGGACCGACGGAGTCAATCGTCTAAATAGTCCAATCTAAAACCAGAATAAATTCACTTAAATTATCAATTGTATCAAAAATGGTCCAAATGTAATGCATAATCCGTCATTAATTCCAAAAGTGCTCCAATTGTGGATCGATTGTATCAGTGAAATTATAATGTCACTGACTACGCACTGTTCGTCTATTGTGAAGAAGAACAAACGATAGTGTATCGGTCTGAGGACTTGCGCTGCGTGGAGAGGCCCGGGTTCAAATCCTCCAATTGATAATTTTAATTTCCAATTTTTAAATTTCTATAAGTTTGTACACAATTTGTCTGAAGAGTCTTCCGAGCAGAAAATGAAACATATGTCCAACATAGCCGAGGTATAAAATAATAAAAAAATTTTCATTCACAATGAGATTCGAACCCAGAACACATTGCTCAGCAATAGGTATATAGCCAGCTCTTTAACGCATTCGGCTATGAAACCTTTGACATTTTTGTGTAAAATTTGAATTTTAAATTAAATTTGTTTAAATTTATAAATAAAAAAAAAAAATTGGCCTTTTTTTGGTCCGAATGCAATCAATAAGGAGACGTTTGACCCTTTTCTGGTTCGATTGTAATGCATAAAGAGACAAGTGGTTACGCCCAATGTCAAACAATTAAACACAAACAGAACTTTATATGTGATGAGACCAGAATTGGGACTAGTCGGTTCCTCCCATGAAGTAGTTTGCAAACTAGTTTTGGAATAGACCGTGGTCCTGCAGGGTACCTGCGAAGTTCTGAGATCTCCTTGTTTGATGTTGAAGAAAACGTTGTTTTCAGGTCAACAGTTCCAAAAAAAGGTGCAATTCCATTTCCATAATAGTATCGGAGAGCCATAATCTTCCTTATCAAGCTATGGCTTAAAATTGCTCCCCAAGATATAAGCACTTGAATTTAATGCACTTTGACCACCATACAAAGGATTACATATTTTTGTAGCGAAAATCGATTTAAGGTCAAAAAAAACTTAAAAATTGTATGTTTTTAGTGAAAGCTCAGTAGATTTGGCGCTCCTATTTGATATGGCACCCCTTTCCATTTCAATTTTGTAGCATTCGTAGCAAATAGTTCGTTTAGCTGCAGTTGTTATAAATACTAGCTTGCGAGATTTAAAAAAAAAAATCGATTGGCTTTTTTGATTATACGTACAGAAATAGCACCCAATTACTGAGGTTGGTATAATTTGGGTGCCATTTCTCCCTTTGTACGTTATGAGATATATTGGTTTACAAATATGAAGCGCTTGAAAGAAAAATGAACGTAAAGGATTCTAACGTCTTCTGATAATGTAGTAATGTAGTTCAGCAGAGAAGAAAAAAAAAGTGCGTTGTATATGAAGAAGTCTATGCACAAACCACTAAACCAGATGATTGTATCCAGGAATATGAATGGGCAAACAAAATCGCATCGGTCCCTGCTTCTATGCCTAAATATCATCATATTCGCTTGGTTTTTTTTTTTTGGTTGAAAAGGTTTTGAGGAGGAGCGGTGCATATGATTTTATTTTTTTTTAGTGGACGGCGCCACGCCTCTAAATGAAAAAAAAACGCTCTCATGGCTTAACCGCTGCATCGATTTTTATGAAATTTGGTATAGAGATTGGGTTAACGCTAAGAAACGATTATATGGCCATTATGTTTTTAAATCGGCTTTGCCACGCCACAATAAAGAAAATGCGCAGACATGATAACTGATGAGAATTAAGTTAACAGTTGGGTGGTCTTTTTAAAGTCAAATCGGAATGGTCGAATTCCGACAACAAGGTAAACTCTAGTAAAAATAAAAAAGTCTGAAGAAGAAATGAGATTTTGTAGGAAATTGGATACTTCGAATAATTTTCATAGTGATGTGTCTGCATTAAAATCCTCAAAAAGGACATAATACCCAAAATGCCTGTATAAAATGACAGTCTATTTATCACAAACAGCGCTAGTCATGCTTGTGCGGTGGGTAGCATAAATAAATTGTTTTTATTTTTAAGTTAAAGTGTATCCATAAAATAATATACCCAACCAAGCTCATCCTGTGCTGACCCTTTTGCAACATTTCCGATACGCTGACTAAAATAAGTGGGCGTGTAAACTATTTACATTGCTATGAGCCATGTTGACTGTTATTGTTTATCTTCTAGTGCTGCCATCATCAGTACTACTTACTACGTACAACTCAAAGAGCGATTTTTACCAACCAACCACTTTACACAGCGCGTCACTTTATGGACTCTTCCGGTTTTTGTTATTCTCGGTTTCCGTTTTGTTGTTGAACTTTTTTTTGTTTTTGTTTAATGTTTGTTCATTAGCCAAAAAGCGTTTATCCTTTAGTTTTTTGACTATAAAGTTGTTGTTTATTTTAGTAGCCATCCCCTTGGTCCTTCTTTGTTATTGTTGCTTAAAGCAGCTATACGAAAATTGCATTTTTTTCTTTGCTTGACTTTAATGTGGTGGCAACTCTACTACTACTTTATACGTAAATTAGTTACTATTTTTTGTATAACATTATACTCTTTTGCAGCATGCATCCTTGAAATTGTCTGTCGAGCGATATCTTCACTTTGACTTTTTATAAAATGCATAAAATTTTGCTTTTTTCCAAATGAACTAATATGAGTGCTGTTCCTTCCCAGTTTGGCCAGCACTGAAACTCCCAGTGTTTGAAGTAAAAAGTCGTTTTTGTTTTTGCACTTTCAATTGAATTTATAAAATGGTTTTATAAAGTGTTTACTTTATTTTTTTCACTTTTACAATTTAATAATTTTTTTTTCTTTTCGTATTTGCTGTTTTTTATTCTGCTGTTACTTTTTTAAACGAATATTACAGTTTTTGTTTACTTTCCGCCAAAACTTTTTCTCACTGAGCATTAATAATAAGTTTTAAGTGTGGTCCGCAAAGTGCTGTATACCATGCCATTTTATATAATGGAGATTATGAAAATCACTCCTGGCGTATCATTTGTTGAAGTGTTTGTGTTACCGAGCGCAGAGCGGCGAGAAAAGTTTCCGAGCTGTGGGTTTTTTTTTTGTGTTATTACCATGCGAGTTTTTAACGAGGATAAAGTTTTTCATTTTTGCTACTGACACGCTGGTCATGTTAATTTTTCCGTTTTTTTTTTCGCTTTGAAAAAAGTTAAATTTTGTTTAAATGATTGCGGTGAATATTGGCAACGCGGAAAAAACATGATTTTTCATTAAAGTTGCACTGGTTTTAGATAAACAACTGCTTGTAACATTATTGCCATGGTTTTATTTCTAAAGTAATTTAAATTCAACAAAAAACTGTGAGGTTGTTATTTTCGACCTGGAAAAAAATTAAATATTGGTATTCCCCAGGTGACGAATGTGACAAAAATAGAAGTAGTTTTCGTGTCTATTTAAAGAATGTCAGAATTCAGCGAAACAAGTCAGAATTTTTTAGTGCGACTAATCTTTTAATCTTTAGCAATAATGTTACTTTATAATGTATTTTGTTTGATTCAAATATCTTCTGTACTTTTCATTGTATTGATCAAAATCTGAATCGATACGTGACAATACGAACGTGACACTTTTCTTCATCATTCAAAATTTAAATTGAAAATCTTTCAAAAACCTAGGGTTCCCAGTGAATGTTGGTTCACCGTATCTTGTTAAGTTGTCGTGGCATCACCAATTTTTTCCAAAGTATGTCATTTGTTCCTATCCATTTCACATGTGTACCATATCTCATAAATTATGAATTTATTTTTTAAAGAGCGTGACATCGCCCATTTTCTCAACGAACACTATTTGTCCTAGCGCTTTGTATACATGTATCAAGTCTCATTCATGTGCGATAAATATTTTCGGAGATATGATGAAGTGATTTTTGTGGGGCGTGATACCCCCATTTTTTCCAGTACACACTATTTGCCTTGGTGCTTTTTACATATGTACCAAATTTCATCTATGTTTCGGAGATATGATGATTTAATTTTTTGGCTCCCGGTGGGCCTTTTGGCGTTATCGCACACCGAATTTCAACTTAAAAGTGTAATAAAAGCCTTGAGTTCAATTTATACTGCGAGTACAATGCTACACCCACTAGTGTACGTCCCTATTTATCTCGCTTTTAGCAGGTTGCACTTGCTTTTTGATGAGTTCTCCCAAAATACTCATAGTTTGCGCCTCCATTTACCCTGTTTTAAGTAGGTTACTCTTGCTTTTTGATGAATTTCCCTGAAAAACTCAAAGTTACGTCTTCATTTACCCTGCTTTTATCAGGATCAGACCAGCTGAACTTTATGTTTTCGGGGTCGCTGAGTCCGAATATGGTGGCAGAATAGCGGAGTTAGCTCGAGTTTTTTCAGAAATCAGAAATAATGCTGAAAAAAATCTCAAATTTTTCAGCATAATTGCTGATTTTTGAAAAAACCCGAACCAATTTCGATATTCTGGCACCATATTCGGATTCAGCGACCCCGAAAACATAAAGTTCAGGTGGTCTGATCTTTCGCGCATGGTACTTTTTTTTTTTGTGGGCCTGTGTTGTTGATTAAGTTGCTTGAGACAATCGTTGTTTATGGATCTATTTATCCTGTCTTTAGCAGGTTATGCCTGTTTTTGCTATACTTTTTTTTTTACTAAAACATGCCACCTGGATTTTTTGTTTGAAATCCCAGCAATATGGTCATCAGCATGTAAACATGTGAAAATTTATATTTGTCGAAATGAAAACCTGTCAAACTTGTCAAATGGTAACTTATTTTTTTTTTTCACTCAAATAGAGATGGGTACTTTTTTCATTCATTTATGTAAAATTTCGCTTTAAAAAACACACCCCGTGTGTACGGCTCTGTTTTTTCTGCACATGATGAGCTATTCCACAACGCAGAAATTTCTGAACTACCATATTTTCGGAATTTCTTTTAGTTTTACTTTTTTTATTATATTGTTCGCATTCTACTTGACTTCAGCTGGTTCATTGGAGAAGTTATGCCTAACATTTACTACGAAAGTATAAGCCTAATCTTTTAATCGAAAAATTTTCAATTTAAATTTAAATTAATGATTTCCATCCACACAAACCAATACACTATACGCTAAGTTATACAATTTACTATAGAAACTGTGTCAAAATCTTATCAAGCATGGCGCCTTTTTGACCCAAAGTACTCTACTAAATTAATAGAATGTGTCCTTTGATATCCAACAGACTAATGATGTGGTTTACCACAACATCACAAACTACTATACGTGTATGTTTTTGTCGTTTGCTATACTACGACTACTACTAAATACTAATACAGCGTTATGCCGCATACCACCTACTTATGCCATACCATGCTTAATGGTTTAGTCAAAAGTCCTTTTTCTTAATTCACTGTCTAAGTGAAATTGTATGGTTTTTGACATGAATAGCTTTTGAACTTTTCGGTGTAATTGATAGCTTTTTTATTTTTATTTTTTTGCTGCTGCTGTTGTTGCTGCTGCTGTTGCTGCTACTGCCAAGTTGCTGTTTTCGTCGTTGTAACTGTGTCCCGATGTAATTTATATAATGGATGATTTCCATTTTTTTGGACAGTTATCCAGTGAAAGAAGTGACGTAACTGCTGCTCTGCTCAGCTTGTAATTTTCATATTGAAATTAATCTCTCTCTCTCTGGTCTCGTCTCGTCTTTTTGTAATGGCTAATGCTGGAAAATTAATGATATCAATGTTGTTGGTCGCTCGCTCAGTTATGATGATGAGATTGGGGGCACGTTTGTTGCATTATGGAAATTAAATCAATTTTTGTATATAATTTAATTTTACCACCCTCTGACCTTAACCGTTTGTTGACCTTTTGATAGAGATATTGCAGAAATTTGTTTACAAAATAAAATTTGTCAGAGTAAATCAAGCTGAAACTTTATGATTTTGCAATGTATTTTTTTGGAATTTTATGTATTTAAATGTTATTTTTTCATAAGTTTTCTTCATAAAGTGTTGTTTTTTTTTGTGTATTTTGATTCGTAATTTTCGAAGTAAAAATTAAGGACTTTTGAATTTTTGGATTTAAGAAGAAATCAGTTGGATTCCATGGGTCTCTTGTGGAAAAGTACACTAATTTCTTAAAACTTTACATTAAACCGAAATTTCACAATTTCACAACATCGCAAGCGGGGACTGCTTACAAAGAAGGATGTTACTCAAAATTACAAAAAGTAGCAACATTAAATTGATGGCATAAGCTCAAAATTCTTTACTTCACATGATTCTGATAATTTAAATAAAGCCAAGCATGGTCAAAATTTCCAAATCCAGTGCAAAATTATTAAATAAAAAAAAAAAATTATATCTAACACAAGTGTGAAAATTTTCTTTTTTTTGGTACCAGATTGGGTCAGATTATGTAGGAGGATGAGTCTCCAAAAAATTTACCAAACATGATTTTTCTTGTCCCCCCCCATCCGTTTTTTTTATATTTTTATTAATTGAATATGATACAAAATTTTTCATGGTTGCCATGTGTCTTTTTAAGTATTTATTTTAAGTAAGCCTTACAGGTGATTCTCCAAAAAAATATAACATTCAATACCACGGGGCTCAAAATCATGTTTAAGTTTTAAATTTGATATTTTCAGTATTTAACACAGATACTTCATCGGAGCTTCTATACAAATAGCTTGAAAAAAAAAAAATAGTTTTCAATATTTTACTATGAAATTATAGCATAAAGTGTTGAAAAATCATTCTTCGTCTTGTCTCTAGCCACCTCTAAGTGCATTAAATTTGGCCATTTCGCATATAACGTTATTTTCTAAAAAAACGACATTGTATATAAGTATTTTTCAGTTGCTGTTTTTCTGTGTTAACTCTTCGAAAAATTTTTTTTTTATAATTGACATAGAAGAAGTTGGCCCCTCATTTTAGACTATGCTCACTCAGTTTTTTTTAGTCTAACAGTAAGTTTTTTAAATATTGAGTAAAAACAGAACTAAAAGAGAAGAAAAAGAGGAGATTCAGTGCATTTTCAGCTCAGTCAGTTCTGGTTTTTCGATAGTGAGTGCTAGAGCGTTTTTTTTTTGAAGTTTAAAAACTTCGTAAATAACGCAAGTATATGTCATTCTCCCCGCAAATTTTTTATATATTACTAAACGTTTTATTTTAGTTTTTTTTTTTTTGAAAATAGTTGCTATTTTCTGTGTGATATTATTGTTTTTCCAACATTTTGTCATTCTCCGTTTAGTCATTCTCCGGCCATTTTTTGCAACAACATTTAATAACTCTCCACCTGTTTTTTTTTTTTGTTAAGTTTGCTTAAACCATTAAAAATATAACTTAAGATTTAGTCTTACAACAGTTAAATAAACTTTTCAAAAATCCAACATAAAATTAAAGGGTTGCCAACTAGTTATTTTCGAAAATCTTATTAAATTCTTATGTCTTTTGACCAAATTGTTTTTTTGGTTTCAGAAACGCTCAGGTAAACTTTTTTGAAATTGTACAAAAGTTTTGATTTGCCATCTGGTTTTTTTTGTATAATTTTAAAAATAACTAAAAGGCAGACCAAACAATTTATGTTAGATTTTTAAAAAATTTTGAGACAAAAATTTTTTTTTTAACTTAAAGAAAGCGATTTAAGTAAAACAAAAATAAAAACAGTCCAAAAAGATTAATTCATTATCGCCATCTGCATCGTTTCTCACAGAACGCTTTCGCTTCTAGAACCGTCACAGGGTTTATAGATAGTCCCAAATCATAAATAGGAAAATTAGTTCAAGGAGTGTGTGAATTAAAGAATAAACAAAATTTTTCCATAAACGAAGCATTCTCCCGGAGGAAACTTAAAGAGTGATGCCTCGGAAAGTAAGAGTACAATCAGAAAAGTTTGATGGCATAGTTTGATAAAAAAGATTTCGGCTATTCAAAAAATTGGACGGGAGAATGTCAGTTGGGAAAATGCTTAAATGTTGCAAAAACTATAATATCAAAGGGTGATATCTGGGAAAGTAAGAGTACAATCGAAAATGTTTCAAAACATAGTGTGAGGAAGATTAAGGCTATTTGATGCCATTGGAAAAGTGTTAATACACCTTTTCAAAAACCACCTAAGTCTGAAAACAGTATAATTTAAGTGAAGATTTTAAATTGCCTGATAATATGCAATACACTGTAAATCTAATTAGGCTTTTTATAAATTATAGACAATTTAATTCCTACATTTTTAGAAATTCTCTATATCTGTTTATTAAAAAAACGTTTAGAAGCGCGCAAATGTATGCAACGTTTAAATTTAATCATGTTCATCAAGTCATAAAATAAAATAACTTTTATGAACGCATATTTTTTATTTGTTTCATTTTCTTTTATATTTTTCCTCTACTTTACTTTAACAGCATATTCTGCTTCCGTTCGTTGTTTCCAGTAGTCTGCTGCAACAGTGGAAAACTGATGTATTTCCACTTCCTTGCAGAGCAAAAGTTTTGCTGTGCATTTTTGAAATTTTCATACGTTTACCAAGTTTGAAAAACAGGCGGCTATGCCTCTTACATACTCTACTCGCTCATTGTTTTGCTTCAGGACAATTTTTCTTCCTGAACACCGCCGCTGCCAAGTCGCATGCTGCAAACGAAAAAAAAAACTTTGTCGAGTTATCTCACTTTCCGTTCATGACTTTGATGTATGTTTGTATGTGTGTCTGTCTGTCTGTCAGTGTATGCATGTGTTTTTCTGCTGACAGTACGAGCAGCAACATAAACTTTAAGTTAAGTTTCCCATCAAGTCAAAAGTCATTTTATCTCACTCATTCACTTAGTGTCTTCATATGTACCTGTACTGTTGCTCCCTGCCGGCTGATAGTGTCACATCGTTTTAGCTTTAATATTTTTTTTTTTATGGTTTACTTTGTGTTCTTTTTCTTCAACAAAGTTTTTTACGGAAATACCAACCAACAACAAAAATAAAACAATTATTTTTTCGAGTTTTATGAGTTGCAATAACCCACGCATGTCTGCTTACCGGCGCTGCTCCAGTCCAGTTGAGTAAAAGTTTTCATTGCGGGTTAGACTCTTCGCTCAACTCTATGAAGTTAGTCAGTCATCGGCCATATTGTTATATGTATTATGTCCATAGTTAGAGTGACAGGAAGCCAAAGTATCTATCTTTATGCATACTGGCATCCTTGAGAAAGTTTCAAGTCATTATAACTTTAGTTTGATTAAAAGTAAACGTCTGCAGCGTGTCAACTTTAAGTGCCTGGCGTAAAACTGTCTGTTTCCTTTAGAAACAATGTGAGATATAGCAAGCTGAAGTTTTTATGCTGTGCTAGTTAAAGTTTGGAATGCAGTGTTGTGCTTAAAATCTCATCAATTTTAAATTTACATAAATAACAAATTGTATTGAAATTTTTTCGATTCTCAAATTTATATGATTGTCGAAGTTCATATTTGAAATCAAAGTTTACATTTGAGATAATTTAGTGTATAGTAATACTTACAAAATTTGGAAGAAAAACTGCTATGTTATAAACGCCTGCTTACCTGCAAAAAAAGGAAACAAATATAAATATTTCGTTGTTTTCTTTAAAAAGTATCAAAGACATAGCGAGTATAAAACGGTTTACTTGGCCAGCTCTTGTCTGCGTTATGATTATAATAATTAAATTGTTCATGGCATCCTTTGTTTAAAAGGAAAGACTTTATAACTAATTAAATTTCAAAGAAACTCAAGAAACTCTCTCAAGCATAATTATACCCAACTTTTTAGCCGTTTTGAAAATTTGTTTTCAGATAACTTAACTGAAGTCTAGCCCTCAGCTTAGTTCTCTGCTGATTACAAAAGAAAACAACTGACTGGTCAACTTTATTAACTTCAGTGTAATGTCCACATATGAGAACATATATTTTCTTATTCAACTATTTCAAACATTTTCATTCTTTAGTACCCAATATGTCCGTATTTGCCTATTTTGACGCCAGTTTTTAAATAATTAGCAATTGTCCTCATATGTGGACATTTTAAACTTTTATGTTAAATTGTTTCACCATTATACCGGTGCCCGGTATATAAAACATTGCAAATTTCTTCTAAATGCTTACTCGCAAAACAGTTTCTGAAATATATGTCTATTGGGTAGTATTTGGCTTTCTGCCTTTTATACATTTCTCAAATTTCATTTCTAGGCATCAAACAGTTTCAGATATATATTCGACTTCTGGAAAGATGCTGTAATCAAAACCATATTCATTGGTCAATAGGGTATCCATTTTTTAAGAAGTTTGAAATTCACATATATTCTAACCTTGCTCCAATCATAATAATTATAATCTTTCCCAAATTTCATATAAATTGGACCATATATATTGGTCGCTCTGATTTGCGACTTTTATGTTTGATTTACATAAGATTTGTATGAAAAAGGAAAGCGACTAAATAAAATGATTTTTTTTAACCATCTATAGTCATGCTATTTTGGAACAAAGAATCTTAATCTTGGTCCCATTCGGCTGAAATTGGGGAAATATATTAATTCGTCGGGTTAAAACTACAACTAGACATCTACATTTTTCATGTTTCGAGAAAAACGAGTTTTAATGATTTTGAAATTTTTGAGACCACTCCAGGGGTGCATTTGAGGGCGGAAATTAACCATTTTTTTGCATTTCCGTTCTCTAATGCCTTATCTTTGGTGTGGAGCATGATTTTTATGAATTACTTTTCCTTAATCGCGAAAACTATTGATTTGATGAAAAAAATGGTAGTTGTCTAGTTGTTGAATAAAAGTATCTGCCGTATTTTATTAAAGTTATCTGCATGTACTTTATTACAAATCAGAATCAATGAGTTACAATTTAATTAAGAAAATAAGTATGAACTAATTTTACTTTGTAAAGAGTAACAGGATAACAAAAAAGAGTGGACTATAAAAGAACGACTAAATCTTTTATTCTAGTGACATAAGCTATTATTCCCATTTCCTTAATCTTCGCCATCACTTTGTATGTCCTTGAAAGGTAAACTGGAATAAAAAGGCTTATAGTGGTCTGCTAAAGCAGGAGGTTTCATGGTAAAAAGCAATATTATATCCTCGTACTTTTTTTTAGCGATAGGAACTGGTCGTTGATATAGTAGCTTCAAATCTGCTAAAAGCTGTCGCTGCCCTCTTTTATTAAAGTCCACTTGTTTAAAAACACTTAAACTATTTGAATTCCATCAAAAATGGCTGGGACTTTACAAATTTTAACCAGGGAATTTTCTGCCAGTGGGCTGTGCCCGTGATGCTGTCAGTTTTTCGCATAGTCATATTCGTTTTCACAAATGATTTGAAATTGAAGACTTCACCTTGTTTTAGCTCATGCACATAATATGGCTTGTCACCTCATCTCCTTGCCATTCGAGCTATTAACTTCCAATCTTCAGGCCATAAAGCCTTGCCTACTCTTTTGAATTCTGATTCAATAGCAGAGTGAATGGAGTCACATTCAATTTCACTGTGTCCCGATTCAAAAAACTTAAGCTCAATTTGTTTTATGTGTGGAATGTACTGCTTTCAAAAAAATTGCAGCTGTAAATTGGATAAGATTTTGACCTCCACATCTATCACTGTAAAAAGTTACATGGGTTGTTGTTGTTGGTAGGAATTTCAAGTATTTGTAGATACAACTGTTGATTTCACAGCTTCCTCGGCCAGCCTGCGTCTCATTCCAAATAAAGCAATCGCCTTACTTTGTTACAACTTTATACATTGTAAAATTATAGTTAGCAAGACGTAGCTTGTAAAATAGAGCGTTGTTTGTTGAATCTTTTGGGACCATCAAACTTGTTACAGATCGAAATTCCCACACATGTGTATGCCATTTGATTCCTCAGATGCAGATTAATCCATCTGTTTCTCAATTCTTGCTTTTTCTTTTAGGGCTAAATGAGCTTCGTTGTCTGTCTGCAGAGATAGGTTTTCGTCATAAGTCGCGCTCGAGTAATGTACGCAAATACGTCATTGGTCCTTTTTGGGGCGGTGAAAGCCATAATTGAATTGTTCTTTGAACATTTTTCAGTGCATTGCTTTCGAAATGGCATTTGTGTTTTTTCTTCACAAAACTTGCAGTACATTTTGTACATAAGTGCAATATTCAACCATGGATCAAGGTTTTTACGGATTGTGCTTTGATGTTTTCCATGGCGAATTCTCCTATGGAAGTTTTTCTATGTTTACCCTTCTTGTCGATTTCGGAAGTATTTTTAGGGGTACATTTTTTTAAGCAATATTAACCACTTGTTTTTTTATTCCTAATGTATTTAGGAAAATTTTTTTGCATACTTTCGCTTTTTGTCCATCAATTGGGAGAAAAAAATCATCTCTTTTTGGCATATATATCAGTATTGCTGTGTATGAAATCACGGTGCCTTTGGTAATCCGCGAAATCATAATAGCGACGAAAAATAAGCTGCCTATCTTCTTCTTTGATTTTTGTTTGGCATTTGTTCCTACATGAGGTTGCACAGGACTGTCCAATTATAATCAGACATCCAATTCACTTCGGAATCGGAATGAAAGCAATCTTTAAGAGCTCCGCATTTTGATAATTACCACCAAATCGGATTTATGTTTCGGTAAATCGAATAGGAATAATATGTAAATTTTATTTGTTAAAATACAAATATGATTCCATCTTATTTAATGCAATGCAGAGCTGTTGAAAATTGCTTTCATTCCGATTCCGAAATGAATCGGATTTCAGAACATGGCAGAATGCCAGTAATGAATTTTTTCCTTGAAGAAATGTATGCTTCTTCCTTAGCTCTCTTATTTTTGCCTATGTTTACCATCTATTTGCTGTCCGCGGTGAGGATTTGGGAAAACTTTCTCTTTCGCCTGAAGTTGCAGTGTTCATTATACTTTCCGTGTGTTCTACACTATTAGTGTGTGCTACAATTTCTATGCGTACTACACCTTGAGAGTGGGTTTCTCCTTCAGCGTCTGAATCATCAGCAATGAGTGGACTTACTGAATGAGGAAGTCCATTCCAAGGAGGTTTCGTCGCTCTGAGGCTCGTATTCCGAGTGATCGGATGAAAATGGCTCAAGATCTTCATCAATTAATGTACGACTAGGTTTGTGGGCTTGTTCCTGAAACCGGAATTCCAATGAGCTATAAAACAAACCAAATATATTGTCGGAGCGGGAGAGAGTTTTGAATAACTTTTTCCTACTTACCATGATTTAAACATTAACACACTTAAAACAATTGTTGAAAATCCCTGTAATTTTATTTTACTAGAGAAGCGAACAAAATTCTAAAATTCAGGAAACAGTTTTAATAACGCCAATTTAATCATTACAATTTAAAACATTTTTCAATAAGCAAGTAATAACAGCACAAAGTGATATCATTATGATATTATCATTGGTATTTTTCAATAATCCAATTAACCTTTTCAAAAATTGTAGTTATCTTGTTGTAGCATAAAGATGATTTTGCAAATTGCGATGCAACAACTAGATATCTTAGCATGTCTAGTTGTAGTATGAACATATATGACGATTTTGAAGTTGTCTACTATTATTTTTTATATATAAAACCGGATGGGGACCAGATTTAAAAAAACCGAATATACTGGAACATAGAGAATTTGTTTCTTCATGTTTCTGTATACGTAACTAAAAACATCAAAAAATGTAGATGTACAGTTGTAGTTTTAACCCGACGAATTATCATTATCGGAGCAAAAAGATTGGAGTGAAGAATATAATTTTAAAATTTTTTAAAAAATTAACAACCCTATTGGTGAAAGCTTTATCCCTACTGTACTGCAATGAAATAAAGCTTAATGTTTACTTGCCGGTGATATTTGCAATCTTCTTGATGGTTACCGTAATCTCTTGTCGAATTGAAGTTTTGCTAGTGATACAAACCATTTCAAAACGATCAAGATTTTTTTCATGGCATCCGATTTGGCTATAAATTGGCATAAGCAATAGCTGCATAGTGGAAAAAATTACTACCAAATATTTTTTCAAAAATTAAAAAAATAGCGGAGATATGGGACTTTGAAATTTTTAGGTTAGTTTTTTTTGAGAAGCTATAACTTCGGTTGCATTTATCCAATTTTCAATTTTATAGTGTTAAATGATTTGTCTTAAAACAGACTTTAAAATAAAAACTAGCAAACATTTTTTTTTTTTATATAGTTTACACTGAAAAAAAAAAAAATTTAAATTGAGTTTCCCAAAATACGTCCTTTTTGATATTTTTTATTTTTCTTGTAAAAAAAGCTACAAGTGTAACTTACCAGTCCTCCAAAAATTGGAGTGGGCCTCCCAGTGGTTCTCCAGAAAAACAATAAAATGTAGCTTTTGCCGCAATTTTTCAGTACAATTTTTTTGAATTTGAAATTTTTAATTAAACGTTAATTTGAATTTGAAAAAAGTGCGTTGGTACTTATATTAGTACTATACAAGCAAAAAATCAGTCAATAAACTATTTTCAGCATTTGAAAATTTTTTTTAATAAAAATTTTAAATTAAAAAAATGTACTGAAAAATTGGGGAAGATGCTACATTTTATTGTTTTTCTGGAGAACCACTGGGAGGCCCACTCCAATTTTTGGAGGACTGGTAAGTTACACTTGTAGCTTTTTTTACAAGAAAAATAAAAAATATTAAAAAGGACGTATTTTGGGAAACTCAATTTAAATTTTTTCTTTCAGTGTAAACTATATATAAAAAAAAAAAAAAATGTTTGCTAGTTTTCATTTTAAAGCCTGTTTTAAGACAAATCATTTAACACTATAAAATTGAAAATTGGATAAATGCAACCGAAGTTATAGCTTCTCAAAAAAAACTAACCTAAAAATTTCAAAGTCCCATATCTCCGCCATTTTTTTAAATTTTGAAAAAATATTTGGTAGTAATTTTTTCCACTATGCAGCTATTGCTTATGCCAATTTATAGCCAAATCGGATGCCATGAACAAATTTCTTGATCGTTTACACATGGTTTGTACCTAGTAAAGAATCTTCTCAATTTCCTAGGAGTTAAATAAAATTTCCTTTTTAATATACCCAAACTTTCTCGGTATTTTCCGTAATTTTTTACATTCGGTCTCATCACAAATGCATTGTAAACTTGAAAGCTATATACTTATAATGACGAATGTATATTCTTTAGTAGATTTTGTTTATTCTTGTATCCTTTCTTGTCCATTTAAAAGATTGCTTCCCAAGGCCGCGTTCCACATAACCTGAGGATCGCATTCTAATGCATAACGGCAAAATTCCGTTGGTGGTTTGCAGCGTATGTGATCTATCCATTTCCAGTTTCACCATGCGATTTGTACGGAGATAGGATTTTGCCTGCACCTAATTAAAATTTTTTACATTGCGGATGGTTTTGGTCCACCAAATTTTCAGAAGTTTTTGATGCGAATGTTCTTTACTTGCACCAATCTTACCTTGATTCATATGTTCATTAAGAAATCAGATCTCGTTTGATGTCAACAAAAGAAAAAGAGGACTACTGGGCTATTTTTGCCTGTCTTTCTTGGTGTTTTTTTTTTGGGTTGGATATTTTTTTGTAAAATCGTGACCATAAAACAACAGGGTTCTATCTACACTCACATCACTTTCGAGAAATCTGTGTTTGAATATTTCGTGTCGCATAACTTTTATGAATTGATTTTAATCACAATATTATTTATATTACAAGCATTTGATTGTCGCGAGGATTTCATTGATACTAAAATAATTAAATTACGTTGTCTAATTAATAAGGAATTTAAGTTTAAAAAAATCGATAGAACTTTGTTGCTAAACGATAAGGTAGGTACTTGAAATTGAGAAACATGGTTCTAACTGCCAGATAGAACTTTGTGTCTCTGTAAGATTTTTTTTTTTTTTTTATACAGATAGAACTTTCTGTTTCTGTAAGGGAGTAGGCAAATTAGTTAAAATCATGTAATTTTGTTAAACAATCCCCGATTTTGAGCCAACATGGCTTATTTTGTTAGTAAGTGGACTTACAAAAAACCAACACTTAAGACTTATGCAGTTTTTGGAAAAAGGTCAAAAAGGGGTTTTTGAAAAATTGAAATACCTTTATGTGCTATTTTAAGCGAGTACAACTTTTTAAAGAAAATTCACACAAGGCCAGTTTATAGCTCATTTTGAAGACAAAGAACAGTACTAAAATGTTGCATTCAATAGAAAAGAGTAAAACAATTTTGGACGTCTTCTACAGAAACTCAAAAATCGTGCTTTTGATCATTTTTGAACATTTGGGGTAAGATATCTCAGAAACCATATAAGATATAGCACCTCTGATGCCAGATTCGGATTTAACGTTGGCAAGTTTATTAAAAATTACTATTTTTGATTTGAACTCTTCAATTTTCTCAAACTGTTTTTCCAGCTTTTTTCAAAAACTGCAAAAATCTTAACTGCTGGTTTTTTTGAAGTTCAATTACTAACAAAATGAGCCATGTCGGCTTGGATCGGGGCTTGTTTAACAAAATTATACGATTTTATCTAATTTGCCTGCTCTCTTACAGAAGCACAAAGTTCTATCTGGCAGTAAGAACTCTGTGAAATTAATTTTAATTTGAATATGTGTAGATAGAACCTTGTGCATCTCAATTTCATTAATTATCGCAGAAGCCTTTCGAGATAAAAAAATTTGTGTAGCGGCAATCGAAAGAGCGTCATCTATTTAGTACGAAGTAATATACATAAATATAACTTAATTTCACAAAACATGTCAGTTAGAACCCTTTTGTTCTAAGGTCGCGATGTGTATTCATACACAGTTCTGAAGTTTCGAATTGTTTTCTTTAAAATATCCAGCCAAATTTATAAAATTTTTCTAAGTTAAAAAGATATTAAGTGCTGAAGATCGTATACACTGCATTTATATTTACCTATATTATGTTTTAGATTTGCTTTTTCAACCAAACAAAAATTAAACTAAGAGAGTTGTTCAACAATTTTAATAAAACTTTTACTTCGAATACATTTCTATTTCCAACCACCACATTTTTTATATAATTTCGGTTCGACATTCCATTACTTTTTCCTTATTTCACATCCCATGATTCAATATATTTTTTGTGTATTTGCACCCACTTAAAAACATCCTTTTTTATTTTTAAAGTTGATTGTTTGTTTACACACGCATGCACACACTCCCGCACACACAAACACACACACCTTCGACTCAACTTGCTCCCCTTCTAAAGCTATGGCTAAACTTTATTTGTTTCCTGCGAACTTTTTGATGTTTACCACTCAGCGGTGGTTGCTTGGTTGGCTTACATTGATTGTTAGTTTATGTGTAAGTGTATATACATATGTTTGTTTGTCTAAATATGTGTGAAAAAGGTATTGAAAATAAAAATGAAATAAAAAAAAAAACTTAAAAATTCTTGATTTATTTGCGGCTTAATGCCGTGAGGCAACAAAAGACATTTCACTGCGCCAAAGAAGAAAACTTCGAAAGCAAATTCAATACCATGGGATCAGCTGAATTGACAACAAACAACAATCAACAACAAACATGAGTGTGCGATGAAGGAGCAGCAAATAATGAATAGCATTGCCAGGTGTGTAAAAAACTTTTTAAGAATAGTTTTTTTAAAAGCACGTTTTAGGATTTTCTTCAGAATTATAAAACTAAAACTTCCGAAAATGGGCAGCTTTTGCTTTGCTAACGTCCTGCATTTAATGGAAAAAGTCATCTCATTATCGATAAGAGCACTCTCTGTGATAGGGTTTAGCCATCAAATTTACTATAAAAGAAATTTATTACAACTATTCCTTTGAAGTGAATTTCTGTACGGCTTTAAACATCCCAGAAAAAAAGACTAAGTGATTTTAATAAGTTTTCCAGCAACCTTACTAGCTTCAAAAAATTTTCAAGCTGGCAACATCCCTTCCATGTTTTAGATATTCATTGAAAAAAAAAAAAAAAAAAACACAAACTCCGATGACAAGGATTTTTACTTGTTTGTTGGCTTCTTAGTGTTGTTAAGAAATTTGAATATACGCTGTAAGGCTTACGAGAGAGCAATAAACAAATTTCAAATTTTAAAGAAAAAACCCTAAGATGAATTGCAAATTGAAAATAAAATAAAGAAATGTAAAGAAAATTCAATTGAATTGAATTTAACGGGAAGCAACACACAATCAGATATCGAATAAATGATGTTGCTTATTTGACGGATGCGTTGCCATGTTGGATATACTTTTCCTTATTTGCTTGATATTATGCTGCAACGTATGTACTCAATATGATTGCTGTCAGCATACAAAAACATCATCTTTCGCATGAATATACAAACTGTTTTTTACTCCCAGTTGGAAAATGAATATTATGTGACTTTGGTAACAACATTAGAGGATTGTGAATAGAAATCTTTATTTGTTCATAAGAGATTCTAACTTATATCTTAAGGGGCTTATTTCAAATACATTCAGGACTAGACTTAAGTAGGGTGAAAGCAAAAAACAAATTCTTCTAGTAATCATGCAATTTCTGTAAAAACTGGGCAAAAGTAATATCATAATGTGAGATAGCTGTTTTTTTGTTAGATATGAGAAAAAATTTTACACTGTTTTCACGAAAAGTTTACTTGATGATGTAAAACTGATGGCAATTAACTGAAAGAAGTGATATCGATTAGATGCTTACCTCTTTAGTTGGCGCACATTAGTGCTCGTTTTACAGCATTTTTAGCTATTGTTCGTAAAGCATATGACTTCAGATAAAATGTCTTATTCAAAAATAGTTCTCTATCTTCGGAGAACAACCACATTTCACATAGTTTATAAAAATTAAGCCACATTTATATTATGGCATTATTTTGCTCCACCATGTATGAAAAAAGGTTTAATTGTAGAAAGTTACTAGAAGCATTTTGCTTCAAAAGTGTCAAGAACTCTATTCATTCAATTGTTTCATGATAGTTTTCAACAATTGATGATTACCGCTTAAGTTTTCTACCGAGTGCATAAGTTTACTATATAGCTTACACTTTCTCATATGCTGTCAAAAAACTCCACCTTTTTTTGACAAGGATTTGTATATGTAGGGGGAAGGAAACAGGATACAATTTTTTTTACTTTTCACTTGTATAAAATCGTTGGTGCATTTGTTTATACGTATGTGAGTACAGGAAAACTTTTTGCAAACAAATCACTCGAGGGTCTTGTTCATGTGTAAATTTGATTTACTGTTTTTTTTTATGTACATTATTTATTTTTTTTTGTTTTTGTTTGATTTCTTTTGTCATAGTTTGATGGGTAGCAAATTGCCCTTAAACTTTTGTCAAAACAAATTTATGTGACGATTTTCTTCGGATGAGTTCAAATCGAAAAAATATCACTTTATATTAGACTGTTAAAAAACCAATTTCTGGAAATTCAAAAAAAATCTAAAAGATGTTGTCAGAAAAGTGTGAGTTTTTTACTAAATTTTTTGACGTTCATTAAGAGGTTGATCACAGTCGTTATGGCCAAATTCATATTTTATAAAGATCTTAAAAATGCTCGTGGATATCTAAAATTTTTCGTCTTTACTAAAGGTACAAAAAAATAATTTTTCGACATTGATATCAATCATTTATAATAAATTTACATTCAACTAATTAATATATTTTCATATAAATATATTTAAGCATTTATATAGCCCCATCAGATCAGTTTTAGTTAATTCTTGTCAGAACCACACTAGAACCCTTGACTCCAGTTTTCAAATGAAAGAGAACGCGGTGCTTTACCACTTAGGCTATTGCCAAGGACAAATTCCTCTGTACAAGAATGCTATATGTACAGATCATAAAGCTCACTAGCGCCGTCTGTTGTGAAAAATTTCCAAAATGTTTTTAGTTGATAACACACTCTGGTTTTGGGACATGCTACGCTTGGTACAATTAAAACCTGCAAGGATGGATTTTCTGTCCACATGCAATGCAGGCTCTTGAAATTACGATTTAAATGATAGATAGGCAGGTTCCCCTAGGCTGGTTATGAAGTTGACTGTTTTTTGCTTGCGCGTTGGTACATTCATTAGTACTAAGTATACAAGCAAAAAACAGTCAATAAACTAAATTCATCAATCATTTACGTTTTACACAAGAAAAAATGTTTTCAACATCTTAAACCATTATATCCTGTTTTTCCGAATCTTTTGGGCGATATTTTCCAAAATCTCGACTATAATGAGTTATATTCTCCAAAAAATATTCCACAAAAAATTTCACTAGAGATCACCAAAGACGAGATATGCTTATTCGGGAATTTTTTTTGGGATTGCATTGCTTAATCGACTTTCATGTTCTGATCTTTTTTGGAAAGATAGTAAATCAAACTCTCAGCACAAAGTAAGTTTTTTTCTAAATCATAAAAAGTGCTACTTTTAATTATTACAGTAATGAAAATGCCCACTTTTTGTGGAAAGAAGACAAAACTTTCTTTCATAAGAATCCAAAGATGGTATCTTTGACGGTTTTGTTAATTGTGTGACCACTATTACATTGACTTAAACCTGAAATGCAACTAAGTAGTAACAAATATAAGATCAAGCGAATGAAGATATATAGAACAATCCCTCCGGAAATCATTCATCGAAGTTTGTCATAATGCCCTTCGAGTCGAGTTCATAAGCCAGCAAAGGACGTGGCATGTGAACCAAGAGTCATCTTAATAAAAAAACGCTGGAAAAAATATTTCGAGAATCGGGAAAATCGGAAAGTAAAGTCACCGCATAAGATTGTTTTCGATAGAGACGACTTAGTTTGGCACAATACTCCACCTATATTAAGCACTAGATAGAACTAGTTGTCTGATATACCAAATAAGCGCATTGGTATAAATATATTCTGGAATCTATTAAAATATTTTCATAAAAGAAATCCAAAAAATAACATTTTACTTTAATTAACGTATATCCATTATTTATATTAAATTACATTGGGTTTTGTTCTTCCTTATCCCTATTGTTATGAAATGAAAAAATCTCTAACTATTTTTCATTCATTTAAAGTCAAGGACAAAAGCAGTTCAAAAGCAGTTCAAAATCTCCATCACTTGATGACAAATTCACATAAATTCCACAAAGTAACCCATATGCAAATTGAGTCCAAATTAGTTGCATTTTATAGCATGGCGCTTATTTCATAAGAGCGCACATTTATATATTCCAACCGACATACACTCATAAGTAGCAGCGAGTCCTTTTTATGGCACTCAAGTGTGCGAAATATGAAACTTTGCAATGCCCACAATTTGCATAATTTTTTTCAATTTCCATCATTTATTGCTTTAAATTTTTAATATTTTTCTCTTTTGGAGCTGCTTTGGATAAAACAAAACCTAAAGAAAGAAACGACGTTGCTTGCAGTAACTAAGGAATTTCCCAGGTTGTTTGAAAAAACGAGAAGTTCTCACACTTTTAATCGGAATACAAAGGAGGTGTGGGTGCGGCGTTCATTCTACTACGGCATGGCATAGCAAAGCACATAACCAAAACTACGTAATGCCTGTAGAATACGTGAAATACTGCAAAGACAAAAAACGTTTGCATGAAAACTCGAACTGTTCACTTACGAAAAAATGTAGACAAAATAAACATTAGGGCCTTTTTTTCACATCTTCTTCAGCTGCTGCTTCTTCTTCTTTTACTCTAATCTAACACTGTATGTGCATGTATGGCAAAATATTTTTTCCTCTACTTTTGAATTCTGGTGCTTTTGTGATTTTGGTTTACCATCTTCTTTTTTTCCGACAGTTTTTTTCTCACTGTTTGACGATAACTCGTGTCGGAATGATCAGAGTTCACACAGCATTCACTCAAGTCAGTCATTTAGGAATTTCAGTGGGTGCAATGCTGAAGGCGTTAATTTTGATGTCTTCTCTGGGTTTGGTGGCTTCATTGTTTGTTCATACGATGCTGCATGCAACAGTGTATTGTATTGCCAACGTTGGATTTCAAGTTGGCGCACAAAAGTAAAGGGAACAAAGTGTCAAGTAAAGGTTATCATGTGATCATGTTTTTGGTTTCTCTTTGTTTAGTTTCTTTTTTTCCTTTGTTGCTTATGGAAGACAGACAATTATAGTCCGTTTTTATTTGCATAAGGTTTGAGGTCGAATTTTGCTCTGTTACTTTGCACCAGTTTTAATTAGCAGTTGAATCTATGAGAAATTTTTCAGAATTTGCACAAAACTTTTGTCAAAAAAAATGGAATTATTGAATTGAAATTGAATTGAAATTGAATTGAAATTGAATTGAAATTGAATTGAAATTGAATTGAAATTGAATTGAAATTGAATTGAAATTGAATTGAAATTGAATTGAAATTGAATTGAAATTGAATTGAAATTGAATTGAAATTGAATTGAAATTGAATTGAAATTGAATTGAAATTGAATTGAAATTGAATTGAAATTGAATTGAAATTGAATTGAAATTGAATTGAAATAGAATTGAAATTGAATTGAAATTGAATTGAAATTGAATTGAAATTGAATTGAAATTGAATTGAAATTGAATTGAAATTGAATTGAAATTGAATTGAAATTGAATTGAAATTGAATTGAAATTGAATTGAAATTGAATTGAAATTGAATTGAAATTGAATTGAAATTGAATTGAAATTGAATTGAAATTGAATTGAAATTGAATTGAAATTGAATTGAAATTGAATTGAAATTGAATTGAAATTGAATTGAAATTGAATTGAAATTGAATTGAAATTGAATTGAAATTGAATTGAAATTGAATTGAAATTGAATTGAAATTGAATTGAAATTGAATTGAAATTGAATTGAAATTGAATTGAAATTGAATTGAAATTGAATTGAAATTGAATTGAAATTGAATTGAAATTGAATTGAAATTGAATTGAAATTGAATTGAAATTGAATTGAAATTGAATTGAAATTGAATTGAAATTGAATTGAAATTGAATTGAAATTGAATTGAAATTGAATTGAAATTGAATTGAAATTGAATTGAAATTGAATTGAAATTGAATTGAAATTGAATTGAAATTGAATTGAAATTGAATTGAAATTGAATTGAAATTGAATTGAAATTGAATTGAAATTGAATTGAAATTGAATTGAAATTGAATTGAAATTGAATTGAAATTGAATTGAAATTGAATTGAAATTGAATTGAAATTGAATTGAAATTGAATTGAAATTGAATTGAAATTGAATTTAAATTGAAAAAAAAAATGCTTATTTCGAGTACAAAATTCATTTTATGTTTATCAAATTGGCATTCAGGTGACTATGCAGAGAGAAGAAAATGAACTTTATACCCAACTCCATGACAATACATTAGAAATTCAACGATAACTTATTAACCCATTCAATTTGTTATAAAAGCAGCAACCACAGCAGTAACTCTAGCACACAGGGATAACTAAAATAGGATTTAGTAAGTAACATACTAATGGCACACTCATACAGAGTCATCCCTCCACAAAACGAAACGAATTTTCTTTCCCAGCACATTACAATTCACATCCAAATGGGTCAATCCATCTTCTGCCAGTGACACAAGTGCGGACTCAACAGAATGCCAATGCGCACACTTATGAACATACCGGGGCGCATCACTCGGGTGAAATGTCAGTTGGATTTTTTTCTTCTCTTTTTTTTTTTTTTTGCTGAATTGTCGAATTACAAGCAGCGGACAACGGCACAACAGAACGAAAGGATTGTAGATTGAAAAACAAAAAAAACGAAAACAAAAATGAAAATTCTACATGAGAACTTGTTCCCTATGGAGATAACTTGGAAAGAAAAAGAAGCATAGAACAAAACGAGTTTGTCATTGTAGTAGTTGTAGTTATCCTTCTGGTTGCCGGTCGTTCGTTGTCGTATGAGCAACCCAACAACGATGAATGTTAAATGTTTGAACTGTATTGTCCATCTTCGTTAGGACGCCTTCGCTTATGCTCTTCCGTTTGCTCTGCACTTCCGTTTGCTTATTCGCTCATTTGTTTCATTTCGTTTAGATTTCCCAAGTGTACACACACACACATATACTGTGATGTTTATGTGTTAGTTAGCATACAAGTACGTATGCGTATGTGTCGCACTGCTTATTGAATTGATCGAAATTTTCTGCCTTCCACATTTTGCTTGTGTATTTCAATGAAGTTGGCTGGCATCTTGAAAATTCCTCTATTGCTCAGCTGCTGCCTGGGGCTTACACTGCATGAAAATGTTGCTTGTTTTGGCAAAAAAATGCTACAAATTCTTATAAATCATAAGAAAATTTTTGCATTTTCAGTATTTTTCGATTTTATTTTTTTGCAGTGTAGTCTTAAAATTATTTTATTTTTTTTTCGCAAATGTTTACTGTTGTTCCCTTTTTCGCTCCCTTTAGGTTGACAATGTCAAGTCTAGACATAAATATAAGATGAGCTTGTTTGGCTTTTCGGTTGCCTGTTGGCAGTTTCTCTTCGTTTTATGCTATACCTCTAATGTCCTGTCGTGTCTTCAAGTGTTTTTCCCAAGGGATGTTACACGGTTGCCCCTCATTATTAATGTGTGTGTATTTGTGCCGTATTTTGCAAACAGCACACCGAGAGAATGCCAGCATTACAACTTGAAACTAATAATGTTTTTGTACCAAAAGGTCATTGGTTAAGTATCTCAGTATGTGAGTCCTCCCGGCTCTATTCTTATTTTGTTTATTTTTTATGCAGCGCCTGATGGTAGATTACATTTTTTATTCTTTTTTTACTTACTTTTTGCTTGAACTCGATAAGACACACACCGTTTATCTTTTTCCGGTTATTTGTACGGGACTTCCGTTTTTTACTACACTGTGTGGCAGCACCCCACATGGCGACGTACACGTAAAACTGCATGTTTTTGGACTTCCGTCTGTTGTCCATGATGAAGTTTTTGTCGCAAAGTAGGGTAATAATGCGTTATTACGTGATGTGTCTGCTTTGGTCAACGTTGGGACACTTAAAATTTATAAAAACTGTAAGGTTCGTGGGTCATTCAACAGTGTGACTGACATTTTCAGCAGGAAAACTTTGAAATTCTGATTTTTTTTTTATTATATAAATATAAACTCTGTTGTTCATTATACAAATTTGATAGGACCACAGAAGGTTATTCCACCCTAAAATTTAAACAAAATCGGCCAGTTGCCTTTTCTTGTTTTTTTTTTTTTTTTCAAGTCAACGGGTTTTAGCTTCAGTCGTCGTCTGTTGGAATTGTCCTCTTGGCATTTTGTTCTACTGCCCCAATGTTTTGTATAGCAACTACTACCTCACGGGCAGCACACAGCAGGCGGTAGAACCCGCTTTGCGCCACTAACTACCCCGCGCTCAGTTTCAGTCGCACTGTTCATTGACATTTCGAGTTTAGATTTTCGTAGTATGTGCATGTGTATATATTTATATTGTCGTTCATTCAACATTTTATAGCCATGTAATATTATGTGTGATTATATGTGTGGCTGTTTGTATCCTAGCATTTACCTTTCTGTGTGTCTGTTGTGCTATGTTTGTGACAATGTCCGGATTTGGTCGCAAGCAAAGGATGTCGTCTATGGCATGGCAAATTACGGCTGAGATTTTTATATGCGGGTTCATTTCATGGGGTTTCGATAGCTTTTAATGAATAACAGCGCCACAGTGGTCGTTTTGTTATTGGACAACACACATAAGTATATACATACAAACCAACAGGATAAAAATAAAAAATTTAAAAATATTAGCCCACTTTCGATTACGCTGCTACTACTTGAATTGCAAATGAAGCTACGAAATGAAGTAGCATTTACAATGGGATATAACTAGTGTACTTTATTGATGGTTGTACTTTGACCGTACTGGTATTTAAGTTAATTTTAGGATCCTTTTTTTTCTATTGTTACTTAAACTGAAAGCTGGGCGTGTGGATTTCAGTTAATTAATTTTGGATTTTTTGTCAATGGTTTATGCTATGCTAAAAACAGGCCTTATAAATTTAATACTATTATCGAAAAGTTTTACAAATGAAAGTTTTTTGGTCATAACTTTTTTTTTTCATTAGAAAACGGTTACCAAAGAGCGCTTTAGAAATAAAGACTATGTTCCTACAAAAATTTTGGCGTTTAATAACTTGTTTTGGGGTATATAAAATATTTGGTTCCAAAAATCGATTTTTTTATGTATTCATTAACGAGGTCGGAAAAATGATCTTTTACTCAGAAGCAAGCCATCTAACGAAAAAAGTGTGTAAGGCAAAAAATGCTTAGAGTTGACCAAAAAATACGTGTTAATTTTTTCAGAATTTTTTTGAGATATTTTATAATTTTTCAAGACTTGGTCAATAAAATAAAAAATAAGAACTTCAAAAAATTCTGAAAAGATTCACTCGTATTTTTTGGATAATTCTAAGCATTTTTTGCCGTATACATTTTTTTCGTTAGATGTCCTGCTGTTGAGTAAAAAATCGTTTTTTTCTTTGACCGCGTAATTAAAAAACGTAAAAAAATCGACATTGGAATGCGAATATTATTTATATAAAAAAATTTATAATTTTAAAAATTTTTGTTAGAACATAGTTTTTATTTCCAAAGCACTCCATTTTCTAATGAAAAAAAAAAGTTGTGACCAAAAAACATTTTTTTATCCAAAATTGGCCTTCAGTAGAATCAAAAGTACTCCATCATTGGTCTTCTCGGAATGAAAAAAAAAAAAAAAAATAAAAATTATGCAGTTATCGTTTCTAAGAGTCTTTCTAACTTTATTTTGCTTCATACAAAATCCACCCGGTCTAATATATAATTACGTAAACGATTTTTTCTTGCCCCGTTACCAAATTGCGTTTTATTTTTTATATGAATGTATCCAAAATTATACTCATAAGTTGCTATAAAGGAATTTAAAAACAGGATCAAAGTATCCCATATAAATACAACAGCAACAGCACCCACAGTTTTATGCTGTGTTGTTGTTAAGAAAGTGGATACGACACTGGAGTGAGAACATTTTTTTGTCGTAATTTTCTCTTGCTTGCAAGAAACCTGTTCCATTGCACTCTGTTGACGTTTTGCTCTGATATCACTAGTTTACAGCCAAAATTCCCAGCGAATGCCGTTACTCATTTTATATGGAAAATGGGCTGCTGATTCCGAAAATCGCATTTTTTTTTTATTTCGTGTCGTTTTCGAGATATCGGTCATTTTCGGACCAAAAAAAAAAAGATAGTTCCATTAAAATACAAATATCTCCAGAACCAATATTTGTATTTAAACAAATGATATGTCATATTAAAGGTAATTAAATTACCTACATCCACATCACTTTTTGGTTGGGTCGTTAGTTTCGGTGAAATAAATTGATTTCTAAAAAAAAAATTTTTTTTTTTCGAACTTCAAATTTATACAAGAAGACATAATTTTTTTATAATATTTTTTTTGTATCGTAGACCATATATTTGTGAAGAAAATAAGATATCATTTAAGAAAATCGATGGAAAAATGCAAAAGTTGTATACAATTCATTGATAAGTTACCAAAATGCGTTTTTCCCTATTTTTCCGTTTTTTTGTAATAAACTGTTCGAAAATTTTAAACTTTTTGTAAAAGAAATTAGAAAATCCAAAAAATTCTTAAAGAAGGCATTAAAAGGAAATACCCGTGCCTCACCGTTTTTCTCTAGCACGTCAGATTTTTTTTTAATCGATTTTTGAAGTTTTTTAATCCACTGTACATGAAAAAACAGAAATAACTCATTCTTGTGTTAAATCGATGAATTTAACTATATGATCCTTACATCTGAGGTGTATTATGTGTTCAGTAAGCTTATGCAGGATACTG
The DNA here is from genome assembly GCA_951812925.1 of Calliopum simillimum. Classification (NCBI taxonomy): domain Eukaryota; kingdom Metazoa; phylum Arthropoda; class Insecta; order Diptera; family Lauxaniidae; genus Calliopum; species Calliopum simillimum. The sequence continues at coordinate 108,824,933 of OX638368.1, forward strand.
CGAGGAATATTTTTGTAGAAAATTTTAACCCTCTAGAACCCTCACATGTGGGTCATTTTGACCCCCACATGAAGGTCATTTTGACCTACATGTGGGGGTTTGAGAGGGTTAAAATTGTCTACAAAAATATTCCGCGTAGTATCCTGCATAAGTTTGTTGAAGACATGATACACCTCAGATGTAAGGATCATATAGTTAAATTCATCGATTTAACGCAAGAATGCGTTATTTCTGTTTTTTCATGTACAGTGGATTAAAAAATTTCAAAAATCGATTAAAAAAAAATCTGACGTGCTAGAGAAAAACGGCGAGGCACGGGTATTTCCTTTTAATACCTTCTTTAAGAATTTTTTGGATTTTCTAATTTCTTTTACAAAAAGTTTAAAATTTTCGAACAGTTTATTACAAAAAGACGGAAAAATAGGGAAAAACGCATTTTGGTAACTTATCAATGAATTGTATACAACTTTTGCATTTTTCCATCGATTTTCTTAAATAGTATTTTATTTGCCTAACAAATTTACAGACTATGATATAAAAATACAAAATGATTTTAAAATTTTTTTTTTCTTGTAAAAATCTGCAGTTGATTTAGACATTTTTGTAATTTTTTCGGAAAAATATACTATTTTTTTCAGAAATCAATTTATTTCATCGAAACTAACAAACCAGCCAAAAAGTGGCGTGAGTATCATTTGTAGGTAATTTAATTACCTTTAATATGACGTATTATTTGTTTGAATACAAACATTGGTTCTTGAGATATTTGTATTTAAGTGGAACTATCTTTTTTTTTTGGTCCAAAAACCGAAAATGACCGATATCTCGAAAACGTCACGAAATAAAAAAAAAAAAAAAAAAATGCGATTTTCGGAATCAGCAGCCCATTTTCCATATAAAATGAGTAACGGCATTCGCTGGGAAAAAAATTTTTAATCATTTGTAAACTAGTGTATTTAGATGACTTTTGATACTATTGGACTTTTACCAATATTTGGACGTCTTCGATACTTTAGCAACTGTAGCGATGTTTAGATGTTTTTCGGTACTTTTGAACTTTTAAGAATAATGTGCACGTTTTTCGATACTTTTGGGTTTTTACTGATATTTTGGATGTCCTTCGATACTTTTGGACCTTTTCGTTGTTTTAAATGTTTTTAGATACTTTTCGTCTTTCACCGATAACTTGGATATTTTTCGAAGCCTTTGGCCTTTTCCAATATTTTGGATTTTTTTCGATACTTTTAGACTTTTTCGATTTTTAAAGTTTATCGATCCTTTGGGTTTTTACCGATACTTTGAATATTTTTTGATACTTTTAGAATTTTACCGATGTGTTAGATTTTTTTCCACACTTTTTTACTTTGACCGATATTTGGATGTTTTTCGATACTTTAGGCCTTTTCCTATATTTTGTATGTTTTTTGATATTTTTGGACTTTTCGCGATTTTTTTTAAGTTTTTCCTTGCTTTTTGGTTTTTACTGATATTTTGGATAATTTTTGATACTTTTGGACTTTTACCGATATATAAGATACTTTTGGAATTTTGCCGATATTTTGAATGTTTTTCGATACTTGTGAATTTTTACCAATATTTTAGATGTTCGATACTTTTGAACTTTGAGCTATATATTGGATATTTTTTGATACTTTTAGGTTTTTACCGATGTTTTGAATAATTTTTGATACTTTTGGACTCTTACCTATATTTTAGATTTTTTTCCATACTTTTAGACCTATTCTGATATTTTTAATCTTTCTATACTTTTGGACCTTTTCCAATATTTTAGATGTTTTTCGATATTATAAGCTTCTACTGATATTTTACTTGTTTTTCGATACATTTGGTTTTATACTGTTTTATTTTCGATATTTTTCTATACACTTGGACTTTTTCCCGATTTCTGTGATGTATTTCAATACTTTTGGATATTTTAGATGTTTTTCGATGCTTTTGGACTTTTACCGATATTTTAGATGTTTTCGATCGATACTTTTCGAATTTAACCGACATTTTAGATGTTTTCGATAGTGTTGAACTTTTACTGATTGTCAAGTGAGAAGAATAGAAATACTAAAAGTTTCTTCCTGTACATCCAAAAAACGTTACTACGAGTATTGAATTCTGTCAATACAAAACGGAACTCGTAAAAAGTGTACCCATCTTTAGGTGGATAGCCAAAATTTGGCCACCGGCGATTCTAGTCAAAATAAGACCTAAAAAAAAAATACTTATAAACTCCACTGCAACTGAACAAAATAAAAAAATGGTCACAACATAAGACGACAAGAAGGTTTAAAAATATTGCACAAAAATATTGACAAATAAATAATCAAAAATTAAATAATTTTGGTACTTTTTGGACAGTTTTGGTACTTTTTTTTTTGCTCTGTGTGACTGCGTATTTTGTCGTTGAAAAATTTGCATTTAGTTTTGCCTGACTTAATGGCAAAATATTAAAAAAAATTTAACTTTGTTCTCATTTACACACAAATACTTTTCTAATGGTATATATTTCAAAGTCGTGCTCCATTTTTAACGTAGTTAAAAAGGTAGGACAAATTTTTATTTTTCGTATTAATGTATAGGTTTTATGCATAGACTTGCAGTTTTTTATGGTTAATTGCCACACTTTTTATCTTTGACTTTCAATCATTAGCTGCTTATTCGACTTTTGTTTCAATTACCATACCCCTATTCAGAGTGTCATGTATTTAAAAACTCATTTTACTTCGACATCTCTTATCTGCTAAATAACGTACTAAATAAACACCTGTTTACCACAAATACTTAGGTGAAATAATTCAGCAATAAAAAAAAACTAAGAGACATAAAACTTATGTTGCTGTCTAAAAAAATATCTACCTACAATCGTTGGTAATAAATTGCTGTGGGCTTTAAAGCTGTAACTGTTGACATGCTATTTGTAAGCTGAAAAATATATTTCGCGATTGTCAACAAGATAGTAACTATGTATTTGCTTACTTTCCTTTTCAGAAAATATAAATGCAGAAAAAACCTACACATAGATACTGAACTGATGCTTGATGAGGCATAGCGAAAAACTCCCTCTAGATATTTTTAAAAGCAAAGCGTAGGTAAAAGCATAGAAGATGCTTGGAAAATGCCATATCAGTTGGTTGAAAAAACTCTTTGCAAATATGTACATTTATAGAAATTCGTTGAAATAATACAGATATAAATAAAACTCAAAATGTGGCATGTGAAAAGAATTGGTAAAACAGAAAGAAATATTTGCTTTAGCAAAGGATCTTCACAAATGAGTTTTATCCTAGATAAGAGCTACATAACTATCTCTTTCGCACAACACAACCTGTATATGCCAACGTTTACAGAGTAAAATCCTACTGAAAAATAAATGGAATCTTTTGATTTCTTTTCACATTTACTCGTATAAATTCTCATGCATTTAAGTTACAGTGCCTGCAAGGCACTGTGTTGTTACGCCAGCGACGAAGCCTTTGCAAATAAAGCATCCATCTGCCATGTGGTTGATTTGTTTATTTGTTTTTGTTGTTTTCATTTTTCCGCCTCAATTGGTATCTAGATCAAGAACTTGGTTAATTATTGATTTTGTCACATTTAAATTAAGGACATCATTCACTGCACTGCCTTCTGTTTTTGTATGTAAGTAGTTGGGTGCCATGAAAACATCAACAATGCTGTGATAATGATGAATGAGTTGAGGCAAAAGTTGTGGCATAATGAGTGTCATTCAAAAACTTTGGCAAAACTGTCATGAGTGTCACCTTGTAACAAACTTTCTATCAACAGTTTGTATACAATTTTTTCAAATAAAGTCAAACAAAATTCTAGACTTATTTTTATTTTGTTTTGAAAATAAAGCCAAAAACTTTTATGGTGTTTTTTCCAAAAAATTATGGCTTTATTTCCAAAAGTAACATAGCTTACAAGAGGAAAATAATACCATAGGATATAATGGCTTTATTTCCAAAAGTAACATAGCTTACAAGAGGAAAATAATACCATAGGATATAACGCCAGAAAAACTTTTGCAAATAAAGCCAAAATTTAAATAGGAAACAATGCCAAAATTTTGAAAAGTATGTCATAAGAATTAACGCTTTAGGTAATAACGCCAAAAAAATTTTAGAAATAAAGCCAGAAAAATCTCCATACGAATTTCTGGCGTTGAATATAATGCACAAAATTTTAGATACAACACCAGGAAAGGCTCGAATTTTGTTTGACTTTATTTCTAAGAATTAGTGTCAGAAAATTTCTGGATTTATTTCCAAAAACTGCTTTTTCCTATGGCGTTATTTCCGGGAGCCTATAATTTAACCCCGCCGAGGACAGCAAACTTTCCAATTTACTTGACTATTGTGTGTACCATATTTCATCAATATCCAACAAAAAACATGTTTGGATGAAGAACGGACTAAAGTACTTCCCCGTGGACTGGTCGCGTTTGCGTTGCCGGTCTGTTTTCCGTCCAGATTTCAGGACTCAGAAGAGTCATGCCGACGGCTACTGCCGCTGTTGTTCTCTACTAACCTATCTATCCTCGTTTGTCCGGTTTGTTTACGAGAGCCCATGACACTGCTACAAACTTCGGTCAGGTCAGAAAATTGTTGTAGTCACTGTCCGCTAATAAGCGGTTCTCAATTTATCTTGAAAATTTTCGCTCTGTACCAGTTAAAATAATTCACGATCACGTCCAACCTCGTTGCTAGTTGTTCATCTAGAGAGCGATACCGTCGCTGATATTTGTGCTTCACCATTCTGCCGTTAACCACAATGAACTGTTTCCTCTGAATAATAGCTATGACAGTTGGAAATCAACTGTTCTGAAAGAAGGGTGGCTACATGCAATAATCATCAAATTTTTGTGCAACTGCCCATCAAGCGGTTGCACGATCGGTTATCAAACACGTTGGATGCATGTATCCTAAAACTATTTTTGCTTACAAAATCCTTAGCTTAAAATTAACTCTAGACTTATTTGACTATTAATTCATGTTTTATTTTATGCTTCATAGGGTTTTAAAATACTATTAAAATACTTAGCCACAGATGTGGATTAAAATGTGGGGTACTGTTTGGGTATTCCCAACCTTCCACAAGGCTTACTGTCTATTATCAAATGAGTAAAGTCAATATAAATATGTAAATACACAGATATCTACTCTATTGTTTCACTGAGCAAAAATTTCTAACATCAGTGGAATCGTTGTCATGACTGTCACGTCGTAAAATTTATAAGTATATAATTTGAGTAAATATGAAATTTTCATTGCTTTAAAATGCAATCGGATATTTGAGATATTGTAAACATATCATTTTGTTGCGAAACCGCAAAAAAGATCAAAACTGTCATGAGTGTCACAGTTTTTTTTTTTTTTTTTTTTAAAAAAAGCTTTTGATTACCAAATTTACTTTAAAAATGACCACAATTCTGCGATTGCTATTGATTCCGTAAATTTGACACACAAGGCTTTCGGATGAAATTTATTTCGGGCCCAAAATTCAACATAGCCCAAATATTGCTTTTTAGTTTGACTGACCCATATAATAAAACAGCCTTGTGCTCAAATAAAACTTCTGAATTTAATTTCAAAGCTCTTTTCAAGTGCTTTCTAAAATAATTTAATAATTAAGAATAATAAAAGATAATACGCTTAAAATGTTATAATTGATTAATCGGCCTTAATTTGTTAGCCGAAATTCTTAAACTCCAAGTTTGCCGATTTCAAGTGGTGTGAGTACTAGATACAATAAGTTAATGGAATTGCTTTTCACTTAGATACCATGCACCCCAAAGTACAACAAAATACAAATACAAAATTTTAATTTTAAATAACTTACTGTGGTTTTAAGTCTTATCATTATTATTGTTTTCTTTAAGACCCAAAAATTATTAAAATATTTACCAAAGCGGAAGCAGTTTTTCCAATTACCAACACCTTCAAATAATACGCTTAAAAGCAGCGACAAAGGCACAAAAACAAAGCAGTACTCTCTCTCTCTGTGAACATTCAAAATTCAAAATGAAATCATCATATTCCAAAAATTTAATTTTTCATCACAAGTCAACGATGGATGGATGGATGACATGATGCGAAACGTTGTGGGACACAACGGCGCAACGCGTCTATTCATTCAACTTTTATTGCTTTTGACGACGACGACGCACCTTTCTGGAGTAGTCAAAAGCAATTTTAGCAGCGGCACTGTGTCACAACCCTAAAAGTAGACCACAAAGCTTAATGTTTACGTGTTGTTTGAAGGAGGGCACCCCCACGACGGGGACGCATCTAAAGTTTGCGTCTGAGTGCGCTGCTACTGCCTATTTCCGGTGCTGTGTTCCTTTTGGTTTTCAGCACAGTCAGTTTGGGCTTAAAGTTAAGAAGTACTCGTAGAAAGAGTAATACATACATAGAACAAGAAGCAATGTTTTTGCAATGCTAAATTACTTTTAGCAATTTTCATTAAAATTTTGCGCTCAACTTTTGCATTATTGACAGCTTCCTGCTGTAAGCCATGACGAAGAAAATCCTTTTTCTACAAAGTTGACGTTGGCGTCGCTATTTGAGTAGTGGTGAAAATGTGGTAAAGTATAAGTTAAAATATAAAACTAAAACAAAATTACGCATAGAGTTTGATATCTAGTTTGTGTTCAAACCCATGAGATTTTTCTACCACTTCTAAATAAGTCAACGATTTCTAAAAGAAATTATCGATAATTTTACTTTCCATGCAATAGTCAACTCCTGACCTCTTGAACTGCAATCAAACGTAAATGTATGCTCTTACAGCATATATTAGATTATTTCCTTCGAGATTTTACTTGTATTAACCTTATCGTTGATAAAGTTTACTTTAGATTTCTTTATTTGTGTTTAATTCATTTGTTTTTGATTCATTTTAATTTAGATGGTGCTAGTGACTTCTATTTTTATCAAAATGTTTTAACTCATGTGAAGTTGGCTCAGGAATTTTCGAAAATTTTTTTAGAGTTTTCAGTCCGTAGAAAATAGTTCTGCAATTCGAAATAGTATAAACTTTTTTTTTTTTGGGTAAAAAATTTCTTGCAAAAAAATAATTTGGATTATACTTCTGGATAGCACTCGGAGAGTTCTACAGAAAATCTTTGTACAACTTTTTCAAAATATTTGTTCTTTTTATAAAGGTTTTATCCATCGGTTACTTAGGAATAAAAGATCTCATTGTAGAGGAGTACTGATTGGAGTTTTGACTAGGACTTAAAGAGTTCTAAAGAAAATCCTAGAGATTTATTTTTAAAATATTTGTACTTTTCATAGGTATCCGAAAATAAAAATTTTATCGCAAAGGTTTTCTGATTGGATTTATTCGATTAGAATAAAATGTACAAATATTTTGGAAAAATGTTGCTAAGATTTTGCTAAGTACTCTTCGAGCACTACTTAGAACTCCAATCAGAACTCCTCTACGATAAAGTTGTTTTGTTCCTGAGTGGCCGATGGAACCTTATACAGCAATTATCACGAAAAGAACAAATATTTTGGAAAAGTGGTACATAGATTTTCAGTAGAACTCTACGAGCGCTATCCAGAACTCTAATCAGAACTCTTTTCTTGCGAAAATATTACCAAAATTCCTCGGCGTTGACCAAAAAATGGCACACCTCCAGTTTTTATTTCCGGAGCCAATTTCATATGAGTGATGTTTTCATTGCACTTCAAAATAATTATATAAACATAATTATCTCCACATTTTACCGTACATTAATGAAAATAGTAAACACTTCGTGTTTAATGCACTGCAATCAAACTATAGCTGAACTGCAATCAAACGGTCATATGCTTATACTTATATTAGCTGCGGGTAACATATATAACATAATCAATGGTTGTAGCGAAAGTTTTTTAAAATTTACATCGTCTTATAAACTAACCTTCACTTCTTTTTATTTCGCTAGGTATGTTTAACTTTAAGCTTTTGTTTCGTACTGTACTGAATTAATTCATTTTACATCAGATGACGCTGACGGTTGTACATTTGAACAGTGTGAAAGAAGATAAATTTTTTTGCTTCACAAAATTATGATTTTTCTCCACCGTGCTCCAAACTCCATTTAAGATAGGAAATGGCGTTGAGTCGTTGAACGAAATTATGGACGTTCGCGTTAAAGCCGCCGCACACAACAGACGGCGGCAGTCAAAATGGTAAAATGAAATGAATGAACGGAAGGGAAAAGGAAAAGAAAAAGGAAAACGGAAAATATTTTAAAATAAAGGGAAAATACAAAACGTTGTCGTCGTCGGTCGAAAGGATGCGCAGCGTGTGCTAATAATAATCGATATAATGTTGAAAGCAGTCAGAGTGCGCTCCATGAAACTTCCGGCAATGTATTAGAAATTGTTGTTGTTGTTTTGACTCCTCCTAGTGGGTGGTAAACACAGGTGGCGGTAGACTTAAACTTGCAAGTGTTGACTATGCTTTACAAAAAAAAAAAACGATGCCAGGATATTTGGCTCGCTGAATTCCAGTGGGCATACTATGGTATATTTTGTTATTGTTGCTTTTGTTGGTGGTAACCATTAAGTGCCGGCGTGGTGTAGTAGTTGTGTTATGGGGAGCCTGCTAAAGTAAAGGAAAACCCCTAAAGAAAGGATTCCATTTTATTGTGCTTGCAGCGCTTTTTGACTGCCTTTTGTTTTCTAGAAATGTGATTTCAAAGCCAGGCGCAAAAGTAAAAGGAACATAGGGATTTATTTATTGGCAAAAACAACAGTGCGTAAAAGTTATACAATTTATGGAATGAGAACAAATTGAAATTTAATTGAAACTGCTTGGGAAATTTAAATACATAAGCATAATATGATTATTAAATTTGTAAGGATTTCACTTGAGGGTCTAGCAACTGTGGTGCTTGCCGCAATTACATATTTGAAAAACCAATTATAATTAATTTGCAGCGATTTTTAAATGAAATTTTCTCAGACACTTAAAAAGCTGCTTTCTTTCATTTTCCTTTGAAGAAATTCCCCGCGATATTGTGTTCACCAAACCAACATCATTCGATTTTGCTGCTTCAAATAACTCCCACTCCTTCGCATTTACTTCTTCTTATCACGTTAAGCATTCATTGCAGTCATTTGTCTTATCAAGGATTTCTCGCTTAAGCTCAATTTGCAGACGCACAATGGCATAAGGAAGTGCTTACTGCAAAGATCCTGTCAGCCTTCAGGTCCTTTTGCACACAAATTGCCAACCAAATGCCAATTTGCTATTTTGCGATTAACAAAAAAACAAACGTAATTTCAATTACGAAGGGCCAAGTAGAGAAAACTTAAACGAGCGAAAATCGAACAAAGCAGCGCGCATCTGCTTGATAAGGAAGGACAAGGGATAATAGCTCCGCGCAAAGCACTTCCAATAAGGACATGAATTATTCGCAATTTGTTTTTTTCGACATTTGTGCTTACTTGTTTTCATTTTCATTTCATATTGTATTTTTTGCTTAGCCAAAACAGCGCCATTAATTTATTTTACTGGCGACATTGTGACAGAATAACATCAAGAAAGGATCAAATCTATTGATTGTTTCCAAATGCGAAATATAAAAATTGAAAAATGAAAACAAAACAATTGCAAACTAATGAGCAGTGTAAATAAAGAAATGTAGCAAATAGACACAAGCGCATAAAAATAGCACAGCAAATTAATTTCAAGGATGTTGCTGCCCTGCTGCGAAGTAACTCCTTGCTCGCGCAATTGAATTACGCGCTGCCAAAGAATTGAAAAGAAATAAATGCCAAAAATTTCTCAACACAATAAATGATGTCTGATCCAGTTAGCGTCTTTTTACCCCACTCCATATAAAAATAAATGTATTCTAAGATTTTGCAACCAACACTGCAAGAAAATGTTTTTTATGAATGCATAGTTAAATTGACTCATGTGCAGTTGGCTTCGGAATTGTCGAAAACCGAAATTTTTTTGAGAGTTCTGAATAGACATTTTTTGTCGGCGCCGTTTTTCACATAGAGAAGTTCTGATAAAATTTTTGAAATCACAAGGAAAAAAAAATTTTCATAAAAAAATGAGTTCTGATGAGAGTTTTGGATAGCTCTACAGAAAATCCTTGCACCACTTTTCCAAATAATTCGTAGTTTTCATGTTCATTACTAAAAAAGGTTCCGTCGGTCACTCAAAAAACAAAAACTCATCTGAGTGGAGTTCTGACTAGAGTTCTGAACAGGGTTAGAAAAGTTCTAAGGGAAATACCAATAAAATTTTTCCAAAATATTCGTACTTTTTTTCCTGAGTTAGCCATGGAACATTTATTAGCTATTAACATGATTTTCTTTAGAGCTCTTCGAGTGCCATCAAGAACTCCAATCAGAGCTCCTCTACGATAAATTTTTTTTTTTCGGATACCTAAGCAGAAAAAAAAAATTAAATTTTTAGCTCAGATAAATTTGGTTTTTCGATAGTAAAGGATACAAGTGTATGTCATTCTCTGCGAAAGTTTTTTTTGTATTACTAAACATATTGTTTTATCTTCATATATTAAATCAATAAGCAATTGGAGGGGCAATCCACCAGTTTTAACTTTTCTAAAAATTATTGCTATTTTCACAGTGATATTAATGTTTTTGCAACATTTTGTCATTGTCCGTTTGGTCATTCTCCGTCCGTTTTTTGCCACATTTTGTAATTCTCTGTTTGCTTACTCTCCAAGTAATTTTTTTTTCTTAGTTTTCCTTTAACCATTTGTTTAAAAAATTAAAATTTAGTCTTAAGACACTTAACTACACTTTTCAAAAATCCAACATGAATTTTAAGAGTTACCCGGATATTTTCAAAAATCTTATATAATTTTTATGTTTTTTGACTAAATTAAAATTTGTGATTCAGAACCACTCAGATAAACTTTTCTGAAATTGCACTAAAAATTTCAGGGTTGCCACCCGGTTTTTTTGTTTTTAAGGCTAGTTTTGGTTAAATCAAATTTTGGTTCGATGAGTTTTTCACACTTTAAGTGTAGATCAATTTTAATTTTAAATTTTTTTAGTGTGTAATTAAAAGGGCGAAAGTAAAAAAAAGTAAGATTTAAATAAATTTCCGTAAAGAACCAGGCAACCATAAAAATGTATGTTGGATTTTTCTTAAGTTTATTTGTTTTGAGACAAAAATTTTATTTTAATTTTTTAAATAAGTATATTGGTTTGGCGAAACTTAAAAAAAACATATGGGCACGGCCACCGTTGGCAATGTTACGTTCGCACGCAAATTTTTGCCCATATCTCTTTGAAAAATAATCAAACATCATGATATCTTAAGTGCATGTAATAAGGCTCCTTAAGGCCAATATTTCATGGGCACATAGTTTTTGTCTATCGCTTTTGGCTTTGGAGTTATAAGAGTTTAAGTGCCGTTGGAAACGTTATTTTTTTTGCAAGCGATTTTTGAGGTCACTGCACATCTAGTAATGTATTTTCCCGAACATCGTCTATAATTTGAAGGCAAAGGATCAAAGTTATGATTGAACTTAAAATTGTACTGAAAAAATTTTTGGTGGATTTATAGACGTAAAAGCAACGTTGGTTACGTTATGCAAAAGCGTTGTGAACGTTATGCGTACGAATTTCCATAAATAAATCGAGGACAAATACAGCCAAACAGTCCAAACATCCATAAAGATGAAAATATGTGAATATTTCATTCCTTGGAAGGTTCCCATTTACACTACATTACAAATTTTTTGCTCCAAGACCTCGATACATATTTTTTTTTTGAAATTACGATTTCTCCCAAAAGGATAAAGCTATCTACATGAAACTTGGTACAGATAATACTGAGAGCCATTTTCTGATCAGAATTAATATTGAGCGTGATCGGTAATTACTCACGCCTACCTCCCATATATGCTAGTTAAGACATTGGCAGGCAGCTTAGTGATATTGTCGTTATCTGTACCAAATTTCATGCATCTAGCTAAATTCGTATGGCCGCCGGTCTGCGTTCAACAACAAAAATGAAATCGAAAATAAGTACATTTTTTTCTGGTTTTTTCAGATTTTTATGTTGAGCCCGGACAGGTGGCCGAAAGGATTAAGTTAGATGCATGAAATTTGGTACATGTAACAAGAATATTACTAGGTTGTTTCGGAAGCTTCAAAAAGCCTGTTAGGAACGAAATATTTGTGATATCCTATGCACTTGGATAGATCTCAAAATAGCAATTAGCGTGATTTATGTCCATAACTTCCTCTTCAATCCCCCAGTTCTTATTGGTTGATTTAAATTATTGTAAGGAATTTCTATCCCTTTCAACACAGCTCATCGCGTGGACTCAGAAGTAATTTTAGTAGAAAAATATAACTTATGATTTTTGATTAAAAAACGTTGGGAACGTTTTACATATTTAGTGGCTATGTTCACCATTGTAGATACTTTATTTAGGTAATTTTAAAATGGATTCAGACACTAGACTGAAAATACTTTAAAAGGGTGATTGCATTTTAATATTTTACCCACTAACTTCCGCTACTAGAAACTTCTTAATATATTTCGTTGGCAACGTTAAATTTTTTTTTTTTTGCGGTAGAATTCATCGCCAACAAATATGCATAAGCAACTGGTTTTCCTTCAAAATATCAGTATAAATTTCGAACATTTTCGCTCTGAGGAAATCAAAATTGCATTGGTACAATAAAAATAAAGCAAATTTTTACCTTCTTTTCGAGACTGGTTTTTTTGGCATTTTTTTTTTCTTTTCACAAGCAAGAGTAAGTTTTTATGAAAAAAGCACCCCTAAATCAGCTTATATACTTGAAAATGGTATTTTTCGACAGCATTAGATGTAAACTTATGAAATATGGACAAATGAGTGGGAGATTTAAAGAACAAAAAGAGTTGTATAGCTTCGTCTTACCTGGCCGTGCCCATATGCAACTCTGAAAGTTTATGTTCGTTTTTTAAAAATGTTCCAAATGTTATGGTCATCATATGCTATACCTTCAATTAGGATAAAAAATAACTTGAATAAATAAAAACATTTTTCGGAGATTTTCCCATAAAGATACTCCAGAACTCTTTCTTGTGAGTTCAATGATGTTATCCCAACTCTCCTACGTGAAAAATGCTGCACTGAGCAAAAAACCACTAGTTCGAATTTTGTCAGGGATCTCCGGAACTATTTCCAACGGACTTAGAACTCTTAAAAATTTTCGGTTTTCGAAAATTCCGAAGCCAACTTCACATTAGTGTTAAATTGATACGTTCGAAAAATCATATCCCCTAAATCGTTAGCAATACCATCATAATTTTGACTTCAGCTGAGAGGTCATTTTGTTTTCTTTTCATGAAAAATACCATGAATCACTTTTTGTATTCTTAATACTAAAAGAGTACTCTTTGCCAAACATAAAAAACGCTTGATTCAATAAATTCCAAAATTTATCTGAACGTGAAAATGGGTTAAAAGACGGTTCAGTTATGGGCAATTTTGTGAAGCAGTACTTGTCGATTTTGTTATTTTTTTCACTTCCCCTCCAAAAATATTGGTCTAAAACAAAAACATATATCTGTGGCATTTTGACAAAACAACTTAACTCGAAATTGGTAACTTTTCAAGAGAGCTAAAGAGCTGTTTTACTACTTTTCAATAATGTGGCTCAATTTCGTTGACCCAGCATTGAATCTCCTTTTTCAATACATTTTTAACTTCAACTTCAACTGCTTTGTTTTGGTAAGCAACACATCACCGCACGAATGGCGCTAAGTTCAAACCTTGCGTGAGTTATGGGACATCATTATATCTCTGGAACTGAAATACATAGAGATATGGTGATTATACTCCAAAAAGCGTATTTTTTTTTATATTCATGATTAAAATCCTGTTAAATTATTTTATCGCGAGATGGTTATTTTGTAAAATCCCAGATGGTCCAAACAAATCTTATTACGCTGGGCATAGAATGGCAGTGTAAGTAAGCTTATGTAAATTTTGCAGAATTTAAGTTTGAGAGAAGATAAATTGAAAAAAGAAAAGAATAGAGAGAGCTAGGAAGTTTTTTGAGTGCACAATTGTGCTATAGAATGCCGACCACTGTACTAGAATTAAGGTGAAATTGACTTTCTATTAAAAAAATAGAGTTATGATCTTCAGTTAATATATGGAATATTATGAAGTAATGGTTGAAATCATGGCCTCAGTCTCTGTTCAGGGTCACGCTTTGCATATTTCTTGTGCTTGTGTTACATAGGTTCTATTTTAGACAAGTTTTAGCGTTCTGCGGATTAATTTTTCCTATATATTTCTTTTAGTGTATTATCAAAAACGTGTAGTGGGAAGAAACAACCATAAGAAATGTGCTCCGCCAATGCTGATTGTGTATTGATTAGTAGATATCCTTTAGTCGTTTTTGTTGTACTATTTTTTTTCTGCTCCATTTTATTCAAGTCTAGGATTATGTATGGCAATGCTTTTAACATTTCATTCGATTTATTTTTTTTGGCAAGGAAAACATGGCAGCCAAAAATTCGTGACTTGTATTCGTAATGTATGGGTGTTATATTAATTGAAAAGAAATTGAATTGAAATGAAAGCTTTAAATACATTTTTTTTTAATAAAAACTAGAACCAAGGATAGGTGCATGTTTATAAGTAATGTAAAATTTTTCTTAAAGTAAAAATGCATTTTTAAAGCTTAAATATTCAAAATATAACTCGAAAATTTCAATATTTTTGCAAAAAATGCAAGTTTTAGCCAAACTGAATTTGACTTTTTCACGGCAATTTGTTATGCATATTAGAACATGTTATTTGTTGCAAACAATCAAATCAACAAAGTATCAAATTGTTTATTTAAGCATTGAATTTTATATGACAGCCAGAGCAACAACTGAAAAATCTTCTTGTCTGGGCCAAAAAACATACAAACAACCCTTGGCCATAAAGGCAACAACAGAAAATAAACAAATTCCAGAAAAAACAAAAAAATAAAATAAAAAAAGGACTTCATTAGATGGGTCAAAAAATATGTCAGAGACAATCAAGTCAAAGGTTTCGACAATGTACAACACAAACATCACTGTAAGCAGCAGATATCCTTTTTCCAAAAATTTCAAATTGAGGCACTTAACTCTTTGCCAACAACACTGACAACCTACTGTCTATGATATTGTCATTGCTTGTGTTGCATATTTTATTAGGGATATTCAAAAATTTATAACCTCAACTGTGGATGTGGGTATATACGCCGTAAGCAGCACTGGAAAGCATGGAAAGAAGGTGGAAATATGCGCTCATAAATTTTCGACTAAAAGCAATCAATACAAAATTACATTTGCTATATATGGGTATAAAAAACAGCGCCCGTTTCACTCAACTTTGAAATAACCCACAATAATACAGAATCTGTTTGACCTCCTACTCTTCCGCCTCCCTAGACAGTTCTTCATTTTGCAATGAAATGCGAATTGTGAGACTTCAAGGGAAAAACAATCGAGATTATTAAGTGCTAAAGCGAGATAAATAAGGCAAGTAGGTGGCGGTGTTGCGGATGTCGGGGATGGCATATGAAACGGGTCAAAAATAATAAATTCAATGACCCTCTGCTGTGTGCGGAAAAACAAAAAAAAAGTAAAAAGGTTTTACTTCACTGTTTGTAAGGGGGGCCAGACAAAAGGGGTTCCAGCTTTAAAAGCATATTACTTATAAAATGTGTTTGCACATTTGATATTTCATTGCACCATCTCTTTCTTGGCTTCAAGTCGAACTTGGTATTTCTCTTTCTCGCTCTACTATTTCTTCTGTGATGTGCTTTTGAATTGGTAAGAATTTCAGTTCCAGTTTATCATTAGCATAAAGCGAGATAATCGAAAATTGATGGTGACTTCTCGTAAACAAAATAAAAAGGAAAAAAATCGCATAAAAATCGCTCGTAAAAAAAAGTTATTCGCCAGCATAAATTTTGGATTGTAATCATTGTAATTGGCAGCGACTTATTTGCATGCAAATTACGCCTACTTTTCGTTGAAGGCTGAAGAATTCGATTGGAGACGGCTCAGTGGTGGATTAAATTGAAAATGTTGGCATTCCAATCAAAAGAAGATTTTTTTAAAAAAATATTTCTTCATTGAACATTGAAAAGAAATAAATAAATTTTATTTGTGTTAACTCGAATTAAGCCATATGATATGGCAGATATCACAAAAATTGTTTTTTTTTAATAAACTTCGCAAAGTTTTTAACGTTCAGTTAAATTGCTAAAAATTCTGCCCATAAATTGGCAGTATTCATTTTTCATTTATCAATAAATGATATCGTTAAATTTGCATATAAATTTAGTTTAAATTATATTTTTTATTACTTTTTTTTAAATGCCATAGGATTTGCTATGCGCTTAGATATAACGAGTGCTTTAGATAATAAAAATTGTATGGTGCTTTCTAAAAAGTTATAACGCATGAGACTTTGTTCAATTAGTATACGTTTAAATAGTCTATAAACATTTTTCAATAAATTTTAATTTGAATTTTTTATTACCTTCACATATGTATGTACTCAAGTAAAGTTAATTGTAGAGTTTTATAGACTTGAAAAATAATATAAATTAACGAGCTTATGGTTCGTCCTTTAAGCTGTTAAACGGCATTAATAAGGTGACTCAAAGAGTACAACCAGTTCAATTGCTTTCTATTTTGTTAAAAATTAAAAATATTGGAAAGTTTATGTTAAAGTGTTAAATTGATAAAATCAATTTGATAAGCTTATACCTTTTAATTGACCACCTTCTGAGATCGACATTTTGTATTGATATTCGCTAAGGAACTGGCTCCAATTGTTACTGTTTTTGTACACTAGTTCTCCAATTGACTTAAACATAAATGTCGAAACACTATGATATATGGCTCTATTTGCAAAAATTTTGCCCCACCTTGTTTCGGATATTGTTTTAGAGATAGAGAATAGAGCTGGCATATAAACGTTCACAACGGATTCTCGGGTAAATGTTATTTTTTTTTTAGAAGGAAATGTTTCCATCTCACCTGGGAAACGTTGCTCATGGAAACGGCCCTGCAGTAAAAATATAAGACAGTCTACAAAAAGTACTAACTCACGCTTAGCACTAGCTCAAAACTAGTAAAAAAAGAGATTCAAGGGGGACCAGTTTGATATCAGCTTGTAGTTAACAGGGGGCAATAAATTTGAATCGTCAAGAAAACAAATTACAATTTTGGTTTTTTGCTTTTGAAATATTTTGAGTTTTGTGTCACTTGAATTGTATGTTAAAATAAATTTTGGAAAAAAATAAAATTAATGAATTAATTTTCGTTAATGCTGTTATGAATTTAATTTAACTTCATTTAATTTGTTTTTAGAAAATATATAAAAATCCAAACCAAAAAAAAACTATTACTATAAGGCTACTTTATACCACAACTAGCATCGAACTGGTATAAAAGTTATGCATAAGGGGCCAATTGAAATTTCGTTGGACATCAATACACAAAAAAAAGCAGTTGTTTGTGTGCAAAAGGAGTTTAAGTCGGACTAGTACTGGATTGTAGAGGACTAGATAATGAACTACTCTTAAACTAGTCCGTTTGCCTGCAGGGAGGTAAACGTTTCTCAGTTGAGACGGAAACTGGCATGAGAAACATTTCCGTTTGTCTATAGAAACGGGTATGAGAAAAGAGTTTGGGAAACGGTTTCATTTATTTAAAGAAACGTCTCCCAGGGCTGCCCACTGTTTTTATTATTATTCAGCTTAAATGGAACTTTTGTTGGCCAAAAGTCGAAATCATTAAAGTTTCGAGACGAAATTTTTCACATGGGGAATTTTGAGGTCGCTGATTACGAATTTTATGCTAGCTTTTTAATAAAGAATATGGCGGACGATTTGCATAATTATTCAACCAAATCTAACAAAAAAATTTTGGGGTCACTGATTCCGAATCTGATATTAGATTTTTAAAAAATAATATGGCGGGTTTGAATGGGCAAAAAACAACACTTGCACAATTTTTATATCTAATTTAAAAATTTATTTCAAAACTTTAACTTTGATAGAGTTGTGTGCAACGTTAAATTGATCTACATAAGAATGGGTTTTAGATTCCTTTATCATGGAGTATAAGCTGTATAATAATTATTATTAGCGATTTTTTGATTTTTTCATATGGAGATATAGCCATATGAAAAAAGGAAAAATTGTTCAAAATCCAATTTGAGGCAAAAAGTTGCAATTTTCAGCATTATAATTATAATAATCCAGCTGAAAATTGCAACTTTGAGCAATTTTAAGGATTTTGAGCGATTTTTCGATTTTTTCATATGGCTATATCTCGGTAACGAGCCAAGATATTGTTTTGATGACTTGAGTAATGTTGTAGCTATTGTATAGAAGAAGAAAAATGCCAAACAAACTTAACCGAAAAGATTCATCTAGTGCCTTAAAATCGCAAAAATGACCATAAAATCCTTATATGAGTCAACTTTGCAAAACGCTCTGGCAGAATTACTTGTTTCGGCGAGTACTTTTGACGCCTTATAACGGATTTTAGTTTACCGTCAATGACTTGAAAAATGTTGCACTGTGTAATATAAAAACTTTATCATTTCGGGCGAGCATCACATATTGACACTTGGCCAGCAATATGAGTTAAATTTTCCTCTGGTTGCTTCAAAAAAAAAAAAAAGAAAACCGCGTCAAAAAAAAATTGCAAAAAAGGCACCTCAATTTTTTTATATGTGTTAAATAAGGTTTCAATCTTCTTAAATCCGAAAAATCTTGGTGGTATGACTTGGTATAAATTAGTTCTGGGCTTTTTTCATAACCATTGCAAACTGATTTTGTAAAATAAATTGATTTTAAGTTAATCACAATTAACGCAAAAGTATAAATTATTGCAAGTTTTCAATATAAAGGTTTGATAGTATTTTCTTTTACAAAGAGATTCCACATTCTAACATTAAAATCGGTTCAGTTTTACAGTAACCACACAATTTTTACAGTGAACATTAAATTTTTACTTTTAACTCACAGAATTTTTCGTCTGAGAAGTGTACTTTTGGAGAGATCCCAAGAGCATTTCTTATAAATTTTTTGAGGTCTATGAATATCTGTTAGACAATACGGTCCATAAAAAGTTAGTTAAAAAAACGTTTTTTTTTTCGACTTTTGGCCAGCTTTTTAGGATTTTGTGCCACCAAGTTATTTCCAAAATTTTATTTGCTTAAATCATACTCTTTTTTTACTAAAATTTATTTTTCAGGTTAAATACGGTTAATTAAACTTTTTGAAAAATGTACAATACAAAAACATTCTGTTTACGTACAACGTAAACCTTGTGTGTACGGCATAAACAAGTTGTTTCTGCTAATGACCGCCAACACAGTGAAAGCGCTGCCATCGCTTTGAACAAAAACCCGAAGAGAGGTTTTCGCCCGATCGCCGCCGTCATCATTGATTTTACAACAAACTACACGAACACAACCTAAATTTTAGAAAAAGTATAATTTCAACATAAATTCACAACACAAATTGTCAAAAACACTCCACGGTGAGAACATCAACAACAGTCAGCACACAGAACCCAGACGTAAATCTGCACAACTTTGGACACAAAATCATCGCATAGAAAAATCGACGTTAGACGATTACTTGGGCACCATCATTACCGAAGACTTGACTGTAGGATTCGTAGATGGCAGCGTTGGATCCATAAACCGAATAGATTTGTATTGTGAACTACTTATTTTGTATTTTGCATAGCAAAAAAGTGTCCAATCAAAACCTTTATAACGTTTTAAGAAAAAACACTAATCTTTTTATTTGTATTACATTTAGTACTCCGACCCTCCACTTAACACATTCTGCGTTGCGACCTGCTTTTGTTTGTTATTTTCGCTTAAGCCATATATGTTAAAAAAAAAAAAAAAAATAAATTTTAGCCTCAAGACGCTTAGATGAACTTCATAAAAATACAAACTAAAATTTTAGGGTTACCGTCTTGTTATTTGCAAAATTTCGTTGAAATCTTTTTTTTTTTGGACTAAATTGTGCTTTTTGGTTTCAAATTTTGGATGGCCACCTGTTTTCTTTTTGTATATTTGTCTTAAGCAACATATTTAAAAAATAAAGTGAAAATCCAACTAATATATTTATGGTTACCACCTACATCAAATTTCAGGGTTGCCACCTGATTATTTTCCAAAATTTAGCTTAAATCTTTTCTTATGGCTAAACTGTACCTTTTGGTCTCAAATTTTGTTGAGATCCCCCCTTTTTTTCCGGCTTAAAATTTTTACGTTTCTGGTATTTAGGGTATTTTTTAAAACATGTAAGTCCCTTAAAAACCTCGTTAGCTCGGAAGAGCTGTCAAAACCAATACGAATTTCGACAGTTTAACGAGCTTACGAGGTTTTTGAGGGAGTTACACGTTTTGTTGAAATACTTTCATTATTTTCTAATGTTAAAGTTCCGTATTTACAAATTTTCGAGTAAACTCATTTCACAGTACATTTTCACCAAGTAGTTTAAAGCAATTTTGTTGCTTTTCGCCTGGGTTGCATAGTTTTCTTTGTCAAGCAAAATTTTATACGTTTTAATTATCGACTTTTTTCCCCCTATTTGCTGACACAATTATACAAGTGATATCACGCCATGTCTTCAAGAACATTTTTTTCTATATTTATGTGTTGAAATTTTTCATATTTCTTTTGAGCTGTTTATTTTCATTCTTTTCTTTTACATCCTGTGAAATGTGTAATTGAAACACAGCCTCAGACACGTCACTTGCAGTCAGTCATTCAGTGGAGAGTTGACACTAATTCCTTGAGTCTTCCAGTTGGCTGTCTGTGTTGGGTTTGCGTGCATTTCCAAGATTCAGCGATCAGAAAAAAACACATTTTCAAAGTTACATACATATTTTCATTCATTTTATTTCTTTTTTGTTTTTTGTCCTATGACGTTTTACTACATTTTATTTGTTGTTTTTTGTTTGTTTTTCTTTCTTTCTTTTTTTTTCCTTTCTGTCTTTTACAAGTGTCAACTCAACTCTCAACTGCCGTGTCGTGGGCTGAAATCTGTTTTTGATGGATATTTATTTTTATGATTTATATATCCTTTTTCCTTGTTTCTTTTGTCATTTTTTTGTTTTTATATTAACGGATTTTTATCTTCGGTTGAGTACTTTTGCAAACAATTCTTATTATTTGAAGCGAAAAGTTATGATGTATAGCGTCAGTAGGAGTTATGTTTAAATATAATTTTGTATAATTTTTGTTTCGTATTTTTGCATTTTATTACTTTCTTTAAAGCTTTTGTTGCACTTACAGGCATAAGTGGAATTTTCTCGATGGTTCTCGCAATTATGTAGTAAAATCAAAACGTTTTCATAAACATGTATTGTAACAAAGTTTCGCTTAAAAAATGTATCTGAATGATATTTTTTTGCAACAAAGGTGTCAGCGTAGAACAAAGGTGAGCCAACACCTTCAACAAACACAGTATTTCAATATTTCTCGGAATTACAACACCCATGCAAAATGGTTTTTGTTGTTTTTTTTATCTTTTTGCTCGTCTACTACCTTTTTAATATTGTTTAACTTTTATTTTGTATTTTCAAAATCTTTTATTCAAACGCTTCTGCGGCATTTACTGGCATAAGTGGAATTTTCTCGATGATTCTCGCAACAATGCAATAAAATGAGTACGTTTGGCTAAGTGATTTTGAAATACTGACAACACCTTGTTTTAAGCCACAATTTGCCGTTGAATTAAATTTACTTCAATGCTATTCGCGTAATTACTTTTTAACCAAACAACACTGATGATTCACCCCTTGTGACCTTATACACTTGTAGAAACAATAAAAATGACAAAACTTTTTTACACCTTATTTATTTGTCATCACACAAAACAACAACTACAACAAAAAGATATGCTTTGATTTTAATAAGAAATACACGTAGCAGTTAGTAGGAAAATGCAAAAAAAAAGTAGTAAAAAAAAGTATCAAAAGTTAAATTAAAACTCAAGAAAGTTTAATGCGCTTTCTACACTACCACCCTCTGAAATGGTAAATAAAGAAGAAAAACCTTTAATTCTCCCTACTTTTTACAACTGTAAGCAAATAAATCATTAGCTGGCGTTTACTTAAGAAATTTTTGCCGTCGCCAATTCTCTGAGTATTTTAAAAGAAAATTTACAACTTTTCTGCTCCCTTTTTTTCGGAGTACGTTGATTTTTCCTTTTCTTTGTAACTTGTTAGAAAATGTTGAGAAATTTTAATACGCGCTTACTCGTATATTTCACATCCAGAGGTACATTTACCGGTACCATGCGAACATTTCAGGATTTTCTTTGGATAGAAAATGGTAGTATTGGTATTGTACGTGCAAAAACTACGAAAGCACTATGTACTTGGTGTGAATGTAAAACGTGAGTGTTTAAATAAAAGAAAGAGACCAATATATTTTGAAGTAGAAGAAGAAAAAAGCAATCAAATGAGAGCGAGACAACAAGCGTGTCACTGGCATTCGTAAACAATTCATTTCCGTTTACTGTTAATTTATGGCCAATTGATTTTGTTGTTTGCGTTTTTTATTGGATTTTCTTATTTATTGTCAGTACACCAACCATCATTTTTGCTGGGAATGTTTTTTGTATTTTTTTTATTTCTGTAAATACCTGACTGTTATCAACTACTTAAATTGAATTAGGTGCTAAGTATTTAATTTGACATTGTTTTTAATAATTTATTTTATTTGGAATTCGTTGTTACACAGGGTATATTCACTTTATTTTTCCTTTTGAAACGCGAAGAAGAAAGTATAGCAGGTATGGAAAATTTTATGATATATACTAGAGTTTGCCTTGTGGCCGAAATTCGACCATTTCGATTTGACTTTAAAAGGACCACCGAACACTTAACTTAAGAAAACAAATTCTCATCAGTAACCGTCAGCGTTCATTAAGGGAAGTGGTACCGCCCACTTGAAAACATTTAATCGCTCCATAGTGTTGACCGTATTTCCATATCAAATTCAATAAAAATCGATGCAGTGGTGTAGCCATGAGAGCACTGCTCCTCTTCAAAACCTTTAAAACAAAAAAACAAAAAAAAAAATGAAGCAAATATGATGAGATTAAGGCATAGAAACATGGACTGAGCAGATTCCGTTTGCCTATGTATATATACTAGAGTTTAGCTTGTGGCCGAAATTAGACCATTTTGATTTGACTATAAAGCAAAAAGTTTTTATAACCTTTCTTGGTTGATAAAACAAAAAAAGCTTTAATGTGTGTTTTAGTGTTAGCCTTATCTGCTCAGCCGTGAAAGTATTTTTCCATTTAAGGGCGTGGTACTGCCCAATGAAAGCATAATGCTCATGTTAACATTCCTTAGCGTTAATCCTATCTCTATATCAAATTTCGTAAGAATTGATGCAGTGGTTTAGCCACCGCCCACTGAAAAACATAATGGTCATGCTAGCGTTTCTTAGTGCGTACCCTATCTCCATACCAAATTTTGTAAAAATCGAAGCAGTGGTTTAGGCGTGAGAGCGTTTTTTCTATTTAGGGGCGTGCTTCTCCTCACAACGTTTTGAAGAAAAAATCAAGCAAATCGGTTGAGATTTTGGTATATAAACAGAGACTGAATCAATTTCGTTTGCCTATTTATATACATTAAGATAAGATATATATTCTTGATCAGCACCACCTCCTTAGTCGATATAGTCATGCCCGTCTATCTGTTTGTCTGTTGAAATCATTTAAATATTTTTTGGGAGCAATATAATTCAATGAAATTTAGTACATTAATTTCATAGTCAAAGATAATTTATCTTATTGAAAATGAACGAAATCGGTGAACGGATACGCCCAGAGCCCATACAAAAAAAAATATTCAAAATGAAACTTCACGAGTATTTTTTACGGTAGTGCAATCAAAATACACACAAGTTCTATGGAAGGTAAGCGCAAGCTCTGACCAAAACTAAGCGACCTAAGACAAGTGGGCGTAGCACCTCCCATATAAGCAAAAGCTTCAAAATGCTATACCGAAAACGTTTTTCGAGACATCGATATGTACTACATACATTTCTGCGGTGCCAGTGTTTTGGGGAGACATCTCTCAAACAATCTCGATATAGTTGAAAGCAGAGTGATTGTAGTAAATTTAGTCAAAACTTATCGCCAATTAAAGGCAGGTAAATATGATTTGAGTAGTGAGAAAAAGCCACTAGTGCTTTATTTGTGTTATATATCTTTATCTAATTTGCCTTTTGGTAAAGGAAAGGTAAAGTTATTTCATCAATTTAATATTGCTTTTTGTGAAAATTTTGAGGAATATAATTTTTTCTCGATTTGTATGGGTTATTCTCCGAACGATGTACATTTCAATGTCTATACGAATGGCTTTAAAAAAATAATTTTTAATATTTTACTATGAAATTATAATATAAAGTGTTAAAAAATCATTCTCCGTCCTAACCGCGTCTTGGTGTACTTAGTTTGCCCTTTTCGTATATAACGTTATTTTTTAATCGATTCAGTATATTTTTAGGTCAGTTAGTTTTGGTTTTTCACGTGTTTTTTTTATTAAAAAAGTTTAAAAATTTTATAAAGCACTCAAGTGTGTATCATTCTCCACGTTAATTTTTTTTGTGTCGCTAAACACATTATTTGATCTTTATAGAATTAAATCGATAAACAATTGAGGAATGGCCGTACCAAAGGACCTAAGTACCATTTCGAGGCAAAAGTAATGTCATACTTTTTATGTGCCTATTAAGTAGTCTGTTATTTGACAGTTATAATTTTTTCAACATAGTGACATCAATTTCACGCTATCAAGAAAATTTTTAGTGAAAACAGAAAACAATTTTATTAATTTCTAACAAAATGCCACCCGTTTGCCTTGAAATGGTACATAGGCCCTTTGGCACAGCCACTCCTCAACTAGAGTCGTTATCCACCAGTTTCAACTTTTTTAAAAATAATTGCTATCTTCATTGTGATATTACTGTTTTTGTAACATTGCGTCATTTTCCATTTAGTCATTCTCCGTCGTTTTTTGCAACATTTCGTCATTGCGCGTTTAGTAACCGTCTACCAGGTTTGTTTTTTTGTTAGTTTTGCTTAAACTGTTTATTTAAATAATAAAAATTTAAATTTAGTCTTCGATAAACTTTTTAAAAATCTAACTTAAATTTTTAGGGTTGCCACGTAATCACTTTCTTATATAATTCTTAATTTTTTTTATGCCAAAATTTATATTTTTGGTTTCAGAAACACTTAAATAAACTTTTTAAAAATCCAACATACATATTTAAGGTTGCCACCTGGTTATTTTCTAAATTTTCATATATTCTTTTGAAAAAATTTAAATTCAAAAAAGTAAGATTTAAAAATTTTTGAAAACAATCATGTGGCAACAATAAAAATTTATGTTGTATTTTTAAAAGTTTATTTAAGCGTTTTAAAACTAAAATTTTATTTTAATTTTTAAAATATATTGTTAAAGGGAAACTTAAAAAAAACATATAGCAACCCTGATTGCTAATTCTATATCTGCAATTAATAAAAAAATAGGGGGAATAAAATAAGGCATGTTTTGGAACATTTTTCGGAGATTTATCCATATTTTCAAAGTTCGAATATCTTGGATGTTTTTAATATTTCTTTGAAAAAAATTATTTAACCATTAGTCTTTTGCGTTTTTGAAGACAAAGCGGCCATAAACGAATTAGTTCTAGAGCAGCTCACGAATTGAATTTAATTTTCAAAATTTAACTACATAAATCCTGATAACAGAAGTCAATTTGGCTTAGAGGACTGCAAAGAACTGTAATATGATTGCAAAAAATTCACCCCCAGACTAATAAGAAGACAGCTAAGTTACCGTAACAACATCAGTCTTCTACAGTCTTAAAAATCCAAGTAAGTAAAAAAACTATCACAGCTTAGCTCAAGATAGAATTTATTACTCATGTACGGATTTCGTACCTTTTTGGCATAACAAAATTAAGCCTCTTATTGTTAAAAAAGCTTCAAACGTAAATTGGCAATATATCATAAGAAGGTAAAGTACCCTAATTTTTTTCAATTTTATGCTTAAGCGAATATCTTCGATAACTTCCACCCATTGCTTAGTAGCATCCGTCTGTACGCCAACGCTTATCAGTGTGTGCCTTTCTATACAAAATGCGGCAGCACTACTATGTAAGTCCATGTCCACATGCACTAATCTTTCCCTCAAGTGGAAGACACACAGACACACGCATATCATACTTATGCAAACATGTATGTATCACCATGATACCATACAGGTAAGTAGGTGGGTACTCATATTCACCATCGCCCAGCACATAAGCAAAAATGTCACAAGCACATTATGCAAATTCACAAAGTCCTCTGGCTGGATTTTTTTTGTCTATTGAAAGGATTTTTCTTTTTTTTACATTTTATTTTATTTTCTACAGGACATTCACTTGCAAACATATGAGTTCAAATAAATAAGACCGCAAAATGAAACCACAGAGTTCTATTGTGGTCAACATCAGAGGAGCATAGCAGTGAAGAGCAGCTCTTTATCATACTTTTTCGGATGATCATATTTTATAATTCTTCTTTATGTTGGAGATTTTTTTTTTACTTTTTTTTGGTGCTGTTGAGAAGCATTAAAATATTTCTACAGGTAAATGCTGCTTTTGCTGCTGCTGCGGTAAAGCAAAAAGCATTTTTAGAGAGCTCTACCCTAAAGCGTAAAGTGTTTGTGGTATTTTATAGTAAAAGCTCTTTTTTATGCAATATTTTTGTGGATTTTTTCAAGAGATTTTTATTTTTTGCCATAATTTAATGCTTTACTTAAATCAAGCATAAAATTGATTGTATAGCAAGTATTATGAACTCAAGTAATAGATATAAATTCAACTTGATATGGGTTGCTCAGGTACAATTCTCATTGTAGTGCAAGAGTTCAGGCATAATTGTATTGTTTCGAAATGCTTTGTTTCACATGAAGAATAACCAACAATGCAAATAATTTAAATAAATTTGTACTTACAGTAGTAGTTATACAAAAGAAATTTGTTCCCACGTTAAACTGAATGTACATACCTGAAAAAAGGAAAATAAAATTCGTTGAATTATTTTTGGGATTTTTTGTAAAAACAAATACTTATACTTAGTATATGAATTTCTCTGAAATATAGGTATAAATCATAAAATATAACTTTTTAGATATTTTTACTCTTAATATAAACAATCAAAAACATTTTTAAGCCCATAAAACACCGAAAACATGTTAGTTTACAAAATTTTGTAAAATAATTGAAAACATGCTTCTATCGTCCATCTTTGTACAGAAAAACAGATTCCCATTATGTAAGCAAAGTAATAAATATCCAAAGAACAAAGTCATCGGCAAAAATAATAAACTTAAATTAGCTCAAGTAACACAAAAGCTACAAAATAACTAATATGGCCTATACAATGTTGTTATACACATGCAAAGTTAACACTTTTAAGCCAAGAGTGTCGAGAGCTTACACTGTTGAAAGCAGAAGAATTAGGAAATAACTGTTGATGGGGATATGCACCACCCACAGCATCGTACAATCAGTGTTGTGACAAAATGTTTTACTTTATGTATATATAAAGATATTTTCCGCTTTCACTTTGAAGACCAATTTTTATCCTGAAGAGCATGTTCGTAAGCTTTTGACTCCCCCTTGATAATCTTATCAAAATTTTGGGTAGGTTTTGATATTTAAACATAAAAATATTTAACAAGTGGAAAGATGACCATCGAGAAGAAAACAAAGCAGAGTATATTTCCAATAGTAACTAAGTACATTTCATACTTTTTTATAGTAAACAGTCTCTCATACTCAAAAAAAAAAAAAAAAAATACGTTTTTGGCTAGCATTTTTCAGGCTGAAATTTGTAAGTAAAAACTGTCACATGTCCTTCATTACCTTTTGTCAATATTTAAGGTGTATATTAAAGGAAAAAAGGTAGTTTTTCCATGATATATAATTTTTTTTAATAAATGGCGCCCACCGCGGGCGAACGTT
The DNA here is from genome assembly GCA_951812925.1 of Calliopum simillimum. NCBI lineage: Eukaryota > Metazoa > Arthropoda > Insecta > Diptera > Lauxaniidae > Calliopum > Calliopum simillimum. The sequence continues at coordinate 108,853,008 of OX638368.1, forward strand.
AAGCCTTGAATCAATGATTAAAACTATAGCAAAAAGATCTACTAGATCAATTAGAGGCTAAAATATCTCTTGCAACTTGAACTATAGGTACAAACCATTTCAAAACGATCAAGATTTTTTTTATGGCATCCGATTTGGCTATAAATTGGCATAAGCAATAGTTGCATAGTGGAAAAAATTACTACCAAATATTTTTTCAAAATTTAAGAAAATGGCGGAGATATGGGACTTTGAAATTTTTAGGTTAGTTTTTTTTGAGAAGCTATAACTTCGGTTGCATTTATCCAATTTTCAATTTTATGGTGTTAAATGATTTGTCTTAAAACAGACTTTAAAATAAAAACTAGCAAACATTTTTTTTTTTTTTATATATATAGCTTACATTGAAAAAAAAAATGTAAATTGAGTTTCCCAAAATACGTCCTTTTTAATATTTTTTATTTTTCTTGTAAAAAAAGCTACAAGTGTAACTTACCAGTCCTCCAAAAATTGGAGTGGGCCTCTCAGTGGTTCTCCAGAAAAACAATAAAATGTAGCTTTTGCCGCAATTTTTCAGTACAATTTTTTTGAATTTGAAATTTTTAATTAAACGTTAATTTGAATTTGAAAAAAGTGCGTTGGTACTTATAATAGTACTATACAAGCAAAAAAACAGTCAATAAACTATTTTCAGCATTTGAAAATTTTTTTTAATAAAAATTGTAAATTAAAAAAATGTACTGAAAAATTGGGGAAGATGCTTCAATTTATTGTTTTTCTGGAGAACCACTGGCAGGCCCACTCCAATTTTTGGAGGACTGGTAAGTTACACTTGTAGCTTTTTTTACAAGAAAAATAAAAAATATTAAAAAGGACGTATTTTGGGAAACTCAATTTAAATTTTTTTTTTCAGTGTAAACTATATATATAAAAAAAAAAGAAATGTTTGCTAGTTTTTATTTTAAAGTCTGTTTTAAGACAAATCATTTAACACCATAAAATTGAAAATTGGATAAATGCAACCGAAGTTATAGCTTCTCAAAAAAAACTAACCTAAAAATTTCAAAGTCCCATATCTCCGCCATTTTCTTAAATTTTGAAAAAATATTTGGTAGTAATTTTTTCCACTATGCAACTATTGCTTATGCCAATTTATAGCCAAATCAGATGCCATTAACAAATTTCTTGATCGTTTACACATGGTTTGTACCTATAGCAAAAATACTGTTTTTCAATGATATACAATATTTTTTTTAATAAATGGCGCCCACTGCAGGCAAACGTTATGCCTTGAAGTAATGATTTATACTATTGCAAAAAGATTTACTAGATGAATTAGAGACTAAAATATCTCTTGCAACTTGAGCTATAGCATAAACACCGTTGTATCATGATATACAATTATTTTAATAAATGGCGCCTACCGTAGGTAAACATTGAGCATTAGAATAATGGTTTACAAGTTAAACTATTGCAAAAAGATTTCCCAGATTTATTGGGAGCTAAAATATTTCTTGCACCTTGAACTATGCAAAAAACCCGTTTTTTGAATCGAAAAACGTTTATTTTTGATAATGCCAGGATTTTATTTTTGAAAATAAGGACTTTACTTACTAAGAACCCAATATGGCCACTTGATTCCCTGACCATGGACTACTAAAACATGAATGGATTAAAAAGAAACTAAACTATCAGTTTAGTGTATTTTTTTTTTTCTAATGCCAGAATTTTATCCTTAAAAATAAGGACTTTTCATACTAGGAACCCAATATGACCACTTGGTTACCTGGCCATGGACCACTGGAACATAAATGGATTTCGATGAAGCCAAATGATATCCATGGAACATAAAGCAATGTTTGAATTTTATCTTTGAAAATAAGGAGTTTTTATACTAATGACCCAATGTGGTCACTCGGTGGCGTTGTCACTGGTCTTTGGAATATGAATGTGCGCTAATTAAACTGAGTGATTATCAGGAAAGTGGGTTCTATTGATCATAGAATAACATTTAAATCGAAAGATAAATTAAATTTTCAAATTTTTTCAAATAAACTCCCAAAATTTTACAAAAACCAATTTTGTTCAGTATATGTATTGGCCCAAGTGGTAGAAAATTACCCCAAATGTTACTTGGAAACCATTTGAGAAGTCCAAAAAATGCCAACGGATTTTTCCTGATTAGGCCCAAAGTAGTCTATGGGTTAACATGTGGTTGAAAATAATGATTAGAAATGTTATGTGGGTAAAGCCGTGTCGAGACTTTACTTAAAGTTACCAATATCACAAACATTTGCATGGTAAAGCAGTTCAGCGTTGGTTTGAATGTAAGTTTATACTACTTAATAACAGTCAGTATTGAAATAACATAAGTGTCTATAATAAGAAAATTTATGGATAACGATAGCTAAAAGACTAAATTTAGTAACAACAAGTTAAAATAATTGCGTTACCGAAGAAATCAAATTGAAATTTAAAAACAACTTACTCTCCTAATGATCTCTAGGGAAACAAAATCTATATAAATATGTCTGGAAGAACTAAACGGCAAGCAATTTAAACGATCTTCTCATTCACTTTAATGTTCCCATGGCCGGAAATCAAAACAAAAGTGATGTCGAATATGTTTGAGGATTAAAGACATTAGTAAAAAACTTAAATATAAACTACACCGTAAGTTATATACTTTACAATTGTCAAATGACTATATGTAAAAAATGGCACTGCATGATGCCACACAAAACTGTGTCCATTTCCATAGCAGAATTTTAAAAATATATGAAATTTATTCATAGTTGATGTTACACTCTACTGACCATTTGGTCACTATAAGTTATGCTAGCAAACAACATGGCTGACGACAATCGACCACAGGCACAAGGCACACCAATCCCACTACAGTTGTTGACGCCATTTCGTAAACCAGATGAAGTTGCTGTGTTGCAACTGCACATTGAGGAAAAAGGATACTCTTAGATTTATTTATGCAACGGATGTTGCTATTATTAATGGTAATGGAATGGGATGGGATGGGATGGAAACAACAAACAACACACACAGAACATGATGCAATTGGTAACGAATGAGGATAATATTGCTTTAAAAGGAAGAATGGGGAGTACACCCATCATTGTACAATGTACATCCTTGCATACATATTGGAGTGCGTTGTGTTGAGGTGCCTTCGAGTTGGTGTAATCTCATTGCAGTTCGATTAAAAATATTTATCAAGATGTTATCTTAAGGTTGAACGATAATTTACTATTGGAAACGGAAAGTCCAGTGCTTGTGGCTTAGATTTATCGTTTATATTGAGTCGTAAAATGTGGTCGACACCTGCAATTAAGCGTTTTATGCGGTGTGGTGGGGGAGTTTATTTTGAGTTTTGTTTCTGAGGTTGGGAAAAATGGTAAGAACTCACGCCTTGTCATGAACTGAACAATTTTTTGTACTCTTATGCAAATTTTCAATACAGTTCTCTTTCAGAAGTCATTGTCAATTACATTTTTTACTTCATTTTTCTTTAAATATTCACAAAGTTATGGCGATATAAAACTTTGTCTTATATGCGAATTTTTTGAGTTTCATGCAAAGTAATTAATAGGAAGCTCACAATTAAAGAAGCAAAAAACTTTTAAATCATATTTTAGGTTCTGCTGAGAAACCACAAAAATAAAATAAAAATATTTCTTTGAAGTAGACAATGGTTTTCTTTTGGACTTATAGACAATTAAACCAGATCTGTTACACTTTATGATGTTAAAATTTTGGTGATATAAAAAGAAAAAATCTTGTCATGTCATGCAAAATGAGGGCTATTGAACCCGAATCGCTGTTATTTGCACCAAAGCAACTTATTGAATTCGCAATAATTGCTTGTGGTTTATCTTTTTAACTTTTCAAACGTATGTCACGAAATTTTAAGAGGATTTGTTCATAAGAATCTGTTGAGTCTGAAGCTACATACTTTAAAAGTCAAAAAGTATGTGTGGGGCATTCAACGCCAAATCAATAATCTTTATTTTTTTGCTGATACAATTTTTTTTAAATTGGTTTTTCTTATAACATTGTTTGAGACTAATCTCCAAGATTTAGAAAAAAAAAATACGACATTCAAGAGATAAATTTTTAAAAAATTTAAAAAAAATGAAAATTTTTCTTTTTTTTTAAAACGATCGCAAGTCCGCCAAAATTAGTCTAAGTCCCTTTTATTTTTTTTAATGTTTGTTTTTAAACGATTTTTTGTAAAAAAAGTTAAAAATATAAATTAATTTTAAAAAATTATGATGGTTTTCGTTTTTTAAAAAAAATAAATATATGAAACTTATTAATATTTGACAAATTTTAGGACATTGTTTTCAATAATGGTCCGCAAAATACGTCTTATTGTAGTTTTGAGACACTTCGCTTAAAGACACATTATGTTTTGTACCCGCTTTTTATCAAATACTTTAGTTTAGTGTTGCGTGCAAATGCCTTGACAGTGCTTGGATATGAAAGAAGAAAAAATAAATACTGCATAAATATAGTCTTCTTTGAATTGCTTCAGTTCAGTTCAGTGCATATGCTGTACTTTTAGCATACACAACAAAATGCCTCTTCGGTGACAAAAGTATTTTTTTACTCTCTTTTTGTGCCTGTTTTTTGCCTATGGTCTCTTTCTCGAACATGTATGAAAGCTAGTAAAAACCTGGGTTACCAATGCGTTTCAACTTGCAAGCAATACCATATCATAAATTTTACTAAAGTTAACTCTGACCTGAAGTATTTGTCTGTATAAAATACAGTACACTGAAGTACTGATATAAGAAGACAGTGTACTGTGAGGTAACAAGTCGCTGGGTGCTAGTTTAATGCCTCCACATACGTATTTATTTTATATCGATTATTGAATTTAAATTGATTTAATGAGATTTACTTTGTATTGGAAATGTGTTAATTGGTATAATAAGAAATTTGAATTCAACTAACAAAATAGTTGGACGATATTGTAATAGATTAAGTAAAATAGAATTAGTACAATATGGCATCACTAGGAAACAGCTGTCACAGCAATCAGTTGTTCACCACACTGAGGTGTGTTGGGATGATTATAACCTCAGCGACGACAGAAAATATTGTCATTCCGGCGGCGACCTGCAGCAAGTAAAGGAGGTAAGCATAGTAGATAGAGGTATATAGCTTAAAAAGTATTGAGCTATGCCGATACTGTGAAAGTGGTAAGCATACCTAGTAGTTATTAATACTTAGTTAGAATGTTATTGAGCCAAGCCGATATTGTAGGGCGGGACGAAGAGTAGAAAGCAATTTTGGTCGTTGTGTATTCGTTCGTATTAAGATATGCCGATACTGGGATAGTTGTATTGGCGACTCGTTCTCGCCAGTGTTTTCGCACTTGTGCGCATGGGACGACACTAAACATTGGTCGTTGTGTACTCGCTTGTATTGAGCTATTCCGATACTGCGTAGCCGGAACGGACCAAAGAGTGAATAGATTGATTGTCGGGATACTTATATTGGCAACTCGTTCTCGCTAGTGTTTTGGCACTTGTGCGAAGGAGACGACACTAAACCTTGGTCGTTTTAATTCAATTTAAACTGAAATAATTATAATTGTCAAGCTTCGTCACAAAGTTCAGTGTAAAATGTGCGAGTAAACAATAGTACACTATATTTTAAGATGTCTTAACCAGGCCCCTACTTGAGAAATGGCAAAGTAGTACAATCATTTGGGAGAATAAAATGATGTTACCTGGAATGCTTTGCGGGATTTTTGTATATGAGTTATTCTATAGATTTCGATGTGCTCTTTCAGAATTTCCACTTTGCTACCTCGAGTCATGTTCGCTCGCTCCGCCATATTGGAAAAATAGAATCAAAAGTCAGTTTTTTACAAATATCTCTTTAACGGTTACATTTAGAGAAAAATATTGTGGTGCAATATTGTAGCTTATAAAATTTTCTATAAAATAATAAATGACCCCTTAATTCTTTCCGTGCAATTTATAACTCAGGAGATATCCTAATTCAAAATTTAAAAAAAAAAAAGTAAATTGTGCATGCCGCTTATGAGTAGGCACAGTGATGTGTTGAGCTTAAAATAACCATAACTCATGAACGGTGAGTCACACGTTCAAAGCAAAAACACTTATTTATAGGAAATTACTTCCACTATAAGCAACATTTTATAATTTTTTCACATGACCTATAGTTTACGAGATATACTTTCAACCCTATAAGGGTCTCTCCGAACTTTTTTTTCGTCAGACTTACCCTTCGTGAGATATCGCGACTTGAAAATCATTCAAAATTGAACATAGTATGGATCATAGTACAATGTTCAATTTCGAATAATTTTCAAGACGCGATATCTCATGAACGGTAAGTCGGATGAAAAAACACTTCGGAAAAACTCTTAAAGAAAATTTAACGTTCTACAAAATACATGAACAATTTTTTTTCTAGAACGAACCGTTTTGGAGCTATTTTGAAAAAACGATATTTTTCTAAATTTTGGATTTGTTGATAAAATATCTCATAAACTATAGGTCATGTGAATAAAAAAATTTTGTAAAGCTTATAGTAAAAATAATTCCCTATAAATAAGTGTTTTTGCTTTAAACGTGTACCTCATCGTTCATGAGTTATTGTAATTTTAAGCTCAACACTTCACTGTGCCTATTCATAAGCGGCATGCACAATTTACTAATATTTTTCAAATTTTGAATTGGGACACCTCCTGAGTTATAAGTCGTACGGAAACAATTAAGAGGTAATTTTTATAGAAAATTTTATAAGCTACAATATTGCGCCACAATATTTTTCTCTAAATGTAACCGTTAAAGAGATATTTGTAAAAAACTGATTTTGGACGCCATTTTTCCAATATGGCGGCGCGAGCGAACACGAAAGATTTTAACGGATAAAAAGTGTATGTGATATGGGACTTAAAACTTTCTAGTTGCCGAGAGTAGGAAAAAATATTCACCAAACGTAATAATTTTTCCCTCCCAAACATTTCTCTCAAACATAAGTTTTACACTATTTTTTCCGTTCCTTGAGGTGGCTCTAATGCAAAATTCATATTTTTATCTAAAAAAAATTGAAGCTAAAAATGCAAAATGATTAGTTCAGTTTAGCATGGAATGCCCCATACGCAATAATAATTGTATTTTAACTGTTGATGCTGGCGAAAAAGAATGAGGTGCTTTAATTTAATGTTATACACAGTTGGTATATGATATTACTAAATGTCTCCAAAACGGTAAAGTTGCAGTGTCGATTACACATTCAACTTAAGTGGCTCTTTAGAGGGCAAATGGCAAACATAATGAAAAAAAAAAACTGAATAAAAAGAAAGAAGAGACTACCAAATTCTTAAGAAATCAAAAGATTTGAAAGCATACTTCTTCATGTTAACAAGTGCTATGCTGAGTTGGGTTTTTTTTTTTTTTAATTTATAACGCAGCATTTCCAAGGAAAGCAATGTTTTAATGGTTTTTAATAAACAACAGTGGAAAACTTTCGAAAATATCGTGTCATATTCGTATACGTTCATCTAGAAAACAATAACAAATAATTATCTCTCATTGCTGTTGGTGATATTTTGTCTTAATAATGAACATCACATTTTATAATAATTGTTTTTTTTTTTGTTTTTTTCTGTGAATTCTCTAATCAGCTGTGTTGTTGTCTTTGTCAGAAGCCAATCGTGCAAACCAAATGCTGACCCATTTTGCGGCAAAATTAGTTTTGCACACTTTCCACATAGAAATTTTCAGTTGAATCTTGGCGGTTAGGAAGTCAGTTTTTTTAATGATAAAGCACAGAAAATATTTTTAAAAAAAAATCGAAATTGAGTTGAATTTTGCTAACAATGGATTGGGTCTTTTGTGATTTTGTCTTGTTTAAGTTAAATTTTGCTTTAAACTAAAACCAAAAACAGCACTTTATAAATCAAACAGTTGCATTTTCATTACTTTAATCAACCCACTAAAAGTTATCGCGTACATTAAGAACAATCTAGCCGAATTATTCCAATATTTTAGCATTATTCATGCGGCTTATCTTTAAATGTTGTAGTAATCCGACTCGACAACATCATTAGCAATTTTTTCAATTTATTTTTTGAATTCGTTTTTTTTTTTTTTTAAATTCTATATCTATTTTGTGTTTAATTGGGATTTTCTTGCTGTTGTTGTTTTCACTTTGTTGCAATACCTGTTGCATGCGGCAATGATGGTTAACACCATGCAACAGCATTAGCAGCAGCAATAGTCAGCCGCAAATGCATTAGCAATATCAAAGTTAAATGCAAAAAACAGCAATAACAACGAAAAAACCAGCAATAGTGGCAACAACAACAACAACAAACATGACTTCGATACGTATGACTAAGCTGCAACTATTTCCTATTTACATTAACGGTGCTTAAATCTATGCGCCGCGACCGACTGTATTAGTAATGCATTACATTAGTAATGTCTATAGTTCTTTTATTGTTAGTGCTTTTGTTGTTGTTGTTGTTGTCGGTGTTGTTGTTGTTGGTTATGTTAATGCAAATGTTGCATTGTATTTTGATTAGAGTTGCTTTTTACTTTTCTTTCTTTTTCTGGTTCAACACTGGAAAAAAACTGTAGATACGAGCGAGTACTTTTTGAAAAGTTAGTTTCGTGGTCGTTGTTTGATTACACAAGGAATTATATATAATCTGAATGAGATCTGGACAAATTTTTTTGACTAATTATACCAATTTTAAGATATGTTCTATCAATTTTAAGACTTCTCTCTCTTTAGTTTTGCATTCGAACCCATTCGTCCATCTCCATTGCACTGTATTTCGTATATATCACGTTTGATTTGTCTATTTTGTCAATTTTGCCTTTTGTGTTACTGAATATTTCTTAAATGCAGGGGATATTTTTAAATGAGTAAAAACATATTCTTTATTCATTGCACCTAACTTTCTTTTAATCAACAAGAATGAATAGATGTTAACAGACTTTTGGGCATGACAATTTCATTCCAAAGAAAGGGATCAGACACCATATTTGCGGCGATCTATGACCTGACGGAAAAAAATGAATGCCAGATTTACGTGGCATGACCAAATTCTCAAAATGGAGCTTATAAAATTCTCAGACCTTACTGGAAAAATAGATTTCTCAAAAAAAGTTAAAGAGATCTCATTCAGATAGAAAATTGAAATGTTATCCATTGAAATAAATTGATGACGTTTAACTTTTTTCCATTAATCACATGCTTCCTTTTGGGACTCTTTTTTGCATTTGTGACCACTTATCTTAAAATGGGTACATCCTATATGACTGACATCTTCAGTAGCCTTAAGTGTTTTTTCATGAAGTAAGTATATATCAGAGAAAATCGTTATTTGAGGAAAAAAATTTTTTGGAAAAGTGTCCAACTTTCTTTAAGTCATCGAGCAGAATTTATCAGACGTTGGACATATCTAATTCACTTCAAATAAAGGGGAATGAAACCTTATTTGCGGCGATCTCAGACCTGATGGAAAAAAAAAAATCTTGATTCTGAATTAGTGACCCTAATTTACTCAAAAAAATTTATCGAGATCTTATTCAGAATTGTTTCCCCTAAATTTGTTCCAGTTACTCTGACATGAAAAATCACCCTCAAGCAAATGATCTCGCCATTATCTACAGAAAAATATAATTTTTAAATGTTATAGTTTTCGTCGTCCGGAACAAAATATTTCATACGCATAAAATTAACTCTCCTAAAACTTCAGTTTTCAAGAGCCACACGTTATTTATTAAGTGGCTCAGAGAAATATCGATATCTAAAATATTTGCTAGCTTTATGTGATGAGGCACCCGATTCTTCCCAGAAACGCAATCTCTTGAATAACATCAAGCTTTCACTTTATTTTATGCGAAAAGTGCCTGAAAGTTGCAACATTGTTTTAAAGCAGCGATAAAAAATGCTTCTTCGCAATAATATCTTCAGAATCCGGAGTTTTTTGTGAGGAATAGCATATCGAAGTATTTCAATAATTTTTTTTCAAAGATTTAATAAAAGTTTCGAAAAGTTTGGATTTTCCAACGTAGCTTTTGAAATGTTTCGGGAAGGTTTTCATAGAGATTGCTTCCACATTATTTATGGATATTTATATAAAGTAATCACCATAACTTAAAAATTGTATTCACCAATGTTCTACGCAATAACATCATTTTATAAAAAATTGCTGCTTTTGGTGGAGTCTCTTAAGAAATATTCTGAACTTTACAAATAAAAATGTAGCATTTCTAAAAGTTTCTTTACGGAACAACTTTGGAGGTAAGTGTCGAATAGTCTTGATTTCCAAAAGTATTTTAAGAATGTTTTAAAAGGATTTTTTTTTTCCTGAATGTTATATAAAAAGTTTTCTGGAAATGTATAAGTAATGACCAGCTGACCTACAAAAAATAAAATCCATTATACGGTAATTCCATTTATATTCTTAAAATAACGTTCAATAAGCTTCCTACATAAGTATAGTCCTAAGAAATAAAGTGAAAAGTTACTCCTCAAAGATCATGTCTAAAATATTCTTTACATCCTAGCAAAGGTTTGAAGTATTTCTATTGAAATTTTGTTATTTGCATTACTTTCTTAATCATTGAACTACGCGTATCATCTCTATTCGAGTAAAACACAGTAAGACAGTTTTGTTTTTGAGTTATTTAGTATTTTTGATCTAAAATGTTATAGTCCTTAGGCTGATGAGATCCAAAAAGCAAAACAACAAATTCCATGTAAGAGAGACGATAAATTCAAAGGCTTTCCTTCAAGAACACTTTTAAAAATTTATATTTTACAAAAACTAAAACAACAACTGTATGTAAAAATATAAGTAAATATTTTTTCAAGTGCATAACTTTTTCCATGTCATACTTATTTCTTATTTAGGTGCTGTGCATTTGCAACACCTAACGTTGTGCTGCTTCAAAGACTTGGGGGTTTAACAAAGCTTAGCACCTTCTTGCTTAGTAGTGCATTAACCTCTTGTATTAATTTCTTACTTTAGCTGCCTTTGCTTTGCCTTCTTTTCTTTTACATAAATGGGTCTTCTTGAGGCGGCTTCTTTGTATTAGAAAGAAAAAAAACTAAATACAAGCGTAGGTTTTTATGGCATTTATTATTATTCTACTCTTTTTAATTTAAATTTTTTCATGTTTTTTAACAATTCTATGATGATAAATCATTTTTTGACGCATTTCTTCTTCTACATGTGTATTTTATAAAGCAGAATAAGCATAAAATAAAATATTTTTAAAATTTTAAAAGATCTACGATCTAAGATTATCAATACAGTAGCGAGAAAGTGTTGGGTTCGATATATTACATACTTAAAGAATTTTTTTTTAACGACTTAAAATCAAACGCAATAAATTGTATGACAAAATTAATACATAAAAAAATATGCATAACTTAAAATATAAAAAAGCACATTTTCTGTGGAATTATATTCAAAAGAGAACTCCGAACAGCGGGAAGAACGTCTCATAAAAACTCAGTATAATAACCTCATTCAAATGCAAACGCTAATTGTCAAGTTAGCCACATTTGTGCATAAATTAGCAGAATCAATATATAAAATCAATATTTAAAAGAGGGAATATTTTTCAAATGTGTGAATTGCTTGTGCACCCAAGCGAAAAGTAATTCTTAAAAGTATAGTTATCCGCCCTGTTCCGTATTGCAAGCAGTATAAATTATATTTTTTTCCGCAATGAGGTTTTTCATTTCGATGTGAAACTGAAGACTTTTCAGCAACTTTTTAAGGCGTTTTGCTTTTCACAGCTGAATTTTCGACCACTTGCCCAGTAACAAATCTTTGTTTAGCATATACGCGAGCAAACAAATACTCTCTGAGATATTATATAAGAAGTCTTTTTTGATTCGAAAATAGTTTTGGTAAGGCCATTCACCATATTCTGTATTGCGTGCGATTTCAATACAATTTTTGATTCGATTTTTATTCCCAAGTGAAATTCACGCATTTAAACCGACTACTCAAAACCTTTGCTTTCACGGTATAATTGTCGAGCTTTTAAGGACCTTTTTCTCCCAGCAAAACTGTTAACTTTTTAGCTGTGGACAACTTTTAATTTAAAACACATTCAAGCAAAAATGCTAAGTAATAGAGCTATTAAATTAAGAACCGATTAATTCAAAAGATATTTCGGACTTTTTAGTTTTGAAAAATTTTTGAATGAAATTCTTTTCGATGTGAAATTGACTCAGTTTTAATGACTAATTGAGACGTTTTACTTTTCACGTTAAATTTTTTATTTTTTTTTTTTAAGTGGAATTGAAACTGTTTTCACGACTCTTTTGGACGATTTGCTTCTCATATTAACATTATAAACTTTTTTGCTTTAAAAAGCAAATTTTATCAAATTGAGAGAATTTTTAAAGTATTTGTTTTATATTTTGTGTACATTATTTGCTTCTCTATGTATTTCTAAAAGATAATTCGGTGACAATCCTTTATTCGAACAATACGAGTACTTACTAATACAAATAAGACGAAACATCCAAAGTCTAAAATTTTAAGTTGTCGACTTTTTATTTGTCTTCGGGAAAATATTTTTGTACTTTTAGTTTTATTTAAATGCTTCAAATATTTATTATGGAACGAATAACTGAAGTTGTTTAGTAAAATAAAAGTTATTAAACTAATGTATTTGTATTTTATTAGTTTTCAGTAATAAAATAGCTTTCAGAAAAACAAACCGCAGTAAAAAGTCCCAGCGCCTCTTAATAGTTTTGTCGACTTTTTAAAACGTTTGAAATCGATTTCAAAACTATTGGCATGAGTAAGTGTAATGTAGGACGGTGTGATATATGGAATTTTAAAGAATTTCATACTAATCAAAATAATAAATTTCACTTTGATCTTTTTAACGAGCTGTTTTTTAATTAAACGCTAAATTTTCTTCAAAAATAATGTTATTAAAAATTCAAAAGAAAAAAATGCTTCGTTAACCGTAGTAAATTTCTTCTTTTTAATTAACTGTCATTTCTCATTGGGTTAAAACAAATTTTCTGCGCAGCATGTGTGCGCTGGTGATAAAGCGTTGGGTATTTTTTTCATTATAAGTAATTTGTGTATTTGTTTGTTTGTTTGTTGTTGTTTTTTTTACTAAGTCAAAACCAGTATTTAAAAGTTGTTTTTAATTTTAATTTTAAGACGTAACTTTGGCCTTAAGAATCGGAATACACCAACCACAAAATAAACAAAAAACACTGCAATATTTTACGGTGTTAGCATGACGGTGTCTTTTTTTTCTGAGTTTCCAACAACATTGGTAAGGGGTTTTACATGGCGTCAACACTTCTTTTTTAATTATTTTTACAAAATATAGAAAATTTTTTACATATCTTGCAACATTTTACTTGTAAATATTACGTGCATTTATGCTGAAAGATTTTTTTTTCCAACAAACTTTAAATTATGTTGGCGTTTTTTACAAGGGTTCGGCATTACATGCAAGAAAGTATTTATTTTATGAAGAAAAAACACTTCAAAGTAAGCTAACATGCTTACACAAAATTGTAATCATATTTTCTAGGTTTTCAGGTGAAAACGGATAGGATTTAACGACGAGATTTATATACCTCATCACAGCTAAATCTTCGGTGGAAGGGTAGTATTACTTTGCCTTAAAAAAAACTTTTTGCTTTCTAGGTATCTGTTGAGTTTTTTTTTTTTTTTTTTTTTGAATTTTAACATACACATTTCCAGAAATTGTATATTTCCCATTATCTTTTTTTTGTTTGAAAATTTCTCTACAACACTCACAAGAAGTATTGGCATTTAATTTTCAAAAAATTCTTCCCCATTTAGTGAATAAATTTCTTAATTTATTTGAAAAAGCTCATAGGGACAACCATGTTGTACCCTTTCACTTTTTCAATTTGCTTTTAATTGCTTTATATCGAATATCTTCATCCTGATTGGATATCTATTCAACCATATCAATTAATCTATACCAAGTTTCCTGGCGCACATAAATCTTCTCAACACTCCAACTGTCTGTGTAAGTCTGCAGCAGAGTATTGAACACCCCAAACAATTTAAGCCACTTTTTTTTCCATGTTATGGCTTTTGTTGTGTAAACTTTGAACGCAAAAGAGTTGGAATCTACTGCTTTCCCTGCAGCGTTAAAAAGAATTTTTCCATCTTTTTTTCATATACTTTTTCTTCTTCAACTTTGTTGCTGTTGCTGTTGCCTGCATTGTTTGGCGCAAACGTTGAAAGTTTTAACTGGGAAATATTTTTTTTCATAGCAACAACTCCCTCTTAGTGGTCATGTTTTGTATTATGGTATTTTTAATATTTTTTTCCATTTTTATGTAGGAAAATATTGCTGCTACAGGCTGTCATTTTATGTAGAGAGAGTATCAACTCTGTGGGTGAATTTTGAAAAAAATATTGGCATCTCTTAAATTTCCATATCCTAGACAGACGGCATGTTGTTGTTGCTTGTCGCATAACAAAGCTCATTCTGTTCGAAAGCTAGATGATATATTGAAGCTTGTAGTTTGAATTTTTATTTTTTTCTTTTATCCTTGTTATACTTGTCGTTGTGCTTCACAAATGCCTTTAAGGATCCGTAGCGTACTTGAAGTTCGTTGACATTAGCAACAGCATGTGTATGCCAAAAATTTTTGCTTGATTTAGTATTTTTGCATTTTTAGATTTGGATTTAGCAAAATATGTCGCATTCTTTGTTGCTTATTTTGCAGATAACAGTTTCCTCCAACTCTTCGTCATCTACACTTTCAATTACTGTCTCATACAAAATGTGTTTTATTGATAGATGTTGTCTTATTAATACGAATGTACAGCCTCCTCAAGTGCATATTCCAGCAGAAACTGCAATTAACACTAAACGCACATACATGTTTACAAACATTGTACCCAAGGAGAAAAATAATGAGCACTTCTAAAGCGCTTGAAATTTAGAAGCGCTTGAAATTTAGAAGCGCCTACACAATGATTTGTTTTAATATTTGAGTAGTATTTTTAAAAAAGAGAGGAAAACATAGAGAACAAAATATAAAAGCCCCAACAATTTGTTAAACATACCATGGACCCGGGTTCGATTCCCACCGCGGGCAAGTTTTTTTATTTTACTTGTTTTTTTTTTTCTTTTTTTATTTTTTCCTTATTTTTTGGTTGAATTGTATTGAAAATGATTTTTTTGTAAGGATGCACAAAGCAGTCGAGTATTAAATTCTGTTTCGAGAAATTATTTTGTTTCAAAATTTTCTTATTATACAAATTGTATACTTTTACATCATATATGTAGGTCAGTCGTCTTGAGGTCTAACAGACATGTAATTGTAATGTAATAATATGTTTCTATCCATGACACGGACGGTCCTTGGCTTGAATCTTAGTGTGGTCAGTTCAGTTCTTTTTTTTTTAATTGAAAGAGCGCTTACGGCCGCATTACAAAAAGCTTTTTCATTTAAGGCTGTGGTGAGCTTTAGAACGCTTATATCTTAGGACATATATTAAAAATAAAGACTGGGCATAAAGGTGCGGAAACGCTTAATTCTGAAAAATAAGCGATTCCAAAAGCTCTTTGAAGCGCTTCTTTTCCCCTTGGGTTTATGCATATCCTAGCAGTGAACTAGCAGTAACATGCATAAAGTCTCTAGAGTAATTTGCACCAATTATATCAGGTATTTATATCCTTACGTTGCATATGTATTTGTGCCTGTCTGCATTATAAATGATATCACATGTGTTTGGTTATTTTGATAAACTTGTTTTGCATGTTATGCTGCAATGCCTATAAATAACATGCAGCATATTTGACATACTTACATGCACACACACAAACAATTATCAATACATACTCGTACAATTCTTTAGTAATCTGGAAATACACTCATATTGCATGTGTTTGTCTGGCTATCTGTCTGCATGTTACCTTCATTAAAACTATCTATCGACAGTTGTATGGTGACCAAACAAAGGTAGGGTACAATTCGACAAAGGAACTCCCACACACACAGCGTGCGTGCATGCAACATTCGTCGTTCATATGGACAACATCATGACCAACATGTTGTGCCATAAAATGTCAACTTAATTTTCCTTAATGCGTATAGCGTGTCATGCATATTTTTTGGGTTTTTTCTTTTAAATTTTTTTGTATTCTTAAATTCCAGCAAATAAAGAAAGAAAATATTTTAAAAATGAATGGTAGGTACCGTCTTTTTTGATAAGAAGAAACCGACGCGTATAGGAAATTATATTTGTCAAGAGCATTCGCTGCATTTTCGGTGCTACACGGACAGAATTTCTTTGAAATATTTACTCAAATAAAGAAAGTTAAACAACTATTTTCTCCCTTTTTTCTCGAAAAAGCAGAAAATTTTGTAAAATGTCGTAAAATATCGTCTACTTAAAAAGCCATAGCATAAAGAAACATGAATGAAGTTTAAAATATGAGAAAAGTATTGAAAAAATCCTAAAAAAAAGCAGAAAGTAATTAATGGTGCCCAACGTGGGGATACAGTAGGATTTTCCGGATTGAATTTTTTTTAACACACAAATATTCAGAAAAATTTTTGCATTCTCAGTTTGTGGTTCAGTTTTTTCAAACTTTGAACTATTCAGTGAGAAATACACTCATGAAAAAAAAAATTAGTAAAACTGGAAATTAAAAAAATCATGAAACAGCAAAAAATATCGAAACTATAAATTAGCAAGAGATTATTAAGAAACAATAATTAATTTGATAAGAACTGAGTCTTAACATTGCACAAAAGATGAAAAATATCGAAAAAAAGAAGAACGCTTTCAAGTGGTACTCGAAAGAGTAAAAATTATCAAGAATAATACTACGTCTTCACCGGAGTTTAAGATGTCATGACATCCATAAATCTCGTCGTAAAATCCTACTCATTCTCACTGGCCAAAAGAGATTTATTTTTGACCGTAAATGTCAAAAGCGGGAAAAATAAAGTTGTTTTTCCTTTTTTTCTTAGTATTTGTCTTCTGTTTGCGCTATTTTTTATGAAATATAATGCTTAATGTCACAGTTAAGAGGTCTCACTTAGTCGAAAACAAACAAAATCGGTAGCTCTGCTGAGATTTATATAAAACTCGTCAAAATAGATTTCTTTTTGAACTGTGCATCATTGACTCTAAAAACTGTCAAAATTTGCATTAAAATTGATTCTTTTTACGTATTATTCGTGGTATTTACACGGTTTCTTGGGATATCCTCATTAAAATAAACAAGAAGTATAGGGCAATATCGGAAACATTAGGAAAACTCAGAATAGAGTTCGAAAGGTCATGTATAGGACATATTCTCTAGTAACTAACAGTGAAGTTTACTGCTTTTTTACCTTTTTATCTTGAGTGTATTTCCTCCCCAATGATTCAAAGTTTCAAAAAACTTTACCAAAAACAAAGCGAAAAATCCTACTGTAGCCCCACGTTGGGATTTTTATTTCTTTTTATTTTTATTTTTTTTTTAGATGATTACACAGGCCGACAAAATTTGATCAAAGTACATACCCAGAAACCAGACTATATATTTCCGTAGGTTTTCGATGCGCTGATTCCGAATCTGGTCGCAGAATTGCTCCATCACGTCAGGTTTTTGAGATATCCTAACCTAAAAGTGCCAAAAATGACGATTTTTCTCAATTTTGAGGTTAAATAGCTCTAAGGATTTTATTTTTCTTGGAAAACTATGAACGATATTTTAAAGTACTAGTCTTCCTCTTTCAAATGCCGTTGAGTTTGTTTGAATATCTTTTTTTTTCTCTCAGATATGGCATTTTGAAGAATGCATATAAGAGGATTTCCCTATATATAAAAGTCCGTAGAGGAAACCTTAGCTTGATGCAGTCGATTTGTTTTGCATTAGGAGATACATAATTTTTTTTAAGGTCTATAAAATTAAGGATTTCTTGTAAAAAAAACTTCCTCTTTCAAATATGAGGCAGGATTTTGTAATTAAAAAATAATAATAACAACACAGACACACAAAAAAAATTTTTCCTCTACGGACTTTTAGATATAGGGAAATCCTCTTACATGCATTCTTCAAAATGCCATATCTCAGAGGAAAAAAAAGATATTCAAACTAACTCAACGGCATTTGAAAGAAGAAGACTAGTATTTTAAGATGCCGTTCATAGTTTTCCTACAAAAATCAAATCCTTAGAGCTATTTAACCTCAAAATTGAGAAAAATCGTCATTTTTGGCACTTTTAGGTTAGGATATCTCAAAAACCTGACGTGATGGAGCAATTCTGCGACCAGATTCGGAATCAGCGCATCGAAAACCTACGGAAATATATAATCTGGTTTCTGGGTATAATTTGTGTCGGCCTGTGTTATTTATTTCATATATTTTCAGTTATCTGTTTGAATTTTCCAGATCAAATGAAAAAAAAAAAAAAGTTTTGTTTTCTACACCTCAAAAATTGTAATAGAGCGGGCACCAGACAGACTTAAGTATGTAAAATATGAGAATCGCAGTCTAAGCTCAGATTCTTATAGGGAGGACACAATGTTACTTCATAGTGGATGAAGTCAGGATCTGCAGTGGTCCATTTTTTATCCCTTACCCCATCCACAAGGCAATAGAAAACGGTGGAATACCAAAAGTTAACTGAAAAGGAAAGGTTATTGAAGAAAGAATCGGGTTTGTTATCGTAAATGAGCACGTTAGATGGTGAAATTTTATTTTGTTCCCATATTTCTTTTAGAAGTTATAGGATATTATACATTGCATTACTCACATTGGAAAAGTCAAAAAGGTTGAAATTCTTAAGTACAATCGAAAAATTTTATAAAAATGTAAGTATCAAATAATAAAACGATTCTTTTCTTGCCTTTACCCGCAAATTTTAAAGTTTTGAGATTATTTTTTTCACTGGATTATTCAAAACAAAGCGTTAGTCTTATGTAATCCTCAAACATTCTCGAATAATCATATAATTTGACCCATTTTTTCATCTAAAATAGTCAAATTTGGAATATGGAACTTGTTGTAGTCATGCAAATATAAGCCGTTGGTGTGTTACCGCCCTTTATCAATAAAAATACTGCCCTAGTTAAATCGCTGCTACATTTTTATGAAATTTGGTATGCAACGATTAGGGTCAAAGCAAAACTTACTATCGAGAGAATACGAACTCATTAATTGTTCTGCAATCTAAGAAAGTTTCAGTAGAAATATTTATACAATAACTGAGATATATTGATACATTGGTATAAATACTTATTTTCTGAAAAGGCTCGAAAATGATTAAAAAATTTTAACCGTGTTAAATATAAACTTGTATCACTTGATAAAATATTTGAAAATATTCTAGAACCGCTTCATATTTGCATATTTTATGTTATTTTATTATTATTGTTTTTCTTTTGTTTTCGGCTTATCTTCATCGTGTATTTGTTTTGTTGCATACATATATAGAACTGATAGTCCGTAGGACCAGCATTTGACATTTTATTTAAAATGACAATGCATCCATAGACTTTTGCATTTGATGTTTTGTTGAAAATGATTTGCTTTGATTTATGTTGTACTACGTACAACATGTCATTGAAAGAATACAAATGTTGAGGATGATTTATAGGTGTCCCCCCTTGCTCACTTAACATGGAAATTTTATACCATTTAGCAGTGGACAGTGCTGTTGCAGTATAACAGCGTTTTGTCTGATTTTTCTGTTATTGATTTATACTTTTGATGGTTTTTGACATTTTCAAATGCCATTAAAAATTGTGCTTGTTTTGCACACAAAATGTTCGCAAGCGATAACGAACAAAAAAAAAACAGAACAGAAAAAAAGAAAGCAAATGTGCTGGTGGTACTAAATGAATGAAATACTAACGTTACGTTTAGGTTTTACATGTCATTTGCATGTCACGCAAGCAAATTGACACATTTGACATAGCGTGACATGACAATGATGACGCTGATCATTATCGTATCGTATGTTTTGAAAAAAGAAGGAAAAATTAAATTTAAAAATCTAAATTTAATTTTGACAAACAAGAGAGACATGAACATTTAAAAATGCAGAACTTTCCAATATATGTCTATATATATCGCTCATTAACTGTAAGACTGTCACAACTCAAAAAAAAAGAATACGCCGATTCGATTGTCGGCAATTTATGTTTTATTTTGTTTAAAGAAAAATAATGGTATCTTCAAAATAGTGACATATTTTGAGTTGTGACAAGTGTTGAAAAAAATATGCAGTTGTCGATGGTATTTATTTTAATTATAAGGAAACTGTAGTATTGATTGCCAGCACAAACGACATAATTTTACTCATGACCCGATTGAAACTTAAGTTTTCCAACAAGAACGTCATAACTCAAAAAAGGGTGAGTTTCAGTCCTGTCAACAGGGCAGAAATTTCGCCCAAGTAATTGCAAACTGAAAATTTACATTTCTGAAGGAGTTTTTCTCCAAATTTTGATATTTTGACTTATGACAGTCTTACGACAAACAAGCAATTTGACTTTTTTTGTATCGAAAAAGGTTTGACTTATTACGCCTCATGACATTAAAAGTGGCGTAACGATGACGACGACGACGTTGAGTGCAAATGGGTGAAAAGGTAAAACTTTACAAAGCCACGTACTTGACTCGCATGGCACGTCGACGGCCGTGGTGGCAAAACAACTCAAGTGCAAGAGTTAAACGCTTCACATACGCTCGCAGAACTTGCGCATTTTTTATTCAACACCACATTATCGCACGGGTGCGAAACACCACCGACGACGCGACGCAGCTATGCGGAAAACCATGTTAAGTTGTGCAAGAAAATTGAGCGCGGATTGTGACATCCAACCGAAAGGCTGTAACGAGGCGCGCACAAAAGTTCTTCTATCACCATCACCATCACCAACATCCAACATGATCATTAGAATTAATGCTGAATTTGGTTGACGTTTGTGGGCACGACGCATTCGTTACGCTGATGAATGACATATGATGTGATGTATTCTCGTACATTATCATCAGCAGTTTTTCACAGAGCTGCTTGAAATGGTGCAGCTGAAAACCACATTTTTGTGAAAATTTAATTAATGTTCTTTCTTCGCAGGCGGCACATTAAAACCTTTCACTTGATGATTTTCATTTCACAATGGAAGAATAAAGCAAAAAGAAAGAACTTTTTTCAGTTTCTATGAAGTTTCTTTGTTCTTTGCTTCAAAAGTCAGCATTAGGAAGTCAAAGATAATGAGATATACAACAGCGATAGTGCAAGAAAATGCAAAAAGAAAAGCACCATTTTTCTTTTTCTTTTTGTTTTTTGTTTCACGGAAATGCTGCCATTGAAATAATTACAAGTAGTGCTGCTGCTGCATTAAAAAAGTTTAATTCCAGATTGTAGAAACATTTTGAAATTAGTTTTTAATAGAATTCTCAGTTGACTGCCGACTTTTAATTAAAATTCAAATGATTATGATAAATTTTTCTAATTTATTTCTTCTGCTGCTGTTTTTTTAGTTTTTCATGTCAAAAGTTTGATTGTGCTGCATTATAACTGAAACTTTGGCTTAAAAGTAGGTTGATGCTTAATGCAGAGCCAATTAATATACAAAGATGTATTTATTAAGAAACGTTGAAAAGCAAATTATATATTTCAAAAAGATGTGAGTAAGTGTGTCTATCAAAACCATACTTAACTTGTCCAAAGTAAAACCTTTAAAACAGTCTAAACCAGACTTTGCGTTTCCACTAGAGATCCTACGAGCTTCCACCGGCTGAAAGATTATATTTTTGACAATAAATGTCATAAGAGGAACGTTCTTCAAGACTTAAAAGAACAACCAATTTACGGAAATAAGTAATACATATTTAACAGACTTTCTGAGTAAGTTCACAAATATTTTGTTTTATGATCATCTAAAAATTTGTCATCTAAATGTCGACTATTTAAGCAATTATGAGTCAACAAAGATTCTTTAATCACGGGGGTTCAAAACATTTTTTAACCCTCAAGTTGCATCACTCGGAAAGTTTTTATATTTTCATGTTCAGGGTACTTTCCTTATCACATAAAAAAAAAAATTAAGAAAATCCGTCGGGCGCTTTTTTTTAAATCGAATTTTCCGTTTTTGGCAAAGTTGAGTTAAGTCAAAAATAACATGCGAAAACTAAAATCAATAAAAAGGAACACGAATAGTGATTTCTAACTAACTTTTGGATGCTGAATTCAAATCCATCAACAAAATCGATCTATCGCCACAGAATTTTGAGATATCCTAACCCAAAAATTACCAAAATATAAGATTTTTCGTGATTTCTCCCTACTTTTGATGTTGTGTAACACGACAGTGTAATACTTTGTCATAAAACCTATTATGTTAGTCAAAAGCACATATTTTTGCCTACAAAACTCTTTTTAAATTATATCAATATCTTTTTTTTTTCTTGGAGTTATCCTAACCTAAAAATTAAAAAAAAAACAAAAACAAGATTTTCGACCACGTTGAAGGCTACATAGAGATCGCACGAAATTTTTCTGCTCTTTTATACTAACTGAATTCCTGACTACAATCCCTCGTGTTCAAAATCAGCCATCGAGTAGTCACCTACAAATTTTTCCTTCTTCGTCACAACAATTTGAAGCAAATTAACTTTTTAGCTTCAGTGTATTACTTGTTTTGGCATAACGTTTTTGTGTTTCTTGATGTCATTTTAAAGAGCTCATAACTTTGTATAGAAAAATCGTAGATGACTATTTAATAGATAATTTTGAAAACAATAAATGATTAAAAGTGATACAGTTTGTATA
The DNA here is from genome assembly GCA_951812925.1 of Calliopum simillimum. Taxonomy (NCBI): domain Eukaryota; kingdom Metazoa; phylum Arthropoda; class Insecta; order Diptera; family Lauxaniidae; genus Calliopum; species Calliopum simillimum. Next base: position 108,875,817 of record OX638368.1, read on the forward strand.
AAAGACCAAAAAATTTCGTGCGTTCTCTATGTAGCCTCCAACGTAGTCAAAAATCTTGTTTTTATATTTTTTTAAATTTTTAGGTTAGGATAACTCCAAGAAAAAAGAAGATATTGATATAATTTGAAAAGAGTTTTGTACGCAAAAATATGTGCTTTTGACTAACATAATAGGTTTTATGACAAAGTATTACACTGTCGTGTTACATAACCTCAAAAGTAGGAAAAAATCACGAAAAATCTTATATTTTGGTAATTTTTGGGTTAGGATATCTCAAAATTCTGTAGCGATAGCGATAGTTTTCGCATGTTATTTTTGACTTAACTCAACTTTGCCAAAAGCGGAAAATTCGATTTAAAAAAAAAGCGCCCGACGGATTTTCTTAATTTTTTTTTTATGTGATAAGGAAAGTACCCTGAACACGAAAATATAAAAACTTTCCGAGTGATGCAACTTGAGGGTTAAAAAATGTTTTAAACCCCCGTGTAATGTTCTTTGTTGTGTAACAATTGTTTTGGTCTAGGGCTGAGGTAAGCTGCAGCGGTGTCCACGGTCAGACTAAAAAACAATCCAAAACTTTCAGTTTGCAAAAATATTTATTTATTTACTTGCTGGAATCTCTTCAGCAGATAAATTGGTTTCTTTTTCTTAATAGTATGGTTTTTTATTTCTAAATAGTACTATACAAACAATGTGTTCTGTTATTTAAAATTGATTTATAAATTCTTTAACATCTCCAATATTCTTTAAATGATTTTCTCGGCCGTGATACATCGGGGTTTCTGCATTCGATTATGCGATGTTGAACTCCTTGACAGCTGCTTGCGTGTCGAATACGGATACTACGTAGTGTTGTTTAACCTGTATCGGTAAAATTATAAGCGAACACTATAGAAAAGTATTCAACGTACAGACTATAGCACTGTTCACAAGATGGTGTCCAGGGGCCTTCAGAAGGCATGAAAAACTACCCTAGAAATACCTAAGTGATACGATGCCTCTGCACTTTATCCTTAAGCTTTCAACGTTAAAACATCAATAATAAAATAAAATATTGATGTTGCCGCAACGAACGCTAGGCCGTGGCTGCCTGCCTTATGCCTTTTCGTCCGTTCTTTTATCTTCTCTTCTTATAGGAGCTAAAAATGTATGTTTTTTTTTGTTTTTTTGTTTGTTTCTTCGTACTTATTTCTGTGCCAATATTTTTTCTCGAAAACGGCTACAGCGATTTCAATGAAACTTGGAACAGTGTTAGATATTAGCAAACAATGAATAATGAGCTAGGTTTGAACTTTGTAAATGCTCTCCGGAAGGCGTGGCACTGCACTAAATTTTAAATTTGATTTAGTCATAAATCGTAAACTATACAAGGTATTTGGATGAAATTTGGTCAGCGGATACGGCTTAATATTGCCTTATAACAGACAAAAAGTGGGCGGGATCGAAGAAGTGCCACGCCCACTTTTCAGCCCTTGAAAATTTTGATTCAATATTACTCGAAAACAACTCCAACAATTTTTATGAAAATTTAGGAGATATTACCTCTGAAAACAAGGATTCATATGTGATACGCCCTTATATTGAGAAAACTCGTTGAAGGGCGTTGCACCGCCCACAAAAATATAAAACGGTATAAAAAGAAAACTAATAAAGCAAACATTCTGAAATTAACTGTGAGGAGCCTAACTGCAATAGGGCATCTCTGATTTGAAAGTGGGCGAAATGTCGCCATTGCGCGTGGAACCTCCCATACAAGCAAAATACGTTAAATGCTATTTCTCGCAAGTGTTATAAGATATTTTAATGAAATTTGGTATGTAGGTACTACATATCAATGCCTTGTAATAACCGAAAAGTGGGCGGTATCGAAGAAGTGCCACGCCCCTTTTTTAACCATTGAAAACTTTAATTCAATATTTCTCGAAAACGACTTCAACAATTTTAATGAAAATTTTAAATATTTTTCCCCCGAAAGAAAACTCGTTGGAGGGTGTGGCACCGCCCACAAAAATTTACTACGATATAAAAAGAAAACTACTAAAGCAATCTTTCTGAATTTTACTGTAGGGAATCTTCTTTTTATGAGGCACCTACGAGCTGAAGGTGGGCAAAATATCGCAGGTGGGCGTGGAACCTCCCATACAAGTAAAACAAATTAAATGCTATTTCTCGCAAATGGTACAACATATTATGATAAAATTTGGTATGCGGATCTGGATCACGAGTATCTAAAGCATAACGAAAAGTGGGCCCACTTTTTACCAAAATAAATATTTTAGTTAATAACTCATGCACAAAAAAAAAAAAATGGAATGAACTTTCCGAGGCATGATGATACGATATTTCAGCCCCCATACAAGAGACGAAATGTTTTGGGTGCGTGGCGAATCCCATTTATTAGTTTTAGGTCATTCTATTTCTCTTACAAAATTTGGAGTTCTTGATATTTTTCTATACCATTCGATATTTTCCGAGTTTTTTCTTATTATTACTCTAATCGGTTAATTTATCATTTTGAATGACCATTAGAGGTGAAAAGGTAACAGTTTCATAACAAAAAATAGCTATGAATAAAAACATGGACTAAAATAATAAGATCAGATGGTTGACCGAGTAGGGATCGGTCTCCAGGTACTAGTCGTTTAGTTGAGGTGAACATATATATTCAATTGAGGTGAATATTTAATTTCAGTTAAGGTAAATATCTCACATGAGGTGAATATTTAATTTCAGTTAAGGTAAATATCTCACATGAGGTGAATATTTTACTGAGTTGCGTATTGAATATTCAATTTAGGTGAATATGCTTACCAATGCAGATAGACATAAGACATGTGACGTTACAGTTGCGAGTTTCTTATGATGGATCAATTTAAAAAAACATTCAAGGATAATTCCTGAGTTTCTTATGAAGAGTTAAGAGTTGAGAAGCTCCAAAGATGAGTCTCTTACGACTGAAATAAGTAATTTCTTTTTATTGTTGAAAAATAAAAGATTTTAGATCCCTATAAGACTTCGGTGCCCCATATGAAAGAAATGGATGATTCATTTGGCTTACGAAAACTAGGACATAAAGAAGAATTGCTAAAAAGTAGTATGTTAGAAAATTTAGTAGAAAAATAGAATCTTTATCGATGCTTCTAACGAAAAATAGGATGTTACATACTTTTTAATAAATAGCACGACATTTCATACTTTTCTTATTTTTTTCGTTATATATAATGAAACACCCAAGTGATAGAGTGAAATTACCTATTTTTTGCCGCAACATCGATAACCTAGTTTTCGTAAGGGTATCGACTTTATGTTCATATTTAACATTTTTTTTATGAATTGAGTTCTTTGTTAGGGTCATAGCATCGAAATGCTCATTTTGGGAAATTTTTCGAATCTATCTTTCTTTACTCTAACTGATGAGAAAAGCTTGGAACTGGATTAAGAACAACATTTGAACATCTCTGCATAGTGGAAAAATTTGTTTTAATAAATAAACTCAGAAATGAATTTTGAGCGACACCAGGATTGGCCCAAAAGACAAGAAATGAACCTTTTATGACTTTTTAAGGAACTATGAAATTTCTGAAATTAATTTTGAAATAACACAATGTCAGCTAAGAACTAAGAAATTCAGTTTTTGGACCGTTTTTTTTTTTTGAAAGTTTTATAATGGATTTTGAATATTATCAGGTTGAAACATGAAAAAGGTTAATTAAGCCAAAAAATATATTTATGGTCCTCTTCATTCTCTTTTTTCGGAGGATATGAAGCAAGAAGAAGAATTCATTTTCTCATAATCATGAAAATGTCCAAATCTATTTGAAAGAAATAAAGAACCCTGCACAAAGGCCCTCAGCTGTCGAAAAGTTATTAATAGGAAAAGATCTCTCGAGGCTATATTTTACGAAAGATTGGCTATTTCTTTTATAAGTTAAATAGAGAAAAATTGCTAACAAATTCTAAAATATAATGTCAATAATGATTGAAATGCAAAAACCTTTTGATTTATGTACATAATTCTTTGTGAAATATTTGGTTTATTAAGTTAAGGCTTTAGGAATGTCTTCTTTGCTGTCAAAAATTCTAACATGAAATTTCATATTCACATTGTCCCGATGGTGATGTTCATTAAATTATTGCTAAGCTTGTATGAAATTTCTATATAATGACATTAAAATAAATTGAAATTTAATGCTCGCACTTGCCTTTTTGACATTTCAAATACATGGACAAAATGTATCCTCGTAGATGTCTACCTTACTTCCTTTTTTGCCTGCCTGTCTATCACTTTACCATGTGTCATTAACGTGTCTGCTGCTAGGAGTAATTTAATTTGCAGACAAAATTTCACTTCTCAACCTCCCCCCTCCACTCACAACTTAACGCAATGTCAAAATAGATCCAGCTGTGCCTAAAATTATTACTTTGAACACAACATGAAAGAGAGATAGAGAAATAGAGGAAAAGAGAAGGAGACGGAGAGAGTGAGTGACAATAAATGAAACAGCAAACATAATTGAATACGGTTCGTTTAGCTTTTTGCCTGTTGATGAGTTAAAAATTGGTGCAAAAATTAATATTGACATTAACGCCATGTTGCCATGTTGTGCTGTTGCCGCAGCAGGGGCAACAATCAGCGCAAGTAGTGATGTTTATGCTGATGTACTACGGGCTGATATAAGTATGTTTGTATGTGTATGTTTTTGTATTGAGTTGGTGTAAATTGCTTTAAAAGAAATACAATAAAAATGTCATTAAGATGGCAGCGTGTCGCTTATGGTAAGTGAACAACACACGCCTTTTGGCCTCGCAACAGCAACATCAATAGCGTTAACATTGTTATGGAAAAATATGTGTCACATATACAATGTTATTGTAGTAGGTGTATTTTGCTTCTTCCGTTTATGGCCTATATAACATTGAAGCTTAAACTTTCCATCAAAGTCATGAAAATTTAAGTTTTTAAGTAACACCGATCTCATTTATATTCAATATCCAAGCATATTTTCCTATCTCCTGTATGAAACGTCCGACACAAAAATGAAATTATTACTGCCATGGTTAATATATCCTTAAATAAGGTAAATTGGAGTCAGTCCGTTGTTAATATACATAATCATAAAAAGAACTTAATTTTTTCCTCCTAATTTTTATTGAAACGTCCGAGTGATAATTTTTTTAATATATGTACGAGTATTCTTCTAAAATTTTAATGAGAAGAATCTGGTGGAACGTCTCCATTCATTGCGATCCTTTGCAATGGCTTCTATCTCTCTCCTCGACTCTTGGATTTCCCTCTTCAATAACCTTTTTTAAGAAGATTCGTGTTAATTCAAAAAATTATTTTTTAAAGATAAATCAACGATTTGTTACGTCTTTTAGAAAAAAACTGAACAAGAAAATCGCTTTTATTGAGTGAAAAATTTTTAAACGACCTACACGAAACGTCCGAACAAATAAGAACTTTTTCTTTTTACATGAATCTCAAGAGGCAACAGAGCTTTGCGTCATTGATACACATATCAAAGTTATTCAAAGCCGAACACAAGAACATAAATGGCAAGAATTCCAATGACTTCTGATAATGTGGTCCATAAGAAAAGAAAAACTGATAGCGGGAAGCATTTCCAATGCATCGTATGGTGGGTCAAATTTCCGGTTGAGAAAAAATGCGAAAGCCGTTTAGCGAAAACGGAATACACGAAAAATTATACGGAAATTACCCTAAGAAACTAGTGGTCTAAAATTAAAATCTCCCGCCAAAACATATGAAGATTTGAGTTTGAAGAACTTAGCGGGAGCTGGAAGAGGTCGCTGGAAAAGGAAATCCAAGAATCTGTAAAGTCGTGGCAAGAGATTAAAGTCATCGCAAGGGATCGTGACAAATGGAGAAATTTCATATTGGCCCTATGCTCCTCCTAGGAGTTAAAGGAGAATACATACATACATACATTAGTTATGTTTCTTCCGATGAAGGTTAAGAAAGTATTTACTTTCAAGATGAATCTAAAGCACCCAGGATGTGGAGAAGACTATGTACAAACCATTAAACCAGATAATTGTAACCAATGCATATTGTGCTGCATGTGGTCACATAAAACATGAACATCTAATACGGAAACATGCAAAAATTCTAGTACTAAAAACTTAAAAGCAACTTAGGGAGGGGTGACCAACCGTCACGGATCCAAAATAGTGCTGAAAATGTCCCAGATGTTCGAGTATGTCCCGGAATTTTCCTGGTTTCATGATAGTTGCATATTGTATTGCATAATTTATTTTATTTTATTGCATAACGATTTTGGTTTAAGAACCACAGACCATAAAGAACAGATCATAGACGAAACGTTATGAATCATAGACCATATATTATTAAACATTGACCATAAACTATAAGCTACAGATCATAGACTTAAATAGTTTATGAACCACAGATTATGAACCAAAGACAGTAAAGGCCAAATCATTGATCATATATAATGGACCCTAGATCATAAAAGTAATATCATAAACAATATATCCCAAGGAGCATAACATAAACCATGGCTCATGGATCATAGACCATAAAGGATAGATCAAAGGCCATATATTATGGACCGCAGACCATAAAAGACAGCTCATAGATCATGCATTATTACCATAAAAGACAGATCACAAATCATATATAAACGTCCTTAGACCATAAAGGATAGATCATGGACCATATGTTGTGGACTTTTACTATTGCCCCGACTATATTAAATAAATTTTTTCCTGTATCGGATTGCGTCAACAAGAAAATGGTCACTCTAAATTAGGGTGCCATATCACCCATAGTATCGAGTTATTTGGCACTTTATAGCATTTTTTCTAAGTTCAAAAGAAAACATGTTTTCAATAATAATGGTTTAATACCGGTTTTTTAGCATTTCCATAAAAAAGGTGCCATATCTCGCTATTCCAAATATATGACGTGTTATATTTGAAAATGGAATAAAGCCCTGAAGGAGCAAATAAATATGAATTTAGCTCTGTTTCCAAGTAAACTTTGATAGTATAGAGTTAACGAAATTAATTTTGAAAAAATGATATCGGTCAAATAACCGATCATTATTTTTAGAAGAAAAAAACAGATAACAAGATATCTACCTAAAATTTATTATGGCGTTACACGCAATAACTTTATGTATACTACAAAGAACACCACGTCGACAAGCACATAAGACACCTAGTATACAATACTTTGCAGATAAGAACCCTATGCAGTAACTATGAGAAAGCAGTGCTTTCCAAGACCACCAACACCACAACACAAAAATGTTTAAAGTACAGTAATAAAGCAGACCACAAAGCCTGTAATCCTGTAAAGTGTTGTTTTAATCCCAACAAAAATGCTAGAGTGCATGAATGCATTATCCTTTTATTTCAGTGCATTTTGTCGCGACTATGTCGCTTACATGTGCTCACTACAAAGTAGTATAAAGGTTGATGGGAAAAAGCGAAGCAAAAAGATACAAAAAAAAATATGCAGCATAATTTTCTTCTTTCAAAAATTGGCAACACTGCTGCCTGCCTGCAGCTAACGGTGCAGACAAAAGCAGCAACAAAACATGACGCGCGCACACGACAAAAACGTGCAACTTTGCGTTCGTTGTTGCTGCTGCTGCTATTTTTAAGCCTTTTTATCATTTTTGCTGTTGTTTTTGCAACAACAACAACAAACACTTTTCGCACTTTTGCACAATGTTCTATTTTTCGTTTTTTGCACCCTTTATGGCGCCCTCTATAAATTATTTTTTTAAAATTGAAAATGCAATTTCGTGTACCAGCAACAATTCGTGTATTGCTAGCGGTCATTCATTCATGGATGGTGCTTTTTTTTTTTTTGTTCTGTCTCCTCGTACTATTTTAACTACCACAGCTATGAGTACTAACTATTATAGTACGCTGTAGTATTATGGTAACTATAATACAACAATAAACACCATGTATTTGACTCGTCGTCATTGTTGTTGTCGTCGTCGTTATTGTAGCCTTGGCAGCAGCGCAGAGTACCATTTTTACTTGGTATCCTAACCCATAATCAAATGTTATACGTACGGATATGCCTTTTGCAATTTTGCCTTCAACACTGCTATCTATCTATTGGAGCATTTTCTACGGTTGCAAATGTGATGACAGGTTTTTCCATAGGTTATCTAATATATTTATGATTTATTTTTGCCATTTTCAGTTAGAGGCAAGAGGCGTCTTATTCTTTTTACTTTCGTTGTTTCGTTTCGTTCTGTTACGCCCTGACAAAAAAGGGAAATTTATACTTTCCGCTTAGAAGAAAAAGTTTGCATGTAAATAATGAACTTTCTGTATCGGTTTTCCTTAGCTGAAATTCATTTTGTGTTCTATTGTTCAACGTCCGTCACCCTCACTTTATTGGCTGTTTTGTTCTTTGCCGTTTTTATGTAGACTTTTGCAAAAGTTATGGTCAAAGTTCTAAAATTGTTCTCGTCTATAATTTCGCATTGCGATTTATGAGATTTTTCATAGATTAATAGATAGTGAGGATAAAAGAAGAAATTAATTTTTCCAAAACTTTTCTACAGAAGTAACAAATTTTTGGAAATCTATGCACGAAGCAAATTATAAGGAATATCCATATATCAGAAATATTGAGTTTAATTTTTCCCCAAAATAGATTGGGTTTTTTTTTTACTATAGAGAGAATTTACCTTACTTGAGCAGTGCAATTTTTAAAATCATAATTTTAAAAAGTCATAAAAATATCCAACATTGTCGTTTTCATCAAAGTTTGTTGGTTTTTTATTTATTGTTAATTGGACAAAATTATTCTACCATGAAAATTATACGTCTGCGCGTAAAAAAAAGAAGAAAAATTTACGAAACTGCCAATTAACATTATGACATAATACTTAGTAGCTTGGTTTTTATTCCCGTCAAACTGACAATGCTTACGTTATTGCTGCATCAGTGATTTATAAAATTTAATGTCCACGCGAGTAAAAATGCAATACAACAATAAACAGATTTTATAACTTGTGTACAAAAAAAAAAAACATTTTTTTTTGTGGCTTTTATTTCAATAAATTCCAAAATCTCAATAAAAACGTGCGTACTATGGGGAAAGGGGTCTGCACGGAGAAAAATAATTTTTACTCCACTGGAGTAGTAAAAAAATTAAAGTATCCCAGTGTGCCAGACGGTTCAAATCTCCCCTTTTATATCCGTAACGGGTATAAAGGAAAAGATATGAACTGTCTGGCACACTGGGAATAAACAACTAATTTCGAACATAAATAAACATAAGTATGAACTATTTGATAGTTCCGTAAAGTGTTATTTAAAAATAAAATATAGTGGAATAATAAAGTACTATTTACTTTAAATTGCCTACATTTTCCTGTAGAAAAAATATGTAACTAATTTTACTTCATAATTCTAGTAAAAATATTTATGTTTGGACTGACATTTGCTTACTATACAATTTTCATAACTCATCATATCCATAAGTCAGTGGTGAAGAGGCTTAACAAGTTCGTAATCGTAAATAAAAACAATATGTTTCTTTCTATCACACGGATGTTGTTTTTGTTTTTTCTTTGTTTTTTTTTTTTTGTTTGAACTTTACAGTAAGTAAAATATCAGAAAAATGTATAACAATTTTTACTTAAAGTTACTTTAGTAAAAATATTTATTTTTGGACAGACATTTACTTAGCATACAATTTTTATACTGCATCATCATATACATAGGTTCGTACCGTAGGGATCTGCCTACCCCACACTTGTTCGAATTTTTTGTTTTTTTTTTTTAATTTTTATTTTTTTTTTTTTGTTTTACTTTACTTTACAGTAAGGAATGTCACATAATTTTTTTTAAAAAAAAAACTAAGGTTATTCGAAAATTTTGAATTTACTAAAACAGTAAGGTTAATTTTTTTTTTATTGGGGGGTTATCAATATATTCACTTGAAATTGTAGAAAAAATTAATAGAAATAAAGTGTTATGAACTATATTTTTTTCACCGTGTAGAAAATTAGGAAGTCGATTGTTGATTTTTCGTGATTTCAGAGAACCAGAACCACTTCCAGTCTCTTTGCCATCTTGTAGCTAAAATACAACCCGCGACCTGTAGCAAACAAGATCAAACAAAGTAAATGGGGTTGCATAGAGCATACTCTTCGAAGTAAAATGTAGAAAATAGCAGAGAACGTGGTAGACCAAAAGTCTATTGAAAAAGGTTGTCCCAAGAATAGCGAAAATCGTGAAGTGAAAATAAAATTTGCACAAGTGCGCAATTGATGACGATGATTCATTTTCGGCCGTTGGAAAATAACGTTCAAAAGACAAAATGAAATAACTCCTCAAAAAAGAAAAAAATAGCTAACGCCCAATTACTGAAATTAAAGATAAACCAAACAATTGAACTTATACCCAAAAACGAAATAAGGTTAAAATTATATTCATATAAATTTGGGCAATAGTCATTTTGGAAATAATGCCCCAAATTTGCGATTTAATTTGCTAAAAATTCAGGGTAATTTATTGTTTTTATTTTGGGCGTTATAGGTATCATTAAAAAAAACTAGTAAGGGTGGTATCTTTGGCCTGGCCAAAAACTAAATACCCTACTTTGCATTTCAAGTACTCGTATATTATTAAACATTTAGTTGATGAATACTATCCAATGTACGTATTCTTGTACATACAAGTTTTTAATAAAATAAATTGTTGAATTCTTCCGTAACCTCTAGGAGAGTATAAGAACAAATTGCTTATATGGGGAGTGCCACGCTTTCTCCGAGTTTACCTAGGTTTTGCCTAGAGCTTGCATTTATTGTTCTGAGTGTTAGAGTAAAGTTCGGTTAATGTTTCTTAAAAAAATCTTTCAGTATAGCATTTTCAAACTTTCGCTCATATGGGAGGTACCACGCCCTCTAGTCCTGGTCCTACTTTTTGCTCAGAGCTTGCAATTAATGCTCTTAGAATTTGAGTGAAGTTAAGTTGGATTATCTCAAAAAACGCTTTCAGTATAACATTTTGAAACTTTTGTTTATATGGGAGGTGCCACGCCCTCTAGTCCGAATATGCCTAGTTTTTGCTCAGAGCTTGTACTTACTATCTCTAGTTCTTATGTGTATTTTGCTTCTGTTATTGCAAATAATGCTCTTATTATCACATTTTGAATATATTTTTTGAATGGGCGGTAGGCGTGTCCGTTGACCGATTTTGCTCATTTTCAATCCCCCGAGCAAACTTTGGTGACGAAGGCAGTGTACCAAATTTCATTGAATTAGCTTGCTCAGTTTTTCAAAAAAATTTATTTCCACACACAGCCGTTACCCAGCCAGCCAGCCAGCCAGACAGACGGACATGGCTATATCGACTCAGGAGGTGACGCTGATCAAGAATATATATACTTTTCCATACCTGCCACGCTTCCTTCTCTGCGTTACAAACGGAAGGACAAAGTGAATATACCCTGGGTGTAGGGTATAAAAACAATATAATGCCCAAATTCTTCGCAATAAATAAGTAAATTTTGGGCGCTATTTCCAAAACGATTATTGCCCAAGTTTGGCAGTAGAAAATAACATTCAATGAAATAACGCAAAAAAAAAAACGAAATAACGCCCTAAATAAAACGAAATAACGTCTTAACTATATGAAATAACGCCTAAGGACAAAAACAAAATTACGCCCAAATTATTTATATACATGTATTTATTTAGGCGATAATCATTTTAGAAATAACGCTTTAGTTTTTCAAAAATTTTGGTCATTATTCTGTTTTAATTTTGGGCGTTTTTCCATTAAAAAAAAAACAAAATAACGCAAAAATTATTGTTATATAAAAAAATTTAAAAATTTGGGCGTTACTTCGTTTTTATTGCTGGTGTTATTTCATTAAAAAAACACGAAATAACACCCAACAACAAAAAACGATATAACTCCATAATTATTTTGATATAAATAAATTTTGGGCGTTACTTCCCAAATGATTGCTGCCCAAATTTGTACGAAAATAGTTTCTGCGTTATATCATTTTGGTTTTTGGGTGTTATTTCAAAATGTTTGGGCGATATTGCAATTCCATAATTGTACGTTATTTTAATTTTCAACTTAAGCGTTATTTCATTTTTGGACGTTAAATTTTTGGGCGTAGTTTCCTACCGCTTTCATTTTCATTTCATTTATGTAATAAGTCAATGTTTCAGTATTTCCTTACAGAGTCAATTGTCTCATAAATTAGTAAAAAATTAATAAAAAAATTTTCTTCCACATTGAAATTTGAACCCGTAACACACTGCTCAGAAATATATAACAAACTCTTAAGCACATTCAGATATGAAACCTTGGCGCTTTGCAAGAAAAGTATAATATCAACGACTTACAAACAGCGGGGCGATGCATAACAGGGAAAAAACAAAAAATTAGAACTTTGCATATGCTGCATTGAATTTTTGCTGTGATTCTCGTCTAATCTATGCAAAAAATGAATAAAGCATGCTTGGTCGAGTTCTTAGTTTGTAGGTGAATTCGACTGAAGATCCCATATGGTTATGGGTGAAACGCGTATCGAAAACCAACCTACCAACAAAATTTTTTGGTTTTTTTACCTATGCATTTTGCCTTGTTTTTGTAATGTTGTTGTTTTTACTCAAAAACACAGAACAGTAAGCTCACACCACAAAACACTTGACACGTGATTTTTTGGTAGCTAGTTAATGTAAATCATTATCTGTTCAAAACAACAAAAAAAAAATAAACCTTTTGACATTTTTGTGTAAAATTTGTGTATAAAATTAAATTCTTTGAAAATTATAAATAAAATAATAAAAAAAAAATTGGCCCTTTTCTGGTCCGAATGTAAAACATTAAAAGACAATTGACCTTTTTTGATCTGATTGTAATGCATAAGGAGGCAATTGGTTACGCCCAATGACAAACAATGTAAAACATGAATAGAACTTTATATGTAATGGGACCAGAATTTGGACTAGTCGGTTTCTCCCATGGAGTACATGCAAACTAGTTTTGGAGTAGTCCGTAGTCCTGCAGGGTTATTATTTATGTATATAAGATACTAAAGTACTTTAAGTATAAACAGAAAATAACTTAAGTCTAAGCCAAATGAGTTATACATTGAGCTAAATTCTGACAAATTGCATTGTCTCTTTTATTTCCTAACACATTTGGTATGTAATATGTAGGAAATATTTTTGCAAAATATTTAATTCCGCTTTAAAAAAATGTCTAAGTAATGATAATTTTAGTTAAAATTATGAAATTATTAAGGTGCTAACCCTCCATGCGTAAAATTTGCATTTTTGACAATTAAGTGTTAAATATTTGAAATAAAATTAGAATATTCGTTTCATTAAATGGAAAAGATTTTATGTTAGTGGCTTCATCGAAAATTCAATATCAAAAATTTGTCAGAGTGTCTTCAAGGATTTAAAAATTTTCAATAAAAACTTGTTCTCGTTTCATACCTATAGCCTAGGAAAAAAACTGGTTTCATACATCTTAATTTCACTTTAACTTTTACATTGAGATATTTGCTATAAACTTGCATGTGAATTTGAAGTTTTCTTACGTTCTATTGAGTATTCCGCATGCTCCTTGGAAAAGTCCTAAACTCTTAGAAATATATTGCCAACTACACTTTGCAGAGCATTGACCAAGGTATGTTTTGTACGCTTAGTGGAGTAAATAGAGAAAAAAATTTATTATCTCGCTTTTTTAATAAAATAAAATATCTTCCATGCCATTTGCTTAAGTTGGGGATAACACATGGTATCTAGCAAGGCAAGAAAGCCTTAAATTATGCTATAAAAGTTACTTGGCACATTCTTTTAACATTTGGCTGTGTGCGCTTGCTTAACTTTATGATAAGCTTAGAGATACTGTGTGTTGTTTTTTTTGCTACGGGCGCATTATCTTGACCCAATTGCCAATTTTGTATGGACGAAAACCCCCTTCTCAGCTACGAACTGCTGCATAGAAACCACACAATGTCTAAATAGTGTCCTCCTGGGACCAATTACACGCTTCACCAAATATACGATGAGGAAGCCAACCAGCATAGAGAACTTGTTGTTTTTATTCTATCGAAAAACACGCACACACACACACATTCACTTGATTACTCTTGGCAACAACGAGCATTGGGCCAAAATCATGATGGTCGGTTGGTCGTGGTTGTACTTGTCGTAAAATAGCCTAAAAATAAGGTAAATGCGTGCTAAGTAGTATGTCAGCTTACCTTGTGCTTAGCAGCATTTATTTAATAAAAATACAAAAGGGGGGCCAAAATTGCCGACTTTCGCTTTCTTGCAAAGTGCTATCCTACATTTTATTTGCCAAGGCACTTTTTTCTTCCATTTTTTTGGCTTTTCTTTGTATTGTGTATTCCATACTTAATGTTGACCTTTTTTGAGCAACGTACACATTTTCTCTCATATCCTTAGTTAAAATGGCAACGAAATGCTGTGGAAAAAAAAATTTGCTTTGGGGAATGCAAACAGTAAGGTAGCAGTAGAGTAGTGGGACAAAAACCATAATGAGGCAGGCTTTAATTTTCTTTCAGTTTCGGTCGACCAAAATATGTAGAAAAAAAAGCAACCTAAACTGTAAGAAAACATAATGGATGGCCTTAAAAGCTTTTTCTTTATTAAAAAAGTAAATGTGGATGTTTTCTTCTTCTTGACTTTTTTTTTTTCATTCTGGATCTACTTAATATTTTAGTCATTAAGGCTTTATGCAAATGCTTTTACGCATTTCCTGTCTTAAACAGTTTTTAATACACCCCACGTTACTCCATATAATCTAAAATAAAAGAGTCTCGCCAACGCGCACCAGGTCGTGTCATACAATATATATAAAATCTTGTGTAACACCGCCACAAGTAATTATAACCTTGGGTATAAAATTCATGTGAAAATTAAATTTCTCAGATTTGATGGTTAAGCAGCAGTAGATTTCTTGCTGGAGAAAACTTTAATTGAATAAAGGTGACCAGTGGTGGTGGTATTTCGTTTTATTTTTTAATTAAATGTTTTATTGCAAATAGGTTACGTAATTGAATATTATTGTTAGATGGAACTTATGCTAGGTGCAAACTCATAAGGGATACATTTTCAATTTGGGAATCAGAAATCTTAATTTAGTCCCACAATATTAAAAACTTTGATAAAAAATCGGCAAAAGCTCTAAAAATAACAAACAGCAGGTACTGATAAAGGAGATAAAAGTATCAAATAGTACCAAAAAATTTTAAAATACGGAAAGATCGCTCCAAAAATGATGTAAAAACTTCATGTTTTTGAGGAAATAATAAAAACATAAAAACAAGAATCGCCCAATGGTCAAAATATGACCACAAATGTATTAAATAATTTTGGTACTTTTTGGACAGTTTTAGTAATTTTGCTATTTGGTACAAAATGGAAACACTCATTTATCAAAAAAACATAGTGTCAGTCAGCTTTTTTTCTTTCTCTTTGTGCTGTGTCCTTTTTTCAGCTCTGTGTGAACTCATATTTTGTCGTTGTTAATAATGAAAAATTTGCATTTAATTTTACATGGCTTAATGCCAAAATATTAAATTAATTTTAACTTTGTGCACATTAATATACAAATACCTTTCTAATGGTGCAAATTTGAAAGTCGTGCTCCATTTCTAACATAGTATAAAGGGTAGGACAAATTTTTGTGTTGCTTATTAATATATAGATATTTAAATTCGCTCACACACTTCTACAAAACATATGTTTTTCTTTCCATAAAACTATATTTTAATGCAAAACTTGGATCTGTTGAGTATTGGTACTTTTTGGGAACTTTTAAAACTTTTTTTGCTATTTGGTACAAAATAGAAAAGCACATTTGTCATTCCTGGTGCGATGTCAACGAAAGCAAAGAAAAAAAAAATCATGTGTCAGTGCTTTGGTTTTTCGTTTTTTTCTTTGCGCTTCAAACTTTTTTGCAGGCTTATGTGACCGTGTATTTTGTTGTTGTGAATATTGAAAAACTTGTGTTTAATTTAACCTGGCTTAAATTCAAAATATTAAAATAATTTTAACTTTGTGCACATCTACACACAAAAACTTTTCTAATGGTGTATAATTCAAAGTTAAAGTGCATTTCTAACATAATAAAAAAAGATGGACAAATTTTTTTCTTACGTATTAATTTATAGATTTTCTTTGGAACACATTTAAAGTAAAATTCTTTTCAAAAATTCTGTTTTTTTTTATAATAAAAACTTATCAATTACATTGATCTTAATCAAGATGATAATTAGCACTGTTTTTTGGTTTTGGCCAACACCGAAAATTAACTGTTTTGAAGAAATTAGGTTCAAGACCAAGACTCAATGTTAAAACCAAGTCCAAGACTGCTATAAACCATTTCAAGCCAGTTTTTGAAATGAAAAAGTTGTAATAAGCACGAGGAATAGCAGAAATATGGACAGCACCACTTGCGCAAAACTTCGATGTCTTCCTGCACAGATTGAAATTCCACATAAGCCTTATTTTTGGCATAGACTTCACGTTCTAAGTATCTGATATGCTACCTATATCATCATCATTAGCACCAAGAGAATCAGCACACTTATCATTCAACATTCATAAAATCAGCAAAGATTTCATATATGATAATATTTGATGGTTGGTACACGCATAAAAATGATCCGCAAAAATTGATTTTCAAATAGCAAAATTGATAATAATCTCATCAAAAAATACGGTTTGTTCCAGTAATTTAATTACTTTGCTGGACTATCATAAAAAAGTAAAGGCACGAAAGTACTTAAAATATATGGTTTAAACTTCAAAAAGTACAGAGACAAACAGTAAAAAATTTTAAGTAGCGAAGTAAAAAGTTGTCGCATAAAATTATAGCGGAAAGCTCTGCAATATTTTCTAGAATACATTCAAATTATTCCTGATTGAGGTTGCAAAAAATTTTATTGAAAAATAATTAGGGACTTCATTGATACGAACAAAAGCCTCGGAAACCTCGTAAACTCATAAAACTCTCAAAGATCGTATTGATTCTGACAACTATTATGGGTTTACGTGGTTTTCGAGGCATTTACACGTTTTCAGGAATACCTTCAATTTAAATAAAAGAAAAAGCCATAGAAATAAAAGTGCTACAGTAGTGGAATGGTAAGAGCGTTGCCTACAAACACAAAGGTCCTAAATTCAATAATTTTTTTTTTTAATTAATTTAACTGAACGTAAGCCGTAAAATTTACGGTTTTTCTTTACGAACGCACAGTTACTTAAAATATCAGTAGAAATTACTGAG
Organism: Calliopum simillimum; assembly: GCA_951812925.1. Classification (NCBI taxonomy): domain Eukaryota; kingdom Metazoa; phylum Arthropoda; class Insecta; order Diptera; family Lauxaniidae; genus Calliopum; species Calliopum simillimum. The sequence continues at coordinate 108,893,130 of OX638368.1, forward strand.
ATTTTCAATAAATTTTTACGGTTTAGTTTTTTCCTTGTAGCGTACTAAATTCATTAAAAAGACAAAGAGTAAAAAAAAAAAGTCTTATAATTTATTTGGTCACCTTAAAATAACTAAAATACACGTAACTTTGCTGCTTGAAAGAATTTCTTATTATACTTTTGAAACTCCCACACTTGGAATACGAAAATTTCAAGAACCTTTAGGAACTTGAAAGAACTTTCTTGGTGCTCTTTCTCATTTTATATAGATGTTTTTTTTAATTGATAATGCCGCATATACTTTTAAAAAAGTTATCAGCAAAGAATAAAGGAAGAAGAAAAAGAAGAAGAAAAACAATTTAAAAAAAAAACACATGTCATGCTTCAACAATTTTGAGTTCAACATCTGATAAGACGTTGATTTTTTCATGTAATTTTTGATGTTTCGCCCTTTGTGCATTTAATGAAGTTGCGCTTTTCAATTATTTTGAGATGCATTTTCATTGATAACAAAAGTAGTTAAACAGAAGTTATGATTTCAAGTAGGAAGGAAGAAGCAATTTAATTTGTGTTTTTGCTATTGATTCTTCTGTGTTGTTCAGTACTTCATAGTAAGTGCAAGGTAAGCAGTTTTGTGTTAAAAGCATACTTAGTGTTTTAAGTGAGTTTTTGTTGAAATGCACCACTTATTGAGTGGATGATTAAAATTTTCGAAAATTAATGATTCAAAAAAAAAAAAAAAAAAAAAAAATTGGGCATTGAACCTAAGAGTTTTCACGGTCATGCCTAATGAAAGTAAAACGTTGAAAGCCATAATTTTGATTGTCTTATAAAAACAAAAATTATTCAGAAAAAAATTTATTGGTTTTGTTTTCATTAACCCATATTCGCGCAAAGTTCGCACGCGCGAATAATGCATGGCTTATTTTGTTTGCATTTATTTTCTGTGTATTTAGCGAATATTCAAATACTTACATTAACATTTCGTAACATAGAGTGTACTTAAGGCTTTCCATAACACTTATCGGAATAAAATTTGAGTGGTCCATCTATGAGTTAGCGCGATTTTTGTTCTTGATTTGAGACATGGATGCATTGTAGATTATTGGAGGCAAATCTTTTAAAATAAAAACTGATTTTTCTCGATATATTTGAAAACAAATGTGAATAATCTGGGAAAATAAGTTGTATTAAAGGGGTACGGTGTTTCTAACCCCAAATTCTCTTATTTTTCATAAATTCATATGGAATCTTGAATTTTTTTCTGGCATGAATGTGTTAAGGTTCGGTGCATAATTTCAACCATTTCCACTCACTTAAATTGAAAAATTAACTTCCAAAGCATAAGATTTTATCTATAATTAACCTTTTATGTAGACAGCTATACAAATACGCAAAAATACCAAGGATGTAAGGACACAAAAACTTACCAAAAAACAAACACAAAAGAAAGATGTACATCTTTAGATATGAAATGAAAACAGGTATGGGAAACAATAGGCAAATAAGAATGGCTTCAAACAAGACAGCAGCACAGTGCGTGTAGTGCCAACAAAAGGATCCATGATATAAAAACAATGCACAATAGATCCTTTCAATGCTCCTTTAGTATTTTGCATATCTTTTCTATATCTCAATTCTGTACGTTGTAGGCCTGCGAAGCAAAAAAACAAATAAACAAATGCAAAAGAACAAAACACTCCAACAACAACATCATCAAGAAAAGGTACCAATAAGCAAATACTTAATGAAAATGTCGGCAATAGCAAGAGCAACAAAATAATCATAAGAGAATGATGAAAAAAGCAAACAAAACAAACAATTTTGAGGAGTAGTTAAGTAGAGTAGACCTAAAAGGCACAAAGAAGCATCAAAATACAGAACACACACGCAAGCAATCATTAGACGTGGACAAACACTAGCACCTGTAGTATGTCCATCCATTGGTATCTAACGAATACAAGTGTAGCTGGATGAACTGCAAAGAACACAGACAAATGGATAGACAAAATATAAAGACATGACATTCATTGGAATAATCCCACGAATTGTGTTTTCATAGGCCATACACGACGTTTGTTTGGTGAAAAGCCAATAAGTGTTGCCAACACCAAGCAGTATAATGTTGCCAAAGCTAAACTGCATGGAAACAGTGGAGAAATTTCGATTTATATAGTTAAGGCTGACGAGAATTAAATAGATTTTTCCAAGCGGCAGCACGTGTGTGCTTAAAACTATAACAGATATTGGTTAGGGTGTTGCAAAAAAATTGCTATAATAAGTTATATTAGCTGTGTTTTAGACGACAGTTTTCAGTGCTTGTATAAGCATTTTCTGAGAAACTTATTGGAAAGCAACAATAAAAGTCCTTAATTTAACACAGATAAATTTGGGTGTTTAATTTTTTATACAAATTTCCAAGACTGAAAACCAGCCTTGGTCTTCATAATCATCGTGAACAACACTAAGAGCATAGCAGTCTTCTACGTTTTGGTTTTGGTATAGAAAATCTACCAAAACGAAGACTCGAAACCAAAACCAATTTTGCACATCTCTATTGGAAACAAGATCTGCATATATTTCCATGGAAAAACGAAATTGATATATCATCATAAAAGGAAAGCGTATAGCTCTATTCCATAGTGCTCAGAGCAGAGAAAGAAACCAGATGACTTAATAAAACTGTAACAGAGTATTAACAGATAAATGCTAATTGAGAGTAGGATTAATTCCAATATAATAATAGTCTATTGATTAAGTCCTAAAAGCATGCAAAAATTCCAAAAAAATTCACACGTCTTTCTTAGACGATTCTAAGCATTTTTTGCCTAGTACACTTTTTACGTAAGATGTTTTCCTCTCGAGTAAAAAAAGATTTTGTTTTGCCACGGGCGTTCAAAAGCCAAAAACTCCCATGTTGCGTTCAAATGCCATCTTGAGTCATACATCATTTTAAAGCTTATAAATTATGCTTTAATTTAAAGTACTTTTAAAAAAATTTAAGGGGGCTTTTTTTAAAAAAAATTCAAAAGTATTTTTAAGTGTAAAAAATTTAGGTGAAAAAACATTTTTTTTCACCAAGAAATATTTTTTTATAAAAAGAACGCTTTAAAATGAAAGAGACCAGTAACTTAGATTTATCAATTTACAAATTTTAGTGTAAGCTATAAATTTTTGAAAAAACACCCTTTTCATGAAAATGACTAAAATCGCCAACTTCAACACCCTCTATTTTAACGACAAATGGTACTAGGACAAAATTCTCCCGGATTGTTGTTTTTGCACACCGGATCTACCATATTGTCAAATTTGAGCGAAATCGGAGAAAAAAAAAATTTTTTTTTTGGTACACTTGGCGTGGAGTTCTTCAGGTATTTTTCTTAAAGCTCATTCTAAAAACCAAAGAAGGGAAATGGTTCTAGAGAGTATTTCCTCATGGACTTGTTCGATCGAAAAAACATAAAATTTTTCCGTATTTTCGGTGTTAAGGATTTGATTTAAAAAGTAGTTTTTTTTATAGTAAAGAACTCAAAGATGAACATCGATATTGCATGTGAATTACTTTTTTTTTTATTTTCAATTTTGATCAGTTTTATCTTTTAAACTTAAGTGGCGCGGAATAACAAAAGATGGATGGATATTCATGAACGTTCGTTGGACAATCCTTTGCCACATTTGTAAAAATGCAAAGAAATTGAAAAAATTAAGGAAACAGAAATGTAAAGATATGCTTCAGTTTCTTGGAAAAATAAAATTTTATTTGAACTTAATTTAACTATACAAAACATACTAGCAAATAAAATATCGACAACTTTTCAAAACACCCCTCTATTGCACGAAAGTGTGTGTTCGTGCTGTTTATACCTTCATTCATCTACTTTTTGATTAGAAAAATTTAGGTAAAACCTTAATTTCTATGAAAACTCAATATATAGATGGAACAACAAACCGTTTCAAAATTGTAACAATATCTTTGTACGTTCGTTGGTTCCTACGTTCTCATTCTCACAATTGTTGTTGCTGGTTCTATTCTGCTGGTAGTGCGTGTTTGGGGTCAAATGGCTCTGGCTCTTTTAATAAGTTAAAATGTTATTTTCTTTTATGTGGAAGGTATGTGCGTCTATATCTTTTAGATTGCAACATGTGTAACTCAGAAAGAAACAGACACAAAATACCTTTGTATCTTTTTCTATGCATGTCTGTCTGTCTGTCTCTCGGCCTGTCTACCTTTATCGTAGTAAACATGTTAATTCTCAATTTTATTGCCTTAAACTTAAGTGATTTGTTTTCCTTTTGGATTTAATTGATACATTTCTAGTCGAGGAGTAATATCGATAAAATTGGAAAAGAAATGGAAAACTAAAAAAAAGAACATATTACTTTTATCGGCAATACATCGAGCGAGCAAGGGTGGTGGGCTAAAATCAATTCATATCTACATTCGTTGCGGTTCTTTGGTTTGATTTTACCTTCATAGCTTCGTATTCGAGTTGCTGGTATGTGGGGATGAAGACAACAACAGAACGGAGCCATAAAATGGTCAACGTGTGTGGCATTGTATCGTTTGATTTGTTGTGACTGCGTTATTGTGTAGCATTTGAATGTGTTCATTATGATATTTGATAGCCTTTTATGATATTGAATAATTTTAGTTTGCCTTTGATAAATTCATTTTGTTATCTACATAAATACATACATACACACATATCTTTAATGAAAGGGTTTCGAAAAGACATTGTAATTTAGTATTATTATACAAATAAGAAACAAGCAATGTGATATATTCAATCAGGCATATCATTAACGTTTTTCGAAATATATATTTAACTTGAAAATAAAGCTCTTTGTTTCTAGGTAATATAATCAAATGGTATTAATGATATTTGTTTGAGAAACCATAAACTTAGCTTTACAAATTGAAAAATCAAAGAAATTGTAGTTTTGATATTTCAATACATATTCATTTTGGTTGATCTTAAGTTCAAACTACATATAATGGAAAAAAACTTAAACTTTAAGTGTACTCGATTGTTCATTATGCTAGTTCAAAAATTAAAGTAGCTCCGAATTTCATTCCCCATAGATCAAAATTTGCATATTGACGTAAATAAACGCCATGGTTCATTTAGGAGAATATTTAATGTTCCCGAAAACATTCGCAAAACCATAAAATGCTTCAAATTATGGGAACTTTTTTTAATTTAAACTGCTTAACTTTTTATATGGATTTTGAGCCACTTAAGTCGATTTTATTTGTTCTTAAGTTCTATAGTTTTTTGAGATATTGTTAATTAAAGGCGGAAAATTGTAAAATATAGCAAACAAAAAAATCCACACTTTGGAGCATTTTTCGGTTTTGCTCATGGTTTCGGGTTCATCAAATATTTTCTGAAATTAACCAAATTTTGCATAGTGTTTCCTATCACAACATGCAAATTTTGGTGTCCGGGGAAAGAAATTCAGAGCCACTTTAATTTTTTCCATACAATTCGAAACAAGTCTATTGTCCTTTTAGTTCAAGATTTTTATTCCTGCACCCAACCTAGGGTATATTCACTTTTTCTTTCCGTTTGTAACAAACAGAAGAAGGCGTGGGAGGTATGGACTGCTTTTCAGTAATTTATAGGTGTGTGTGCCCATTTTAAGCGTGAAAACATCTCTCAATTCGAAATTTGGCATCTTCGAGACCCATCTGCTTTGGAAAAATAAGGTTTGGAAATTTTACATACCCAACAATCTTAAGATTAAGACAAAAACCGAGACCAAGACTAAATGCCCAAGACCAAGAGCAAGACCGGAGACCAAAGACCTAACACCAAAGACTAAAGACAAAAGGCCAAAGGCCAAAGAAAAAAGACTAAACAGCAAACACCAAAGACCAAATACCAAAGACCAAAGATCAAAGACCAAAGAAAAAACGCCAAAGACCAAAAACCAAGACTCAATGTCCAAGGCCAAGACTCAATGGTGATGCTCACCACTATTCTCTGGCCATTGAAATCATTTTAATATTTTTTTTAGAAGCAAAGTAATTCGATTAAACTTTCTACACTATCTCTATTGAAAAAGCTAGATTGTGGGGTTGAAATAGAGCAAAATCGGTCAACAGACATGCCTATCGCTTATAAAAAAACGCTTAATTTAGACCATTAATTGCTGGAATGCAACCAAAACACATAGCAATACTAGAAATAATTAGAGCAAGCTGTAAACAAAAACTTGACGAACTCGAATTAAAGGGCGTGGCACGGTAATTTTAGATGATTTCGTACAGACACTAGAAATGGTCGAATCGAGCTCAAAGCAGGAACTAGATCAATTCGAAAAAGAGGGCGTGGCACCTCCACCATAAGCACATTTTTCAAAATATCGTAGTGTAGGCGTTATTAAGGATAATGCAACCAAATTTGATACTGACACAAGATATTGTCAAAGCAAGCTCAGAACAAGAACAAGGTGAATTTAGACAAGAGCGCATGGCACCTCCCATGCAAGAAAATTTTTCAAAATGTCGTAGTGCAAAGATATTATTCCAATTTTTTGCCGATTAGCATAAATTGACCTTTAACAGTTTTTTCCAGTTGTTTTCACGAAATTTTTTTTTTTGCATAGACCAGGTCACATATGTATTTTGAATTGATCGCAGCACAATTAACCTGATATTAATGCATATGAAAAACTGACTACCAATTTCAGCATAAATATTTCATCAACCTAATGATGATTAGTTTATCACCCTGAAAACTCTCTGCTGAATATTAACGTACCTTTTTGACTACAACTTGAATGCATCATTAATTTAATTGTTCTCTGAAGAGCAAAAACTCCAAGAAAAAATAAACATACAATATATGTCTATGAAACACCACTTGAATTAGTAGCAATGAATTATTGAAAACAATATTTCCCATAGGTTGGTCTGTCTGTAATGCCAACATCGCACAGTTTGCTCACAGCTCACACATGAATTTCACACATTTTCATTAATTTTCTGAAATTGAGTCAATAATTGAAATGAAAAAAGAAAATATAATGAAATTCCTACACTGTGCGACTAGTAGGTGGGTGAAACTAAAAACAAAGAGCAGCGTAACGCAACATGAAACATTTCCATCAATTCTATGCTATAGCACCCACCTGTCACTTGTTACCACCGCACATAGTTAAAGGAGCAGAATCACCTGTCTCGCTGTCCAGGCAAGCAGTTAGGAAACAACAAATGAAAAAAGAGTGAATTTATCGCTTTATTACGTATTGGAAAGCGCAAAACAGCTGGGTTTTTTCTTGTTTCCCCCAATGCTCAAAACGCTGCGTGCATATCAGCGCATGAAAGAATGTCCGCAGCCATATACTGCTACTCCATTTATTCATACTTCTAACGTTAGGGATAAAAACTATCGCTCTGGTATCCGAGGTCGAGCGTGGGGAAAAAAGTAAAGAAAGTTGTAGTAGCGCATAATATCATTAATCTTTTTCTTCGGATAAGTTCTGCTACGCTCCGATGGCTTTGTCATGATAATAGTGATGACTATGTTGGAGATGACCAATTCACGATATTTTTTTCATCACAGCTTTGAATATCGAGGCACTATGAAATTTTTCATGTTTTTTTTTATGTTATTCAAAGAAGTTGTGTCTTTCGAAACTTTCTGAAAACTTTCATGTTTATAATCGCTTTGGAACAGACATGATCACGCGGAGCATTTACAAGGTTCAAGAAAAATATTGTGATTTTGCGGGCCAACACAAAACAATTTTTTTTGGAAATGCGAAAAAGATACACAAGTAATGGTATAAAGTCCTTCGAAAATCATTGACAGTATGTAGTACTTTTTACTTGCGGGCCAAGTTTTGAAATTTTTACTCTAAAGTCTGCTTTACAATATCGCCAATTTTATTTTATCTTTATTTGAGAACTAGTTACTAAAACTTTTTGTGCACTCCAAGTGATGGTAATTTCATCTCAAATGTTGACTAGAAATGTGTTCATACCAGTCAAAACTAAACGACATTGGAGGCCATCAGTGTAATATCATCATCAGTTAAACACACAGTACATTGTTGGTTGTTAACTATTTGATGGTTAGCAGGTGCGTGCTGGTATTATAGAATCTGCTGTATTAACGCTTAAATGGATATTGAAGAATGGCCAAAAGTTTCTTATCAATGTAGAAAGTAATAGACGATAAAAACTTTTTTGCAGGCTGTCATTTTCCACGGTATTTTTCCTATTCTATCAAGTTGAAAACAAAGTTTACAAGTTTTTTTTTTTTGCTTATACTTAGAACAAAAGTGAAAATGTTGTTGCAGATATTTGAGAAATTTAAGATTTCTTTGTTTAAAGAAAAAACATAGATAATGTCAAAAATATGTTAATTCCATTTGGCCACTTTAACTGTGGACAATCATTTAATATGATGGAAATTTCAAACTTTAAATGGTGATGAATTTCAAGGGATAAACGAAGAATATTGCACAGTAAGTTAGATTATGCTTATTGGTCTAAGTGTGTCCGTCAACTGTTTTTTACTGGACTGTTTCATGTGAACGATGAAAGAACGCTTGCTTGGCAAGTGACAAATCTGGCATTAAGTATTGTATTATAGTACAATATCATATGCATCAATTTTTGTAAATTGATTTTTGTAAGTAACTTGTCCTATTGATTTTTAACTGTTCTTTTTTTTAAAAAAAAAAGAAAATCGTCAAAATTTTCAAAATTTAAGAATGCTCTTTATTTTTTTTAAAAAACACCCGCTCAAATTTTTCTTTAAAATACTTCAAAGGAAAGTCAAATCACTAAGCTTTAAACTGGTATACCACTCAAAATGGGAGTCAGTCATTTGCTGAAAGTTTTCGGCCTTTCCTTATTCATAAACAATGCACCTTATGAAAGTGTGAAAGGCATAAAATGCTTAGAATCGTTCAAAGTATACATGTGCAGTTTTTGAGATATTTTAAAGTTTTTCAGCAATTGGACCAAAAATAAAAAATTCAAAACGTTCCAAAAAATTATAAAAAAATTCACACATATTCCTTGGATGATTCTAAGCACTTTACGCCGCACCAGTTTTTTCATGAGACACCTTGCTTATAGTAAAAAAGCATTTTGCCAACCGCGGGCCTTCAAAGGCCAAAAACTTTCAATTAGGAACTGAATCCAATTAGAAATGATACACTGAAGTTTAGTGATTCGGCTTTCATATTAAATGTTCTTAAAAATAAGTCTCTTGTATTTAACGTGAGCACCTGCGCCACCCTCAATACAGCAATGTGCCCCTGAAGGTTACCATTCTTAAGTCATGCAGATGGGCATAAACTTACTTCCTGGTCTATAGGTGAAGACTAACTTAAGCCTCTGCCATTCTTTGGGTCATGGCACCCGGTTGAGGATGCAACTCCACACAAACTCTCCCCGTAATTTTGGGTATAAACCACAGCCACCACGAATCTCTCCGAAGGGCCAAGCCCAATATTCAGAATAAATAAATCCAGCGGGCTACTGACTTCCGTGGTGCCAGAAAGTCTCGGGTTGGACTTCGTAGCCAAAGCTACCTGTATAACTAGTATAGCTCTATCCAGCTTGAACTGGTTACCGTCACACCCTGATCCACTCATACCATACCACATATATTAAACACAGTCTTCACATAAAACACACATCCTACCTATTCGCCCAACTACCCTCCAGTCGCTACCACCTAACAGCCTCGCTTTTAAGAACCTACACCTAAAACTTATCCCCAAATTCCCATACTCCACCTTTCATACATAATTCAAATGACCCACATACACACACACAATATACACCCCCAATTTACACACCAAATTGCTCAACTAACCGAGCATACCGGCTACAACACACATCTCTAGCATACTCATTCATCCGAGAGATTTGCTCACTAGAAGCAAGCACACCACTACAATATTTCATATGCAGAATGAGGATCAGTACTGGAAACGACGAGAAAGTTAGTGTATGATATAAAGCACATTTTACGTAACCGCTGGATAATCAAATAGGTTCGTGCATATTTTTCAAAGTAGGTGCTTAAACCAACAACGGTAAGATTGCAATTACCGCCAGTAGAATACGCTTCAGTTCTAATTTAACTGCAGTGCAGTTAAAATGTTAAACATGAAATAAAACAATATTTGATTAAAAAACTTACCTTTAAAATGTGCAAAATCTTTGCTCAAAATCGTCCGATTGTTCCAAATGTTGTTTATGCAATTACTGTAAAACACACACTATATATGCAAATTAAGTTAAAATAACAATTCAGCGATCCCGAATGCTTGAGTGAGTATATATATGAACTGATAACTATACGATTTTTTTTTAATTTATTTGTTTACGAGTATTTTGGAATTTGTTTTCATACAATCACTTTGTTTATTTATTAACGTGTGTATTTTAAAAATACGATAATTTTATAAAATTTCCCACAATTTTATCAGCAATTTATGAATGGTTGAAGAACTGCATGTACAAAACACTGTAATAAGAAAGAAACAAGCAAATTTATCAATATTATCATGTGTGAGTTTGTAAATGGAATTTTTGCAATTTCACATGCATAGATCCATTGCTAAATGTAACAAAAGGAAATCCGTATTAAATAACATGGTTTTTCCTTAAAATGTCAATAAAATTCCCTCACTAAAAAAGTGATAAAAAATAAAAATATCATTTTGTTGCAGGAAGTCAACGCGAACATGAATACAAGACCTATGAAAGTACCAACGCCAACTGATAAAAATGAAACATAATTTTTTTTTAAATCGACTCCCTGATGATCGCAAAATCACAGACTAAACAATTTCAATAATAATTATAATTTAATAAAAGCAAAGTAACAAAAATATCAGTTTAAATACACATTAGGGTGTCCATTATTTATCAAGTTCATTGTTTTTAAGAAGTAACCCCTCAAAATGATGGGCTTAATGGCCAGTAATCAGATAAAAAAAGAGAAATTGCAAAAGCTTCTAATATAGCGTTCCACTCGCGAAAATACTTTTTTCATACAAAAATGTATGGGGAAAAATCTCTACGCGGTGTTTTCCATCATATTTCTATCTCAATATACGGACTTGATGGAGCAATTCTGCGATTGGATTTAGATTCAGCATCAAAAAGTACATCCGAAATGACTAGACTAGCATTTGTTTTTTTTTTTTTTTTTTGAATGCGCAAAAATTAATTTTTTTAATAAAAAAGCTTTACAAAAACATTGGTTAGAATTCAGATATTTCAATGCCAACGCAGCAAGAGATTTGGTTTGATTTCTTTTTGGATTTCAACGTAAGCTCAAGCCTATGGAAATATTTAATGAATGCCAAATAGCGTTTGAAGTTAATGCGCCATCCCTCGTGACTATTTCAAAGTGGTTCCGAAGATTCCAGACAGGTCATTTTTCTGTGGAGGACGAACCTCGAGAAGGCCGGCCAAAATCTTTGACTGATTATGAATGTGTAGCGCTGGTTAAGTCTAAAATTGACGAAGATCCAAGATTGACCCAGGAAATCATTGCTGAGAAACTAGGCTTGAATGCCATGGCTGTACCGCGAATATTAAAAAATAATCTTGGATACACGAAGAAATCTGCGTGATGGGTTCCTAAAATTTTAAGTGATGCTCAAAAAGAGTCACGTGTGCGTTTTGCTAAGTATTTTCTTGAAAAACTCAAAAACGGAGAATCTATAACTTTCAAGAAAATAGTAACAAGTGATGACGTATGGTTTTAGAAGCACGACCCTGAAACCAAACAACAATCCATGGTATGGAGCCCAGAAAGTGCAAGTTCACCTGTTAAAGTAAAGCAAAAAAAAGTCAGCAACAAAAGTAATGATGTCAGTTTACTTCACCAGAGAGAAAGTTGTAGCTGCTATTCCTTTGGAAAAAGGTCAGACAGTTACTGCTCAATGGTATAATGAAACCTGTTTACCAGAAGTTTTCCAAAATTTGTTGGGAGAACGACAAAAAAAGGAGCTACGCCGCTACTTTCTACAGCACGATAATGCACCAGTGTGCATTGCTGAAAAAACGACCGATTTTTTTGCATTTTCGGGCATCGAAGAAATTCGTCCAGCACCTTATTCCCCAGGTCTAGCCCCTTGTGACTTCTGGTTGTTTCCAAAAATAAAAAAAAATTTGAGAGGAAGAGTCTTCAACAGTAATGAGGAGATAATAAATGCGGTTAATGATGAAATTGCAAAACTACAAAAAGCCGATTTTAAAGACTGTTTTTCAAGATGGATAAATCGACTTCAAAAATGTATAAAAATAAATGGCGATTACGTTGAAAAAATGCAAATAGATGAAGAATAAAGTTATAAATTTAAAAAATTAAATTTAAAAGTTTTATCAATTCAACTAAGCGAACTTTTGTTAGACCCCTCGTACACATATGATAAGATGCTCTTATCATTTTCAGAAAAAACATAAAAGTCATTTAATAAGTAAACAAAAATAAATTGTTCAATCCAAATACATATGTAAAAATGTATGTATGTCTATACTTTAATAAAATTTGCTAGGTCTGTAAAGTTATAAAATAAATGATTTCCATATTAACATAGAAAAACGGAAATTCCCAGATTTGATAGGGTTATTAAAAAACTAAAATAAATTATCATAAAAATAAATAATAGCCCTAATAGAAACTTTCTTGTGTTTTCCCCCCTTGAGGCCACAAAAAATGCAAATCAAAATTTGTGTAGAATATTGATACCTCTGGAAATCGACGATCATATTATAAATTTTTTTCAACACATTTTTGAATTTTTACAAACCTTTGTACAAATACTGTATACAATATGCAATATGTTTCGTTGATTAAAAAAAAGCCATGAAAAAAGTGAAACAACTTTTTTTAAGAATATTTTAAGTATTTTCGAACTTCAGAAAAATACCATATTTTGAATACTTTAAGCTCTTCTTTGTTTTATTTTTCAAATGATTTTTTCTTTTCTAAGATAAAATCTATTGCATTAGACACTAGTAAACATCATACATTTGAATGAAGTAAAATATATACCTTCGATTACACAGTGCAACACAAAAAATGACCCTGAGGTCTCATTAACTTTTTCTGATATGTTATGAAAAATAAAAATACACGTATTTCACCGAATATGTGTATCAGTGATTTTTTCCATTTTATGGCTCTTCAAAGTTTAAAATTCGCGTTTTATATGAAATTTTGAGATTTTATGAAAAAACCATCTGATTATGAAAGGTTGCTCGTGTCCTTACCTTTAATTTAAGCTATAGCACCTGAGAATCTGCATGGTAGTTTTTATTGTATAAGCAAAACTGTAAAAATTTTACTATTTCAATATTAGAAGACTTTGTGATGATTTTTTTTTTTTATTTTTCGAAATACATGAAAAAAAAAAATACATTGAAAATGGTTTTGGCTTATAAAACAAAAACTACCACGCGGATTCTCAAGTGCTATATCTTATATTAAAGGTAAAGACACGAGCAACATTTCATAATAGAATGGTTTTTTCGTAAAATCTCAAAATTTTATATAAAACGCGAATTTTAAGCTTTGATGAGTCATAACATGGAAAAAATCACTGATACACATATTCAGTGAAATACATTTATTTTTATTTTTCATAACCTATCAGAAAAACTTTATGAGACCACAGGGGCAAAAAATTTTTTCCATTTTGTCGCACTTTGTTATTAAAAAGAGGAATCAAATTTAAATACTTAAGACAGAAATATAAGCCATTTTCGATAAAAGCAAGTGAGCTGAAAATATGCCTTGAAACAGCGATATCCCAGAACCCAGACTTTGAATGTTTTTATAGATTTTCCGAGAATACATATGTTTTTATATACATACTTAAATAGTCAACCAAAAACATTTCTTATTTTCATTATATAATCGAAGTAAGCAATTCAGTGTTATAAACCACAGCTTCAGACTCAGTCAATAAAGGGTTAAATTTTGCTATGAAGCACGAGCGGCTAATTACGTTGGAAAATACGTCTTAAAATGTAAACTACTCAATTGTTCAAAATAAAACTGGTTTTGCAACACACAAACACAGAATAGTGATATGAGAGTGCTTAAGCTCTCTTTAACAAGAGAGTTTAGCTATGTCAAAAATAAAGTGACCAGATGTTAAAAATATTGTAATTTTCAATCACTTTTAATTCTCAAAAAATTGGTATTTTTAAAATGTTTTAAATTAATATCTTATTCTTTAACCAACAATTTTATTCTTGATACTTAACTTTATTAAGTAAACCTCAATCAGTCTGTTGGAATAAATCTGGATTTGAAATAATTCTACGAATTCCAAAAAAATTTCGATACAAAAAAGAACATATTTTTATTTTTTTTCCGCAAATGAAATAAGCTCCTGAAACCGAAGAGTTTTTAAATTTTTAGTAGAATTTAACTTTATCATGAAGGATATCATTTTTTGCTCTACACAGCAAAAAAATATAGGGATAAAGTATAAACTTATTTATGCTATTTGTTTTTATAAACTTATGTATTCCAATTTTTTTTGTATAATTTCTAAAATTTTTTTCTATAAAATTATTTTAAAACAAAAACGTTTAACTTGTTTGTTATTAACTATAAATTTTATACCAAAATTGTATAAAAACTTTTGACAAAACGTCAAAAATTTAACCAAAATTGTTATGTACTATATATTGTATATCAAAATTGTATAAAAACTTTTAACAAAACGTCACACAAAATTTAGCATTTGTGGAAAAATCATTTTGCGCAGCAGTTCGGAGTGAAAATTGTTAAAAATAAAAAACTTAAAAGGAACGTAGTATTAGAAAATAGAGCATGAATACTTATTATTGGGTGTTGGAATTAATTTTAAAGGTTTTTTTTCGGTTTTTGAGCATTTATTTAGAAACAACGGTGCAATGTATAATATTCAAAGTATTGTCCATCGTTAGCTACAACATTTTCCCATCTTTCTGGCATTATATAGATTCCGCGCCGGAAGAACGACTCGTCTTTTGAGGCAATCCACGAATCGACCCATTTTTTGGTATCCTCGTAAGAAGTGAAGCACTGCTCAGCCAAGCCATGCGCCATCGATCTGAATAGGTGGTAGTCGGAAGGGGCTATGTCTGGGCTATAAGACGGGTGGGGTAGCACATCCCAATTCAGCGCCTCCAACGTTTCCTTGACGGTTCTTGCAACATGTGGCCGCGCGTTGTCATGTTAAAAAACCACTTTGTCGTGTCTTTTGGCATATTCCGGCCGTTTAACCTTTAATGCTTGGCTCAATTGCATCAACTGTTGTTGGTAGCATTCCCCAATGATGGTTTCGTTAGGTTTTAGCAGCTCATAGTACACGACACCCACCAAATACACAGCATAAGCTTGGCGCCATGAATATTCGGCTTGGCCGTCGATGTTGATGCATTGCTGGGTGGTCCCCACGATTTTTTTCGCTTAGGATTATCGTAATGGATCCACTTTTCATCGCCAGTGCTTCATCGTTGTGCTTCAACCGCTTTTTTCTTTAAATGGAAGCGCAAAAGTAAACCTTCCCGCTAATTGCGTTTTGTTGGAAGGAAAGTCGGCATGTTCACAGAGAAAAAAATATATGCTATTTACACTTCAGTGGAATGACACATACTGAAAAATGCAGCTTAGACAATGTGCTTTGAAATGAATATAGTCGCAGGTGTGCCCGATGCGATCTATTAATAGTTACGCCATCTCTTAGAAAACCTTTAAAACTAATTCCAACACCCAATATGATTAAAATAAAAAGACTGTGTGGTATAAAAAAAGTGTTAAAGTTAAAAAAAGGAAAATACTTAGTTTGTTATTGGCACCATCATTGGCCAACCATCTCAGAGTGTTTTACAGAACGTGTCAACGTGTCACATTAGCGTGCTTAGAAGCATATTTGCGTGTCAAGCAGAGCATTTCCGTTGTTAAATCAAACAGAGATTTGGAAGTAAAAAGTATTTCGCATTTCACCTTCTCCAATATACCCGACCAAACTCAGTTTGTTTTATTAAGATTTCAGTCCTATGAAAAAATATGTGACCATAAAGTGACGCCACGAATCTGAAAAGTGCAGGAAAATGAAAAATAGCTTTAAGTGAAACGATGTTTGAACAAGATATACGATGCGAAATATCAATATGGTAAATTAGATTGAAGAATAAAATCATTGGTTTTACCAGAACAGGTTAAAAACATATTCAAGAAATCTTTAGAATATTAAACTATGTATAAATTATGCGTATAAGATATTTTTTTATTATGAAATTTATACTGCGTAAGTATCAATATAATTTTTTAATTCCGAAAAATTTATTCGAAAATTATGTAAAATGGGTTTATATAGCACAATATGAATTTGATATAAAATGGTTTAAAATACTTTCATATGAACTTCTATATTAACCCTATAGAAAAATAGTATAAACGATTTTTGTATGATGATAGTAATAAATTTAAACCAAAATAGTATAAATTGTATTAATACTTTATTTCTATAAATTTTATACAAACAAGTATAAACGGTTTGTATACGAAGATGTGCATAGATTTTATACCAAATTTGGTGTGAATTCGTATTAATTCCAATTTGGTTTGAACTATTTACTGTGTACTAATGCTTTTTTGTTTCTCACTTTTTTGAAAAACAATGTTAATTTCAAATATTCCGATTCTGAATAGTAAGCAATTGTAAGAAATTTAATATTTCAAGAAGAAAATATATTTTAGTGGAGTGACCTAAATACTTTTTTTGCGCCTGCCAAACCTTCCTGCTATCCACTACAAATGGAGGACCAATGTCAATGGATTTGCCGTGCAAGTTATAATAAGAAGTAATGTGTTGAAAAATAAAACAATAACCTTAAGCATCTGGTCACTTCATTTGAGAGTAAAAAAAAACAAAAACAAAATAAGAAGCCTATTGAAACGTAACTTAAAAAAATGAGAACAATAAAATGAGTATTAAGACGTTGATAACACTAGTTTACAAATGATTAAAATTTTTTTTCCCAGGGAATGCCGTTACTCATTTTATATGGAAAATGGGCTGCTGATTCCGAAAATCGCATTTTTTTTTTTTATTTCGTGTCGTTTTCGAGATATCGGTCATTTTCGGTTTTTGGACCAAAAAAAAAAGATAGTTCCACTTAAATACAAATATCTCAAGAATCAATGTTTGTATTCAAACAAGTAATATGTCATATTAAAGGTAATTAAATTACCTACAAATGATGCTCACGTCACTTTTTGGCTGGTTTGTTAGTTTCGATGAAATAAATTGATTTCTGAAAAAAAGAGTATATTTTTCCGAAAAAATTACAAAAAAGTCTAAATCAACTGCAGATTTTTACAAGAAAAAAAAATTTTAAAAATCATTTTGTATTTTTATATCATAGTCTATAAATTTGTTAGGCAAATAAAATACTATTTAAGAAAATCGATGGAAAAATGCAAAAGTTGTATACAATTCATTGATAAGTTACCAAAATGCGTTTTTCCCTATTTTTCCGTTTTTTTGTAATAAACTGTTCGAAAATTTGAAACTTTTTGTAAAAGAAATTAGAAAATTCAAAAAATTCTTAAAGAAGGCATTAAAAGGAAATACTCGTGCCTCGCCGTTTTTCCCTAGCACGTCAGATTTTTTTTTAATCGATTTTTGAAGTTTTTTAATCCACTGTACATGAAAAAACAGAAATAACGCATTCTTGTGTTAAATCGATGAATTTAACTATATGATCCTTACATTTGAGGTGTATCATGTCTTCAGCAAACTTATGCAGGATACTACGCGGAATATTTTTGTAGACAATTTTAACCCTCTCAAACCCCCACATGTAGGTCAAAATGACCTTCATGCGGGGGTCAAAATGACCCACATGTGAGGGTTTTAGAGGGTTAAAATTTTCTACAAAAATATTCCTCGCAGTATCCTGCATAAGGTTACTGAACACATAATACACCTCAGATGTAAAGATCATATAGTTAAATTCATCGATTTAACACAAGAATGCGTTATTTCTGTTTTTTCATGTACAGTGGATTAAAAAACTTCAAAAATCGATTAAAAAAAAAACCTGACGTGCTAGGGAAAAACGGCGAGGCACGAGTATTTCCTTTTAATGCCTTCTTTAAGAATTTTTTGAATTTTCTAATTTATTTTACAAAAAGTTTCAAATTTTCGAACAGTTTATTACAAAAAAACGGAAAATAGGGAAAAACGCATTTTGGTAACTTATCAATGGATTGTATACAACTTTTGCATTTTTCCATCGATTTTCTTAAATGATATCTTATTTTCTTTACAAATATATAGTCTATGATACAAAAAAAAAAAATATTATAAAAAAGTTATGTCTTCTTGTATAAATTTGAAGTTGAATTTGATTTTTTCTTAATTTTTTCGAAAAAAAAAAATTTTTTTTTTTAGAAATCAATTTATTTCACCGAAACTAACCAACCAACCAAAAAGTGATGTGGATTTCATTTGTAGGTAATTTAATAACCTTTAATATGACATATTATTTATTTAAAGACAAATATTAATTCTTGAGATATTTGTATTTTAATGGAACTATCTTTTTTTTTGGTCCAAAAACCGAAAATGACCGATATCTCGAAAACGACACGAAATAAAAAAAAAAAAATGCGATTTTCGGAATCAGCAGCCCATTTTCCATATAAAATGAGTAACGGCATTCGCTGGGAATTTTGGCTGTAAACTAGTGTAATGAGAGTGCAAACAAGCTACGTTTTGACAGCAACAAGTACATTGAAACAAGTGTTATAAACCGCAAAACAACACCAACACATCAAATTAAAACAGCATTGAAACAAAAACAAAAATCATAAAAAATTAATAATGACAAAAATGTAAACTCACATTTACGCCACGCTTAAATTAAAAAATAAAAAATAACTGTTTGAACTATTTTTGGTATTAATTCGATACAATACTTCATTAACGAAACTAAGATGGCAGCTAAAATAACGAATTTGGACATAAAAGAAACAATCCAAATTATTAATAAATTTAACTCCCACGTTTTAACGGTAGAGAAATTCAAAAAAAAAATAAAGAAACTATGTGAACTAAAAAACTAATACATATATCTATATACCCACATTAATGGACAATAGAAAAATAACTGTTTTGCAAATTTTTCTTTCTTTTCTTTTTCGCGAAACATTCGGTAAAAGTAAAAATTATTTCCAAAATTTCGCACGCATTGAATGTATAAATTCACATATATCGTTCATTGCAATCCGAGTTACATTTAATTTCATAGTATTATAAGAGACATACAATTACTGTTATTATTGGGTCTAGTCGAAATTAAAGTACTCTACTCCAGCCATTCCTTATAAACAACTTTTAAGTGTTTTTTAAAACAATTACAACTCCCTGAGTCAAAATATTATTTTTGTATTTTGTCTACATTCCAGAAAAAATATTTTAGAAGTCCAAAAAGTCGACCATGGAGCATTTTTTATTGATCTTAGTACTAAAAAGTAGTAAAAATAGTGCTTTTTGATATATAGAAAAAACTTTGTGCTAATAGCCTGATTTACTATCTTTCCAAAATAGTCCAGAACATGAAAATCGGTTAAGATATGTCCTACTTAGTTATGGATAATTTTCTAAGTTTTGTGAAGCAGTTCCGGTCATCTAAATATTTTGAAATGTTCAAAAAATCATAACTTCTAAGCAGTAAATTATATAGTCATAATCATATATGACCTCTAGATTCAAAGATGATGTTATCCTCTTTTTACCGTTTAAGGATATTCAGGCATGTTCTGAAATCCAATTCACTTCAGAATCAGAATTAAATCAATCTTTAAGAACACTGCATTGCAACAAATAAGATTTTCAATAAATAAAATTTGCTAATGATTCCTATTCCATTTACCGAAAAATAAATCCGATTTGGTGTCAATTATTGAAGTGCAGAGCTTTTAAAATTGACTTAATTCTGATTCCAAAGGCATGCCTAATTAAAGATTAATATTGGGTTTCATGTTTAATTTTATTTTTATTTACAGAGCTCTGGAGAAGCTTTAGGTCATGTTTTTAAGCAAATTCTCGGCGGATGATTCTGTACCATGATTTTTTGGGCTAGTTCATTAACTTTCTTGATTTAAAAATTCAGTTGTTCTACTATTGCAATCGGTTTCAATGAACATCTTATATCTCAATGCTTTTTGAATATAACTTTCTGATTTCAGACAAATTGGTTTTCGTTGGGAAAAGGGTTGCAATTTCGAAAAATATACAACCTAAAAATCAAACCATTTAAGTAAGATTTTCCAAAATTTTATCTCTTGACACAATATATGAATCTGAGGTACAAATATGTGAGTAAAGATTTCATGATGTACATACAAAACTCTGTTTGGTCAAAGAAAAGAAATTTCATGAAAATTAAAAAGCAGAAAATAAAAAGCGCTCATTTATGTAATTTTATTTAAAGTAAAAGCATTAAAGAATTTCTGCTGTGTTTTTTGTACAACTTTTCGTAATTGTTTTCGCTGCTGTTGCTATTGGCAGCACTAAGTAAGCCATTTTAAAGTATGTAGACCACAATAACAATGAAAACAACAGTTAAAACCTCGAATGACTGAGTTTTGGCTTTTGAGGGAACAAACCAAAAGCAGTGGAGTGTAACAAAGTGTTAAATTACTTCCGTTTAAGTTAAGTATGTTATTGTCAATTTTCTTTTTAAAGTTTTTCACACAAATTTTGCATTATTTTGGATTTAGACATTGCAGAATTTTTCTTAGTTGGAGATGACCTTTTTTGCAAAAACTTAGAAATACAAAAAAAAAAAATAATTTCATTTTAATTAATAAAAATTTGATTTTTAGAAATTAAATATGTAAAATAATTTGTTTCTGTTAAAATGTATAATTTTCCCAGAGTCCATGCGAAAAAATTAAATAAAAAAACACTACGATTTTTCGCTGACTCAATTTAAAACCTATTTCACAATATTTAAGTAAATACAATCAGACAAATGTTTATTTACTGACACATAAATCTTCATTTTCAAAACAGCACTTTAGATGTTCCAATAGAATTACAAGATAAGTTGGAACATTATCGAAAATTCAAAACATTTTTACAAATATTTAGAAATTAGTTAATTAACTTATTTGCCAAGATAATGAAATAAATTGCATTAAAAAAAAAATTACCTATTACATTCCGAGTATTGCAAGCTATATGACTGTACTCAAATAAAATTCAATTACTTGAGAATTTCCACTACTTAATTTAAATAACTACTGATTCTATAAATTTTTTTTTTTTCATTTAATTAAATCAGAGAGCTATAAAAGTGTTTTGCAATGCAATCGAGCGAAAAATTGCGCAAGTGTTGTAATAAAATATTTTATTGAATTTTAATGCATTTTAATGTCATTTAAAATACTTTATTTCTTAATTAAAAAAGCCACAACCTAAAAGAGAGAAGTCCTTCAATTAATGTCGTCAAATCAATATACATATTATAACAATGCTGCGATATATACATACATACATAATAGAATGTAGCAAATTTTAAGCATAGGGTTTTATTGTGCAGAGTCCATACTCAGTTTAGATCAAAACTCCCGACATCGATGACCAAATATATCTAAAATACCACATAACCTTTGGTACTTACTCAGCTAAAACCTTTTGACAAAGGTTTCTTACATTTTCCACATTGCCGCTTTTCGAATCATTTCTGTTCTAAAATTTTAAGCTTTCTCTCCGGAAGTACAATTCGAAGTTTTATACCACTTTGTAGAAATCAAACTACAAAAGATTTTCAGGAACTGTCCTGCTAGCCGGAGAGCCAGCGCTTAAAAACAACTTTGCGTTTCTAAAAGCTGGTTTTGTTACGGTTGGTTATAGCAATTGTGTACACCAATAAAATGTCGGTCAGTCAAGCGAACTATAGAACAGATGGCTGATGTATGGTCTCAAACATGTCATAATTTCGATTTTGATCAAGTTAATTTCTAAAGGCTGAAAATAGTTATAAAGATTGTATAATGCATATAAAAAACAGTTTTGTCGTTTAGTCAGTTAAACGTTAGAACAAGGCTGGTCAGCAGCCCCGTGAAAGGTAAAACGCTTTTTTTACTCAAGAGAGAGGCATCTTACGAAAAAATTGTACATGGCATAAAACGTTTAGAAACGTTCAATAGTACAATCATTTGGGAGAATAAAATGATGTTATCTGGAAAGTTTTGCGGGATTTTTGCAAATGAGTTATTTTATAGAACTCCCCATGTGTTTTAAATAAAAAGTGCTTGCACCCAAAATGTTTTTTCGGGATATTGTGTAGAATGACTCTAGGATGAAACATATATAGCCATTTTTCAAAGTGAATGGCACTTTTTCAAACCAGGATCGAAAAACCCATTTTTTGGCACGAGGCTGTGTACAAAAATCAAAAAAAAAGTTTGACTTAAACGGATACAAAATAAGAGTATGCCGAAAGTTTTCTGCTTGTTTGTAGATTAGAAAACCGTAAACTGGCAACCCTATCAAATATCGTTTTAGGGTTTTTACTTAATTTTTTATGTTTCTATTAAAAAATTTAATTTTTGCGTAGAAAAAAAATAATGATCAATATATAGAAACAAAAATAGTAAGTTTGAAGATATTTTTTTATGCTGAATCCGAATCTGGTCTTGAAATTGCTCGATCATTTCTAAATTTTGAGATATTTTAACCTGAAGTTTTGGCATGTACGGTTTTTTCACCACTTTTGAGGTTATCTAACAGGACCAGGTAATTGTTCATCATAAAATTTGATAGCATTTTTAAAAGTACTATCTTTTTTCTTTAAAACTCAGTTTGACTTATATCGATATCTTTATTTTTCTCCGAAATATCGTAACCTAAAGAAATTTCAAAAAATGCACGAAAGACGCCATTATGAACATTGGTGGATTTATGTAAAAAGTTGTTAAAAATGAGCGAGCCAACATGATTCGAGCTAACAAAGTTGAATTTCTGAAAGAGCATATCGAAATTTTTCAAATAACCCATTTGCTAAAATCCCGCAAAACTTTCCAGGCAAAACTACCAAATGACTGTACTACAAGGAAAACGTGTGAATTTTTTTTTTTTTTTTTTTCTGAAATCTTTTAAAAAAATTACGTTTTTTACTCAAGAGGAAGGCATCTTACGAAAAAAGTGCACATGGCATAAAACGCTTAGAATCATCCAAGGAACAAGTGTGAATTTTTATTTTTTCTGAAAACTTTATGACGTTAAAAATTTAAAAAAAAAAAAAAAATTCAAAAAAAATCACACTTGTTCCTTTTTTGTAAGATGCAAATTAAAAAAAAAATTTACACGTATTCCTTGAACGATTCTAAGCATTTTATGCCATGTACACTTTTTTCGTAAGATGCCTCCCTCGTGAGTAAAAAAAGCGTTTTGTTTTTCACGGGGCTGCTGAGCAGCCTTGTTCTAACGTTTAACTGACTGACCGAAAAAATTGTTTTTTATATGCATTATACAATCTTTATAACTATTTTCAGCCTTTAGAAATTAATTTGATCAAAATCGAAATTATGACATGTTTGAGACCATATATCCACCCATCTGTTCTACAGTTCGCTTGACTGACCAACAGTTTATTGGTGTACATAATTACTATAACAAACTGTAACAAAACCAGCTTTTAGAAACGCAAAGTTGTTTCTTAGCGCTGGCTCTTATACTATTCGTGAACAATCGTTTCACGGCTAAGTCTTGCTATCCCTGCAAACTTATCTTTTTAATTTCTTCTTGTATAGCTATCATCTAGCCAGCGCCTTTGCAACACCAGCCATCAGAGCCTCTGAACTTTTATGTATCTTATAAGATTTAAATTTTCAGTATCAGTGTGGGTCTTTATTTCGGTATTTTTGATCCATACTAAGTACGGACTCTTCGTTACAAACCCTCTTCTTAAACAACACTGTAAACAAATAAGCTAAGACTGACACATCTTCAGTCAGCGCATATTTTGAAGTAAATAAAAAAGTGGAAAAATTTCCTAAATGGGACATTCTTTTACAAATCGAACATCAAATTAAACTTCACATTTTAGAATCGTCTGAAAATTTTTTTACTGCTTTAGTTTAGTAAATTAGTCGACACGTGTATCGGCATTTTGGCAAATAATTTTTTTTTTTTGCAATTAGAATTATTCAAAGTTTTGG
Organism: Calliopum simillimum; assembly: GCA_951812925.1. Taxonomy (NCBI): domain Eukaryota; kingdom Metazoa; phylum Arthropoda; class Insecta; order Diptera; family Lauxaniidae; genus Calliopum; species Calliopum simillimum. Next base: position 108,917,338 of record OX638368.1, read on the forward strand.
AAAAATTGGATAAAATACAAAAACACCTTGTATTCAAAATGCATTATCTCCGGTTCTACTGAACGGATTAATACAATTTTTTTAACTTATTTTTCCTTTTTACAAGAGCTTTTTATATAGCTATTTACATCCTTTCTATTTTGCTAATTAACTTGTGGTAATAACAATTTAATTGTTTAAACAATATTTTCATGTTTGCGCCCAACACGAAGAAAATTTAAAAAAATACTACCTTGTGCGCTGTCCTTTTATCTAAAAAACGCATATCTTAAAAAACTGAACACTTTAATAGATCCAAAGTTATTAAATATCTCACGGTGTTCAAACGACAGATTTAAATAAAATTTCAAATTACCAATTTCACTGTTCAACGGCAAAAAATTATCTGAGTTCAGACCATGAAATTATTATTCCTTGCTATTGACATAAAAGAACTGCATTTACAAAATTTTTCCATCACGTCTCAATTTTCAGATAAATTGACAAATCAAAAATCACGACTTACATCCGCGCGAAATTAAATTAAAAAATTTTTATCCGTCAGATTTTTAAAAAAAAAATGTCAAACGATTCAGAAAATAGCAACAATTTCAAATCTGAAAAAATTTTGAAATCGGCCCGGCAGATTTTTTTGTATGCCCGTTTAATTGAGAAAATGTTCTGAAAAAACCATAAACCAACCATCTCTAATTACATAAATCTTGCTTAAATTAATGCAAAATTTAAAAAACTCTTCACAAGCTTGTGCGTCATTATTTTATCTTTATTTTGATACCAAAAATTAAAGGATTGGACCACGAATAACTCACTTATTTCCTTTTGATTAAAAAATGAAAATACAGAAAGTCATACAAAAGCTATTGAATTTTTGTATCATAACTACTTGGAAATGAAAGTACTTGTATGACTTCCTGTATGTACATTTTTTGTTCAAAAGGAAATAAGTTGGTTTTTCATGGTCCAATCCTTAAGTTTTTGATATCAAAATAAAGTTCAAATAATGACGCACAAACTTGTGAAGAGTTTTTTTTAATTTTGTATTGATTTAGGCAAGATTTATGTAATTAGAGATGGTTGGTTTATGGTTTTTTCAGAACATTTTCTCAATTAAACGGGCATACAAAAAAATCTGCCGGGCCGATTTCAAAATTTTTTTTCAGATTTGAAATTGTTGCTATTTTCTGAATCGTTTGACATTTTTTTTTAAAAAATCTGACGGATAAAAATTTTTTAATTTAATTTCGCGCGGATGTAAGTCGTGATTTTTGATTTGTCAATTTATCTGAAAATTGAGACGTGATGGAAAAATTTTGTAAATGCAGTTCTTTTATGTCAATAGCAAGGAATAATAATTTCATGGTCTGAACTCAGATAATTTTTTGCCGTTGAACAGTGAAATTGGTAATTTGAAATTTTATTTAAATCTGTCGTTTGAACACCGTGAGATATTTAATAACTTTGGATCTATTAAAGTGTCCAGTTTTCTAAGATATGCGTTTTTTAGATAAAAGGACAGCGCACAAGGTAGTATTTTTTTAAATTTTCTTCGTGTTGGGCGCAAACATGAAAATATTGTTTAAACAATTAAATTGTTATTACCACAAGTTAATTAGCAAAATAGAAAGGATGTAAATAGCTATATAAAAAGCTCTTGTAAAAAGGAAAAATAAATTAAAAAAATTATATTAATCCGTTCAGTAGAACCGGAGATAATGCATTTTGAATACAAGGTGTTTTTGTATTTTATCCGATTTTTCCAAAACTTTGAATAATTCTAATTGAAAAAAAAAAATTTTTTTTGCCAAAATGCCGATACACGTGTCGACTAAATTGATGAGAAATTACTATATGAAAAAATTTACCAGATTTAAAAATTCGAAAAAAAAATTTTCCCGAAATCCGTTCGATTTGTAAAAGAATGTCCCAAATATGGAAATTCGAAAAAGTTTTAAAATTAATAAAAATTTTTTTAAAGGAACTATTTCACGATGTTTCCAGATAAAAGTTGATAAAAGTTGGCAATGTCCATTTTTCCAGATGGCCTCAAATCTTCCACTGAATTCTATTTTTAGTTAGATTTAGGTGAATTACATCATCCAGCACAATTAAAAATAGAAAAAAAGAAATCATACAATAATCACATGCATGACCTCTGGACTTGGTTGAAATTGTCATTGAGAAAATAATGCTTTGAACTAGCGATAAGTGAGTGATTTTCCTATATTTTGTTGCAATTTTTTTGTAACCAAATAAATGCTCATTATCTCTCTTACTCTGTGTATACTGTCAAAAGCAGTAGTAACGTCAAATGAATTGCATTTGAAGTGCTCGCTTCAGTGTTAATTAATTAAAATTTACTTGGAATTACCCAACAAATGCATATCATTATTTTATTATATGCACAAAAAATATCTAAAAATAAAATTCAAAATAAATACTTGATATGCTCTTGACGATTAAATTTTGCAAACCACAAAACTTTGTTGTAAGTACTCGACATTTTTAGTTTTATAGAAAGTTTGAAAAATTTTCATTGAAATAGTTTCATTCTTACGCTATTCTTAATTATAAAAATTGCAAAGTAATTTTCTCATTCGCCTACATTACTGCCTTCATCTTAATGATAACCAAGTCTTGAACTGGCAGCCAGCGTTGTGCTGTTGATAAATTGTTTGATTGTTTTGCAACTACTTACATGCAGCTTCATTACTTTTTTAAATGCCCCTTATCTTCATCACTTCCACTTTTTTCCATAAATTTCCACATTGGTTTTTGTTAGAGAAATAACTTTGTGATGATTTTTTGCAATTTTTTTAATAAATAATGTTTAAACAAATTAATCACTAAAACAGAAGCCAATTTAAGCGCCGCTTTTTTTTGTGGAAAAATTTTTTTATTTTTTTATCAGTCCAAAAATTCCCCTAAACAACGCAGAAACGAAATAAAGATAAAATTACTCTAAAATAATAAAAAAATTTAAATTTTTTCAAAATTTAGTTCTAATCTCAGTTTTTTCTTTATGTAATTTTTGACCGGCAGCTTAAGAAGTCCTGGAGAAAGAGGAAAGTGAGAGATTTAAAAATATTCACTATTTTTCTGTAAGACAGTTCTGGTCTATTAGTTTTAAGAAACATGAAAGGATTATCAAACGGTTTTTTTTTTCGGTCCAGAAACTAGCTTGTCAATGAATGATAAGCAAAATGTGAAGCCATTCTTCTTACAAGATATTTATTGCTTAAATTCCGAGGATGTAGAATTATGGCTAATGTCTATGGAAATGCATTCAGCAGTGAAGCTTTAATTTTTTCAACGCCGGCGGCAATGTTATTGCTCAAGACCGTAAATCGCTTTCACTCCCAGGGGGAAAAATTTTAAGCGCTTCTGAGCCAAGCAATTTAAAAGTTCTTGTCCCCATAGAAATTTAGAAGAACTTACACTATGATTTTTTGGAACGCTTAAGTAAGAATAACATGGGTTCGAACACTGCGCAGGTGATTTTTTTTTTATTTTTATTTTTTTTTTGCATATTTTTTTTTTTATTAAATATTTTTTATTCAATATTTTTTTATATCACTTTTCTATTTTCCTTTCTTTTATTTATTAGCTTTTGTTTAATTGGATTGAAACTGATTACACAATTATTCTATGTAAGGCTGCAGTAAGCATTCGAATGTCAAATTTTGTTTGGACAACATTTGCTTAATATACAAATTTAGTACCTCTTCATCGTATCGGGCGATGGTGAAGCATTCTAACGAGTAGGTAAATGTAAGTAAAAATAATATCAGGCCTGTTCCGTGATCCATGTGATTTCAATTACTTTTCATTTCGGAAGCCTTTTGATTAAAATGGTGAGTCACACGATAAAAAGTATTAGAATCTTTTAAGTGGAGAATTACAGGTTCTAGAAATAATATTGATTTGTATTTACGAAAAGGTCACCGCTTAGGAAGTATTCGATAAATTGAATTTTTCGAATTTTTACGGTTTTTTAAGAATATTTCTAGAACGGTTACTTCTTCGTTAATGCAAATCAATACTGTTTGTAGAACCTGCAATTCTTCACAAAAGAGATTCTAATACTTTTAATCGTTTGAATCACCGTTTTAATCAAAAAGGTTCCTAAATGAAAAGTAATTGAAATCACACGGATTTTGGAACAGGCCTGTATGTTTCAATCTATCGCACGGACGTTCGTGGATTCAAATCCTGGTGCTGCGAGTTTTTTTCTTTCTTTTTTTTAATTTTATTGAAAAAACGCTTACTACACCATTACAAATCAGCGCTTCAAAAGACCTAATCAAGTAAGGCTGTGGTAACCTTAACCCAATCCCCGCCAGTGATGCCATACGGCACTGTTAAAACGCATTACCCGAATGTTCACCAAAATCATTTTGTAACTTTTTCGCGCAGGCTTGTTGTTTTTTATGTGCGTAGAAATGTTTGATCTATCATTTGATGCATTCCACGCGTAAATATTCCATCAACTTTTCAAGCGCGAGCCGAGAGGAAGTGATCATTGAAAAATTATTCGAAAAAAATCGATTATGGCATCGAGACGTCGGCGAGTTGCAAAAAATTCTTTATTTGTATTTCGATTTTGAAAAAAGTAATTATGCCAAATTGAAGAGTAATACAGTAGTTTCTAAAGTGCATTTATATTTTTCCATAAGTTGTTCCTTACTAAGTGATAGGCCTGAATATATTTTAAGTGTGCCATATGGCATCACTGGCGAGAACCGCTTATGAAAAGTTTAGGGGTAGATTAATTTCCATTTATTTTAAAAATTCAATTCATTATTAGTTTATATGAGAAAAATATCTACCTGGGGGGTTTTGAACACCAAACTTATTGCAATAATTCAATTCATAAATAATTTATATGGGGAAAACATCTACCTGGGGGGGTTTGAACACCAAAAAACCCACCCCGTGTGAATGGGCCTGGGTGTCATATGAATTTTTCGAGCCTTTTTTTATGAAGATGTGCAGTAAATGATTGTGGATGCATCTAACTATTGGGATTATGCTTATCTTTGGTTACAATGCTTGTAGTTAATCGTAAAGATTATTGGATCATTAAAGCCACGATTTTTGTTGACATGTCTCGAAATAGTTTCATTTAAAAAAGCCGTTTTATTCACTTTACACTCAAAAAACACATTGATCCCTTTCACCCTGAGCATCATTTGATGAGTCCATGACACCGTATTTCAGACTGCTCTCATGCAAACAGTTTATTCGAACCAAACTTCTTCGATTTAGATATATTGCATGGTTTTTGAACACTCTTGGAGGGTATTTGGTGTCCTTTGGTATTTACCGAGGAAAATATTGTTGTATTCACTTTGTGGCAGCTCTATTACAAATGATCAACGCCCTTCCTGACGACATTCGTGCCCTCCTATTCCACTTTTACTTCGATAATTTCTTAACTGGAATCCCATTTTTAGATTATTTGCATAGCCTAGGCTACAATGTGACGGGAACCATAAGAAAAAATTGCATTCCACACAAATGCCCACTTCCTGGAAAGACATTATGAGAAAAAAACAAAAAGGGCATATCAAATTTGCAGAAAACAAGGAATTTGACATCGCCATTGTAAAGTGGAATGATAATAATTGCGTTTTAGTTGCTTCTACTTCACATGGAAGAGATCTAAAATCGCTCTTTTGTAGAACAGAATGGAAGCGCATAATGGTCGAAAGTCTAAAGGCAGTCGAACCATAAAATTAATGTATGGAAGGAACTAAACGAATGGATCAAAATTCTAGTTTTAATGGAATCGCTCATTACGTTGGTGAATGTGATCGACTTAGATGTAAATATAGACCGTGCAAAAACCAAATCTGAAACAGGTGCATAAGATGCAATGTAGATTTATGCGCTAGATGTTTCATCAAATATCACACTACCGCGGATTAGTATGCTAACTTACCATTTTTATTCGAAAAATATGTATGCATACGTGTAAAAAGTAGAGTTTTAAATAAAACTCAAAGTAAATCTTTTGCTAAGAGGTTCCCGCCAGTGATGCCATATGGCATCAGGGCACTATGGAAAAATGGGGCATGGTCGCTAAAAAAGCTAACCGGATTTGAACTCAGGAACCTTCTTTTACCCCCGAAACAAAAATTCACCATCAAATTCAAAAAAATAAAAGCTGGCGGGGAATGGGTTAGGCGCGCTTACATCCTATGACATGCAATGTTGAAAAGAAGGAATAGTCCTTTCGGAGCAGAAGCGCTTCAGAAAGGTTTTCGAATCACTTTTTTTTCCCTTGGGTTCCCTCAATCTTATTCTGTATTTAGTGCATTTATACACCAAAGTGACATCTAGATGATTCGACACACGAAGGAAACAAGATTCATTTTTTTCGGCAAACATTTTTTTTTTTGCTTCTGAGTTCAGACAAGAAGTCTAAGTTTAGTTTAGGTCTTTTTTGTTTTTTTCTTATTTGAATTTTAAGGCAGTTTAAAAAAAAGAACTAAGGAGGATAGGGAAATAATCTTATTAAGCGCTGTTTGTCAAAATCCTACTTTTTTTACTGCCTACTAAAAAACATAAATTAGATCTTTAAGTTTTTAAGTTTCCAGGAGACTGAGTTTTTTTCTCTTTTCAGACGAAATTATCTTTTTTACATTAAATTATATGGATATATGGGTGATTCTCAGATAACTGTACTTTTTGTGTCCTCTGGCTTTTTTTCACAAAAAATTACGCTACCAGTTAGAAACTATGTTTTTCTAATAGAGCGGATAAATTTTACCACCAAATATTTATTGGTCTACTTTGAAAGTTTGCAAATATACCCCAAATGTCACAAACGTGGCATGCCCTACCCCTACTTTTTATACACAAAACGATGAAAAACGACCAAAAAACGGAAATAGAACAGAAAACAATTTACTACACATATTAAGTAAATACTTAAGGCTACAATATTCTGAGCTCATCTGCAGTTTTAAGTAATTTTTAGAGGGCACAATTTCGAATTGAAAACTGTCCCCTAGTTTTAGAAAAAAAAAATTTCTTCAAAGCATTATGCTACTACTGCATGCAACACATATGCATTAATTTTGATCACTATCTATCAACCAATGATCAGCATGTCCAGACGCGTCCGAAAATAAATCTGTTTGAGTTTTATAGGGAAGTTTATAAACAAAAACAGTTTTTTTTTTAAATTATGGTCACGAACGTGGCACTCGGCACTCGCAGGTAGTGCATTTTATTTTATGCATGAAACAAATTTTTTGTAGGATTTGTATACATGACCCCAAATTCTTTCGGAAAAATCTTGAACTCAAAAGCGTGCTTTACAATGAGCGATAAACTACAAAAATGTCACAAACGTGGAGCATCAAAAATGTCACAAACGTGGCACTTTTTACCAGTCTGCAAAAAACATATTTCGATATAAAGTTTGAGTATACAGATGTTAAGTTGAAGGCTATTAATTATGTTTTCTACACCATCAGAATCCTGAGTTATCCTTGCTCAAAAGTGAAAAAATCACTGTTTTGACATCTACTTAAAGCTATAGAACAAAAACAACAACAAGTTAAATTAATTTTTGTCAATGGATTCAGACAGCCAAATTTATTCTCAACAAGACATAATTTACCGTTTTTCAATTGGATTCCCAGCTTCCGAGTTATAATCGTTTAAAGTAAGGATGTCTTTCGATAACATACAAAGTATTTTTCGGGACCGAAAAGTTACAAAAAATCAAGTTTTATTATTTTTATCAATAACATATTTAATCACAAAAATTTCGAGACCTTGAAGACCATAATCGCATGAAAAATTACAGTTCTACGCTAGATTGAGTGAATGACCCTACTAAACTATTGCTTTGCAAATTAACAGAATCAAAATTTCATCTGTTCATTCACTAAATCTACAGTAGAGCCCTATTTTTTCATCCGATCTTAGTCTACAAGGGCTTAAAATTTTCGTGACAAAATATATTTTTGATAAAAATAATAAAACTTACCATTTTTGTTAATTTTTTGGTCCAGAAAATCCTTTGTGTGTTATTGAGAGATATCCTTTTTTTAAAGGCTTATAACTCGGAAACTAGGAATCCAATTGAAAAACGGTAAATAATGTCTTGTTGCTAATAAATTTGGCTGTCTGAATCTATTGACAAAAATTAATTTTACTTGTTGCTGTTTTTGTTAAGTAGATGTCACAACTGTGATTTTTTCACTTTTGAGCAAGGATAACTAAGGATACTGATGTAATAGAAAAAAAAGCAAGATCAGATTTGTAATTAGGAGATCCTAATCCACCATAAACGGCTATAAAAACAGAGGACAGAAAACCATAGTTGATCTTTAGGGCGGTAAGGTATAAAAAAAATGGATCACCGGAGACATGACACTGTTGCAAAATTAGTCTTGGAGCGTCAATTTGTCATTTTATACAATATATCTCTCATCAAAACGCTTCAAAACCATCATTTTTCCATATTGTGGCTAAAATGTCACAAACGTGGCAATTTAGTCACAAACGTGGCAGCAAAATTTTTTAATTTCGACCTCAGAGCCGTAAATTCACACTTGTAATTGATCTACTTAAAAGGTTAGTTTTAAGAGTGTGTTTACACAAGATAGCATGAAGAAACTTGCAAAAATCCGAAAAAATTATCTGCCAATTTTACAACTCGAAAAAGCACAGTTATCTTAGAATCACCCATATATAACTGCTATAGAAATTTCCTACGAAATATATTTTTAACGAAAACATTTGCAAGGGCCTTGAGACTTTGACTGTCTGCAACACAATTTCAAACACAAAACTCTGCGTATTGACTGATATATCCACGAGGCTAATGAAGGCTATCCTTAGACTTAACTTCGTTCATTCGCATCAATAAAGCAGCAACGCAGTAGATACGCAAATTTATCAAAGTTTTTAGATGTTTTAATGTGCCAAGAGTAGTGATAAGCCAAATAAGTCTTGGTTTTGAGTCTTGGCCTTGGTAATTTTTCGAGACCAAAACCAAGACCAAGACGCTGATATAATTTCAAGACCAAGATTGAAACTGCTATGGTCTTCTTCACTATGATCATCAAGACCAAGACTGCTTTTCGGTATGGGAACCTTATAGTTAATAGGTGTGTCACGCCTCTTTCAAGCATAAAATCATCTCTCGCAACAGTCCTCGGAAATTTTTGCAAGACCAAGACCAAGACTTTATGCCGAAGAGTGACAAAGTTCAATAACATATTTGAAAATTGAGTTTTATTTAGAAACTAAATTATAATTTCGGAAGAGAAATGCCAGTTGACTGAGGCTTTGGAACTAAAAAGTACAACTCTTCCATGAAATATTTTTGGGATCGAGCTAATTTTTACTGTCATGCTAGAAATACTTAAGAAGTTTAGTTTTGTTCATAAATCAATGAAATATTTTTACACAAAATCTTTAAAATTAGGTTAGCCGCAGAATATTCCCTCGTGAGTAGAATCATCCATTAACCAAAAACTAATTGAACTTGGAGAATTTTTTTTTTTTTTTTTTTATAAAATGACTCCAGTTGGCCACACACTCACACTCTGCATTTTCCATTTCTTTCTTTTGAGTTTTTTTAATTTCATTTCCCGCCTTTTCAAATATGTAAACCAAAGAATCAATTTGCAAAAATTTATGCAAACAAATTTACAAACACGAAATTTTTACAAAGATTAACCAGTGCCAGGTCAAAGGTTAAAGGCATACATTTTACAGACAAGCCAAATTTTTATTCACACTCAGTGGATGCTTTAAAAAATGCGGTCAAAGTGCATTCGCCCCTTTGTTTTTGGGGAAAGAAAAAATGTCCAAATTGTTGTGACGTATATGAAGAAGAATGCGCAGTTGCAAAACAGAAAAAAAAACGTAAGAGAAGAAAGGAAGATGATAAAGAAAAGCAAATTAAACAAAAAAACAAAACAGGAAAAAACAAAAACGAAGCAACAGGCAAATAAAGCAAAAACAACAAAATAAACTAAAATGCAGAAGACAACCAAATATTTTAATCATTTATTTTTAGTCACAAGAAAACCAAAAAAAAAAAAAAACAAATGTCAAAATGTCTGGTATTGATGCAAATACAAATTGAATATGAAATCGAAGTAAAAAATACGACAAAAAGTACAAATAAACCGGTTCAATAAAAGAAGAAAAAAACAAAAATAAAGTACGAAAAAGCGCCAAAGCCATGCTTTTTAAAGCTTTAAATGATAAAACACAACATTTTTTGTTCAAGTCAATAACTTCAAGTGGAGGAGATTCATCAGTACATTATTTATTTTTAATTTTAATATTTTTATAAATACCCCACTGTAGTTGTTTTTTAATATGAAAAATATAATAAGCGCAATTAATTAAAAATAATGGTTGAAATAATTATAGAATTCATAGAATTACAGCTGATAAACCGCTCGGTCAGTGAGTTCTTCTTGCATCGATAATGGTTGCATTGAGCTCGTTTGGAGGGTGGGGAGGCTATAGAGATTAAGCTAGGCATGATGTAAGTCAAGAGAGAAAAAATATTAAATTTACCGTATTTATATGAACACTTGCAGCATGTAGTTGTATTTAGTTTTTATTTACACTTATTTAGTGTTGTTGTTTGTTAAAATTATTGTTGTTGTTATTATTAATGGAACCAGCGTTGGAACATGTTTTGCAAGCTTTAACTGCAGCGTATTTTTTATAAAATTTTTATTTTTAAGCACTCGTAGCTCACACGTTTTAAATGAAAATCATATATGAAATGAAAAGCAAAGCTTTTTTGGGAAATTCCACAAAAACAAAAATAAACAATAAATGCCAACAATAAAAACTTAAGCGAAATTTTCGAGGTTATGCCAATTTTTCAACAACACTTTTCAATTGAAAAAACAAATATATTTTTTTTTTTTGTTTTGTTAAAATTTCACTACAATTTATTTTACTAACTATTTTTCTTTTAGTTTTATATTCACGCGCCGTTTATTTAATTTATTTTTTATTTTCTTTTTTAAACAGCCACTAAAACACAAGACACAAAAATTCCCGCAAGAAAATTGTAAGCGCAACTACGCACGAACGCTATGACGTCTCAAAGATGACTAACCAAACAGCAAGCCAACAAAACGTAACGAATATTAAACACACGGTTTGATAGAGACAGCGAGAGAGAGAACGAGCAATAGAGCGCGCTCCTAATAACTGCGCTTAAATGCGTTTATGTTGAGCAAAGGCGGCAAACTGAGTGTTTGTGAGCGAAGAGTATGAGCTTCAACACTTAAAAAGCCGACACTTTGTTGTTGATGTCACAAAGCTATGCTACAAAGCAAATTATTCATTCGCCAATAAGAAAAAATCATCAAATTTTGCAATAAAATTTAAATTAAATTTTTTTTTGGGCATTTCCAGTCTCAAAAATGTTAATGAATAAAACATAAATTCAGTTCCCAACTCAAAGCAATAACAAATAAACAAAAATACTGGTTTTCTGCGGTGAATTTCTAGCATGCTTTATATTTTTATTGCATGCGAGTTTTTTTCACAAAATGTGCGCCCTTTAGAGAGCGAACGAAAGACAGCGAGAGCACACAAATAGTGTGTTTTTTTGGAAGAGCAATTTTCACAAATGATAACAAAAAATCAGAAGAAATTTGGAAAATGTAAATAAATAATTGGGGGTGTTCTTTAAAACGTTTAAATGCCTCGAAAACCTCGTAAAACTGTCAAAATTTGATTTTGACTACTATAACGAACTTACTAGGTTTTCAAGACATTTACAAGTTTTAAGGAATACCCTCAATTATTTAAAAAAGCGAATTATTTTTGACTTTGAGATTCCTACAGTTTGAAGTTATTGAAGAAAAGCAAAACTCGAAACTGGAAAATCCTACAGGAATTCAACATTTTTGAAAAATTCAACTCGAAATTGGTTAGGAATTGATAGGCATTTGATAAATTTGAAAAGAGCCAATGGTAGTTTGATAACAAATCTGTTGCTTACTCAATTTTTGAAAATTGAATACATCACTTTTGAATTTAAACGACACAATTATTTTATTGTTAATGTTTAATTTAATCTATACGAATATTTTGAAATATTAAATTATATTCAAAAATAATACAAAAAAATAATTATAAAAAATTCAAAAGAATTTCAGCTTTAAATATGGCTCAGTTTGACTTCTTTACATTTTTCAATTACCTTCTCAATATTGAAAAAAAAATTTTGATTTTTAAACGTTCGAGAAATTGCAAATTCCTTTGATTACTACGAAATTAGCTTCAAAGTTCAAACGCGTTTAGTAACAATCGACCTTATCTTTCAAATGCCGCTTCGTAACTGACTTAAATTTTAATCATACTATAGTTAATAAATATATCCTTTTTCTCAACCACACAATAAATTGAAGACATGCGCAGTTGATAAATCTACTCAATTTCTTTCTTTTTATTTACAAACAATTCGCGGCAGTGTTGCTGATACTATACAAATATGAAATTTATATATTTTTTTAACATCTTCTTTTGTGTTTCTAAAGTCCACTTAAAACCTTGAACACACTCTCCATCATAAGTTTTGTTTGATTTTATAAAAGTACTAAGGACAGCCCCAGAAAAATTAGATACTTTGTTTTTCATCAATAAAAAAATACGTAATGAATTTTTTTTTAAATATTGTATTGTTCTTTTATTTATTAATGAGTAGTATAACGAACATAAGTAACCTTACACAATATTTACTTTATATAAAAATATTTTAGTTTTTTCTTAAGATCCTTCATTAAGTTTTGTACAGTTGTTTCATCGACAGTACCGTATGACCTTCGCCACTTATTTTTGAAATCTTTTAAATTTTTTGCAGTACTTTTACTCTTCTGAAAATCTGATTTCATTAGAGCCCAATATCTCTCAGTAGATTGAAGCTCTGGCTAGTTAGGTGGATTCTCATTGTTGGGTACAAAATTTACATTTTGCTATTGTACTAAGGTGGCTCTAGAGTAGTGAGAGGTTGCTAAATTAGGCCAGAACATTACAGTACCCCCGTGCTTACTAATAAATGGCAAAAGACTTTCTGTAGGTCTTTAGCTTAAGTTTTTTCTTAAGTCTGTTCATAGAAGATTTTGAGGTTCCTGCTCTGGCAGCCATATCTCTTTCTGAAGTGTCAGGATACTGCTTAAAAAGGCGCTTCACCTTTTTCACCAACTGTGGGTCTATACTGGCAAAAGTATCAAATTTTTCTAGGGCAGTCCTTATGTTATCATAAGTATTCCTGTGCGCATTGCTTTGCCTTATAATGTGTGGAGGCGTGGCATCGCATATTTTATCAATAAATATTGTTTACCTCGGTGCTTTTTATATAATATTTTATATACAAAATTTCGTCTAACCGCTTCAAACAGCTTTAAAGTTTTGACAAAATAGGTCCTTTTCTAAGAGTTATTAGTTGTCACGATATTTTTTTCATAAATGTCAAACTTCATTCGTTTTCGTAGCAATGTAGTTATTCCGTTAACAAATTTACAAATTTAATTAATTTACCTACGTCAGGCAGTTTTAGAGATACTAGGTTCGCTATGTGGTCGAAATTTGAAATTTGGAAATTGGAATTGTTCATATTATCGTTCCTTAGTGTTAAACCTATCTCAATACCGAATTTGATGAAAATCGATGTAGCGGTTCAGCTGTGAGAGCGTATTTTCCATTAAGGTGCGTGACATCGCCCCCTTTTAACAAAAACACTATTTTGTAGTGTGAAGGTAAACTACACCTATTCCATGGTATAAGTTTTACTTAATTCTGTTCATCAAATCGGCAGGAAAAAGGAGGCAAAGTTTTCTGCTTGCGTACTAAATAATATTATATAGATGATGGATACATTTTTTTGAAGGGCGTAGCACCGCCTTCTTTTCTAGCCCATTAGCTACTATCGCGTTATGTAAGTTTCATTAAATTCAGTCATATAGTTTCTGAATCCATGTATAACAAATAAACAATCTGAATCTCATTTTCGTTATGAGAAATTGCAAAAGACTAGAAAATTAAGGTTTTTTTCTGCGGTTTATTTTTTTGACGAAGCCTAATTTACCAAAATTATGAAGAACTTAGGGTTTAATTTATTTCTCTATGTTGACTATAGTTCCCAAGATATTCTTGCTTAAAACAGCAAAAATTGCTGGTTTGCGGCATATTTGCAGTTACATATATCGTACTTACAATAAATAGCGTAATAGCGAATGGCATCGGATAGCCATTTTTTTTCTTGCTAAACTTTTCCCTTCAACTTTTTCTATTGGATCCCTTACTTTCTAAGTAATCCTCCATTGAATTAATGGCATTTAAGCTCCGCACAAAGACTGAATTATATTTGTTTGGAGTTGAGTTACCCTTACTTCGATAATAACCCGGAAAGAAATGATCGAGTTGGAAAAAAATAAAAGGTACGTAAAAAAATGATCTGCAAAAATTGATTTTCAAACAGCACAAAGTAATAATAATCTCATGAAAAATTACGGTTTGTTTCAGTAATTCAATTATTTAACTGAATCCTCATGAAAAAGTAATGATACGAAAGTAAAACATATGGGGGGTTATCGTGAATAAATATTCCCGGGGAATTTTCTCAGACTGCCATGCATTCTCTATTGCAGTTTAAGAAAATTCCCCGGAAATCTTGATTCACGATAACCCCCATGGTTTAAACTTCAAAAAGTACAGAGACAAAAAGTATAAAATGTTGAATAGAAAAGTAAGAAGTGTGCACATGAAAAAATACCAGTCAGCTTTGCAATATTTGCCTAGAATTTTAATCAATTATTACTGATTGACATTGTAAAGAATTTTATTGAAATATAATTTAAATAAAATAATAAGCGATAGAAACGAAAGTGCCTCAGTAGCTCAGTGGCTAGAGCGGAGTATATAAACACAAACATCACAAAAGATCGACTCCATCAACATCAGTTTTTTCTATTTTTGTAATTTAAAAAAATTTACTGTGTATGATCAGTAAAAAAAATGATTTTTCTTTACTTAACAGTTACTGAAAAAAAATCAGTAAAAATTACTGGGATTTTGAATGAATTTTTACGGTTTGGTTTGTTTCGTGTAAAGTTTAATGAGAAAGACTATTGCTATTGTTATCATAGGCAAAAATAAGCTGTGCTTTTATTGCGAGTGTGATATAACTTTAAAAATACCCTCAAAAAGAGTGATTTTTGCACTTTCAAGGGAAGAACTAGAGTGAACTCTTTATGATGATGGTAAAATGCGAAAAATTATCTCATAAACAGGCAAACCTCAGAATCTTAACTGAGGTAATGTACAGAATGGCATGTAAAAAGGTTAGGGCTTACTGACGTGCAGACTTTTGTAGAAGAGTCAAAGAGCTCATTTTTTATTTCCTTTGTGAATGGTATTTTCGAAAGTTATTTCTTCAACTCCTTTAAAGATATCGCTCAAAAGAGTCCCAAGTCCATTTTGGAGTTCATAGAAATTTCAAATTGGTTCCATTCGGTGATTCTGGAAATTACTTCGTATTCATTACACCATGATTACTTGTAATCAACTCCAAAACATCATACAAAAAAAATTTGTGTTGCCCTGTGTTATTGACAAATATTTCTTAGAAGTCTCAAAATCTAATATTCAGAAAGTCTGAGCTGAAAGCCCTCGAAATAGCCATGTGCTAACATCTTGAGTATGAAAATAATAAAATTTTTATCAATATGTTCAACACCAGCTTTGAAAAAAGCTAGTCAAAAATATTATTCCGGATGAAGAAGTGAATGGATTACTTGAAGATTTTGAATGAAGAAATAAATTTTTCAGCAAACGGCCTATAATCATCTAGACATCGGCATTCCATAGCTTAATTGAGCTGCCAACTATCTATCTACATACTTATCTAACCATCAATATCTGCCTATCTTTTTCTATCTTCTATCTATCTTTTAGCTTTCACATTTAAGTCTACCAACTTCTGCTTTAGAGGCTTCCTTCTGTTTAGGTTCTGATTATCTTTTCGTATTCTAGAATAATTGAACTTTTAAGTTTTCAATTTGTATTGAGGGTAAAGTTGTTTCTTCTTATTAGTAAAATGAACTAGCGTGACTAAAATTCATCTGGAAAAAATGTATTAAATAGGTTTTCAAGAATTTTTATTCGCCATATACATGTTTCCCCTGGAAGTAACAGAACAATAAGATACTAATATAACACTGAAAAAAAAATATAGATTTTTTCGAATGTAACAATCATACAACATAAATTCAACTTAAATTAAATGACATATTTTTTACCAACCGAAAATTCTCAAAAAATAATGTATAAAATAATGAGCTACGTAATGTCACAAGACTTCAATAAGCCAACAAAGCAAAAATCTTGAAATCTTATTAGCCAACGTAATTTATTCGCACGTTTCGTTGACATCTTATTAGCCAGAAATGTGCAGCTTATCACAGCAGTAATTGCCTGCTTGTCAAGATACAAACGTGTTAGTTACACAAACAAAAGGTAAGAGCCACAAAACCGAAAAAAGGATTTATTGTTCAAGACACACTTATTATCCTTCATCACATAAATTAGTGATAATCTTTTGGAAATGAAAAGAAAGCAAAGAAAACACCTTAATTAACACATTTTGTCTCTTTCCCAAAAAAAGGAAGAAAAAACCAATAGAAATTTATGTAGGTGTCCTTTGACATGACTTAACCTCACGTTGCACCTTTGTTTTCCCATTTTCTTTTTTTTTATTTAGTTACTTACGTCAACGAACGAAGAACGTGTTAATTTCACGGTTGCTTAGAATTTTTATTATTTTTAATTTGATTTCTATTTTGAGTGTATGGTGCTCTTCTCTACCTGCTATGCAAAAGGAATCATATGTGCCCTTAGTGTTTGTTCTTTTGCTTTTTTCCTTGGAAACTTGTGAACTCTATGGCACAATACAACACTGGGTATTCGACTATATCATAGTCTCGTTACCTACTTCAACACTATGCGGGTGTTTTTATTGCCCTCTTGTGTGATTTTTGAAATTTATTTATATTCCTTTTGTAATCTGATACATTTTGATATTTTGACTTCGGATTGTTTTGATTGTCTGTGGTACAATTTGGAAAAGTTTGAGTCGCATGTGTGTTGCATATGACTGGCCTAGTTTATTTTTGGAAAGAAAACAATGGGAAGGCATGTTTCGTAAGAGAATCTGTAAGCCTTTAAGTGAAATTTTCAAAATTGGTAAAGAATTTCAGTAAGCTTGCTAAATATTTAATGTTAGCTAAATTTGTTATGGAAACATTTTTTCAAATAATGCTTTTTTCGAGATATTTCATTTTGAAATTCTTTCACTTTTTCAAAAATTTAAAAATTAATCGCTTGACAAACAAAATGGTGAAGTAGACCCTACCGCATTTGAAACTTCATCAAATTCTGTATATTCTAAAAAAATTGTCATATTATATTATATTTTTTGAAATTGATAAATGAAATAAGTAAAAAAAAAATTGGCATTTTTCTGGCCCAAATGTAATGCATAAGGAGACAATTGACCTTTTTCTGGTCTTAGTGTAAAGCATAAGGAGACAATTGGTTACCAGTGGCGGCGCTAGACCAAATGTAGACGTCGGTGAATCTAGCTTTGCGAGGCCTTTTTCACTTCCGAGAAAGTAAACGATAAATAGATTGAGACTAATATATACACAAGTTTTATTCTTAATCAAATGTTACCAGAAACTACAAAACCAATCACAACTTAAAATAAACAAATTTTTCGGCTTTTAAACTCACTAAATTTTTTTGAAGATTATGTCATAGTTAACATCAGCCGCTATTTCTGCTTCAATTGACAAAACTGATAATGCAGATAGTCTCTCTTGCCCCATCGTGCTTCTTAAGTAGGTCTTAATCAGTTTAAGCTTCGAAAAACTTCTCTCAACAGTGGCTGTAACGACTGGAACTGTAAGCATTTTCCTGATTGTTGTATAAACGTTCGGATATACTTCTTCCAAATTATTTTCTAAAATGTACTGGAGAAGTAGTTTTGCATCGGTAACAGAGTTGAGTGAATTGGATCTTAAAATCAGGAGTTCTTCATACAGTTCACCTTCTCGAAGTATTTTACCTATATCATTACATTGCTTGAGAAGGTTCTCTTTTGTTATAGATTTCAAATAATTGATATCATAAATAAAACCAAATCGTTCATTATATTCGTTTAGCGCTTTCAATTGGCATTCGGTGTCAACTATGATGGCATCTACCATCGCATTGAAAAAGTTTACTCTATGCTGTGTTTCAGCAAATTACATGGGTTCATCTATATATTCATTCGTTCTTTCTTTTCGATTCTTTTTTCCTTATACGTGGGCTGCTATATATATTTGTGGCCTTATAATGAAAATGCAAATATTTATCACCAAAAATGGTTTTATTGTTTTTCAAAGTATTCTCCAGCATGATTTATACACTTTTGCATGCGCTTAAACCAATTGTCGAAGCACTTTTTCCACTCCGATTGAGACACCTCCAAAACATGGTTTTTGAATGCTTTAACAGCATCTTCTGGCGACGAAAATCGTTGACCACGCATTTTTTCTTGATGTGCGGGAATAAAAAGAAGTCATTGGGTGCCAAGCCAGGGTTGTGTGGTGGATGACGTATCAATTCGACGTTTTGGCCGGTCAAAAAGGCGCTGGTTTGAGCCGATGTGTGATAGCTTGCATTGTCATGGTGAACAATGATTCGTCTTCTCTTGTTCGTTTCTCGAATTTCTCCGAAGATTTCAGGCAAACAAATTGTGGCGTACCACTTAAAATTGACCGTCCTACGTTGTTCAAGCAGAACAGTATCCACATGATCAGTTTTACCGAAGAAACAGGCGACCATTTGCTTCGAAGTGCTTCTTCCACGAACAACTTGCGTAGGATTTGGCGTCGGCCACGATTGAATTCACTAAATCAGTTTTTCACAGTGCTATAAGATGGTGCTTCATCGCCATACAAAGATTTAAGTTCATCGATCCACTCTTGTCGTGATAATCCACGTCGAAAGTTGTGAAAATGATCGCACGAAAATGTTCACGAGTTAATTCCATTTTTTTGCCAAATTGATTTTTTCAAGTCACTGTAAACAACACAAATGATGGTCGTACGTCAAAACGTTCTGAGCAAATTCAAACTGTGGCATCCGCATGGCGTGAAGAAAGCTCTTGGATTTATATTGAGTATTCTAGTTCTAACACCTTTATTGATGGCGACCATATTGGCGCCGTTACCATATCCCTGTCCCCTACAGTTTTGGATATCTAGACCATTTATTTCTAGTTCTTGTACTATCGCATTTGTTAAATACTCTCCCATTGTTTCTGCTACGCTTATAAACCCAACAAAATGCTCATCTATAGCTCCAGTTGAAGAATTGCAAAATCTTAATACTGTTGACATTTGCTCAACACGGCTCACATCTCTAGTGTAATCGAGCATGATGGCGTAGTATTTTGCTTGTATAACTCTGTTTATAATTTCGTCAGTAATGGATTTAGACATTAATAGAATTAATTAATTTTGAATGGCTCAGATAATGCTGATGAATTTGCATTTCATTAATACGTTGCAGGTTCTCCCGAAGTGTCGGATCGTATTTGGCTAATAATTTAAAAAGGTCTATAAAATTGCCACTGTTTCCGCTATCACTAATGTTAAGCGATTCTCGATGAGCTTTAAATGCAAGATTGTGTAAGGCTACGCATTTTCTTGATCTATGGTTTTTCCGTGTTTTATTCCTTTATAGAAATCCATCCATTTTATCATGCACTCCAAGTGTCCTTGACTTAGTTCATATCTTTGCAATATACGATTCAGATCTTTCCAGTCACAACATCCTTCTTTAACCATTTATGACGAATTTGCTCAAAAAATTTCCTAGTTTGAAGGAAATAATGGAATTTGAAATTGGATTATTTAAATTTTTTTTTTTGCGAGGCCCCCTCAGGCGCGAGGCCGCCGACACCGCCGACGCCTTCCGCCGCCACTGTTGGTTACGCCCAATGACAAACAATTCAAAACGTAAAGTAATGGACTGGTCGATCGCTCCCAATGTGTAGAGTTCGTTGTCCTACCTATGTATGTCCTAACACATACTTGAGCTTTGTTTGCTAGGTTTTTGGTGGCTTTTCCACTGTTTACCATTATATTGCTATTACCCCACGTTGGGCGCCATTTTGTTACGAAATAAAATTTAATCATTATTCATATGAATTTCATAAAAAAAGACGCTTTAAATTTTCTCTTACTAAATGTAACCACTTACCCACATTAAAATCTTGTTAATCTTTTTATTAAAAATTTTTTCCTGAAAATTATACACCACCACTTGCACCGGCTTAACTTTTGATGAGAATTTTTTTATTCAACAACATGTCGCATTTTTTTCTAATTTGCTTTCTTTTGAACAAGTGTACAAAATGAAAAAAGGAAAAAATTCACCACAAGAGCAAACCATCAAAAATGTCATACCACTTGTAATGCTGAATATCATGCGCTTCTCTTAGTGGTGGTTGGGTGGCAAGATGATGCAACGGACTCAAGGGTTTCAATTACGTTTAATTTTCGCATGTTTTTTAGATTTCCATATTTATGCGCTCCAGTTGCACTCCGACTGTCAGGATGTGGAATTATGATGTACAGATTTTCTTTAAGGATGCACAAGGTTGCACAAAAATAAAATACAAAACACACACTTGGCGCTGTGGTTAATGCGGGAGCAGTACGAACAGAAAAAAATACAAAACCAAATGCGAAATGCAAAATTCCACTGCTGCTGCTGATGCTACTGCTACTGAAGTGGTTTATGAATACAAAATGCTGACAGAAAGTGCACTAATGTGCTATTTCTTTGTTTTAATTTTTGCAGCATTTAATTAGTGACATATTATGATTTTATTGCTTAAAAAGTGGAAAGCGAAAAGGTAACTCAAATAGATAGGTCTTTTGAAAGGAGCAAAAACAAGTCATGGCTAGGTCAGGATTAAGTTAGCGTGGTTGCTTAGCAGCTATGCTAGGAACCTTAATTGGCATCAATTTTGCTGGTTTTATACAATTTATGCGATATAATTAAAAGTTTTAAGTGGTTGTCACGAGAATATCATAACCCTTTAAGCTACTTTTATGTTTATTTAGTTATTGCTTTAAGTAAAGAAAACATGAAGCTATTTACATTGTGCACTGTATGTATTAAATTGTACTCAGATCAGTAAAATTTACAAACGTCAGTCTCACCTATTTATTTTAAGCGCATTATTCCACGCAAACTTAAGTGTATACAAATGCGGTTGCGAGATGCAACAAGAACTTTTGCCCCAAAAATTATATTATTGTTGTTTAAAAGTAAAATAATAAAATAATTGGCATGATGTTCTGGGCCAGAAAATCAAATACACCACATAATTCATAGCCCACCACCGCTGAAACTCATTTTTTACCACAAAAATATTTAGAAAAATCGAGAATGCTGCCAACTTCATTTTGGAAACTCCGCCGCGAAGCAGAATATGTTGAGAAAATAGCTGGATAATGTCTCAAGTTCGATTACATTTCTATTTCTTGAAGCTATTTCAAAAACCATTCAGAAAATTGCCCGCATAAGTTATAAAATGGGGGATAATGCTAGGGGCCGATGAACCCCCATATAAAAAACTCTTGAAATCCTAAATCCTTACTGAGGTGCTTAGTCTTTTTTGAATGGGAGTGCAACGCCCCTGGTCTAATCTACGCATTTTTTGCATGGTATTTGGTGGATACCATGTACATGCTTCAAGTTTCATAACTTCTATTGGTGCAAATTTATTGAACGTTTAGGATTTTTAAATTCAAATTGTCATATCTCTGAAACTATTTGACACAGGTGAATAAGATTTGAATCCTGTTCGCATTACTTTATCTGAAATTATGTATATCTTATTCATCTGTGTCAAATTGTTTCAGAGATATGACAAATTTGTTTATTTTAGAATGAGGGGCCGTGGCCCCGCCCATTTTTTACCAAACACTTTTTTTCGCATTTACTTGAGTCAAATAATTCCAGAGATACGGCAAATTTCGCCATCCATTTTTTCATTGGATACTATTTATTCATATATATACCAAATCTCATGCTCTTATGTCAAATAGTTTCAAAGATATGATTGATTGTTTCCTTATTTTCATATAAATAGCGTTATCTTATTCCTCTGAGTTCAATATTTTGAGAGATACAACGTATTTCGGGTGGAGGGGGCATGGCATCGCATATATTTTTATTGGATGCAATTTACTCAAGTATTTTTCATACAAGTACCAAATCTCATTCATTTGTGGCAGATAGTTTCAAAGATAAGATAAATTCTTTCGATTAAAGCCACAGCGTGTTTCCGACCTTCAATGGCCTGGGGGTATTGTCAAATATTTTCCGATCGAAACCAAAACTTTTATGCTTGATACTTACACCAATAAGAAACTTTTAAGCCCCTGGGAGCAAGGTATTTCACATTTCCAATTTTTTCGATAGGTGTAATATACATACAATCCATCCATCAAGTTTAGAATTAATACCTGCCAAATTAGGAGCAGATATGGCAAAAATATGTCTTCAATATATCAGTGGGCATTATACCTTTTTTTTTTTTTGGTTTTTGTAAGGAGGGTAGAACACCTCTAGTCGGTTATACATATTAACCCACTCCGGTCCTCCCTAAAAGGTGAAATATTGATTTAATTAACAATAGGGGGTAAGGTCCTGTCCTAAACCCTTAATGAAATAACAAAAGGAACATTTTTTAGAAAATTTTAACCTATCGGCTCATATTTTGTGGGTTTTTGACACCTTTTTCTTAAAAATTTTAAAATTGTTCTTAAAAAAAATATTTTCCAAAAAAAATTTTTTTAAGATCCATCCACGAGAAGAAATACAGAACTAGTGCATCTGCTATTTTTTCTGTCATTCCCAAAGTTAATACCTACAATTCGGAGATTTGTTGCTCATGCTATCATTACTGGAAAAAGTTTTTTACTTTTTATTCAATTTAAATGGTAATAAAAACAAATTACTAGCAAAAATTAAAACAATAAATTGATAAAAAAAGCCGTTTTAAAAAACTTTTAGCATAAAAAGTTTTATTATTTTCATATAGTAGATGTAATAAATTTTTTATATCTTTTAAATCATTTATATAGGCAATTATTATTTTCATTAATTTTTGCAAATACAATTGTAATAAACTTGAAACACAGAGTCTCCATTATCAGTGTAAAGAAAGTAATTAAAAATTAAAGCTGTGATAGTTTAATGTTTGGAAAGTACTCGTGGTACTCGTTGATATTTGCATATGTTGCAATATTTTGTGACACATATTTACACACAACTTCAGAATTGCTTCTAACAGCAATCTTTAGTGTTATTTGTTTTGAATTAGTTTTCTGCTTCCACTTTGTTTCTATATTTTTGTCACTTTCTCTTTGCACTGAAACACTCATTGCACTGTGAATATTTTACAAGAATAAATACAATTTACCAAGGTGTAAGGTATATTTAAACGTTTCATGTCAGATGTTTCATTTTGACGTTTCTTTTAAAAATTTTGTATACAATACAGTGATGTATTTGAAAAGAGTACATTCTGACTATCTTTAAGTATAGCGAACAAAAGCTAAAATATATCCGGTTCAGCTAAAATTTTTGAAAAAACAATAATATTAAATATTTACTCGGACGTTTCATAAAATGCCAGAAACTGAGATTTACTTAAACGAAGCATAGTTTTGCGAGTTTATTCGTATAAAAAAGCCCAATGGAAAGATTTTTGATAAATGGAATGACCTATGCAATTTATGTAAATAAAACTGAGTAAAACATCGTTAATTTTTTGGACGATTCTAAACGTTTTTTACCTAAAACGTAAAAAATTTATTTTTGAAACCGAATACTTTTAAAAAAATAACTTATTAACTATTTAATCGTGTAAAGCCTTTTAAAAAATTTATTTTTGAAACCGAATACTTTTAAAAAAATAACTTATTAACTATTTAATCGTGTAAAGCCTTTTATAAAATAAAAATAATATATAAAATATAAAAAAAAATAACAAAATAAAAAATAAAATATAAAAAATAAAAAATAAAATATAAAAAATAAAACATAAAAAATAAAATATAAAAAATATAAATAAATAATTTATTAACGCCAAAATTTTTATAAGAACATAGTCTTTACTTTTGAAGAGACCAGAGCCAGAAACGTTTTTTTTTTAGCCAAAAAGGACCATCAGTAGAATCAAAAGTGCTCCATTGGTTTTTCTTCAAAAAAATGCAGATATCGTTATTTAGAGTCCTTCTTTATTTTGAGTTGGTTTCGGAATGAATCTAAATTTCGACTCCACTTAGCATATACTAAGCTCTGAGCATTTCCATTTAAATTTTGCACGTCCATAAAGGGAGCCATACAAGTGTGACGAATTTTTTTTATTTTTTGCGATTATTGAACTATTTTTGAGCTTTTTAACAGTGTCTGGGAAATTTACCTTTTTCTGAAAAATCGGAAAAAATTGTTTTTTATGCCTAACTTATTTTTTCAGTCAGATGAACCCACGGACATATTAAATTCGTTTAAGTTTCAAGCTGATATTGAGCAGAAAGCGGAAAACCCCAAAAAACCTTTTTTTTTTTTGGCGACAAAATCTTTCTATACAGAAGTCTTAAGCTAGTTTCGAGCTGATCCTGAGTGAAAAGCTTTTACCAGAAAACTCGCAATTTTCCATGAAAAACCCGTAAGACTATTTTATGGCTTACTTTGTTTTATCAGCTGAATGAACTGACGGAAAAAGTTGACGACAAAATCTTTTAAAACACGAATTTTGAGCTAGTTTCGAGCTGATGTTTTTCGGAAAAACCCAAAATATGCTCTTTATTTTTTCAGCCAGACGAAACCGCGGTAAAAGTTGGCTACAATATCTTTTGTCATACGATTTTCGAACTTAGTAAGTAGTTTCGAGTTGACTGCTCAAAATTTGAAAAGCAAAATTTTTCTTCAAGAAATTTTTTACAGGGTAACTTTCTTTAAGTTTCACTATACACGTTTGTATGTTAACACATAAGTATGCTATCATATGCATATATTTATTTATACATACACATCAGTATGTATGTAACATTTTTCACATGTTATGTTCTTGCAAAATTGAGCGCACCGAGTGTTTATGTCAAGTTTGACAGTTGACAGTTTGATGTGCGTTAAAATCACTTCCTGCTTCTTTACAACTCAAGGGAAAAACACAAAAAACAAAATAAAAAAGAGAAAATGATGGTGCACAAGATGAAAATGTAAAGTGAAAAAGTGCAAAAGGATTGGAGGAGAATGTACAATGTCAAGTGGAAGAATTTAAAGATGAATTGAATAATTTATTTTTGAAGTGTAAGAAGTCAGAGTGTATGTTTATTTATACGCAAGTTATACAAGTCACAGAGTTTATAGCACTTTAAATAATATATGATGAAGTAAAGTGTCAACCCTCCTTTAAGTTATTTTAAGTGTTTAAAAAGTGCAAAAAAAATCATTTTAAATGATACATAAATCATTCTTTCAACTGAAAAGTATGCTATAATTCTGAAAATATGTGTGATCGTTTGTGTGTGTGGCTATGTGCTTGTATGTATATCATTTAATGCGCTCTGTCTAGCGTGTAAATAAGCACAAAATTAATTACGAACTCAAATTAAAAACAAGAAAACCACCGACAGCTGCTGACATTTAAATAATTGTCAGCAACAAACAAAACCAGCAACAGCAACTGTAACAGTAGCTGTAATGGCAGCAGTAGCAACAGCAGCAGCAGCAAACTGCAATGACCAGTGACATTTGTTAAACACAATAACTCATTATGCAACTTACAGCAGCAACAACAACAACAACAACAACGACAACAGCAATGAGAATGACCACAACAACAACAATAAAAACATGCAACAAACGCATGAAAACCACAAAAATAAAAATGTCAAATAAAATGCAGGACAACTAAGCAACATCTCTTGTGAAAGCAACACAGACACAGAATGCAAAACCGAAGACCAATAAAATGACAATTCAAAATATGAGAAACAAGCAAATGACAACTAATTTAATTTCCACAAAAAATTATATCAAGAAATGTTGCCAACAAACTGGATAAAATTCAAAGTTTGAGAATTATCCTTTTCGTTTAGTAAATTTGCTGAAATTGCTCCAGCTATAATTTGATTAAGAAAATACCAGAAGGATTAAACTTTAGGTATGAGACATCACTGCACTGGAAAACAAACTCCATGTCTCATATAATTATCAAAAGATTCACTCAAATAATGTACATCATAAATTTAACAAGGAGTGCAACAGTACGATTAAAGGCTTCAACTGATGAGCGAGACCTCACTTTAACGCAAACATCTGCCACGGAATTGAGAAGTTCATGGTTACCATTTTTAGAATCATGCGATCAAGCACAAGCTAACTCCAATTTTGAGGAGATTACGACTATTTAAACCTATGTCATTCTTTAGGTCATGGCAACTGGTTACAATACAACTCCACATCTTGATTCTTTCAGACTTCTTGCAAATTTTGGTCTCAGCCACAGCTACCACGAATTCTCTTCAAATAGCCGATTTAATAGTCACATGGAAAACTCATCAAACTAGATTCTCCTAAAGTCTTCTAACACCTGTGGTACCAGTGGAATCTCCGGTCAGACTTTGTAGCCTCAAAGCTACTGGCAGTGTAATTCTGGCCAGTCTACTACTGTTTACCTAATTCAAATTGTCATGGATTGTGGAGAACACGTTACTTGGTGCTATTTTCTCTTTCAAGAAATCTCGCTTTTGTTGAGAGAGGTAGGCCTATCCAAAATTGTGTTAGCCAAGTTACCATGTACGACATAACATGCTTTTGCCACTTTACCGTTTGTGATTGTAAAGAAAAAAAGGGTCCTTATCCTAACTGACAAAATAAATTATTAATGCTCTAAATTAGAGATAGGGTAATTTTTTGTGATTTTCAATTTCAGATGAAACTCAGTGCTAAGAGATTTTCTCAACATTTAAAAATTGATTTGAGGTCGATTCTCAAATTATACATAAATACCAATAAGGGAGGTTTTACCAAACCTCTATCCTGTAAGAATGGACCGTTGAAAATCTTTGAACTTCATTATTTACAATCTTGAGCTTTTCATTTTACAATTTCAAAATGCCATTGTTCAGTCAATTTTTGGATTATTCCAGTCATCGAGGTGTCACTTTATTCAAAATAATATGTATTTTAAGAAAAGGCAAAAAAATCGGTTTTTGATTTTTTGAAGATAAGGTCCCTTTAGCTGTTTAGGATTATATAAAGTGTTCTGAAAGAACCTACTGGACAATTAAAAAATTCTTTCTACTCAGATATTTCCACAAAGCAAGTATTTTTTGTTCCAGCAATCATTTCTACGATGCCTTTGGACAACCTCGTCTTTTGTTGTCTTGAAGATTTCACTTTAATGCTTTCATTCCGTAGTATGTGACCTATCTATTTCCATTTTCCGCCATCAGCTTTGTTAGAAGATGGGATCTTTTCTATTACCACCTTGACAATGGAAATGATTCCGAACAATTCCAAGAAGACAACATTTGGAAAAAACTTGTAGATCTTCTACTTATTTGTTCCATGATAGTGCAAAAAGCATTTATATATATGGTCAATACATGCTTTTTTGTAGTAGGAGTTATACTTTCTAGAATTTGGAATATATTTCAGAAATTTATTGTCTCTATAGTATTGAGTGCAATTGAAAACAAGTATGTTTACTTATTATATCTTGAACAAACTAATTGCTGTAAATTGGGTGAGCCTAAGTTGATATATTTTAACTTTAGTACCATGCTTACTATAGGTAATTAAGGACTCTTTGCGATTTTGCTGGCATTGTCTTGAACTTCGTTTTCCCCGTAATGTCTGCAATGACCACATTATGATTATGAGCACATTGTAACGAAAACGCAACAAAATCAAAGCCTAAAAGCATGCAAAGCATTTTTGACAGCCAAAAATTACTGATAAAAAACTGTGTATACGGCGGGAAGAAACATCGAGAACAGCTTGGCAGTTTAATGCTAGCTAAAAACGAAGAAAAGGCGAATTGAGAGTGGGGTTGAAAGCAGTGATTGAAAGTGTGGAGAAGAGATATTACTCTAAAATTACAATCTAGCAAATAGATAGTATCAAAGGTACAACGCTCAGTTAAATATTTCTGAATGAAATTGAAGTGTTGATAAATAAAAAATATATTGGCCCAGTAGAGAAAATGTTTGCTACAGCTTCTACTAGAATGTTTATAACTGTTTTGTGTTGATACATTTAACAAAATTTAAAGTTTGTAAAATTTGAGTAAGCAGGGAATCTTTGACACATCTGCATTTTTAGATTTCTGAGTGCCTTGATTAACTTCATTGAATTCATTAAATAGCAAATTCCAAGTATAGTATAATAATTTATTAAGCCAAACTTAACAGAGATTATCGACTTTGTACCCACACAAGTAAAACAATATTTTTTATTTTTCTTTTTTTCTGACTTTATCATTTCAACGAAATGACAACATTCATCAATAATTTTGAGCGGAAAATTTTGCAAATTCATAAAGAAAAAAAAAGTTTTTCCACAAATTTTTTGTCCATCAACTTGTAAATAAGTGATGTGCAAAGTAAAGCGGATTTCCATTGACGAAAAGTTTGATGAAAGTTGATGCCAAAAGAAAACGAACAAACAGAAAAATGAGAAAAATAAAAAATTCAAGAAATAAGCCAAAACAAAACAAAACCCAGAAAAGTTGGTTGGTGCAAAAGTTTTGCAAAAATGGTTTTGTTAAAAGAAAAATTTTTTTCTAAGTTTGTGCTTTTGTTTGTGAGTTTTTCATGTGGGAAATGACAGTTGTTGTTTTTTAGATTTTTCGTTTTTTCTTAGGGGATGCTTACACTGGCTTGCAAACATTTCATGCCATTAACCAAATTCACAATATCTTGCTGCTCCAAAGATATTTTACACAATTTAAATTAGTTAATGACATCAGATGATTGCCATATTCTTTCTTGAACTAGAATACATATTTATTATCGATTGAATACTTTCTTTTCAATCTATAATGAATATGCAAGGAAGTTAATTCAAATTGTTTGTAAATCAAATGAACATTTCATTCTATGTTCAACACTGTTCTTTCATATTTTTTTTTAGAAAATGCGATCTGGAAAATAAAAATCCAAACAAACAACCAAATGAAGCAAAGCACAAGTTTATGTTGCGAATTGCAAAAGTGTCCACTCAGCTTATAACTTTTTGAGTGAGCCCTTCCATACTTCTGTATACACTACACCGTGGGTAGGTAGTATATTAAGTTTGTTCTGCCATTTGTAACACATAGAAAGTTGGCGTGGCAGATAAGAAAAAGTAAATATATCGTCGGGTTAAAACTACAGCTAGACATCTACATTTTTCATGTTTTGAGAAAAAAGCGTTTTAAGTTTTTTGAAATTCGTTTTTTGTATGGGATTTTGCAGTTTCCTGCTTTTTATTATTTACATAAAATTGGATAGGGATTACATTACAAAAAACTGACCAGACTGGGGCATAGAACCGTTTTTTTTCATGTTTCTGTATACTTAACTTAAACCATCAATATATGTAGATGTCTGGTTGTAGTTTTAACTCGACGATATATTATGTTTATTTTTAATCAGCAAAAAAAATCAACTATCCTAATTGCTTTCTTCCACTACATTGAAATTTATTAGATTTAATTATTGGCCACAGGAAAGTGCCGATATCCATCCTGAGGAAGTAGCGGACATATCCGACGAATAGCCAAGTACTTCAAAATCTGCAAGAGGACGGCTAAGCAAATCAATAGATGAAAATTCAACATTCACAAAAAAAAAAAAAGAAAATTATGTATGCTACAGAAGAGATTTCTACCGGACAACTGGCAACAGCTTTCACAGTTAAATACAATAGAGATAAAGAAAGAACAAGAGGCGATTTAGCAAAGGCAGTTTCTGTTGCTAGTTCTATCCGATTGAAGAGGATTTAAAACAGCATTCCTACTCCACCGAATGCATATCCCGTGAAATATACCACTGAAGAAGCTTTTGCTTTATTTTCGAAAGAAAAGTACAAACTTCTCCGTAGTTCTTTGATGCGACACAACGCCAATATACTTCCAGAATATAACATCACAGCAGCGAAGAAAGCAATTGTTCCAGAAAATTGCGAAATAACGGAAGTTTCCGCTAAGGTGAAAATTCAAGATATGATTTATCATACTGCTCAACGCTTAATAGAATGTACGGATAAACAAGAGCGAAGCAAAACTCGAAAAAAATCTGACTTTGTTGAATAATTGGAGCTGCAATGGATCATCTGGACAGAGTGCGTACAAGCAAATAATCATCTCACCAAATGAAAACGAAATTCTGTTGTTCTACTGAGATTGCAGAGCAAAACTGGTGAACACTCGACCTTCATCAGTTCATTTTTTGCCGACCCATAAAGTTTTAGTATTCGAAGGAATCTTCGAAACTGATTGGAAGCACAGTTAACAATATAAAAGAACAAAAAGCTACTAAGTTTTAAGCCAACCCACTACAAAATTAAAGACGATGGTGCTGTCACCATACACACAAATTTTTCCTTACTATGGTTGACGGGAAAATGCTCAACGAATTGACTAACACAAAGAACACAAAAAACTGTCCAATTTGTAAAAGGCACCAAAGCAAATTTCAAAGCACCGACAAAAATATTGAAGATGAGGAAAATTACGAATACGGAATATCCCCATTACATGCAAGAATAAGATGTATGGAATTTATCATTAATCTTGCGTACACTCTACTAGGGGAAGGTGGGGAATCGTGGGCCACGTTTTTATTTTGTTAAATATCTTCAAAAAAAAAAAAAAAATTTGCAAATTGTAATATGGTATGTTATTCTACATGAAGTTAGGTAACTTTTGACTATTACACTTTCTAACAATTCTTTTGTTTTTTCCGATTTTTCGTGGTTTAAAAAAAATAAGTGTTTTTGCGATTTTCAAAAATGGTGGGGAATCGTGGGCCACCGCCGTAATTAAGTAAAAATCAAACAATTATGATGCAAAACTTTATTGAATTAGTTGAAATGACAAGTAAAGTTATTTTAATCGACAAAATGAAGAAGAAGGGTTATGCACGATCAATCCATAATAGCGTGGCATGATAGATGAAAATTAAAAAAGAAATAGGAAAATTTGATGCAAAATATGTATTTATTGTTTTATTTATTGATTCACAGCCTCCATTTGGCACAAAACATCATAAACACAATATACAAATGTGTATTGATACGAAAACTGTCAAAACACGGGTGGCCCACGAAGTGGCTCACGATTCCCCACAAGCTACTTTTTGCAAAACAACGGCGTGTAATTGACTTGTTGAAGTGTCATGCTAATTCCTTTTGTATGTTGAAAGGCAAAGGTCTAACGATAATAAAAAACATATTTACCTGTATTTTGTCGTAGCAATTCGTCCAACAATGATGGAAATCAAACACGCAAAAAAAGTTTTGCAGATACTTTTTTTAGGGCGAGTATTGTACAAAGCAAATAAAACGCGTACGTTTGTCAATGTAAAAATAAGTTGAGGCTCAGAGAAAACGATTACAGTTGCATTTGACTATTTATCTCGATATACTGCCAAAAGGTGGCGGTGTCTCACGATTCCCCATGGCCTATGATTCCCCACTTTCCCCTACAAATCGGCGAAAGTTTTAATGAGAACATTGCTAAGAAGAATAAAGAAGCTGTGAGGAAAAAGAAAATTCAAGAAGAATTCCGCATCTTGGAATTAGAGTTCACCAACCGCCACAAGGATTTTGAAATACGAATGATGGAAATAGAGCTAGGACATTCTTCGATAGAAATGAGATAACCGCAGAGATAACGGGTGTCGATGGAGGGATCATCAAACGGCTGTTAGTCATCCTCAAAGTCTTGAACTGCAGGGAAAGCGTGAACGTGGAAAAATATGGAATATATGCAACAGAAACATCTGATTTGATCCATAACAAATATCCCGAAAATTGTTCGCACCTACGCTGCATAAAGTCCTAGCATACGGTAGAGACATCATAGAATATCAGTTTTTACCAATTGGAGAACTGTTCAAAGAAACACAAGAATCCAAAAATAAGGATTATAAAAAGTACAGATACATAAATACCTGTAAGATTTCCTTAAAAAGGCAAAACGAAGATCTCTTCAATATATTGGCTGCATCATCAGACCCGATGGTTTCAGCATTGAGGCCTATCCAAATTTGAAAAAAATTTTAAAAAATATATACCCCAGAAATGTTAGATTTATTAGATAATTATGGAAATATCGATGAATGTTTCCAAAAAAATTTAGGTTTAGTTTTTAGAATTATACTTTCCATATAAACTGCATGTTAAATCCATTTTTTTTCTATTTTTTTTTTTTTTTTCTTCAGTGTAGCAATAGTTTAAGATTTTAAAAGAGAAAATTGACTTCGAATTTGTATTCACCAACCAAGTGTCAGCTATAATTTATAAGTTTTGGTCTAACAAAAGTGATATTGAAAACTTAGTTTTTATAGTTTTTTATACTTATATTTTCAAAAATTATTTCCTTAGCGTCCTGTGTGTCTTTTGAAATGTTAGAGCTGTTATATTTTTCAGCATACAGAAAAAAAATATAAAGATGCCTCAATTCGTTAGAGTTTCTAAAGACTTGCGGTGTTTAGCGACAATTTTTTTTTTGTTTTCTTTTTTTTTTCAGTGTAGAAAAAAAATTTTAACATCAAAATTTTTTATTTAATATGAATTCGTGTGCAGCAACAATAAATTAATCATATTTCATATTTTTAATATTTTTTTCTCATATGGAGAACTTCGTATACATAATTCGTACACCTATCAGAAAGTCTGACTTTGATCATGAATTCCACAACATCGCTAAAGTATATCATAATCAAATTTTGTACAATAAGAGCAGTATTATTTTTCTGTCCATAGCAAAAAAATCATATCTCAATTCATTCAGATGTTATGATTTTTGCAACGAGAAATGCCAGATATCGCCACTGTGCGCTGTCAGTGAGTGACTTGTAAAAACTGTGCCGAAATTGCAAAAGCTTGTCCAAGTTATTACAAACTTTTGTTGCATACGTTGTAGGGTATCTAGTATCGCACAATGCCAAAGAAAGCCAAAGAAAGCACCCTTGCGATGTCGTTGTTTGAGCGTTAAAAACCATAATATAGAAATGTGGTGTAGTGGAAAACTTTTTGCCATTTTTTTATTTTTATTTTAAGTTTGAGTGATCGAAAAAGTTGCATTGTCTTAAAATTGTCAAGTCCAGCAAGTAAACTACATTTTTGTATTGAATTATTTCTGATTTGTTTTAACAAAAACATGTTAAAAACTGCAATATTTATATATAATGGTCATAATCCCATTCAGTTCATTCATTTTAAAATCAAATTTCATGTGAAATCAAAAGACAAATTAAATCCGACTCCAATGAAAGTTTGCACAGCATTGGAATGTAATTCATTGCAGTGATTGTAAAACTTTTAAACGTTTGCTGCCAACTTTCTTTCTCTCTCTTAACATGGCTAATGGAATGCAGTCAGTACACTTCATGCACTTTGTTGCTTTGAGCTTTCACAGCCACCATCATACTTCTACATATATACGTATATGAACTGAACTGATACTGAACTGGACAATCCTTAACTCTACAACTCAAGTTGCTGGCTGACTGAAAGTCCATCCCCCCATGGAAGATTGATTATACCATTTAGGAATGTTAATGGAAATGTTAAAAGTAACGCAGCAGAAATATATGTATGCACGTAACTGAGAATGTATGATTATATATGGCGCTGTGTAAGTGTGCATGGGTTGTAACCAAAGCTAAAGAAAAATAAACGATATATCGATCAATACAACAGCAACAACATAACAACAACAACTGCAAAATAAACAACTTTATGGTGAATTTAATACGAGGATGTGACAGTTGTATCGATTGAACAGATGAAGTTGCACAAAAACTACAAAAAAAAAACATAAAAGGATACATCTAGGATAAAATAACGACGATTGTGTGCGCATATATAAAGTCAAAACGCAATGAACTGCTGCAATTGGTCAGTAAGGATTTCGATTGAAATTTTTAAATCCGGGTATAAAGCGTTTTTTATTTACATCATTTTCAAGCATCTTTATTTCTCCTTTGACATTTAAGTTTCAAGTGGACACTTTTTCATTTTTGAATTTATTTTTCAACTTGAATTGTTCTTGGTTTATAGCATTTTCTTTTTATTAACTTTAAGCCATAATTCGTACTTTTTTTTCTTTTTGAGTAAATTGTGAAATAACTTTTTTTATTGGACTTTTTGAACTTTTTTTTGCAAACGAAATATTTTTATTGCCAAAAGTTAACAAAAAGAAGATAATAAACATTATTTTTTTTTTTTTTTTTTCATATTTACTGTTTTTTTTTTTTCTCGTCGGTAAAATATTTATTGCTCTAAATTGTTGCAGCAACAATTTAAAACGAAACAAACAAAACCAACTATTAAGGCAACATTCACGCCATCTACTTGAGTGCATTTTCTAGAAGCGTTGCTGTTTCTACTTTTTCGTCTATGAAATCTTTTGGCATTTTTGTGTAAAATTTGTTTATTATATTAAATTCTTTGAAATTTATAAATAATACAAAAAAAAATTGACTTTTTCTGGGCCGAGTATAATGCATAAGTAGACAATTGGTTACGTCTATAGACAAACAATACAAAACGTAAATAGAACTTTATATGTGATGGGACCAGAGTTTGGACTAGTCGGTCAACCCCATGGAGTAGTTTACAAACTAATTTGAAGTCATCCATGGTCCTGCAGGGTTATTTTTTGCATCAGTTTTAAGCAGGTCTCGTCTTCGGTGAGCCCTAGTAAAATTTTCCGTAGTATATTTTGGTAGAATGCTTTGACCCATTTCAACCCAGTTTTTTTTTTTTTTTTTGGGAAAAGAGGTCAAAAGATCTCATCAAAACAGAATAAATTGGGTTAACATGTCGTAGAAAATTTTATGATGACGTTGGGATATGATGTCCAAAACCTATGCCCACGGGCACTTGAGCTTTTGTGCTTAAAAGCTTTTTGTATAGTATTCACTTACAGATAAGCGTTCAACTGTGCCAATAGTTATCCAGATAGGAGTCACTTGCCTCTAGTTATCCAAAATATAAAAGCTTTCAATGGGCTTTAATACACTGACAAAATGCGCTAGTGTTGAGTTAAGTCATCAATGTTTTTGAGTTTAGCAGAAGGGGAAATTTCAAAAATACGTTGTATGTGGGTGTATAGGAACAAACGCTATAGGAGTACTGTGTCGCAATTGGCATGCTATAAAGAGTTGTTCAGTTTAGTCTTGGCTACAATTTTGTTTTAATTGTTTGGCAAAATATGTGATGGTTTGGTAGCTATGGCCAAAAATGGTGTAATGGTAAAATTGAATTTTTTCGGGTAAGTTTGCTAAACACTTTCTTTCCTTTAGTCTATAGCTAAAATTTGGAAGGTAGGAAAATACAATCTCGAATGGTTAACGAGATTATGTCGTGGAAAAAGTGCATTTTTTAAAAAAAAAACCAAG
This sequence comes from Calliopum simillimum, assembly GCA_951812925.1. Taxonomy (NCBI): domain Eukaryota; kingdom Metazoa; phylum Arthropoda; class Insecta; order Diptera; family Lauxaniidae; genus Calliopum; species Calliopum simillimum. The sequence goes on from OX638368.1 coordinate 108,953,097, forward strand.
TTTGAACCCAAATATATACTCGCATACATAGCACTATAAAATCCGGCTTAGAGCCTATTTAAGTTGTTTGGATTTTTCATATTGCACTTTATTTCGAATAATCAATGTTTCAAAGTAAGAAACGATTATTAGTTTTCGAAAATGTTACCTTGTGAAAATTAAGTGTCAAAGGCATTCCTGTTTACCCTGTAAACTTTTTTAGCCGAAATCTTTAGAATGATCCCCTTCTGGGTAGTAGAAACACAACAAGTCACTCAATAGCGATCCTGAGCTTAAGCATTCTCAACAAACTTTAAATCATTATAGCTTAAGACAAGTCGAAAACATTCTCAACAAAGTATTAGTCTATCCATCATCAAAACTTGAGCTTTGTTTTACCGTAGATCTGGCGAGCCTGAGATCTTAGACTTTTATAAATCATAATGTATGTACAAAATATTTCATATATGTTATTAAGATATATTTTTGTTTGATTCCGTTTTTGACTGAAAAAATATTAAACAGTCCCACTGTGCAACTGCTGCTGCTGCTGCTGTTACTTCGACAGTTGCATTTCTCGTTAGTTTGCAAACTTTTGACCAACTTTTGTTTATTTTATTTTATTATTACGAAAATTTTGTGAACTTTTCATTGTTTTTTGCTATTGTTGTTGTTGATGTTGTTGTTGCCAACGCTATTGTTGTTGTGCAATCTAAGGAATTACGTTGTTTGCGATTCTTTAATTTCTTTCATTCATTTAATAGCGTCAGCGTAAAAGTTTTTCTCATTTCGCTACATTTCTTTCTTTTTTTAAGTTTTTTTATGAGTTTTTCCTCAAAATTTATGCGCTCGCTCAGCACGATAGTTGGGTGAAATTTGCAGCCAGCGTTAATTTAAAGTAAAACTTAAATAAAAAACAAAATTGCGGTTTCATTAAGTTTAATTATGGCTAACAGACGGGAAGTTTGTAGACAATTTATTACATTTTATTAGCAGAAATAAAGATTGTTAATAGAAAAAGATTTTAAAATGCCATTATGAAAATGAATTTTCTTTATTAGTTCTTAATATTTTAAAAAAATTTAAAAAAAAAATAATATAAATTTTATAATTTTTTTTTTTTTAACTCAATTACGTTTAAGTCCAATTTATCAGTATATATAATCGTATATGGCATGAAAATCAAAATTGTAATTAAATTGTACTTAAAAATTTTCCATTCAATTGCCGCTGTTTATTTTCGTATTCGCTTGCAATCATTGTACCACACGCTTCCTTAATCACCCTTAATTCCATGTAGCACTTAAAAAAAGAAAAAAGAAAAGAAAAATACGTCATAAATGTCAAAATTAATCCCATTCATCCAATGTGCAATGCCTTCCTTCGTCTACAGTTGCTCTTCTTTTATTTTCTCGTTGTCTGTAGATATGTCGATGGTACTCCCCACAAGATACTCCACATGCAACGTGCACCCCGTGACAAGCAGCTGTAATGACTCCTGAACTTGACATTTGTGTTGAGTGCTGCCAAATTTAGTTTATAAATTAGAAAATCAAACGTTGACTTTTGTAAACCGCGTACGCCATATGGATTTAATGCTCGAATGCAAGTTTTACACTTAGAAAAATTTCTACGTAAAATATGCATTCCAAAGAAAATTGTCATAGTACAGAGATTCTCTTATTTAAAGCTCTACTGTAAAATTTTATAATAGGTTATTTCTCCTGTGAAAGATAATATAAGTAAGTATATAGTTTAATCAAAGCATCAAATTTTTGTAAAGTTAGAGTGAAATATCAACTATTTTTTGATAAGTGAAAAGTTGATACAGATTTAATAAGCAAAGTGTACATTGCTAGTTTTCTAGCTTTTTACTTCCGCCTGCCTTCGTAAATATAACCAGGGGGTAAATTTTGAATGCTTTGTAAGTCAGAAATGTTTCTATAAAACTGAACTGATAATAAAATATATTTTGAAAAGTGAAAATTATGGCAAGTTAAAATTGAACGCTAGACAAGTTATAATGTGTTTTGATAAGTGAAAATTATGATGAGTTAAAATAAAGATCAGCAAAGCTATAATTTATTTTGATAAGTGAAAACTATGATAAGTTAAAATAAAGGCTACCAAAATTATATTTTATTTTGATAAGTGAATATTATGATAAATTAAAATAAAGACCAGCAGAGCTTTAATTTATTTTGATAAGTGAATATAATGATAAATTAAAATTGAAAATTTTGATAAGTTAAAATAAAGACCAGCAAAATTATAATGTATTTTGATAAGTGAAAATTATGATAAGTTGAATTGAAGACTAGCAAAATTATATTGTATTTTGATAAGTGAAAATTATGATGAATTAAAATCAAGACCAGCAGAGCTATAATTTATTTTGATATGTGAAAATAATGATAAATAAAAATTGAAGATTAGCAATGTTATAATTTATTTTGATAAGTGAAAGCTATGATAAGTTTAAATGAAGACTAGCAATATTATTATACATTTTGATAAGTTAAATTGATGACTAGCAAAACTATAATACATTTTGATAAGTGAAAATTATGATAAGTTCAAACGAAGACTAGCAAATTTGTATTGTATTTTGATAAGTGAAAATTATGATATGTTAAAATTGAAGAATAGCAAAATTATAATTCATTTTGATAAGTGAAGATTATGATAAGTTAAAATAAAAACCAGCAAAATTATAATGTATTTTGATAAGTGAAAATTATGATATGTAAAAATTGAAGAGGGGCAAAATTATAACACGTTTTGATAAGTGAAAATTATGGTAAGTTAAATTGAAGACTAGCAAAAGTATAATATTATAATGATAAGTGAAAATTATGATAAGTTAAAATTGAAGATTAGCAATGTTATAATATATTTTGATAAGTGAAAATTATTATAAGTTCAAACGAAGACTAGCAAATTTATATTGTATTTTGATAAGTGAAAATTATGATAAGTTAAAACTGAAGACTAGCAAAATTATAATACATTTTGATAAGTGAAAATTATGATTAGTTAAAATAAAAACCAGTAAAATTATAATGTATTTTGATAAGTGAAAACTATGATAAGTTAAATTGAAGATTAGCAAAATTATAATACATTTTGATAAGTGAAAATTATGATTAGTTAAAATTGAAGTTATAATTTATTTTGATAACTTCAAGTAAAGACTAGCAAATTCATAATGTGGTTTGATAAGTGAAAATAATGATATATTAAAATTTCAACTAGCAAAATTATAATATATTTTGATAAGTGAAAATTATGATAAGTGAAAATTTAGGCTAGCAAAATTATAGTCTTTTTTGATAATTGAAAACTACGATAAGCAAAAATTGAAGACTAGCAAAATTATAATATATATTGATAATTGAAAATTGTGATAAGTAAAAATTAAGACTAGCAAAACTTTAATTTATTTTGATAAGTGAAAGTGAATGATAGTTAAAAATTTTTAATTCGTTCAAAATTAAGCTTAGCGGCATGATTAAATAAACATAGCTTTCATCACAATTGCGTTCATTAAAATAGCAAGTACATAAATTCCATATATAAGTTTTCTCAGTGTAGTATCTCTTATAATAGGCCATGCATATGTTTCAATAACACCAAATATAAGTAGGGAATTTTGAGTTGTACTTGATAACAACACCATGATAAACGAAATGCACAATTTAAATTAACTAAGAGAAGTGCATAGGGGGACTGCTACTTACTTGCGTATACTCAATAGGGAATCAGTACACATTGCCTTCACGTAGTAGATACTGCAACGACTTAACTCATCATGGAAGACGACGTGATTCCTGAAGAGTTTTTAATTACTGATATAAACACGTTGTGTTATTTTCGCTCTCTCTCGTTTCGGCTGAAATCTTTTTCTCATTTGTATGCCACTGAAGTCAGAGCAGAGCCAGTCAGTCTGTTTTTATTCGGAACACATGAGGTAAATTATGTCATCCTGCATTTATTTTTGTGTAAATCCCGCATAATCATGAGCTTTGATGTCTGTTAATCGCATTTTGTAAATTATGAACATGTGTTCACAATTTATTTTTAAATTTTAATCTTTACAATTTTCAAACATTGAAAATGAAAATATGACAAAATTCATATTGTGACATTGACATGTTAAAGTATATGTATGTAAATTTAGGATTTTACATTTTTTAGTTCAGGATTTATTGCATCACTATTTAGGGTAATGAATTTATGATTTTTTTCATACATATTTTATATATAAATATTATTTTTTTTGTTGAAAGTTTTTTCATAGTTATATCATGAAATTAAATTTATTATTTTAGAAATAGCACGTCGTTCTTAAAGTCAATTAGAATGCATTGCACGACAGCATTTTAGTAAAAAAAAATGTTGCATAATTTTAGGACTTTTTAAAATATTTTCGCATAATACGTATGGTATTTATTTACAAAGCCTTAAATTTATAAGATCAACAACTCTGTTAGTGATGCGTTGATTGATATGCACAGTCAACATTTTATAGTTCGGCGTTATGGAATTCAAGAGTAATACAATAAATAAATAAGCACCTAAAAATATGCAACATTTTTTTTTTTTTTTTTTGGAAATTGCTGCTGCGATGCAATTCTTAAGCGAACTTAGAATACATATTGCTGTTGTAAAAATTTTTTTGTTCAAGAAATTTCCATATCATTCTAAATTTTTATCAATATAGAAATAAATACTTAAACAAAAATTTTTCAAATCCTTCCATCTACAACTTCATACACTTAATTTTCCATATCTCCCTTGGTTCAATTCAAGAAAAACCTACTGTAATTACCCACGCGGTCACGTCGTTTAAACTTTATAGCCCATAACTACTATTTTTTCACCTACTACTTACGTGTACTCTTTTTTAACTCTATTTCAATATAATTTGAAAAAAATAAAAAGTAAAAATCATAAAAATAGAAATCACATATATTTCGACCATTTCACCAAAATCTGTAATAAAAACAACAGTAGTAAAAGTCGTACGAAAAAAGGTTGTAAAATTCAGCAACTGTTTCGCAAACGTAAATTACCTGGAAAATACGTGACTCTCACTGTTTAAGCAGACGAGTGGGACAAATAAAGTCCACACAGCAATTGCGATGCAGGATGACTTCAACGAAAACGATGACGACGACCACCTCAGCAATATCTCGACATCGTCGATGCTGCTGAGTCGCCATCGACGCTATCGAAATCGCATTTCAACTACATACGACGATTTCAGGCTGATTCCGATGCAGCTCATATGGCTGCCGCCCAAGTTACTTGACGTGCAATAACCTTAGGGCAACCGACCAACAACTTGGAGAAAAACAACGAACGAAAAGAGAATGTGAACCAAAAAAAAAAAACTGTAAAAGGACAATGGCAGCAGCAGGAGTAGCAGTAGCAGTAGCTAACGATTCAAGCGAGTAGCTCAACGTGAGTGTTAAAGGATTCATTTTTGCATTTCTAGCTAGATCCCATAAATGTTGAACGTTTTTTTTTTTTTTGTGTTTGTAGTGGTTCTTAGTTGTACACATACATACACTTATATAAAATGTAGCGCTTCAGAAAAAAAAATCGGTATTATTTGTTGGACTATTCGATTGTTCATACACATATTTTGATATTTTTAAAATCTTAAAACTGGTCACTGATTGAGATTCATCACTAAGGCTAAATTATTTATCCTGGAAGCATGAGATTTGATAAATGTGCATCAGACCGATTTTGTATGATGCAAAATAGCGGGTTTTAAACGATTCATATCGTGAAATTGCAAGCCTTAAGCTAAACACATGATGCCTTAGATGACAGTTCTGTAACTGCTCTCTAAAGAAATATGTAGTGCGTAAGACTCAATCATATTGGAGAAAACTTATTTATTGGGTCCGTAATTGAACGTAGCTTCCACATGTTATCTAGGATAAGATTGTCGTTCGACCCCTGAGTTCGAATTGAAGAGATTGTAAGATACTTTGGAACCGCTTTCATCGCGTACTATCACATACTAAGCAATTACTCTAAAAAAATGCGAGAGTAAGCCCGGGAGATGTGGCACCCCCAGATAGCATGGCACCCCTTTCAATTTCGACACTTGCACTTTTCGCAGAATTCAAGTATGGACAAAATTTAATTTAATTGCGCAAAAGATATCGTGGAGAAATGGCTCCCAATTCTTGAGGGGGAAATGGTGCACGTTCCATTTCTGCCTTTGTTATAAGGTACGAATATCAAGCGTTTTTGTTTACAGTCACTTCAAAATTGCAGAATTTTAGTCAGGTAGGATCGTCAATGATTTTTTTTTTTAATTTTTAAATAGCAAATTTGAAGTTTTTGCTAATTTTTTAGAAAACTCTATGGAAACCTTGAATACAAGTGACGTCAGAATAGAGGTTATGTGAAATTTTGCATGTAGCAAGTACGTCGAAAAATTTTAAGCCGAACAAAAGAAAAAAATAAACGGCAAGAATTCTAATAAAGAGGTCTCGCAGAAATGGGAAAAATTTAAGCGGACCATACAACCTATGCAATGTACGCTAATTTCAAAGTAAGTTGTTACTACTACCTAATGCGAAAAGAAGTGTTTCAAAAACCCTTCTGAAGTGCATCTTTTTCACCAATAAGCGTTTCCGCTCCGTAAGAACTATATTTTCTCTTTAGCATTGCATGTCCTAGGATGTGAGCGCGCTTAAACTTACCGCATCCTCACGTAAAAAGACCTTTTGAAGTGCTTATATGCAATGCGGCAGTAAGCGTTCTTTCAATAATAAATAAAAAAAAATAAAAATAAAAAGCAGGCAGTATCAGGATTTGAATCCATGACCGTCCCGTTTGATAGATAGAAGCATGTTGGCAAAAAAAAAATAAAAAAAAATCACCCGAGCTGGGTTCGAACCCATGTTGCTCTTACTGCAGCCTTACAAGGAATCATTGTGTTTCAATTAAACAAAAGTAAATAACTAAGAGAAAGCAAATAGAAAAATGAAATAAAAAACTTTAAATACAAAATATTTTCATAAAAAAAATAAAGCAAAAAAAAATTTAAAAAAAAATCACCTGCGCATGTTTCAAACCCATGTTATTCTTACTACAACCTTACAAAAACTCATTCCAAATTTCTATGGGGAAAAACGCTTTTGAAGGGCTTGGTTCAAAAGCGCTTGAAATTTTTCCTTATGGGTAGTTATACTTCTTTCAATAAAGGTGTCAAAAATATTTTATTCCGATGAATGCGCTGGATATATAGAAGAAGCAGATGATTGAATCTAATGCGTAATGGGCCGTATGTGTTCACATAAAACAAGTTTATGTGATAGGAAAACATGCAATAATTCTGGCAACAAAAACTAAGTGTGCCAAATCGTCCATAATATGGTGCATTATCACCCATAGTCTCGAGTGATCTTTTTGAATTTCGGTTTTCAGCAGTTCAACAAAAAAGGTGTCATATCTCCTGGGGCTTACACTACTTCGTTTAAAATTAAAGCATTTGTTTTTTGTTGACTATCTGAAAATACTTTTTTAGCAAAAGTGTGTCGCAAAAATTTTTACTAAGTACCTACTTGAATTTTAACAACATTTTAGTCAAAAGTGAGGACCTTGCGAAAAAATTTTCTTAAACAAAAAATCTCTAGAATTCTCCAGAGAATATTCGTAAATGTGTTTTCCAGACTTTTTTACATGTACATTTAATATCTATATATATATATATATTTGCTAATTCGCTTTGAAACTTTCTGCAAATGAAATGAATCTGAATACTTTTTCCAATATTAAATTTTCCATTAATTGAAAAAGAATATTCTGCAAAACATGTGTTTTGTTTGCCCTGATATTAAGTTAAGGCTATAACTATTTCATCAATACCGCCCATAGCGCTCAAATCTTTTAATGTTTTTACTTTTGCCGCGAACATCACGGAAAAAAAAGGACATGAAACACCGCTCACTGCGGCGTGACTCGTGTGAAATTTCATTTCAGCTCTTTTTTATTTATTTCTTTTGTACCATAGCAAATTGAGTCTGTTTTTCCATATTATTCTTGTTCCTTTTTACATTCAACGAATTCCTCGAGTCCTTCAGTTTGTGTAGTCCTATCCACAACAACAACAAATACAACAGTGGTATGTTGTAGAAAAAAAAAAGTGCTTTTATTTTGTTTTTGCCTTATTTTTTGTCTTTTTTTTTCAAATTCACCGGTTTTTTTTGCTTCCTCTGCCAAGATCACGTTCCTTTTTGCCACACATGTGACAAGTGGCGGGGCGTAGGAGCTGGCAAAATGATAGAAATGCATTAGTCGCAACATGTGTCCGTGTGCCTTCTGTAGAGTATTCGTGGTCTTTTGTGTACGTGTGTTGGTGAATTTTTTCTATTTTCTTTTTATGGTCAAGTAACGGCATTAAAGTTAAATTGGATTTAAGTGTTTTATTTTTTTGAATTGCAAAAACTAAATAATTTGAAAAAAAAAAAAAAAATGCCTGCATTTAAACTGCTGTATTTTAAATGTGGCACGTTTCAACTATTCCCCCGAGTGCAATAAAGGATAGCGCAGAAAAAAAATATGTAAAAAATCCTAAAATTGTCAAATTAATTGTGAAGGAATTTTAGGTTTTTCGAACAAAACTATTAGTTGAGTGCTTGCTTTCGCGATGTTTTTTTTGTTTTTTTATTTTATTATTTTGTCAATTTATTTTGCTATGATTTTTGTTAAGCCAAATACTAAGAATGCTTTTAGCAATTGAATATTTTGCATTTGCGTCACATCGCCCACTTCCTTGACTTGTTTATCTCATACCAAAAGTAGTAAATTGCGAGGTTTTTTCATAAAATTGCTTGGTTTTTATTTAATTGCGATCTCAAAAATACTTGGAGTGAATCGTACGACATCTCAAATTTTTTACCTTGAGTCAAAATATAGAAAAAAATCTTATCTGATATCTTACATTAGCCATATATTGTTTTTTTGCTAAAATAGGCAAAAGAACTGAATTTTCGAAATTTCACCCCACTGTTAAACTTTAAAACTACGTTTTGAATAAAAGTTTTTGTTACAAGATCATAACAAAATCACATAAGGAACACTTTTTGAAACACACTAACCCATTATATCCTGTTTTTTGTGGGTCTGTTTGGCCTCTTTTCCCTAAAAACGGGCTATAATGGGTTAAAATATTACACAAAATACAAAAAATTTCATTAGGGGTCATCGAGATCAAGAAATGCTTAAAACTTATCTACATATAATACCATAGAAGAGTCAAATTAACATGAAATGAGTGTTGTCTTTGTTGAAATTAATAATTTTTTGACCTTCTTGGTGAATTTTTGACTTTTTAGTGTTCGCCAACTTTTACGGAAATTTCATAGTAAATACTTCTGTGTTACATATTGATCCATTATTCCCCCGTTTAAGTGGGAATTTTTGAACCTTTTTGAGAAATGGTCAAAAATTAGCCATTTGTGGGGGATGTAGAGGGTTAAAGTTTTCCACAAAAATATTTCCCTTAACATCATAAGTCTTTAGAAGACATGATATACCTCAGATGTAAGGATCATAAAATTTAGTGTGCTGACGCAACACATGTACAGAAAACATCAAAGGACGGTTAAAAAAAAATAACGACCTTCTCCAGAAAATCGGAAAGACAAGTACTTATAATTTATTTTTAGCTATATCTTCAGAATATATCGGTTTTTTTTTATATGCGCAACCAAAAGTTGAATTTTGTCGAACGGTGTTAACACCGTTAACTTTCAAAATTCAACATGTTATTTAACAAAACTGTTTAAGATTCAGGGTGTGTCATAGTTAAAATGGCGAAAAAGTGATTTTTCAGCTTTGGCCTAATGATATGGCCAAGAATTGTATATGGATTTTGAGCCGCTAAATACGAATTTGCAATTTATTTCTCCACATATGTGTTCTGTAGTTTTGAAGATATTTTCCATTCAAGGTGTAAATGGAATAGCCAATATCTCAAAATTTACAGAACTTATGGAGAAATAAATTGCGGATTCAAATTAAGCGGCTCAAAATCCATATAAAAAAATGAAAAGCTTAAATTTTAAAACAAAATTTTTTTCAAACTTAAGATGCATCGAATATTTTCTGAAATGGGCCAAACTTTATATAGGTATTGTTTATCTACATCAAAGAGAATAATTTGTTGCCATGCAAGCTCAATTCCAAGCAACTTTTTGTTTATCATACAAATTTAAACCGCGCTTCACTTAAATTAATGACATTCAGCATCTAGCGGTCAACTGAGCCCCAAACAAATGTTGTCGTGAGTTCAATCCCATCAGATGAACTTTAGTTAAGATAAAATCAAGCACCGAAATTTTGTCGAATTTTTCTTCAAAAATCCAGGACAGACTAATCAGAAAAAGTCGCTTAATCCCCCACCACCAAACTCCGCTATTGAGATGAAATATATAAACTACAAAAAGATACGATATTCTCTTAAATTTAAAGAAAAACATGCATGATAATAGTTTTCAGCACAAACTCACATATTTTTTCTTAAAAAAAAAAGAAATACAAAATGCAGCTGTTTCTCTGCCAACTGCAGGTGCATTTCCAAAGTAAATGCGCATTGGACACGAAATCTTTGTCCAGCAATCGTTGTTATCTTCCAGTAGTGAGTGAACAATTGTTGCAACACGTTGAGTCTATTGTTTGCACATAAGAAAAGGAAGAGAAAAGCGTGTGCTTGGATACAAAAGAAGAAATTCACAAGGATACATGAGAAATCACGCAGATATTAAATGGGAAATTTTAAATAAAAAAAAATAGAAAAAACGAAAAAAACAACAACACTAACAATTGTTGACTAACGTTGGCAACATAATAGCGCGCACACAGGACGACAACAACAACAATAAAATGCAACTGCATCAACAGCAACATTGAAATTGCATGACAACGCATTGAACGGAACGTTAAATTGAAACGAAATCATCGTTTGCAGCAGGAGCTCACGTACGTGCAAAAATAAAGTAAAGAAACACACACACAAACACACTCACACACATACACGTACGAGAAAATACGATAAACAACAAATAAGGAAAAGTAGCAGCAACAACAGCAACCACAGCGTAGGGTGGTAGCAACATTTGTTAAATGCGAACAACAACAATAGCAATAGCACAGTGGCAACAACACATTAGTAGCAACAATAATGCAACAACACGTTTCGCACTGCGAATGTTTATTTGCGATTCGGAATGCAGCGTTGCATTAAAAAATCGTAAATATTAAAAAGTAGTTAGATTTTGTTGTTGTTGCTGTTATTGTTGTTGTCGTTAAAATAGCAATAAGGTGCCAGTAGGTGGGAATTGCAATTTTGTTGATCATTTAATATTGAAGAACTTGCGATAAATGTTTGAAGACTTCATATGTACAATCAAACATGTTGTCAAAAATGCTGCTTTTATATACAATAACCTGTCAAATGGCATATTTAATAAATTTTTTCCTGTTTTTCATCAAAATTTTATTTCATTTGTGTATCGGCATTTTCACAGAAAGGTAAGCCGTGGGCCAAAAATTTAGATCATCATATCTCTAAAACAACAGATTTGGTACTTATGTAAAAAGCACCAAGGCAAATAATGTGTACTGGGAAAAATGGGGGTATGAGGCCCCCACAAAAATCACTTCATCATATCTCTGAAAATATTCAACGCAGATGAATTAGATTTGATACATGTGTACAAAGCGCATGGACAAATAATGTTGGTTGGGAAGTGGGCGATGCCACGCCCCTTAAAAAGGAATTTCATAATTTATGAGATTTGATACACATATAAAATGGATACGGACAAATGACATCCTTTGAAAAAATTGGTGATGGCACCTCAACTTAACTAGATAAAGCGATCCAACCTTCACTAAGTAGTCCTGGTTTTTTCAAAGATTTTGAATTTAAATTAGTATGGTAGAAAAAATGTCATGTTCATATTGTCACGTATCGATTCAGATTATGATCAAAACAAAAAAAAGTACAGAAGATATTTGAATCAAACAATATACATTATATAGAATCATTATTGCATAAGATTCTCAAATTAGTCGCATTTTAAAATTTTGACTTGTTTCGCTGAATTCTGACTTTCTTTGAATAGGTACGAAAAGTACTTCTATTTTTGTCATGTTCATTTTGTGTCACTTTTTGCGTGTATTCTGGAACCAGGACTTCACCTACAAACAAAGTTGGCACCTTGGAGCTCTAATTTAAAGTAAAAACTAAAATAAAAATATGTTTTGCTTCGACTTTTTTTGCACTTTTAGTATGTACGACGATCACGTCCGTCACCTGAGAAATGCCCATGTGCAAATTTAAATATTTTAGAAATTCACTATTTTAGTACCTTTTTTTCTCAATTTTTTTGAAAGTTTAATGAACTTTTATTGACCATAAGTAATTATTAAACGTGTAATTTTTATACCTATTAGTAACAGAAACCCGATTTTAATGTAAATTATTTTCACTTTATAACAAAGTAAAATTTTACTGTTCAATATACATGTAAATTTGCTGCAATAATTCATGTGCAATATATATTGACGCTAGATTGATTTCGTACGTTTTTCTTATGAACTTTAATCAAGATGTTCATTGCTTTTTTATATTTTTCCTATCTTTCTAATTTTAATTGTTATTCATAGGAATTTTTAGATATTTTTAGTAAATTTACTTATTCAATTTGGGCCGAGTTTGGGTTTCTTTCCACCCCGAAGAAACTTCAAAAACCTAGTTTTCTAACTCTAACTTGGAGAGTGAATCAAAGTCACTAATGACTTGATCAGAAAATGCTTCAATATAAATGACTTATCTCCTGACCTCTCAGGTCAACATTTAATTTAATGGCTTTCTTTTGGTGGCTGCCGCATAAGTTTTAGTGAATAAAGTGAATTATAACTTTTTGAAAAGCTGTGTTGTCTTGGGAAATATAAATTTTGTAGTGAATCCTGGAATCCGGCAGCTACACCCCGGCAAACGAAGGAAAGGTTCATTACAAGTAACCACCTAAGTTAATCTTATAGGAACGACTACAATACCCCGGGTAAAATCAGAAGCAGCGTACAATGGTTTTGACAGGAAAGTTGAGTGCAATACTCTCTCACTCAATTCTACTAAGGGCATAAATGAAAAGATGTGTAGACACAGTTACAGAAGAGATAGATTTTTTCTATACAAGTGCCAAGCACTTGCTTCTAAATGAAAAAAAAAAAAACGCTCGGACTCTTCTTTTTAAATTCACTTGACTTTATATTTCTAAGGAAAGTCTACAGTAGCTCCTCAAAACTCAAAGTTTAGAGTAGTGGGTAAAAAAATGGCTTCTTAAGTATCCAAATTATTGATGATTAATTGGTTATATCCCGTCTTAAATCTAAAGCATTGAGTTTTTACTGAACAAAATTTAGTATGTAAAGATAATTCACACATACACAAAATGTAGCTATTTTGCTCCCAGTTATTTTGAATTTTAGTAAACATGTCATGTAATGAGAAGAAAAAACCTAAAGGACAAATAATTCATTATATTTTCTCAAACTTAAGTGTCACTCACATTGCTTACATCAGATAGTGATAAAAATAAAAATTCATATACTGGGAATTTAGTGCTAAAACAAATATTTTAACATTTATTCTCAAGTGAACTTAAGATAACTTAAGATGTTTGCACACAAGGAAATAGAAAACAAAAGCAACAAATACACATGAACAAATTTCATTATACACATGTATGTGTAGGGGTGTATGTACACTGACAGACCACAAAATAAACGAGGTCAAAACTAAATTAGAGCGAAATTAATGTTGAATGTCCTGCTAGCGTTGCTTCTGTCAGTTGAATCTTCTTGGTTCGTTGCTGCTCGCCTCGTGGGAGAAAAACTGTTAAAACAATAGAAATACAAAAATAAACAACAACAAAAGCAAAAAGAAAAAACATTTCGAATGAAGAAAGTTTTTATCTTTATTTAGAAAAAATGTTGTATACAATTGTAGTTTAGTTGTAGTACACTAGTCTTTTATTCTGTTTGTTTGCCTCATTTTTTTTGGCATAGAAAAAACATTTTGTTTTATGCTGCAACTGACAAACAGAGAAAAACCCACACAAAAAATATACGTAGAAACTGTCTTGTACCAATAGGCTAATATACACAGGCACCCTGTCGGGAAATTCTAAAAAGTGTATACATTTCAAATCAAACGTTTGATAGTTCAGCGTGGCAGTCACCAACTTATTGCAATCACAACATCACTTGAACTCGAATTAGTTCGAGTTTTTGCAAAAAAAATATATGAAGCAAAAAAGTCCATCTCTAAAGTACACTTGTTCAGTCTTTTCAAACTTGAAAAAATCGCTTGGTGGTAAAGGGTGCTGGTAGAGCGGTAAATTTTTTTCAATAGCTGGACAGTATGTTTTCTCCATTAACACCGAAGAGGAGCATAGGGCCAATAGCTGGATGGTGCTCACTATAAATTGTTTAGAGAAATCATTGAAAATAGCTGTAACAAGTGTATCAAACTAAAGGGAGTAAGATAAAAAAATGTTTTTTCAAAATTTTTTGTGTTTTCTTTGTTAGATCGGGGACTAATTTCGCATGTGGCCATTTCACAGGTGGCGAACGTGATCGTCATACACATTTAAAGTGTTAAAGATTGAAGTAAAACATATTTTTATTTTTTTGAGTTTTTGCTTTACAATATAGCTCTTAGGTTGTACTATAACACTATGCAACAAATGAGTAAAAATTTTTTCCCCAGGGAATGCCATTATTCATTTTATATGTAAAATGGGCTGTTGATTCCGAAAATCGCATTATTTTTTTTATTTCGTGTCGTTTTCGAGATATCGGTCATTTTCGGTTTTTGTACCAAAAAAAAAAAAAGATAGTTCCATTTAAATACAAATATCTCAAGAACTAATCTTTGTGTTCAAACGTATTATATGTCATAATAAAGGTAATTAAATTACCTACAAATAATGTTCACATCACTTTTTGAGTGGTTTGTTAGTTTCGGCGAAATAAATTGATTTCTAAAAAAAACATTTTTTTTTTTTTTTTGAAAAAATTAACAAAAAATCAAAATCAACTGCAAATTTATACAAGAAGAAATAACTTTTTTATAATTTTTTGTATCATAGACTATATATTTGTAAAGAAAATAAGATACCACTTAAAAAAATCGATGGAAAAATGCAAAAGTTGTATACAATTCATTGAAAAGTTAGTAAAATGCGATTTTTGCCTATTTTTTTCAGTTTTTTTTAGTAAACTGTCGATAATTTGAAACTTTTTGTAAAACACATGAGAAAATCCAAAAAATTCTTAAAGTAGGCGTTAAAAAAGAATACCCGTGTCTCGTCGTTTTTCTCCAGCACGTCAGATTTTTTTTAATCGATTTTTGAAGTTTTTTAATCCACTGTACATGAAAAATACCAAAATAGCGCATTATTGTGTTAAATCGATGAATTTAACTATATGATCCTTACATTTGAGGTGTATTATGTGTTCAGTAAACTTATGCAGGATATTACGATGAATATTTTTGTAGACAATTTTAACCCTCTAAAACCCCCACACGTGGGTCATTTTGACGTAAATGTGGGGGGGTCAAAATGACCCACTTGTAAGGGTCTAAGAGGGTTAAAATTTTCTACAAAAATATTCATCGTAATATCCTGCATAAGTTTACTGAACACATAATACACCTCAAATGTAAGGATCATATAGTTAAATTCATCGATTTAACACAATAATGCGCTATTTTGGTATTTTTCATGTACAGTGGATTAAAAAACTTCAAAAATCGATTAAAAAAAAATCTGACGTGCTGGAGAAAAACGACGAGACACTGGTATTCTTTTTTAACGCCTACTTTAAGAATTTTTTGGATTTTCTCATGTGTTTTACAAAAAGTTTTAATTATCGAACAGTTTATTACAAAAAAAAACGAAATAAATAGGGAAAAACGCATTTTGGTAACTTTTCAATGAATTGTATACAACTTTTGTATTTTTCCATGGATTTTTTTAAGTGGTATCTTATTTTCTTCACAAATATATCGATACCTTAGAGCGCTATAGTCCTATCTCCATTTTTCTAATTGTTGGGAAATGCAAAAAGAAGATTTCAAACAGTGGTTATTTAGAATTGGCTGCTATTTTGATATAACGATACATGCAATATTTTAACCTATAGTATATTTTAACATAATTTAATGTTTTTAACCAATTTTATTAATTTCTAACGAAATCCCATCCAATTTATAGTATGTCATTACTTTTGCCCACTACTATTCAAAAAAAAAACTACGTATTTAGTACATTTTTTGAATTTTTTCCACTAAAATGTCGTAAAGAGTCATGAAACGCGTAGAAAACACGAAAAAAACGAATTTTTTTTTTCTTTTTTTTTTTTTTTTGAATTTTGGTTCCGAAAAACAAGAGCGGAGCCTTGGGTGTAATCAAATTTGTTCACTAAAACGTCGCAAAGAGTCATGAAACGCGAAGAAAACGCGAAAAAACGAAGAATTTTTTTTAAAAATGTGACTTATTTGAATATTCAGTGGAGATAGGACAGAAGCGCTCTTGAAAAAATTACAGTTTGGAGATAGGATTTTTCTTAATTATCGAATATTTTGGTATTTTAGTGGTATTTTGACATCACACAGTTTTCCACACGGTAAAGAAACCCACAATGATGCCATAACTGCAAAAATCTCAAAATCGCAAAGAGTGGAGATAGGACTATAGCGCTCTAAGGTATCGATATAGTCTATGATAAAAAAAAAAAAGAGTATAAAAAAGTTATTTCTTCTTGTATAAATCTGCAGTTGATTTTGATTTTTTGTTAATTTTTTCAAAAAAAAAAAAAAAATGTTTTTTTAGAAATCAATTTATTTCGCCGAAACTAACAAACCAACAAACCAAAAGTGATGTGAATATCATTTGTAGGTAATTTGATTACTTTTAATATGACATACAATACATTTAAATACAAACATTTGTTCTTGAGATATTTGTATTTAAATGGAACTATCTTTTTTTTTTGGTCCGAAAACCGAAAATGATCGATATCTCGAAAACGACACGAAAAAAAAAAATAATGCGATTTTCGGAATCAGCAGCCCATTTTACATATGAAATGGATAGTGGCATTCACTGGGAGATTTGGCTGTTGAATAGTGTAATAAGTGCCACCTTTAATAGCAAGCAAAGTCCTGGTTCTACAATACACTCAAAACGAACGTGCCATAAATAGAAGTAGTTTTCGTGCCCATTCAAAGACTTCAGCGAAACAAGTCAGAATTTTTTAGTTCGACTTATCTTCGAATTTTATCTAATCTAATGTTACTTTATAATGTATATTGTTTGATTCATATATCTTCTGTACTTTTCTTTGTTTTGATCATAATCTGAATCGATACGTGACAATATGAACGTGGCATTTTTTCCACTATACAAATTTTAAATTGAAAATCTTTCACAAAACCAGGATTTCCCAGTGAATGTTGGATCACCTTATCTTGTTAAGTTGAGGTAGCATCACCAATTTTTTTAAAGGAAGTCATTTGTCCCTAAACATTTTACATGTGCACAAAATCTCATAAATTATGAACCTATTTTTATAGGGGCGTGGCATTGTCCCATTTCCCAGGGAACATTATTTGTCCTGGCACTCCGTATACATTTATTAAATCTCATTCATGTGCGATAAATATTTCCGGAGACATGAAGAAGTGATTTTTGTGGGGGCGTGATACCCCCATTTTTTCCAGTACACATTATTTGCACCAAATTTCATCCATGTACAGCTGTGTGCGATATAATAGCAGTGCTATGTAACGAAATCTTTGTATTAAAAAAACATGTATTGTAAATTAAAACAAATGCATTTAATTTTTCAAATTCATTTAGTTGCTTTATGTCTTATGACTAGAAACTAATGCTTATATCCATAACATTGGGCTTCGTGCTCCTTAAACTCTCGAAACGAGCAAATTTACTTGTGAAAAATAATAGCAGTGCTCAACAATTTTGATAGAAAATACTGTCAAATGCCACAAATTAAAGAAAAAAAAGTTAAATGGTTAATATTTGGTTGAATGGCCCTTGTTGGCTAGTACAGCTGCGTACCTTCGAGGCATAGAATCAACCAGACTTTGACATTTCTCGACAGGAATGGCCTTCCATGCTGATTGCTCCGTATCCCACAACTCTGTCACATTTTTGGGATTTTGTTTACCCAATGCTTCCTTAACATCGGCCCAAAGGTTCTCGATTGGGTTTAGGTCAGGAGACTGTGCTGGCCAGCTCGTGACCTCATCTTTATTTGAAACAAAAAAAAATTGTACCTAATCTGCTGGTGTTTTTTGGGTCGTTCTCTTGTTGATACACCCAATTCAGCGGCATTTCCCATTCAACGTAGGGCAGCATAGTATACTCTAATATTTCCACATATAAAGGTGCATCCATATTGTCCTTTATCCAAAAAACAGGGCCTGTACCACGGTACGAAAAGCAGCCCCAAACATTAGTTTTTGCGCCGCCATGCTTCACGGTTCTTACAACATATCTTGGGTCAAATGGAGCTCCAGGTGGCCTCCGAACATATTGTCTCCGTCCTCTAGAGCCGAAAAATACCAGTTTCGTCTCATCTGACCATAACACGTTCCGACATTTTGAAGTTGGCCAATTAATATGCTCTTTCGAAAATTTTATTCTAGCCTGAACATCTCTTGGCTGAAGAAGTGGCACTTTCTTGGGACTTCTGCCATAGAGCTTGGCTTCAATAAGCTTCTTTCTTATTGAGGAAGAGTCTACGGTGAGGTTCAGCCTTTCTTTAATCTTTTGTGAAGACCAAAATGGATTTTCCCTAGCTAACGCTGCCACTTTTCTCAATTCCCGTTTTGAAAGAGATTGTTTTCGGCCCGTTGTTTCGGGCTTTTCTACCCATTTCTTGGCACTTAGTACCATTTTTGCAGAACAGGTTTAATAAACCTTGAATACATTTGTAGGAATTGCCTTCGGAAAGCAGCATTTTTATCATTTCGCGATTCTCACAAGAACAATGTTTTGCACGACCCATTTTCCTAAAAGGTATAGTTTTCACGTTTTTAATTTAACGTATTTAGATGAGTGAGAATAATCCTCAACAAATGATATTTAACTTTGATCTTATTGTACACATTTAATCTGCAAAATGAACTTAAATTGATCACACTGCTATTATTTTTCACAATCAAAACTTGCTGTATAGCGGGAAACTTAGCGTTAATTTTTTCATGTGCTGATCCTACACCAAACGAATATGTTTTTCAAAATGGCATTATAATGACGTGTGTACACATTTCAACTTTGAAAAATTTTAATTTTATTTGTTGATTAAAGTAGAGAAAACCATTTTCTTAGTATTTGATATGCTACTGCTATTATTTCGCACACAGCTGTACGTTAAATAGTTTCAGAAATATGATGATTTAATTTTTTGGCTCACGGTAGACCTTTTAGCAGAAATGCCGATATGCTACTTTTACGATAATCGTCATGCCTCTGTAAATTTTAGTTTCAGAGATAGAAGGGTGTCCCATAACTTACGCAATATTTGAATTAATCGCCATTTGGGCGGTAAAATGCTGTCAGCTTGACAGTTTGACAGCTCACATTTGAGAGTTAGTAAAAAGCTTTTTAAAGATAAAACGCTGCATATTTAGGTTTTCCTACAGAGTCTTTGAACAAAAAAAAAAAAAAAACTATGCAAACAATAACATGTGTAAACTGTAATAGCCCACTGTGAGAACAAGAAAACTTTTAAAGAAAATCAAATGTAAGAGTCTCACTGGAATGAACAAAGTTATGTACCTACAAATGTGAAAAAAAACACAAAGTTTTCAAGCAAACCGGACGTAACGCCTGAACATTTTTACGACATGTAATTGACTTATTTCATTGTGTCTGTGCACTAAGGTCGGTAAGAGTTGCTTTTCCCCATAATGTTAACTATTCTGATAGAAGCAAATATGTACTACATATGATTATATATACTCATATGTATATATGTATGTTTGTATGTATGTATAAACTATATGATAAAAATTCTTCAAGTATTCGCTAAGTTAATTTTCTTTGTTTTTCATTTGTTTGTTACTACATTTTTATTCTCTGATTTTTTTCGTATTTTTATCACATTTTTGCAAAATTTAGTTTTCTACGTCCTTCACGCCATTATTGTGAGTATGAAGCACATTTTATTGTTGCTATATCAATTCTGTTGTTGTTGTAGTTGTTATTGCTGTTTTTATTGTAGTTGTGTGGTTACGCTGACGATTTTCGTCCTTTTTTTGTAATTTAGTTGTCGCTCGTAAATATTTTTGTTTCGTGTTACAATTTGACTTCGTTTTAACGGCTTCCGGCTGCGTTGCCATCGGTTATGGTTTGAGTGGTTTGAGCTGTTTATTTATTTCCGTTCAAACGACTTTTGTTTACGTGTTAAGTTTTATGTCAATCGTGTGAGGTTAAAAGTAAATTTTGTGCTTATTTGATTTATCCTTAAAAACAACAACGTTGACCTAATGACGTGCGAATTATGGAACTAAAATTGCACATTATTTTACATGTATAAGTTATATTTCTCATTCAAAACTTATATTATTACTCTAATGAATCAAACAATATTATTTATTGTAATAATAGGCGAGGAGCCGGCAATACTTAAAGTGCCGTCATCGCGGATTCTGAAATTTTTAATGCAAAATGGTAGTTTACACTAAGACGAATAAGAAAAGCTTGGTCAGCATGGTTGTAGCCTGGCAGAAATATTTTTAAATGATTTTTGAATTATTAAATTTTCGGAATGTTTTGCCGTCATCGCGGATTTTGATCAATCTTAATATTAATCGATGGTAAATTTCATAACCATTCAGAAAAAATCCGGCCGACCAAATTTTTTTTGGCGAAAATGACCGGCAGACCTATTTTAATGGTGCGACAGTGGGTACTTCTGGCAGTTTCTAAGCTCGCATACCAAGATATTTTTAAATTTGACATTCAAACACGTAAATTAAAAAAAAAAAAAAGTTTCCGAGATAACAGAGAAATTGTACCCACCATTAAAATAGGTCTGCCGGTCATTTTCGGCAAAAAAAAATTGGTCGGCCGAATTTTTTCTGAATGGTTATGAAATTTACCATCGATTAATATTAAGATTGATCAAAATCCGCGATGACGGCAAAACATTCCGAAAATTTAATAATTCAAAAATCATTTAAAAATATTTCTGCCAGGCTACAACCATGCTGACCACGCTTTTCTTATTCGTCTTAGTGTAAACTATCATTTTGCATTAAAAATTTCAGAATCCGCGATGACGGCACTTTTAGTATTGCCGGCTCCCGGACTATAAGGAACGTAAAATGTTATTCATAAATGTGTTGTTCAATATAATCATGGCATAAGCCCATTGAAGTTACAAATATAATGAATTGGCTGACATTTTGTTAGGAATGAATAGGGGAGATGTGTGTACCTTGGTTCGCTTTTCAGTTTTTTTAATGAGCTGGATTTTCCAAAAAAGTTTCCTTAGTTTTGCAGCATCAAATGACGTGACAATGATATTTCTATGTCTTACCATTGAGTAGAAATATATCCTTTTCCTTTGCAATTTCAAACGGTCTAAGGTACACCATTCAAGTGTACCTTGGACTATTAAAAATTAAAGAGAATACATTGTATATAGGTAATAAATTATGAAAGAATCATTTTTTATGGAATCAAACGTAACTTTTTCTTCAATAAAAAAAAAAATAATCATAAACTAAAATTATAACAGAAAAAAGTGCATCTAGTAAAAACAATTGAGGCGTTGCGTGCAATAACGCCCCAAGACGAAAAATGGCATTTCGAGATAATTCAATTTAAAGTTTTTAAATGCTGATAAAAAGAACAACCATCATTTAAACCTTGAAAAACAAATTTATTCAATTAAACCTAATAAAAGGAGTAAATAATTACCGCTTACACATAATACTAACGCATATTGACAGAATAATCGAAGAAGGAAAAACTTAAATTGTAGGGCGTTTTTGCATAAATCCATTTGACTATCACTGAAGTAACGTTAGCATTTTGCTTGGGAAACCGGCAAAACTGTTCCGATTTTAATGATTTTTTTTTTGTAAATGAGGGGAATGAAATATACTTTCACCCCAATTATTTATAAATGTGCGTTTTTGTTTATTTCTTTAAAATTTTAATTTTATAAAATGCATGCATACATTGCATCTAAGTTTTGCACCTGGTAAATATTTTTTTTGTAAACGGTTATAGAGATTTTAACGAAATTTGTTACAATGTTTTATATTAGTATAATATTAAGACTGGGATAAATTCTAACTCTGTAGATACTCATAGAAAGGCGTAGCAAATTCTTTAAAATTAGAATTTATTGGGCAATATTTTGCAAATGGTGGCTCAGTTTGGTAGACAAATGCTGATTATAAATAGCGAAATGTGGATGGGATGGCAAGAGTGTCACACCCACTTTTAAAGGCTTGAATATTTTGATTCAATATTACACAAAAGCGGCGCTATGGATTTTAATGAATTTATAGAATATTGAAATTAAAAAAAATTTTCGAATTCTTGTCTTTTTTTACTCTTTTGACTATAACTTATTTTAGATCAAAGATAGGAAAAGACAAAATATAATAAAAAATAAGGAGATAAAGTTTCCTTTAAAATGCTTTATTGAAAAATTTCTTAGGGTACAAATTTATCGAAATATGGTCACTCAAACATAGCAATTTTTTTACCCAGCCGGAAAAATGGATTTAATTCAAAAGCAAGGTACCTTACGACAAAAAAGTATATTACGCAGAAAATGCTTGCAATCGTCCAAAAAATATGTGTGAATTTTTTCAGAATTTTTTCGAACATTTTATAATTTTTCAAAATTTGGCTAAAAAAAAAAATCTAAATAAAATCACACGTAGGGTAAGGGAGGGAAATATGAACTACGCGGGTAATATGGACTACACGGTTATTTCCCACTGCATACATAGGATTTACCGTTATCCATGTTCAAACTTAGCGCTAATACCTAAAGCTTATAATAGGGCGATTTTAGCGTTCGGTGAAGTCGCATGTTTCTGTAAAGTTGATTTTTCTAAAAAAAAGATCAGTGATAATTTTTTTCTAGTGAGTATATTTCATTATTTCACTTTAAAGACATAGCGTTTTTAAATAAATGGTTAATTATATAAAGTCAGTGAATACCATTTATAATTTATTACCACAAATAAGTTCATTAACCAAAAGAGTTTTTGATAAAAAACCATTTATTTCACCAACACGTGCTGTGGGTAATATGGACCACCAGTGAAAAAAGCCTCAAAAACAAATGTATTTATCATCTTTTTCAGATGGGGAATCTAGTTGCAGTTTTCATGACGAGTCTGATGGTCATTATATGTAATTGGTTAACTACAAAGGAAAAAAATTATAAAAAATGCATTTAATGTAATACCCTTTAGTCAGAAGATCGACGTGGCGAATTTTGGGTTGAATGTGTAATCTGACGTTCTTGGAGTCATGAAAAATGTGCTGAATGTGGAAGTGACATTTTTTATGCAACTTCTGTACCAAATGGACTATATGGTCCATATTACACTACACTTTTTTTTTATCTTCATTTTGAGTATTTTCAGTTTTTTAATTTTTTTTCTTTATCCTGATGAGATATTTATCTAAAAGTGAAGCAGAATGAAGGTTAATTGTTTCCTCTACTGAATGACATAAAATTAATTGTTTTGTTTTATGTATTTTAGGTTTTATTTAAAAAAGAAAGATGGGTGGTCCATATTTCCCTCCCTTACCCTATTCTTTGGACAATTCTAAGCATTTTTTGCCATATATAATTTATTCGCTCGGCACCTTGGTTTTGAGTAAAAACCTTTTTTTCCTACCGCGAACTGATTTATGCAAAAACGCCCCAAGTCGCACTACGCCCTTCTTGCACGCAACTCTTTAAACAGTATATATATATTGCTCTACCACATTCTGTGATCGTAATTGGAAGTTGAAATTAAGTACACATATATTTGAGGACCCAAGCTTTTCAAAAAAGCGATGGGCGCAAAAACGCCCTAAGTCGACTTAGGGCGTTAATGCACGCAACGCCTCAATTAATTATACAAAAATGGTTGCAAATAAAAACATTAATCACGTTAATAATAATAATAATAATAATATTATATTGAGAGGCGATTATGACTTCCTGGTTGCCCGTCGAAAAAGGCTCGCTGGTCAATTAGCATAGGTCCAAGGTACACACAGACAGCATGTTAAAAACTGTCAACACCCATAACATATATTAACGAAAATACATCTAAAACCCACTAAAAGCTTAAAACAATAACTAAACTTTCTTCTTGATGTTTTAAAACCGAAATATGTCAAGTAAGTTTCTCATAAACCATTTCGTAGTTTACTCCAAAAACAAATTTTTACACTCAAAAAAACACTTTTTCCGTCACTTTTTATACACGCATACAGCTTGACGGTCTGAAGTCTACTAATATGAGTCACCGGTATGAGTGGAAAATTCCATAGAAGAACATTATCGTACACGAGCAAATGTTGAGTGGCAACCGGCACTCGGACCGAGGTACACACATCTCCCCTACGTGTAAAACCGGGCTTTGTTCTATTTCAAAAAAGCTTACCTGATGGTAAGGGTGGTTCAAAATTTAAAAAATTTTTGGATTTGCGCTCTCACGCTTCGAAATGTTTTCTTTGATGTACAATAAATAACCACCATGTGATCCATTTCGGAGAATCCTTAAAGCATCCGAATAGTGCTCCTAAATATAGAACAATTTTTTGTTTTAACCCGGTTTGCCAGACGGTTCTTCATATCTCCGCTTTTTTATCCGTAACGGATAAAAACGTGGAGATATGAACCGTCCGGCACACTGGGAATGTTCAAACTGTTAAACTTTTATATTGATTTTAAGCCGCTAAATTTAAATCTGCAATTAAATACTAAGCATGTTCTGTAGTTCTGAAAATATTGTCCATTTTAAATGGGAAATTAAGACACGAAATAGAATGACCAATGTCTCCAAAGTTACAGAGCTTATGGTGAAATAAATTGCAGATTCGAATTTAGCAGCTCAAAATCAATAGAAAAAGTTGAACATCTTAAATTTTAAAACACAAATTATTTTTTCACATTTTGGACCACTTTTCGGTTTTTAAAATGATTTGGAATACGTCAGATATTTTCTGAAATGAATTTAAATTTTCGTAGTGCTTATTAGCATCAAAGAGATCATAAGAGTGCAGTGAGAGCGTAATTTCAAGCAAAAGTTTGTTTTTCATACAAATTTTAACCAATGACCTTTAAATTATTGATTGTTTTCAACTGATAGTATTGAAGCCTATTCTATTTTGCGTGCAATCTCAATTAACTTTTATTTCCAAAATGATTTTCTGAAAACGATGAGTTTTTTCGTTAAGTAAAAAATAGAAGTCTGCAAAAGACATACGGTTGGAGATTTAAGAAGATTTAGTTTCAAAAACATCGTAGATGTGAAAGCAAAATTCGATAATAAGTATATTCGATATTCTGTTTACTACCCATATAATTGAAAAATTTTAAAGAAAACTTTCCAATTAATCATGCGATCTCTCAATTTAACTAAAGATAATTTCCAGAAATTTTATTTTACTGTGGAAAAAATAATGAATATTGTGAATGAGGTATTGTATTTCCCAGATTTTCAATATTATTATTGCTTAAATAACAGAATTTTGTGCGTATTATATACTCAGTAACTTTTTAATTAATTAAAAATGCTTGGGGAATTTTTTATCTTTTTTGATTAGTAATAAGGTATTGTAGTGTTGTAGCGTGCGTAATTAATTCCAGGAAATTATAGTTGTTCATTTAATGTTGCATGTGCATTCAAACCAAGAGAAATAATCTAAAAATATTAATGAAAAATATGAGAATTTTTTATAACAGATGTCTACTCTTTTTATACAAAAAATTAATAAAACATATGCAAGAAAATTTAAAGAACTTTAGGCCAAATATCAAAAGTATGCCACATGCATGTAGAAATCTAAATTTATAAAAACATTAAGGTACGTAAATAAATGTTTCATTTATCGTTAACTTTGAAATAAAGGGGGAAATGTATTCAAGTGCTTCACCAGCACTTAAAGAGTTTGTATCATTATAATGTTACAGTTTCGTTTTGGGAGCACTAATTATAAAGCAGCACTACAAGGTGGCAGCTGCGATCCATACTGATTACATCAATTTAAAAAGTGAGTTGAAGTCTGTTTTTGTTTCTTTTTATTTCTATTGGTAAAAAATGAAACAGTTTACAGGAAATCATTTACCCCCTAAAAGTGAAGAAGTGAAGATTAAATTTCGGAATATTACAAAGGCATGCGGTGTAGGATATTTAATATGTGGAAGGTCTAGGGATAAATAATATACTCAAAAGTTAGTCTTCTTAATAGTCCAACATTTTCTAGTTGTACGCAACCATTTCAAATTTCCTTTTACATTGTGACTTTTGAAATGATTGGAGTCTAAGAAAGCAATAAAAATGCATACACAGGGTGGTTGCGTTTCGGTAGAACACTGGAAATTGTAAGATTTCTGGGACTATTGTGAACAATTTTTCAGAGTTCCATTTTTCGAAATTCGCAAAACTGACGGAGATATAGCCATCGGAAGATCGGAATATAGCTTTATGCAAACTGGTATGGATTCAAAACCCCTTGATGGATTTTAATATATTGGTTTCATAAGAAAGGTTATTTAATTGGCTGCAAAATTGGTGTACAAACGTTTAAAATCCGAGTCATAATTTTCTAGATATGGCGAATTTTTGGTGTTATTATAATGTTTTGGTAAATTGCATGAAAATTTCTTTGATTTACTGTATTGTTTTCCTATAGAAAAATATGCTAATGGAGGAAATCATGTAAAAATTAAATAGCAAATAAATTGGGCCATATCTCGAAAACTATGAAACGGATTTAAAATTTTTGTACTTCAATTTTGTATCCAATTAAAATACCTTTCATATGGTTTCAGTATTATTAAAATCCATTAAGGGGTTCCGATTTTCCAGTTCAATTTTCATAAAGCTATATCCCAGTCTTCCGGTTGCTCACCGTCAGTTTTGCGAATTTTGAAAAATGGAGCTAAGAAATGTTGTTCCGAATAGTCCCAGAAATATTACATTTTCCGGTGTTTTACCGATTATCAGCCAAAAAAAGTTGGTTTTGAATAGAATATATTTTTAGAACTCTTTAACCCATTTTAGCCCAGTTTTTTTTTTTTTTGAAAGCGGACCACAAAGACCCATATGACCAGGATATGATGGATTAAGATGTTCTACGAAATTGTTCCTTGCGTGATTTCATGATAACCTTTGAACAACAAGTATTCACAAATAAAGACTTAGAGTTTCACACTGGGGTCTAATTCCGAAAATACGTCTTATGTGGGCATTTTAGCTAAACAAACGCTGTGTGGTTGATTAAAATATTGAGATATTCGGTTTCTTCGTGAATAAATACTCCCCAGGAATATTTCTGTGCAAAGATAGCAAAACTAGATATCGCAAGTTTTCATAATTTTTCGGGAGAGCAAATTTGCATTTTAAGTTGATATAAAAAAATCACAATATCCGATGTTTCAAGTTGTTTTTCTAAGGAACTGCAAGTCCTAGAGCAAATCGGGTTTTGCCAGCTGTAGACCTTACTGAGAGTAATACCTTGGACTACATACCTCATTTTCACAAAGAATGCTCGATAACTCGTTCTTTTATCTTTCCACAGATTTTCTCACAATGACCTCCATAAATTCTTTTAAAAACCTTAATTTAAGAAAAAAAATTTTAAATATCGTAAAACTCAATCTGTTAAATTTTGATTTGATAATAAAATAAATACCGCATCAAGCAGGGATTTTGAATAATGTGACGTTTTGCAACCACTAAATGACCTTCAAAAAAAATGAAAAAAGCTCAGCTAACCTTTTTGACACCGTCTATCAGATTTTAGGGCGCAATCGTGGAAAATGTTTTTTTTTTTTTAATCAGTCTAGAATAGGCATTAACACGACCCCAATTAAAGCACACAAAGTTATTACCATTTGCTTTTATTACACTTAGAACACTTAATATTGAGAGGAAGAACTTTATACTCAAACAGCAACCCTTCAACTTAATTGCACTGTAATCAAATCAAAACTGAGCTGCTTACGTTCTTTATAGGAGTTGACTGCAATCTACGAGTAAAACTCGTAATTGCTTTGCTGCTGCCTGACGTTTCTAACCATTGCCTTAAACTACACGCTGAATTCGGCTTCTCGTTGCTTTCCGTTTTAGCTAGTTGATGTAACGTTATCAGGTGTTCTCGTTGTTTTCACCACTTCCATATGGTGGACTTAAGTAAAAACCCTTTGAATGTTTTTAGGCTTTGATTATTTTGCTTCACAAAATTATCTCAGTTTCCCTATACAAAAACTGAGGCATCTTTTACAAAATACTCATTATTATAAGCTTATGCCACTTATGTTAGTGTCTATAGTTTAACTTAATTACAAAATTTATGTAAGTAATTAATTAATGAGATTCACGCGCATTTATTAACAACAACAAAAAACAACAAATTCCAATCCGCTTAAAATATTTTAACCAATTAAATAAACCATCCAACAACACTAAACGCGCACTGGTCATACACTTTGTAGTAATTAAATTTCTTAAGCTTGTGCCGCGCTGGCGATTCAAGTGAATTTTCCTGATGAAAATCCATTTGAAAACATTTTAACGCCACCAAAAGCATCTGCAACAACAATACCGATAACAACAACAACTGAACTGATAAAAACCAGAGCGCGCCATAGACGTTTCAAACTGCAAAAACGCTTTCTGATGCCGTACAGCCTCGTTTTTCATTCATTTACGGTTTTCTTTTTCTACTAACCACCACTACTACTACAAAGTCTACTACTTCTTTTGGGAGTTTTTGCAAAGGGTTATTTGTTCGTCCTTTGGTCGTTTGGACTTTTATCCAATCCAAAAAAATGGATCTGGTATTCCAAATTCAATGCATTTTAATAATGCTCAGTCTTTTTCAGTTCAAGAGACTGTAAATTTATTTGCTGACTCTTTCAAAACTAATTTTGAACCTATTAAGCCTTGGGTTAATGAGTCAGTCCTAAACAATGTAGATCCATTTTTGGATTTAGGTCATGTTGAGGTTACTGAGGATGAAATTGTAAGTGTGATGCTTAATTTGAATGGTTCAGTTAAAGTTGATATTGATAGTTTCTCATCCATTTTGCTAAAAAAGTGTGCATATGACTTATCTAAACCTTTGTGTCAAATTTTAATCAATCTCTGATGACTGGTATATTTTTGGATGGTTGGAAAATAGCGTCGATAATGCCTGTATTTAAAAGTGGCTCAAAAGTGATGCCTCCAATTATAGGCCGATTTCTAAACTCTCTAATATTTCGAAGCTTTTTGAAAGCGTGGTAAAAAATAAATTATTATTTTTGGCTAAGCATCATATTTGCCCTGAACAACATGGTTTTGTTGCTGGACGTTCAACTGTGACAAATCTTGCTCTTTTCTCACTTTATTGCATTTCGTCTTTTGAAGAGGTCATCAGGTAGATGTTATCTACACAGACTTTTCTAAGGCATTTGATAAGGTTCATAATGCTCTTATTTCTAAACTGGCTAAAATGGGTTGCCATTCTGCATTTTTAATGTGGTTTCAGTCATACTTACAAGGTAGAGTTTCTTTTGTTGATGTCAACAATGTTAAGCCTTATTCTTTTCGGGCCTCTTCAGGAGTTGCTCAAGGAGGTATTCTTGGTCCATTGAGTTTTACGTTGTTCATAAATGATATTAGTAAATGCTTTCAATCAGTGAAATTTTTGCTCTATGCTGATGATTTAAAATTATTTAGTAAAATTTCTGATGTGACTGATATTGAAAATTTGCAAAGTGATACTAATCGTATGTTATCGTGGAGTGAAAATAGTAATTTTTGACGCCAAGTTCACTTTTGCTGATCATATTAACTATGTTGTACCAAAGGCTTATTCCTTACTTGCTTTTGTTCGTAGGAATAGCTCTGAATTTACGGACCGTCATACTCTATTAAGCCTTTACAATTCTTTTGTATGGTCGAGATTGGAGTATGCTTCCTTCATTGGAGCCCTTTTTTCATAACTCACTCCTCGAGACTGGAAAAAATCCAAAAATCGTTTACTAGGTTTGCACTGCGCTCAATAAATTTTGAGGTATCGTTGCCTTCCTATAATGCTCGATGCTTACTATTAGGTTTGAAATCTCTGGAGTCTCGATGGAAAATTCAGGCTCTTTTGCTTATTCATGATCTTATATCCATCAGAATTGACTGTCCTCATTTGTTGCAACTGGTAGATTTTAATATTCCTGCAAGATCTTTGCGTCATTACGTCCTTTTCCATATTCAAACTCATAGAACTCATTTTGCGCTTAATGAGCCAATTACTAGGGCATTATCATTGTACAATGAGCTTTCGCCAAATAATTATTTAGATTGAAGCTTATCTAAATTATCTTTTAAAAAACTGTTAAATACTGTATTTTTAGTTTAATTTTAATTTATAATTCATTCACATCTTGTAAATTTATTATTATATATGCTAGTCTGTAAGGATATGTAATCCAGTAGACTTGATAAATCAAATCAAAAAACCATAGAGGCTAGCCTCAACTAGATCTATAAGAAAAATATCTTTCAAAAAAATTGTTTGCCATGGAATGCCCCAAATATAATTTAGTATTTTTTTCATGTTGTTGTGGTTTTTCTAGTACTCTTTAAAATGATTTTATTCGGATGATTCAAAAATGCGCGAAATCTGAGAATATTTTGTTAAAAATTATCTCTACCATATTCTCTCTAAAATCGTGGCTGTAAGTACATACATACATACATATACGTAAATACCACCTACTCAAAAAATTGCTTTTATGGGAAAAATAATGCGCCGAGTGTATCTGACTTAAGTAAACAGCTAAGCGAATCAGTTGGCATCAGAACATTGCGATCTGAGCATCATTGATCACTGACAGCGACAGCGATGAAATTCGTTTTGTGTTTTATTTTGGTAACAATTTTCGTAGCGAATGCTGCGGCATGGATGGCAAGGGCCACCTACTACAATGAAGGTAAGTAATTATACATCTTTTTAATTATTACTTATATTTCATTGTTATTAATTACTATCAATCAAAATTATTCGTTAGATAATCCGGGCAAATGCTCTTTTAAGGAGCATCTTATTCTTTCTCCCGGCGATAAGGCAAAACATCCAGAAATGTGCGCAAAAATCAGTTGCTTAGATAAAGAGGGAAATGTCTCAATTGCTGGGTGAGTAACAAAAAAAAAAGTGGTCAGTGGAAAATACGTAGTCGTTGTCGTTCAATGCCATACCGGACATCATTAAGCTTTTGCGACTCTGATTTTTTAAACTTTTATTTCTTATGCATAATAATGGTTGAGACTAGCCTCCATGCTTTTTTTATATTTTTTTACCAAGTAATTTTTTAAAATTTGCATAAACTACATTTATTTTATTTTTGAAATGACAATTAGGGTATTCGATGTTTACCAAGTTCTTTATTTTTAAAATGACACCCTTCAAATGAACGGGTCATGGTGTTCAAACAAGCTATTTGAATGTGACGACCCTATTTTTTTTTCTGAGGTCAATAGCCCTAAATCTCCTGAGTAAAATGACTTGCATTTTAAAATCGAAACTTAGGCACTTTTTTTTTTTTTTTGGCAAAATCCTAGAAAAAACTGGTCTTGCTATATCGCTTCAAAAATAGCGAAAAGCGGTGTTTTTACCACTTTTAAATTAGGATATTTCAAAAACCATTCGAGATACAACAGTTTTGAGACCAGGCGGGAGTTGAACCAGGGACCTCCCGGTTGGTAGCACAAGTCGTTAACCAATGCACCAGCCTTGCCCGGCTGCGAAAAACACAAAAAGTTTTCAACTTGCAATTTTTCAATTATAATTAATTTAGTAAAATAAATATAATTATAATTACAACAAAAATAGTCTGATGAGTCTTTGTGGCAAAAGACGAAACATATATATAGCCGTGTTTTTAATCCGTTCCTTAACTTGTCATAATTATGTGTTAGAAAATGCATTGATAGATTTATATGTAAATCGATCTTTGCAATGACTTAAAGTTCAATCAAAAATTCAGTATACAATTGAGGTGTCTCGTGCAATAACGCTCTAAGTAGAAGAATGGCATTTCGAGATAATTCAATTTAAAGTTCTTAGAAACTGCTGTGCAAAGATCAAACCAATATTTATACCTTAAAAAATAAATTTATTCTGAAAAACTTATGATGAGAGTTTTTGGCTTTTGAACGCCCGCGGCAGGCAAAACTCTTTGTTTACTAAAAAAGTATAAAATGCTAAGAGTCGTCCAAGAAATACGTGTGATTTTTTTTGGAAATTTCTTAAACTTATTTTTTTTTTTAAATTATTTTTGAAAATTTTTTTTTTCACAAATTTTTTCAAAAATTATTCGAAGGAAAAAAAACATGTTTATCTTTCCAAAATATTCCCAAAACTTTCACATGCATTTCTTGGACGATTCTAAGCATTTTATGCCTAGTACACTTTTTTCGTAAGATGCCTTCCTCTTGAGTTAACAAAGAGTTTTGCCTGCCGCGGGCGTTCAAAAGCCAATAACTCTCATCTAGCGACCGAATCCCATCTTGAGTCATACATCATTTTAAAGCTTATAAATTATTTTTAAATTTAAAGTACATTTAAAAAAAAATGTAAGGGGGGTTTTTTTAAAAAAAATTCAACAGTATTTTTAAGGTTAAAAAATTTTTGGAAAAAAAAAAATGTTTCACCAAGGAATATTTTTTTATAAAAAGAACACTTAAAAATGAATGGGACCAGTATCTTAAATATATATATATATAAATATATCTTTGGAGTAGGCTAAAAATTTTTGTAAAAATACCCTTTTCATGAAAATTACTAAAAACGACAAAATCAACTTTTTTTGGGATCGAAATTGGAAGTTGAAATTAAGTACATATATATATGAGGACCCAAACTTTTTAAAAAAGCCATGGGCGCAAAAACGCTTTAACTCGACTTAGGGCGTTATCGTTCGCAGCACCGCAATTGTTGTTCTCAATATATTTAAAAATCCACTACCTTATATGCCGTCAATTCTTTTCTTCGGCTTGTAATAAAACTTATCAAATAAAATATATGCAGTTTTATTCCACTTAACACCAAGTAATGTTCCTTATCTGTATTCTTTTTTTTTTTTAGATGCGGTGTGATGGGTGCACCACCAAATTGTAAATGGGGCGAACCTATCGATAGGGATGCAGATTATCCAGATTGCTGTTGGAAACATTTGATTTGTGAAAATGCTGCTGATCAAATAGCGTTTGAGAATATTCAAAATATTAGACGTGCTCGAAGGTTTATTGATTATGCAAATATTAAACCATTTTAAAGCAAATTTATTGAAATATTATATACTTATTATAAGACGTTATCGTTTTACTAATATTAATCACTTTAATAAGTTTCAAGTGTAGTTGATAAAATAAAATACTAAAAAGTTATTTGCACTAATCCAACTACTTATGTATATTAATCCATATTTTAGAATAAAGGTACACCCTGCTTGTCCTAAACTTAAAGTGCAAAAAACGACGTTTTTGCTGTTTTTCAAATTAGCTTCAAGGTTGCAAGGATTTTTTCTGCTCTATTTCGTAATATAAACTTGAACATCTTGCTTTTTCCCTTTCCAAAAAAGTGGGGAATAGTCATCTACGATTTTTTTTCGCAAAGTTATGCCCATTCTAAGATTACATCATAAGATCATATAAAACGGATATAGCGGCAGGGTTTGGATTTATGTCATCTTAATTTTGTTCAATTGGTATAAATGGCTTATAAACATATCCTTCTGAAGAAATATGGCCAAAAAATACCCAAATTACTCTTAGCATAAATTTTGGTTATTTCATCATGTCATCTTAGAGTGGGCATAACTTTGCAAGGAAAAATCGTAGATGACCATTCACCACTTTTTTGGAAAGGGAAAAAGCAAGATGTTTAAGTTTATCTTACGAAATAGAGCAGAAAAAATCCTTGCGACCTTGAACTTAATTTGAAAAACAGTAAAAACGTCGTTTTTTGCACTTTAAGTTTAGGATACCTCGAAATTCTGAAGAGGTAGAGAGATTCTGTGGCCAGTTTTGAAATCAGCACAACAGAGTCTATTGGAATCGTTTTTTTAAACTGGGAAAAATTCACGTTCCAGGTTTGTACGCACATCACTTAAAGTGGTGCAATACTGTCAACATGTTTTCGAAATGGTTTTTTGTTCATTATTTTTTTATGGTTTGAAGTTTCGTAAAATTGCTCACATATTTGGATAGAGGAAAGGTTAGGCTTCCGTTTGGTTCATATTTCTTGTTGGTCATGTAATCAGAACGGACGCTATAGCAGTACAAAGTCAGAAATAGCAAACATGTTGACAGTTTCGCTTCTTACTGTATATGTATATATGCGATGGTGAAATACGAAATATCTTTTACTTCCGAATCGCGGTCCTCTTTGGCAGCGGAGATGCTCTGCTTGTCACGGAAATATGCTGATAAACACGCAAATGTGACAATGGACACGTTGATGTTCTGCGAAACACACTGAGGTGGTTGGCCAATGATGGTGTCGATGACAATATTGGTGGTGATGGTGATGATCGGTGCAAGAGGCGTACTTGCTGTTTTACGATGGCCAAATGCAACAAAAATTGACGTTGGAAGGCAAAAAAAAAGACACCATTTTCCTTTCTTTATTAATTTTAACGCTTTTTTATACCACACAGTCTTTTTATTTTGCTCATAATGAGTACTTATGCTTTATTTTCTAACGCTGCGTTGCTTTCAAGTGTTTTATTTTTAACAATTTTCACTGCAAATTGCTTTGATTTTTCCACAAATGCTAAATTTGGTGTGTATTCGATGACGGGACGTTTTGCCAAAAGTTTTTATACAATTTTGGTATAAAATTTATAGTTTATAACAATTTTGGCTTAGAAGTTAAACGTTTTTGGTCTAGAATTGCTTTATAGAAAAAAATGAAAAATATGAAAAAATTAGAATACATAAATTTATAAAAACAAATAGTAAGTTCATACTTCACCCCTAAACTTTTAGCTGTGTGGGTACTTTGATTTACCATACAAAATTTTGAATATCGCACGACTCATTTCGAGCATTTTTGAGATCGTAATAATATAAAACCGCATCAAGCAAAGATTTTCCATAAATTGACGTTGCGTGACCTCTAAACGACCTGCAGCAATATTTAAAAAAATCACCGGTAACTTTTTCGCAGACTTAAGCATTCTGCAATAAAATTCATTTTCACTTAAATGAGTGCTAGCGAAAAAATGTTCAGTATCAAGTAATTTATTTAGTGTTAGTGAAAAATCTTTCGCTATCAAAATATGCATTTTGTGGTAGTGCAAAGAAAGATTTAGCATTATCACTAAATTTATTTTGCTTCGCAAAATTTTTAAATTTTCGAAAAAATCGGAAAATTATCTCAGTTTCCCTAGAGTAAAACAAAGGCATCTTGTACAAAATACTCATCATGATATGTGCTAACAGTACCTACATTGTTTAACTAAATTACAAAATTAATGTAAGTAATTAATTAATGAGATTCACGCGCATTTATAAACAACAACAAAAAACAACAAATTCCAATCCGCTTAAAATATTTTAACCAATTAAATAAACCATCCAACAACACTGAACGCGCGCTGGTCATACACTTTATAGTAATTAAATTTCTTAAGCTTGTGCCGCGCTGCCGATTCAAGTGAATTTTCCTGATGTAAATCCATTTGAAAGCATTTTAACGCCACCAAAAGCATCGGCAACAACAAAAACGATAACAACAACAACTGAACTGATAAAAACCAGAGCGCGCCATAGACGCTTCAAACTGCAAAAACGCTTTCTGATGCCGTGCAGCCTCAGCTGTTGCCCGAGTAAGCATTTTTTTAAGTTTATCCTTAAGAGGCTTTTTTAAATGCTTAAACTGATATGCTTTGCTATGACGCCGCTGTTGCAACATTGGCTGCCACACCCACCCCGACGCCCATTTAACTCAACACTTGCCATATCCCTTTTTTGCTTTTGCTTTGCTTTTGGACCATAATTATGGCCAACAGCAATTTAAAAACACTTGATGCTGGCAATTAAGGAAAAGTTTTTCATTCATTTACGGTTTTCTTCTTCTACTTACCACCACTACTACTACAAAGTCTACTACTTCTTTTGGGAGTTTTTGCAAAGGGTTATTTATTCGTCCTTCGGTCGTTTGTTTTTTTTTTTTCTGCTTTCGTTTGTTCTTCCGCTTCTTCCTGCCAATGTCGTTTTCTGTTTTTGCCATATACCATTTTACAAGCGTAATTAATTAGTTTTCAATTTTGCTACTAAATATGCATGATTTATGTGTAGTAGCATTGGAGGCGGAGAGGTCCTTACGGTTCTTTACCATTGGGCACAATTGAATTACATACCAACAACATTTTTGTTGTTTTGTCTCTGCACGCAAACATTTGCTCGCCCACGTTGGGGTGGCATTTTTGGGTCCAACTTTTTCTCTTTCTTATGGCGTTTTCTTTTATTTTTCGTTACCACTTCCTTTTGTATTCATTTCCGGTTCACATTTAAAATTTATTGTTTCCTTGGCTTCATAGGGTTCTCTTCTTTTTACACTTTTTTCTGTTTTCTCTTTCCCTTTCTCCTGCTTTTATTTCCAAGTTTGGTGTTGTGCCTGATTTGTGTTTGCCTCGGTGGTGTCGTTTTGTAAAAATTGTTGCTAAGTAGGCTGTGTGTTTCGGGGCAAAGCTTTTGTATTTGTTTGCACCCAACTTCTTCCAACTCATGCTCTAAATGTCTCCTCCTCGTAACGAGAGTAGAAAAAAACAACAATTCAACAATTCTGGCAATTTAAGCAATTTCGTGCTAATTTCATACATTTTGCGCATATTTTTGTCACCAGCAACTATTTATTTGTTCGCAGTGTGTCGTCGACATAGTCAGAGTCTGAGTTGTTAGTCAACGTTAGTCGGTTACTATGGCTCCAGAGAGAGAGACAGAGTTGGGGGCTAAACATTCATTGACAGTATTATTATCACCCCTGTGGGCAGATTAAAAGTTTTATCTTCTCGGGTTTGTTTTGTGGTTTTTTGAGAAAATTGATTAGGGCATTTATGTAGGTAATGAGGATACTGAAATGTAATCCGATTACTTTTCTTAGATTTTTTATTTTTTTTTGTTTTCCCCAAACTTTATTGACATTGAAAGTGGAATTTAGAGTGCTTAAGTTTGAAAGAGATTTATAACTTACAGTTTTTATTGTTGCTACTTTCGGCTTAGGTCTTTTCAATATTACGCTAAGCTGTAGTTTGTGACAAAATTTCGCGACATGAAAAAATTCTTTGATAGTTACAATTTTTTTATACCCTACACTCAGGGTATATTCACTTTGTCCTTCCATTTGTAACGCAGAGAAGGAGGCGTGGCAGATATAGAAAAGTATATATATTCTTGATCAGCGTCACCTCCTGAGTCGATATAGCCATGTCCGTCTGTCTGGCTGGCAGGCTGGCTGTGTGTGGAAATACACTTTTTGGGAAAACTAAGCAAGATAATTCAATGAAATTTGGTGCACAGTCTTCGACGTCAAAGATAACTCGGGGGATTGAAAATGAGCGGATTTAGACAACGGACACGCCTATCGCCCATACAAAAAATATGTTCAAAATGCAACTTTTTGAGTTTTTTTCACGATAATGCAACCAAAATACACATAAATACTACAAATTGTAAGCGCAAGCTCTAAACAAAAACCAATAGAATTCGGACAAGAGGGCGTGGCACCTCATATATAAGCAAAAGGTTCA
Source organism: Calliopum simillimum (assembly GCA_951812925.1). NCBI lineage: Eukaryota > Metazoa > Arthropoda > Insecta > Diptera > Lauxaniidae > Calliopum > Calliopum simillimum. Next base: position 108,991,203 of record OX638368.1, read on the forward strand.
AAACGCTATACTGAAAACATTTTTTGAAATAATCCAACCAAATTTCACTCAAATGCTAAGAACTATAAGTTCAAACTCTGAGAAAAAACTGGGTGAATTTGGACAAGAGGGCGTGGCACCTCCCATATAAGCAAAACTTTCAAAATACTGCTGTGTAGTGTATTAAATGTTTGGCCAGGTCAAAGGTAATACTCTTACTAGTTTTTGTCTATGATAACCGACAATTTTTTTAGAGTTTTTAGTCCATTGGAAAAAGTTTTAGTTTCTATCGAAATTCTGCTATTATTTCTAAGCATACAACAAGAGTGTTCTTCATATTTTTCTTTTCTTTTTAATTAAAAAAGTTTTTCATAAAAATATTTCTTGCAAAAAAAGAGTTCCTGTAAAAGTTCTGGACAGCACTCGAAGCGTTCTACGAAAAATCTGAAAATCGGGATCGATATGGATCTTATTATGCCCATTTATCGACAAGTGTATGGTTTTTATTACCTGCTCTTTTCGATCAAATTTCTATAAAAAAGCTTTTATATTATGCGCAATGTATGTTATCGCAACATTAAAATGTTGCCCCTGGATTGTTTCGAAAAGTTTCACTTCAAGAAATACAAAAACATAGATATGTAGAATGCACCAGACAAGTTGCAGACAAGTTTCATGTTTTGCTACGAAAAATTGTCATCGACCTTTTAACATACTTAAGTAATTGCAGGAAAGAATAATTAAGATATTCTTTTATTATCATCTAGCCACCATCTTCGCTGATTCTGGTCACGCTTAATGCAGCAATTGCTTCTATGAATGATTTCGACAGGAACAAGTTTAAATGGATTAATTTCGCAATTCTTAGATTTAATACAGTGTCCCAAAAGAATTTCATATTTGTTACGTTTTTTATGTAAACGCAATTAAAAATTTAATCACTATGGACTGCTTCTCGTATGCGGACCGCAATATTTGAGGATCTTGTCGCTTAAATGAGGCGTCAAGCATACCACTCTTTTGAAAATAGGTGAAGAAGTTTGAGAAGTCCGGTACGATTGCTGCTCGAAAAGTTTCAGCAATTTAGCCTAGTATTTTCCGATACAAATTTTTATGACTAGAAAATTTCTGCATTTTTAAGGTTACGTTTTTTTTAGACGTCATGCGCTCAAACCATTTTTCGAAGTACTTTTACAATTCCAAAGGTGATAGCTCTAAAGTATGAGTTTTAAACGCATCAACCGCTTCTTCGGGTGATATAAATCGTTATCCACGCATCTGTTCTTTGATTCTTGACAACGAAAAGAAGTCATTGGGCGCCAAGTCAGAACTATAATGCAACTGATTCATCAATTTGATCTTTTGAGTGCTCAAATACTCGTTTGTTTCCGCCAATGTGTGAGAACTTTCAGAGTTGTGATACAAAATGGTTCCTCGTTTTGTGTTGATTTCTCAATGTTTATCGAAAAAAAAAAAAAAAAAAAAAACTTCTGGCAAAGAACTGGTCGTGTACCAATCTGAATTTGCAGTTTTTTGGTTTTCAAGAGCGGCACATAGTCACGTGACTAGTTTTCGTGAAAAAACACTCCACAATTTGCTTTCTAATGCTCCAAACTCCAAATTTTGTTGGATTTGCTTCAAATGGATAGACCCAAACAGTCAGTTGGTTCTTTGTTTCGGTTCAACACCTCTGACAATGTTGTAAACGTTTTGGGAAGCACCTCCGTCAAAGTTTTTAAGCGTTTGACGACACCATTTGAGATACTACTTGGAATGCATCACTTACATTATGTTCATTCTAAATTGTTTGTCTGCTAGTTATGTTAATGCATAGACATACCTCGATTTCTCGATTAGTCACATATCAACCTGCTTTAATTAGCTTTTGCACAGCATCACCGTTTTCTGGCATAACAGCGGACGTACTAAATTCCGGAAATGCCCGTTTTGATCTATTTTTCGAGCAATATAATTTTAAATAACGAGAATGGCAGTATTTCGAGATGAGTTTTGAATATCATCAGTGTCTGTTTTGTGTTTTGGGCATTTTTTTTATTTTTTTTTTATATTTTTTTTTTGTAAAACTTTTTTGGATTTCAGACTTGTTCTTTCGATGAGTAAGTACACAAAATGAATAGAATTACTGTAACCAATACTATAGTACATGTCTCAATCTGGTCAGCCAAGTTATAGCAAATAAAGAAAATAATTAGGAATTACTTTTTTCTACTCGTCACTTTTTTGCAACACTTAAATTTTGCTCTCAGACCGAAATACTTTTTGAGCATCTTCACATCAAGCTTCTTGACAAAATTCGTTGAGGCAATTCTTGACATTTGTAACCAACTTGAATGTATACATTAACCCACAGTAAAAGAAAAAATCCATTATTGCCAACGACAAGCGGAAATGTCGCAGCACTTCATCCATTAGCATGGCTAGAAAACATGAAGCGCGAAAAGTTAAATTTCAATTTTGCCATAACTTTTATTGCTTGCATCCCTGCTGCTTCGATAAAGGGTACTTTTACTTAAAAAGTTTTTTCTTCCTATATAAAATACTTACCACATTGAAGTTACATAGTAAATCATTATGTTTCTGGTTACTGCAGATTGTTTTCGTGGAACTTGAGCATTGATTTTAATCTTTTGGAAATTGGTTTGATATTTCGCGATGTTAAGGTAGCAAAAAATTACGAAGAAATGATTTTGATGATTTAGTCACATTGAAAATTTGAAATATCAACAAGGCATTAGCGATGATGCCAAGTAAATGGAACTTGAGAAGTTGGAGATAATTTTAGAATTATTAATAAGCCTAAAAATAAAACAAATACTTAAATCATCATAAACATATGCATACTTTGAGCATATGACTCGTCTAATTAATTAGCTTGAAATGCATTAATTGACAGTTCCCCAACACTATCACCAACAGCATAAGTTGAGAAAAAATAAAGCATCAAAAACAGTACAAATAAAATCCCACAGGATTCTTGTTGATGTTGTCAGTCAAAGAATAATTTTTCTGTTTTTTCGTGTCTGATTTTTTTCACTAAGTTGACTGTGTTACGTTTTCCCATGCGGATCTTGACGCTGGCTGTCTGTCCCTTGTTCATCTCATTACCGGCAGCACGGTGACAATCAAATGAATGAATGAACGAGGCGCTGCTTGTTGCTGACAGTAGCATCCGCAGCAGCGGCAGCAGCACTAGGAAGATGCGGTAATTGGATTATTTTAATTAGTCAAGTTAATGCCTAATGTTGTTAATAATATTATTGTTGTCGTTGCGGTTTTCTTGGCTAATGTTTTTCAAATGTATAAGTGTGGGTATTGTATTTGTGTGTGCATGTTTGTGTGCGTGTTCTGATGTTGCACATTATGTTCTTAGCTATTCATTAGTTGTGACATGTTTTGCATTTAATGGTTGCCCATTAAAGCGACCGCAGGCTGACATAAACGCGCCATGCGGTATGCAATGAAAATTTGTAACACAATAAAGTTTGAAACATATGAAGTATTTTGTATTTTCTTTTTAAGCTTATGAAGGCAAATCTGCACTTTTTTTACTTTTCTGTGTCTACATAATCTTTTGAATGAAACATAATATCTTTTCTTTATAAAATACTTTTATTTCAAAGACCAAAGTTTAAAACACTCACACAATAGCTTACTTACAAACTTGGCATATTAAAGGACTTTAAATAGCCAGCATATGCACATACTCCCTTTTCACAGAATAAATTTCATTGAATAAGAATTTTTCAGTTTGAACAAAAGCAAAATTTTTAATAAGAATACTTTGAGTATGCTCAACATAACTTTGTGATGAATTCCAGCTCAAGTGTAATCTCAGTCGGAAACTTTATGGGTTTTGAGTAAAAGTTAATGAAAGATATCGTATGCGTACATACTCGTACATATGTTCAGAAAAAGACTTAGACGTATATAATGTTGTAGGTAATGTGAAAGAAAATTCTATTCATGCAGCTAATCGGTCTTATCTTTTTGGAACAATTGCGTCAGCCGCAACTGCTTTTGATTTCATCAAAACGAGGAAAGCAAAGAATCACTGAGCTGGGTGAGCGTATGAGTGAGTTCATCAAAAATTAAATCAAAATTTTAAGATCATGTTCAAAGTGATTTATTTCATGTATGCCAAAAATACAATTGGGTTGTGTCTTATACACCCAGAAAAAATATATATGTTTTTTTTTAAAAGCCCTTTAGGGGATAATCCTTTGACGCTTGGTATGTTAGCTGCGTAAAGGGAGACAGTAGAGTGGGAATGAGGTCAAACTATTGATCATCAAAAAATACTTCAAAAGTGCCTTTCGAGTTTTTAGGATCTCTCCATAGAAAATGAATTAGAAAATTTTTTATTTTTTCAAAGTCACGTTCAAAACAGTCAAAAGTATGAGTATGAGTATGAGTATAGAGTATAGAGTATATAGTATAGAGTATAGAGTATAGAGTATAGAGTATAGAGTATAGAGTATAGAGTATAGAGTATAGAGTATAGAGTATAGAGTATAGAGTATAGAGTATAGAGTATAGAGTATAGAGTATAGAGTATAGAGTATAGAGTATAGAGTATAGAGTATAGAGTATAGAGTATAGAGTATAGAGTATAGAGTATAGAGTATAGAGTATAGAGTATAGAGTATAGAGTATAGAGTATAGAGTATAGAGTATAGAGTATAGAGTGTAGAGTATAAAGTCTGACCTATACCATAGCGGTCCTTGTTTTCATCTTGGTATTGGACATTGAGTTTGGATCTTGTTTTTGATGTGCAATCACTGAAAAAAATACCGTCCGGACGATGGCAGCCCTGTATGGTAGCGCGCGCACACCAACGACTCATGATATAAAACTTTAAAAACTCATAACTTGACAACCGTAAAACATACCACAATTTTAAGGGCTGGAAAATAATTGTAATAAAATATACTTTTTAATAATTTAAATTTTAAAAAATAAATAGTTTGCTCCAAGTCACAAAATGGCTTTGAAAAAGGAAAAAGAATTTTTCGACCAAAACTAAAGTTTTTTTCAGTATAATTATTTTTTTTACAGAAACCCTGTAAATTTTATTAAAATCGGTTAAAACGCCGAGTAGTTATAAATTTTCAAATATGGGAGTATCCAAAGTTTGGATCGAAATTCCTATGGCCGCCACCTTGACAATTTTCAGAATTTTGGAAAATCATTTTACCACAATAATATGTCAGGTCGAATCTTGGTCGATAACGCAAAGAAAGTCTCTATTATAAAAATTTTTGGCTTCAGAACAAAACTTTGCTACAGAAATGGAAATAGCGCCTTGTCCTTAGAGGGAACGCTCTTGAAATTTTAACTGATGGATTTCAAAGGGACCATAAAGAAGGAGGATATTTCATTTGCCAATAGTTCTATGTAAAGCTTTATACTCAGTTACCAATCTACATAGTGGCAGTCTATAAGCCGCGGTACGCTTCGAGTGGGTGGAAATCAAGTCAAGCTACACATGGTGTGAGATGGGTTCAATTTTAGGCAAATTCGGAAAAATTGTCCTTCTTGATTTGATTTAATGATTTTCCACTGATATTTTTTTAAGTGTTAAAGCAAAAAAGTTGTGATGAGCAGCTTATGAGATTTTCAATTTCAATTACTTTGCGATGAGAACGATAGTGTTTTTCAAACATATGCAAACTAAATACACTAACATATGTGTGTAATACACGAGTATTCACAAATACACGTACACATTAATTGCGCTGTGGAAGTAGCAAAGACAGTAAGAGCAACGGTATAAACAGTGACTGCAACATATGCCGCATAAACCACAGGAGCAACAACAGCAGATGCAGCAGCCAACAGAACAACAAAGTACTGACACATGAAGAAGACATGTCAAGACGTTGTTGCCAGACTTACAAGTTGCTTCGTTGTTGCGTTGTGCATAAGCTGAAGAAACTTTTTGATAAATTAATTCACCGTTGCTGTGAGTGTGTGTTGGATCATAAATATGTATACGTGTTCATAGATTTTGTTTATCCTTGCAGGAGAGGAGTACATGCAGTCAATGTTGTGTTGGCACTGCAGAAAATCGGAGAAAATTCTTGCCAACATTTAAAGTTTTTTTTTTCTGTCCATCTAATGATGTGTATGCGATTGTGTTTTTCGTCTGCTGTTGAGATGTTTCTTTCTTCTTTTTTTTGTATTTCATTTAACCCAGTTTGTTTTCAGTCAAAGAACATGCGTCTATTTGAAAATTGTAGTTTTTGGAAAAGATTCAAATAGATTATTGCAAAGATTTTGAAATTGATTGGGCTGAAATAGGTTAAATGACTATTGCCAACCTGCCTCAACATTTTCAAAAGTTGGCTCATTACCATCTTGGATTTAGTCAAGCGTTTACGTTTGCTTTTACCATGCCATAACTTCTGCCACGTTGATGACGTTGAGCTTTTGTTTCTCTGTTTGCTTTCTATAGGGCTCTTAAAAGTTCGTCCTTAACTGTTATTAAATGTAAACTTAAATTCTAAGTTCGGCTAAAAGTCATAGTTCTTGGAGTTAAGTGCAAGTTCTGAACAATGATAGGCATAGGTACATGTGTGTGCTTCTGACCTTGCATATATATACTTTTGCTTTAACCTACCTGTGTTGGCTTTATTTGTATTGTTTTGATATTTTATGCAAATATCCCAACTGGAAAAACAATTGAAATTGACAAAATAATGGGGTTTTGCCGTTGATCCTCAAGGCTCTGCCAAAGTTTAATATTAAAATATTAAATCTTTGAATTTAAATGGAAAGTTTTAAGCTACGGAAGAATTTTCCTTACTCAACACATCTTGTAAATGATAAAAAGGATATAAACTGCATAGCTCCGAAAATATAAACCTTTAACTGGAAAGAAGAGGCAAGATGACCCATAAATTGACAACTCGCGACAGTGATCAAGCGATTGACATAGTCAAAGGTTCAAATAAACATCGTAAAAACAGCCTATAGAACACTGGACGGGGGAAATGTTGTAGGAAGTGAACACTTGCTGTTTTACCACATACAAAACTCACCTTATACTTTGCGATTTGGGCACGAAATTGCTTCGATAAGTGGCACAGGCTGTGCAGAAATTTATTTTTCTACAATTTGTGCATAAGTTTTTATATATATCAGCCTTTTAAAAGTTCTAGCATAAGCTAGAAATGGTAAATAATTTATTTTTTTGATTATTTTTTTTATCTCTTAATAGACTGGAAGTCATAAAAACTATTCCTTTTAATTACACAGTGCCACACATGACAAATGAACTAAAATCCGTTATAAGGCGTCGAAAGTACTCGCCGAAACAAGTAATTCTGCCAGAGCGTTTTGCAAAGTTGGCTCATATAAGGATTTTATGGTCATTTTTGCGATTTTAGGGCACTAGATGAATTTTTTTCGGTTAAGTTTTTTGGGCATTTTTCTTCTTCTATTCAATAGCTACAACATTGCTGAAGTCATCAAAACAATATTTTCGGCTCGTTACCGAGATATAGCCATATGAAAAAATCTCCATGGCTATATCTCCATATGAAAAAAACGAGCCGAAAATATTGTTTTGAAGACTTCAGCAATGTTGTAGCTATTGAATAGAAGAAAAAAAATGCCCAACAAACTTAACCAAAAAAAATTCATCTAGAGCCCTAAAATCACAAAAATGACCATAAAATCCTTATATGAGCCAACTTTGCAAAACGCTCTGGCAGAATTACTTGTTTCGGCGAGTACTTTCGACGACTTATAACGGATTTTAGTTCACCGTCAATGACTTGAAAAATGTTGCACTGTGTTATTTTAAGTGCATGCATTATTTTATGTATTTTAACAATTGCTATCATTGCCAAGCATCATCTGGCCAATTTTGTATCATTAGAGAGATCTCATAGCCTTATAAAAGTCTGAGATGAAATGGGTATACAAACTTAATGGCCTATTTATAGTTTATTTTAATTTTATACCCTACACCCAGGGTATGTTCACTTTGTTTGTAATGCAGAGAAGAAAGCATGGAAGGTATGAAAAGTATATATATAATATATTATTGATCAGTGTCACCTCTCGAGTCGATCTATTCATGTCTGTTTGTCTGCAATAATCATCTTCAAGAACTCGATATGCGCAAAAGAATCCTTTTACTACCGAAAGGTAGCAAAAACTTTTGGTCGTTGGTTTAAAGAGTGAATAATAAGTCTTCATCATTTAATCCAACTTTCTTAATAAATGACAAAATCTTCACAGATATCCCGTTGATATCTAGATCGTAGATCTTTTGGGTGGCATCTTTTATAAGAATAATACACTCCCTGTTGGCAATCAAACAATACCCAACATCGATGTAATATGTTTTTTGGAACTACAGCGTCAAGGCCGGATGGCATATCAGTCAATGTATTGAGAAAGTTAGCCCCAACAATGGCTCGCCAAATACGGATTGCATTTCCATCACTCTGGAAGGTTGCTAATGTGCACCAAGTTCCCTAATAATTACCAGGCCATTGCAATATGCTCAGCGCTCTCTAAAGTTATGGAGAGTATTATAAACTTTCACTTTAAGAATTATACAGAGCGCAACAAATTACTTAATGATCGCCAATATGGTTTCATACTGCTTCAAAATAGCGCCCAAGATCTGAGGAGATTAGGATAAAGAGGCAATTTAGGTTCTTAAAAACCAAACTGCTTTGGAAAAATAAGGTTTTGAAACTTTGAATGCTTAACAATCTTTAGAAATTTTTTCAAAACCAAGACTCAACATCAAAACTAAGACTTTCTTGCTTTCTGCTGTATGACAGACGAGTAGATAATCTCTCTCCACCTTTCAATACGGTCAGCATAAACATTATGAAATCAGCAACGCCTGATTTTTTGAGCATATCGATTTAAGCTAACTAGAGTTCGTCTTGTGGCCGAAATTCGACCATTTCGATTTGACAATTAAAAAAAGGAAAAAGTTTTTATGCCCTTCCTTGGTCGATAAAACACGAAAAGGTTTTAATATTCTTTCTTAGGGTTCGGGTTATCTGCATCGGTGCAGCAGCTAAGTTGCAATATCGTACTTTCCATTTAGAGGCGTGTAACTCCTACTAAAGAGCAAACAGTTTTTGATATCTTTCTATACCAAAATTCATAAAAATCAATCATGCTATCGTGCTATATAGTGCTAACTCTATATCTATACCATGTTATCGTGCCTTAGTACCAATCCTATCTCCATACCAAATTTCGTTGAAACCGATGTAGCGGCTTAGCCGTGAGAGCGTTTCTTTCATTTAGGGGCGTGGCACCGCCCACTTAAAAAAAAATATAGTCCAATGTACTGCTCCTTCTCACAACCTTTCCAACAAAAAAAAATCAAGCAAATCGGTTGAGATTTAGGTATAGAAACAGGGACTGAGCCGATTTCGTTTGCCTATTTATATATGGATGAGGTGGACAGATAAGGTGGAGAGATCATGTATTTGTCGAAACGCGAATACGGTGTAAGCAGTGTTTTACTCCTGTTTATCTTTAGACTATCTATTTCACTAATATTAGACTTAAGCTAGAGTTCAATTGACACATACTTTTAGGCTGCTAGACAAAGTTCAACGTCGTACGCTGAAGTTGATTCGAGATAGGGATATTATATCCTCTATTGACTCTCTCGAACTCCATTGAGACGCATCGTAACGTTATTGTATTACCCTTTTTTGTAGATATTATAATGAAATGTGCTAAAGAGAAATTTTTAGGCTGGTTGAGTTAGTTTGTATATTCTCTCGCAGGTGTCTCATCGGGCCCATACCTATTGCTTTGCAACAGTGTTTAGTAGAACATCGCACTATCGGAATAATTCATTCTTTGGTCACACGATAACGTTGTGGAACAAACTCCCTGCGAGTGTTTTCCCGGCAGCCGTGTTATCGGTAGGTAATTTTTCTGCTTTTTGAAGGAAAGTTTTTGTACGATTTGACATTCTCTTAGTCACCAAAGAATTTAAATGGGTTTGATTGCACCGAAGACGTCCGTTTAGATTTCGGTTTTAAGATATCAGAAAAAAAAAACTCTCGATCAAATTGTATCCATAAACATGTGTTTATGCAAGTAGGCCTGAAACCTGATGAATAAATTTCCGAATACGACTACTAAAATTAAATTCTTGTAGGCAAAGGTTTTCTCTTTTGCACCATTGTCTTCAATAACATTACATAAGTACGTACATATGTGCTGTAAAATAAAGAGCTTCAAAGAAGAACTTTTCCACTTGAACTGTATATCTGCTTCATAGTCTGACTTATTCACAGCAGTAACTTATATCTAATTCTACACATATCCTTTGAACACACGCTGCGCATCCTTAGACGAGAGCTCATATGTTTCACTGTTTGCTTATACGTTTGTGTCTGACATCTAAAGTTTAAAAGTAAATCTTAAAGTTGTGCTTAAGATTGGTTGCCATGCAAAGTTGTGCTGCCATGAATTTGTGGTTTTCACTTTAAAATAATTAGAAAGTGCGGATTTTCATTGTTGCTAAAGCCACTACCACACCATGCAAGAATGCATAACCAACTTGCCAACTGCAGTGTTTTGCAGTGCTTATTTTAGCAACTTTTCTTGTTGAAGAAGATATATTGCCATTTATGAACAGACAAAATCTTAGAACTGTCATGATTACAAGTAAAAATTTAAATTTGGCTGAAAAGAAAAATCTTTTAAGTTTAAGATGAACTAAGTTAAAATGATATTCATCCAAACATCCTTATTACCAACATTAAATCAAGTTAATTCATGCTCAATTACTTCATAAGCAAATATCCGCTTGTGACTGTAGGGAATAATAAACCTCTGCTGTACACTATCAAGGTGCACCAAATAACACTTTATCACAAGTTTATAAACTACACAATTGGCACATTCAGTCAATCTATTGTGAATAGCATTTAATCAATTTCATTCAGCACCAGTGGCGTGTCCATAATTCACTTATGGGGCGGGGACAAAAGTAGATTACTAAGATGCATTTGTTCATTTCCCTGCAATATACAGTACAACTGCAAGTCTATGGAGAGGCTTAAGACCTCATATCCCCCTATCACTATGTGACTGCTCGGTTCATGTAGAGTGACCCAGTTAAAATGCTATTTTGGATACAAACATCCAAAAATAAATCCGCTAATTACACTTCTGAACTTAACTGTACAGAGTATCGATAAGGAAAATTGAGCACCTGCTACCACAGCGACCACCAACACATGCACAAACACTAAAACAGCAATTACACCCACACGAACAGACATACAAACAGTGAATATTCACAGACAGAAAATACAACTAATGAGGTCGATAGGGAAGGAAAAAGGGGCCAAAAACATCCGACAGTGCGCCATGCGAGACAAAGCGTCCAATTAAAGCGCCAAAAGCTATTTGAAATGAAATATGATGCCATTTCATTGATTAAAGTGTCAGGTTATGGTGTGCAAAGTGATGTAACTGAAGGGGGTGAAGAAGAGAGGGGGGTGTGCTTGCTTCAAATGGTTATGGGTGGTGATTCAAAAAACAGACTCCGTGCAGCAGCAGCAGCATCGTTGTGTGCGCGTAATTCATCTTATGAAAGTGTTACAAATAGATTCAACTACAATTCATCTCGGCATCCATCTAACCATTTATCCAACCCCAAAACATAAGCCTAGAATGGTGGATTAGAATCAACGTCTTGTTGTGGCATTGCCATTGCACAGACTTTAATGTGGCGCTGCGTTGGGTAGAGGCGTTTCAAGTTACTGCCTGCTGATGCTGCTGTTTTGAAGAAATCACTGTCATTGATATGAAAAATAAATAACTACGATGTTCAAATTGCCATTGCACAGTGAATGTGCTGCACTGAAAGTTTTCTTTGAAAGAGCTACCGAGGTACAAAATTTCATATTAAACTGAATAATATAATAATATAATGACTTGTTTTACAAAAAAATTTTCTTGGGTCACCCTAGCGTTTTAGAGAAATTTTTTTTAAGAAAAATTTTTAGCTAACTGTATGAGCCCTCGGAAAATATACTTGGTTTATGGGGTTTAAAAGAAGTTCGTAAAGTTCTGGATCTTTAAACTTGATATTTTAAATTTTTATTTTCTTTTTTTTTTGCCTTTTTTATACCCTACACCCAGGGTATATTCACTTTGTCCTTCCGTTTGTAACGCAGAGAAGGAGGCGTGGCAGGTATAGAAAAGTATATATATCCTTGGACAGCGTCACCTCCTGAGTCGATATAGCCATGTCCGTCTGTCTGGCTGGCTGGCTGGCTGTGTGTTGAAATACACTTTTTGGGAAAACTGAGGAAGATAATTCAATGAAATTTGGTACACTGCCTCCGTCGTCAAAGTTATCTTGGGGGATTGAAAATGAGCAAAATCGGTCAACGGACACGCCTACCGCCCATACAAAAATTATATTCAAAATGCAATTTTAGAAGTATTTTTCACGACAATGCAACCACAATACATATAAGTACTACGAATTGTAAGCGCAAGCTCTGATAAAAAACTGAGCGAATTCGGACAAGAGGGCGTGGCACCTCCAATATAAGCAAAAGCTTCAAAACGCTATACTGAAAGCGTTTTTTGAGATATTCGAACCAAATTTGACTCAGACACTAAGAGTCATAAATGAAAGCTCTCGGCAAAAATTGGTTGAAATCGTACAAGGGGGCGTGGCACCTCCGATATAAGCAAAAATTTCAAAATGATATACTGAAAAAGTTTTTTGAGATAATCCAACTAAATTTCACTCTGACACTAAAAACTATGAATGCAAGCTCTGAACAAAAACTGGGTGTACTCGGACAAGAGGGAGTGGCACCTCCCATATAAGCAAAATTTTCAAAATACTGCAGTGTAGGGTATTTATTTTTTGGCCAGGCCAAAATTTACACCCTTACTAGTTTTTTTTTTGACTTTGACTTTGACTGCCATTTTAGTACAATAAACTTCTTTTTAACATACCTTTCTATAACTTTTTTCGAATCTACGTCAAATTTCCTTTAATTTGGTTGCACATTTGTCATACCAACTTTTTATTTTGAGGTCAGAAAAAAATAACACACAGGTTACAAGCATGCGTTGAAAAGCTTAAGATGTGTGCGCTACAAGCGCTGCCCTATATCAACTGGAGCCTTCAAACGGATTGTTCTTGGAAAGTATTATTTTCTGACCTCAATTAAAAAAATTGGTATATTGGACTACCGAATTAAAGAAAATTTTACGAAAATTCCAAAACAAATTATAAAAAGGTATGTTAAAGAAACCTTTTCATACTAAAATGGCCGCCAAAGTCAAAAAAAATTTAAAAAAGTTAAAATATCAAGTTTAAAGATCCAGAACTTTTCGAAATCTTTTTAAATACTATAAACCAAATACATTCTGTAACTCCACAAAGTTGCATTTTAGTCCCCACCCATGTGTAATTTTTTGTTGGTTTAGACCTCCTCTATCACCTCCCAGAAGCTTTGTAACTTTATGCGATACACCCTGTAGAATAGTAGGGGAACTGATGCTATTTTGGTATAGTTTTTCAATGTATAGTCGCATATCTCCGATTTTTGTAAGATCCTGCGAACTTCACTGCTTTTATCCTGTCGTAAAACATGAAAAACCAGGGATGTGTTGCTATCATGCATAAAACAAAATTTTTCTGATGTCAGTTGAACGAAACGTAAGTCGCGTATGGTTGATTTTTTTTCCGGATTTCTTGCAAAAGGAAGAGGAAGTTGCTTTTTGGTGAAGTTTTATTTATATTCAATTAAGGTAAGTGCTCGCATTTTATTTTTAGAATTTGTAATTTCTAAAAATTGGCCAGTGTGGTATGGTCGGGATTCGCTAATGTGGTATATGAATATTTCTTGCTATTCTTAACATTATTGCATTGCTGTTTATTTTTTATAAAATCTATGAGTTTGAGAGCCAATGTAATTGTCATTATGAACTTATTTCATACCTTTCAAATTTTATATTTGGTTATATGTTATAAGTATAGCACATTACCCGCCCACTTTACAAGTACTGATCAGTATATATACCACATTGCCTTATGTATGGTGGGGCACATTACCTGCAAACTTTTTGAAAACAGCTTTTTTGACTTTTTTCAGATTTTGCTCAATAACTCTTTTTAATGAAAGTGCACACATTTTTTTGAAAAATATTCTATAGCCAATACTTCACTGATCAGCATAAACAAATTTAGCTGAATTTGATGTAACGGTTCTCTTGCAAATTTCAAAAAAGATTACCTATACCACAATAGCATCAGTTCCCCTAGTAGTAGTAGAATAGTCATGAATAGTACGAAAGCAAGTGCAGAACTTGGATGAATAGTATGACCACTAATGGGAAGCTTATGGCCACAAATAATACGACTACTAATAGAAAGTAAGTGTAAGGTAAGGATATTAGATGGTCACAAATAGTACGATTACTAATGGGATGCAGATGTAGGATTAAGATATTAGTCTGCCACAAATAGTATGACTACTAATGGAAGAAAGTGTTGGACTAGGATATTAGTTGGACACGAATATTACGATCACTAGTAGAAAGTAGGTGTAGGATTAGGATACTAGATGGCCACAAATAGCACAACCACTAATGAAATTGCAAAGCTGAGTTATTCAAGGATGATTTTAATGTAAACTTGATGAAAAAAACTACTTAGTTCCTCTAATTTTAATGGCGGGGTAAGGGTCTGCCTCTTTCTAAATTTTACGTCGATCTGAGAAAACTCTTGAAGTTATAGTCTAGTTAGTCTCCTGTCCTTTACTTTTTTTACTTTCTCTTTTTTAGCTTTCAAAATTTTAAAAGCGTTTTTCTCAAAACTACTTTTTCAAAATCCGTGTTCACTGTAATTTAAAAACTACATTACTGATTTCAAACTTGGTACACATTTTCTACGTATCAAATATCTCCCCCCAACGTTTAGTTTAGAATTTTTTTTACACTAAGGGGGTTTCCACCCACAAAATGCTGGAATTTTTGTTGGAAAATAGCAGCTTACACTTTAAATGACCTCCAAAAATGTTTAAATAAAAAAAAAAAAATCATCAGAGAACGTTGGGGGAAGGATTTTATGATCTTTGACTAAATTTAAATGGTTTTTGATTCCTGATAATTTCCGATCAAGATACAATGAACATCGCAAATTGTTTTTTTTTTTTTTCTGAGATGTTCTCGGACAAGCTCTGTCACCGGCTTGTTTTTCAATATTTCCAAATGAAAAAATTACAAAATATTGTTAAAAGTATACTTGATAATGTACAAAAGATTTAAATAAATTTGATCAATGCGTTTAAAAAAAATCTGCAAAAAAATTGTTTTTTTTTTATGCTGAAAAACACCGCCCCCCCCCCCCCCCCCTTAACAAATCTCATGTTGATATTTTTGATAAACTCAATTTTTCGTAGGCTGCATCCTGAAAATTTGGTTTGATGAAAGATTTGAAAAATATATTAACTTTTCCACAAAAGTTTCGTTTACAAGTCAGCTCCATGATATTTTTCTTTCAGTATACTTTACGACACAATGCCCTGTAGGACCGAAGGAGACAATTGTCTCAATAGACACATGTTTGGTCTAGTTGTTTTGAAAGTCGCCCCCATGGAATAGTTTATAAACTAGTTTTAGAATAGTTCATGGTCCTGTAAGGTATTGAAATATGCCTTTTGTTGCAATAAATATATTTAAAATAAATTTCAGCAGAACCTTTGCCTGTAACATATCATTTTGTTCAAACTTTTTCAAATAATAAAAGCACTGTGCCCTGTGTATGAGCATTACTACTAACAAAACAATAACCGCCATGCAAAAGTGCGATAAGACGAGTAGGCGCTATACAACAACAAAAGAGCAAAGAAAATAATGAAAAACCCAAACAAAACAAAACAAAAGTAACATCTTGACTGATATTCACCAACGCGGAAGCAACACAAAAGCTAAAAGTCAGTTATCAGAGTAGAAGAGCACCACCTTAGACGAGCGACGGAATTCCTTAGTCATTTCTTGAGTTATCCCTACATACTTTCTTCACTCATTGTTCATCAATGAAGGAACAGGATATGTTAACAGTGAAGATTGAAAATGCTTGGAAATGGGGTACACAAAGGAGAAGAATGAAAAACTTTTGTGCTGCTTTAGATGGTTAAGCATCGCATATATGTGAAAAGGATATGTGTGCTGTTTTTTGTTGTAATAATGAAGGATGCTCTATAATGCTGCTGCAATATAGCGCGCTATGCGGAGCGGATTATTAATGCCAAACAAGCTTATGCAAAAATCAATCACATGACTGAATGAGCAACTGGAGTGATTTTGCATTGATAGACACAAAAAAGAAAGGAATAAAAGCCTGCGAAATGAAGAAAATCGCAAGGACGTCAAATGACAGCGCAGGATGAAACAAAAAAATGAAGGCAAGAAATATTTAGTCGAGAAAGTTTGTTAAAGCATAATTAAGGATGAAATTACAAGAATTTTCTTTATGTTTCAGGGACGGTGCTAAAATCAAAAAACAAAACAAAAAAAATCCCTTATCAACTTTGTCAATGGCAACTACTTAAGTGACTTTTTTAGCAATTTATTTATAAAGCTTTAACCCACAATAAATTAACAACTTTTTGGTAAAAATTTCACATCATATATCAATTTATTATCCACTTCAAAATCCATTTCAGTAAATTATGTATGAAAAACGTCCCCAAAAAAATAACCTACTAAAAATTACGCAATAATTTTATGCCGTCTTTTTTATGGCAAATTTTTTTAGATTTATTTCATACAATTTGAATGTGTGTGTTTTTTATCACACACACAACTGTTGAATAAAAAAAAAAAAAACTACAATATATCAAGGAGTAGTAAAAACTTGCATAATCTCGATGATGATGATAATGATGATGATGGCAACGTTGACGATGATGACGATACTTAAATAAATTGTGACACAACATTCAAAACTTATGACAGCGATGTAACGTAAGCCAACGACAGTCAAGATCTGCCAAATATTGCATAAAATTGATGTAGATTAGGGTGGACTATCAGATGCCATAAAAATTTCTAATTTGAATTATAAGAAGAAACGATTCTTCAGACTTCTTTAACATTCCAAAAAATTCCAAAATTCACACGTTTTCCTTGAGCGATTCTGTATATAATCATTTTATGCCAATTCCTACACCAGTCTTGAAGCCAAACAATTTGCTGACATAAAAGTAAAAAAAAAAACAACACAGTTGGAAATTTTAGCTTTTTTCAACATTTTTAGCATAAACAAATTTTTATAATTTTTTAAATTATTTTTTTCTATGCAAAAAAGTTTTCTATTAAGTATTTCGAAATTTTGCTTCATTTGCTTAACATATGAAAAAATTGTGGAAGGTGCATTTTTACCACTATCTCTGAGTTCCACTCTCTAATTTTATATCACTCCGCGGTTTTTTCTTCTTAAATGATTCATTGACCGTGAACGTCTTTGTTCCATATTGCTGTTTTTTAGGACATAATCAATAGAATATATCGATACCTTAGAGCGCCATAGTCATATCTCCACTTTTAGCGATTTTGAGATTTTTGCAGTTTATGACATCATTGTGGGATTCTTAACCGTGTGGAAAACTGTGTGATGTCAAAATACCACTAAAATACCAAAATATTCGATGATTAAGAAAAATCTTATCTCCAAACTGTAATTTTTTCAAGAGCGATACTGTCCTATCTCCACTAAATATTCAAATAAGTCACATTTAAAAAAAAAAAATTCGTTTTTGTTCGTGTTTTCTACGCGTTTCATGACTTTTTACGACATTTTAGTGGAAAAAATTCAAAAAATGTAATAAATACGTCGTTTATTTCAATAGTAGTGGAATTCTATATAAGGGCAAAAGTAATGACATACTATGAATTGGCTGGGATTTCGTTAGAAATTAATAAAATTGGTTAAGAACATTAAATTATGTTAAAATATACTAAAAGTAAAATATTGCATATACATATCGTTATATCAAAATAGCAGCCAATCCTAAACAACCACTGTTTGAAATCTTCTTTTTGCATTTCCCAACAATTGATAAAATGGAGATAGGACTATAGCGCTCTAAGGTATCGATATTGTGTTGCATATCCATGAAAATAATGTGTTGCATATTTTTAGGGTTAAATAATTTAAGTTAATTTTCTATAACATTTTGGGTGTCTGATGACTTAACACGCTCATTTTTGGAATATTTCTTAGCTAGCTATATGTTATTACCTAAGCATGCGAAATTTCGTTAATATTGGGGTACTCTTTCTATTTTTTTTTTTTTTTTTTTCAAAACATTCTTCTAACTGAAATTGGTGGACGAAGACGGAATTGACTAAATAAAAGAAATTCAACAACACGTGCATAATGGTTCCGCATTATTGTAACTTAAAAAGGCGAACCAAACTTCGAATATATGGCGATTCTGATTTGATTTTGTTTGGTTTGGTTTGGTTTGGTTTGGTTTGGTTTGGTTTGGTTTGGTTTGGTTTGGTTTGGTTTGTTTGGTTTGGTTTGGCTTGACTTGGTTTGGCTTGGTTCGGTTTGGTTTGGTTTGGTTTGGTTTGGTTTGGTTTGGTTTGGTTTGGTTTGGTTTGGATTGATTTGGTTTGGTTTGGTTTGGTTTGGTTTGGTTTGGTTTGGTTTGGTTTGGTTTGGTTTGGTTTGGTTTGGTTTGGCTTGGCTTGGTTTGGTTTGGTTTTGTTTGGTTTGGTTTGGTTTGGCTTGGTTTGATTTGGCTTGGTTTGATTTGATTTGGGTTGGCTTGGTTTGGTTTGGTTTGGTTTGGTTTGGTTTGGTTTGGTTTGGTTTGGTTTGGTTTGGTTTGGTTTGGCTTGGTTTGGTTTGATTTGGTTTGGTTTGGTTTGGTTTGATTTGATTTGATTTGATTTGATTTGATTTGATTTGATTTGATTTGATTTGATTTGATTTGATTTGATTTGATTTGATTTGATTTGATTTGATTTGATTTGGCTTGGCTTGGTTTGGTTTGGTTTGGTTTGGTTTGGTTTGGTTTGGTTTGGTTTGGTTTGGTTTGGTTTGGTTTGGCTTGGTTTGGTTTGGTTTGGTTTGGTTTGGTTTGGTTTGGTTTGGTTTGGTTTGGTTTGGTTTGGTTTGGTTTGGTTTGGTTTGGTTTGGTTTGGTTTGGTTTGGTTTGGTTTGGTTTGGTTTGGCTTGGTTTGGCTTGGTTTGGTTTGGTTTGGTTTGGGTTGGTTTGGTTTGGTTTGGTTTGGTTTGGTTTGGTTTGGTTTGGTTTGGTTTGGTTTGGCTTGGTTTGGTTTGGTTTGGTTTGGTTTGGTTTGGTTTGGTTTGGTTTGGTTTGGTTTGGTTTGGTTTGGTTTGGTTTGGTTTGGTTTGGTTTGGTTTGGTTTGGTTTGGTTTGGTTTGGTTTGGTTTGGTTTGGTTTGGTTTGGTTTGGTTTGGTTTGGTTTGGTTTGGTTTGGTTTGGTTTGGTTTGGTTTGGTTTGGTTTGGTTTGGTTTGGTTTGGTTTGGTTTGGTTTGGTTTGGTTTGGTTTGGTTTGGTTTGGTTTGGTTTGGTTTGGTTTGGTTTGGTTTGGTTTGGTTTGGTTTGGTTTGGTTTGGTTTGGTTTGGTTTGGTTTGGTTTGGTTTGGTTTGGTTTGGTTTGGTTTGGTTTGGTTTGGTTTGGTTTGGTTTGGTTTGGTTTGGTTTGGTTTGGTTTGGTTTGGTTTGGTTTGGTTTGGTTTGGTTTGGTTTGGTTTGGTTTGGTTTGGTTTGGTTTGGTTTGGTTTGGTTTGGTTTGGTTTGGTTTGGTTTGGTTTGGTTTGGTTTGGTTTGGTTTGGTTTGGTTTGGGTTGGGTTGGTTTGGTTTGGTTTGGGTTGGTTTGGTTTGGTTTGGTT
Source organism: Calliopum simillimum (assembly GCA_951812925.1). Taxonomy (NCBI): domain Eukaryota; kingdom Metazoa; phylum Arthropoda; class Insecta; order Diptera; family Lauxaniidae; genus Calliopum; species Calliopum simillimum. The sequence goes on from OX638368.1 coordinate 109,011,115, forward strand.
TGGTTTGGTTTGGTTTGGTTTGGTTTGGTTTGGTTTGGTTTGGTTTGGTTTGGTTTGGTTTGGTTTGGTTTGGTTTGGTTTGGTTAGGTTTGGTTTGGTTTGGCTTGGTTTGGTTTGGTTTGGTTTGGTTTGGTTTGGTTTGGTTTGGTTTGGTTTGCTTTGGTTTGGTTTGGTTTGGTTTGGTTTGGTTTGGTTTGGTTTGGTTTGGTTTGGTTTGGTTTGGTTTGGTTTGGTTTGGTTTGGTTTGGTTTGGTTTGGTTTGGTTTGGTTTGGTTTGGTTTGGTTTGGTTTGGTTTGGTTTGGTTTGGTTTGGTTTGGTTTGGTTTGGTTTGGGTTGGTTTGGGTTGGGTTGGGTTGGGTTGGTTTGGTTTGGTTTGGGTTGGTTTGGGTTGGGTTGGTTTGGTTTGGTTTGGTTTGGTTTGGTTTGGTTTGGTTTGGTTTGGTTTGGTTTGGTTTGGTTTGGTTTGGTTTGGTTTGGTTTGGTTTGGTTTGGTTTGGTTTGGTTTGGTTTGGTTTGGTTTGGTTTGGTTTGGTTTGGTTTGGTTTGGTTTGGTTTGGTTTGGTTTGGTTTGGTTTGGTTTGGTTTGGTTTGGTTTGGTTTGGTTTGGTTTGGTTTGGTTTGGTTTGGTTTGATTTGATTTCGTTCGGTTCGGCTCATTTTGTATTAGTTTGGTTTGGTTTAATCAAAACAAGTTCTTTCAAGTACATTAATCTTAAGCTTATTTGGCCTTCGGAAAAACTTTCATGAAGAAAAATCAATTAATTTGTAGATCCACCCTGGCTCAACATATTCATATGCAAAGCCGTATGCGTGTGTCAACTGTCAAGCATGTAATTTAAGTTTGTGAAATTTTCCTCGCATATCCTTTCAAATGCTATTTGACAATATTTCTTGACGTTGTTCGCTACTTTCGCATCCTTTGCTGCTACAGTGAATTGCATAAAATTTAATACGTTGACTTCTTGCACAAAAATTTGCATTTTTTATATTGGTGCATAAATGTGTGTGTATGAAATAAAATGTTGTTCTGTATGTGTGTGTGTATATTGAAGTAGTGTTGAAGTTGAAGAGTAGCATTTGTGCAAAAATGCACTTAAAAAGTAATAAAATATTTTTTTACGTTGCATATGTTTTGCAATTTTTGTGCTCATGTGACAGTGAAATTTTGCCGAAATTGAAAAGTGTAACACAGTGTGCGATTTGTGACATGCGGATGTCGAGCAAAGGTATGTGAATCAAAGAGTTGTATTTGGATTGCAATATTTTAGCATTTTTATGTATGGAACCAAAGTAAAAATTAGGTCTTGCTTCCTGATTTTTCTTCTAATCGGTATCGAAAGAAATATTGTTTACAGCAATGTAATTATTTATTGCTCTTTAAAGAATTCGACATTGAACTGCTTTATCATACGGTTTCGATATTGGAATTTTCATGAGAATTTTTTCCCAGATTCTAGTAATTTTTTCATATACTAAGTGACGCAGTTCTCTGCTTTAAACTTCTTTTGCTCTGTTATTTTTTTATTTGCTCTGTTATTTTTTTATAAATCTATATATTAATACGCAAGACAAAAATTTGTCCATCTTGCTTTACTATGTTAGAAATGGAGTACGACTTTAAATTATACACCATTAGAAAGGTATTTGTGTGCAGATGTGCACAAAGTTAATATTTTGAATTTAAGCCAGGTAAATTAAATACAAATTTTTCAATATTCATAACAATAAAATACACGGTACATATGCCTGAAAAAAGTTTAAAGCACAAAGAGAAAGACAAAAAACCAAAGCTTTGCTTTCGTTTCGCTGACATCGCACCAGGGATGACAAATATGCTTTTCAATTTTGTACCAAATGGCAAAAAAGTTTTGTACTAAAATTTCCAAAAAGAACAAAAACTTCAACAGAGCCAAGTTTTGCATTAAAATATAGTTTTATGGAAAGAAAAACATATATTTTGTAGTAATGTGTGAGCAAATATAAATCTAAATATCAATACGCAAGACAAAAATTTGTCCTACCTTTTTTACTATGTAAGAAATGGAGCATGACTTTGAATCATACATCATTAGAAAGGTATTTGTGTGTAAAGGTGCACAAGGCTAAAATTATTGTAATATTTTGCCACTGAGCCAGGTAAAATGAAATGCAAATTTTTCAATATTCACAACCACATAATACGCGAAAGAAAGACAAAAAGCGGACTGTCCTCATTTTTTTGTTGTTTTCTTTTCGTTTCACATTTGTCATTGTACCAGCGATGATAAATAAGCTTTTCTTTTTTGTACCAAATAGCAAAAAAAATGTACTTAATCTGTCCAAAAAGTACCAAAATTATTAAATACATTTGTGGTCAAATTTTGACCATTGGGCGATTCTAGTTACATTTAAGTTGCTACCTCAATAATGCATTGCATACTTTTAGGATATCTACAAAAATCACTTCTTTTGATCATTGTTTTACTTAATATCATTATTTATTGCATTATGCTATGTTTAAATTGCAAAATTGTTTGCTACTCATATGATTAATGACTATTATTTCATTTGATAACTATTACCTAATCTTGTTGCATACAAATAAATGGTCTTTTCTGTACCAAATTCATTTATTCCTTTTATCCCTTGGAGTTTTTTAAGTCGAACATTGTGGATAGTATTAAAATTTTAAGTGTATTCCTGTGAAGTGTTTGAGTTAACACACATCTGGCAAACTTTAATTTTATTTTCATATCCCTATTTCCTGCCACAGACTTATTAGTGTGTGCCACTTTTCCCAGTTGCCGTAATAAAATTTGCACCAAATTAACTTTTTCTTTATTTATTGAAATAGTTTACTTTTATTAACTTTTTCTGCAACTTGTAACACGCTTTCAATTGCCATTTCAGACAACTTCGAATTTCAATAAAAATGTCTTAATTGAAAAGTGTTGTCGTGTAGCTGCAATTGTAGCGTTTAAAATGCGCTCAAAATTGGTAGCGCAATATACTACATAGACTCGATGTGATGATGTTAGCATGTGTAGGAGTCGTTTCAATGTTCCGGCATGTGATTGTGCAACTGTGTGAGTTTATTATCCTGTGTGTGTGTTTGCACTATTTGTTGAAAATAAGTAAAAAAAAGAAAAATCCGTTAAAACTGCGATTTTTCCAGCAGCATCGTATTGACTTTATTGATTGTCTTCGACATGCAACCAACGATTTCATTGATATGCAATGGAAATTGAAAAAAATCCTGTAAAAAATCAATTTTTGTACACGAAATACCACTACCAACTGCTAAAGGAAATAATTTTTTAGAAACAACAACAACGCGAATAAAAAGAAATCCAACTGCATAAATAAACAAAAATGTGAAATTAAAATGAAATATGTAATTTTTTTATTTTGCTTGTTTCATTTTACATATTTGGTATTTCTATTTAGCTTCAATTCAAAGAGTTACAAAACTTGGAATGAAATATTTCAAAAATCAATTCACGCCATTCAAAGAAAAAATCAGGAAAAAAATTTTCAGCAAGTTGTAACAGTCATTTCATTAGGGTCTTATCCTGTCAAATTGGACGGACATAAGTCAGAAAACCAAAATTTCGAGAAAAACGCTTTAAAGGAATTCAGATTATAATTAAGTACTTCATATAAAACAAAAAACCAAAGGATTTAAACGTAAAAAAGGCTTTAAAAAAAAAATAATTTTTTTAGCAACTAAATAGTAAAAAACTAAATGAAAAAAATCAAACACATAATTTGGACCAAGGGCGTCAGAGTAAAGTAAAAGTGATTCAGTTTTGATGCGCCTGCAACAACAACAATATTTCAGTATTTTGCAAAATTTCTCGGAACTACAACAATCAAAAAAAATTGATTTTGTTGATTTTGTTTTTATTAAAATATTATGTTTTTTGTAGACGATCCAAACAAAAAGAAAATATTTTTGTGATTGTGTTAATTCCAAAAGGTTTGCAACGTATTAAAATATTGTGTTTGTTATGAACGAGCCAAGAATCTACGCTGACTGCGCTTGGATCACTGATTTTAAAACCCTGACACCTTTGCTTTGGACAAATCTAGTCATTTTATGTCTTACCCACTTTTTGATCGTAAAATACCTTGCTTTTTTCTAAAACTGAAGAGAAACTTGCACTGCGTCAATATATTGTTAATGACTTTTGAATCAATATCCATTGCCACAATATTTTTTTTAGGATATGAGTAGTTCCTAGATATGCAGAAAGTGTGCATTTATTTCTTATAATTTTCCTAGAGGCAAAGAAGTTGCTTAATTTTCTATTAATTCAAAAAAACTAGGGATTTTCAATAATAAATGAAAATTGTTGCTCCTAAAAAATATCATATTATTCCCTGGTATATGAATAATTACATTTTATAAAAATTCAAGCCCAAGATCATTTTTTGAATTAATTTATTAGTTACAATATAATTTTGAAAGTTTCAAAACATTAGTAGGTATACCATTTTAAGTCTCTCAGATCTTCTAAACCATTAAAGACACTATCTTGACTTTGGATTTACATGAAGGATAATGTCATCTTCTTTGTGATAAAAATATTTAAGATCTCTAAATTTAATCTTAGAACCAAAACCGGAAAATTTTTTCTCAAATATCTAACAAATTACATACTAACTATGAAAATTGCTAAGAAAGGATCCAAGTTTTATGAACGATTTTTTTCTTCTTTTTTCTTTTCTTTTCTTTTCTTTTCTCTTCTTTTCTTTTAATTGCAAGAATCAGAACTCTTACTAGGTGTACAAATATGAAACCGGTAATGACATCTAGCGGTCGATAGCCGTATATGTATTAGCTTCCGAACCGTACCAAATATCTTAATTGTTCATTCTGTCATCTGTCAACAATATTCAGTTCACAATTTGTCAAGTTTCATACAACAACGCATTTTTTCCGCTCGTAAATTTTGTGCCTGAAAACTCTCATTTGCGGGAAGCATTGGCGTTGATTTGGGTCGTTGGCCGGGGCTAAAATATGATTTTTTTCGTTTGGGATTGTTGAAATAAATCCACTTTTCATCACCAGTGATGATTCGATGGAGAAAACCTTTTCTTTTTTGCCTGGCGAGCAGCAATTCACAAGTGGTTTTTCGGTTTTCTTGCTGCCTGTCGGTCAGTTTATGTGGCACCCATCTACCGACCTTTAAAATCTTTCCTATGGCCTTCAAACGCAAGGAAACGGTTTGTTGTGTCACATTAAGTTGTTCAGCAAGCTGTTGTTGCGTTTGACCATCATCTTCGTCCAATAATGTTTCAATTCGGTGTCTTCGAACTTTTTCGGTGGCTGGCCGCGCTCCTCATTTATCACATCAAAATCACCACTTTTAAATTTATTGAACCACTCATTGCACTATGTACGACCAAGAGCATGCTCGCCGTAAGCTTCGACAAGCAATCGATGCGATTCAAAAGCGTTTTGCTTTAAATGGAAACAGAAAATCAATGCTTCCCGCAAATGAAAGTTTTCAGGCACAAAATTTGACATCTTTACGAGCGGAAAAAATGCGTTGTTGTATGAAACTTGACAAATTGTGAACTGAATATTGTTGACAGATGACAGAATGAACAATTAAGACATTTCGTACGGTTCGGAAGCTCATACATATACGGCTATCGACCGCTAGATGTCATTACCGGTTTCATATTTGTACACCCAGTATGCAATGATATTTGCTTATGTACTGCTTAAAATTGTTTGGACTATCGGAACTACATGATTGACAAGGCGCTATTTGTGAATGTAGTGAGTTAATTTTTTTGAAACTGACACAAAAATTTTTGTGGTAGGGCTAAAAATATTGCAAAATTTAGTTGAAATAAACTTTTCATAAAAATTTTTAAAATTTCTTATAAATAATGCACTTTTTAATAAACAAATAGATATTAAAGCAATACCTACCTATAAATAGAAACAAAATTTTTACACAGAATTATTCTCCAAAATCTGCGCAATATTTTTTTGAAAAAAAATTTGAGGAACTTTCATTAATAAAAAAGTTACACGTACATAAATGCCACCACATAGGCGACTTGCCATTAAAGTCTTAATTTTGCAGCAATAAAAATATTGTTGTCCGTGCTTTACTGTCACTTTGCAACAGTTTTCTCACATCACACAGTGCGGAAAAATCCAAAAATCCCGGCCAAAAGTCGAAAGAATAGCCGTAGAATTTTCAAGCTAGGCAGGCATGGTTTCTAAATATTTTTTAGCTATATATGTAAATTTGGACAAAATTGATCAACGGACACGACCACCTCCCATATGACATTAAATTAATTTCGACCATAATTCTACCATTTTTATTCAGAAATTATTTAAATTTAGTAAAATGAGAGTATACAGCTCATAAATGATATCTGCAAAAAATAGGCGTTGTCATAGATTAAAAACGCCCACCTCCAATATGACCTAAAATGGATTTTTATCATAACTGTTAGATTTTCCATCAGAAATTGCATAAATTTAGTAAAACTAGAGCATACAACTAACTTATGATATCCAAAAAAATAGGCGTGATCAAAAATCAAATAAGCCCACCTCTCATATGATATAAAATGAATTTTAATCATAACTCTTTCATTTTTCATCAGAAATTGTTTTAGTTTAGTAAAATAATAGTATATAACCAATTTATTATGATTGCAAAAACTGGGCATGACCAAAACCCAAGTTCAGCCACCTCCCATGTTACCTAAAATTAAAACTTAAACATTTTTAATCAGAAATTTTTTAAATTTAATAGAAGAGCATTTTCAAAGAGAATGGCCCTTGTCCAAAAATTAACACGCCCACTACTACTTCGTCATGCCGAGGTCTCTTTGCCGTATTGTAAAAACTGCATACCTATAAAAATTGCTTCATACCGATTATATCTACTTAAGAAGCCCGAAATAAAGATTTCAGAAATTACAGAAAAGATCGATCAAGGAAAATATCAAGAGAAAAATAAATGAAGATATACCTCATATGATGTTGTTATCCTCGGATCCAATAATCTCCTCGTTCAGAAAACATAAAAAAACCGATCCAGTCTTTCTCAAAATGTTGTAAGTCTTTTGAAAAGTCCAATTCTGAAAAGAGCAAAGCCGAGGGGAGTGAAAATAGGTCTTCTTTCTCATGAACACCAATAAATTTTTATTAAAAAAATAATTTATTTTCAACCAAGTTTTTTTTTTTTTTACTGGAGCAGGTATGTATTAGTAAGTGTAATTTGAGTATTGGGCAAGAGTGGGGACTGCAAATTGAAGGGAAGGTAAACAATACTTCAATCTATCAAATCATGTAAAAAAATTGCTGGGAGTAAGTGGAACTTTTTATTGGCACTCTAGCGTTCTGCTTAATAAATTTTTGGTTTCTTAGAAATATGCCACTTTTACCGTTATTTTTTCCATTTATGAATGTAAGTGATACATCAAAATATTTAAAAAAGGACAGAGTTAAAGAGTTGTAGCCGAAATATTATTTAAAATTGTAAACAAAACTTGTCCAGCGGTTTTCATTTGGCACAAATTTAATAAAAATTTTCGATATCAAAAAATTTTCTATGTTTTGACGTTTGTATGCTATAATGTAAGAGTCGGAACCATATTATTTTCTCGGTTACTGATATCCTGGAAAATTGTTTTTCAAAATATTTAACCAAAACTTCCCGGAATTAAAGCTTATTTTTAGACTTTTGGCCAGGATATTTGGATTTTGCCGCACTGTGCATCAGTTTAAAGTGTGAATAACTTGATTTTATGCCATAAATTGAGTAATATTTACTTTGGATTTTCGACTCTCAAAGCATTAAAAGCATATTGTAGTACATTCACATTACGATATTACTTTTGCTTGTTGTCAAAAATGCCTTAAAGTTTTACCAATTAACCAGGGATATTTATTATGATTTCAAAACTTTTTACATACTTATATGTTTTTCCAATCAATAAAAAGAAAAACAGCTGCAATCAACTCCAAATCCCTGTAGAATTATTACGCTAATAATTTCCTCTATTTTTTCCAACATTTTAATCAACAGTCAATGTTGATTGCAATTTATCCAACACAAAATTGTTAACATTTTAAGTCCTTCGCGTTAAATTTTCACACAAACAAACACACTGTAAAAGTGACAGAAAAATGTACCAACTATGAATAACACACACACACACACACACATGGCAATGCCACATGTACCGCTGAAGCATTTAACGCTCATGAAGCTTATGCTCGGCGCTGCTCAGCTCTGTTGTAAATGAATTCTCGTTAGTCATACGTAAATGTAGCAAATTCCTTTGGGGTAAAAACGAAAACACCTGTAAATGGTTGCAAAATGCACTTCAGTGCATTTTAAACTGTAAGCATACAGTGGCGGGTAGAGTGACACGTTAATGCAAGTAAATAGGGGAGATGTGTGTACCTTGGACCGAGTGTACCTCGGTCCGAGTGCCGGTTGCCACTCAACAGTTTCACGTGTACGATAATGTTCTTCTATGGAATTTTCCACTCATACCTGTGACTCATATAAGTAGACTTCAGACCGTCAAGCTGTATGCGTGTATAACTAGCAACGGAAAAAGTGTTTTTTGTGTGTAAAAATTTGTTTTTGGAGTAAGCTACGAAACGTTTTGTGAGAAACTTACTTGAAATATTTCAGTTTTACAACATCAGGAAGCAAGTTTAGTTATTGTTTTAAGCTTTTAGTGTGTTTCAGATGTATTTTCATTAACATATGTTATGGGTGTTGACAGTTTTTAAAACATGCTGTCTGTGTGTACCTTGGACCTAGCTTATTGACCAGCGAGCCTTTTTCGACGGGCAACCAAGAAGCCATAATCGCCTCTCAATATAATATTATTATTATTATTTACGCAATTAATGTATGTATTTGCAACCATTTTTGTTTAATTAATTGTTTTTTACTAAATGCACTTTTTGTGTTATGATTTTTGTTTATGATTAATTTTTTTCTTTTTATTGAAAAAATGTTGCTTTTGATTACATAATAAATGGTTATTTCATAATTTATTGCCAAAATACAATGTATTTTCTTTTATTTTTAATAGTCCAAGGTACACTTGCATGGTGTACCTTGGACCGTTTGAGATTGCAACGGAAAAAGTAATATTTCTACTCAATGGTAAGACATAGAAATATCATTGTCACGTCATTTGATGCTGCAAGCATTGTAGAAATATAACTTAATCAAAAAACTAAAGGAACTTTTTTGAAAAATCCTGCACATTTAAAAATCTGAAAAGCGGACCAAGGTACACACATCTCCCCTATACATATGTACATACGTGTATACAACTACAACTGTACAACAACATATGAACATATGTAAAATAACGCAAATAAGCTGCTGCTGCTGCTGTTGATGAAGTTTTCTTCTTCGACGCCACCACACATCCACATACATGTGTGTGTATGTATGTATGTGCAGCAACTTACAGAAGGCAACAGCAACAACAACACACCAGTGGCAGCTGCTAATGGTTTTGTGTTGCATTTAATGGTTTTTCATATCCGCTGGGTTTTAAATCTTTTACTTTGTTTTAACTTTGCATTTTGTTTTACTCCATATCTCTTCGATTTACTCAATACTTTATGCTTTTCTGCTACTCAATTTAACAGCAAATATTTACTTGGTAAATTAATTGCGCGCAGAGTTGCGAGCTTTACGCGGTGTTAAAATTTATAAGGAAGAAGAATTGAATTTGACTTTAAAGAGACCACAAAACTGTAAGTATCTTATTATCTAGCATCACACAATACAAAACATAAAGTTTTTAATATCTTTCCTTCAGTTCATTATATCTTGCAATTGACTTTGCAAAATCAATAAGTTAGCTATGTCTAGCTACATCAACTTACTATAAAAAATTTGAAAACGAGTCTTCTCTTTCAATGTAAGTCAAAAAAATGTTCGAAATATATTAAAGACCAATTTAAAAACTCATCTGAAAAAGCTCATGCGAGCTTGCAATGTAATGCTTCCAAGCAAACATTTTCAATCGCAGAAGAATCATATTTGATTCGCCTAAGCGATCAAATCAATCGTCCGCGACAGTTGCATTCGAGTCTTCCGAGATGCTTTTGGCGTGAGTAATTATCCAGCCGTATACGAATGTTTTAGAAGAATCCTCTAACAACTCCCCAAAATAAATCTGCAAATGATCCCCAGGAAGAGTCATCTGACGACTGTTTCTTAAAGCGAAATAAAAACTTGGAAAAAAAAATTTTAAAAAAATAAAATATGAAATATAAAATGGCGACATAAAAATAATTTCATAAGAAATTGCTATTTTTTGTTCAATTACACAGGTTTACAAAAAAAAAAATGTAATGGCGTTCTGACCAGACTATATGTTTCCTAGGAACTTTGAATTCCTGAATCCGAATCCGGGGACCGTTTTTTTCCAGAACGTCTGAGAAAAAATATTTCAAGGTCATATGGAGGTCATGTGTCGTTTAGTGATAAATTCGCTAAAATTCTGAAACTAATTTTTTATCATTGAGTTCTTAGTCCTTTAAAAGATTATATGATCAAAAAAGGTATCTCGGACCTAGTTTCCGAGACATAGCCATCGGAAGATCGGGATATATCTTCTATGAAAACCGCTATAAGTTGGGAGCCGCTGGATGGATTTGAAAAATATTGGTGACATATGAAAGATATTTTAATAGCCTATAAAAATGTTTTAATCATATTTGAATTGAAATTGAATTTTGAAATTTTGTGAAATTACAACAACAAATAAATCAGCAGCAACAACAATAAAATACCTTTCATATGACACCAATATTTTCCAAATCCATCCAGGGGTTCCTAACTTATAGTGGTTTTCATAGAAGATATATCCAGATCTTTCGATGGCTATATCTCCAAAACTAGGTCCGAGATACCCTTTTTGATCACATATTCTTTTTAAGGACTAAGAACTCAATTTTAAAAAATTAGTTTCAGATTCTTAGCGAATTTATCAGTAAACAACACATGAACCTCATTTTGACCTCCCAATGATCTTGAAATCTTTTTTCTAAGACGTTCTGGAAAAAAGCGGACCCGGGATTCGGATTCAGGACGTCAAAGTCCCTAGGAAACACATAGTCTGGTGAAAACGCCATGACATTTTTTTTTTTTTTTTTTCTTTTTGTAAACCTGTGTTATCTGTCAAAATTTATGTGCCGTTAAAAATATACCGTGTAGTTTGACATTTTGCTTCGTGAAAAATACCGGTCCTCAGAAATATTGCCCTTTAGAAAAAAAAGTATTAATTTTTTCGAAATTTCTCAGGAGCTGATGTCATGTAGTAGTCGGCCATCTTGTATAGTGTAAAACTCGTGTGGAAGAATTGTTGGGTGTTTGTGAAGAAGTTCGATTTCAAACCAGAAGAGCCTAAGGCGAATCTTTTTTATTCGTTTTGGGCTCTTTTTGGTGAATTTTTTTTTTTTTTGCTCCAATCGATGGGTAAAGGTTGAAAATATATTTTGGTCATAACCAGAGTTGGCTCCGGGCCCTCTAAGTGACCGAGTTGGGCCCATTTTTGTAAAAAAAAATATATTGCACTAATCGATGGGGAAAGATCGAAAATAGATTTTGGACATGACCCATGGTATATCCGATCCCTCTAAGTGACCGATTTGGGCCCATTTTGGTGAAAACATTTTATTGCACCAATCCATGGGGAAAGGTCGAAAATAGATTTTGGACATGACCAGAGGCGTCTCCGACCCCTCTAAGTGACCATTTTAGGCCCATTTTTGGAAATAAAATTATTTCTCCAATCGATGGGGAAAGGTCTAAAATAGATTTTAGACATGACCAGAGGTGTCCCTGACCCCGCAAAGTGACCGATATGGGCCCATTTTGGTGAAAAATATTTTATTACACCATTCGACGGGGAAAAATCGAAAATAGATTTTGGACACGTCCAGGGGTTTCTCCGACCCCTCTAAGTGACCGAATTGGGCCCATTTTGGTGAAAAAATTTTATTGCACCAATCGATGGGGAAAGGTCGAAAATAGATTTTGGACACGACCCATGGTGTCTCCGATGCCTCTAAGTGTTCGATTTGGGACCATTTTGGTGAAAAATTTTACTGCACCAATCGATGGGGAAAGGTCGAAAATAGATTTTGGACATTACCCAGGGTGTCTCCGATCCCTTTAAGTAACCGCTTTGGGTCCTAAGAGTCCAGAAGGGTGCAATGAGAAATCTTCTGTTACTCGCTCTGAAGTTTTGTTGCGCAAAATTCGCCTGGAAGAGTTGTATATTCATCGCGAAGATGTTTGATTTGTAAAGATCTTCCACAAGAGTGTAAGGAGGAATCTTCTTTTACTCGCGGAAAATTATTATCGCGGAAAGCTCGCATAGAAGAGCTTTAAATGCATCCCCAAAAATTTGGAAGATTGTCCGCGATTAAAAATGTTTGCTGGGTTTATACAGACGGCAGCTCTAATGCACATTACGGGCGCAATAATGTAAAACTTTTTATTGCATGATTTTAGGCATTTTTTAAATACATATTTCATAGACATTGACTAAACGAAAATTTCTCAATTTAGGATCCAAAAAATTCTAAAACATCAAAAACAAGATTAATAGTGAGTTAAGCATCAGAAAAGCTAATTAGAATTTTTTGGACCCCGAATTGGGAAACTATCTTTTAGTCAATGTCTATGAAATATGGATTTAAAAAATGCCTAAAATCATGCAACAAAAAGTTTTACATTATTGCGTCTATAATGTGCATTAGAACTGCCGTCTGTCTGGAGCATTGCTCTCGAATTTTCCTGACCATATATATCAAAATTTGTTGCACAGTGTTACTAAAGCAATCAAACTTATATGTGCCTCTCAATTAAGTTCGAATATGATAACCAAGGAGAAATAAATTAATTGATTGCTAATAAGGCATGTCCTTTTTTCCATTTTTTATTATTTCCAATACATTGTTACTGATTTTTCATATACATACATAATCTTATGGATAAAAAAGCTTTATAGCAACGTAGTGATTTCTCATAAAATCTACCTTGAACCAGAAATAATTTCAAAATTGCGTGCAATGAGGCGTTAAAATTGCCATTTCTTGCAAATAAAAATAAAATAAAACTCAGACTGGATGCAACACGAATTTCAAAAAGGATATGATGTTGAGAAAAATAATTTTTTTTTTTCTCATAAAATATTCATATATTTACGTGTGTGAAGAAAAAGAGAGATATAACCGAAGTAAAGGCGAAAATTGCATTTCACGTAGCTTATTGAAAATCGCGCAATTTTCTATTGAAAAAAAAAAAAAAAACAGAAAATAATATTTAATAACGATTGTGAGAATTTGTGACTAAGCAAAAAAGTAAAATATATAAAATATCATAATTTTCATAGATGAAAATCGCAAGTATTGCTACCAAACGTGCATAACCATTTAAGCGATGATAAGAGGTTGTGATTTATATTTAGGTCATTTTACTTAAGTTTAAACTGAACTAATTTAAGAAATTTAAATACAATTTATTCCAGAAAAACTACTTAATCAAACACTGAATTATGACAAATTTAAAATCAACTAAGCCACGAATATGGCGACATATGTATGTTTCATCTTTAGCTTCAAAAACATCTTTAGCCCAGTTCTGTTTCAATTAATAGAAACTAAGAAATTTGAATTCTTACAAAGCGGAAATTTCAATCAGCAGAGAGTTATCATCTCAGTGAAGATACTTACCTCAAGTACAAGCACTTAAAGGTTTTTAATGCTTCTTAAAAGACCAAGTATGAAAAAATTTAAAGAGTTACTTCAGATGACAAAAAAATGCATGTAGAGATCGGTAGGAAACAATAACCTCAAACATCCTTTCAGCGTCTTTTGTTGTGGAAATTGTCAATATAATTTTAAGCAAAATGAAATCCAATAATTTTGTATTTTTCACTATGCACTATGAGGGTTACTTTATAAGTTTCTGGAATATAGTACCCCTAGTTTTTAGCGATGAAAGTTTTTATGTCATATGAAAAGTTTTTTCAAGGGTATGTTTCTTCAGACGTCATGTGCCCAAACCATTTGTCGATATTTGGTACGAATGGTACGAATTATGAGGTACCAAAATTATGAGGTACGAAAAGTACGAGATACGTCTAGTACAAGGTACGAATAGTACAATATTTGAATCAAATGTACGAACTTCACTTACCTGCGAAATTTACATGATATGGAGGTACGTGATTTCATAGCCCTGTTTGTGAATTCACGTACTCACGTGTAGTACGAATTCACGTGATTCGACAGCTCTATTGTCGAAGCACTTTGACAAGTCCGAAGAGATAGCTTTAAAGCATGAGTTTGAAACGTCTAATCTCTTTTCGAGTGATGTAAATCGATGTTCACGCATCTTATCTTTAGTTCTTGGATGTCAAGTCAGGACTGTAAGGCGGGTGACCCATCAATTAAATTTTTTGAGTGCTCAATACTCGCTTGTTTTTCGTTCATTTTTTTCAATTTATTATTTATACTGGCAAACATATGCACCACGTTGAATTAATGGGATTTTGATTTTTAAGAGCAACTGTAGGCTTATGACAGGTTTTCGTGAAAAAACACGCCACCATTTGCAAAACTTTTGTTTGATTTTCTTCGAATGGAAAGACCCAAACAGTAGTTTGTTTTTTTTTCGGGTTCAGATGCATAAATTCAAAATTCATCACATTTTATAATGGTGTAGACATTTTGGAAGCATCTCCGACGAATTTTTTAAGCGGTTGACGGCAACATTCGACACGACTCTTGTCACGAGCATCTGATAAATTATATGGAGACCAACACTTACATAGTTTCCTCACCACTAAATGTTAATGTAAGATTATTTGCTTACTTGTAATGCTAATACCTAGACATCCCCCGTTTTCTCGATGGGTCCAATGGCGATCTTCTTCACTTAGTTTTCACCCAGTAACGACGTTTTCTGACTCAACACCGGTTGAGTAGGTCGTCTTTAAATGAAGTCCGTTCAGAATTTAATCTCAAGTTTAAGGTGTTGTCACTAAAACCCTTTTCTAGTCAATTAATACACCCTTGCTAAGATAAACCTACTCAAAAATCGTCAAAAATCATCGCTAGAAAATTTTCACGAGATAATTCTATTTTTACTATGAATGTTTTTTTTTTCAAATGAACAAAACACAGTGTTACAATTCGAACTGAAACATGAAGTCTAAAGAAACTTATCCTCAAAAAATGTCAAACTTTTATTTAGTCACAAAAATTTGCATCGGAAATCACTAGGGGTTCTATATTGCAGAAACTTAAAAAGCAACCTACGTAAAACATTCTTCCTTCAATCATAACGTAGAATCACTGCAGAAATCTGCCATGCTACTGTAGATAATTTCCATTGTTCATAAGATGCAAACATAAGTTAAACTTGCCTTTAAGGATACTTGTACATTAACAGGACTTTGACGAAATCTATTAATTAAATCTCAAGTTTAAGGTGTGTGTATAAAAATGTTGCTGGTCCTTACATAGCTATTTTGCCAAATTAATTTATGTCCTTACACTGATAGCACATAGTTGCATTTGTGTATATACAAAGGAATATAAATAGATTTACGTTTATATGTACGCTTAAGTAGCTGCATTCTTGTAGCTGCATTCTTGTAATTGCATTTATGTCATTTTCCTTGCAATTACGTTGGTGAATTTAATTAAATTCCAAGACAGACATTTTTGATATTTACGGTGACATTTTTGATTTAATGAATTAACACAATTTAAGCATGCAAATGGTGAATGTGCACTGTACAATTTATATTACAATTGACAAAGTTTCCACAAATAAAGTTTGAAATGTTGCACTCTTATGAGTTTAAACTCTTTAAAAGATACTAGTATCGCCGGTGGCAAAATTTTTGCCATTCTCCTAAAGACAGAAACTATTTTTTCAAAGACTGTTTTGTGTTAAAGAAATCCAGTATATTAAGTATTGACAGAATTCAATACTCGTAGTAACCTTTTTTGGATGCAGAAGGCTAAGTGTATCCCAAAATCGAATTACATAAAAATTGGTGTAGTGGCTTAGCCTTGGTAGCTGGCGTATTTCATTTTGGGAGCGAGACACCTTCTACTAAAAAAAAAAATTAATATTCTTTCTCGAAAATCTATAGGCACATGACACCACTCGCATATAAATTTTTCTTAAGCTTTGTTCTTCAGAGCTTAACATATTAAGGCATAGGAACCGGTGTTAAATTTGAGCCATGACAGAGTATTATCAAACCGCATCTCAATGCAAAAATGGCACTAAGCCCTGATCTAAACAAAACCAAAAACCATTATATAGTAAGTAGTCCATAAGTATCGTAAATATTAAATAATTCGAAGAAAACGATCAAAGTCCAAAAGTATTGAAGAACTTCCAAAATATCGGTAAAAGTCAAAAAGTGTACAAAATATCAGATGAGTTCCACGAATAACATCCAAAATATCGGTAAAAGTTCAAAACTATCGAGAAATACCCAATACATCGGCAAATGTCCAAATTTATCGAAAAACATCCAAAATATCGTTACAAGTCCAAAAGTATCGAGAAACATCCAAAATATCGGTAAAAGTCCAAAAGTATCGAAAAACATCCAAAATATCGGTCAAAGTCTAAAAGTATCAAAAAATATCTGAAATATCGGTAAAAGTCCAAAAGTATCGAGAAACATGCAAAATATCGGTAAAAGTCCAAAGTATCTGAAAACATCCAAAATATTGGTAAAAGTCCAAAAGTATCGAGAAACATGCAAAATATCGATAAAAGTTCAAAAGTATCGAGAAACATCCAAAATATCGGTAAAAGTCCAAAAGTATCGAAAATCATCCAAAATATCTATAAAAGACTAAGAGTATACAAAAACATCTAAGATATCGGTAAAGCTCCAAAACATCGAATAACATCCAAAATATCGGTGCAGAACGTTGACAAAGTGCAACGAAACAGGTTTCGTGCAAGCAAGAGAAAAGCAACAACAACAAAAAAATGTCTCTCACTCCAATGTCTCGTTCACTTTCTAAACAACACAGCATAACACTATGGGTGCTGTTGTTGTTGTAATTATATGGTAGGCTTTGATCCTGTTTTTAAAGGCCTTAATGGCAACTTATGAGAACAATGGTTTTGTGCATTCTACACCACAGTACCTTTCATATAAAAAAAAATATCGAAAATCGGTTAAATGGTTAGCTCGCAAAAGGGGCGCAAAGAAAAGTGTTCACGTTTTTATATATAGATATAAAGAAACCGTTTATGTGGGTTGGAACCTTGTGTTAACTAATTTGAAATTGTTTTTTCCTACAGTAAATGTCGGATATAAGAAAGTCTGAAAATGCACAAAATATCTTTCTTATGTACGTGTTTTTCTTATAAAAGGTTTATTTAGCATGTAGAAAATGTACATGGTGCTTTAGGAATTGTGGCTTATAACCGGGGTGTTATTTTAAGAGACTTTCTTATATCCGTCGTCTATTGTATAACATCAGGATTCTTTAATATTTTATGTTATTAGTACTAAGTTTTTTATAAAATACCCTCTAACTACATATCAACAAATACATATGTATATCTGTCTTGCTCACTTTTGTTTATACCAAATTAATGCTGATGGTAAAAGTAACCGAGTCGTAATTAATTATATGCATGAATCATCCGAAATAATTAATTGCATGTTACTCATACGTCAAGTCCTCCCGCACAACTGTAGTAATTATGGGGATAAAACAGACAACAAATTTGATAGGAAACTACCCTCTACTATGTAATTCAACTAAAACTCAAGTGTTCTTTTACCTGCCACTAACTCAGCTTACAATTGTGCACATCCTGCATTTGATTAATTTATTGTTATACAACTCCCCACCCTTCCCCCCCACTCAAACACACTCACACAAAAAAGACTTTTATTCTTTTTTTTTTGTTTTATTTTTTGTGTATTTTTCTGTTATCTAACGAATACCAATCGAAATTGGTAACACTTGTGTTATTTATAGCACTTTACTGATGAAGATATATGCGTAAATGTATGGTTTTGTTTGTGTAAGTTTTTACACACATATATATTTTATGCTTACGGCAGCCTGCTATAACTTTCATTTTTCTATAATAAAAGTGATGTACTAAAATTTTCAGAGCTTGTTAACTTAGTTTTTCGTTAAAAAGAAGAAAGGCCCCAGAAAAATTTAATACTTTGTTTTTCATCAATAAAAAAATACGTAATGAATATGAGAGGTTGCTAATTCAGGACAGAACGTTACAGTACCCCCATGCTCACGATAACATGGCAAAGACGTATTTCAAGGCATTTATCAATATAAATTTTCGAGTTAACTGTGCCCTGTGTTACAAAAAAACTGCTTCACAGACCGCAGGTGCATATGGCCTGCCAGGGATAAAATTCGTGTCATGGTAGCTGTTTAAAATCTGCCTTAACATATGTTTCATCGTTCATTATGCAGCAGTCAAATTTAGTCAGGTAATCGACATATAACTTTCGAGCTCGCTTTTGAGCCTCTAACTACTTTTCATGGGAACGGTCTGGTACTTTTTGAACTCTGTAGGTCTTTAACTTAAGTTTTTTCTTTAGTCGGTTTATAGAAGATTTTGAGGTTCCTGCTCTGGCAGCCATATCTTGCTCTGAAGCGTAAGGATTCTGCTTAAAAAGACGCTTCAACTTTTTCACCAACTGTGGGTCTATACTGGCTTTTCTACCTGAACTCTTTTTCCGCGCAATAAGTTGACCCTTTCTATAATTCGAAATGACCCTTTGGACAGTGATTTTTGATGCACCTGTTTTTAGCTATGGCTGAATATTTTAATTCTAGTTTTTGCAGGTAAGTGTACAAAATGAGTTTGCGCTTTTTTTCTTGATTGCTAGACATCTTTATCGTTTGAAGTTTGTTTGCCAAGTGTTATATATTTTTGTAATCGCCATGTTATATAGAAAAAATAGCACTCATATTTCGACCTGCACGATCATCAGGTAAATCATAACCTTAAGGAATAAAAGTATCAAATTTTTCTGGGGCAGTCCTCAGTTCTTTTTGTATCACAACCTCCTACGGGAGCATAGAACAAAACTAATGAGTCTCTACCTCACGCAATCTTTTTGGATGATTCTTATCTCTATTCCTATCATTTTCAAATCTTGAAATACCCTCTACTATCTATGATTCTACCACAAAACGATAATTCAGAAGTACACCGTATACATCACTTAAGTTAGTTTTCCTAAATTAATCTGATTTATGTATGTATATCAACACACTAGTTGCCCGAGAATGACTTCGTTCGGCCGTTCCCTATACCTTTTAAAAATATATGTACCGAATCTCATTCAAATCTGTCACACAATCTTAGAAGGTCTTTTTTATTTCGCTGTATTGGAAATTTTTTCAGCGGATGTGATTTGTCCCGGTACCAGAATTTTTAAATATACCGGGCGATGTCGAGGGTATTTCAAATTAGAGTTTATCCTGGAATCTCACCTGATAGCGTGTCTTCAAAAGCAAAACTCATGCAAATCAGATGACTGATTTTTGAATAATGGGATTATCCAAGATTCTGAATGAAGCCGACAGTATTCCGAAATAAAATGTATTTTAAGACCTTGCAACGCAAAATATCTATAAAGGAAAGAAAAAATCATGAAAATTGGACAAATGGTAATATATGGAAAACATAAAGAATATAATACCACCTTGGCATTACAAATGTCCCAAAGCTTTTAAAAACATTGCACATACAGGCAAATTTTCTTAAATTAACCCATCTCCTTTAATCTTATCAACAATTACAAATATCGTATTTTATTTAATAAAGGCGTTGTCTACAAGAAACCATAATTTTCACGCGTGGAATTGGTTTTACGTCAGCTTACGCTGAAAAACACTAATGAAGTAGACAAAGAATTTTTCCAGGTATTGCTGTAAATGATAGTGTTTTTATCAACTCAATTGATCTTTCCATAAATACAAAATTTAATTTATTTTCATGAAATTTTTTAAATTTAGAATAAACGAAAAAAGTTTATGGAGCCTATTTTAGAACTTTACTGTGTTACTGTCATACTTATTGAAATTTTCAGATAACTTAGACTGTCAATAAATATAGATAAATAGAATGAAAAGTTACTGTGAACTTAAACTTAAACTTAATTTATAGTAAAATAGAAAAAAAAGTTTAAAAACAAAATTCAAAATGATATTTTAAGATAGAAGAACCCGCTATTGCGCTATTCCATGCAGATAATTTGTAGCCTATAAAGGTGATATATACGTAACAGTTTTAAGTCCTAAATATTTTTTTCGAGATATGACGACTTTTTATAAATATAAACCCTTTTTTTCCAAAAAAACATGATTTATTTATATTTAAGGAGTGAGATCGAAAAAATCTTAACATATGTAAAATTCAATAATTTTTAAACTGTTGATCTTAGAGTTTTAATTTTTTTTTTATTTAATTGATAATATTTAACAAATTACAGATAATATAATTTTTATAGTTCTAGCTACTATTTATGAACTCGTGGACCTTTTTTGGTAAGCCTTCCATTAGATTTGATAATTGTTTCAGACACCTTTTTGGAACAGTTTGCCCATCTCCTTTTAAAATCCTAATTATTTTGGGACACCTTTTTTATGCTCTTTAAGTTTCTTTTCACAAGAGCCGAATATCTCTCCACTGGTCTTAGCTCCGGAAAATTTCGAGGATTGGCCTCTCTTGGTACAAAAACTATGTTATTACTTTGGTACCACCACAGAGCTTTCTTTCTCTTATAAAAGGAAGAAGTCTTTTTTTCAAACATTCTTTGATGTATATTTCGGTATTAATAGAGCCCACTGTAACAAATGACTTGCTTCTTCTGCCGCAACTGCATATAGCTTGCCATACCAGGAATTTTTTAGGAAATTTTGTAAATTGTTCTTCGACATTTCCTCGAGCATCAGCAACATATAAATTTTGACCCGAAAGCTGCGTAAAATCTACCAGTACATACGTTCCGTCGTCCATTATACAACATGAATATTTTTGTATGAAATTCGATTTTAATTTCCGAGCCCTACTTTTGGCATCTAAATTTTTTAAAACATTCCTGTCTGGTACTTTTTGGTCTTTGCATATTTTCAAACTTGAATTGGCTTTAACTTTTCGCACCAAATAGTCAGAGCAGCTTTTCTAGCAGATGTGTTTGGAGATTTTTTCAATTTGCTCTCAATTTTCTTGGCTTTTCCAATATCATTTCGTCCTTGATTTCTTCCCGAGCCAGGTGTCCTATCAATGTTCAAATTCTGTTGAAACTGTTTAATAACATTGGAAACAGTTTGACGGCAGATCTTATTTTTTTTGGCCAATTTTTTGTAGGACCAATTTGGATTTTTTAGAAAATTTTTAATAAATTTACAACGTACCTCTTTTTCTTCACTTATTTTGATCAAACTCACAACAAATCAACATGTTTGTCATTAAAAATAATAACTGACATGTTTTTGAAAGATAACTAGATCAAAGAAATTTTTAAATTTAACACCCAAAAAAAATTATTAGGTAAAACGTGTGTTAAGATTTTTGATCTCACTCCTTATAAACCTTTTTTTTTTTTCAAGAAAACATGATTTATATGGTCTATGACTAGTTCTTTATAGTCTATGATACACAATCTATAGTCTTTACCTGTCTTTTTCAGCCTTTGGTACATAATCTTTAGTCTATGACCAATGATATACTTTCTAGTATTTGTTCTTTATGATCTATGGTCTATTAAGTATACATGAATTGTCCCTAAAGGTCCGTTGTCCATAATTTATAGTCTATGATCTGTTCTTTATGGTCTATGGTCCATGATATATAATATATGGTTTATGATCTGGGTTTTATAGCATAAAATCAATAACCTTTATTTGTCCTTTGGTCTATAATCCGTAGTCTATGGTCAAAAATAATCTTTGGTCTATGATCTGTCCTTTATATTCAATGATCCAGAAAATAAAAGTTGTTGTAGAATAAAATAAAAAAAAAAAACATTTTCTGGGACACACATAAAAATCCAGAACATTTTTGGTACGTTTTTGAATCCGGAACGAAGGGGAAAATTCAGGACTGTCCTGCAAAATCCAGAAAAATTGGTCACCCTTCCTTAATAATGTTACAGTAGGAATCCAATGGAATTTTAACAAATGCATTCACTTAAATGATTTACTAATGCTTAAACTATTAAGCTTTGAACCAAAAGTTTGCAGTAATTTTACTCAAGATGTACTGTCCTTCTTATAATCCAGCTCATCAATTCTCATACCAGATATACCATCGAGATTTATGGCTTTATGCTCTACTCAAGAGGAAAAGAAATGCTTCAAAAACCCTTCTGAAGTGCATCTTTTTACCAATAAGCGCTTCTGCTTCTTAAGAACTATTCTTTCTTTTTAACATTGCATTGGTGTAAGCGCTCTTAAGCTTACCGCAGCCTCACTTCAAAAAGGCCTCTTCGAAGCGCTTATTTTTAATGCTGCGGTAAGCGTTTTTTCAATAAAATGGGGGGAGAAAAACTGGCAGTACCAGGACTTGAGTCCACGACCCTCCGTATGATAGATAGAAACAGAATATTTTTGCTTACATTTACCAACTTGTTAGACCGCCACACCATCGACCGATACGATAAAGAGGTATTAAATTTGTATATTAAGCAAATCAGTTTCAATTTAACTAAACAAAAGTAAATAAATAATAGAAAGGAAAATACAATAGTAAAGTGAATTAAAACATGTTGAATAAAAAATATTTTAATAAAAAAAAAGCAAACAAAAATAGAAAAAAAATTTTAAAAATTCACCAGGGCTGGCTTCGAACACATGTTGTTCTTACTGCAGCCTTATAAAAAATCATTGTGAAAGTGCTTCTAAATTTCTATAGAGACAAGCGCTTTTAAAGTGCTTGGATCACAAGCGCTTGAAATTTTTCTTCCTGGGTATGTTAACATGCACACAATGGCCATCCAACTGATGTCGCCAGCCAATGCAAAACAAATTCTTTAAAACGAAAAACTAATGATGGAAAACTCAAAAAATTTTACAACTTTTCAAGCGTACCAGCAAACACAAATATATTGTTGTCGTTTTAATTAGATTTGCCACAAAAACTCTAAAACTCATTGATTGTTGTTATTGGCTTAAATTATTTTGAGTAACTGCAAAATCACAAAGTTTTTTTTTTAAGTTTACATTTGACTTTTCATCCGCTTACCAAGTTTTAAAATTTTTACTCCAGTTGAGTGTGTCTAATCTAAGTAGTTTTAAATTTTTTGTTCCACCGTACTGACATGGCAATAAAAAAAAAAACTTGCCAAATATATGGTTAATCAAAATTCCAGATTTATTATCTTTGAGTAGTAGAAAACAATTTTGAGCCAAATCTTACAATTGAAATGTTAATCGATGGAATACTTTTTTAAACACAAAAAAGCTAATCAAAAACCAATCACAGTGTAAATGATAAGTTAAACACTTTTTGGCAATTTCCGTTTAACTAGCAAATTTCTTTACGTCGGTTCCGTTGAACAATCATTCAGAAGAAAATAAGTTTTATAGATAAAAAAAGTGACGAATCTTTCTTAATATTAAATTTCACAGAAGTTATTACGTTAGCTATTTCTTAAAGTTTAAACACAATACATTTTATTCCGGACAACCTCTGAGTTCACGCCATGTCTTCCACACAAAGCATCCAAGGTAATAATCCTGTGATACGAATGCTTTGTCCACATCACAAGACAACTTGAGCGGTGCTTCATTCTCAGCAGTGCACACGTAGAATTTTGTTGGATCACTGCTTGGTTGCGGGTGCTTCAATGCACTGCCTGCGCAAACTGGTGGTTCAACTGGAATTGAGTAAATGCAATTGCTGTCGACTTTATCGACCGGTAAACAACCTGAGACAGTGGTATTTTTCACAAAGAAAGTATCGTCTGGGCAGCTTTGTTCGAAGGAAGTATTCGTACCAGGTAGGCAGAAATAATATTTGGTACCATCCATTGATCCCCACAGCTCATTCTCATATAGGCAACTGTCATCATCTTCTGCACTATTGTCGTCGTCGTCGCTGGGGACCACAAATGCCGCGCTGAGCATCAAAATGGCCGAAATTATTAGAGTAACTGTAAATAATATGCTATGATCAATTAAATTCAACCGGGTTATCTCAAATCACTCACTTTTAATCATTTTATTGAAAGTTTTTTGAAAGTTCTATTTGTCTGTAGTATATGTTGTTGCTCTACCCACTGCTGCTGTATGTATTCTTTTCTCAAAACCTTTAATAAGACTGCTTTAAATTTTTTGGCACTTTTCAATTTTATACAAAACAATTGTTTTCGTCAACTCATAATTGGCTTATCTGAGGTATACCTGCTGCTGATATTGCTACCACTATCGACGGCCTATCGAATGGTGTTTTGACAATTCTTACCAAATATTTACTGTTATAAATGACAATTTAAACAGAAATTTAATCTCATTCTGGCAGTCATAAAATAGAGAAAAAAAATTGGTAACGTATCTATATCTCGTAATGAATTTGGTTTTAGAGATAAACACACAATTTAAAACAAATCAACTGCAAATTAATTTCCTTTGAAAACGTTTAGGCACAAAGTACTTGCAAATATACAGGGTACATAATTGTTTATATGAACTTTGCTTTATTGTTATAAGAAAAACGTGGAAAAGTAAGCATGCAAAAGGGTACACACACTTAATTGCAAATATTATTCATAATAATTTTTGCAAAAAACAATCTTGAAGTAAAGAACATTTCCATTCATCTTATCAGTGTCAAAAGTGATATCTTGATAATGGACTCTTTTATTAATTAATGTTTTTTGAATATGTATATCGGAAGACATAAATGTCTCAATATAGTTGAGTTATGGTCTCGTGTAGTTAACTTTTTTATATTTTTATAAACTCCATATATTAGTCTTGCATCTCCAGGCACCAAATCTCTGCTATTTTCTCCTTAGACTATGCTAGCGAATTTATTTGTTTTACACTAAAAAAACTGCGTTCGTTTGTAATATAAAGAAAGAGACGTAGGTAAGTAGCAGGTTTAGAAAAGAATATACATACATATATTCTTGACTAGTGTCATCTACTGAGTCGTTATAGCACTCTGTCCGTCTGTGTATTTGTTTGCATGTCTGTCCGTTTGACCGGATCGATTTTGTATGAAGCAAAATAAAATCATCCCGAAACGACTCAAAAGAAAAAAAACTATTAAAAACGATATCTGCATAATTTTAATTTTTTATTTTTTTTTTTTTCATTCCGAGAACAACCAATGGAACACTTTTGATTCTACTGAAAGATGTTTTTTGGTCATAACTTTTTTTCTTTACAAATTGAATACCCAAGGGTATAATCATGAAGTTTTTTTGGGAATATATATGTATAATATTCGCATCCCAAAGTCAATTTTTTTACGTTTTCATTTACGCGGTCAAAAAAACGATATTTTACTCAAAAGCAAGGCGTCTAACGAAAATAGTGTGTTAGGCAAAAAATGATTAGAATTGTCCTAAGTATGAATTTTTTCAGAATTTTTGGATTTATTTTTTTACATTTTTTTTTGACTAAGTTTTGAAAACTATAAAATATCTCAAAAATTTTGAAAAAACTCACACGTATGTTTTGGACAATTCTAAGAATTTTTTACCGTATACACTTTGCTTTGCTTCCGACCTCGGTATTGAAAAACTTAAAAAAAAACGATTTTTGGAACCGAATATTATCCATACTCCAAAAAAAAAAAAGGTTTCAAACGCCAAAATTTTTTTAAGAACATAATCTTTATTACTAAAGTACTCCTGGGTATCCATTTTCTAATGAAAAAAAAAAGTTTTGACCAAAGCATGTTTTTTTACCCAAAATATGCCTTCAGTAGAATCATAAGTGCTCCATTGCTTTTCTTAGAATGAAAAAAAAAAATATGCAGAAATCGTTTCTAAGAGTCTCTCTAACTTTTGTTTCAGGATGAATCTAAATTTCTACCCGGTCCAATGTCCGTCCTTCTGTATGTCAATAGAAATCTAAATTGCGGAAAATTAGAGCTTTTTAAATATTAGCAACTACCTAAATAACAGCCAAACTATTTCTGGTACTTATAACTATAAAATTCAATATCTGAGATGTAATTAGTAACATCTACTAATTTGTGCAAAATATGCGTGATTGAATCATGCGATCGCGGCCACCTCCCAACAATATGATCTTTAAAGTACTTTTCATGGAAAGAAAATAACATTAGCTTTTATAGAAATCCAAAATCGAAAAGGTATTTGCAATGGTTTATGAGTTCAGAGGTGCTAAAAACGGTGAATATTTTTAAACCTTGAAATCTCTTGAACCGTTGAAGACATCATCATAATTTTAGATTAATGTGAAAGGTAGTTTTGTGGTCAGAACTAGTGATGAGCAAACCAAAACCAAGACCATAGCAGTCTTGGTCTTGGCTATTGAATTTCAGTCTTGGTTTTGATATTGAGTATGGGTCTTGGTCCTGATCTTGGGCATTAAGTCTCGGTCTCGATCTTGGTCATGAAAGAATTTCTAAAATTTGTTGAATATACAAAGTTTTCAAGCCTCATTTTTACAAATCAGTTGGATTTTTAAGATGCCAAATTTCGAATAGAGAGATAGATGATTTTATGCTTGAAAGGGGCTTGACAGAACTACTAACTATATATTGACAAAACTGAAAAAAGTCTTGGTCTTGAAATTATATCAGCGTCAAAAAACTAAAAAGACCAAAACTTAATATCAAAACAATATGAAAATCATTTGAAAAACGTACAAGTTATGAGGAATTTTGTGAAACAGTTAAACCATATCCCCTAAGCCGCTAGAGATACCATCTTGAATTTGAGTTCTTATGTTCGGGTTAATACTGTTATTAGGCACCTACATTTTTTGAGGTTTGAATAAAGAATACAGAAATATATAAAAAAGGCTCTGAGTTCCAACGTATTGGGTTTTTTGATTGGTTTAATACCAAAAATAAAAGCAGAAAACTCGTTTTTCTCAAAAACTGAAAAATGTAGATGTCTATTTGGGTGGTTTCCCAAAAAATTTACCATTCAACGTCCCGGGGCTCCGACCCATGTTAACATTTAAAACTTGTTATTTTAACTATTTAAAACAGATACTTAACCAGAGCTTCTTTACGAATTGCTTAAAAAAAAATTTATTTTTAATATTTTACTATGAAATTATAACATAAATTAAAGTAAAACGTCATTCGCCGTCCTGTCCCTAACCGCTTTTTAATGCACTTAATTGGCCCGTCTCGCATATTGCGTTATTTTCTAAAAAAATACTTATATACGTACGACATCGTTGCATATAAGTACATATATTTCAGCTATTGTTTTTCTGTGTTAACTCTTTGAACATTTTTTTTTATATAGAATTGACAACCATGGAAGTTGATCCCTAAATAAAGACTATCTCCGCTCAGTTTTTTTCACCCTAACTGTAAATTTTTTAAACATTCCCAGTGTGCCAGACGGTTCATATCTTCGCTTTTTTACCCGTTACGGATCCGTTACTGATCCGTTTGCGGGAGAAATTCCAAAAAAAAAAACGATTCGCTTATTTTTTGGGAATCTCTCTCGCCAACGGATCAGTAACGGATCCGTAACGGATAAAAAAGCGAAGATTTGAACCGTCTGGCACACTGGGTTGAGTAAATAGAGAACTGGAAGTGAAGGGAAAGAGGAGTTTCATTGTATTTTCAGCTCAGTCAATTTTGGTTTTTTGACAGCGAGTGTTCGTGTGATTTTTTTTTAAAAAATTAAAAATTTTTGTTAAGAACGCAAGTGTGCATCATTCTCCGCGTAAGTTTTTTTTTTATATTACTGAACATATTATTTTATCTTTATATAAGTAAAAAAATTAACAATTATGGGGACTATCCACCAATTTCAACTTTTTAATAAAAAATGCTATTTTTGTTGTGATACTACTGTTTTTGCAACATTTTGTCATGCTCCGTTTCATCATTGTGCGCCGTTTTTTTTTTTGCAATATTTCAACATTCACTGTTTAGGAACCCTCCACCGGTTTTTTTTTGTAAGTGTTGCTTAAGCTTTTTTTTTTAAAAATAAAATTTCGTCATAGAACACTTAAATAAACTTTTTAAAAATCCTTCTTAAATTTTTAGGGCTGCCACCTGGTTATTTTCGAAAATCTTACATTCATTTAAAAAAAAAAAATAAAATTAGTCTTAGAACACTCAAATAAACATTTTAAAAATCCAACATAAATTTTTAGGGTTGCCACCTCGCTATTTAACACCAAAAGTTTTTGCTCTATTTTTAACAAGTTTAGTTAAGTGTTTTAAGACTACTTTTTTATTTTTTTCTTATATGATTTAAGCAAAACTTAAAAAAACCAGCATATGGCAACCCTAAAAACTTTTGCATGATGTTAAAAAAGTTTATATGAGCATTTCTGAAGATTTTCGAAAATAACCAGGTGGCAACCCTAAAAATTTACGTTGAATTTTTCAAAAGTTCATGGCTTTTTGAGACAAAAATTTTTTTTTAATTTTTTATATACCTGCATATATGTATTGTTAAGCGAAACTTTCAAAATAAAAAAAAAAAACATATGGCTACCCTGAAAGTTTGTGTTCATTTTCTAAAAATGTTCCAGAAGTTAAATTCAGCATATTCTTTACCTTCAAGTTATAAAAAAACTACAAATAATAGGTGTGGACAAAAATAGCCATTTTTCGGAGATTTACCTAGTTATAGTATTAGCCCGACGATATGGAAGGTAAATTTGTTTCGTTTCCACGAAAAGTTTTGGAAGATCATATAAGTTAGCGATGACTCTTATCTCTTTCCACGACTTTGCCTTTTCTTGGATTTCCTTCTTTCAACTTTATGCAAGAGACAAATGAAGAGTGATTTTTCAAAAGGGCTTATAACCAAAACAAGGCAAATGTAATGTCATACACACTATTTGCATAACCATCTGTTATTGAATAAATATGATTTTTTAAACTAATTGTGATCAATTTCAAATCATTGAGTAAACTTTTCGTGAGAACAAAACCCAATTTTATTAATTTTTAACAAAGTATCAGGTAATTAATATTATGACATTACTTTTGCCTCGTTTTGGTTATAAGCCCTTTTGAAAAATTACTCCTCAAATGTCATAGCAGAATTTTCTCATTAATTCCAGTAAAACGTTTTCTTTAAGATGATGCTGTTCTGTATTCTAAGTAAGTACTATTTTTTCTTTTTACTATATACAGCATACTTTTAGGCTTACGTTATTTTGCTTTTAGTACAGTGAGGGCCATAAAATGTATGCCTTTTGATTAAAGTTTCTGATTTGTTAAAATTGATTATCATCGTTTGTTTCTAGTTGTTCTATCTTTGAACTACAGCACCGATTTAAATAAAATTTCGCCTTTAGATTGCACATGACTGGAAATTATATATAAGATACAATACGATGAAATCAGTGCGTTATTTTCAAAGGTAGGGCTAGTAGAAACGATCTATGGCCATCGATTTTATACCAAATAGATAACTGCAATAAGTGCCTTTGTCACAATATTTAAAATAGATCAATACTTACTAGTCCAAAGTGCAAATTATCAAATTTTCATAAATATTTTTTCTCTAAAGTTCTCGATTTTTTTTTATAAATATGTAGATAGATAGTAAATAAACATGTGCGCTTAAAAACAAAATTTACATATGTGCAAATTTACTCACAATCAGTGCAGCGCCACTTATCTTATCACCAATTAAAAATACCACATTTTATTTAATAAAAGTGCTGTCTGCAAATCAACCATCTGTATGACGTGAATTAATGCTTATTCTAATGAGGCACTGGATTACACCAGTTCACACCGGAAGAAAACAATGCAGAAAGCAAAGTATTTTTTCTTGCAGATTTATTGCCTTTAAGTGGGAATGGAACATTTTTTTACACAGATATGTGAAACAAACACTTATCACAATACAAAATACACTTTCTTTTGCAATTTCCAATCATTTTATTGCAAGATATAAAACTTCAGAAAAGAATGTTCAATAATTTTTTTTTTTTTTTTTTGATTTTGCTTTTAAATAAAATAAATTTTATTCCGGACAATTTCTGACTTCACGCCAAACTGTCCAATCAAAGCATCCTTGGTAATCTCCCTGGTAAAGAAAAGCTTTGCCCTTAGCACAACTGAATTTGAGCGGTGCCATATTTTCAGCAATACACAAGTAGAATTTTGTTGGATCTCTGCTTGGATGTGCTGCTAGAATGTCTGTGCAAATTGGTGGTTCGTCTTGATCTAAATACACGCAGTTACTGTCAACTTCATCAAGTGGTAAGCAACCTGCCACGTCAGAGTTTTTCACAAAGAATGTATCTGGTGGGCATTTTTGTTCGATGGGAGTATTCGTATTAGGTATACAATAATAAAATTTGGTACCATCCGCTGATCCCCATATCTCAGTCTTATATTGGCAATAGGGATGGATATTTACGCAACCCGCAACAGTTTCATTTCTCACAAAGAAATCACCCGGTGGGCAAGCTTGTTTGACGGGTATATTTGTATCAGGTAGACAATAATAAAACGAATCACTATAATCTGTGCCCCAGAACTCAGTTTTAAACAAGCAATAGGGATGTATCTGTACGCAACCCATGGCTGTTTCATTTTTCACAAAGAACATATCTGCTGGGCATTTTTGTTTAACGGCAGTATTTGTATTAGGTATACAATAATAAAACCACTCATCATACTGTGTTCCCCAAAGCTCAGTTGCAAACTGGCAGCCTTCTTCATCTTCTGCACGATTATTGTAGGTCACAAATGCTGAGCTGAGCACCAAAGTGGCGAAAAGTAGTAAAATAGCTGTAAGAGAAATGTTGATTATTTACAAGTTTGCAGGATTATCTCCCCGAATTGACTCACTTTTGAACATCCTAATGATATAGCTTGAAAGTTGCTATTTGTTAGTAGAATGTATTGCAGCTCTATTGCTGCTTTATGTATTTTAATTCCCAAGCCTTTAAATTAAACTGCCTTTAATTTTCTGGCATATCTTGATTTTATACAAAACATTTTTTTTGTCAATTGGCTTATCACTATCACCACTATCGATGGCCTATCGTATGGTGTTTTGACTGTGGAAATTTAATCTCGTTCTGGCACTCCCTAAATTTTGTATCTGAATTTATATCGTATTGGGTTTGGCTGTAGAGATAAACACACAATTAAAAACGAATCATCTGGAAATTAAGTAGTTTCCCTTAAAAAATGTGTCAAGGCAGAAAGTACTTGGAAATATGCAGCGTGGTTGTGTGATTAAAGTTAAGTGTTTGAGAAAGGCCTTATTTTGGCCTTTGGTCAGTGACGCTGCGACTTTGTATTTTCACACTTTTGCTAAACGCTTAAGGTTCGACCAAGTACTTAGGTGACCATCTTTGCTAAACAAATTCACAATATCTCACCCCCTTTGGGAAAAGATAAAATTATTGCTCGGACTATAGTACTTTTCTAACGTATGGGTCTTATCTTAAGTACTTGACTTAATATAAGGTTGAGTAAAAAGAAAGTTCAGAAAAATGTAAGTCTAACGGTTTTTTTTTTCATATATGTATCAAAATAACTTTATCGAGTCAAATATTTTCGATTGTTACTGACCACCTCTTGTCATCTTTCGGGCAAAACTATAATACCGTCCATAAAGAATTTATAAAAGAGTATGTAAATAGGATATTTTTCTTACTAAAAATTAAAAATATCTACTTTTAAGATCCAGAACTTTGCGAAATTTTTTTAAGCCCTATAAAAGAAATACACTTTTTAAATGCCCATGCAATTAGTCAAAAGTCAATAAAAATTTTTTTCTAAAACAACTCAGAAAATCTGTTTTAACCATATAACTCCTCAGTGAGACGTTCATTTTACAGTGCAATATTTTGTTTGTCTAGCCCTTCTCTATCACCTTCCAGAAGCTTCTTAACCTTGTGCGATATACCCTGGACAGTAGACAGAATTAGATACTAATAACACTGTGGAACAATCTCGTACTTTTTTAAAACACATTAGACAATCTAAAAAATTCTTAAAGTAGACGTTAAAGAAAAAAATACCCATTTCTTGTGGTTTTTCTCCAGCACGTCACATTTTTTTTTAATCGATTTTTAAAGTTTTTTTATCCACTGTATATGAAAAAACCAAAAATACCGCATTCTTGTGTTAAATCGATGAATTTAACTATATGTTCCGTACATCTCAGGTGTATTATGTGTTCTGCAAACTTTTGCAGGATATTGCGGGGAATATTTTTTGCAGAAAATTTTAACCCTGTTTGACCCCCACATGTGGGTCATTTTACCTTTTCTTAAAAAGATACAAAAATGACACCCAAAACAGGGAAATATTGAGTCAGTATGTACTACAGAAATATTTGCTATAAAATTTCACTACTAGTTTTTAAACACGTAAAGGTCGAAATTTGAGCTCGAAACCAAAAAAATCGTTAAAATCAATTAGGACTTTTCACATTGCATATTAATTACATCCCTGATTCGTCTTTGGCAACTCTTAGTGAAATTTTTGTAGGATAGTTTTGCAAAATTTTTTAACCCATTGTGGCTCACTTTTAGAAAAAGGGGTCAAAAAGACCCATAAAAACAGGATAAAATAGGTTAATGTGTTTTAGGAAAATGATCCTTGAGTAATTTCGTTATGATCTTATGAGAACAAGTTTTGTCCAAAAAGTAGTTTTAGAGTCTTACAGTGGCGTGAAATTTGGAAAATATTGATTGTTAAAAGTACTTAGGTACTGATTTTAACGATTTTTTTGCTTTCGGGATAAAATTTTGCTTTTTTAGTATTCAGCAACTAGAAGTGAAATTGAATAGCAAATATTTCTGTAGTACATACTGACTCAATAATCCCCTGTTTTAGGTGTCATTTTTGTACCTTTTTGAGAAAAGGGCATAAATGACCCACATGTGGAGGTTGTGCAGGGCTAAAATTTTCTACAAAAATATTCCTCGCAATATCTTGCATAAGTTTGCTGAACTCATGATACACCTCAAATGTAAGGATCATATAGTTAAATTCATCAATTTAATACAAGAATGCGGTATTTTTGTTTTTTTGTCATGTACAGCGGATAAAAAAACTTCAAAAATCGATTAAATAAAATGTGACATGCTGGGGAAAAACCACGAGACACGGGTATTTTTTTTAACGTCTACTTTAAGAATTTTTTGGATTTTCTCATGTGTTTTTTTTTTTTTTTGTGTCGAACGTGTAATATGTCAAATACCCAAAATAAATGGAATATTCTAATGAAAATCTTAAGAATGGTGGTGTACTCTAGTGGCCCAACATATTTTCTATTTTATCGTAGCGGGTTCAAGTCTTTTCCAAGGCAGGAAGGAAAATGTTTTTTTATGTTGGTTTTTTCATTAATGATTTTATAGTATAGTTTTAGATAAGTTTTCCTTTACAGAAGTCTTAAATTTTAGTAGTAACAAAATGTTAAACACTAAACTGCCTTACTAATGTTAATTTTTTTCCTCCATTGTACGTGTATCAAATAAAATTTTATGCTATCCCTTGTTTTAGTCCCTCGCAAAAATTGTGCAATTTTCAAGTTTCTTTCAATATAGCAATTAAGAAATCAGTTGTATAATAAAACTATATTTGAGCCAAAATAATATTTATGGCTTGTTTATGGTCTGCCTCAGCTGAATTTCAAGAAAAACGCGTATGGAACTGCATAAAGAAATTTCAGCTAATGAGCGTGACATAACGAAATTTGGGATATAAAAGATAATTTTGTCTGATTAAGCGCGTATTGCAGTTTCCGAGGATTGCCAATGTCAGCAATTATGACTGGATATGACAATGATTAGATAAACGAAATTCAGTTTTTATAAAAGCGTTCTACCAATCAAAATCAGAACTACATAATGTCAGTCTCTTTATTTTAATTTACTTTTATAAAAATCTTCACAAATGCTTTTTAATATTATTCTTATATTTTTCTTTACTGGGCAAGTCATTATTAGAATCTTATCCTCTTACACGTGTTGGAGCCTGGACAATAAAACTAGCAAATACGTTCCACTCAATTGTCAATACTTCAACTTTACTGCACTGCAGTCAAACCGCATGCAAGTCTTTCAAATACCATCAGCTGACGATAAATAACTCGTTCTTAATAGTTCTAGTACCAGCTAAATGACAAAATATTTAATAATTTATTTTCACCAAATTTCACCATACGAATGAATTGCTATTGCGATAGCGAGGAGATATATTATCAAGAGACGCAAAGAAGCACTGTAGCAATTTTTTGAGGTTTGTATTGTTCACAGACGGTAGCTTTGACGAATTTAGAAGTTAAACGGCACACACTGCGTTGGCTAGTGGGCAAAAATCAAAATTTTTTGTGACTCGAAACCTAATAATATTGGTATCAATCGACAGGTAATTGTATCAATAAAATAAAAACAAAATATTTAGGGGAAAAACTCAGTTTTGGCTACGCTGTGACACTTCAAAGTTGAGATATTTTTCAAAAAAAAATCATGTTTTATTCACTTCGTTTTGGGTTCTCTTAAACAAATAATTATCAAAAATTTGTCTTTTGATTAAACTAAGCAAAGTAAAGTTTTTTATTATAAATTATATTTGAGTAAATAAATAAAACTAAAAAATTTTGGAAAATATATAATTTGATGTATATTGTAGTGATTTTAATACACGATATTATCAAATGAAAAACTTCAGAAATTGACAAATTTCGATGAAAAAAAAAAAACAAATCTTATACAAATAAGTGCCGTTTTTTTTCTTAATCTACTAGTTCAAATTCTATATAATCAAGAACTGCAAATAACTTTTCCTACTTCGTCCTACAAATATTTTTTTTCTTTTTTTAAAAAATGCTTAAAACGAAAAATTTGTATGAAATATAAAATTTACGTTGAAAATTTTTTTTTTGTTTTTATGAACACAAATGGTCTCACAAGTACAAAAAACATTATTTCTACTACGTAGATTTCATTTTTTAACATTAAACATTACTTTTTCATCATCGTTATATGTGGACCTTAAGAAAATCGTCCTAAATACCTGGTTTTTAGCAAAACTATAAAGTTTACAACAAATCTGAGATCATTTTTGAGCTCAGCGACCCCAAATTACTTATAGTACCAAATTTCATCGATATCCAACCACTCCTTCTATTTTTGACCATTGCTTGTATGGGCTCAACGCACTGTGCGGCAGCGTAATTTATCCAAAAAATCTGTATACATCTCTTCTCATCCGGAAGCGAAGAGATATAACTAGATTTTTTGGTTGAATTACGCTGCCGATTAACTTCTAAATTCGTCAAAGCTATCATCTGTGAACAATACAAATCTCTAAAAATTGCTACAGTGCTTCTTTGCGTCTCTTGATAATATATCCTTCGTCTTCGACGATAGTTTATAATAGTTTGGTTATTCAAAAAAATTAGTGCATACTTTTACGCCCACTTTAGTTTAGGCTTTTAGCACAGTGGAGGCCATTCAAATTTTTAATAAAAACTTTTCTGCAGAAAAGCGCCAGAAAAACAAAATGTACCCCACTAATATACTTAGTTACACTGCAATAAATCAATGAAAAACTTGTCATATTTATGATTAGTGAATATCGCAGATTTATTATCTTTAAGTTGGAAGCAAAAATTTCGAGCCAAATATAAACTTTGAAATAGCGTTTGATGAAACATACATTTTTTTATACAGCTATGCAAAACAAATACCAATCACAGTCCAATATACACTTTTTTGGCAACTTGAAATGTAAAATTTCAAAAAAGAGTATTAAATGGACAATTTCTTACTTCACGCCAAATTGTCCAGTCAAAGCATCCACGGTAATCTCCCTCATATAGAAATGCTTTGTCCTTAGCACAACTAAATTTGAGCGGTGTCATATGCTCAGCAGTACACAAGTAGAATTTTATTGGATCTCTGCTATGATGCGCTGATGGACTATTTTCTGTGCAAATTGGTGGATCGTCCTGATCTAAGTTAACGCAATTACTGTCTACTTCATCAAGCGCTATGCAACCAGTGACAGTAGAATTTCTTACGAAAAAAGTACCTGGTGGGCAGTTTTGTTCGACGGGAGTTTCCGTACCAGGTGGACAATAATAAAACTTGGTACCATCTACAAATCCCCATTGCTCAGTCTCAAATAGGCAACCCATCTCATCAATTGGTAGGCAATATGAGGCTGTAGAATTTTTGAAATAATAGGTATTTGGTGCGCAGCTCAGTTCGACGGGATTGCCAGCTGAACAATAAAAAAACTTGTTAGGATCTGCTGATGCCCACAAATCATTTTCAAATAGGCAATAGGGATATACCGGTACGCAACCCAAGGTTGTCTCATTTTTCACAAAGAACATGTCTTCCGGGCATTTTTGTTTAACGACAGTATTTGTACCAGGTAAACAATAATAAAACGAGTCATCATACTGTGTTCCCCAAAGCCCAGTATCAAATGGACAGCTTTCTTCATCTGCTGCACGGTTATTGGAGGTCACAAATGCTGAGCTGAGCGTCAAAGCGGCAAAAAGTAGTAAAATTACTGTAAGTGAAATGCTGATTAATTGCATGTTTGCGGGAGGTTATCACTCTGAATTCACTCACTTTTAAACATTCTAATGAAATTAATTATAAGTTGCTATTTGTTCGTAGAATATATACCTGCTCTTCGGCTGCAATATGTATTCCAAGAGCTTAAATTAAACTGCATTTAACTTTCTTGTACTTTTAGATTTTATACTTTCGTTTTATCACTTACCACTATCGATGACTTATCGAACTGTGCCTTGACAGTGGAAATATTAACGGTTATAAATGGCAATTTAACCCTTTCAAGACCGTAAGGAGTTGGGAGCTTATGCAACCATGTTAGCTTTTTATAATGGCCTATTGGGCGTCCAAAAAACATATCTTAAAATTAAAATTCCAAAAAATTTAACGGTTTTTCTGGAATTTTCTGGGACATATGTCCCTATGGTCGTTATGGGAGACTTTTTCCCCATACATTTTTATATGGGAAAAGATGCCATTATTTCAAAGGTTGATAACTCGGAAAGTTAGGATCCAATTGAAAAAATTCAAGGGTATGGTTTCATAGGTAAGATTAGGGCTATTTGATGCCATCAAAAGAATTAAATTTCACCATTTCCTGGCACTACACCGTTAGATTGAAAACAGCGGTTTCTCAGTTTCAAGCACGGATATTTCGAAATCCTGAAGTATATGAGCAATTCTGGCTTCGGATTCGAATTTAGTGTCAAAAAGTTCGTAACAGTAGGGGAATGTCGTATAGGTTGGGACGCCGTATAAGTTGGGACAGCGGATTTTCTTGAATTTCCGATTTTGGCGACAACTATGTTTCGACTATCGAAGTAAAGTCTGTTTATAACCTAACGTTTCATGTGCAATGGATCGAAGAACTCGTGTTGGTTATGTCCATACCAAAAAAAAGCGTAAATTGTCAAATCAAAAAGATATTATCGATAGTTTCTGCGTGTTCGTAACTTGCAGAATTTAAATCAATTGTTTCGTTTCGTGTGTGTTCAATGTGTCTTGTATTCAGTGTATTTACATTGCGTGAAAGAGTGATTGAAATGTTTTGCTGTGGCAAATGATATTTTTTGGCATTCATGAAATGGCAACTATGTAAAGGTTGGGACACTCATGTCGTATAAGTTGGGACAGCACTTTTTTTTATTCCAAAGCATTGGGATACCACTTAAATTATATTTTTATAATATTTCATGAATGCAATTGTATTTATAATAATTAAAAAGCATTTATTAAAGAATTTTTGAAGATTGTGACGCATTTATGTGCCTTGAGTTTGGCAAGTTCATAACGCACGAAAAACCGATCGTGTAATTACTGATTTCATACATTGGTCCCAGAAATCAAGGAAATAAAATTGGCTAAGGCATTCAATCCACCAGAAAAACTCATAAAATCCCAAAAAGCAGTTTGGCGAGACATATGTACATTAGGGCTGTTCAAAAAAAAAAAATTTTTCGAATTTCCAAGATATACTTTGGCATCACGATCTACATCATGACAGAATATCCCAAAAAAATTTTCAGATTTTTAAATTCATATTTAAAGGTGGCTCAAAGCAGAAATATATTTTTATTATTTTTTTTTTTAGCATTAATTACAAAATGTTGTCAAACAATTTGAAAAATTTGTTTTAGAGTAATTTAAAAACATTCATTTTGTTTGTTTTTTAATGAACTTTAAAACCTACGTTGTAATTTTGACAAAAAAAAAATTTGACACTTCTTAAAAAATGAAAAACTGCTCTAAGAAGGCGAAATTTTACGGTTTTTCAAAGAAAAAAGTCATCGTGCTTTAAACGAAATGAACATTTTTTAATTTACAAGATTTCATTCAAAAGAGCTCTTAAAAACCTTCAAGACCAGACATGTTAAGACATTTTTGGGCCAGCAGGCTCGATGACAGAACGTTTGAAACATAGTAATGCAGCCCTGTGAAAGGCAAAACGCTTTTTACTCAAGAGGGAGGCATCTTACAAAAAAGTGCCCATGGCATAAAATGCTTAAAATCATCCAAGGAACAAGTGAAAATTGTTTTTTTTTTTTTTACTTAATTTTAGAAAAAAAATTTTTTTAACGTCATTTCTAATAAACTTTCAAAAAAAAAAAAAAAACAACTCACACTTGTTCCTTGGATGATTTTAAGCATTTTATGCCATGGGCACTTTTTTGTAAGATGCCTCCCTCTTGAGTAAAAAGCGTTTTGCCTTTCACAGGGCTGCATTACTATGTTTCAAACGTTCTGTCATCGAGCCTGCTGGCCCAAAAATGTCTTAACATGTCTGGTCTTGAAGGTTTTTAAGAGCTCTTTTGAATGAAATCTTGTAAATTAAAAAATGTTCATTTCGTTTAAAGCACGATGACTTTTTTCTTTGAAAAACCGTAAAATTTCGCCTTCTTAGAGCAGTTTTTCATTTTTTAAGAAGTGTCAAATTTTTTTTTGTCAAAATTACAACGTAGGTTTTAAAGTTCATTAAAAAACAAACAAAATGAATGTTTTTAAGTTACTCTAAAACAAATTTTTCAAATTGTTTGACAACATTTTGTAATTAATGCTAAAAAAAAAAAAAATAAAAATATATTTCTGCTTTGAGCCACCTTTAAATATGAATTTAAAAATCTGAAAAATTTTTTGGGATATTCTGTTATGATGTAGATCGTGATGCCAAAGTATATCTTGGGAATTCGAAAAATTTTTTTTTTTTGAACAGCCCTAATGTACATAAAAAGTGAATGATAAAATTAAAGACATTTAAACCATTGATGACCATGCATTGTTAAAGCTGGTTAAAAAAGAGTTGCTTGGCACGCCCTTCCATTGATGGTATCTTGTGTCTCGCACAAGAAGTACCTTAAATATAAAATATGCGGAACAGTTTCTTCACTTATACAAACTGCGAATCATATTAGGCGGCATGATATATTTTTACTTAAACTTTTTCTTGCAAACATGACGTTTCAATAAATATTCTAATAAAAATAATATCATGCAAATTAACCTAATTTTTTGGCTTACTTTGTGATTTTTGAAAGTGCCCCAACTTATATGGAAAATTTTTTTCGGCAAAAAAAAGTTGTCTTCATTAAAATTGCTATAACTTTTGACTTGATCACAATATCAAATAACTTTCTATAAAATAGTTGTAGCCAATGACCAAACCATTTTATTGGTTTATTTAAATTAACAATATTTCTATCCGATCTAAAACCACTGACCAAAAACAAAACCCGTCCCAACCTATACGACATTCCCCTACATATGTCTAATAACAGGTTCATTAAATTTTTTTATTTTGATTGCCTGTGAAATTGGTAAAATTGTAGTACAAAAATGAGTTGAAAAGTTACCCTTTACGACCATAGGGACACCGGTGCCCCATTTTGAATTTTATGATTTATCAATATACTAAACTTAAATAATGGTTCAATTAATGTATTAAACAACAATTTACTTACCTGACAACAATTACTTCACACTATAAGTAATATGATTAAAAACAATTTAACACCTATAAATTCTGTTGTAAAGTATAGCAATAGTGCACCACTCAAACTGTCACATTACGTGGGCTGCTATATATGTATATTTCTAACCTAGGCAACACTAATGTCAATAGCTAAAATCTGGCAACACCATAATAAAGTTTTACATTTTTTAGCGTAAACGTACTCACAACGTTTTGATGCACAAGTGCTATTTGTTTTGTTTACATTGAGTTAAGAAAATCAATTTTTCCATTGATAATTTAAGTGATTGATAAATTATGGGGTTTCCAACGAGAACAAACGTTTTTTTTTTTCAACTA
Source organism: Calliopum simillimum (assembly GCA_951812925.1). Lineage (NCBI taxonomy): Eukaryota > Metazoa > Arthropoda > Insecta > Diptera > Lauxaniidae > Calliopum > Calliopum simillimum. The sequence goes on from OX638368.1 coordinate 109,051,672, forward strand.
AGTGTTCATGCAAAATCGAATGCATTGGAGTGGAACTAATGCCCAAGGATGCTTCTATCTCACGGTATGTCACATGATGATCTTGCATTATCAGTTCACGCACGGCATCAATGTTCTCCGGCACAACGGCCGTTTTTGGACAAACTTCACGGAATTCGTCTTTGAGCGAGCGTCGGCCACGATTGAATTCATTAAACCGGTTTTTTACAGAGCTTAGGATGGTGCTTCATCGCCATACAAAGATTTAAGTTCATCGATGCACTCTTGTCGTGATAATCCATGTCGAAAGTTGTGAAAAATGATCGCACGAAAATGTTCACGAGTTAATTTAATTTTTTTGCCAAATTGATTTTTTCAAGTCACTGTAAACAACACAAATGATGGTCGTACGTCAAAACGTTCTGAGTACGTTTATGCTAAAATATGTCAAGCTTTATTATGGTGTTGCCAGATTTTAGCTATTGACATTAGTGTTGCCTAGGCCAGTAATATATATAGCAGCCTACGTAAAATAATCATACAAAAATAACGGTTCTTCTGACGGTGTTGCCAGATTGAATAGAAATGAAAGAAGCGTTTAGAAACTGATAAATGTCAAAGTTACATATATTGGTTTCTTAATTATTTAAATATAATTTATTTTTGTCTTGGGACACATATGTCCCTATGGTCGTCAAAGGGTTAAACAGAACTTTAATCTCATTCTGGCACTCACAAAATTTTGTGCAGCAATTTATATCTGATTAGAGTGGGTTCAAAGATAAATATTGTACATAATTAAAATCAAATCATCTGGAAACTAGTTTCCCTTTAGAAAACGTCAAAGCAGAAATTACTGGAAAATATACAGGGCGGTTGTATGATTAAAGTAACCTTAATATTTGGGATCTCGTTTTGGTCTTGGGTCAGTGACGTTACGAGTTTTAAACCAGCTCCCAACGTCTCTCCCTCTTAAGAAAGGAAAGAACTATTGCTAAGGACTTATGGTTACATTTTTTTTGCATAAGGTTATATTCTAATTTAATGACTTAATACAGTAGATAGAATTAAATTATAGTAATATTATAAAATCCCAAAAAAAAGAACATATATGTGGGAACGGTGCTAAATGAACGACCTGGCAGCACATGACGAAAAGATTTTGAATAAACGAACAAACGACAGTTGAGCTGAGTAGCAGTTGAATTCGGGAGTTGAAGAAGACGGTTATCTGCGGACAAGAAAAGAAGTGAAGTAAAAAGACATGGAAAAGAGCAGAATTAGAAGTTAAATTGTAATTTTCAAGTTCTTCTTATGAGAAGATCTAAAAGTATAATAAAACTGTAAAATAAGATAATTGGAACTAAACTAAAAAAAATGTGTAAATAAAATGTAAACATAAACTAAAAAGTGTTGTGCTGTGTTGTGTTTACTTTACTTAAAAGAAGAAAGAAAGCCTAAAAGTCCTACATATATGATTAATCTATAGAATACCTTTTAAATGGTGCTGTATTCTAGTACACCTAAGGAAAACAAATGGCTGTAAAACGAATGAGTGTATCAGACGAGCTTTGCCCAAGGAAATATGAATGGAGGCTTCTTTATGGAATAAATATCTATATTCTGTCAGACAGCAAAGCGACACTTTTAGCCTTAAGCCCCTTCAGAATAATGTTGTTAGTCTGGGAGTGCCTTCAGCTTCTAATCAGATTCAGTTTTCAAGATAAGATTCTACTCGTTTGGATACCTAATCATAGTATAATTAAAGATAATGAAATCACAGATGAGAGCGTTAGGAAAAGTTATACTTCATTTTACTGCACACCTTGGAGTTTAATTAAACTAAACCTAAACAATTGGCTGGACAGAAAAGTTCAAGAAGGCTGAACTGTAACAGTCCAGCAGAACAAAGACTTCCTTACTTTTTTATTGCGTATCCCTCTACCTCTGGGCTGGGCGCCTTACCCCCAAGGGGCATACTAGCATTCATCATGTGCCTATGGACTGACTTCTAATTAAGTCTTATCAGGCACAATGCTTTCCCTGTGTTATTTTTCAGTGAGTTCGATTATCTTTCGAAGCTTTTAGTTTTAAATTTAAATTGTAGAAATTAGTGTGACACACCCTGCTGAGCTGCATTATAAATGTTAATTTTATCTTTTATCAAAATAAAATTTTATGCCCCCCTTGTAGAAATTAATTGCAGAAATTGTGCAATTATCAAGTTTCTTTCAATCTGGTAATTAAAAATCAGTTGGACAGTAAAGATATATTAGAGCCAAATAACATTTGTGGTCGTTTTTTGCTGAATTTTATAAAAAACTTGTAAGTAACTGCAAAAAAAGTTTAACCCATATTGATCTAGAGAGATAGTGAACTAAAATACGAGTGGGTATCTTATACATAAATAGGCAAACGAAATCGGTTCAGTCCCTATTTTTTATTTTTTTATTTTTTTTTTATTTTGTTGAAAAGGTTTTGAGGAGGCGCAGTGCATTGAACTATATTTATTTTTAAAGTAGGCGGTAACACGCCCCAAAATGGAAAAAACACTATCATGGCTTAGCCACTGCATCGGTTTTTACGAAATTTGGCATGGGATGGGGTTAACGCAAGGCAGCGATAACATGAACGTTATATTTTTTTGTTGGTGGTGCTACGCCTTTAATGACATAATACGCTTTCAGTGCTAAACAGCTGCACAGTTTTTTATGGAATTCGGTACTGAAACAGGCTTAACACTAAGGAAGACTAATTTAAAGTTGATAATTTTTAGAGGAGAGTGCCACGCCCATAAACAGAATACATGGTTTCACAGTGAAACTGCTGCATTAATTTAAATGTTACTTGTAATAACGGTAGGCTTGACGCCAAGGATAGAAATAAAAAAAAAAAATAAAAGTATTTGTTTCATAGTGAGCAGTTTCAAGCTTCTTAAAGAATATATGCAGCTGTTATTGGTAATTACAGTTCCATAATCTTTTCTTATTGTTTTAAGAATTAACTTACAATTCACTGCTATTTAATTACAATAAATAAATTGTAGAAATTGGATTGAAAAACAATATATAAATTTAGACTTAATAGGATTAAGTAGGTAGCAGGATTGGTAAACGCTTTAATGTCACAAATGCATTGTAGGAATTTGTGGCGATGGTGACGACGTTGCTAAATGCTCCTTTTTGGGAGCAGCAACAGCAATTGGTAGCATTTTGCCTAATCCTGTAGCAATTGGAAATTGTAATAAAGTACTGGCCTTTTCAATAACTTTAATGGCTTCCTTGCCATCAGCTATAGTAGTCGAAGCAGTTTCTGTCATCGTTGTTTCACTCAGCGCGGCAGCATCTGTGGCAGTCGTCGCAGATTCTTCGGTGATTATCCAACGTTATTTGTTGCATAAAAAGTCAAATTGAAGTGGTCGAATTCCGGGCGCAAGGCGAACTCTAGTTTCTATGAAACTGGAAACTATAAAATTTAATTGTTGCTATATGCTTCAGCGTTCGAAGGATATATATCAATGGATATATATCATTATATATATCCGATATATCAAATGATTTTTTATGATATGTATCAATACAAAATTATTTAAAAAATTTTATTTTATTAAGGGCCGGTTTCCCAATGTACAGTTAAGGTATTTTTAAACTAAAGTTTACTAACGGAAGCTATGGGTATCAACTTTCCGTTAAATTATTTGGATTTCAATAAATTCCATTTTTTAACTTATGGTTAAATACATAGTATATATTTATTGTGAATAAATAACAAATTTTCCATTAAAATGTTTTCAAAAAATGTAAGCATTTCAAATTTTTTCATATGAATTTCAAAAAATATTTGAATTTATTTCAATCTGCCAGCTAAATTTTAACTGAAAAAATTGTGCTAGTTAAAGTTAACTGAACGTTAGAGTTTATTTTCCGTCTGTTAATAAAAAACTTCACATTGAGAAAATAATTTTATTCAAACTTACAGTTAAAGTTTCAGTTAAACGTTAACTGAACATTGTGAAAACGGCCCTAAGTAATTTTTGGCGTTTGTTACTGTATTTTTACTTCCCAAATGTAGATGGTGTTGGAGTAGAGTTAAAGCATACTCCCTAATAGTAAGTTCTAATCCATAAATAGCAACACTTCTGCCGGCATTAATGGTGCCAGTCGTGTCAAAAATTTCGTTACGAAAGAGTAAGTTTTTTTTGTGTTTATTCTATTACACAGGTCTACAAATTTGACACTTTTTTTTCCTCTCTTGATTTTTGAAGCCAATAATAATGGGTTGGGACCTCCTAATCACGAATCTGAACTTGGTTTATTTCCATCACGACAGGATTTTGAGATATTCCAATTTTCATAACATCAAAAATACTGAAAAATCGTGTTTTTCACTGTAATTTTTAAATTTCTCGAAATTCTGACGTGAAAGAGCAATTCTGTAAACGGATTTGGGCTCAGCAACAAAAAATTAATTGGTAATCAATCTCGTAATTTTAAGAGGGGTACCCTTATTCGTCTGTGCAGCATTTGAGAACTTATTTATTCAATCGTTAAGGCTTACGTACTATTCAAAATCACACCTAAAATACTCAACATATTTAAACCATTCTTGCACCATATATTTTTTTGGTGCTCCCCGTGCGATCAAGATAGTTGCTATGCATAATATTCATCCAGGTATGATGTTTCATAACGCAGATAAATTAAGTAGATATGCGTTTTTTGTTTTTGGTATGATTTCTTTGTATACCGAGCGCATCGTACTTTCATTCAATTACCCTCAGTCTTAGATTACAGACTCAGTCAAAAATTCTAAGAATCATGACAGGTGCTCCATGGTATATACGGAACGAAAACATACATCGGGACCTTTGCATCTCCTTGGTCAAAGACGAAATCAACAAACACAAGCAAAGTTACGTTGCAATATTGCTGTATCATCCTAATCCATTGGCACGGAGGTTAAAAAATTTAGAAAATTTCTCCAGACTAAAAACAAAGGATCGTTCTGCTATGAATATCGTTAGCAATTAGCTATGTTAAGCTGGCTGAATTCTAAATTTTATATGCAGCCGGTATCTGGCGCGTACTTTTTTCTATGCAGCCGGTATCTGGCGCGTACTTTTTTTCTATGCAGCCGGTATCTGGCGCATTCTTTCTCTATGCAGCCGGTATCTGGCGCGTACTCTTTATTATATTTCTTGTTCCTGCTAGACATGCAGCCGGAACTACTGGCGCAATTTTGTATGGAGTTCTTTTCATTCAAACATCCTGCTAGGCGGGCGGCATGTATGTGAGAAGACTGAACATACAACAACTGCGTTCTTCTGCGCGCTTACCGAACTCTTAGGATGTGCAAGTCCCTATTAACTCTGGAGACACATTGAGCACTAAATTATATATATGATTAATTATGTATAATAATGTTATTTAGGATTAAGATTTTTAAACTTATTGTAAGTCTTCTAAGGTGAAAAGATTCAATAAATGAATTCAAGCATTAAAAAAAAAAAAAAAAAAATGATGTGATCAAACAGTTTAAGACCATAGACGTACCGGATTATATTGTTAAATGCAACCTGTAACTTGCGTTTAAGTGCTGAATCACAATTTGCATAGACCTCACATCCATACAGAAGTATAGGCATAAGATGAGTTTTGGCGATGAGCATCCGAATGCTTACTGGTAGATAAAACTGGGTGTCCCATAACATTCTTAGTAAGCCGTACACCTTACCAACATTGTAAGTAATGTGATCATTCCAGGAAAGCGTTTTATTAAATATTACTCCCAGGTTCTTTGCTTTTTGTACATATTCAATATTAGTGTTATTTACAGTTATGCTAGGAAGGCTAGAAATAACAATATTTTTTTATTGAAAATTACTAGACATTGGGATTTTTTTGGATTAATTGATGGCTTATTAACAGTAGCCCATTGACTTATTATTTTGGTGTTTTCATTAAGAAGTGCTATGCAGTTATTCATATCGCTATAGTCACACGAACAGTAAATTTGAACATCATCAGTATACATATGTGTTAGAACTCTACTAATGGTTGTGGGGAAATCATTGGTGTAGACGGAAAAGAGAAATGGGCCAAGAACAGAGTCTTGTGGAACCCCTCTATCAAGAGGAAGCTGTGATGACGTTGATGATCCAGAAGAATCGGATATTTATAATAAATATCGGATATTTTCGAACCCTGATATGTTTAACCTTCGGAATGTAGCCTATTATTTATGTATTACGAAGACTTTGGCTCTATTACGCCCTAACCGCTCTTACCAATAACTGAAGCTCTCCAAAGACCCCACAAAATATTGTTCTACTTAAGTGCAGTTTCCTTTTTCTAAGGCTCGTTGACCGTTGGAATATGAATGTGCGCTAATTAAACTGAGTGCTTTACAAGTGAATGAGTTCCATTGATCGAAGATTAACGTTTAAAATTATATTGTATATTAATGAAACTTTATAGTTTTTTAAATAAACTTTACAAAAGCCAGTTTTGTACCAATTTAACTTCATGCATTGGTCCAAGGGGTAGTTAGCTACGTCAACCCTTATTCGAAAACTGTTTGCGATATGGAAAAAATTCTAACGGATTTTTCTAGATTAGAACCAAGTACGCATATGTTCCAAAATTCAAAGAAAAACTTTTAACGTGTTCAGGTACTGGGACGAAATGGGTTAAGCTAATGAAGTGACATGACGAATTGTCGCAAAAAAAAAAAATAGCAAATTGTAGCGTAGGTATTAAAATTTATGAGCAATGTCAATGTCAGCAATTATGACTAGATATGACGAGGATTAGATAAACGAAATATATCACTTTCTTAGCGTGCGACTACACAAAATCAAAACTACATAATGTAGATCTCTTTGAAAATATTTTATTTTAATTCACTCTTATTAAAATCTACACAAATTTTCTTTGCAATAAGACATTAAATTGAAAAGACATTAAAATTTAATATACATTTTATTTTCACTGCACAAAAACATATTGTGACAATTATAACTTCAAACTCACTGCACTGCAATCAAACCGCATATCTGTCCTTGAAGATTCCCTATGGTTCTAGTATTCGCTAAATGAGGAAACATTTCATTATTTACTGTCACCTCATTTCACGACACGAATTTCTACTGTGAATGGTTGTAATAGCTTGGTTATGCTAAAAAATCAGTGCGCACTTTTAAAATAACTTAAGTTTAGGCTTTTAGCACATAGGAGGTCATTAAAATTGTTAAAAATTTTAATTTCTAGATAATACAACAAAGAAATTTCGGAAATTCAAAAGTTATAACTTTTATTCACGAAAAACCAACTAAACTTATAATTACCATTATAAAAAAAGAAAATTACTTTTTAAACAAAACTACTGTCAAAATCATGCCATCAACAGACACTTTAGACACAAAGCCGCTCAACTGTTCACTCCATGCATTGAGTGACTGATTTTGTCATCAATCACAAAAGGCTTCTCTTTATACGCTTGCACTTATGGTTGATTGAAATCAATTGTTGGATTATCAACACTTTTAGCGCTGTAACCTTTTGTGATAGAATGAAATTTGTTGTTGCTTCACTGAAATGACAAATAAAACGCGCGAATGCCAAAAATTCAAATAACTTATGGTGCAACAACGCAAAAGTGTTGGTTTTGTCGATATTTCCCAAAAAAAAAATCGTTTGTAAATGTATGACAAAATACTTGCGCACATGCACATGTATTAGAGTGGGGAATAGCGCATTTAATTATTTCAGGACTTTGACTTCTACAGATATAAAGCTTTAAGCTTAAAGTCTTTGCTTTACTTGTCTACATTTTAACATTCTTGCACTGCAGTCAAACTAAGACTTATCTGCCAAAAATACTTTGCATACTTTTAGGTTTTGATTATTTTGTTAGTGTTCTATACTATATGCATCGTTTCTAATATAAATATACTTAAAGAATTCCACATCAAAGTTCATAAGGTCCACCTTAATAACCTACCAAATGCATGTGCTTTCAACTACAATACACCCTTTTCAATGCAATTGACTTCCGTTTTTGTGCACTCTGAATAAGATCCACAATAATGGCATATTGACGTTGGTAACAAACTATTTGGACTGACAGCCTGACAACAACGTAAAAACTTCTATTTTTTAGAAAATATTTTATGTTTACGAGTATTGTTTCATTGGTTTAAAAATAAAAATCGTTTAATATCATGCTTAGTTATATCTATTTAATTTTGTTTGTGATTAAATAATGTGTGATAACTAAAATGTGTCACATGTCTTCATAACTCTGTTTAATTGAATTGATTTAAATTATTGATAAACTTATTTTTAAAGCTTAAATTTTATGCAATCATTTAACAAAAATAATGATGGTTAATAGCCTTAAATAGCTGTCTTGCTTTTATCTTTAAATTATATATTATAAGTTTACAAACACATAAGTGGGCTACACAAAAATTGCGTGCCAACAAAAAAAAAAATAAAAATCACACTTAATATTTTGCAAGCAAAAATTTTATAGATTGTGATCAGTACAAGTAATATAAAAATCTTTTCTTAATCCCCTCAAACCGAATCAAAACTTAAGACTCCATCTTCAAATCTCTTGTCAGTAAACGAACAACAGCTAAAACTATCAAGTTAACCCAAGCACTTACTTGGGAGTTTCTCTCCAGACCAAACTCAATTGCACTTAGAAACAATACCGAATTACAATTGAGAAAGGAAAGAGTCTGTGAACTTTAATTCTTGTTGTAGCATGATTAGTTAAAGATGAGAAACACTTCACTTTAGATACTTACATATAGCACAAAAGCTTGATGAGCAGCTTCAGACAAAAACTAAAACATTTAAAAACTCCTTAGAGCTCAGAGACAGATGCTGTTCATATTCGTATTCATGGACAGATTGTTCGCAATAAGAGTTACCTACTTTACCACCAATAATTCAAAACTGTTCACGGAATGTAACCTCACTCTCATCAGGGCTCCCAGCCATAGAAAAAATCATAAAAATTTCGAGGTGAACAAAGTGGTTTGACTTTAAATTTCTCTTCTCACGGATATACTGGCATATGTTTCCTCCGAGATCTTCAAGAAGCTCAACAACTTAACCACATTTTCCTTATTTAGCCAATAGAAAATTATTGCTTCTTTCATTAGGTACCACTTCTCCGGCGTTCTAGCTTTTCTACGGTAAGCCTAGACCTTAGGTGTTTTAAAATAGGAACCATTTTAATGGTACCCGACGGTTTTCCAAAATCAACTTTCCCGACAACAATTTTCACGACATACGTATTCCCGACAAGCGTTTTTCCCGAATACTTGTATAATTTTTTGACATTTCTCTATTTTTTTCTTATTATTCTTGGATATTGGCAATTTGAATATGTATTATTCTAAATATTTCATCTAAGTTCCTTTTTATTGGGTATAATAGAAAAAAATTTTCAAATGTTGAAAAATCTTGATGAAAAAGAAAAAGTATGATGAAATCGGAAAAAATTAAAAAAAGGTGAAGAGTACACGGAGAAAAACTTACTGTAAAGTGCAGGCAAATAAAATCACGACATCCCTTGTAGTTTTTTTTTTTTTTTTAATTAAGTCCATGTAGCAGTAGTTGGTATAAAAAAATTTCTATATGAAGCATATGATTTTTGCTGTAAGATTTAGTAATTTACATTCGGCCTTTGTAATCAGCGGCTTACAGATCCTAAAACGCATTGCATAAGTTCTTGTTCCACAATGACGTTACAAATACTTAAAACTGGTTAACCCCATTGTTGGATCAAGGATTCAACCAAGGGGGGCCTAAAGTCAGATGATGGGACGATTTTGAGGTCTGATTGATAATTTGAAAAAAAAAAATTTTCAGTCAAAAAATTAGAATCACTACTATACGTCTATGAATAAGAATTCAGATTTATTTCTGAATGAGATTTCAATAACTTTTTTTGATAATCTGGGCTCCGTTTCTTCTATCAGGTCTGACACGGTATTGAGAACTCAATTTAAATAAGTTTTTATAAAAACTAATTTTTTATTGCAAATATGTTTTCTCTTGAGCAAAATCATCTAAATAAAACAATTTTCAAAATCTTTTACGTACTATTTATACAAAAAGAGGTCAAAAAACGTTACACTTGTGAGGACACAGATCGGAAGCCTCATTTGCGTTTAAAGCATTAATAATATAAAGAACTAATAAAGGTTAAAATAAGTAATGAATTTCTAGTTAAATAAGTCTAGAATTAATTTAAAACTAAAGATTTTTTAGTAAGCAGATAGTTTTAGGACAATCGCATCCAACGGGCTTCACAAACTATCGTGCAACCGTTTAATAAATTGCATGATTATCGCGTGCAGCAGCAACCCTGGTAACAAAACAGTGAGTGCCAACTGTTAAATCTTATCAATAAAAGGAAACAGCTGATCGTGGATGAAAACGGATTGGGGGAATGTAAGTTCCGGTGATGGTATCGTTCTCTAGTAACCCAACTGGCAACGAGAGACGTTTTCTTCAAATATTTCAACTATCCGTGAACGAAACTGAGACTTTCAAGAAAAACCCAGTACATACGTATCAGTAGACCATAGCCTTTGTTTTCTGGAGAATATCCTGACCTGACTCGTGAGTGTAGCAAGACAGTGAACAAATAAGACAGGTTAGTAGAGGACAACGGAGACGCAGCGGTGACGCGACTTTCTTGGATCCTGACGTCTGGTCGGAAACACAGATCGACCACGCAACAAGTTCACAAGAAGGCAGTGGTAGCACGACTTCTGGATCGGTTGTTATTCACGACTTACAGATATGCTCATCATCCATACTAACCCCATTTGTCACTCGTATTTATAAGCTTGTATTTTAATATATCTTAAGATTGTTTTTCAGGGAAAATGTAAACAGTGAAATGAAATTGTGAAATAGCACCCGGAAAATTGTGAAAAGTGTTTCTTTCCTTGGCGGGGAAATAAATTTTTGTATACGAACCCTGGTCACCGACCCAAACAGGCGCCAATCGAAGTAAAAGCTGGCCAAAAATGTAATTCTCTACGTAAACTTTTGAAAATCAGTTTTTAGGCACTGAGGATAGTGAGTGCAACTTTTGAACAAAAATAATTTGAGTTCGGACAAGGGGGCGTGGCACCTCCCATATAAGCAAAAGATTAAAAATGCTATACTGAAAGCGTTTTTTTTTATATAATCCAACCGAATTTCACTGAAACACTTAAAATGATAAAAGCAAGCTCTCAACAAAAAATGGGTGAAATTGGGCAAGGGGGCGTGGCACTTCCCATATACGCAAAAGTTTCAGAATGCTATACTAAAAGCGTTTTTTTAGGATAAGCCGTCTAAATTTCACTCAGATACTAAAAATATTAAATGCAAGCTTTGAGCAAAAAGTAGACAATTTTGGACAGGAGGGCGTGGCACCTCCCATATAAGCAAGTTTAAAAATGCTATACTAAAAGCGCTTTTTGAGGTAAGCCGTCAAAATTTCACTGAGATACTAAGAATATTAAATGAAAACTTTGAGCAAAAACTAGGCGAACTAGGACAAGAGGGCATGGCACCTCCCATATATATAAAACATTCAAAATGCAATACAGCTATTCCATGCCTAGCGTAACAAGATCTGCTACACCCCTTCCGATATGGCTGAAATTTGGTACATGGCTTTGTTTCATGCCTAGTCTTCAAGAAAATGCAAAAAAAAATTTTCCGATTTTTTTTGTGGCTTGTGGAGGGTGCAAAGTGTGATAAAATCTGTAAATTGTGACAAACTCTAGTCAAATAATTGTCAATAACTTAGACATTTCTTAACCGATTTTCATATTCAGACCACTCCTAGAAAGTTATTGAATTAGGCTGTAAGCTCAAGTACTAAATTTACTACTATTTTAGTACTTAACTACAAAAAACGTATCCAGGTTCACCTTTTTTACTTTCAAAATATAGTTTTTGGAAAGAAAAAGAAAAATTCTTTCATATGACTAAATTTCAAGATGGTATCTTTCAAACTACGGCTGCAATTTCATTAAGAGCATCCGGACTGGCAGAATCTCTCACTGTGAGCAAGCATAGGAAGCAAAGTAGCAAAAACTAGCACCCAATTTTTTCACCAATTATAGAAAAATCATTTGACAAAAAGACCCCGTTGTCGCCAGAGTGGAACCTGGTGGAACTTTTTTTGTAGCTCTATGACTCTCCAATTTGTATCTCTCGCAGCTAACCTTACATCATGTATTCAAAAACCCACTAATACTTTATAATTTAGTATCGATTATCATTATTTACGTACCGCGGGTGTGTTCTCCTTACTATACAATGACGTTTTTAAAACTGTTTTGGAAACTAATAACAACGCATACAATATTACTCTTGCAAAGAAGAAAAATAATCTGTGCTAGGAACTACGACTTTGCCTTAAGGTACAAGAGAGCAAACTTGACGCTAAATCATGCGCTGCTGTTCTCTTTACAAAACTTGGCTGAAAAAATAATCGAAATTGCAAGTCGATTTCACGATTTTTGGCCAGCTTTTACTTCGATTGGCACCTGTGTGCGACGGCTACACCCGGCTAGCGGAAAAAAGTTCGTTACACACTTAAAAAAATTCAACAAACCAAAACGAAAACAGTAATTTTCAATAAAGTTGTCGGTGCTAAATCCGAATCCAGTCTCGGAATTGCTCTATCACTTATGGTTTTTGAGATATTCGAACCTACAAGTTCAAATGCTCTATTTTTGAGGTTATATAGAGCAAGCTCGAAATTTTTTGTTCTTTTCTACTAAGTGCGTTGCTTAGCACTGTTCTTCGTCTTCAAAATAAGCTATGAATCGGTCTTGTATGATTTTTTCTTAAAAAGTTATTTTTATTTTAAAATGAAACACGAAAGTTAAAAATCGCATGTTGATTCTCATGTGATTTTTTACTCCATGGTGTCATTTTCATATGAACATAACTTTTTAAGAAAAAATAACGAAAAACCAATTTATAACTTATTTTGAAGACAAAGAACAGTACTTAGCGCCACATTTAGTAGAAAAAAGAAAAACAATTTCGTTCTTGTTCTTAGCGCTTTTAAACTTTTATGTTCGAATATCTCAAAAACCATACGTGATAGAGCAATGCCACATATTTTTTTAATGCCTTTCTCAGAAGCTTAGAAATTGCTTAGATTTGAATTTATTTATTTGAATAATAAATAATAAATAAAAAACGTTGGTTCAAGGTTGTGCAAGGAATAATAAACAAGCTTTTCTATTTTTACCAAATAGTACTAAAGGTGTCCAAAAAGTACCAAAAAATCAACAAAATAAAAAACGTCGTAAGACTCCTAAAATTTTTGGTCGAATTTCGGCTAAGGAACAATTCTAGAGAGTTCAGAAGCACCAAAAATTAAAAAGTTTCTTACAGTGCACCTAAGTATATGCTCTAATTGAGAATGAAATGCAATTTCAAACATTTGAGTCTTATCATTCTTTTTTTTTCGAGTAATTAGTAAACTTTCTTTATCAATTCAAGTGCATACGTCATAAATAAGACAATGTGTCTAAATTTAGAAATTAAAAATAAAATGTCCAAAATACAAAGTTGACATTTTGCAGAAAAAAAAGTACCGCACTTTGCGTATGGCTGGCTATAAAAATCAATGACAATTTAATCGCACTACTCAGTACAGTTTGCGGATCAGCACGCGTAGCAGCAATAAATTGATTAATAATATTATTTTTACACTGAGAAAAAAAAGAAACCAAAATATAAATAAATTTTATAACTTGCAAAGAATTTAACTACTGAAAAACCCAACTCACAAAGCAAAAGGAGCAACACAAAAATGCCAATAAACCAGAGGCGGAATACAACAACACATTTTTTCATCCTCGTATGGACAACAGTCATTATTTCCGTCATCGCCACCACAATATCCGCTGCTGCTACAGTACCTGCTGCTGGTGGTGGAACACAAACTGATATGCCCTGCAAACAAACCGCCGCCATGGGTATGTGGGGCGATGTCAATCCAAACATTTTTTACATTTGCAATGAAGCAACGAACACAGCTATAATGCTGCCATGTCCTGAAGGACGCGGTTTTTTTCATGGCAAAGGATATTACGGTTGCGTACCATACGAGGAGTGGCCTGCATGCATTTCCGCCATTGCAAACTTGACGCAAATATGCGATAACGAGCATATGCTGCAACCCTGGGAGACAGTGAATCCCAATAAATTCTATATGTGTGTGGCCGAGATATTGGATCCGCTGATGTTAAACTGTGAGGCGGGTAAAGGATTCGTGCATGCACAGCTGGGTAGCAGTCAAATACTCGGCTGTGCACATTGGGAGCGATGGCGTTCGTACATGAATTGTGAGGATTACTATTGAACGGCGGCGTTGTTGATGATGGTGGCGGCGGGTGGCAACACTGTTCGATAAATTGTGTTGTGTTGCCTGTGTGAAATCACTGCAGCTGCAGAAGTAAATTGCGCCAGCGTTTATTTATTTTAAATTTAATTTAATAAATGTGATTGTTTTACGTTTATTTCTTGCAAAACCAACTCGAATTTTCAAAAAAAAATTAGTATTATATTTTAGTAGTATTTTAAGCTCATTCTAGGCCTCTAGCTGAAATAAAATTTAATGAATATCACAAATTAATTAAAACAATCTATTTTTATTGCGTTTTAAAATTGTTGCTACAGCAGTGATAAGATAACATTGACGTGTAGCAACATACTTTATTGAAGAAAAAATCACACGCCCTATCTAGTGACGCCTCAGACAGAAGAATGTGTCAACATTATCCGCCTAAATTTATTAAAGTCTTGACTACAATAAAGTTGAACTTCACATCAAAGCGACATGCAGATTTATAACTTTATAATTTAGTAAAACATAAAAATCTCAAAAGGCAACTCATTTTTTACTACTTTTTTCTACTACCATTTTGTTTATTAAGACAAATGGGCAATAATTCATGCACTACTGGAATATTTATGAGCGCATCTGCAGGCCAAATGAAACAGAACTGAAACGAAATGAAATGAAACAAAATGGAGCAAAAAAATTTAAACCTCAACTGCCTTGATGGCTGCAGTCAAGTGTAAGCATTACCCCAAATGCATCAAGTTGCCACATATGAACTCACTTCTTCATTGCAAAAAAAAAATTCTTCAGCAAGAAAAGACCAAGTGATTTTTTCTGATTTTTCAATTTTTTTGTCTGAATGCTTAAAAATGATTTTAAGTTTTTATTTCGAATTTTGTTTTTTTTTTTCTGTACTCCCTCAAAAAAAACCTCTTGCCTTTCGTTTATGCTTCGTTTGATTTATGACCCTCAAGGATGCATTAACGGAAAATGACATTTTGGTTACGGACGAAAAAAAAATTGGAAATAAAAATGAATAACGTTTTGTAAACGAGAAGGCGGCGGCAAATTGAGACGATATTCTGAAAAAAATATATTTTATTGGCTGTATGACAGTGTAGTATATCACTATGTTCGCATATGCAGGGTTTGCCACAGCAGGCAACTGATTGTGACAGAAAAGCTTTTGTTGCATCACAATTTGACGTTCGTGAAAAATTTTTTTTTTTTTTTTTTTTTAAATGGCACCCCATAATATTAAGCAAAAGTATTTAGAAATTTTACTTAAAAACATAATACTCATATTATCATTTTCCAATGTTAATCCTATCTCCATACCAAATTTCATAAAAATCAATGCAGTGGCTTAGCCGTAAGAACGTTTTTTCCATTTAGGGGCGTAGCACCGCCCACTTTTAATTTTTATTTTTTTTTTTTATATTCACAATCTTTCCAACAGAAAAAAGAATCAAGCGAATACGATGAGATTTAGGCATAGAAACCGATTTCATTTGATTATTTTCATATATATGTATGTTAGATTGAATAAAATCAAAACTTTCAGGGGTACCATATGTTTTTTTTTTTGTGTAAGTTTTGCTTAAGCAATAAATAAACATATCCATTTGAAATATAAGAATTAAATTTTGGACTTGAAACGCTTAGATAAACTTTTAAAAAATCTAACAAACATTTTTAGTTGACTTAATTGAAACGTGACGCCGAACCAGATTCTCCTCTAATGTCACGTTACAACAACCGAATCACCCAACTTCCATCCTATCCATTTTCTATGGTTTAAGCCAAATTTGCAAAACAAAACAAGATGGCAACACTGAAAGTCTTTGAACAGTTTTAGAAAAGTTTATCTCAACGTTTCTGAAGCCAAAAATTTCAATTAGTCAAAAAAAGTAAGATTTAAACAAAATTTTAAAAAGCAATCAGTTGGCAACCCTAAAAATTTATATTGGATTTTTAAAAAGTTTATTTAAGCGTTTTCAAACAAGATATTTTTTTCAGCGTTTCTGAAGCCAAAAATTTCAATGTAGTCAGAAAAATTGAGTTAAACAAAAGTTGAAAAAATTATCAGTTTGCAACACTAAAAATTTATACTATCTTCTTAAAAAGTTTATTTAAGCGTTTTAAAAGAAGAATTTTTTTTTTAATTAAAAATAAACCACTTAATTAAAATAAAAATATTAACGGGTGGCAACCCTGCACCTTTTGTCATAGAGTCCCCTCCCGCCTAGGAGCGTCACTAGGTTGATGGACAATCCCTAATCATAGATAGGAAAAATAGTTTTAGAAGTCTTAGGAATTAACCAATAAACAATAGTCTCCCGTAAGAGAAGCATTCTCCCGATGTAAACTTGAAGGAAGAATGTCAGTTTAAGTGTTGCAAAAACAACAATATCACAATCGAAAAATCAAAATTGACTGAGCTGAAAAAGAACTGAGTCTTCTCTTTCCCTTCACTTTCAGTTCTGATTTTACTTAATTTTTGTCAAAAATTTACAGTTATTATGATGACTAGTAACGGTGTTATCTTTGACCTGACCAAAAATAAAATACCCTTCAGTGCAGCAAAGAACGCATTTTAAAACTTTTGCTTCTATGAGAGGTACCAAGACTTCTTGTGTGATTTATTCTTGTTTTTGCTCAGAGCTTATACTCACTATTTGAGTATTTATGCGAATTTTGGTTGTGTTATCGCAAATAATACTCTTAATATTGATTTTGAATATATGTTTTGTATGGGCAGTAGGCGTGTCCGTTAACCGCTAACGCTCATTTTCAATCCCACGAACTGATTTCGATGACGGTGGCAGTGTACGATATTTCAATGAATTATCTTGAATAATTTTCCAGTGAAAAATATTTCCATAGACTGACAGACACCCAACTAGCAACCAGCGAGACAGATGGACATGGCTATATCGACTCAAGGGGTGATGTTGATCAAGAATATATGTACGAGTACTTTTCCAAACCTGGCACGCCTTCTTCTCTGAGTTACAAACAAAAGAACAAAATGAATGTAAACTGCACGTATGGTATAAAAATTGAGCGGAGATAATCAAGAATGAGGGATGAACTTCTATATATGTCAATTCAAAGTAAATCAATTTTTTCAATGACTTAACATAGAGAACTAGTGTTCGAAATATAAGTATATACAAGCAATCTCGGATAATTAACCATATTAAGTGCTCTGAGAAGCAATTTGAGACAGGCGGGAGAGTGAGTTTTTAACACTTTATCTTATAATTTCATAGCTAAGGACTGCCCCAGAAAAATTTGACCCTTTTATTCCTTAAGATTATGATTTACCTGATGATCGTGCAGGTCGAAATATGGGTGCTATTTTTTCTATATAACATGACGATTAAAAAAATATTTATATAACACTTGGCAAACAAACTCCAAACGATAAAGATGTCTAGCAATCAAGAAAAAAACGCGAACTCATTTTGTACACTTACCTGCAAAAACCAGAATTAAAATATTCAGTCATAGCTAAAAAAACAGGTGTATCAAAAAAACCGTCCAACGGGTTATTTCGAATTATAGAAAGGGTCAACTTATTACGCGGAAAAATGGTTCAGGTAAAAACGCCAGTATATACCCACAGTTGGTGAAGAAAGTGAAGCGCCTTTTTAAGCAGAATCCCAACATTTCAGAACGAGATATGGCTGCCAGAGCAGGAACCTCAAAATTTTCTATAAACAGACTAAAGTAAAAACTTAAGTTAAAGACCTACAGAGTTCAAAAAGTACCCGACCGTTCCGATGAAAAGCAGTTAGAGGCTCAAAAGCGAGCTCGAAAGTCGGTTACCTGACTAAATTTGATTGCTGCATAATGGACGATGAAACATACGTTAAGGCAGATTTTAAACAGCTACCAGGACACGAATTTTATACCTGCTCGGAAAAGAGGCAGGTACAGAGCAAATTTAAAGAGAAGAAAATTACAAAATTTCCCAAGCAGTATATGGCTTGGCAAGCCATATTCACTTGCGGTCTGAGAAGCAGTTTTTTTGTAACACAGGGCAGAATTAACTCGAAAATTTTTATTGATGAATGCCTTCAAAAACGTCTTTTGCGATTTATTCGTGAGCACGGAGATACTGTGATGTTCTGGCCTGATTTAGCAACCTCTCCTTACTTGTGTATGTAGATGCTCTTGTTTAGTATCTTTACTAAATATCAAATTTTAAACTTATGCACGGTTTTGAGCCCTAGGACATTGAATGGTACATTTTTCAGAGAATCACCCATGTACTTGCAAACTTCGATATTACAAAGCCAGAATTTGCGCCATTGACGTTTATGCTTTATAGTTACCTTTACATTTCCAGCCTTGGCGCAAAAAATTTGAAAACTTTCCATTATGCCCTTGTATTAAACCTTGACATCATACTACTATATAAAATACAACGTCTGTCTGTCTGTCTGTGTCTCCATAGCTCGTGAACTATTCGTCTTTTATATTTAGATATTTCGCATGGCAAGGTTTTAGGATATATTTTATTTCGAAACACCCTCGGCTTCTTATTTGCATGGTGAGATTCCAGGACAAACTCTAATTTGAAATACCCTCGGTATCGCCCGCATTATTTGAAACTCTGGCACAGGGACAAATAACATCAGCTGGAAAAATTTCCAATACAGCGATATAAAAAAATACCTTCTGAGGCTGTTTGACAGATATGTTGAGATTAGGTACATACATTTTTAAAAAGTATCGGGAACGGGCGAACTAAAGGGTCCGCCAAATAGCTTTTTTTTAAAAAACATCGAGTGTAGCTTCGGCTGTGTGGCACGTAGCGCCATCCTGTTTAAACCAAATGTTGCCAATATCCTCCTCTTCAATTTTTGTGAACAAAAATTAGTTCAACATGGCCCAATAACGATCGCCATTGACTGTAACGGCCACTCCTTGCTCAATGGCCCAATTATGCCTCTGGACCAAAATCCGCACCAAACAGTGACTCGTTTTGGGTGCAGCGGCTTTTCAATGTATGCGTGTGGGTTTTTTGTGCCCCAAATGCGACAATTTTGCTTGTTTACATACCCGCCAAGATCAAAATGAGCTTCATCTGAAAAGATGTTTTTTTTGGCAAAATCAGTATCTTTTGCAAGTCGATCGCAGGCCCCATTTAGCGAAGCGTTGTTCAAGCGTATACACAACCATATTCGTTCAGCGGAAGGATAAAACTAATTATCTGTCAAATCAGACATGAGCTAAGTGTTACCATTCACGAAATAAGCACTAGTTGAAAAAAAAAGATGGCGGCCCCTGTAGTTATTCATAATCTAAAGAATAGCAACTCGTTTATCCAATCTATTATATCACAAATGGAATTTCGGACGGTGGTATCGAAAGTGGTACTGAAGTTTGTAGCGAACTCTGCCACTCTTTAGATTTTCATATAACCTTTTTGGAAAAGTAAGTGGTTTTAAAAAAAGAAAGAAGCGGTAAATAATTTCTTGAGGACACTCGACTCCGCAATACACCACAATTAAGATATGTATTAGGGATTTCCCCAGAAATCGGCAAACACAAATCCTTTTTTATGTAAGTAACTCCAGTAGTTTTAGATGGTATAACAGGTGACTTTGCAAGATTTCCAACGCATAGTTTCGAAACACAAAAAATAAATTAAGTAAAAATATAATTTCTTTTCAATGGTTTTATTTTTTGTCAACTTTCCTTTATTATAGTGTGGCTACTTAATTTTACTACTCATTTAAGCCATTGTTGGTGGATCGTATGGCTGTAACCAACTCCACATTGACCATGGTACACACATTAGCAGCTCACTTACATAACCGCTACCATTGGGGCATGCAATTTCAATGGCACTGGTCTGAATCTTGTCACAGAACCAGAAACGTGTTGGATCGAAATTATTACGCCAAGGACGATTTATTTCTGCTGTCGTCTGGCAACCAGGACGTCCATTATGACCATGTGTGTAGACGATTTCCTTGGACGATTCATTGTCGGCGGCGGCGTTTATAAGCGGTGAGCCAACAACCACATTGGTAATAAAACAAACCAACTGCAGCAGCGTTACCAGCAATAAAGTTGCTGTGCAAAAATGAAAGAAAAAAGAAGAAAATGGTGAAAAAGGCAAAATGTAGTTGCAGCAGCAGTTAATTAAAGTTTCTTTTTCTTGAATTCATACCAGATTTCATAGCGTCGTATGTTGGGGTGTAAAGTTGTGTCGGGAAAAGTGCTATTGGTGCCTGTATGTGCAATTTGCTGTTTAATGTTGCCTCTTATATAGCATTTCGTCTTCTCCTTCTTAATTTGTTACAATTTTATAAATTTGTTTGAAATTTTTTATCACTTTTTTTGATTGCAATACAAGATTGTGTTGTACAAATTTGAGACAAGAGAAATTAAGTATGTTGTTCCAAACTTACAAATTGTTTTTTTTTTTTTTTGTCTTGCAGACACACTTAATGCATTTTTTCTCTTTTTTACTTCATTTTTAAATTTAAAACAAAATTAAGGTTGTCGGTACCCGAAAAACAAAGAATTGTGTCAAAAGGTGCGTGTGCCTTTGGAAGTTTGTGCCCTTGATAAGATTCAATTGCATGAAACTCAGAAAGAGATTACTCTTATCGTTATTGAAAACAAACACAAAAATTACCTATACATACATTTGAGGTCAAAGAGGTTTGTGCTCCAGAAAAGTATATTTAAACGTAATTACCCAAAGAAAATAGTACACGCCAATATATAGCTTCGTTTAGCTTTCAATATTGTGACATAAACGCTATGCAGGGTACAAACTTTAAGTTAATTTTGAATTAATATGTATTCGGAAAACTTTTAAGCACAAAAGCACCCGATGGCATAGGCTTTGGATATCACTACGTAAGGGTCGAGGAAGACATTTTTTTTGGCAGAAAATTAATTTTTTCCCTATAACCCCTCATGGGTTCATTTTAGCTCACATTCTAACTTGTAACGCACTTTTTGCTGCTAGTCAGTATGTAGCTGTCAGTGCCCAGGGTTCGTTTACAAAATTTACTGCCCGCCACGCACACTGGTTCAGAATCCCTATAAGCTGGCCAAAAGTCGAAATCATTCAACTTTCGAGACGAAATTTTTTACCTGGAGCTTTTTGAGGTCGCTGATTACGAATTTGATGTTATATTTTTAAAAAATAAAATGGCGGATTCAAAATGGTGGACGAATTGCATAAATATTCAACCAAATCCAAAAAAAAACATTTACTCGGGGGTTTTTGGGGTCACTGATTACGAATCTGATGTTAGATTTTTAAAAAACAAAATGGCGGATTCGAAAAGGCAAAAATAACACTTACACATTTTT
Source organism: Calliopum simillimum (assembly GCA_951812925.1). NCBI lineage: Eukaryota > Metazoa > Arthropoda > Insecta > Diptera > Lauxaniidae > Calliopum > Calliopum simillimum. The sequence continues at coordinate 109,073,392 of OX638368.1, forward strand.
TATATCTAAGTTAAAAATTTATTTCAAAACTTTAACTTTGATAGAGTTGTGTGCAAAGGTAAATTAATCTACACAAAAATGGGTTTTAGATTCCGTTATCACAGAGTATAAGCTGTATAATAATATAAAAATTTTTCCATTTCAGGCGAGCAACACATATTGACACTTGGTAAGCAATATGAGTTAAATTTTCCTATGGGTGCTTCAGAAAAAATCGCGTCAAAGAAAAAGTGCAAAAAAAGGCACCTCAATTTTTTTATATGCGTTAGAAAAGGTTTTAATCTTCTTAAATCCAAAAAATCCTGGTGGTATGACGTGGTATAAATTAGTTCTGGGCTTTTTTCATAACCATTGCATACTGGTTTTGTGAAATAATTTGATTTTAAGTTAATCATAATTAAAAAAGTATAAATTAGTGCAAGTTTTGAATTTAAAGGTTCGATAGTATTTTCTTTTACGAAGAGATTCCATATTCAAGCATTAAATTCGGTTCAATTTTATAGTAAGCATATAATTTTTACAGTGAACACTTAATTTTTACTTTTAACTCACAGAGTTTTGTGTCTGAGAAGCGTACTTTTGGAGAGATCCCAAGAGCATTGTAGGAATACCTGGATCTTTCTTACAAATTTTTTGAGGTCTATAAATATCTGTTAGACAATACGGTTCATAAAAAGTTAATTTAAAAAAACTTTTTTTTTTTTGACTTTTGGCCAGCTTTTAAGGATTTTTAACCAGTGTGCCACGGAAAGAAACACTTTTCATTTCACTGGTTTTATTGCAAAATTTTAGTTCACTGGTTTTATTCCTCCTGGAAATCACTCTTAAAATATATTATACTATAAGCTTAGAAGTGACAAATGGACTATGCATGTCTGTGTTTCCGTCCTGATGTTAAGATTGAAGGAAATGTGCTACCGCTGCCTCCCCGTTGCAATCTGCTTACCTGTCCTTGTTTGTTTTCGAGAGCCTGCACCACCGCTAAACTCTTGGGTTAGGTCACGAAATTTTCGGAAAACAAAGCCTATGGTCTTAGTTAATGTCCACTGATACGTGTGTATTGGTTTTCCCTTGAAAGTTTCAGTTTCGTCCAAGGATGGTTGAAATATTCAAAGAACACGTCTAATTTCGTTGCCGGTCTGGTTACCAGAGAACGATACCATCGCCGGAACTTGCATTCTACCATTCCATTTTCATCCATAATCAGCTGTTCCCTTTTATTGATAGGATTTGACAGCAGGCACTCACTGTTTCAGGACCAGGGTTGCTGCTGCATGCGATAATCATGCAATTCTTGTCCAACTGTTTGTCAAGCGGTTGCACGATCGTTTGCCAAAGCCGTTGGATGTGATTGTTCTAAAACTATCTATTTGCTAAAAATCCTTAATTTTAAATTATTTCTAGACTTATTAAACAAGAAATTCTTTGCTAGTTCTTAATATTATTAATACTTTAAACGCAAGTAATTATTATAAAGATGTGGGATGACGGTTCCGATTTGTAACCTCACAAACTAAAACCGCAATATCAATCCAAATCTATCCCGGATGAATCGATACACCCGACTAAGTGAAAGCAATAATGACGAACCATCAAAGAAAAAAAGCATTGAAAATGTTTTTATCCACAAATAGGGGAAAAGCAAAGGAATAATTAATTTAAAATTTTTGATAACAATTCCTTGTACATCAAAGAATTGCATAAAACAGAGGAACTTATTGTTTTAACCATGATACTGCATACGTACACATATCCTCTCAACAAAACTCATAAAAGCAACTTGTTCGCTTGACAAGCTGAAAACATTTGCGCTCACCAGTAGTAGCTTATATTGTTTGGCTATATCTATGTAGTATGTGGTGACGGCGCCTAAAATGCTGCAGGAATTGGTTTCCATTTTTTTTCAGTTTTCTATCCAACTCGCAACAACACACTTTATACGTTATTGTTGTCCTGTTGCGCCGCTAGTCGTCCTTGTGTGTCACACATTTCTCTCAGTCTCCACCATCCCAAACCGAATCGTGTTGATTTTAATTGCTAGAGCTCCACACTCAAAATGCATTGAAGCACATTTTTTGAGTGTAATTGCGATGGGACCAAAAACCAACAAGCCATATTGTTATAGTCATTGTCGCTGTCGCTGGTGTAGTTGCAGCAGTTGTCGTGTGCTGGTTGGTAATACACACACACACACTCTAGCTTTAAGCCAAAATTAGTCTGTCCCAAAGTCATTTCATCATCATATGAGTACTTGGTGTACGACGAGAAGATTGGATTTCTTTGCCATGTTGCTGTTGCAGTTGCTGCTTTGGTGTGCAGTTTTTCCAAATTTAATTAAGAGGCTGAGGGTTGTTGTTGTGCAAACAAAACTCAAAAAAAAAAACTGTTTCTTATTTGGCACAAGGATGTCTTGCAAATTGTAGCAATATGCTAAGTACAAAATGTTAATACCAAATGAAGCAAAATTAATGTCATAAAGATGTTGAAATGATGACATTTAATTGAAAAGAAAAACTAAGAACTTTCAGCATGAAAGATAGTTTAGATTTTGTGCTAAAAAATTCGATAACAAACTCAAAATCATCCAATCCCAGTACATTTGATAAGCTAACGCAAAAGAAAACTTAATATTCCAAATCCTCACTCATACGCACCCACTCACACACACACACACATTTTTGCACACACAATTTGTGCACTCAACATTTGTTGATCGAATAATGCGATATACACTGCTTTATTCCCAGAAATCTTGGAATTTTCATCTGTAAGTGCAACTAGCCAATACGACCGGCCACAACAACATAAAAGTTAACCAACACCACTACACATTTGTTTGCATTTTCAGTTGTTTGTCAGTTGCAACAGTTTTTTCGTTAACCCTTCCTTGCATGGTTATATTGCGGACGAGGTTTTTGGAAAATGAAGAAAATATTTCTGTGGCTTTGTCGTTTGTCTGTTTATGCCATGCGAGTACACAGCGTTACTCTTTCTTTATTTGACTATTATAGGGTGTACCTTGTTTTGGAAATTTTTTTAGAAAAATTAATTAATTAAGTTTTGGCTTACTTTACTGACACCAATTTTTTTTAACCCCAAATGATTTATTAAATATTTGATTTTAAGAAAAAATGTGTAATTATAAAGTGTAGCTCTGCCCTATTTTCAGAGATATGGCTTCAGAAAGTCCGGATATAGCTTCTAAGAAAACGGGTCGAAGCTTAGAATCTCGGAATGGGTTTAAACAATATTGATATCATATAAGAGGTATTTTAACTGGCTCCCGGAAATAACGCCATAGGAAATAACGCCAGAAAATTTTTTGGAAATAACGCCAGAAATTTTCTGGCATTAATTTTTGGAAATAAAGCCAAAAACTGATTAGGAAACAACGCCAGAATTATTGGAAATAATGCCAAAGGAAATAACGCCATAGGAAAAAACGCCAGAAAATGGTTTGGAAATAACGCCAGAAAAATCTGCATACAAAATTCTAGCGTTATTTCCATTTTGTTTTGGAAATAAAACCAAAAATTCACTAGGAAATAACGCCAAAGAAGTTTTTGGCAGTATTTCCAAAACAAAATGGAAATAACGTCAGAATTTTGTATGCCGATTTTTCTGGCGTTATTTCCAAACAATTTTCTGGCGTTATTTCCTATGGCGTTATTTTCTTTTTCTAAACTACATTATTTTTGAAAATAACGCCATAATTTTTGCAAATAACGCCAGAAAAGTTTTTGGCTTTATTTCCAAAACAAAATGGAAATAACGCCAGAATTTTGTATGAAGATTTTTCTGGCGTTATTTCCAAAAAATTTTCTGGCGTTATTTCCTATGGCGTTATTTCAGGGAGCTTGCTACATCCTTTTTTTATTTTTTTTTTTTTTTTGATCTGTTTATAGATTTTGGGATATGACAATTTCTTGAAAATTATTATCTGATTTTGAATACTATTATTTTTTTTTTTTTTAAATATATAATCAATGCATAATTTTGTTAGCACAGTAAAAAAGCTTAGATCATTTGCTTCATTAATATATTTTTATAAAAAATAAAAAAATGGACTCAAGAAACTATTTTGAAATAAAGAAGCTAGCACGACAACTGCGCAATTAATAACAACTCTACTCTAAATTTTGTTCTAAAATCTGAATGAAAAGATAAAATTGATAAGAATTTCTCTCATATTGATCGATTTCTTAGTTCAAGCTTATATTTGTTTAGCTTTCTACATGAATGCAATGATTCCGAGGGGTTGAGGGAGGTATGTCAATCGGTAGACCGACTCTTAATTTAGTCACTGTGCAGTGTTTCTCAGGAGCTGACCGCGTGTTGTGCGTGCGAGAGTTTTACAATAACGTTGAATCAGCGACTGTATTGATGAAGAATCTACAATGTGCGAAGCTTTTACTTTTATATAAGGTACACTCCATTGCATGTACATCTATATGGCTTCTCATATGCATGTGTATTGTGGAATATATAGCGTTTGGCTTTAAACTTTTGCTTGCTAGCGCGCTCAGAAACATTTCAAGCGCAAATTTCGCAAATTGCATTTTGAAATGTTTGGCCACTGCTAACTGTTTTTTTTTTTTTTTTCCTTTTTGTTTTATGTTTCCATTTCTGTTTCTTCTTCTATTGCTTTATGCTCGAGCATCATCGACTCTCGAATTTTTCTTTGAATTTTCTCTACACACGGCCTTAATTTTCGTATGATGCTGTCTGTATTTGATGGAACCAAGAACTGCCTGTCTGTCTTCATATTAAAGGCCATTACTACACCAAAACCATTCCATCTAAATTCTGCTGAAATTGTCATTTCGAAATGCAGTTGCTGTTGCAGTCTGTTGCATCAGTGGTCACTCGGTCGTTTATAGGCGCATTAATGTTTGTCTCTGTGCAGCACTGGGAAATCTCCAGTAGTGCGTTGATTGTACAGTTAATGCGTCTGTGGTCCAAATGCGGCACAAATGCACTTAAATTTGATGGAAGAAAAAAATTCGAATTCGATGCTGTCAGGCATATTTGAGTGTTTGTTAGGGGCAGTATTTGTAAGTGTTGATTTGGTTGCTTAACTAAGTAACGCTGATTTTGAGTAAGAACACAGCCTTTAAGTTCGATATTTAATATGTCATTTATTTCAGAAACTATCAAGTTACAATGCATCTGCATCGACCTAAATTGAATAAATCACAAAATTTCGAAATCATAATTGTGCAAGGTTTTCGAGATAGTTTATAGATAAATTAGTCCTTTTGGCAACGCAAATATTAAGCTTTTTTATAATTCAAGTTCCTCTTAGAGAACTTATACTTTTTATGTATTGTAGTTTTTTTGTAGTTTTATGCAACATTTGCTGCATTATTTTTTTTTTATTCAAAATCCAATTTTATTGCTTTTCACTTTATATTTGTTGCAATTCCTAAAGAAGTTTCGGAATTAAAAAAGAAAAATTTGCTGGCACTTCGATTTCGCTGCACTTGGCCATCAAAAGTTTGTTGCCCTATTTTTCTGCTTAAAGTAAGTGTTTTACACTGTGATGAAAAATTTGCGATGCGAACAAATGGGCTTCCAAACTTTAAGGAAAGTCTTTGAGCAAATAATTTATGAAAGAAAGTATATTTTTTTTTTTTTTGAAGTTCGAGTTCCTTATATACTTCCACAGAAATCTTCGTAAGCAACTATCAGTAAAACTCTGTAGAACCGTTGGAAACAATTGTCTCAGTAGTCCCACCTTTGGTCTTGTTATTTTGTAAGTAGACCCAAGTGGCCTACGCCTAAAACTAGAATAAATTAACTTAAATTATTAACTATAACAAAAATGGTCCAAGTGTAATGCAAAGTCAGTCATTTCTATCAAAATTGGTCGAAATGTAACGCATAATCCGTCATTAGAACCAAAAGTGGTCCGATTGTGTATCGACTGTGTATGCGAAATTATAACGTTACTGACTACGTACTGTTTGCCATATCTTCGATTGTGAAGAAGAGCAAACGATAGTGTATCGGTCTAATGACTAGCGCTGCCTGCAGAGCCCTGGATTCAAATGCTCCACTCGAAACATATGTCCAACATAGCCGAGGTATGACATAAAAAAAATACTATTAAAAAAATTTTCATCCGACTGAGATTCGAACCCGAAACACAATGCTCAGAAATATAAAACAAACTCCTTAGCAGATTCGTCTATGAAACGTTTTAGTGTAAAATTTGTTTGCATATTAAATTTAATTTTTTGAAATTTAAATAAAAATTTGTCTTTTTCTGATCCGAATGTAATGCATAAGGAGACAATTGAATTTTTTCTAAATCAGACAGACAGACAGAAGTCTTTTGTGATTAACGTGAGCACCTGCTATGATGGCTAAATCTTACGGTATTCTTCACACATGGTCCAGTGTACGATGGACGGCGCAACGGTTTTTTGATGTATTCCTCCCTTCAAGAAAGTTCAAGTCTTTCTTGAGAGAAGTAGTCCTACCCAAGGTTGCTATGGCCACTTTACCACGTACGACTCGATATACTATGGATAGTGAGAACACGTAAGATTGCTATTTGCCACTTTGCCATATGCGTTACGTGACAATTGGGATAAAAGGGAAAAACCCTCAGCTCTCCAAAAGTCACGCCCTTCCGCCTTCCTGCTTTGGCTGGTAGCCGACAGCGACACTGCGGTCAACAGTGTTATCGCCAACCACCATTACGAGGGGTTGCCGCTGGGAGGCAACTGGCTGCTTGAGGCCACATATGGAACAATGTCTAGCCAACAGCCTCTCATGTTTCGTTTCACCACACTCGTTAATCTCCTGTTAACCAACGTTTAATCACCAATCAATCTTCTATACCATACAAGACTACGTCTTCAGATCCATCGATTAAACAACTACTACTAGCGACTTCTGGCGGCTGGAGATCCGTATTGTCTGATCAGATCTCCCACCCCCTCCAAATAACTGGGTGATGGTATGTCAAGGCCGACCCACCATCACCCCATGCTTCACCACCTATCGGTAACCTGGGTGGGGAAGACCTAGATTCTACCACCACATGCGTCACCATCTTTTGCCTCTATTGCGACCAATCAGTCCACAACTTTGACAACCCTTATAACCGGCCGTGCACAACACAAGGTTAGAAATTTTGAACCAGACCAATTCATTGCCTCCCTTCTGAGTTGTGGAATAGACCATCTTCTCCATAACCCTACCTACTACGAAACAAGAGAGACTGCTTACTGACACTAACTTCTGCCGGGTTACTCTAACCCTCTGTTCCTATAACAATAAAATGTCGCATGCTTAATTAGTTATAGAAAAAATTCGTATAAGAAAAATTCTAACAATGGGGAAAGTACGTCTACAGATACGCCTACCTCCCAAAGCAAATGAACTAAACCCCTTTATCACTAAAAATATGCAACACATTATTTCCTTATACAATTTCTTACATTGCAAACTCGCATTAAAAATAACACGACCTTTTTCAGAAACTGATGAGTTTTTCAATTTGGCCATAATATGTCGCACATTTTTTGACTTAAATTGAAAGAGCGGACTCCTACTTTTAATTTTTTTATAGTTAGCTAACAAAGAAAGACGTAGTTCACTTAGTAATTTTCCAAAGAAAATTGCAAAGGCTGCATTTCTTGAGCCATTTTAGTTTGCGCTTACCTCTTAAGCCATTTATGTAATCCAAATAATTTTTCCTTTAAATTAATTACAAAATACTATATTTCAATAAAAAATGCAATGAAAATGTCTGTAACAAAAATAAATCATATAAATTCACCACCGACTTGCATGAAAAAGTTAATTAGTTTCTCACGTATACCTAACCTTTAAGTAACATTGGCCAATTTTTTCAAAGAAAATATATGATTTAGTGAAACATTTCTTTGTCAAACTGCATCATTAGATTTTTGGAATTTAGTGGTCAAAAAATTGCTTTTTTTCGCCAAAATACCACGTTGTAGCGCTCTACTCAACTATGATTTTAAATCTTAGCTTCTGTTTGTTGTTCATTTCGCTCTTCGCTTTACGTATACATACAGTATTTCTCAGCAAATATATCTACTATGAGATGACAATGCAACATTCTCGACTTTTCTCAATATTTCTGTGATGAATATAAATTTGGTGTGGTAGGTTAAGCAATTACGCGATAAATACTATATTTTTATCACATCTGAAAGCTTCGTCTATATTTGCAGCACTAATAAGGGTGATTATTGAAAAGTTGAAAATTCAACTTAAATCAATCCCACATATACGAGAGTTATAGTAAAGTAAATATTTTTTTATGTGTAGAGTCACTTCAAAAAAGAATACACTTATCTTTTGCATCCCAACCAACTACGCTTTCTCCCGTTTGATAAGCATCAAAGCTCCAGTATTAAAATATGCGCCATATACCATTTTTTGTCTTACACTTTCAGCAAAGTAGATCAGTTTCTCTAGCACTCTACAAGCCAATAACTCCATAAAGGTTATTGGTGCATTTTGCATTAAAAATTTCGAAAAATTTCCCTTAGTGTACTTTTCGCGTCCATTTTCTTTTAACTCCATAATTGGCATCAACGTCGAGTGCATTGAGTTTTCTATTTTTTTTTCTTGCCACATTTTCATTTACCTTTACCTTAAAATTGGCAATTTTTTGCGACTCAACTGCACCACTGAGGGGTGCACATTGCAGTTTACTTGAGTGAGTTACGTTAGCGATTCCGCCGGAAGACGAGAGCAACTTGCACTTGCACAGTCACCTCGTTAAAGGTAATTGCCTTTGAATGGTTACAGTATTTTTTTTTCTTTTTCTTCCTCTTCTGATATAGCAAGCTGCAGCTGTTGCTGTTGCAACGCCATGCCGTGTCGCAGTTAAACACTCGCTGGTGTTTTTTGTTGGTCCACGTTACTTGGAACTTTTCTTTGCGCCATCTACTGCGTTTTTTTTTTTTTTTTCTTACCGCAAACGATTTTCCGGGTAACTTAAATGCTTTTGAATTATTATGCTCGAAAAGTTTATGAAAATAAACTGTAAATATTGTGAGGCAAAAAAATTACTAAAGGCGGATCCAGTTGAGTAGTTGGTTATTACGTTGCGGTATGGCAAGGTTACATTACTTTCAGTACGTTGCGACTTTATGTGAAATTTTTTTTTTTTTTCTTCTGCTGAACTACCGATGATATCTTTTGGTTTCTATCTTGGTAATTACGTTGACATTGCGCTTAATTGAATTGTTTTGGAAAATAATATTTTTGCATTATGTCCATTTTATATTTTGTTTACTTTAATATTCTTCGGAGTTTGACCTTATTTTGTATTAAAAAGAAAAATTTTATTTTCTTAGAAGGAAATAAAGTGAAGAAGATGGTTAATACTGTTACGCACTTGCAAAATAATGACGTAACGATAGTTAGAAAAAAAAAATTTATAATCTCAACTGTATTAAAAGTATGCGAAGGGGGAAAGTTGTTGTGTAAACGTGAAATAAACTTAACACAAAAAATACTGGGCGATGTACCAGCTTCAGATATGAAATTATAGTGTAGAAAGGTTTGTGTCGTTGCTAGAAAAACTGGTAAATGTGTGAGATTTATCAAACTTCATTTGCGAGAATCATGAAGAAAATGGTTCTATATGCTATATGATTTTAAATTGCATCGGAAATTGATATTTGGAATGCATTTGCAAAAATTGTCCATCACAAATTTCAACAAAAAACTAGTGGCCCGATCTATTTCTTACCGATTTTTATCAAGCTTTTTTTTATAACTATTTACGTGGGCTACTCGATATATTTCTGGCCTTATAATGAAAATGCGAATATTTATCATCAAAAATGGTTTTATTGATTTTCAAAGTATTCTCCAGCATGATTTATTCACTTTTGCATGCGCTTAAACCAATTGTCGAAGCACTTTTTCCACTCCGATTGAGACACCTCCAAAACATGGTTTTTGAACGCTTCAACAGCATTTTCTGGCGATGAAAATCATTGACCACGCATTTTTTTTTCTTGACGTGTGGGAATAAAAAGAAGTCATTGGGTGCCAAATCAGGGCTGTAGGGTGGATGACCCATCAATTTGACGTTTTGGCCGGTCAAAAAGGCGCTGGTTTGAGCCGATGTGTGAGAGCTCGAATTGTCATGGTGAACAATGATTCGTCTTCTCTGGTTCGTTTTTCGAATTTCTCCGAAGACTTCAAGCAAACAAATTATGGTGTACCACTCAAATTGACCGTCTTACATTGCTTAAGCGGAACAGTCGCCACATGACCAGTTTTGCCGAAGAAACAGGCGACCGTTTGCTTCGAAGTGCTTCTTCCACGAACAACTTTCGTTGGATTTGGCTTGTTTTCGAAGACTCACACAGTCGATTGCTGTTTTGTTTCGGGATCATACGCATAGATCAACAATTCGAAGCCTGTGACGATCTTATAAACGTCTTTTAAAGCACCGCGATCGTATTTTTTCAACATTTCTTTGCACCAATCGACACGAGCCTTTTTTTGAGCGATTGTCAAATTGTGCGGGATTCAACGAGAACTAACCTTTTTTTACGGCCAGGTGTTCATGCAATATCAAATGTATGCTGGTGGGAGAAATGCTCAAGGATGTCTCTATCTCACGGTATGTCTCTATCTCAAGGTATGTCACATGACGATCTTGCATTATCAGTTCACGCATGGAATCAATGTTCTCTGGCACAACGACCGTTTTTGGACGACCTTCACGGAATTCGTCTTTGAGCGAGCGTCAGCCACGATTGAATTCATTAAACCAGTTTTTCACAGTGTTATAGAATGGTGCTTTATTGCCATACAAAGTTTTAAGTTCATTGATGCACTCTTGTTGTGATAATCCACGTCGAAAGTTGTGAAAAATGATCGCACGAAAATGTTCACGAGTTAATTCCATTTTTTTGCCAAATTGATTTTTTCAAGTCACTGTAAACAACACAAATGATGGTCGTAAGTCAAAACGTTCTGAGTACGTTTATGCTAAAAAATATCAAACTTTCCAATAGAAATGTCAGATTGCACCTGGCAGCACTTAGTGTTGCCTAGACCAGAAATATATCGTATATAGCCTACGTACATTCTCTTATTATTTTTATTATTCGTTAAACACACATCCAAGGCCATTTTACTAAAAATGTAAGCCTCATGCTATCTTAAGAATGGTTTTAGTCTTTTTTCTAAATATTCTTTAATACATTTTTTAAAGTTTATTGTTTTCGTGGTTACAAAAGGCTTCTTTCGCCAGAATTGCAAATTACTTGCCGAAACAGGAACTTACGAGGAAATTTTGACTAAATTTTTACCCTCAACTTTTGCTCACAATCACACAAAAATCTACAGTGCCTTGGAAGCTGCGAAAAAACAACTATGGCATACATGAAGTCTTCCATTATGCAGCAAGGTAATTTTTCAAATAACTCTATTTTTAATCGCTCTTTTGTCTTCGTGTTCCTCACATCATTTATGTGAGAGACTTCTAGTAAATTGAACCTCTCTAGACCAGTCTCCTTTTGGGCTTTGCAAACAACAAATTTGGAACACTCAATAAATTACGCCAGTTTTTTGCCAGACATGTTGAGGTTCTTTCGTTCTTCCAGGGTATATTCACTTCGTTATTTTCTTTGTAACGTGGAGAAGGAGGAACAGAATATATATTCTTTTTGTCAGCTTCACCTCCTGAGTCGGTATAGCTATGTCCGCCTATCTGTCTGTCTATCTGGATGTCTGTCTGTCTGTTGAAATCATTTTGATATTTTTTGAGAGCAAGATACTTCAATGAAATTTGGTACATTGCCTTCGTCAAATTTAGCTCGTCGTATTGAAAATTAGCGTAATCTGTCAACGAACACGCCTACTGCCCATAAAAAAATTATATGTGTGATTTGTCGACTTCCTTCTCTTCTTTTAAAAAAGACACACACAACACAACACTCTTCGGTTTCTACCCAACAGTTCTCAAGTAGACAATTCGCACAATATCACTAGCGAAGTAGCTAGTTCCTTTTCTGTAGTTTGATTTTTTTTTTTTTTTTTTTCACTAAGAGAATGTCTTGCAAGCAGCTCCTTCTCACTAGTGAAGTAGCTAGTGAGCGGTAGAAGAAAAAGTGGCAATTGACCCCTGCCTATGACATGCACACGTTAAATTCGCCAGTTGGGAACGAATAAAGTAGATCTGGGAGCAACTAGTGCTGGTTACCGGTAGCTAGCGATTTCGATAGTTTGGTACTAGTTCCGTAAACTGAAGGGTACCTAAAGTTTTATTTGCAAATTTCTATTAGTTTCATTTATTTTACTTTACAATAGTTATTATTATTTTAGTTCTTCTTTCTATTTAAGTTTTACTTTTAAATTCAACTTCTTTTACAATGTTCTTTTATTTTACTTCTTTACATCACTTCTTTTCTTGTCCGCAGACAACCGTCTGCTTCAACTCCCAAATTCAACTGTCGTTTGTTCGTTTATTCAAAATCTTTTCGTCATGTTTGTTTCGTTCAATTCTCGTTCGTTTTGACAGTGCTGCCATATTGTCCGTTTAGCTCTGTTCCCACACATATTTAAATTGCAGCTTCAGAAGCATTTTTCATGGCAATGCAACCAAAATACACATAAATACTAGGGACGGTAAGCGCAAGCTCTGACTAAAAACTATGTGAAATCAAACAAGAGGGTGTGGCAGCTCCTATATAAGCAAAAGTTTCAAAATGATGTACTGAAAATGTTTTTTGAGATACTCCAACTAAATTTCACTCAAGCACTAAGAACTGTAAATGGAAGCTCTGAGTAAAAACCATATGAAATCGGAAAAAAAGGTTGTGTTACCTATCATATAGGCAAAAGTTTCGAAATGCTTCAAAACGTTCTTTGAGATAATTGAGCAAAATTTCGCTCAGTTACTAAGAACTATGGGGGTTATCGTGAATAAATATTCCCAGGGAATTTTTCTAACACTGCCTTGCATTATTTATTGCAGCCTGAAGAATATTTATTTACGATAAATGCAAGCTTTGATCAAAAACTAATTGAACACGGATAAGACGGCGTGGCACCTCCCATATAAGCAAAAGCTTCAAAGTGCTATACTGTAGAGATAATCTAAGCAAATTTCACTCAAACATTTATAACAGTAAGTTCAGGATCTGAGGAACTTATGTAAATTCGGACAAGAGGTCGGGGCATCTCTCGTACAAGCAAACTATTTTAAAACAGGGTATTCAATGTTTGGCCAGGTAACACGTTTACTAGTTCTTCTTTTGGTTACCGATGCCCTTTTTCTGCCGGAACCTGACTTCTGACTGATGATTAAGCCTTCCCCAAAACGCATCGCGCGACGCAAATTCGCTCGATCATAAACACAGCCTAAATTGTAAGAACCTCATGTGGGGTACAACATAGAATAATATTTTGTATACGGTCTACATGCACTCTAAGACAATAAGCTCTTTAGCAAATACCTTATTTTATTTACATCTCCATACTTTATTATTTTTGTTAAAAGAAAAATACCTATCACAATTCGTTTAGACTTGTTTTTCTACGAAATTGAATTTGGTTTTTTTATACCTAAAAGTATGCTATTTTATTCAAGCCATTCAAAATGTATTTATTTTCAAGCTCAATCAATAAAACATCACGGTATCATGTTGTAACATATTTTGGTTTACCCTGATTTACATAAACACATAGATAAAAAAAAACGCTCCAATACAAACGCAAACATTCGCTTGCACAAAAGTTCCTCTTATTTAGTTTACATAATACACTCACACTTACATACTTATACACTCACAAACACACATGCCTGCTAACACATGTGCAACACTTACTTTACTTTACCGATTTGCCGACTTTTGCTATCGACATTATGCAAATCCTTACACTTTCTGCCAATGTTATACAAAATGTTGGGTTGCCATGCAATAATAAAGTTGTTTGCATATATTTATGCCTTGGATTTTATCCAGAAAGGTAAGAAAAGCTATAGAAAATTATAGCATAAACTCAGCATTTTACATTAAATATTAAACGTTTTGTAAAAAAAATAAATTTTGTATTACGTTATTAAAGGCTTTTCATGATACTTAGCATATTTGCATACACTTTCTGTCAGCTATGTTATGCCAACCAATTCAAAATCTGTTCTTCTATACGGCCTTGAAATTATGGAAGCTAACAGCACCTTACCCCACAGTAAAGAAGCGTTGAACAACCAACATCAAAACTCTGTTATCGTACAAATCTGACTTCGAAAATGAAAATGAATATGTCAAACACTACACAAATCATCAACGGAGATGTGCTATGTTTTACCAAAAGAAAGTTCCACAATGTAGTTATCTAAGCTCATTTTTCCGTTTGGGGCGTTGGTCCTCTTCTCCGCCTTAGCTACGCTACTGGCAACATTACAACAATAAGAATCTATACATACAATACTATTAGCATACATAAACTTTGCTTTATATACGAGTGCGTAGCTTTCTTATCAACAATTTTAATATTTAATCAAATAGGCAATAACTTTTAAGCGCTGCAATCAAAGCAGTACCAAGTATAGCGCCTTTTTTGCTGGTAAGTATTGGAGGATGAATGTATCTTCGAAATAAATCTTGACACTGTTTTACCACCTCAACGTTTCTGATCATTGCTATCAACTTCACCCTTCCCAACGGGAAGAAATAAAACTGCTTCCAAAAAGAGCGCTATAGAAGCACATCTCTGGTAGCATACAAAATTTTTCAAATTCAATTTTTTTATTGCTTATAAAAGCTAATAAATCTACCAAAAGTTACAGAAAAAAAGTAATTTTTGTGAAATATAACTCAAAATTTTCAATAACTTCCACGGAAGCGTATTTCATGTGCTTCTGTAGATGTGCATCTTCGCTAAGACATGCTATGTTAAAAAAAAATAAGCAGTGAGAACAACACTGGAAGCAGCTTCTCGCTCCCCTAAAAGCGCAACTGAAGTCGTTTCAATGCGCTTCCGTTTCCCGTTGGGCTTATTCATCTTCTCGTTGTTTTCATTTGTATATGGTTAGTTATGATACGAGTAACATTTTCAGCTATTCTCAGTGTTTCTTTTCATCACAGGGTGTACAGATGTTTATTTTTGCTGTAATCATGGCTTAAGTAAGTTTTTGGAATAGGTAGCCTATCGATGATTCCAGCATGAGCTATAGATGAGAAAATATTTATTTTCACCATTTCATATATTTTTATACCCTACACCCAGGGTATATTTACTTTATTCTTCCGTTTATAATGCAGAGAACGAGGTGTGGCAGATATAGAAAAAAATGTATATTCTTGATCAGCGTCACTTCCTGAGTCAATATAACAATGTCCGTCTGCTTGGCTGGCTGGATGGCTGGCTGGGTGTGCATGAAAATAAATTTTTTGGGAAAACTGAGCAAGATAATTCAACGAAATTTGATATACTGCCTCCGTCGTCAAAGTTAGCTCGTGGGATTGAAAATGTGTGAAATCAGTCAACGGACACGCCTACCACCCATACAAAAAATATATTCAAATTACATCTTTAGAAGTATTTTTCACGTATTGTCGAAATACACATAAGTACTACGAGTTGTAAGCGCAAGCTCTGACGAACTTGGAAAAGAGGCACCTCCCATATAAGCAAAAGTTACAAAACGCTATACTGAAAATGTTTTTTTGAGATAAACCAACTAGATTTCATTGAAATACTAAGAACTATAAATGCACGCTCTGAGCAACAACTGGGTGAACTCGGGCAAAAAATCGTGGCACCTCCCATATAAGCAAATTTTTCAAAATACTGCTGTGTAGGGTATTTAATGTTTGTTCAGGCCAAAGGTTACACCCTTACTAGTCTATTTTGCTTTTAGAATTGTCAAGAACATAAAAATCATTCCTTTGCATTATTTTTACTGCATTATTTTGCGATTATGTCATAATACTTTTCTTACATTGCCTTTCGTTTGAAATCTTTAATTTTTATTTCGAGAAAAGAGTTTTTAAGCGAAGAGCCATTCAATTTCTTATTCATAGGACATTCTTTTATTGTCATATCGGATATGAAAGAACCAATATCAGTAGCGAAAGTTTTTCATTTGAGCTTTAAAGTATTTTGGAATGAAATACTCTATGTTTGTTGTATTCAGCCCATTTTAGTCCATTTTGAGCCAAAAATTTCATACACTCATATGGCCGAATTATTGTTTGTTGATGCATTTAAGTTTGGAATTATCAGCACTGCTGCATGTAACATGGAGATATGCCATTGTTTGTATGTTACAAAGTTGGAATTTAACAACTGAATTTGCAATAGGATATGGATGCTTGCAACTTACTTAGCCCATACACAAGCCTGCTTTAATATTAATTTTGAGTACCAAAGCTGCTAGAGATATCATGGTTCATCACCATTTCAAATTTACCTATGATCAATGGTTTCATCAGAATATGTGCAGATTATTTTGCAATTGACTACGTAGATATTTAAAATTAAAACTATTGCATAATTACGTTATTTTATTAATAATACTTATATATTTTTACTTTTTACTTTTACTAACGATACGAAAATTTATTGAATCATAATTTTGACTACTTTTTTTCTACTGCACCAGGTCGACTTGGTGGCTCAGCTGGTTCTGTCCAGTGCCATTCAGTCCAAGGTACGCATTTTTTGTGCGCATCCGAAAAAAGTTGATTTCCCTTGCAGCGTTTCACTTTTGCCGGTTCACCCTGTTGACTGCATTGCCAATAGGATGTGGGATCCCAATTATTGCGATATCGTTGATTGATTTCTTGTGCGGTCTTACAGCCGGGTTCACCATTATGTATTGTTGGCATGGCTTGGAGAAAGAAAAGAAAAATTAATAAGTGTTTCATTTTTTTTAGTAGTATGTTGAATGTTATTGCTAAGACTGCATTAAACATGTTCAGCAAGGTGTATGAGTAAAGCTATGCTATTAGTTGCTTAATAAAAAATGCAGAGCATTGAGATGTAATAATGATATATATGAAGCCCTCCATGCCAAGTGTACCCAAAAAAAAATTTTTTTCTCCGATTTCGCTCAAATTTGGTAATATGGTAGATCCGATGTGCATGAACAACAATCCGGGAGAATTTGGTCTTAGTACCATTTGTTGTTAAAACACAGGGTGTTGAAGTTGGCGATTTTAGTCATTTTCATGAAAAGGTGTTTTTTCAAAAATTTATAGCTTACACTAAAATTTGTAAATTGATAAATCTAAGTTACTGGTCCCATTTAATTTGAAACGTTCTTTTTATAAAAAAAATTTCTTGGTGAAAAAAATGTTTTTTCACCAAAATTTTTTACACTTAAAAATACTTTTGAATTTTTTTTAAAAAAAGCCCCCTTAGATTTTTTTTAAAAGTACCTTAAATTAAAGCATAATTTATAAGCTTTAAAATGATGTATGGCTAAAGATGGCATTTGGACGCTACATGGGAGTTTTTGGCTTTTGAACGCCCGTGGCAGGCTAAAATCTTTTTAACTCGAGAGGAAAACATCTTACGTAAAAAGTGTATGTAGCAAAAAATGCTTAAAACCGTCCATGCAATACGTGTGTTTTTTTTTTTTAATTTTTTGAAAAGCTAAAAAAAAAAATTTTTTTTCCTATAATATTTATTGCAAAAATTTTTCATAAAAAAATTTTTTTCCAAAAATTATTCAAAAAAAAAAGTTTTAAAAAATTCCAAAAAAATTCACACGTATTTCTTAGACGATTCTAAGCATTTTTTGCTTAGTGCACTTTTTACGTAAGATGTTTTCCTCTCGAGTAAAAAAAGATGTTGTTTTGCCACGGGCGTTCAAAAGCCAAAAACTCCCATGTAGCGTCCGAATCCCATCTTGAAACATACATAATTTTAAAGCTTATAAATTATGCTTTAATTTAAGGTTCTTTTAAAAAAAATCTAAGGGGGCTTTTTTTAAAAAAAATTCAAAAGTATTTTTAAGTGTAAAAAATTTTGGTGAGAAAAAAATTTTTTCACCAAGAGATATTTTTTATAAAAAGAACACTTCAAAATGAATGGGACCATTAACTTAGATCTATCAATTTACAAACTTTAGTCTAAGCTATAAATTTTTGAAAAAACACCCTTTTTATGAAAATTACTAAAAACGCCAACTTCAACACCCTGTATTTTAACAACAAATGGTACTAGGACCAAATCCTCCCGGATTATTGTTCTTGCACACCGGATCTACCATATTTGAGCGAAATCGGAGAAAAACAAATTTTTTTTTGGTACACTTGGCGTGGAGCTCTTTATATATACTTTTTTCACGGTGTCAGCTTATTAGACACCGTTATGAATTTTAGACAACTAAACCAGTCAAGTTAGATACTGGTTATAAATGTGAGTCTTGCGGTTTTCAAAACCCTTAAAACCTGTACCAATCGATAGAGAATTTTACCCTGAACAACATATCCAAACGGGTCTTCGGAATTTTTCCGGGAAATTATGTAAATTGGGGTTTTCCCCGTGAAGAACCAGGTAAAAAAATTTGATGTTTCCGATTCAAGTAATATTTGATTATGTTATACCTATATATGTATTCCCTCAATCCAAATACAAAATATTTTGCCAATATAATGTCTGGTTAATGAGATAGAGGGCTTTAAAAACTTAATTCGAAGTAGCGCATACTTACCAACCGATTAGTCAAATTTTTAAAGCCCTTTAATTCCTTAACCAGACCTTTTACTATAAAAATATTTTGTATCTGGATCGTGATAAGTGACAAAAGTTGGAAATCAGTAGCAAATTATGGGCTGCTTCATACTTTTGGCCAATTAAGTAACTATTGATTTTCTAACTTTTGTGACTAAATTTTGACATTGTAAAATCAATTACTCAGTTGTCAAATTTTTCACTAAACCAGAAATAAAAGATTTTTTACTGTTAGGAGTACCGAAAAAAAACTTAAAAAACATTGACCAATAAAGTCGAAAAACCGAGCCTTTTGTTTTTGGTCAATATGACCGGGGATGTGCTAAAATGTACCCCTGAGGAGTTATAGGGTTGAAACTGATTTTCCGACTTGTCTTACAAATCACCCTAACGTTTTAGAGAAAACATTTCTATAGCAAGATTTTAGTTAATTGTATGGTTTATAGGATTTAAAAGCATTTCGCAAAGTTCCTTTAAATTTGATATTTTAATTATTTTTTTTTTTTCCTATTTTTTGACTTTGGTGGCCATTTTAGTATGAAAAAGGTCCTATTATTATATCCTTTTATAATTTTTTTTAAATTCTCGCTAAATTTCCTTTAATCTGATGGTACATTTATCATACCAATTTTTTAATTTGAGGTCGGAAAAAAATATTTTTTTTTTTGGAGTTATGACAGTCTTGAAAGTTTTTTTATTTATTTTTTTTTTTTTTTTAGGTGTGCCAGCCTTGATATCATGATATTATTTTTTCTTTTCAGTTATGTTAGCCTTGAAACTCATTTTATTTAATTATCTATCTACACCAGTATTAATGTTTTTTTTTTTTTTTGACTTCTGACAGTCTTGAAAGTCTTTTTATTTATTTGATAGTCTTGAAAGTTTGTTTTATTTTTTGTGTTTCAGTTATGACAGTCTTGAAATTCTTTAGTTTTTTTTTTTTTTTTTGATTTATGAATTTTGTTTTAAGTTATTTTAGTAAAGGGTCCGTCAAATAACTTTTTTTTTTTTTGAAATAACTTTTTTTTTTTGTTTGAGTGCAGCTTCGGCTGTGTGGCACGTAGCGCCGTCCTGTTGAAACCAAATGTTGCCAATATCCTCCTCTTCAATTTTTGTGAACAAAAATTCGTTCAACATGGCCCGATAACGATCGTCATTGTCTGTAACGGCCACTCCTTGCTCATTTTCGAAGAAAAATGGCCCAATTATGCCTCTTCGCAGGCCCACTTAGCGAAGCAAAAATGCAACCATATTCGTTTAGCGGAAGGATAAAAGTAATTATCTGTCAAATCAGACATGAGCTAAGTGTAACCATTCACGAAATAAGCACTAGTTAAAAAAAAACGTGAGATGGCGGACCCTGTATAAGGAATAAATTATTGTCTACTAAATTTTAGTGTTTTAAATGTTCCAATTGACAATTTTAGGTTTTTAACTCTGATGCAACTTAAGAGCTACTTGATTGCCACTTTAGCTTAAAAATATGTATAGTAATTTGCAATATCAATAAATAAAAATTGTTGATTTAATTGCAAATTTTCATTCCATTCAACATTTTATTGCACACTATAAAATAAAAAAAATTAATTTAAAAATCAACTAACCAATAAATATTAAACGAGATATGAAATGATAAGTAAAAGCTCTTAAAAAAGCGTAGAATAAAATAACACAAAGTGCCTACTACCGTTATGACTTCAATACATGATAAAATAAAAAAAAAAAAACAAAAAACAATGAAAAAATTGTTATTCACCGCATTCAAATGAAAATTTTATTACTGCGTCAAATTCAATTCACCTAAAAGTATGCAAACAATTGCGCGCCGTTTTTTGTACACCAAAAACCTAAGGAGAGGGGCAACAACGCGAGTGAAGCAGATACTTAAACTCGTGTATTTACACACAGTTGAACACACACACACACACGGACGGACTGACAGACAGAAAGCATTTGAATATTTTAACTTGTTTTTGTTGTTGTTGCTGCTTTTTTTAGTTAACAAAATAAATAAAAATTTCATGAAAAATTGGTTGGTGCTTAGCTGCCGAAAATAAAAATGAAAGTCAAAAAGCTCATGTATGTAAAGAAGTTTACTTGTTGTACATATACATATGTACATACATATGCATTTTGTGTTTATATTTATCCTTTCGTTTTTATTTTTTTTTGGAGCTCATCATGTAATGCGATAAGACACACTTTTGTTGCATACTTTACAGGTTAACTGTCGATATTTCATGCAAACCCAATTGGAATATTGCAATGTATAAAATGACACTCATACGCCATGTTGTGCATTTAATTTATAAAGGTCAGTTTAAGCAAATTAAACATTTTACAGTTTTTATTGGAATGAAGCAATATCTCCACTGGAAAGAGGTGGTGAAATTCCACGTAACTCCTATGAATGCAGAGAGCATTTAATCCAGCGAGGGCTGTTTCCTGGTCAACTTCAAAAACATCTCTTGCAAGACGGAGACACGATACTAATGATATGTATCACAGATCTCAATAAGTCCTTGATAAAAGTATAAGGCCAAAAATATCTAGAATTTTCATTTAAAGTATAGTGCCTTTTTTCCATTTGGTGCTTTTTCATAAGATTCCTCAAGCAGCGAAAGTTTGCAGTAAGTGCCCATATTTGTTTGCACAACAAAAAGTGAATAAAATATCCTGCTTTTTTAACAAGAAATTTAAAAAAACAAAAAAACAAAAAAGAAATTGATGTGTTTTCTTTTCTACAGAATTTAAATGCTTCCCCAGGTAATATGAAGTGAGAGCAAAATAAAATGCGCAAACAAAAGAGCCTGGGAAAAACTTTGCAGGAGACAACTTAAAGCAAAGGGTTTTTTTTACAATTTCCATTTATTTCTTGAACAATAAAGTAAGCAGAACTTACAATGCCTTTAGCACAGGAACAAATTTTAAATTCTTGAGCTTAAACTTAAGTATTTGCTTAGTCGGTTGCACATTAAAATAATTGAAAAATTTTATACAAGCTCTAATATTAAAGCATTCGTTACATTTAAAGCTTAGGGCCTTAGGTCCACTTTCCTACAAAATTTAAATCATTGTTACACATTTCTTTTGTATACTGGATCACAATTAAATTCTGTTTTAAAATATGAGTCTACGATGTCAGTACAACTGCTTTTATAGTCAACAGCAGGCTGACATCAACCCTTTTCATACTTGCATGCGCGCACTTTTTGGCTAAGATCCTTTTGCGTTGTTACATATTCAACTATCCAGCCATCTAGCCATCCATCCAACCATTCACTCGTTTATTCATTCATTCAGTTGTGCCGCATTCTTCGTGTCAAGCAATTATTCAACTCTGCGAAAACCTCGATAATGTCGACTTAAGCAGAGAAAAAGGGTTGCCAACGCTACAATTCACTACATATTGTTATAGTAGACACTTTAAATTACCATTTACTTGACTTTTTACCTTAAAAACAACACTTCAACTTTTGAATCAAACACTCTTGATATTTGACATTAAAAAAAAAAAAAAATTTCAAATGACCGAACCAAGGTTCGAACCTAGGACATTCCGACTGATAGACTGAAACTTATTCTCTACACCACTGACTTACTTATCTTATAAACAGGTAAACAATTTGTATACACAATTTGATATTCGAATGCTTCATTGTGTATTTAATTTCAATTTAAAAAAACAAAAGTAAATAAATTAAAAAAAAGAAAATAGAGAAGTGATTTAAAAAAAAATGTAAAATATTGTAAATAATAATAAAAAAATTTAAAAAAAAATTACTCACGCTAGGGTTTGAACCCGCTCGTTTGAATAAGCTCCTACTAAGCCAAGAGTTTTGACACCTAAATTTAAAATTTTTGGAAAAGTGGAGTAAGTCACTTTGTGTTGTGAACGGCTCAATTCATGAAATGGTTCGTCGAACTTACAGAAATATTTCCGATGACTTATTTTTTATTTGTATCAAGTGAAATATTTTTCCTAGCATTTGCTGCAAATACTAATCATTTCGGACAAAAGATAAATGCTTGCTTGAAATAATAAGTGTTTGATTCAAATGTTCGGTTATTTGCCACAAATACTTTACAATCTTTTTTCTGAGTGTAGTCCTAGACTAACAAAAAATTGCACCGGAAGAGGGGCCTAAAATGTAACCCTGAGGAAGGTTATAGGGTTAAAACAGATTTTCTGACGTGTGGTAGAAAAAAAATGGTCTTGGGTCACCCCAACGTTTCAGAGAAAACTTTGTTGTAAAACAAATTTTAGCTAATAGTATGTGCTTTGTATTTGGTTTATAGGGTTTAAAAGGATTTCGCAATGTTCTAGGCCTTCAAAGTTGATATTTGAAATTTTTTTTTTCTTTTTCACTTTGACTTTGGTGGCCATTTTAGTACAAAAAAGGTGCTATTAACATACTTTGCTATATTTTTTTTGAAATTTTCATTAAATTTCCTTTAATTCAGTTGTACATTTATCATAGCAATTCTTTTAATTGAAGTCAGAAAAAAATTATTTTCAAGAACAATCCGTCTGAAGGCTTCATGCGAGTAACCCGTGCATTACATAGAAAAGTTTTTTTTTTTTTTTTTTTTGACCTCAAATTAAAAAGTTGGTATGACAAATGCACAACCGAATTAATGGAAATTTAACGAGAATTTCAAGCAAAATTATAAAACTGTGTGTTAATAGGATATTTTTCGTACGAAAGTACGGCAAAGTAAAAAAAAAGGAAAAAAAATTTAAATATCAAATTAAAACGTCCAGGACTTTGCGAAACGCTGTTAGAACCTATAAGTCAAATACACTTATAGAAAGCCCATACAATTAGCTAAAAGTTTTTACACAAAATTTTTTTCTAAAATGCTTGGGTGACCCAAGAAAATTTTTTTTCTAAAATAAGTCAGAAAATTATAACTCCTCAGGGATACATTTTAGAACCCCTCCCCTCAGGTGCAATTTTTTGTTAGTCTAGGCCTCCTCTATTACCTTCCAGAAGCTTCGTAACCTTATGCGATACACCCTGTATACCATCTGTAGTTGATGGTTGGAATCTTTGAATAATATCTTGAAACTTCTTTACCTACGTGACGTTTTTGATCTTTTTTGCTCGTTTCTTTTGGTTGTAGCTACTTGGCATTCTTAACTGAGGAGTGTTTTTTCAAAAGGGCTTATAACCAAAACGAGGCAAAAGTAATGTCATACACATTATTTGCATAATAATCGATTAGTGGATAAATCTGATTTTTTTAACTAAACGTAATTAATTTCAAGCCATCAGGTAAATTTTTCGTGAAAAAAGAACCCAATTTTATTTATTTATAACAAAGTCTCAGGCAATTAATATTATGATACTACTTTTGTCTCGTTTTGGTTATAAGCCCTTTTGAAAAATAACTCCTCAACTATTCTCGCTATTTCTTTTCGCCATATACTGTTTGGTTTGTGCAGTTGCTTTGACACAGGGTGCACTTAAGCTAATTTTTTTATTATTTTTAAGAGTATATTTCAATCAACTCGATCATTGTAGTTCTATATAAGTAGATATCTGGAGCGGGTTAAGAATTGGGTTCAGTTCGTTTTTGAATCTTTTAGAAGAATATAATCGATTTTTATAGAACTTTGTATTAAGATAGAATTATAACTAAGAAACGATAATGTGACCTTAATATCTTTAAGTGGGATGTGCCACGCCCTTAATGGATAAAATGACCACACGGCTAAATCGCCTCATCGATTTGTATGAAGTTTGGTACGGAGCTATGATTTTTACTAAGAAACGATAGCAAGAACTTTATGTTTTTAAGTGGGTGGTGCCACGCCTCTAAACTGAAAAAACACTCTCATGGCAAAACCGCTGCATCGATTTTTATAAAATTTGGTATGGAGATAGGTGCCACACCCTTAATGGAAAATATGTTCTCACGTCTAAATTGCTGCATCGATTTGTATGAAATTTGGTAAGAAGCTTGGATTTTTACTAAGAAACGAACGCAAAACCTTTATGTTTTAAATGGGCGGTAGTACGCCACTAAATGAAAAAAAAAAACACTCTCATGGCAAAACCGCTGCATCGATTTTAATAAAATTTAGTATGGAGATAGGGTTATCACTACGGAACGATAATATGAGCTTTATGATTTAAAGTGGGCTGTGCTACGCCCTTAATGATAAAACGATTCTACGGCTACATTGCTGCATCGGTTTGTATGAAGTTTTATGTGGAGCTTGGGTTATCACTAAGCAACAATAATTTGACCTTAATGTTTTTAAGGGAGTGGTGCCACGATTCTAAAGAAAAAATGCACAGACATGGTTACTAATGATAGTTTGTTTGCTTAAGTTAATAGCTGCGTGGTCTTTTTAAAGTTAAATGGAAGCTGTCGAATTTCGATCTTAAATTCAAATTATCATTATTGCGACTCTACTATTTGCAGTGTGTTATTAAATCTTTAAAATAGTGACATATCTTGAGTTATGGCATTATTGTTGAAAAACAAGGCATTTGCAATATTGTAATTGCTCTAAGAATACTCAGTTCAGGTTTAAAATCAGGGTAAAATTTCCAGCCAAGGTCAATTTGAACATTTTTTATCAAATGCTCTCGTTATTATAACAGCAATTCAATTTTCTTTTATTTCTAAGTGGAATTATTATAAATTAAAATCTTCAAGAGAATTTTTCTCGAAATTTTGGTTTTTTGGCTTATGAAACGAATGATATCAGATTAATCGTGATGATGCTGGTTTCTGTTACATATAGCTCAAAATCTTGTAAGAAGTATCATCTTAATGATTGTTTTATAAAGCCATAGCAAAGGGTTGACAACCCTTAAACCAAAGCATTCTCATGCAAAGACAATAAGATACCAGTAACAAATGCTGCCTTACTGCTGCTGTTGTTGTCCTAAAATGGCTTAGAGCACTAAACCACTCTAGCAAAACCCAAATATACACAAATTTTCGTGATAGAGCGTAAATTATATCAGAGCACTTGATGCTGTTGCTCCTGCTGTAGCAGCAACATGGCATAAATGATTATGCCTTAGCACATACTACCACAATACTTGTATATGTATGTATGTTTGTATGCATGCTATTTAAACAAGTATGTCTTGTGTGTCCGGGACTATAAGGCCTTGTATCTTGGAAAAATGGTTGTAAAAATTCCTTTGAGCTGCGTTTCGAATTAATTAGTATTGTTTAAAGCAGCTTGTGGTTGCTTGGCTGCTTTGTTGGTTACCACGGGCATTTTGCTGGTAGGTAACGCATAATTTACCGTTGTGTGTGGGGTTTTTTTGTATGCGGGAGTATGTGAGGAATGTGATAGATGGTACATATACATCGACCGATACATTGTGTGTTTGCGCCATGACATTACTTAAGTTGTTGGTGAAATTGTGGCAACCGGAGATACAATTTTTAGAAGAAGTTTGACATAGAAATCTTTGAAAATTTTATTTAACAGTAATAGTCTTATTTTGCAGCTCTTTAAAAGTTTGTGTAGATCTTTAATAAACTATTAGCAATGCGTTAAATAATGACGTCAACAATAGTACTCAGCATGGCATTCCAACTTATTTGTGCAAATTGTTAATTATCTCTATTTTCCTGAGTGTATTGTACATAATTTAACAATAAAAATGATAACAGAATGAGCACTCAGTCTGTAATTTTAATCATTAATTGCTTAATGTGTTGTCTGCCACTTATAATTCTTGCATTATCTTTACATTATTGTTTACGGAAGTGCATATTATCTGATCAAAAAAATGTTTTTTACCAGGAATTTAATATAAAAAATACGGTTTTTTACCAAATTTTACATTGCCAATTTGATTGAACATTGGTGTCAACAGAGTACGCAGTGGGAATTTTTCTTCAAAAATAGTAAACAAAAAAAATCACTTCACTCTTTCTTCATCCCAATAACATAGAGCGGTGAGTGTGAAAGGTTTTTTTATCTTGCAATTGCACTAAAACTTATCTTCAAGAAGCCGAAAATTATGTTTTTTTAGTCAGATTCTTCGTGGAGCAGTTTTTTTTTTTTTAAATTTACTCATACACTTAATATGAGTCAAGCGGGTGTAAATGGAGTTATTGACAGCAGTAGACGTATTTCAAACGATACCTTGGAAATCAAGATCAGAAAGCAAATTACATAAGGAGCAGGTTTTTCAAATAACTCTGACGGCAAAGTAGAACATGTCATAAATTTTTCAAGATTTGGTAATATCGAACATATCATATTCTGAAATGTCTTTTGTCCGTATAAATATAAGTTTTTACCAACCCCCAGTACAAACTGAGAGCTTCACTGCAAAAAAAAAATAAACTCCATTACGTAAAAATCGAAAAACATGACGTGACGTACACGACGTATTCTAAAGACCGTTGGCGTAAGTCCCGCTCAGTTATTTACTTTACTTTTTGCCACATTAAGAAATACAGTGTGAAAAGTGAAACTTATGTTTGAAAAGTAGGCGGGGCATCGATTGAGTACCTAGATTTTCTTCGTTTTGACTATGAAGCCTTTGGGTGTCCCAGAAAATTAATCAATTAAAGCTTTTCGATATTCCGCCATAGATTTTTTCCTTCAGAAATATCTTCATATTCTTTGCTTTGACTATGAACCCTTTGGGTGTCCCAGAAAACTATCAGGTAAGGCTAATTGATAGTACTCTATAGATGTTTTAATTTTAGTATACCTACACATTCTTTGTTTTTACTATGAAGCCTTCAAGTGACCTGCGGTAACCTTCGGGCATCCCAGAAAACTATTAATCAATAATATTCACGTTCTACATCTACCTACGAAATTTTGTCAAAATATGTTTATGGTTTACGAGATATAATGGAGTTTAACGAAAAAGTTGCAAGAAAATTTGCGCAAAAATGATTTGCGGTCTTGAAGTTTAACACTTAATGCGGCCAAAGAAGTTTCACTTCAAAAATTTCGAAAATCAAAATTGGGGAAAATCAGTAACCTTAGCACCTTCACAAAACTTCTGCATTGTTCACATAACATGCCGATGCCTTTAGAATTCTCCAAAGTTTCCCAATTTTTTTTTTCCAACGAATAAACGTGAATCTTGTTCAGCATCAGGAATGCTTGATATTGAAATCTGCAAAAAAGAAGTTCTAGAGGTTTCTGAAATATGAGGTTGAGAAAATCAGTTCCGAGTTTTTAAGCAGAGCGACATTATTGGCAATGAGTTTGATAAGAGATTGCCTACAAATGTCATAATTTCTGAAACCTTTATTATAAGTTAAGTTAGCACGGGAAATGACAGGTGCCATCATATTTTAGGCCGCAGTTGGGTCCATTGCATACACAGAAAAAAAAATCGGTCAATCCAACCGATTTCAACGATAGAAATTGCACCAACCCGCAGTAAAGGTTAAATTGACTGTGCAGTCCAGTAAAATTACTGTATAAAATAGTTCTGCACAGTTGCTGTTAAAATGTTTATGCACTGTGAAAACAGTTAATTTAACCTAGATTTTCGATAGAAATTGCACCAACCCGGAGTTTTTGTATTTTGTCCGTAGAACTCTGTATATTTACAGTTTACTCGGTTTAGAAACTATCAAACGCAGTTACAGTAAAAATAACCTTCTTAAAAGGTCAGCTAGCAATATAAACTGTTCCAAACAGTTAAAAATGTTTTGGAACGGTTTAATAGTTAGCACCGCAGAAGGGCTGTAACTAGCCGTTTCCAAAAATTCGTAGAAATTGTAGCAAACATCTTCTACGGCTACACCATTTCAAATGGCAAAATATCAGTACAACTCTAGCAAACTTATGTTGATTTATTCTTAAAACATGTGAGAATTTTATAAACCTGTTTAAAACTCAATTCAAAATGTTATTCATATGAAAAAAAAATTTATACAAAATGTACAGTTGAATTCAACTGTAGAAAAGTAAAGCTGATTCTGAAATTTTGAATTTTTGTTTTTGTTTCCTATAGAAAATTTGAAAAACTATAGAATACAAAATTTAAAGTTAATTTTACCGTCAGTTTTTTTTTCTGTGTACCCGGTTTATAACTTAATTATAAGCCTATGAGAACCATTTCGAAATTTTCATACACTTTATTTATTAAGGCAATATGGATTCCAAATGTATATTTTGAGCTCACATAAGATAGCCTATGTCAGCAGCGATCGAATAATACTAATAAAATTGATGACGACTTCATTAAATAGGAAAGTCTTCAGAATCTAATTTGGTGTCATTAATGAACACAATTATGGGAAGGTAATGCCTGAAGATTGGGGCTTACTTTGTAAAAATCCTGACTTCGAAGAGTCTGTTTATCACTACCTTTTGGGTTGTAGAAATTTTCACAACACATAAAATCTAGAATCTTTCACTTAGTAGCTAATAGCCAAATGTATAATTTTCGAAATATAGAAAAAAGAGTGTTTTTAGTCATATGCTTGATATTAAAATTCCAAATTAATTAACGTATGAAATTAACACAAAACAGAAAAAAACTTAATTGCTTTACGTAAAAGAACATATCGAGGGCTTGTATTCAATACACTCTATCTACAAAAATACAATTTTTCAGGAGAACAAAAAAAACTATTTTATTCGCTATTTTTGATAGTATTAATCAAACAAATTAATACGTTATTAATTAAAAAGAGCCAGTAGATCCTACAAATAAAAAAATTTTTACAAATTTTAGTAATTCGCTCTAGTATAGCACATAGATAGAGGATATTGCAATTCAAATATAATATTAAAGTGCGTATTCAAACAAGCAGATAGAGCCTATTGCACAATAATAAAAACTAATTTTTTTATGAATTAGTTATTGATGGTTTATTAAAATTTATTAAAAATATATGGTTTTTTTAACAAAAGAAAATTCAATATAGGTTAGGCCTCAAAACAGTGATTTTTTTTACTTCCTTGCATGATAGAAAAAACCTAGTTCGGATTCATATGTATGTAATTAGGAGATCCTAGTCTGCCATAAACTGCTATACAAAAATAGTGGACCACCCTTGCTCTGGGTACATCTACTTTCTAGTAACTTGAGGTCCTTCATATAAAAATCTGAGCTCAGATTTCAGTTCTCATATTTTGCATATTTTGCGTCTGGATCCCGCTCTAATACCCAGTTTCATTTGATACGTATATACAATTACGTTAATTTTCAAATTACGATAATTCATAAACGGTGAACCGCAAAATGAAAAAGAATCACATGCTCTAAGCTGATTGCGATTATGCGTGATCGGTTAATGCATGAAGTTTAACCGATCACGTCCATTTTTAATCCCAGGCAGCCTAGTAATATTGTTGTTATCTATACCAAATTTCATGCGTCTAGCCTTATCAGTTTGGCCGTAATCGGAACTTCAGCAGACAGACGCTCACATTTCTAACTCGTCAAGGGTCAACATAAAAGCCTGAAAAAATCAGGAAAATGTATTTTCGGCATTTGGAGCCAATTGATGACCGTCCGTCATGATCTTGTGTATAACAGCCACCCAATAAATATAATAAAATGAAAAATCCTTCACATTTCATATGTAGATAGAGGATATTGCATTTCACAAAATCAATTGCTGTAGATAGTGAATTTCTTTAAATGCAAAATTAAATATCAAAATTAAGTTAGGTTGGAAAGTTTTATGAAATCACCTATGAAATTAACCCAAAACAGAAAAAACTTTATTTGCTCTACGTAAAAGAACATATTTAGATTTTAATGATCAGTGATCAAAAAAGAATATTATTATTTCAAAACACAAAACATTATTATTTACATAAGAATCGATGATTGTTAAAACCCCATCATACAACATTACATTTATATGAAAAATTTGTCGTTTAACGAGTAACATATGAGGTTTTAACAATCATCAATTTACATATATATTAGTCAATGGAAATTCTAAAACTTGTTTCCATAATTTAAACAATTTCATGAATCATTTTGTCTTATTACCCACTAATTTCATCAATTATTTCAATTAAGTATATTGTACAATAGTACTTAATTATAATGTTTTGTTTTTATTTTTTATTTTAAATTACACAATGCTTGCACTTATAACGAAACATTCCAGTTTAAATCAATAGAACGCAATGATTTGTTTAACTAATTACGAATTAACTATCAAACATATACAGTGATTGACTAAGGCACTGTATC
This sequence comes from Calliopum simillimum, assembly GCA_951812925.1. Lineage (NCBI taxonomy): Eukaryota > Metazoa > Arthropoda > Insecta > Diptera > Lauxaniidae > Calliopum > Calliopum simillimum. Next base: position 109,104,273 of record OX638368.1, read on the forward strand.
ACGTGACTAAATCTGAGGTAGCAACAGAATCACAATATTTGATAAAGAACTTGCTTATCAACACTTTTAAATATTTACGAATATTCAATAAAATTAAAAAACTTTTTACAATTATTTTAAACAAAATTTCACCTTTTTTTGTAAGAATAAAAATCAGGCAGTGTTGTTCACGAAAACTAAAATTCAACTGACAGACTGCACAAAGTTAAATGTAATTCACATGAAAGTTTTTAAGAACTTGAAATGCATATTTCTTCTTATTTCCCCATATGATATGAGTACTAAACATGTGTGCAAAGTACATATTAGGAAGTTCAATCTCATTTTTCAGTATCCCGAAATTTTTCATTATTTTAATTCGGGTTCTGATTCTCGAGATAAAAGATATGACAGATTTTGTATGATTTTCTGCATCAACTAAAAGCTAAAAATTCGTCTCCGGAAAAATTCATAAAATGGACATATCATATTTTACCATATTCTTACAGAATTATTGGTGAATACTTGTTAACTATCCTTAAAGTTTCAGGAGAATACAGACGATGGTTTAGCATATTTCATCAATCTACTTATGTAAGAAATTTTAATCAGCATCTATCCCTTCAAAGAAAGGGAAATCTAAGAACTATAGTTTTTTATTTTACAATTTCAAAATGCCATAATTCAGTCGTTTTTTAGAATTTTCCGGTGAACGGGTTATACAGGGTAAATACACTGAGAAAATAGTATGATTATATACATCAAAATTTGGTAATAATTAACAGATAATATATATGATATAGGCGAATCAAATATTTGATATTATTTAATGAGCGCCATATTTGAGCAATTTTATTGGTTCAATCGTATATATGTTAATAATAAGCAAATATATGTCTGAATATAAAGACCTTTATTATGCTATAGCATAATGTTACGTAGCTTCTGGGAGGTGATTGAGGAGGCCTAGACTAACAAAAAAGTGCATCTGAGGGTGGTCTAAAATATACCCCTGAGGGTTAAAACTAATTTTCTGACTAGTTTCACGCGCTGCCCTTTATCTTTTGGAGCCTTCAAACGGATTGTTCTTGAAAAGTGTTTTTTTCTGACCTCACATAAAAAAGTTAGTATGACAAGTGTGTCACCAAATTAAAGAAAATTTAACAATAATTTCAAAAAAAATTATAAAAGGATATATTAATAAGACCTTTTTTATACTAAAATCGCCGCCGAAGTCAAAAATTAGGAAAAAATTTTTAAAATATTAACTTTAAAAGTCCAGAACTTTGCGAAATCTCTTTAAGCCCTATAAACTATTAGAAAGCTCTTATACTTAGTTAGCTAAAAGTTTTCAATATCAGAGTATTTCTGAAACGGTAGGGTGATCTACGAAATTTTTTTTTCTGAAGCAAGTCAGAAAATCAGTTTTAACCATATAACTATATAGGGGTACATTTAAGACCCCCTCAGAAGCAATTTTTTATTAGTTCAGAGCTTTGTAACCTTATGCGATACACCCTATATGTACATTCATTCAAAATAGTATATACATTTTTTGAAGAATAAATGCATAAAAACCGGAATTTGATTTCTACAAGATAAGTTGCCTTTTTTACACTATTTGATTAAAATATTTTATTACAACTTAATTATTTGATTAAAATTATAACATTTTCAATTCCCGGAATTCACAAATAGAAAATAGTGCCTGGAATTGAACTCCCTAATGAATTAAACTTAATACACGTAAGTAGTAATGCACTTTGTTTACATTCATTTACGATATAACTACTAAATTAAGCTGCATTATCAAAGGCCTTGCGGAAAGGTGTAAAATTTCTAATATGTCTATGATATCTGTTACAACAACAACAAAAATAGTTATGTCACTGAATCATATGAATCAGAAGGCGTGATTTTCTATACGATAACGCAGTGACTCCTGTTGACACTTAGCACGCTTTCAGTTTTGTCGTAAAGTCGATTTGCACGCGTGATCATAATGTGGTTTACACTTAAAAAGCTTAAACAGAAAATCAAACGTTTTTTTTTTATTATTTATTTATTCCGATTTTTATTAAAGAATTCATTAATATTTCACACTTAAACGATTTTGCTGTCCGCCTTTAGTGTTTCTTCAACATTAATGTAATCCGGAAAACTTGGTGGTAAAATAGGTTTTTCCCAATGCCATTCAAACCATTCAACACATTTACCCCTGCTAGTCATGAATGCATAACCATCATAACAACGTCGTGCTACACCAGGCGAGCCAATTTGAATGCATTCCCAATATTTAGTAGGATCCCAGAAATTGCGATAATATTTAACAATCATCTCCTCTGTTGTTTTACAGCCAGGTTGTCCATCATAGCCAGATTTTTCCTCACTGTATGCGCAGCCGCAAAGGACGAGTAAGATTAGAAAACCTAAGTATTGCAAGGATAGATATTAAACAGTTTTATATATATATTGGATTTTACAGTGATACTTACTCTTCCAGCACATATTAAAGTTCTTCGATTAGTCCACACTTTGATACACTGAATACATAATTCAATAAGCCTTTTATAGTCACTCATATTGCATTTTATTCTGTTGCATTATCTCATTTTAGCCACTTAAGATAATCTTCTTTTATCGGGATTTTTTAAGGTCAGCGAGAATTCCATGTTTTATCAAAGGTGACTTTTCTCGCATAAAGACAACAGTTTCTCAGATGCGTAAATTTTATGTTTATTCAGTTATCAGAACTTTACATTTTAAATTGTGTAAATGGGAGTATTGATGAAATATAGTATATTACTAAACTGATGAGCTAAGCGATATAGCGCTGAACTGTGGAAATATTGATGAATTGATTTGTGATAAGCTATGTATATAATAAGGGTGTAACGCATAAGGTTACGAAGCTTCTGGGAAGTGATAAAGTAAGTCTAATTTAACAAAAGGTTGCACGTGATCGGGGGTCTCAAATGCAGTCCTAATGAGTTTTAGTGTTGAAACTGATTTTCTTACTTATTTTAGAAAAAAAATATATTGGGTCACCCTAGCGTTCTGGAACTTTAAATTTGATATTTTATTTTTTTTTTTTTTTTGACTTTGGCGACCATTTTAGTACGAAATATGTCGTATTAACATATCTTTTTATAATTTTTTTTGAAATTTTCGTTAAATTTTCTTTAATTTGATGGATCATTTGTCATAATAATTTTTTTAATTGAGGTTAGAAAAAAAAATACTCTTCAAAAACAATCCGTCTGAAAACTCCAGTAGATAAAGGGCAGCGCGCTCATCATATGCAGCGCAACACATGCGAGTAACCCATGTGTTACACAGAAAAGTATTTTTTTCCGACCTCAAACCGAATCAACTTTTAGAAAGCTCATACAATTAGCTAAAAGTTTTTTAAAAAAGATTTTGTCTAAGGTGACCCAAGAAAATGTTTTTTTCTAAAACAAGTCAGACAATCAGTTTTAACCCTATTACTCGTCCCCCCTCAACAGCAATTTTTTGTCAGCCTTGTCGTCCTCTATCAAGTCTCAGAAGCTTCGTAACTTTATCTCTGTATGTATGTATTCTCCTTTAACTCCTAGGAGGAGCATAGGGTCAATTTGAAATCTCTCCATTTGTCTCTGTATAGTATAATTTAATTTTAAAACACGTTTGATTAATAAAGGCAAACATGAGCCACAACGGGTTAAGTAACAGGTCATTCAATAAGTCCGTAGGATAAGTAAGAAAAAAACAAAATTTTGACAAAACTCGATTTTATTATTCAACATAGTTGCCTTCGAGGGCGATACAACGAGTACAGTGATTTTCCAACTTTTCGATACCACTTTTATATTACCATTTCTCTTTTTCGTCAAAATAGGCCTCAGCTGACTGTCTTTTGGATTCTGGTGTGTAAAAGTGAAGCCATGTTTCATCGATTGTCACATATCGACGATAGAGTTCGATTTTATTGCGGTTTAACTGTGGTTTAACACTCCTCCCAATGTGCACAAAAACGGATGAGGATCCGTTTCGAATCCATTACGAGTTCATAAAGGTATAAAAAACGTAATCCGCGGTAACGGATCCATTTCGAGCCCGTAACGTACATCAAAAACGAATTCAAAACGGTTTGTTTGGTTAAAAAAAAAAACATTTTGAAGCGCAATGCGGGCCCGTTTCGAATCCGAAACTTATGTAAAAACGAATTCAAAACGGATTTGCTTTTAAATATGTTAATGCTGTATATTTACAGAAAAAAACCATTTTGATGCGCCTATTAGCAATTAAAAAATAATAAAAAGAAGAAAAATAAAGGGTAAAAATCCACCTCTGGTAGGATTCGAACCTGGGCAAATCCGTTTCGATTCCGTAAATACTTCAAATACGAACTCAAAACGGATTTGCTTTATTTAATTTTTATGATAAAAAAAATATTTTTGATTTGTTTTTTTTTTTTCTTTTTATTTTATTGCGTATGATTTTTTGTAAACTTTTCAAACTCTGTTTGAAAAAATGTTTTTGATTCCAAATTTGAGTATATAAAATTTTTTATCAAAAGAAGGGAAGAAAAACAACACAGAATACTTATAAAAAAATAACAGAAATTTGTTTAATATACAAACTTTAAATCTCAACATCAAATAAGTCTACATCAGTTAAGAAAACATCATATCGGTCAATAGCCTAGTTGTCTAACGTCTCGTGTATGAAAGAGTAATACCCCGGGAGCCAGAGTTCGACTCCCGGCCGGGCTAATAATTTTTTTTTTTTTTTGGTATTTTGTTTTTTTTAATTAAAAATAAGCGCTTCACCCTGTTTTCTTTTTTTTATAAGCAGCATTAACATTATTAAAAGCGAATCCGTTTTGAATTCGTTTTTGATGTACGTTACAGGTTCGAAACGGATCCATAAAAGAAGAAAAAACGATTCGTTTTTTTTTAGGAATCCTTCCCGCAAACGGATCAGTAACGGATACGTAACGGATTCCGTAACGGATAAAAAGAACGAAAATATGAACCCGTTACGGATCCGAAACGAGTCCGTTTGGCGCACTGGGCTCTGAAGCATCAATTCGTTTTTGTTTTGGTCGACTGTGAGCTCACGCGGCAGCCACTTTGCAAAGTGTTTTTGCATATGTTCGTGTAAAATGGTAAAAACGCTACCATTTGACAGATGACAATGTCAGCTAGCTCGAGCTTCTTCAATTTGCAATCGTTCATAACCAATTTGTGGATTTTTTTTATGTTTTCTGGAATAACAGCCTAATTTGGGAGTCCACAGCTGCATCATTTGTGCTGGTACGACCATGTTTAAATTTAGCAATCCATTTGTATCGACAAGACAAGACATTGTTTGGTTTCCACTGTATTTTTTTCATCAAAAAGCAATGCTTTATCAAAACTCGAAGTTAATTTTTTTTTTTTTTTTTTACTAACAAAAGTTGCTTCACGCTAAATGCTATAAGTCCGATTGCTGTCAAATTTATACACGTCTCGTTTGAAGGTTAGTTCTAAATAAAAATCATATGGACAAAATTCTAGTAACGCCATATATGTATATATATGGACTTATTGAATGACCTGTTATAGTTTAAACAGTTATTTAAGTTCATTGGTTTAAACAATTTGTTCCGTCCATACAAAGTTGGATTCATAACTTTGGTAAAAGTAACCAAAGCCTAAAAGCATGCAAAGCATTTTTTTAACTATGTACTGAGCAATAGTTTATAGCAAAATAAAGTTCAGTGTACCCGGTGAATGTGGCAGAAAGAAATAACGAGAAAATTTTAACAATTCTGTGGCATTTTGACAAAACACCTAACTCGAAATTGGAAACTTTTTAGGAGAGCTAAAAAATGCCTAACTGCTTCTCAATAATGTGGCAAAAATTTGTAGTGGCACCTTTTAATATTTATAAATGTCATGTTGACAACACTGAATTATACACATACATACATATAAGTCTATTCACCACTCTTAGCTTTAAGTAAAAATTAAAATAAAGAGATCGACAGTTTAATGTCGACACGCATAGCAGCAACACACATGGTGTTTCATTTCGGGTATGCTTTCCCTTTTATATGGCGACCGAGACGTAGTGGCATTTAACTGCAGTGCGGAATTTAATTAAATAAAAACTGGAAAAATAAATAAATAAAATCAGTGGAAACGAAAAACAATACAAAAAAAAACAAAAGCAAAATGAAGTGTTGAAAAAATTGTTTTGAACAAAAATAAAAATGTGAAAGACAAAAAAGCAGTGTCAACGAAAACAAGTTTTATAAAAATGAACAAAAAAAAAAAAAACAAAAAAAAGCATTAAAGAAAAGCATATTTAAAAGAAAACTACGTATGAAAAAAAAAACAGTTTAAATAAAATACGAGTAAAAACTAAAAAAGAAGCATAATTTGCTTATTTTATATGGTGGTCAGGGAGAAATAATGGAAATAATATGTTCTCCCCATTCAACCAGAAAATTTAAATCAGCGAATAGCAGCAGTTCGTATGTTCCATTTTTTTCGCACGCATACATACAGTGACTCACGAAATTGATCACGCTTTGGCTATGAATGCAAACAACCAATTAAAAGTCTGAAATGGGATTGTATTTTTAATGTATTCTTATTTTGGTAAAACTGCATTAAGTAAAGGAAAATAAACAAGGGACAAATTCCATAAAAACTCTTTCTTAGATAAAAAATAATAAAACAAAATCAAAAATACTCAGCGTGATCAATTTTGTGTCTTCGCATTATGAACCTCGGAAACTAATGTTAATATTTTGTATAGCCTCCTAGTGCATCAATAACTGCTTTTATTCTTCTGGGCATACTTTCTAGAAGAGTTTCACAAGTTTCTGGAGCAATAGCATCTCAAGCATTTTAAGCCTTAGGCCAAAATTCATTAAGAGTACCAATTTAACCTTAGATCGATTTTCTCAATATGCCCCATAGGTACTCAAAAGGACTGAGGCCTGGAGATTACGAGGGACATTTTATTTTTGTAATTCCATTATCTGAAAGCCATTTTTGTGTCTTTTTTGCAGTGTGTTTTGGATTATTGTCCTGCTAAAAGACAACAATCGAAGCATTTACTTTCAAATCTTGTAAAGTACCAAGCAAATGACTTCGTAGAATTTCACTGTTAGACTCTGCTGTTATTCGACCTTCAATTTTGGTAACCCTACCAACACCTTTAGTGGTCATACATACCCACACCATTACTGAGCCTTCTACAAACTGAAGTGTGGGCTTAACGTAGTATGGCTGAAGTCTCGAACCCTTACTCCTCCAAACCCACTCACTGATTTCCGAACCTAAGTGGTTTATTTTGGTTTTATTTGACCATATAACCTTCTCCCAATCGTAAGCGCTCCAGTCTTTGTAACATTTGACAAACTCCCAACGCAACTTTCTGTGCCTCAATGGCTTTTAACTTCTGCACGCCCTTTGAGTCAACAAAGTTTGAGTTTAGAGGAGGCTCAATAACGATGTGGGTATGTTTGACCACTAAAGGTGTTGGTAGAGTTACCAAAATTGAAGGTCAAATAACAGCAGAGTATATTAGTGAAATTCTACGAAGTCATTTGCTTGGTATTTTACAAGATTTAAAAGTAAATGCTTCGATTATTGTCTTTTAGCAGGACAATAATCCAAAACACACTGCAAAGAGGACACAAAAATGGCATTCAGATAATGGAATTACAACAATAAAAAGGCTCTCGTAATCTCCAGACCTCAATCCTATCGAGCACTTATGGGGCATATTGAGAAAATCGATGGAAGGTTGAATTGGTACTCTTAATGAATTTTGGCCTAAGGCTTAAAATGCTTGAGATGCTATCGCTCCAGAAATTTGTGAAACACTTCTAGATAGTATGCCCAGAAGAATTAAAGCAGTTATTGATGCACTTGGAGGCTATACAAAATATTAACATTAGTTTCCGAGGTTCATAATGCGAAGTCACAAAATTGATCACGCTGAGTATTTTTGGTTTTGTTTTATTATTTTTTATTTAAGAAAGAGTTTTCATGGAATTTTTTCCTTGTTTATTTTCCCTTACTTAATGCAGTTTTACCAAAATAAAGACACATTAAAAATGCAAACCCATTTCAGAGTTTTTTTTGGTTATTTGCATTCATAGCCAAAGCGTGATCAATTTCGTGAGTCACTGTACATATTTGCTACATCGCTATGTTTTCAATTTAAACGCTGCGTGTTCAACTTTAATATGAACAAACCAATTGCTATCATTTCAACTTGATCTGTCGTTGAAGAAAATTTATTTGACATCTGAGCTTTCAACTTTAATAAAATTGAATCGTTGCTGAATGGCGTTGAATCGACTGCTGTGTTTTCAACCTGCATTGACGTTGCATAAATTGAATCGATGCTGTTTGAGTTGCTGTTTGAGTTGCTGTGTGAGTTGCTGTTGTATTTTTTTAGTGCTTTATTATATTAACTTTTTTTTTTAAATTTGGTACTTTTATATTACATTTTTTGTTTTAGGGTACAAAATATGTATTATAAAGAAAAAAAAAACAAAATGATCATTAAAAAGAATGGAAATAATTAAAAAACAGAGAAAACAAAAAAAAAAAGCAAAACAAAAAATACATATGAAAATGGAATTGCATTAATATTTTTTTGTATATTTATGTAAAACCTTATTTAAACATATGTTATGCTTGTTGCTGCATAAGTAAAAGTAATGCTATACCTTTTTTTAAATGACTGAATTTGAAAATAATTTTACATATTTATGTTCAGAGTTCATTAAAGTTACAAAACGTGTTTTACAAAGCCGTCCAATTTCGACGAGTGAATTTAAAATTGAGGAATACAAAAAGTTGTTAATTGGAAATTATAATACTTTGTTAATATGTGCAAAGGCTCATACTGAACAATGTCCAATTGACAATAATAATGTAATATTCACAAAAATAGAACGTTGTAGAAAGTTATTAGTGAAGTGTTTTAATAAATTAAAATTTAAGATACGAGTTCCACAGCATTTGGATTTTGCGCTTGTTGATGAAGACATTTTAACTGATGCCGAATCAGAAGAAGTTTTAATTGAAATTGAATTAGGAAGCCAATTAGAACCATGTATTAAGCGTTCTTCCTCTTTGCCTTCTTTAAAAGAAACTTTAAGCGTTCCTGAAGATCATTCCTTTGCCACAAGCTCACCAAATATTAATTTTATTTTGGAAGCTGATAAAAATTACGTTAAAATGGCTACCGTTGAACAAAAAAAATCTTTTATAGGCATGTGTGCTTCGATAATTCGTGAAAATTACAGTGGAGATCCATTGGCTCTTGATTCTTTTATTGATAAAATTAATCTGATTGAAGATTTGACTGATGCAAATTTAACAGGCACACTTATAGCATTCATTAAATCGAAGTTGGAAGGAAAAGCTCGCGAAGCTTTGCCTGCTACTATTAACACGATTCAAGAAATAAAATCCGCGTTGCGTAATCGAATTAAGCCAGATAATTCAAAAGTGGGGGCTGGTAAAATTGCATCACTCCAAGTTAGGAATAATAATTATTCGGATTTTGCTAAGCAAGTTGAAGAATTAGCTGATTCTTTAGAGCGTTCTTTAATCATTGAAGGAATAAGTCAAGCGAAAGCGCACGAAATGTCTGTTGAACAAACAGTCAATGTTTGTAGATTAAACGCAAATTCGGATCTAGTGAAATCTATACTAGCATCCACTGCTTTTTCAGATTCAAAGGACGTAGTAGCGAAACTTATTGTTGAGCAAACTAACGAAGTGAAAGAAAAACAGGTGTTATCATTTCGCACTCGTTCGAATAATTCATCTTATAACAAATATGGTTATAATTCTTTTAATTTTCAGCGTGGAAACGGAAATTTTAGACGACACAACGGAAATCGCAATCAAAGTAATTTTCAAGGTAATAGAACTAATTATGGAAACAATTCTCAAGGTCATAGAACTAATGGCAATAATTTTCAAAGTCATAGGAATAATTCTTATAGATATAATAGAAATCGGAACAATAATAATTCCAATGGTAACGTTCAAAATGCAAACGTTCGCCCTTTAAACGCGAACGTCCCTCAGCAGGAGACGTTGGGGGACGAAATCCAAAACAATTAACTCAAAATTCAAAAAAAATTGCAGTTTATTGCTTAAATTTAAATTATGCTGATTTTGTTGAATTGAATTTTTCTGATTCAAACAAACTATGCGCATTTCTTGTTGATACACAAGCTGATGTATCATTAGTTAAACAATCTAGCATAAATAATTTTGGGAAAATAAATAACAATGAATTAATAAACATAACAGGTGTTACTCCAAATACAATTACAACTTTAGGTACAATATTAACTGATTTAATTGTATCAAACCATTTTATACCGCATAAGTTACATGTTGTTAAAGATGATTTCAATATACCAGTAGATGGTATACTAGGAAAAGATTTTTTGAAGTTATATAAATGCAATATTAGTTACGACACCAATTCTATTTCATTATGGCTAAGCAATGCTAGGTTAAATCTACCAATTTTGCATGAGATAAGCGCTGATACTATCGTTATTCCACCAAGGTGTGAGGTCTATCGTATTTTTAATTTAAAAACCCAACAACAACATGTTTTTGTTGACTCTCAGGAGATCTGTAGTGGTGTTTTTACGGCAAAGTGTATTGTTGATACGAATTCTCCAATTTTAAAAGTCATAAATACTACTAATGAAGTTAAATACGTTAAAAGTTGTAGTATTCAAACTGAAAATCTTAACAATTACCATGTTTATGCCATTAATAAAACCTCAACAGATGCGAATCGCATAAACGAATTGACGGAGATTCTTAAAAAACAAATGCCTAGTTATGCCGAAAATAAATTATTGAAACTGTGTTTGAATTATGCTGATATATTTGCATTAAAAAGTGATCAAATGACACTTAACAATTTTTATGAACAGAAACTTAGGTTGACAGATAGAAATCCTGTTTATATTAAGAACTATCGATTACCATACTCTCAGAGGGAAGAAATAAATAAGCAAGTAGATAATTTGTTGCAAAATAATTTAATAGAACCAAGCTATTCTAATTATAACAGTCCATTAATTCTGGTACCGAAGAAAGATCCGAACAATCAAAAATCGTACCGCATGTGTGTGGATTTTCGAGCTGTCAATAAAAAATTAGTCGCTGATAAATTTCCGCTTGCTCGTGTAGACGATATATTAGATAACCTTGGAAGAGCTAAATACTTTTCCACATTAGATTTGTTTTCTGGATTTCACCAGATACCTCTTCATGTTGATTCACGAGACATAACTTCATTCAGCACTGATCGAGGAGCTTTTCGTTGGAAAGTTCTTCCTTTCGGCCTTAATGTAGCCCCAAACTCTTTCACGCGAATGATGTCTATTGCGTTTTCTGGTCTTTCACCAAATCAGGCGTTCCTTTACGTTGATGACGTTATAGTCATTGGTTGTAGTGAAGAGCATCATTTAAAGAATTTATCAAAAGTTTTCGATACTTGTAGGAGATTTAATCTTAAACTTAATCCATGTAAATGCAACTTTCTTCGCTCGGAAGTAACATTTCTGGGTCACAAATGTACTGCTAATGGTATTTTGCCGGACAATTCCAAAATAAACGTAATACGAAATTATCCAAAGCCCACTGATAAAGATGCTTTAAAACGATTTGTTGCTTTTGCAAACTACTACCGTAAATTTATACCAAATTTTGCAATACTTGCAGCACCATTAAACCGGTTAAGTCGGAAAAATGTAGAATTTGTTTGGGATAATGAATGTGAAGCAGCATTTGAAAAATTAAAATCAGCATTAATATCTCCAAAATTGCTACAGTATCCAGATTTTAAAAAGAATTTTGTCATTACAGTTGATGCGTCCAAGATGGGATGTGGAGCAATATTGAGCCAAGACCATAACGGAAACGATCTTCCAGTTTGTTTTGCCTCAAAATCGTTCAATAATGCAGAACAAAAGAAATCAATTATAGAACTAGAGCTATTAGCTATTTATTTTGCTATAAAACAATTTCGTCCATATGTTTATGGCACTAATTTTACTGTAAGGTCAGACCATAGACCTTTGGTTTATCTTTTTAATATGAAAGATCCATCTTCTAAGCTTTCTAGAATAAGGCTCGAACTAGCAGAATATAATTTCACTATTGAGTATATAAAAGGTAAAACCAACGTTGGTGCTGACGCACTATCGCGTATTTCCATCGAAGAATTAAAAAATAACAGTAATGATATTTTTATAGTTACAACTCGCGGAATGGCTAGAAAGACAATTCAATCCAATCCACAAAGCTCTATTTCAAAAAATGACTCTCCGATCGATAGAATGCTCGTCTATGATGAATTTTCATATAATTTTACCACAAAAATACCGAGAATAAGATCTCAAATAGTTTATGACGCAAATAATAAAATTTCAAATTTTCATATATTTGCACATATCAGGCGTAAAAAGTTCTTATTGCTGAACGTTGTTATTGTAAACGAAACACTGAATTTAGATGATTTGCTTTTGAAGCTACAACGCGAAGCTGACAATAACAATATTCAAAAAATAGAATGGCCAAAAGACGATATATTTTTCAATTTCTTTTCTGTGACAGAGCTTAAAGATAATGGCAATAAAATATTAAAATCATTAGAAATTCTTTTAATTAACCCTGTAGAGACAGTTTTCGACAATGCCAAAAAACAACAGCTTATGACTATTTATCATAATGATCCAATATCCGGTGGACATTGCGGCATTAAAAAATTATATGCAAAACTGAGAACCAAATATTATTGGAAAAATATGACTAGAGATATTTCAAAATTTGTCAAGTTGTGCGAAAAATGTAAAGTCAATAAAGTTAGACCGGGAAATAAGGAGCACTTAGTTTTCACTCCCACTCCAAGTAAACCTTTTGAGATAGTTGTGATTGACACTATAGGTCCATTACCTGAATCAGTTTGTGGTAATAAGTTTGCTTTGACACTAATATGTGATCTTACTAAGTATTTAGTAACGATAGCAATACCTGACAAAAGTGCTAAAACAGTTGCTAAAGCAATTTTCGAAGGTTTTGTTCTAGTTTACGGCTCAATGCATTCAATTAAAACTGATCTGGGCACTGAATTTAAAAACGAAATTTTAGCTGAATTGAATAAAATTTTAAATATCAAGCATAACTTCTCAACAGCGTATCATCACGAAACATTGGCAACCGTGGAAAGAAACCATAGGGTTTTTAATGAATATCTTCGCGCATATTTGAATGATACTATGTCTGACTGGGATACGTATTTAAAATATTTTACCTTTTTCCATAATACTACACCAAATACTGTTTTTGATAATAAATTTACTCCATTCGAGTTAGTTTTTGGTAAAAAAGCAATTTTGCCAACCGAAGTAAGGAAATTGGTAGTTGATCCAATTTATAACGTGGAAAACTATGCTAAAGAGGTAAAATATCGTTTACAGAAAACACACATTTTGGCAACAGATTTGATTAACAAACATAAAATAAAAAACAAATTTTTATATGACAGATATGCAAGACCATTAATATTGAATGAAAATGATAGTGTGTTCATTCAAAAAGAACCATATGACAAACACAATAGCATTTATCAAGGTCCATATTTAGTAAAAAATATTGATGGAGTTAACGTCACTATTTATGATAAAGAAAGAAAAAAGGAAATAGTTGTGCACAAAAATAGGCTAAGAATAGCAAAATAATTAAATATTTCCTTATATACATAATATGCATTATTTATACACTGCAGAAAAACAAAATTGGGGATCCCCCTGTTTTAAAAAACAGTATAAATGTTCTTATAAAAATCATTGTATTTTTTAAAAAAAAAAAAAAAAAAAAACCTTATTTCTTAAGAATCACATAATTTTAGGTATTTCTAAGATTTCGTATTTTTTTTAAATATATACCTTGTAGTTAAAAATCTATTATTTTAAATTTTTACATCAAATTTGTATACAATTTGCCAAATTGATAGTCAAGTTAAAATTTTATAATTCTTAAAAAAAAATAACCTATATTTACAAAAAAAAAACATTATTTAATTTCAATTTTTCGCTCATTGCTTAAAACCATCATGAGCTCCAAACACATTCTCATGATAGATGTATATTAGTAATATCTGATATTAACAATTATTTTTTCATTAACTCTAAACTAAATTGTTCGCAGAATAAGAATATTGTAGGTATAAGACAAAAACCACTGAAAGAAATTTATCCATGAATTAAAAATAAAATTGATCTGCATGAACGAATTTTGTAAAGAGGGAGGATAGGCATTATGTCTATACAAATAAATAAGCCTTAAAATAATTCGTTCACTCAAATCAATTTTTATTGAGTCCTAACAATGAAAGGATTGACGCAGCCAAGAATGATCAACTTGTTTGCCTTTTTCTTTTCTTTGGAAGGGAGGTGTAGTGGCACCTTTTAATATTTATAAATGTCATGTTGACAACACTGAATTATACACATACATACATATAAGTCTATTCACCACTCTTAGCTTTAAGTAAAAATTAAAATAAAGAGATCGACAGTTTAATGTCGACACGCATAGCAGCAACACACATGGTGTTTCATTTCGGGTATGCTTTCCCTTTTATAAATTCGTTGATTCAGCTTTGAATCTCCTACTTAAATGCATTTTTACTAACCTTAAGCCATTCGCTGTTAAATTGTTTCCTTCTTTTTGGTTGGCAATACTTTACCGCACAAATGGCGGTAAATTGAAATCTTGCGTGAGTTATGGCACAAAATTATATCTCTAGAACTACAAATTATTAAGATATGACAATTGCACCAAAAGAAGAGTATTTAAATTTTATATTTATGACTTAAACCCTAGAAAATTCGTCGGCTGAGTATTATTTTGCCGTAAACGCCAAAACACGCATTTTCAACTGAGAATGCAGTTTTATGTTTCCGAGTACGCTCTTTCTGAATCTTTTATCCATTTTGTCCTATCTCTTTCCAATCGAGAGTTATATAGTATGAATTTTGCCGTATATCCACAAAAATTGCAAGTTGAATTTTTAGTTTGCCGTAAACGACAAAAATATGGATATGCGGCAAATTTTCCGTATATTTTAAAATTTTTTTTTAGCTATTTTTGTTTTGCCGTATATGTATATGAATGATATAATGATTCACTATTGTTTTAATATAAAGCATTGCTAAGCGTATAAACTTAAGCCAATCGGGTATTGAGTGCATTAGTATATAAACCAGTGGTATCTATATGAAACATTGCGAAGTTTAAAACAAAAATAGTGTTTTATTTAATGGTTCTTTCGTAAGTATTTTTTTTTTTTTGTAGCTGTTGCTGTCAAGTGTTGATATTGTTGAATCCTGAGTAGTAAAAACAACGCAAATTTTATTATTATAGTGATCGTAGTCATTTTCACATTTTAACTCCGTTTTTCAAGATATTCCTGTTGACAAATTAGTTACATGCAAATTTGACCCATTTTAATATATTTCCCATTAATGAACTGTGGTGAGTTTTAAAAGTGCATGGTTTTATCCTTAAAATGGTGAAACAATGGAAAATTTATCATTATATTTGCAAAGGTTATAGCCATTCAAAAACTATTTCCTATGCAAACATGCACCACATGTCGTATGAGAAATATTTATAAATATGGAAAAATAAAGTCTCATATCAATATTTTCTGACCATTCTACCGCCACAAACTCTCTGTAAGTTAAACAAAGTGAGAAATTTTTCATGAAATGTAGAAATTTTGCCAAACTACCTGAAGAAAAATTAATATAACTTAAAAAGTAGAAGGCGTAGGATCTTGTAGTTAGTAAAAAACCAAATAAAATTATTTACTGAAAGTATTTAAGGAAAAAAAATTAAATTTTATCGGTTAGTTTGTTTGTAATTCCACCTCAAATTTAAAAAAGTGATTTCCCAAAAAATTGAAATTGGCGTTTACGGCAAAGTAATACTCAGGCGACGAATTGTCTTATCTCGAGTTAGGTTGTTTTGTCAAAAGTTCACAGAGTTTATGCTTTTACCATCTACAATCGAAAGCAGCGAGAAGATGCAATTGGCGTGTGATTTAAAGAAACGTTTAGAAGGTAAAGCAGTTTCGAAATTCTATTCAAAGATTCATGGCATGATATAGAAGTTGTGAAAACAAATTATTGTAAAGATTTAAATAAAAGTAAATTAAAATAAAGACATTCTAATGACATTCTCTTACACAAGTGCTAATTACTCTAAATAGGTGAAAACTATTTTAATTTACGTTCAATACTGGCAACATTAATTTTCCGCACACAACAACATTTACATTCCCGTGTCCTTTTAAAATTCCGCCACTTACTGCACCATTGCGACATTGTTGTCAGCTATTTTAACGAACAATTTTTGCAAATAAAACAATTTTATAAAAAATATTTAGAGCATAAAAAATGTCACTGCGAAAAATTAAGGCAAAACTTCCCAGGCAGCATATTTCAAATTCAACCCACATATTTGACCTAATGTGCGGTACACTTACAATAAATAGAAAACTTTCACTCGGACATTGCATGATGGGTACAAGATACAAGATACACGTTTAACACTTACCTCAAAATACTGTTAAATAAGATTATAGATAACAATGTACACTTTTTTCATCACAAAAATTACTCAATTAACATTACATTCCATATTCTCTTTAAAAATGACAGTACTAAAACAAACTAAAGTGATTTTGTCTTTAAACTTCGATGGCAAATATAAATGAGGCACAAGTGAGAGAGGAAAAAAACAATAATAACAACGCAGAACTCAAGAAGCAGCATTCATTGGCATAAGCAACAAAAAAGTGAACTAAAAGTTTTTGTGTAAAAACTTGATCCATTAAAAAAGAATATTTCTCTGCAAAAAATCAAAAAACTAAATAAGCCAGTTTCTTCTTGAGCACAAATATGTTGTTTTAAAACAAAAATTATTAAAATCGATTTAGTATATTTTGCACCAAAGCGTTACATTCATTTATAAGTTACCATTTAACTGAGCAGTTTGCAGTGTTTTGAAGAGATATGAGTCGAGTTCGGTGTGCATACGCGATGGTGCCAAAACTTACATACTTATGTCCATAGAAGTTTCCGTATGAAGATTTCACTGTTGCAGTATTTGAGTATCAGACCAAATAATAATATAGCTATGTACCTACAATGGAAACTCAAATTGTAGTTTCAACTTCAAGTTCAAACTTTTACATTTCCCATTTTGTCTAGGGTATGCCATTAACTAAACTGACCAACTCTAAATTCTTTCTTCGTATTTTTAAAGTTTTTTTTTATGTGCTTGACTTGTTCGCAATTTCTTTTTTTGTTTTAATTTCACTCTGGCAAATGCAACGACATAAACAGCACCACCACACAACCAAAGTTGCCAATGTCACATGACTTGACATTCCAATTGCAGAGTGTGTGAACGTAGTTACATTCTTTGTTTCTTTCTCGATTCTCTGTGCAGCGCCACCAAGTTCAGCATTTCCTTGGCAATAAAATAAAAGCAATTGCGATTCTTGCAATTTCTTCCTTCTTTTTCAATTTAGTCCTCTTCATCCTCACTTAATGTTCTTGGATTTTTTGCTGTCCACTTTTTTTTTTTTGCTTTATCTTGGCAATGGCGAGTTAAGTTGGTTAATTTTCGATTTGCGATAAAATTGTTTTCCTGCATAGGGAGACAGACCGACAGACACTGGATGCCAGTGATCCTTGCAGGATATGCTTTCCACTTAACTTGTATGCGATAATTTCGTTCATTTTTTTTTTTTTTTGGTCTTTTTGTCTTTAGTTTTTGTGTTTTTCTCTTTTCCACTATCATCGTGTTACTACTTCGTTTGATGTGGCCACCAACATCATGAAATCTTGATGGAATTTTTATTGTCATCCTTGAAAGTATGGATTTGCTTGACATTGTTGGTGTCGTTTTTGGTACCACATTATTGGCACTTGGCGATAAGGACTTGCATTATGTGGTGTTCCTTTGGTTGGTGACTTGTAAATTAGTATTCATGTTGCTTTTTTCTTAAAATTTTACTATTTTAAGGTACTAGTCAGACGCATTTCAAATGGGAGGATTGCAGTAATTCAAATCCAAGAAGGGGGGTAGTCGTGGAGGGAGATAAGGGTCATCTTTAAAGAACTGCATTAGATGAAGACGTTTTGTTTTAGTCATGTGCTCTCCTTAGCATTTAAGGGAAGATGCAATACTTACAAGATAATTTCAGTTAATGAAACCATGCTTGTTTTAAGTTCATAGCAATAAATAACGTTTAATATTTTGACATAAAGTCCATGGCAAGTCCTTAGCTTACAAATAAACCGAATGAAACCAAACGCAAATTTGTACCCCACATTATCCTTTCTTCTATGCAATTATAGCAAATATTGTCACGGGAGTGAAGGTTAACTCAATATCTTCCCATACAACATAAATGAAAATTCTTATGACAATGAAAGAAGAAGGAAAAGTATGCTCTTACTATGGCTGCCAACAACAGAGAATTTAATAAATGTTGTAAAATTATTTTAAACCAAAGACTTCGTATTAATCTACAACCTAAAGGTTATGTTGTAAAGCTTTCTTCCTTACTTAGGCAAATCAAGACTGTTTACAAATCTCATCTGTGTCGTGGGATTCATTTTGGTACTTGCCTAATTATGTACCCTTGTGCCGCGTCTAGATTCTAATGGATTAATATGGATAAAGAAAGTGTCCATTTGAATCTATTTGGATCCATACAAT
The DNA here is from genome assembly GCA_951812925.1 of Calliopum simillimum. Classification (NCBI taxonomy): domain Eukaryota; kingdom Metazoa; phylum Arthropoda; class Insecta; order Diptera; family Lauxaniidae; genus Calliopum; species Calliopum simillimum. The sequence goes on from OX638368.1 coordinate 109,123,088, forward strand.
CCAGACCACGAAACCTCTGGATTGAATACTTATCTATCCATTTTAATCTATTTCAATTTAATGGATTGTATGGATAAAAATGGATTTGAAAAATAAAAAATCAACTTATTATTCGAGCAATGTTTTTACTTTGAAAATGGCATTTACTTGAAGTTTATAAAGTGTAGTAACAAAATAGGTTTACATATATGTAGTAAACTTAAATAATTGCAATTGGATTAAAATGGATGAGACTGGATTGACATTGATCGCATACTTGGATTGAAAAGGACTGAAATGGATTGGAGTTAGGCTTTAGCTGTAGCTAGCGTAGCATGTCTCAAAACCAGAGTGTGTTACCAACTAACAATTTAGCAGTTTTTCACAACAGACGGCGCTAGTGAGCCTTATGATTTATGCATAATGGCGATCCTGCTCAGAGAGTTTACTCGTGACCTATAGCACAATCGCTTAAGCACCGCGTTCTCTTTCATTAGAAAACCGGAGTCACGGGTTCGAGTACGGTTTCTGGCAAGATTTAACTAAAACTGATCTGATGAGGCTATATACATGTTTATATATGAAAATATATAAATATGTATGTGGAAGTAGCCGAAACATATGTAATCAATTTCCATGTTAACACTTGCTTTCGTCTGTTGTTGAAAAATTGCAAAAATGACTGTTTAATTAGATCAATATAAAATTATCATTAGGCTTTAATTTCAGTGAGAAATACCACAATCCCAGGAACCCACGATATTGTTTATGCCCAAAAATTATATCCTTGATGATCACAAATCAAAAAAGTCCAGTTACTGCAGGAAATAATGGAATATTTTGTTGGGTTAAAAATGGATTTAACTGGATTGACGTCGATCGCGTGCATCTGGTATACAATTCTGAATCAAAACCTGGATCCAGAAAGATGGATGGATGGCGTCTATTTCAAACTGCTTCAATCTTACGTAAAAATCTATATTCCCTGAATTTAAATGGATTGATCCAATTTTTAATTCAAATTTATCCGAGAAATCTGGTACACAATCCTGAATCAAAATCTAGCTCAAGAAAGATTGATGGACTGCGTTTATTTGAAACCATTCTAATCTTTCACAACAATCTATATTCCCTGGACTTAAATGGATTGATCCGATTTTCAATCCAAATCTATCCGAGAATTCTGGTACACAATTCTGTATCAGAATGGATTGCTAAGATTCAATCCATTTCAATCTAGACGCGGCACAAGGCTAGATAATTCATTCTGCATCTCATCATGGAACATAAATTCCATATTGCGTGCTCTCGGCAGATTCTAAAGGCATTGTCGTCTATCGACCTTCTTTAAGTGGTAATTGAGTCCAGTATAGATTTTACACGTAATATCTTTTCTGTTGAGTTTTAAATTCTACCTCAACGCCTTTTGGGTAGATTAGTCTTATTTCGTCTATCGCACGCCTTCTTCGGCTCCCCAGTAGTTAATTAGGCTATTATTCATCCATTGCCGTATTTTTGTTTTTTACACTATACACAGAAAAAAAAAATCGGTCAATTCAACCGATTTCAACGATAGAAATTGCACCAACCCGCAGCAAAGGTTAAATTAACTGTACAGTCCAGTAAAATTACTGTAAAAATAGTACTGTACAGTTACTGTTAAAATGTTTAGGTACTGTGAAAACAGTTAATTTAACCTACATTTTCGATAGAAATTGCACCAACCCGGAGTTTTTGTATTTTGACCGTAGAACTCTGTCAATTTACAGTTTACTCGGTTTAGAAACTATCAAACGCAGTTACAGTAAAAATAACCTTCTTAAAAGGTCAGCTAACAATATAAACTGTTCCAAACAGTTAAAACTGTTTTGGAACGGTTTAATAGTTAGCACCCCACAAGGGCTGTAACTAGCCGTTTCCAAAAATTCGTAGAAATTGTAGCAAACAACTTCTACGGCGACACCATTTCAAATGGCAAAATATCAGAACAACTCGAGCAAACTTATGTTGATTTATTCTTAAACAATGTGAGAATTTTATGAACCTGTTAAAAACTCAATTCAAAATGTTATTCATATGAAAAAAAAAAATTTATGGAATACAAAATGTACAGTTGAATTCAACTGTAGAAAAGTAAAACTGATTCTGAAATTTTGAATTTTTGTTTTTGTTTCCTATAGAAAATTTGAAAAACTATAGAATACAAAATTTATAGTTAATTTTACCGTCAGTTTTTTTTTCTGTGTAAGATTGGCAACTCTATTCCATAAGTAGTAAACTTCTCCATTCTGTTCATAGAAATTCTCGAAGCGCTTCATCGTCCGCTACACTACATTTTGTTTTACAGCGGCATACTACAGCTTCATCATTCTGTTCAACGCTAAAAGCGCAAGCTTCAGCTACAGCGTTAACTTCGCATTGTGTTGACGCGTATTAAAATATGTGTAGTCTACTTTTGACAGTTCGTCGCTTACTTCGTACTTCAAGCTTCAGCTACACACTCTGTTTCAGCAGTAAAGCTGATTCCGAAATTTTGAATTGTTGTTGTTTCCTATAGAAAATTGGAGAAACTATAGAATACAAAATTTATAGTTAATTTTACCGTCAGTTTTTTTTTCTGTGTAGTTGTTCACTCTGCTGAAGTGTTCTGGGCCATATGCAAAGGGTTAGACTGTCTTACCTTCATTGCCTTTGTGTCCCTTACAACATAAGCCAAGGAGAAATACCCATAAAGCTCGTTCTGAAAGTGAGAGAACCAAATACCAACCATACAGGGTGGGTGGGAACCTGGAACTGGTAGTTTTAAAAGTGGGGTATGAATTTGCCGCCATTATGTTAGAAATTAATAAAATTGGTATCTGTTTTCGCGTAAGGTTTGCTCAATGATTTGGAATTGACGAAATTAAGTTTAAAAAATTATATCGGTCAAAAATACGAATATAATGACATTACCTACTATGACCATTTATTGACTTTAACACTTTCAAAATAAACGATTCATTTGATTTTATATAAGATGCCATGAAGGGGCGAAAGTAATGTCATATACATTTTGTGCTTATCTTATTAAAAAATCGCGCAAAACCAAAAATCTCAATAAACAGGCACCATTCATTTTCCTAGCTTACGACCTTCCTCTAATGGATTCTAATACACTTTGAAATTTTCATCAAAATCAGGTGAATTGTTACCGAGCCCATAAAGACCAGACAAACGGCAATTTTTTGAAACACAAAAAAAAAAAAAAAAAAATATAATGTTTTTTGTAACAAATTACATTTTTTATATATAAATAAAATGAAGTATTTTTATATCATTATCAATTCAATTAAATAACATTTCAAAATTTTTTATACAAGCTCATAAAAAAGTACCAAAAAAATAAAACAAATAAGGATGTGCATGTACTGCAAATCATAGCCCTATGTTCAGAGCAAAAAGGTTTTTTACACCAAATTCAAAGGTTTTTAGTTTTTCGGTCCTTTTTTGCCGGACATTAGAAACATCTGACAGGTTTTTCTAGTACAACATTGGTTGTTTTCAGAGTGGACTAAAAGTACGAAAAATTTTCATTATAAGCTCCTTCAAACTTTTTCAAAGTTGTGTGATTTGGTATCTGCTTTTTAACTTTGGTTAAAACAATGAGAGTTAAATTTTTTTCAAAATTTTAATTATTTCGTCGTCATGTTTTACTCTTTTTCGTGCCATTTTTCACTATTTTCAATCAAAACGAAAGAAAAAAAAACTTACATAAGTCCACAACATGGGTAAAATTTACCCGAAAAAAAAATTAAAACGCTATACCTCCGACAATCGACGACGACCGCTTGCGACAAAGCCCACAACAAAAGGAGAATACAGTGAGGTAATTTACATGCGCTTACTTCGTGTTTTTGTTCGTTTTTTAGCGAATTATTACGAAAACAAACTTCGCGTGGGTAAATTTTACCCATGATGTGGATTTGAGTGTTAATTTTGGCTAGCCGAACCGGGCCGAAATTTTAAAATCTGATATAAAATAAGTTTTAAATTAGCTGCAACCGTTTTAAGTTTACTTCACAAATGATTCTTTTTGTATAAAAAGGTAAGTCACGTGAGATTTTAGTTAAATCTGAGATTAAGAGTTACATCTGTGCCTTAATCTCAGCAGTTCGCGTTTTTTCAGAAACCAGGAAAAATCTCTAATCGGTGTTGGATTTATGATAATTATTCACCAGTGCTAAATCGGCGGCATGATAAAGTGTTGGATTTGATAATTATTCACCTCGGCGGCACGATAACGAGGTGGATTCATTTCACAACGTTAACTGCGCTGCCGACGCTGAACGTCTGTGTTGTGTTTATTGTGTTGGTGTCCAAAATTGGTTTGTGTCATTGATTCAGAATTCAAACCAAAGATGGGTTTAATGTTTTAGACAGAGATAGGTATAGGTTGTTTAAACGAAGAAAATCAACAAAGAAGAAATGAACAGTTGAATTCAACGAAAATTTACCGAAACTTACATAGCTGTCAAAAATGTCAAAATCCGAATAAAAGTAAAAACTAAAGGGAAAAGTCGGAAAGTTGTGAAAATTTATACGTTTTGCGAAAATAAACTAAATTTAATTGAATAATTGTTAAATATACTAACTATATTTCATTGGGTAACGTCCGTCGAAATGTGTGCACTTCATTGGAATAAATTGAATACTTGGAAGAAATGGTGATGCATCATAAAATGTGAATGCAATTTTTCGGGGCAGAGCAAGAAGAAAAAACTAAAAGTGCGAAATAGAAAAAAGCAAAAATAAAATAAAAATTCCAACAAATGCGACAAAATCAGCACCATCGGAAACTGTGAGTGGTCAGCAAAAGGAATGGAACGTACATTGGTCGAAGTTCAGAGGAGTTACAGCACCGCCGTCGTTGTCGCCACCACACCCGCACCTGAAGCTAAACACGGGAAATAGCTCGTTAGTGAAAAAAAAGTGTTAATTAAATAAAATAAATATAGAAAAACAAGTGAGCAGGAAAAAAAAAAGATTGCGGTGTTACACTTTTACAAAAACAAAACATTAATATTTAGCCAACTCCCTGATAAACACAACATTGGCAACATATAATCGACAAATTAGCAACAACAACAATAAAACTTGCAACTTCTGCACAGTAGTCGCAAATTTTTTATATTTTCCAATTCCCTCGTTCATCAAAATCAGCTAGATCAACTTAGTTTTAAGAAAACATCGATAAAAATAAAAAAACAAACAAAATTTTACAAAATCTCGCCACAAAGGTGGTCAACTTTTAAAATCATCTACACAGTGGATTTGACACAACATTGCTTCGTGTCAACTGAAGAAGAAGAAAAGAAATTGTGCAATTCTCCTCGTACATCCAAAATCAGCTAATCAATTTAGTTTTAAGAAAACATCGATGGCAGCGCAACTTGACCCCAATGTCAAGGACGACCTCAAGACGCAATTTATCACACGCGAGGGCACCTATCGTCTCATGACGCTCTCTGAATATTCGCGACCAAATCGTGTCGGCTACACTAACAGTCAAAGTTCACCGCAAGTGCGTGTCTCAATAGTAACACTACCAAATCCCTCAGGTGGCATTGGCGGTGGCAATTCTTTATCGAACGGTCCCATTCTTACAGGAGGCGCATCATCGTCAGCGGCGGCAGCGTCAAATGGTAGCGCTAGCAATGGTGCGGGTGGTGATGGGCCGCAACAGTCGCAATATGCGGCCATGGGCGCTGGCATGTCTATTCAATCTATGATGAATGGTGCCGGTGGCAGTGTTATGGACACACAAAATGGTCTAGGCACTGTCATGGGTCAATATTATGGCGGTGATCGAATTTGCTTTAATTTTGGACGCGAGTTGTACGTTTATGCATTCCGTGGTGTCAAAAAGGTGAGTGGGCATTTTCAATATAATAGAAAACCTTGTCAAAAGCGAGACTTCTTCATATATTTCTTATAACTTATGCGGCAAGACATCCATCGCAGCCAGCATCCAAATTAGTCCTTAGTATAACTTCTTTCAAAGATAATGCGTAACAATTTTACTTCATCCGACTCCATCAAGTATAGGTTCGGTTCCTATTAAATTGAATGAGTTCTGTTTTATATCGTCGGGTTAAAACTACAACTAGACATCTACATGTACTGACATTTTGAGTTAAGTATATAAAAACGTGAAGAAAAAACGTATCTATGCCCCAGTCTAGTTGGTTTTTTGATATGTAGTCCTCATCCAATTTTACATAAGGAATAAAAAGTAAAACGCTTTTTTCTCAAAACATGAAAAATGTAGATGTCTAGTTGTAGTTTTATCCCGACGATATGGATTGACTAGAAATTCGAACTTCTAAAACTATTTAACAATAATGGAAATTCCATATTGTAGGCATTCTGTGATGAATATGTCATCAGCGTAGACAATAACGACAAAATGCCTTTACCGTGCATGTCCTCAGTGACAAGTAGAACTTTCTTAAAATATTATTAGTAAACTAGCTCTTTACGTGATTTTAACGTTGCACAATACAGACGTAAACTAGAAAAACATTTTCAAGTTTTAATCAATTTGGATCTAATTTGACTTACCTACCAATAGATCACAATAATTAAAACTTAACTTTAACTAGTAAGGGTGTAACCTTTTGGCCCGGGTAAACATTAAATACGAGAGGTGTCGCGATCTCTTGTCCATTATCTCGAAAAACGCTTTCAGTATATCATGTTAAAACTTATGCTTATATGAGAGGTGCCACGCCTTCTTGTCTGAGTTCGACTAGTTTTTGCTTAGAGCTTGCGTTTATAGTTCTTACTATCTATTGGAAATTTAGTTGGACTAACTCGAAAAACGCTTTCTTTATATTATTTGGAAGCTTTTGCTTATATGGGAGTTGCCACGGCATTTCTTCCGATTTCGTCTAGATTTTGCTCAGAGCCTGCGCTTACCGTCCTTAGTGTTTGCGTGTATTTCGTTTACATTGTCGTGACATTGCATGTTTTCAATAAATTGAGCTAACTTTGACGACGGAGGCAGTGTACTCCCAAAAAATATTAAAATGATTTCAACGGACAGACGGACATGGCTGTCCATATCTGTCACGCCTCCTTTTCCGCGTTACAAACGGAAGGACAAAGTGAATATACCCTGGGTGTAGGGTATAAAAAGTACTATTGATTCGTATTCCTGTATATTTGTACTGAATGTTTTCGTAGAATTTTGGTTTGGTCAAAAAATTTCGTAAATTTTGATCGTTAAAACCACTTTACCTTTACAGTGGTATACAATCCCTCTTTTTAAAAGCTAAACTAATTTATTTTATTTCAAAAAAAGTGTCGTTTCACTCATACAAACAACAGCTTAAAATTTTGTTTTGAACCTTTTACGTTTATTTAAGTGCAAAAATGCCTTTGCCGTGTCACGTCTTTTCCGTGGATATTTACAATAGAAAATTAAAATATAATTTCCAGATGTACTATTTTTATTTTACATTTATTATTATAACTAAGCTATTTTAACAATTTGCGGCCACTTAAGGATTATTTTTTTTTTCTAGTCAAAATTACGACTTTTTCGTAGAATCGCCCATATGCAGTTTTTCATTCAGGAGCTTACAATTTGTTGCTTTTACTATAGATATTATGTCATTACGTTTGAAACAAAAAAATGCTCATTTACGCCGCTATTAAGGTTTATAGAACGTGCTGAACTGTTACTTTCTTATAACCTTAAACACTTGGCAAAAACTTGTATTTTTCCACAGCCCCTTAAAGATAAAACAATAAAAATGAAAGTATTACAACTTTTAGTTGCAATTAGTTGAATGAATATGCAGATGCAGTGGATATTTCAAACAAATTCCCTAAATATACAAGACATTTCCATTATTTTATTACATTCATTTGTCTGAATTATACCATCGCAGTCATCATCATCTTCACCATCTTTGCTCCCTTTCTTTTCATACACATCCATCAGTGAGTGCTCAAACGTTGATATCTTACATTGCAAATAAATAAATAGACAAAATAAATAAATAAATTGCGCACAACTATAGCAATAACAACAACAACAGCTTCAATTGCAAATAGTTCAAAAAATTATTTCAAGAACAATCGTTCTTTTGTCAGTTATCATCAAGTTTTAAGAATATATAGATACTACCTATACACTCCTCCATATCGTCATATCGTTGTTGTCGTCCATCGTCGCCTTGCGTTACTCTGTTGTTGCCGCTTGTTATCCTCTTTGCTCTGGTGCTTTCTGCTTTCTTATCGCATGTTTGCACTGCAGGTTTGCGTTATAGTCTGTCTACGCTCGTGTAGTATTGTTTTACGTTAGATTACTAACAAACTTCTCAACATCTAAAAAGCAAGAGCGCCCCCATCTGCCCTTGAATGTGTCTTGTGTTTACTTTTCTATTTCATTTGTCGCTTACTATTTATTTTTGTTTTTTTATTATTTTGTTTAACAACCCCTTAATTTTGTACTTTTGGTTGTTGCCACCTCCAAAATGGCACATACATTTCTAAAAAACTTTTTTAATTGAAGCGTTTTTTTTTTTTTCTTATTCGTTATCAGCGTTCATACTATACATATGTATAGCTACGCAACTGATCTTTGAATTTTGGACTTCATTTATAGAATTCATCGAATTATGAGTTACAAATGATGCTTCAATTAAATGCCTAACGCAAATTTTTAAATTATTTTAATAGCCTCTGGCTGTTAAGTCTAATATTGACGACTAATCGCATAAATGTTGTTGGTGTAATATATTTTTGGGTTTTTGAGAAAACTGAACTATAAGTTTTTTCATTTATATAATAAAGATTGTAAATGTTAATCTGGTGTGCAAGACACATTCTTCATTTTGGAAAAGATTTGCCATTAACCTAATTTGCCTTCGCTATATTGTTAGAAACGAGACCAGAGTTTAATATCTTTGGAACATAATCGAAATTTTTTACATATTTCAATGCCAATATTGCTCCCCTAGAAGGTAAAAGAGAATACATAATATCTGAACACAACTAAGTATTGAAACAACTAAGTATTGAAACAACTAAGTATTGAAACAACTAAACATTGTCACTATTTTACTGTGAATTTGCTTTAGATTAAGAAAACAGTAGCTTTGTGAAATATTGTAGCAAATTAGTGCTCGCGATCCTGGTCATTCTTCTATTCGGTCTTAACATTAAATCTTCTCTTCTTATAGGAGCTAAAATTGTATGTTTTTTTGTTTGTACTTATATCTGTGCCAATATTTTTTCTCGAAAACGGCTACAGCGATTTCAATGAAACTTGGAACAGTGTTAGATATTAGCATACAATGAAGAATGAGCCAGGATAGAACTTTGTAAATGCTCACCAGGGGGCGTGGGACTGCCATAAATTTTAAATTTGATTTAGTCATAACTCGTAAGCTACATATAAAAGGTAATTGGATGAAATTTGGTCAGCGGGTACGGCTTAATATTGCCTTGTAACAGACAAAAAGTGGGCGGAATCGAAGAAGTGCCACGCCCACTTTTCAGCCCTAGAAAATTTTGATTCAATATTACTCGAAAACGACTCCAACAATTTTTATAAAAATTTAGGAGATATTACCTCTGAAAACAAGAATTCATATGTAATACGCCGTTATATTGGGAAAAAATATAAAACGGTATAAAAAGAAAAGTGGGCGAAATGTCGCCATTGCGCGTGGAACCTCCCATACAACCAAAATACGTTAAATGCTATTTCTCGCAAATGTTACAAGATATTTTAATGAAATTTGGTATGTAGATACTACTTATCAATGCCTTGTAATAACCGAAAAGTGGGCGGTATCGAAGAAGTGCTACGCCCCTTTTTTAACCATTGAACATTTTAATTCAATATTACTCGAAAACGACTTCAACAATTTTAATGAAAATTTTAAATATTTTTCCCCAGAAAACAAGTATTAATATGTGATATGCCGTTATCTTGGGAAAACTCGTTGGAGGGTGTGGCACCGCCCACAAAAATTTAATACGATATAAAAAGAAAACTACTAAAGCAATCTTTCTGAATTTTAATGTAGGGAATCTTCTTTTTATGAGGCACCTACGAGCTGAAGGTGGGTAAAATATCGCAGGTGGGCGTGGAACCTCGCATACAAGTAAAACAAATTAAATGCTATTTCTCGCAAATGGTACAACAAATTTTAATAAAATTTGGTATGCGGATCTGGATCACGAGTATCTAAAGCATAACGAAAAGTGGGCTTTGTTCAATAATTGTCACGCCCACTTTTTACCAAAATAAAAATTTTAGTTAATAACTCATGCACAAAAAAAAATGGAATGAACTTTCCGAGGCATGATGATACGATATTTCAGCCCCCATACAAGAGACAAAATATTTTGGGTGCGTGGCGTATCCCATTTATTTATTTTAGGTCATTTTATTTCTCTTAAAAAATTTGGAGTTCTTGATATTTTTCTACTATATACCATTCGAGTTTTCCGAGTTTTTTCTTATTATTTTTCTTATCGGATAATTTATCATTTTGAAAGCATTGGAGGTGAAAAGGTACGAGTTTCATAACAAAAAATAGCTATGAATAAAAACATCGACTAAAATAATAAGATCAGATTGTTGACCGAGTAGGCATCGGTCTCGAGGTACTAGAATATTATAAAGCATTTATATTACTCGAAGTGTAAGGAGTGAAAGTTTTCACTTAAAGTGGAAATTAATTTTAAGTCTTTGGCTTATTATAAAGGATTCGTCATTCCCCTGTCATGCTAAAAATGCTCGAAAAGTCGAAGATTTAAATAAAATTCTATTGATTATAAAATTTTATGGTTCCAAAGGCTATAGATTAAATTTTTTATAAATAAAAAAGAATGCGTTTTCTTTTCTATTTTCCCCTGGCACAATTCTTTTTTGTCACAGATGATCGATTAACTATTTAAAATTATAGTGTCTTGTGTTATAGCTTCAAAGTTTTGGAAAAAAAAATTGTTTTTTCCACTTTTAGGTAAGGATATCTCAAAATCCAGACGTGACACAATGGGAGGGTTTGTATGGAACGTCGGTCTTATATAGTAATAAAAGAGCTAAGCTATTAAAATTTGGTGCAATTGTTTTTTACATTAATATAATAAAATTCTGTGAATATGAACAAAATCCGCCGACGGACACGCCTACCTCCCATACAAAGTTGGGGCGTGGTCGAAATTGGGTATCAATTTCCAATAACTTGACCCCGCTGATTTCAAAAATGTTAAAAGTTCTGAGGTATCTTTTATAATTTTCAAGTTATGCGAAATAAACGAAAATCTTCTTTATAAAAACTATAACGGTATTCACGAAGTAGGGCAGCTAGTGGCAAAAAGGTAAAAGAGCAAATCTGCTCTAAACAACAACAAAATACATTTAAGAAAATTAGCTACAAGTTAGCTCTTTTGCTACACAAAACACAAATGTGTCAGAATTATGTTGACATTTTTGTTTAAATAAAATTCAATTTTTTTTTTTCAAATTAAAATAAAATGGACCGGCAAAAGGCAAAAGAAAAAGCGTAAACACTATGCTATTTAGCTCATCTGCCCTGCCAGCTGCCCTACTTCGTGAATACCACTTATATTTTGTTTGCTTATGTATTTGTCCCTTATTGACTCGGAAACTAACTAACCGTTTTTAAAGAAGTTGTTACATTGTGTAAGTACAAAAAAGGCTATGTTATATGCTAAAAAAGTGGGCGGTGCCACGCCCTCCAAAAAATCAACTAATCATATCTCCGAAACCCTTTGACACAGATAAATGAGATTTGGTAAATATGTAAAAATCATCAGGACAAATAATGTTCACCGAAAAAATGGGCGAAGCCACGCCCTCAAAAAAATGAATTCATTATTTCTCTGATAATATTAACCACACTTAGATATGATTGGGTACATATGCTAAGACAATTACCACAAACAATTCTCACTAGAAAAGTGGGCGGTACCACGCCCCTCTGAATGCTGATTCACCATATCTCAGAAACTGCTTGACGTAGATAGACAAAATCTGGTACATATGCAAAAAGCTTTTGGAAAAAAATTTTTGAATGAAAAAATGGGCAGTGCCACGCCCTATGAAAATAAAATTTGTCATATTACTAACGCTACTTGGCGCAAATTATAAGATTTGGTAAAATGCTTCGCTATGGTATGTCCAAGTAAAGAGAGGGCAATTTCCAAGGGGCTGAAAAGGGGAAATATACCCTTTACCTACTACCCTTTCGTTAAAAATAAGCATATTCCGAATTTAAGCAGGCTGTAAGCTTAAAATTGATGAATCTGTTGTGAAACGTTGAAGAACATAAAGAAATAAAAATTGTTTGTTTTCTCAAAAACTGCAACAGGAAAAAATTCATAGAAAAAAAAGTTCTCAAAAAGGCAGTAGGGACTTTGTATTTCGATTAAGCATACTTGGCCACATATTATATTGGAAAATAATGAGAATCAGAAAATGTATTTTTTTTTTTTAATGTCAAAGTTTTCAAAATTTCTCGATTTTGGCTTTTTGAGCTTAAATTTTCGAAAAATCACCATAATTCACGTATTATATATAAAAACTCAAACAAATATTTTTTTAAAAGCTAAATGCTTTTACTTTTTGTCAAAATGCTATTTTGACAAATCTCGATGCAAACGAATCAAAAATTGCGTTCCAAAAAAGTCAATTTATATTGTCCCGGCAAAAACTACAATATGAAAAAGTTCATAAAAAAAAGTTCTTAAAAAAGGCAGCAGGGACTTTGCATTTCGATTAAGCATGCTTGGCCACATATTATATTGAAAAATAATGAAAATCAGAAAATGTATTTTTTTTTTTTTAATGTCAAAGTTTGCAATTTTTCCATTTTTACCATTTTTTTTAAATATTTGGAAAATCACTATAATTCACATAACATTTGCAGAAAAAAAATTTGTTATTTTTAACAAAGTAGAAACAAAATCCTTTCTAACGATGTGTTACATAAGTGCAACCGGCTTAAAACAAATTAACTAAAGCGTTTATCCAGTACTTTCTAATATAAAAACTTCCATGGAGCATTATTGCTATTTTAAGTCCAACTTTGAGCCCACTGTGTAACTAAAGCAAAAGAAAATTTTAAAATTTTATAGCTTTTTTTTCGTCCCTAAGTATTATCTGACGATGATTGGCGTCAACATTTTTTAAATCTATAGCACTTTCAAATTCTACCTATTTATGGCCACAATCTCCCATTGTGCGTGATAGGGAAATTCCGCGACTGGATTAAACATTGAAAAGTTCATTGGGAATGGCTATTTCGATATCTTTTTGTTGTATGTTTGTTTTTTTCTTTTTTTTTAACACGAAATAATAAAATTTTTGGAGAAAAAATTAAACACAATGGGTTAAAATTAAATATCTCGCGAAGGAGATCAGTTAGGATTTTCCAGTTTGCATCTTTTTACCCTACAACGTGTTCGCAACTTTCTGCATACTTAGTTTTAAGATTTATTTTTTAAATTTTAGAACCGTTTGGAGTAACTGTGACCCCACTGTTCACGGTCATAAAATGGTAATGGACGCAGCTACGATTTTTTGCCATACTTTACTAATTCAATCTCATTTACAGAATACATACTCCTATAATTTTATAAAATTTACACTTGCTGGTAGACGGTGTCCTTACCACACTTTTTGAACACAACGAGCTCTCGAGTGAGAGCTTTTGCTTATAGTGAAACTAAATTCAAAGTTTTTAACGTATTTTGCGAAATTCATCACTCCCCTGGCATGTTAAAAATGCTCGTTAAGTGTAGTTTTTTATATTTTTGCAAATTTTGTGGTTCCAAGGACTGTTAAAGGAAACTTTTTGGAAACTAAAAAATCGCTTTTTATTTTCTATAGTAAAAAGTCATTCCCATGGCACTGTTTTCTATCACAGATGATAGAAATTAAATCATAACGCATTTAATGTGGACAATTATGAACTCTGATGTATTTATAGACTGCTTAATTCTAAAATCTTTCAGAATGTTAACATGCTGGTGAAAAACAATTTTAAAAACTTTAAAATTCAAACGAGTTCACTGCTATCTTTCAGAGTACTTTTCTTGACAGTTTTACTAAAAAATCATGATTTTTTACATCAAACAAAAACCCCATTGTTAACCTACATACTTGTAAAAAGTATACAATTTTCAATTACTTTGATTGTACTACAATCAACAGCCTTTCAATTTTCCACCCTTTAGTAAATACTCTGCCATACATCGTAAGTTGTAAACATTTCCGTTGTTGCAAAATTCTTTCCTTTCATAAATATTACATTCAACGACTTTCAATGCTGATTTGTATTGCATTTAATTGAATTGTTTGCAATGAAATTTGTATGTTGCCATTGCACTAAAATGAATATCAATTTTCAGCACACTGGCACGGCGCGTCGTCCAACCTGCTCGAATCTCATTCATTGCGAACAACATTTTTTAATGAATAAATAAAACAATCAGACTTTATTTATACTGTTATAATAGTTAATAATAGCAACAACAAAAAGAACAAAAAAATAGACAGTGACACATTGAACTCTTACGCAATTATAAGCATCATCATTATCATCTTAAATATATATAATATATACCTTTGCGAGAGTACAAAAAATAAAATAAACAATAGCAACATTGACATACTCAGCAGTCAAAATGCGAAAGACCCATAAAGTAAGCCAACGAAGCATCCGTTTGTGTTTTTTCAATTGTTGTTGATATTTTTGCAAAAATTATCTACACAAGTCGTGTCAGTTTTATTGTTCTTCTTGAATTATGCTTTTTGATTATTTCCATATTATTATTATATATTATTCTACATACATTATATATTTTTTAAATTGAACTTATGCCTTTTTGACATTTGTGAACTATGAACATTGTTTTTTTAGAATCCTCATGAACTATTCGGGGACTATTAAAAGGAATCTTTTTTCATAAAAACTTACAAAATCTGTTACCTTCTTATATCAAAGTGAAAAAATTGACTGTGAATTTTGCGAAAAAATAGAATTATCTTTTTGTGATAAAAAAAGATACCTTTTTACTATTTTTAAAATAATTTTTTAGATACCTTTAATACACGTTTTATAACAGAAATTTTAGATATTTTAAAAATTATCATTAAAAAATAATCCTTTATTTATAAGACTTCCTGGGTTGATACTAGGGGCCTGCATAAGATATCATGAAATATAATGTACTTCTCTTTAATCGTATATTTTACACTGTACTGAAGTATTTGATACAAAAAATTCAAAATTCAAATCTTCACTGTACACTGATAACATTTTGACACTGAAGTGGGCTATCTCTTTTTATCAGTGTCAAAGATAAATCTGATACTTACAAACACTTCAGTGTACTGTATTTTATACAAGCAAATAGTTCAGGTCTGAGTAAAATTTATAATATGGAAACAATTGCAAATGCAACGCATTGGGAACCCAAAATTTTAGTAGCTTTCATTCATTTTCGCGAGAGAAAGAGAGAGATTAAACAAGAATAGGCACAGAAGAGAGCAAAAAACTACTTTTTTCACTAAAGTAACATTTTGAAGAGTACACTGCCATTATAGTATTGCACTGAACTGAAGCAAATCATACAAGACACGACTGTGCAGTAATTATTTTCTCTTCTTTCATAGCCATATACTGTCAAGACATCTGCAAGCGACACTGAACTGAAATATTTGATAAATAAAAAGCGGATAAAAGACATGGCGTGTCTTGAAGCGAAGTTTTTTAAAACTTCAGCAAGACGTCTTGCGCAGATCCTAATTGATACCGAAATTTTATTATATAAGTTAACCCAACTATCTAACTATCACTATCCTTAAAAGTTTTTTTTTAACAATCGTTAAATCATTTCTGTAAAATCACATCCTACTTACTATCTAACAATATACAATTAAATACTTTCAGGGCTCTGAATTAAGCAAGCCAATTGATAAGAAATTTTACAAAGGCACGAACCCAAGTTGCCATGATTTTAATGCTGCTTCAGCAACGCCAAGTGGAGCACCATTGTTAGTCGGTTTCACCACAGGACAAATCCAATTGGTCTCACCACAACCAGGACCTCGTGAATTACGTAAACTATACAATGAGGAGGTAAGTTATAATTTTCGTTTTAAGTGTTATTTTCAGGTTGTTTTATCTTTCTTTAATCTTCTTCAACAGCGCCTCATTGATAAGACCAAAGTGACATGCCTTAAATGGCTACCAAATTCACCAAATCTCTTCTTAGCCTCACACGCTTCCGGTCATCTATACCTGTATAACGAGGAGTTGCCCTGTGCTCCTACTGCGCCTAATTATCAGCCCTTTAAATTAGGTGATGGCTATTCAATACTCACCTGCAAGTCAAAATCTACACGCAACCCACTTTATAAATGGGTCTTTAGCACGGATAATTGTTGCATCAATGAGTTTTGTTTTTCGCCATGTGGCTCCAATTTGGCAATTGTATCACAAGATGGTTTTTTACGTGTTTTTCATTATGACACAATGGAGCTACTGGGTATTGCACGTTCCTATTTCGGTGGCTTCTTGTGTGTCTGTTGGTCACCCGATGGCAAGTACATTGTTGTGGGCGGTGAGGATGATTTGGTAACTGTATGGTCGTTGCATGAACGACGTGTTGTGGCACGTGGTCAGGGTCATCGCTCATGGGTATCTGTTGTTGCTTTTGATCCTTATACGACCTCATATACAAATTGGGATGGTGGTGACTTTTCAGATGATGAGAATCAAATGAGTGAATATGCAGGAGCTGCAAGGTTTTCTGGTAAGTGATTTATATTTGTAAGTTTTGCTGTAATTTAAACGCTTACAATTACTAAAAATATTTATTTGTTTATGTGTCTTTTTTTTAAAAAAAAAAGTTTAATGAATTTATAAAAAATCGTTCCATTTTCAGCTGACTCTACTGCTAATGGCTTTGATTTCATGTCCAATGAAAAAAATTCTACACCAAATCACACACGTCAACGTCCACAATCAGCTTCTTTTCGTTCAGACGCTTCATCGTCTGCTGCACTTGCGCCCGACAAACTAGCCATAAGCTATAGACTGGGTTCTGTAAGTCAAGATACACAGCTATGCCTGTGGGACATTACAGAGGATGTACTTCGACATCCATTAGCGCTACGGCAACGCGTCAATAGCTTAAATGATTCAACGCATATGAATGGTGGTATCGATGCTGATGGCGTTAAACTTTTACGTCCCGTAGCTATTGGAAATGTAGCACCAACTTTATATCCACCAAATGCCACTAGCAGTCCTACGAAAGATACAGCAACGACCAACAACGAAAACAGCAACAGCAGCAGTAAACATAGCAGCAATAGTAGTTCCAGTAAATTCTCCACAGCCAACTGTACAATTTCATCTCAGTCGTCCAGTACTACAACCCCGCCAGAGGAAGCTTCGAACGCCGCCGCTACGAACAATACCATTGGTAAAGTGAACAGCAGCAGTAATAAATCAACAGGAAATGCAATAAAGTTTCCCAACTGCATAAGTGCAGCCAAAACGGATTTTGTCGATGGAGCAGCCGGCAATCATATGAAACATAGCTCCTCTTCCTCAACCACATCTGGTTACACTTCTATGTCTGTCTCAACAACAGCTGCTGTGCCGCCAGCAAATAGCAAAGTTTCTGGTGGCTCTAATAAATCATCAGATTCTGGTATATCAACGTTCAATAGTCTTACGCAACGTTTATCGAATTTCAGCTTCCTCAATAACACGTCTTCGGATAAAAAATCATCATCTTTATCTTTTGCCGCTGATGCGCATAATTCAACATCAACGCATCGTAATCATCGCAAGGCAACGAGTATTCTTAAGTCGTATGGCGGTGGTGCAAATAGCAGTCATAATAATTCATTATTTGCCAATTCAGCAACACTGGATATTACCGGTATGGGCGTTAATTCGACAGCGCATAATTTTGGCTCATTAAAATTGGGCAAATCTTCAACGAATTCTCACTCAATTGCAGCGGCGGCTTCGAATTCAATTATTAACTCATATGATCCAATGAAATTGATTGGAACAAGCGCATGTCCACGTTTTGATGAGTGTCCACTACTGGAGCCATTAATTTGCAAGAAAATTGCGCATGAACGTTTAACAGCGCTAATATTTCGTGAGGATTGCTTTCTCACAGCATGTCAGGATGGATTTATATACACATGGGCAAGACCAGGGTATACAACGGTAAGTTAATGAAATAAAATTGAAAATTGTGTAGGATTGTGTTATTGTTATTAAACATCTTGAAATATAGTGCACGTTTTTTTACTCACACATTTTACACTGAACTGAAGTATTTGATCCACAGAATTAAAGATTCAAATTTTGTCTGAACACTGATTTAACTTTGACACTGAAGTACAGTATTGTTTTATCAGTGTCCTGATTCTAACACATACTTCAGTGTACTGTATTTTATACAAACAAATACTTCAGGTCAGTGTAAAACGTGAGATTAGAAAAACTGCAGTAAAATTTATGATATGGTAAAACATGCAAGTTGCATCGCATTAGTTACCCAGGGTTGTAGTAACTTTCATACATTTCCACGAGAAAGAGAGCGTAAACGAAATAGAAGCACAAGAATAGAGCGAAAAATTACTTTTCTCACTAAAGTAGCATTTTGAAGTGTACACTACAACTTCAGTAAATGCACCGAACTGAACTGAAGCAAATTGAACAAGACAGGCTTGTGCAGTATTTGTTTTTCTTCTTTAATGTCCATGTACGATCAAGACATTTCTACGCGACACTGAACTGATGTATTTGATTAATAAAAAAACTGGTACAAGACATAACGTATCTTGAAACGAAATATCTTAACACCATAACAAGGCGTCTTGTGCAGACCACTAATTGGTGTTATTTAGGTCGTAGTAGCTGTGAAAAATCTTCATAATTTGACGATGTTTTTGGCTTTAGTGGAATTTTGCTTTTAATTTTTAATAACGCCACTATTTTTTCTATTTTATTTTTTAGACTGTTCCTCAACATATGTCGCCAAGTCCAAGCGCGCCTCCAGGCGGTACGGTAGTATAGTTCGATAAAGTAAACTTATACAATTATCAAAGAAATCTGATAAAGTCTAGTAACATAGCAACATAATTACATTAAATAACATAAAACTGATAAGGAATGAGTAACTGAGCAGCCAGAATTCCAATGTAATTATTAAAAAAAAAACTGAAAAAACTTATTTAAAAGAAAGTATGTAATACATTAGTTTATTTATATATATTACAAATATTATATATGGTTAGTATAAAAATAAATTTGTTAAAAACAAACTTAAGATATAAAAAAACAAATATATTAATACATACGATAAAACTAAACATAAAATGTTAAATATTATGGCAGCATAAGCAAACGTAAGTTGGCTTAAAATGTACTGAACTAAAAATAAATTAACAAAAAAAATCTAACTTCTATTGAAAATCATAATTAATTCTTATTTATTAAATGTTTGCTATTTGTTTTCTTTGTTTATTCATTATAGTTTCTGTGTTATCTTTCAATTAAAATCAACACAGCAAGTCATAAGGCAAACAAAATGCAAAACTGCTATCAACAACAAAATCAAAACTATTTATATTATATCCTCGTTGCATAAACTATTTGTGTTATTTGTATTTTTATAAAATGTAAAAGAAAATAATTGGCTGATTTCTTAAAATGTAACATAAACATTAACTACGTTTTGTCTTATCGTATTATGTTGTAAAGTCATATCATTATTTATGTATAAAAGAAAATCTCTTAACTTGTAATATATTTCAATTTAAACCAATGTTTCCTATGTCATTATATTATTTTTTTTTTTTTATTTTTTAGTTTCATTTTAGTTGAACTTAATCCTACAACTGTTTTTAATACTACGTTTCCACCAAAAATTTAGCTGTAGTGAGATATGTAAAACTCTGCATTAAATCCTACCTGTTTCCACCAACCGGAAGAGTTTTATTTTTGACAGTAAATGTCATAAGTGGGAAAGTTTAAATTGTTTTTCATTTCTTATTAATATTTATCTTTCCTTTGCTTTGTTTTTAATGACATTTTATGTCAAATGTCAAAACAATTAGATGCCACTGCTGAGATTTCTAAGCAGAAAAAAAATAATTTTTGTATTTTTTGTATAGTAAATCATGTGATTTACGACCAAATTTAGAGCTAAATCTCGAAACAGTTTCAAATCACCATATAAATCTCCGGTGGAAATGTAGTATAAAATGCTGAGCCAATAGAGTGGTATCACGTACAAAAATGTCATATATCTTAAAAGTTGACAGCACCATAAATGGTTATTTCTTTTGATTTTTCCGTGAAGCAAAGTTCCCAACATTTATATCGAAAATAATTATATGAAATGTTTTACCTTTATTATGTATGAGACAACTCAACTAACATAAGTTTTGTTTTATACAGATCTTACTTCGTCAAAACTGTAACACATTAGAAGCTAAACTAAATCATGAAAAGAGAATTGAAAACGGAAATTATTTTGCCACTTCAAAATATGATTTATGTGTTTTTTTTTTTTTTTTTTTTTTGTTTGTGGTTAGAAGTTATATTCACGTCACGTCAATCATGTTGAGTTGGTTATTTAAAGGAAATAAAGACAAAAACTTTTCTGGCGTTTTTTTTTTAATGATGGCTTCATTGCCAAAAGTATGTGGTTTATAAAAAATCAAGCCTGAAATTTTATGGCATTAGTTTTTGGAAATAAAGTCAAAAATTAAATGTGATATAACGTCAGAATTTTGGAAATAAAGCCAGAAAAAATTCCATTTGTTTTGGAAAAAAGCCAAAAATTTATGCCAGAAAATTTCTGGCTTTATTTCGAAAATATTTTCAGACGTAATTTTCTTTTGGTAAACCACATAACTTTTGGTAATAAAGCCATAAAGTTTTGGAAAAAATGTCAGAAAAATTTTTGTCTTTATTTCCAAAACAAAATAGAAATAACGCCAGAATTTTGTATGGAGATTTTTCGGTTCCTGGAAAAATTTTTGGCTTTATTTCCAAAACAAAATGGAAATAACGCTAGAATTTTGTATGAAGATTTTTCTTGTGTTATTTGCATAAAAAATTTCTGGCGTTTCTTCCAGGAGCCAGATTTTTCTGTCTTTATTTCCAAAATATTTTATATATCCGGGAGCATAATAAAGCTTACTCCCTTATAGCTAATAGTTCAAATGATTCCTATTCCTTTTGAAGCAAAAATATCTGGCGTGATGTAGTTTTGTCCTTACTCGCTAGCATTCCATGCATTTATTATATAATAGCCTGTTTCCACCGCAGACTTAAAAGGTGATTTAAGGCAATTTCTGGATTTAGCTCTGAAGTTAAATCTTTGCATTATTCGCGGCGGGTGGAAACAGGTAGGATTCAACAATATGATTTACTTATCTCAGCAGAGCTAAATCTTCGGAGGAAACTGGCTATAAATTTAGGGAGAAAAAAAAGGCCTTTTTTGAGATATTTCAATTTGAAACTTTCTAATCTTACAAAGAATTTTCGAAATTGCTTCCTTTATCTGCAAGAGAATGAATGAGATGGACTTTAACGCATTTGTAATTTGAAAATATTGTAGATTTTAAAAAAACACAATTTACATAATTGTCCCATACGAACCGAAGTAATGAGCATTTTTCGGTGTCCGTCTATTTTTTAAATTCGCGAACACGAAAATCTCAACATATTGTGACAGGTCTACATTTCAAAAAAAAAAAAAAACTGATTTTGGATGAAATAAAAAATGCGTTTATAGTCAAATCGATATATTCGACTTGAAAATTGTTTCGTTTTCACTTAACTATTGTCATATGTTAATGAACTTATCATGGGAGAGGTAGATTTTAATTGTGTGGGATGTTTTATTAAAAGTACACACGTTCTATCGAAGCAATATTTAGACATGGAAAACTGGATTTAAAAGAAAACTTCAATAATATCAAGACGGATATATGATTTTTGAGCATAAATCCGGTTTCCTTAAATTTCCTAGATACTCTAAAAAAAATAAACGGTGCGACATTGAGCATGTATTCATCCTACGCTAATACTAAACTTATTTTCAAAAAAACTATTATAATTTTCAGTTTTTAAGTCATAAATTAATCAACCTGTACATACCTAACATTGTGGCTTCAACATTAAAAACTTGTAAGTCGAGTAAAACTGTTTCTAATTTATGAAAAGGGAAAATTGTTTTTTTACCAAAGAGCCCTGAGTTAGCGTTTTTATTTGTATATCATGTAGAAATATCGTTTTTTGTTTTTTATGAATACCTACAATTTAATATTTAACCAATAAATTTACATTTATAAAATGAGTACATACATATACAGCATAAAAACTTCCTAATTGTTTTGCCTTACCTACATACATATTTTAATTAAGTAAATTAATGAAATTTATGATTAATACTAATGTTCCGAAAGAATCATATAAATTATATTCATGCATGCGTAGAAAATTTATATAGAAAGTTATTTGGCCTAATTTTTTTTAAAACTTTTCAACGAAAAGCAATAAGACTCAGCAAAAGTTAATCAGAAGAAATAAGAAAAACATTAATAAAAAACAAATTAAAATCACGCATGCCACATATAACATACCTACATACACAATATAAATGCCCGAAATTCAAATACATAAATTTAAAAATAATACATATAACATGCAGCAGAACATTTTAACAATCATATATTAAAACATCTATTCTAAATTATTATTACGTACGTAACATATATGTTAAATTTTTAGTTTATTATAAAAAAAAAAACGTAAGAAAAATTTAATTCTAAAACATTTTAGTAAAAATATACATTTAAGTTATGTTATTATTAAAATTGTTTTGCGTATATTATGTTAACTATTGAAAAATATGTAAGTTTAAGTATTGCTAAAAAAATCTACATAAAATGTAAAGAACAAAAAAAAAATCTACTTTATAACTATAATATTTCATACTATTTAAAATAAATACCGAGGACTAGTTGAAATTAAAGAAAAAGAAAAAAAAAAACATAAACAAATGTGGTACATAAAAAACTAATGAAACTAATTATATTATAAGGAATATTTAATTACATTTAAAACATATGAATTATATAATAAATGAAACAAGTTTTCATAATAAACAAAATACAATATTATAAATTAAGTTTTTTTCTCTATGTCTCCCTAATGGTGAGCACCGAATTTACTTTTTCTTTCTAAATGAAAGAGTGATTTTAGCAAGCACCTATATGTTTTTATAGATCTCAAGAAACTTCAAGCATAGAAACTAACACAAGCTACAATAGTGATTTATAATATAGGGTAAGGGAGGGAAATATGGACCACCCATCTTTCTTTTTTAAATAAAACACAAAATACATAAAAAAAAAAAACAATTAATTTTATGTCATTCAGTACAGGAAACAATTTACCTTTATTCTGATTCACTTTTAGATAAATATCTCATCCGGATAAAGAAAAAAATTAAAAAACTGAAAATACTCAAAATGAAGATAAAAAAAAAGTGTAGTGTAATATGGACCATATAGTCCATTTGGTACAGAAGTTGCATATAAAAATGTCACTTCCACATTCGGCACATTTTTTATGACTCCAAGAACGTCAGATAACACATTCAACACAAAATTCGCCACGTCGATCTTCTGAGTAAAAGGGAGTACATTATATGCATTTTTTATTATTTTTTCCTTTGTAGTTAACGAATTACATATAATGACCATCAGGCTCGACATGAAAACTGCAACTAGATTCCCCATCTGGAAAAGATGGTAAATACATTTGTTTTTGAGACTTTTTTCTTTGGTGGTCCATATTACCCACAGCACGTGTTGGTGAAATAAATGGTTTTTTTTATCAAAAACTCTTTTGGTTAATGAACTTATTTGTGCTAATAAATTATAAATGGTATTCACTGACTTTATATAATTAACCATTTATTTAAAAACGCGAGGTCTTTAAAGTGAAATATACTCAATAGAAAAAAATTATCACTGATCTGTTTTTTAGAAAAATCAACTTTACAGAAACATGCTACTTCACCGAACGCTGAAATCGCCCTATTATAAGCTTTTGGTATTAGCGTTAAGTTTGAACATGAATAACGGTAAATCCTATGTATGCAGTGGGAAATAACCGTGTGGTCCATATTAACCACGTAGTCCATATTTCCCTCCCTTACCCTACTAACTTTTACCTGGTGAGCGTTTGTTCCGGTGCCTTTTAAATATGAACCAAACAAACCTTATTAATCTGTGTTAAATAGTTTCGTAGCTGTGATGATTTTTTTTCAGGGTGTGGTGACGCCAATTTTTTAATTGATTACATTTGCTCTAGTGCCCTTTACATATATAACAAATTTTATCCATATGTTTGTAACACTTTCAGAGATATGTCGAATTTTGTTTTTTAGAAGCCCATTTTCCCAACGCATGTTATTTCGCTTAATACTCTTTACATATATGCCAAATTTCATTTCTATGCATCAAACAGTTTCTAAGATAGTTATGTAGAATTTGTATTTTATGGGCGTGGCACCGCCTATTTTTCTAATGCATATTAGCCGTGTTTCTTTTGACGCGTATATACAATTGTTGATATTTTGGAATTGCGATAACTCACGAACAGTGAGTCGGAGAATAAAACTCTAAGGAACTTTTTCATGGAGAATCACGTCCTCTGCAAAAAATTTTCATTTTATTTTTAAAAAAATGTATCTTTCGGGAGTTATTCTATAAAAACTGCTTAAGCGCCGATAAACGGCAAAAAATCACTTTTTTTTAAATAACTTCTAAATAATTATTTCTTTTTTAAAATAGATTAAAATTATTTGTAGAGCATGTGGTTCTCAATGAAAAAGACCCTTAGAATTTTTATCGTACGACTCACCGTTCATAAGTTATAGCAATTTGAAAATTACCACAATTGTATATACGCGTAAAAAGAAACACAACTATTATTTGTTTTAATGCGCTTCACATAGATGCCAAATTGCATTCCTATGCAACAGACAGTTTCTGAGTTATGTTCAATTTCATTCCTTAGGTGTGTGACACCGCCCACTTTTCCAGCCTATAACCTTCTCCTGATCCAAATTAACATACTCTGAAAATGTTATGGTTTTCGAGTGTAAAAAATACGAACACATCGACAAACTTTAATTTTTTATGTATTAGATTTGGCGATGCTGACTCCGAATCCAGTTAGAATTGCTTTATTGTGTATGGTTTTTGAGATATCCTAATCAAAATGTTAAAAAAACATTGTTTTTTGTTATATCGATGTTCAAGGGCGAAAACTGGGTAAGTCGAATTTAGTGAAATATCATCTAAGTCAAAATTTTGACTTGGAATGTCCATCTCTGAGCGGGAAAAAAGTGAGCAATTCTTCCCGGCAACAACCAGAGAATTAAAGTACCTAATGTGCGTTTTTGGGTATCTTGGACTTGGCTGATTTATGTACACTTTACGAACCTTCAAAATACTCCTATAGAATAAGAGAATCTCGACTAACCAAGTTTTTCTCCGGTAATTTCTAGCCATAAAACCTGGTAGTTGACAAGGATCACGGAAATAATGCCTGGAAATTTTTTAGAAATAAAATCAGAAATTTTCTGGCATACATTTTTGGAAATAAAGCCAAAAATTAACTTGGAAATACATTTTTGGGTTAATTTCCAAAACAAAATAGAAATAATGCCAGATTTTGTATGGATGTTTTTCTGGCCTTATTTTCAAAAATTCTGGCGTTATTTCCTTGTTAATTTTTGGGTTTATTTCCAAAAATAATTGCCAGAAAGTTTCTGGCTTTGTTTCCTATGGCGTTATTTCCTTTTTGTGAACCACATAACTTTGGAAATAAAGCCATAACTTTTGGAAAAAAAGGCCAGAAAATTTTTTGGCTTTATTTCCAAACCAAAATGAAAAGTCAGATTTATTTTTAAAAAAATTCATCAACATTAAAAGAAAAACAATTAATGAACAACAAAGGTGCAAATTAGGTTGAATCGAATATAATCCCTTGAAAACCCTCAAACAATCTTTGTCTTCAAGCACTTGAAGGCAGTGTTAAACCAAAAATCACGAGGGAAATGTCTTTGGAGAAGGAAATTTAAGATTCGAGATGGTCGTTGAGAGAAACCATTAATCTTAAATGATCAGATTCGATAAGGACGGTTCATTTCCGCACTATGCTTTTCAGTGAAGTTGTCTTAAAGTTAGTGGGTGAAATGCTTATTTAAATCGTTGCAGAAGTTTCAAATAAACTCACGCTTGCATCTTCCTCATATTCATTTCACATGCTGTTTCTTTTTGCCTAATGATTTGTAAAATTTTCAATAGGGAACTCTTACTTCACAAACTAATGAGCCTAACGATTCTGGATATCAAAATATATGATAGCAATATCCCGATACGATCTAGGTCGAATCGAAATCAAATTGGATGATAAGGGAGAGTATACACATTTTTGCAGAGAGTTCAATATCAGCGAATTTTTTGCGCAGAATTGAATGAGGGATTAGCCATCGAAAATCGAATCGAAACTCAGACTTTTAAAACTGCCTCTTAAAAGAATAGATCAAAGAACTTACAAATGTTGAAGACTTTAACTTGCTGCTAATCAACTACCGAAATCTTCCACAACCACATTCGGGTTAACTCACTTAATTAAACATTCCATGTTATCAAACTTTTATTTTTATTTCATAAAAATTTATATCTATTTAACAAAATATTGGGTATGAAAACCTTTGCTTTAAATCATTTGATTTGTTCCTCACCATTTAGTAAATTTGTTTGATTTACCAACGCGCATTTTGCATTGAGCATCAGTATTTAATGTTCATATAAACGCATGCATCTTAATTTACTAGAAGTACATACATATATTTAAACTTAGTTTAAATTGTTAATAGAAAATATATTAAAATCAAATTAAGTATAGAAAATAGACGCTCACATTACCAATATGAGAGTTAATTTCAAAATGGAAATTGCAACAGATTTTTTATTCCATGTAAAATAATAGAGCACATTGTATATTCTGAAAGTATTAAAGGTTAATTTTTCGTTTATTTTTATTTATATAAAGAATTTTTCATTAGAATTGCAATTTATTAGCTTCTCTAGTGGCCGCGTCTGGCAAATATAAATGTTTCGAAAGCAGAAACGATAAAAACGCTTGACCACCAACAATTAAAAATAAAAAGTATAATTTTCGTTTACGTCCTCCTGTGTAATCTAATTGCTGCGGATTTCCATATGGATCATAATTGATGGCACCTGTATTAGCAGTGGGCGTGGAATCATGCAGCACTTTCGTTTTTAAAGTGCGTAACTAACGGAAAAGAAAAATAATGCTTAGTAACAATATAAAAACTATTAAATATGTCTCCACAGGAAACCCAACTTACCAAAAAGAAACCCAATGTCAGACTTGAATAAACTAACGTCGCATAGTAACCAACTGCATGAAACAGCGTACTCGCTAGCAATGCAGCAACAATAATAACAAATTTATAACCGGAAAATGCAAGTAAATCAAGTGTTTTCAAATTGGTTTTTATATTGACAACATAGAGCGTTATTGAGTAAACAACCAGCTCAAAAATACTGTACGCCAGCGCACTGGATGCTTGTATGCCTAGTTGTTCGGGTGAAAAACGTTGCTGCATACCCAACATAAGACCGGCTACAACAACATATGTAATATAAGCCATTGTAGGGATGTACAAATCGGGTGCATTAATATCGTAACGTGGTTGTACTGGATTCTCCTGATCATACTTGAGTGACCAATCCTGTGGGATATATAAGCATATGTATGATGAATGAATTAAGTCGATAGAAATAACATTATTTATTATATCGAATATTTAATATCAAAACATTCCCTTTAAAATTTTTGCCGATAACCTAACTTTTCAGTTAATTTTGCCGCTCCAGAAAAATTTTTCTGATTGCATGGCATTGGATAATGTTTATGATAGGGCTTATAATCTTTGTGCTCTATTGTGTTCTGAGCATATGTCGACGTAAGCTGTTTGTCTTTTCTACCGAAATTTGTATGTACCTCATCGAGCCATAGAGAGTGCACTAAGTTAAAGAGGAGAAACCAGTGTCAAAAAACTCATGTCATTGAGTTACGGGCATTTTTACATTGAACATAAGTTTTAAGATGTGCGCCAGAAAAGAATGTAAGACAAATGTTTTAGAACAAGCAATTGAACATTTAACTACAGCTTTTATCACTGTTAATCCTAAAATTTCCCTATAAAATAATTAATAAATTAGTAGCTTACCTTGTGTGTAAATGGAAATAACAGCAGACGCAGCTTATTTATCACATAGTTGTTGTCCACTGCGAAATAGTACTTCAGTTTGGCAACTGGAACATATTTCTCAAATTGATTTTCAACCATCTGTTTACCCTGATCAGCTAAACGCTGTCCATACTGCATGGCCATATCCTGTACAATGGGCTGTTGGAACATGGCAAAATTTGGTGGAATCGTATTAGGAAATTGATTTGGTGTAGAAACACCAACGTTCGGAGCAGCACCAAATTGCATTTGTGGTGCACCAGCAGTAGGCGCTGTAGAGTAAATCTGCTGCTGTAATTGTGGTTGTTGTTGAAATTGTGGTTGTTGCTGAAATTGTGGTTGTTGTTGTGGTATTGATGTTGGCGGCTGCTGCCCATAACCATAATTTTGTGATGCCGCTTGTGGTTGCTGTAATGGTACCGAACCATTATTAAATCCACCACCGAAACCGACTCCTCCGCCATAGGCGACACCGCTCATCATAGGATCAATCGAAGGCCCGCCTGTAGTAGGTTGCATATAGGGCGAAGGTGCAGCTATAGGCGCTGTAGGACCCATTGCGTTAACGTCGCTAACACGTTGGATTTTACGTCCTGGTCCTCCTTGCGCTAATTTTCATAGAAAATTGAAAAAATGTTTAGTATTTGCAATTAAATAAAAGTTAACAAAAACTACCAAACAAGGAAACTGCAAGCTAAACAACAACACAAAATACAAAGGAAAGAATAAAGCGATGCAAAGTGGTATCCAAGACATGACTCAGACCACTATGCATAGTGGTTAGTAGTAAGAGGCAAGTTAATACTCTAAATTTTAAACAATTTTACAATCTTTTCTTGGTCAATCAAACGTAAACAAGAAGAAAAACAATAAAATGCTTAATGGCGACTCCGCCTGTTGCTTTAAGTACTTTGCCACAATTTTATTTCATCGCTCGGGAGTCGCCGCTGTACTGAAGCGCGAGTAACCAAATGTATGTCGTTTTTACTTGCGATTTCCTCCTTACAGTTTATCCACTTACGATTCCTCACGATATTCGGATTTGGATTGTAATTCATTGTGTTTTCGTATTTCGATTCTTGTCAGCTCACTTTTATCCTGTTTAAATTTATGATGAAATGGAATCCTCCAAGCGAAATTGATGAAATTTGTCTTTTAGTAACACATCACCAATCGGAACACACAAAAAAAACTTTTGACATTTGTGGTCGCTTCTGTAGTGCACTGACAGCTGGCGATGACGTTTCGATTTGACATTTCTTGAGTGTTGACAGTGATTTATGTGGTTTTGTTTATGTTATAAATTTAGAAATAAATTCCATTTTTATGATTTATTGTAAAAGAAATAAATTTTATGCAAAATATTCGAAAAAATAAGAAGCAATTGGTTTGCGGTGGTGTGGAGATCAGTTTATTTTAATAAAAACATAGTTAAGGTGATTAAGGTGCGATGGTGTTACGATCCAACATCACTTGTCCAACTTTTTTGGCTTTGATAGGTTAGATGGAGATTCTAAGTTAGATCAGATCCAGTTGTTTCAATTAAGACAGAGTTAAGTGAGAAACTTTTTAATCAGTTTTAAGTGAATTTAATTATAGCAATGTAAGTAGCAAGTAGCGCTTTATTTTAAATTTAAAAAATTTATGTATAATGTAAAACTAAGGTTCTCCCAATTGATAATCCAGAATAAAAGTATTTCTTTCTAACCGGTTTTTACAAGTCCATGTGCCATTTCAACAAGTCGACCAAAATCTACAAGTGGTTACAGTACTTACGTAAATTATTTGTACACTTTGGATATAAGTACATGAAACTTCTTGCGGAATGAAACAAGTCAAGTTTAAAAACAATGGACAGATTTTTATTTTAAAGGACATATCGCTGTAGGGGGCACAAATATAAGTTTTGGCATTATTTTAATTTAGCAACACCCAATATTTTTTTAAGTAAACCTAATTTGTTGGCTTAATGTTACTTTATCGACTGTTGTTTTTTTTTTATTTTTTT
This sequence comes from Calliopum simillimum, assembly GCA_951812925.1. Lineage (NCBI taxonomy): Eukaryota > Metazoa > Arthropoda > Insecta > Diptera > Lauxaniidae > Calliopum > Calliopum simillimum. Next base: position 109,153,518 of record OX638368.1, read on the forward strand.
TGCCCAAATAGGGCTCTGGGAATTAATTATTGTACAACAACTTCTGGTCGAACCTGCTTTCGGAGATATAGTCATCGGGATATATCTTTTATAAAAATCGGTGTAAGTTGGGAACCCCTGGATGGATGTCTGTTCCGGCATTGTTGTTGTTAAAAGTTCCTAATTTCAAACAAATTGATTTTGTCTATTTGTTTTTTTCTATGGAAATTGATTAATGATGCAATTTCAGATACATGTTGCATATCAAATGAAAGAAAATAAATTGGGCTTCCTAATTTAGTTATTAAAATTTTAGGTTAATAATACATTTTTTGGGAGAAATAGCGGTTTTTTGGGGAAAAAGTGGGGTGCATTTTTGAAAAATTGTCATATCTCGAAAACTATCACTCAAATTGAAAAATTTTGTAAAGCAATTATATAGCCCGGTAAAATACCTTACATATGACATTAATATTTTTAAAATCCAAATAGGGGTTCCCAACTAATACCGATTTTTATAAAAGATATAAAAAAAAACAACAACAGTCGATAAAGTAAAATTGTTGCAATTTGTTTTGTTAAGCTATTAATTCTATGAAAAACTGTGCAGTCAGAAATTGTGTCTTTCTTGTCTTATCTTTTATAAAAACCGGTAGAAGCTGGGAACCCCTGAATAGATAGGATTCATATGAAAAACATTTTAATAAGCCATATAATTGACACACAATTTTTCAATTCGGTTAACAGTTTTTGAGATATGACGATTTTCAAAAACTTAAACCATTTTTTTTTTTTTTTTCAAAAGAACCGTTATTGTATTGTTTTAATAGCCGAATTAGGAAGCCTAAATTACTTTCTTTTATTTGATATGCGACATAAATCTGAAATTGATTCATTAGTAAATTTTTATAGAAAAAAAGAAAAATGGACCATAGCAAATTTCTTGAAATTTAGGAATTTTTAACAACAACAAACACTACAACTACTACTAAAAAAACCAACAGTAGCAACTACCCAACAAACAAAAACATTTGGAAAATAACTTATTATACGCTTATTGAAGCAAACATATTGTTTGAAAATTAACTTGCTGAATGTTTGGAAATTCTTGAATTTTAATTATTTAATGATCGAAACTGGACCCTTCATAGCAAACTTGTGAAAATCATTTGGAGAAAGCTAATTATAAATGTTCTTATACAATATTTCCCAAATTTTTTCATTCAATATTTTTAAATTGTTTTTTTAACTTTTCAATTAACATTTTGTTAGCATATATTGAGTTCATAAAACAACATTTTACAAACATTTTTAATTTAATCAAAAATAAAAAAAAAATATGTTTGCTGCGAATCGAACCTTGGACTTCCAAATTATGAGTAGACAATCTTATCAACTGACCTAACGTGCCAGTTATGATTCAAATGCCTTGTGCTTTACTTAGTTTGATAAGTCATTGAAAAAAAAAAATAACAATGTTTGAAAAACGATTATTGAAACTTTTGGAAATAAACATTTTTCTAATTGTTGATTTAACCTTGCAAGTTAATTTTAAAAATAATGAATAATAAATATTTTCCAAACGTTTGAAAATTGGTTATAAAAAACATTCGAAAATTAACTTTTTCCAATTTTATATTGTTTGTTGGGTACTTGTGATTTCATTATAGGTTTATATGTAGACTAATATATTGCTTGTTAATCTGAAAATATACTCCTTTAAAAGAAAAAACAATATCGCGGTTCATACCTCTAAATCAGCACTTTCTATCAGTATATCTCTACGAAATGTCCCGTCCATCCCCGTGGAATGGCCGATAACAAAAATAAAAAAAAACACAAACAAAACAACTTAACTCGAAATTGGCAACTTTTCAGGAGAGCTAAAAAACTACTTTGATGCTTCTCAATTCTTTTTGCGTAGGAGTTGGAACAAATGTAAAAGTTTTTTATTATACATGTAGGTATACTAAACGAATATTTTCCAGTAACCCTTTTTGCTCTGAGGTGAATAGTTTTTAATAAAATTGAAATAAGATGTTTTTTTCAAATATTTTTTGATTTAAGAAATTCAGTTCTTTCCATACGTTTACGCATAAAACGTACATAAACTAGTGCTTTTCGGGTAAAAACTTGGAGTAAACGAACAACCTGATTTTTACGGCTAAGCGATAAAGTTTATTCGTTCCTTGAAAAATTTTCCACTTTATTGAGTGTTCACGAATTTATTTATCCATGCTACATATTTATATGTTACTCATACGACATGTTGTACATGATTAAATACGAAATAGTTTTGAAAAGGCTTTAACTTTCAAAAATTTTGCGGTAAATTGGTAATTTTTTCACCATTTTATAGATAAAACTTCAAATTTTTAATAATCTTATATTTTACCTATAGACCATTCTTTATAGAATGGATTAAATAAACATGGAAAAATACATGACAATCTTATTTTACAACATTTGTAAAAAATTTAAACAAAATTTCTTTGAGTATATTTTTGTTTCGTTCCTTGTTAGTAATATCAGTTTTCCGATCGACTTACATTAACATGTGCCAGAATGCACCTAATCCCTAAACTCAGTTGACGACTAATATTACATACGTAATCCGCGCATGGAAAATAGGTTAATGTTAATTGAAAAAAAACAAAAAAAAAAAATCAGCATCTACGTAAGAACACATTTTTTCACTGATAACTCTTAAGAAAGGTCAACGCTGTAAACGATCTTTCAGGAGCAATAAAATCAAATTTTGCTTATCGCCAACTGCAGTCGGTTAAAAACCTCTTATCGCCAATATTTAAATGGGGTGTGGACGAAAGGTCATTGATGGTATTGTTGAATTTTTTGTCTACCAATAAACAACAAATAAACAACTTGTTTGTGCAACTTTATTATTCAAATTTTGCAAAAATATTATTTTCAATTTCAGTTAAGTTGTAATCGTTGAAGGAAATAGAGCAATCATATAAAATGACAACACCACGTATAGGTAGGTTGAGTAAATTTACATATTGACTTGAATTTTTGCATATTATTTTGTTTTTTCATGCAGCACTCTTAAGTGTCTCAGACAAAACTGGCCTCATTGAGTTGGGTAAAAATCTCGCAACACTTGGTTATCAGTTGGTAGCCAGTGGTGGTACAGCTACTGCCTTGCGAACGGCTGGACTGGCCGTAAAGGATGTTTCCGATATCACAGGTGCACCTGAAATGCTGGGTGGACGTGTAAAAACGTTACATCCAGCTGTGCATGCTGGTATATTGGCGCGTACTACTGACAGCGATTTGACTGACATGAAGAAACAAAAGTTTGATTTTGTTGGTGTAGTTGTATGCAATTTGTATCCTTTTGTTAATACGGTATCGAAGGCTGATGTTACTGTTGCCGATGCTGTGGAAAATATCGATATTGGTGGCGTAACTTTATTGCGTGCTGCTGCCAAGAATCATGAACGTGTGACAGTGATTTGTGAAGCTGGAGACTATAGAAAGGTTTTAGAGGAGATTAAACAGCATGGAGATACCACTTTAGAAACAAGGTAGGAAAAGCACATTTAGAAAAAAAATTTTGTCAAAGATAATTTTCGACAATATCATCATAATTATTAAGGGAATTCTTATAGTAGTTTCTTACTTTCTTATGGTACTTATCGTGGGACTCACCAATTCGGAGATACGTTAAAATTTTTTTAGCTCATTCTCAATAATCTGGCTAATAGGATTTTATTAGTTTTTATCTAGTTAAGCACAAACCAAGTTAGTTTCCCATATGAAAAGCTTTCCGATTTGAATGAGAAATTTTAGTTAGTTTCAATTGAAATAGATAGATAACCAAAGATAAAAAAATCAATTCATAAAGATCGACGCAGCGCCTTAGTCATGAGAGTCACATTATCATTTCTTAGTGTAAACCCATACCAAATTTCATAGAAATCGAAGTATCGGTTTAGCTATGAGGGCGTTTTTTCCATTAAGGGGCGTGGCACCGCCCAATAAAAAATTCATAATTTCTCTCTGGGATTTTATTTTTAAAAGTTCAGGGTTGCAGCTGAAATTTTTTTTTTTTTGTTATCTATCTAGTTAATTTGAAACTTACTAAAATATCTCATTCAAATCGAATACCTCTCTATATGGCAAACTAATCAAAACAGTTTGTGCTTAACTGGACATAAACTAACTAAATCGCCATAACCAGGCAAATGAGAATGAACAATTAGATGATAGGAATGTTGAAGAAAAACTATATTCTGTATACCTAACAATGTATATCTTAATTTTTAGAAAAATTCTTGCTCTCAAAGCCTTTACCCATACTGCTACATACGATGATGCCATATCAGATTATTTTCGCAAACAATATTCAGCGGGTGCATCACAGCTCAATTTACGCTACGGCATGAATCCGCATCAAAAGCCCGCACAACTCTTCACTCAACTTGAGCAGCTACCATTGAAGGTACTAAACAGCTCACCAGGATTTATAAATCTTTGCGATGCTCTTAATGGTTGGCAATTGGTACGTGAGCTAAAGCGTGCACTTCACCTACCAGCTGCTACCAGTTTTAAGCATGTCTCACCAGCTGGCGCAGCGGTGGGAAATCCTTTAACTCCAGAACAAGCAAAACTCTGCATGGTTGATGATCTTTACGAACAGCTGACGCCGCTATCAACGGCCTATGCGCGTGCACGTGGTGCTGATCGCATGTCCTCGTTTGGTGATTTTGTTGCGCTCTCTGATGTTTGCGATGTTACAACTGCACGTATTATTTCACGCGAGGTTTCTGATGGTATTATTGCGCCTGGTTACGATGCGGCAGCTTTGGAAATTTTAAAGAAAAAGAAAAATGGCGGTTATTGTATTTTGCAGGTAAGAAAACATGACATATCTCTGCATATAACTGCACAACGAACGTTTTTAGCAATTTAAGCAAATGAATCCCATTCATATTTTTTTTTTAACGCATGTTTTTTGAACCTCTTCAGATGGATCCTTCATATCAACCAACTGCCATTGAGCGCAAGACTCTCTTTGGACTTACGTTGGAACAAAAGCGCAATGACGCTGTCATTGATGCCTCACTATTTTCCAATGTTGTTACACAAAAAAATAAAAAGCTACCAGAAAGCGCAGTGCGCGATTTGATTGTTGCAACAATTGCACTCAAATTTACACAAAGTAATTCAGTTTGTTATGCACGCGATGGTCAAGTGATTGGCATTGGAGCTGGTCAGCAATCGCGTATACATTGCACACGCTTGGCCGGTGAGAAGGCTGACAACTGGTGGTTGCGTCAACATCCACGCGTTACTGGTATGAAATTTAAAGTGGGAGTTAAGCGTGCTGAAATCTCGAATGCTATTGATAACTTTGTTAATGGTACTGTGGGCAAAGACATGCCATTGAAACAATTTGAAGCCATGTAAGCGATTTTATTTGTCAGGAATAACAAGCAGCTTGATAATTTTGATTAATTTTCTTTATTTTAGGTTTGAACAAGTGCCTGCCCAATTGACTGCTGCAGAAAAAACTGAGTGGTTGCAAAAATTGGATGGTGTTGCCTTAGGCTCTGATGCATTTTTCCCATTCAGAGATAATATTGATCGCGCTCGTTTGGTAAGAATTTCTACTGCATATGAACGTGGTTGTTTTGCAATCTTATATCAAATTTATTTTTAGAGTGGCGTATCTTACATTGGCAGTCCATCTGGTTCAACAAATGACGCTGGCGTTATTGCTGCATGTGACGAACATGGTATTGTCATGGCTCATACAAATTTGCGTTTATTCCATCATTAATTTTATTGCATTGTATTAAGTGAAATTTATAATCTATCATCAGAAAAGACATTTTTTTTTTTTCTTCAAATAAATATAACCATTTTGAACTATAGTATAAAGTTTTTGACGAATTATGATTTTCTGTTTCCAAACAGATTCTATTTGAATGAATCGTATATGCTGGGGCATAAGATTAACTGTTAAATAGCCGCGGAAGATAAAATATAATAAGAAAAACTGTCATTTATGTATTTCTTAATGTGTTTATTAATTTTAAGTTATGCTAATTTATCAATTTATACACATTTTATATCATATTTCATATAATTCATAAGTATTTAAGATATAATTAAAAAAATTAGAAACCAATTACTCATACTAAATTGTATGTTGTTTGTTATACAAGTGATGTTATAACTTTTAATTTTTTAAATTATTTTTATTATAATAAAATATAATCATAAAATTTTTAAAATTAAATGCAGAGTTAAAATGTGCATCGACTTAACAAACTATGGAAGTCATTATTAATTAATATATGCATACATATATATTTATGTTAATTAATTATCAATATTGCAATAATATTATAAAATTATGGTAGTATTAATTTGTATGTTGCCTTAATGTAACAATTTCAAGATAACTGCTAAATTCGTTTTGATTTTTTAGAACGAAAAGCACTGCGACAATTCAGTACAAATACAAAGAATGTGACAATGAATAACGCTACTGATGCCAATACAAGCGCCAGCGTTGTTGTGTGATCATAAGTTGGCGATGGATCGAGTATATGATATTGCGGCAATAGTTGGTAATCGATAAGCACTTGAGTACCATTTGGCGGTGGACACGGTTGTTGCACAATTATTTCCTGATGTTGCACCTAAGGTTAGAATAATGTTTAATATTAAATTGTATTGTATTTATTTATTAATATATTTTTCAAATTTATTTAGAATTTATATTATTTTTGTGTTATCTAATTTTGGTTTAGATGTTATGTTAGATTTTTAATAATGGAAAAGAAAACATTGACGAATTGTTCGAAATGTTTGAGCAAAAAAATGTATAGTTAACAACAGAAGAAGGGAAAAATAGCGATATTGAAAACTAAACTAAGCTCCAATAACTAGAGCAATTCATTAAACAGCATATCGTCTCCTTTCAGCCTTAACCACGTAACTGCAATATTTTTTAATCTTCGAAAAAATTTTTCAATACGTTATCCTTAGGAGCGTAAATGCTTTTCACCCCTCATCCGCAAAAATAAATGTGCGTGGAAAACTTTTCGTTTCATCGAGATACCCTTTGTGTGATTTCTTTCACTTTTCATTTCGAAATCTTTTTGACGAAAACAGGAAGTTGTAAATTTGTGAACCAAATAAGAGATAAAAATTAATTTTTTGACCGTCTTGTGGTTTTTGAAGAATATTCCCTAAACGGTAATCTTTTCGTTTATACAAATGCATATTATTTGTAGAGCATGCAATTTTCCACAAAAGAGGTCCTGATCAAAACTCTTTTGAAACGAAAAGTAATTGAAATCGCATGGATTCCGGAGCAAGCCTAATAGTTTTGCATTGTAAAAAGTTGTAATGTAACTGGATCTTAAATAAAAATTCCAACATCGCAACCAGCTACTACATAAGCTCTTGTTATGTTGAATACTAGTTCAGTGTTGGTTTGATTACAGTGCAATAAACTTTTGATTGCAGTGCATTAAAGTTGAAGTGTTAATTATTGAATTCAAAGTGTAAGCCCAGTGAAATAAATGTAAATTACATTCGGGCTTTTGTAATTGTAAATATTTAAAAAAAAGTGATTTATAATAAAATTATTTTGAAGAGATTCGAATTGTTTTGTAATCTGGATTGCATCACAATGTAAAGGTCGAATCCGCAAAAATTGACTATAAAATTGTATGGAGAAAATTTCGTAACATTATGATAAAGGCAGAAATTAATAGAAAAGATTTTGTAAATATCGTTCCCGGAATGACTTTTCAATCTAAATATATATGCGATGTTCAATTAGTACAATCATTTGGGACAATAAAATTATGTTACCTGGAAAGTTTTGCGGGATTTTTGCAAATGGGTTATTTTATAGATTTCGATGTGCTTTTCAGAATTTCAACTTTGCTACCTCGAATCGTGTTCGCTCGCGCCGCCATATTGGAAAAGTGGCGTCCAAAACCAATATTTTACAAATATCTCTTTAACGGTAACATTTAGAGAAAAATATTGTATTAATATTATTTTTTTTTCGTATGACTTATAGTTAAGGAGATATTTTTTCAACAAACCTAAAATTTAGAAAAAACTGTTTTGTTCAAAATAGGTCCAAAACGGTTCGTCCGAGAAAAAAAATTGTTCATGCATTTTGTAGAACGTTAAATTTCCTATAAGAGTCAACGCATCTAAGAATCTACTCAACAAGAAAGTTATCTTAATTTTAAGCTCAACACATAACTGTGCCTATCCATAAGCGGCATGCATAGTTTACAAATTTTTTTTCAAATTTTGAATAAGGATATCTCCTGAGTTATAAGTCCTACGAAAACAATTCATTGGTCAATTTTATAAGCTACAATATTGCGTCACAACATTTTCTCTAAATGTTACCGTTAAAGAGATATTTGTAAAATACTGATTTTGGACGCCATTTTTCCAATAAGGCGGCGCGAGCGAACACGATTCGAGGTAGCAAAGTTGAAATTCTGAAAAGCACATCGAAATCTATAAAATAACCCATTTGCAAAAATCCCGCAAAACTTTCCAGGTAAAACTACCAAATGACTGTACTAAATATAGACCTTATAAGTTAAGCATTATAATGCATATTATAAAAAATGGGACTGGCTTATACTTGGAAGTTTCACTTACTTGCTTGTTGCGGCATAATTGTAAGCCTGCTGAGTTGGCTAATGTCTCCATGCTGTATTCATCTTGCACCAATACTGGCAATAACCATTTCTCTGGTGAAATCAACTGTAACCAACCCCAGATCTTTGATAGATTACGCGGATGCACTGAATAGCCACCAACGGTAGTAATACCCAATGTGATGAGGGTATTAAAAATGGTGGCCGAAACTTTGCCAGGCATAAGATGAGCACAGAAAAGCGCCAACGTTTGTATAACAGTTAGATAAAGCAGCATATAACCTGGAAGAGGAACAAAATCTTTAGCACGAACAAAAGCATTAAAAAAATAGTAGGCTTACCCATATAGAGATAAATCCCAGTATCGCTGCTTTTCGAATACGTATATAAACCGGCCATGCTATGAGCAGGCAATAAATATGCCAACCATATGCATAGACTGGGGAACAAACCAAGTAGACACTGAAAATAGCAAAAACGGTTAAAGAAATCCTAAAAAGCATATTAAACCTATGCACACTCACCTGTAACACGATGTATAAACTTCTTGTGTACAATCCCAAACGTATGTCCCGCTCTGCATGACGTCGATCTTCCTGCGCATCGCGTATTGTTAACATCAATAGCGGCCAGTAGACAACAGCCATAACGCAATGATGATAACCAAAGCGATCGTTATAGTTAAGTTGTGGATCTGATGCTGGCACATCCCAGAAAATACAACCGACGCAGAGTGACAGTACAGCGGCAACAATCAATTTACTTATCCATGTAAGCAGTGAACCCGGTTGCTTATAGGCAGCAAAACGTTTCACCAAAGCACGCAATTGGCCACAAAAACCAGCTTTCATAGTAAAATTCGGCAATGAGGCTGGTGGTGCTGCTAGCGGTGGTTCTGAATTAATTTGATCCCAAGCATTTGCAAGGGACTCAATGCGTGCCGAAGATTCTAAAAGCGCAGCAGCTGATAAATCGTCTAGCGTGACTAAATCCACTAATATGAGAAAACGACATGAGTTAAGAAATAATTTACTCACTACCAAAAAATTAACTTACAATAGTAATCTGCTGGATTTTTAAATGGTGGACATGGATAACCCAATTCACCCATATGGCGTGGCAAATCAGATCGACTACCCGAAAAAACGGTGCGTCCACCCGAAAGTAATAACACACCAGAACACATTGAGAGTATTTCGAAAGTTGGCGGCTGTAATGTCATAATAACGATACGTCCACCACTGCACCATTGACGCAAATACTCAACAAGAAAGAATGTATCAAATATATCCATATTACTGGTAACCTGATCAAGTATTAAGATCGATGACTGTGCCAGCAGTTGACAAGCGACGCTGAGACGTTGTTTCTCTGAGTGCGTCAGCGAGGACACATTAGAGGCGCGCACTGTAGTCAAACCGAGATCTTCGATAAGCACATCCATCTGTTGGAAAATACATAAAGGTCACTGCCACTGTTTTATTAATTTCAAAATTACCCGCTCTTTCAAATCACTCCGATCGATTGGCCCTCTTAAAGCAGCATGGAAATTAAGCGTACATTGCACACTCATGCGTGGATCCAACGATGATTCGCTAAGTGCCGGCACATAACTGCAAAGTTCACGCAGACCGCGTTTGTTAATCTGTTGTCCATTTATCAATATCTCGCCAGCCAGCCGATCATGCAAACCAGCAAGGCATTCTGTCAAAGCAGTTCCCTCTTTCTGTGATGTGGCCATAATAGCAAACAAATCACCGGCTTTTGATTGTAATGAAACACCACGTAGTCCAGGATTGACATCCAGACAATGCACCTGTATATTTGGATACACAAGCCCTATGCTTGAATGTTTTCGATTCGATATGGTGTACGCTGAATGCTGTTGTGGACCATGATGTCCGTAGTGTCCACCGTTCTGATGATCCGATACGCGATTACGTGCGTTGACAGCATAAGTGCGTGATTCTCCATAGTCACCATAACCGATGGCCATGCCATCCACTACTGTAGTACCGCTTGCGCCAACAATACCACCACCATTACCACCACCGGATAAAAGATCAGCCTCGCTATGCGATCGATGGCCATAGTGTTTGCCATTTGGCACATAATGATGATGAGTATTCAAATGTGTACCGGCTGCTGCAAGAGAAAAGTTCGAATAATCAAGTGCTGACAAGCCCAACAAGCCGTCGAACTGCGCCATCAGAACTTACCGGCAATACTGGCACGACTGTTAGCCTGTCGAAGTGCTGCGGCTGGTATGCCTTGCGCACGCGAATCTGGCCTAGAATTTGGTATACCACCGATTGCGCGAAAATCAGATTCACTGCGGTATTTTCTGTGTGTGCAGAAACAAAATCAAAAGAAGCAGAAAACAAATTAATCATCAGCAATAACATCCATCATCAACACACATCGTAAAGTTCTCATCGATTGATTGCTAACATTACTCACCTTAAATTTGGTGGCACACGACTGCGCGTCGTTTCGTTGTCACTGCTATCATAGCCCGATGAACCTGCCGCTGGCCCACCAGAACTATCGCGAAAACCACGATTTACACGTCCACGCACACCACCCGGTCCCGGACCAGGTCGATGTGATCGCTGCGAACCAGCATTCGGTGGGAAAACACGCGGCAGTCCGAACTTCAGGTATGTGTACATGTTTGAACCTAACGGTGATCTAACAAAATAAACGAAAAGTTAAGAAGAAGCGTTAAGTAAACAGGCTGCATAAAGAAAACCAAGAAAACAGCAAAAACCTTAAACCGCTATGCGTCGTAATACGAAAACTTACTTGGGACCGTAGCGCGGATGATTTAAAATTGATTGCACTGTTGTATCGCGTAGTTGGAAGTTTCCATATGGCAACGGTGATTTGTCTGATGAGCCCAAAGCTGAATCAGTAAAGTCTGAGTTTAGATTTTGCCTATAGGTATGTGGTGTATGGTGGTTGCGAAGCGTAAACGTCAATGTAAAAGAGAAGAAATGAAAAAAATCAAAAATTAATCATAGAATTCGAAAACAAAAATAAATTAAATTAAACATTTGGTACGTTATTCCTCTGCAGAGAACCATTGTCATCGTCGACTCAACTACACCTTATAATGGGCTTTTTAGTATTGTCAATTATGTACCATTAAAGTTTTGTTTCATAGGGGAATAGGGATCGTGCGGAAGTATCTGTTAGCAAGGTGCGGTTGGTTGCATTATACTGTTCTTCTTCTGTTGTTGTCAAGTTATGGATAACTTACTACCTTTAATCATTCATTAATTCAATCAATGCAATTTATGATTATTTCCGCTTCTTTGACTTAGGTTTTTTTGTTTTGATTAGCATTGATCGTTGATCGCTGGTTGATGATCATGGTGCACTGAGCGCTCATACAGATATAGAATGCATTCAATCAACCGCAAATCTTGCTCACTGTTGCATCAACTTAAATTGATTGTAACATGTGCAACCAATATTGGTGCTGATTGGTTGGGGGAGAGGTTGCCTCGAACGTCAAGAATCAATCAACCGCAATAATTATTTCCCACAGTTCTTTCATCTTTAAAATAAATGCATAACCACAGATATTGAAAAAATTTTATTTAAACATTTTTTATACCTTGTCACCTCGAAAACTAGTGGATATGACTTATTTTAAGACTTTTGAGGAATTTAAACAAGCATTCGGTGCAAATTCCTGAAGTTGGTCAAAAACTAGAGGAAAATCTTAAATAAGTTCAAAGCAGACGTTGAAATAAACTATTTTAAAAGTTTTTTTTTAATTTAAGCAAGACTTTTAACTTATAAATCATTTGATAAAAGCTAAATAAAACCTTAAAAAAAACTTGTCATAGTTATAGTCATTGTCATTGTCATTGTCATTGTCATTGTCATTGTCATTGTCATTGTCATTGTCATTGTCATTGTCACTGTCATTGTCATTGTCATTGTCATTGTCATTGTCATTGTCATTGTCATTGTCATTGTCATTGTCATTGTCATTGTCATTGTCATTGTCATTGTCATTTTCATTGTCATTGTCATTGTCATTGTCATTGTCATTGTCATTGTCATTGTCATTGTCATTGTCATTGTCATTGTCATTGTCATTGTCATTGTCATTGTCATTGTCATTGTCATTGTCATTGTCATTGTCATTGTCATTGTCATTGTCATTGTCATTGTCATTGTCATTGTCATTGTCATTGCCATTGCCATTGCCATTGCCATTGTCATTGCCATTGCCATTGCCATTGCCATTGCCATTGCCATTGCCATTGCCATTGCCATTGCCATTGCCATTGCCATTGCCATTGCCATTGCCATTGCCATTGTCATTGTCATTGTCATTGTCATTGTCATTGTCATTGTCATTGTCATTGTCATTGTCATTGTCATTGTCATTGTCATTGTCATTGTCATTGTCATTGTCATTGTCATTGTCATTGTCATTGTCATTGTCATTGTCATTGTCATTGTCATTGTCATTGTCATTGTCATTGTCATTGTCATTGTCATTGTCATTGTCATTGTCATTGTCATTGTCATTGTCATTGTCATTGTCATTGTCATTGTCATTGTCATTGTCATTGTCATTGTCATTGTCATTGTCATTGTCATTGTCATTATCATTGTCATTGTCATTGTCATTGTTATTGTCATTGTCATAATCATAGTCATAGTGAACTTATCAGGCCTGCTCAAAAATCCGTGTGATTTCAATTACTTTTCATTTAGGAGGGTATTTGATAAAAACGGTGAGTCGCTCGATAAAAAGTATTAGAATCTCTTTTGTGGAGAATTACAGGTTCTATAAATAATCTTGATTTGTATTAATAGAAAAGTAACTGTTTAGGAAATATTCCGCGAAAAGTCGAAAAATCCGATTTTATCGAATATTTCCTTAACGGTTACTCTTTCGTAAATACAAATCAATATTATTTGTAGGTTCAGTAGTTCTCCACAAAAGAGATTCTAATACTTTATATCGTTGGACTCACCGTTATCATTTAAAAACCTCCGAAATGAAAAGTAATTGAAACCTTTTAAAAACTTTATTTAAAGGTCTGCTAGAATATATACCAAATTTGTTAAAATACAAAATGTTGTATACCACAACTTACCTATAAATTGACCATGCATGCAAATCTTCAGAAGCTGCTGGTGGCAGAGGTGTATTCGGACCATGAGGCACAGAATATCGACGCTCTTCGCGTGACATTTTTTTCGTTGATGCAGCGAAATTACTTAATTCCATAATCTGTAAGAAATTTAAGAGAGAAAACAAAAAGAGAAATTAAATGATATGATTACAGATAAGATTACAATGTAAGCAATTACATTAATATACATATGTTGGCAAAATGCTTCGAATAAAAAAAGCAATTTGTTATTTCTTTATGAGAAAAATTTGGGAAATGCCAAAAAACACAAAAAAAGCCGCACTCATATTTGAAAGCATGAAAATTAACATGTTGATGAGAAAATGAAGTGGAGAAAAAAAAAAAAAATGAAAATTATGAAAACTGACCCGTTGGCAAATTAAACTGTTAGCAACGCTGTCAGTCAGTATGACTGACTGACTGACCGATTACTTGAGCTGAGCTGAGATTGGCTAAGACAAAAAGAAAATACAATAACAACAACTGAAACAACAGTTACAACTAATCGTGTTGAGTTGTGAATACTTGGTTTTGTTAGCTTGCGGGCAACTTCAGGCCACAATTATGCTTTTTGTTGTAAGTCAACAGTTTATTTTTTCATTTAAATGGTTAAATTCCTTCATATTTTTTGGATTTTTGTTACAGATAATTAATGAAGTTAGAAGATGCTGTTACTTTCTGTTTTAAAGTTTTTGCCGCCTAATAGCACTAATAGACAAAATAACAATTTATATGGTATGTATATACTTAGTTCTGCTTATCAGCTTTAATCCGATTAATTCAAAATCATATAATGGGATTCACATTTAAAAATGTTAAGTCTTATAGCCTTTAATTGAATTGCTAGCTCACTGGCTGCCAACAAGTTTTACTTTCAATTTATTTAGTTCTCCACTAAGTATTTTTTTTCCACTTCTACGAACTAACTGGGTCAGGCATAAGTGTTTCCGTAAAAACACCATAATCTTTGTTATATTCTAAATGTACAAAAATACCCATATATCGTATAATTTGACTGTATAATTTTGAAGGAATTAACATTAAATCCAGTTAGATATAACGAATACCTATGAGCAAACTCATGGTATCCGCTAATTTTATTGTTATTATGATTCTTGTTCTTTTTGATTTTGTTGTTTTCATTGTGATTTTGCAAACCCAACCAGGGTTTCTAACAACATTCCATTTGACTGATGTATTTTGTTGGCTTTAGCATCATTTATTTATTCTAAGCGTACGCGTACTATGAATCATTAAGATGATGCCAACACTCAAAAAAAAAATATATATTTTTTAGGAAAAGTGCGAGTGCAGATTCTGTGAAATTGGCCGGGTCAATGAAAAAAATATTGAAAAAAGCGCCCCACTATTTGAAAGTTTACCTTGAGAGTAACTAGAAAACAAAGAAAAAATTTTTTTCGATCACTTTAAAAACAGCCAAAATGGTATTTTTTTCATAACTTCGATGCTTAAAATTACATATCGTTTGTTATAAAGAGCGTAATTGGGCCGCTTTTCGTGTAAATATTATCTCAAAGACTTTAATTTTATAAGGAAAAAATTACATTTAGGGGGATACAACCAGAAAATCTGGGTGTCACTGGTTGAATATGACGTCGAAAGTCGAAAGCCCGTGCGAAAAAAATGTAGGCCTAATTAAGTTCGTTACAACGATATAAGTATAATTTTTAAACATTGGACATAATCTGCCGAAGTTATGGAAAAAAACAAATACCATTTTGACTGTTTTTAAAGTGGTCCAAAAAAAGATTTACTGTTTAATAGACTTTCTCAAGGTTAAGGAAAACACGTTTTATACAAAATGCAGTTTTACCATTTTACATATATGTTTGGTATTAAGCATCAGATAATATTTTTCTTAAATACCTTGACTCATGACAAAAAATTTGAGATATCGCACGACTCATTCCGAGCATTTTTGGGGTCGTATCAAAATGAATACCGTATTAAGCTGAGATTTTGCATAGAACGGTTATGATCTTTATTTGGCAAAATGAGTTCTTGAAATATAGATATTTTTTTTCGTTCACATTAAGTTTCCCATGGGCGGAAAATATGGTCGCTACGCCACTCTGTGTATTCTATACGACTTTTTCTGTATTGAACTTAACCGTCAGATATGAAACCAGGATATTGGCACTCTGTCATTCAGAGAGTGTTAAAAATTTACGGGCTTTGTATTTGTAACGACTTTTTCAGGCACTTTGTAAGACTTATGGGACCGTGAGCTTGTAGCATATCAATATTCTTAAACGAGCACAGAAATAAACCCGAAATTGTGTTGTTTAAAACTCTTTATTTCATTGTTCTGTCTTATTGATTCGTCTGTATAAGGCATGGAAGTATCTTCAGGGGTACAATCTGCAGCCTTTGTCGTGAAGACAACACTCTAACAAAACAGAACAATTTGCATAGGACAGAAGTTTCTATCTGCAAAAGGTCTACCACAGCTTAATTCAGAAGAATAAGACTCTAATTATGATCAAAGTCCGTAAACTTAGTAGTTCTGCTATCATAAATTCATAAGTCTATTTGATTTAATGGTGAAATCGGCAACTGGAAATCAAAATCTTAAAAAAAATTGGTTTCGACCAATATGCCTGAACTATGAAACGTTTTTACTCATTAATCAGATTTGAACTTGCAATCGTTACATATTTTTTGGCAGCTCGATTGAAACGGGAAACTATAACGATCAAATATTTTTTATCAGAAAAATGATTCGTCTCAATATACGTGAAAATTAGTCTAATGGCTTTGTTCCCACAGTTTTTGATTAATCTACCCGTAAAGAAAATTCTCCTTTTGCTTCAGATCCGTCTTTCATATCTAAGATTGCTAGGTAAATGGGGATGGCCACGGTCGAGGATGCAATCAATCTAAAGATCCTGGTATGCCTCGAGGGCACGCGAAAATCAAAAATATTTTTTTTTAATGAAAATCTTCTCAAAGTGATAAAATTTCTTTAAGTATGATAGGTTTCCTCACTTTTTATGAAGTTTTTATATGAATATGTGGGCTGCTATATACATTTCTGGCCTAGGCAATACTATAGCTAAAACCTGGCAACACCATAATAAAGTTTGACATTTTTTAGCATAAACGTACTCAGAACGTTTTGACGTACGACCATCATTTGTGTTGTTTATAGGACTTGAAAAAATCAATTTGGCAAAAAAATGGAATAAACATTTGCGTGCGATCATTTTTCACAACTTTCGGCGTGGATTATCACGACAAGCAGGGGTTGAAATAAGAAAAAGTTATTACTGCAGATTTTTTTATTGTTTTTATTTGCAATTTTTAGCAAAATTTTTTTAATGTCTTATTCAAGTGATTAATATTAAATATTAATATTAAATAACAGATATCATGGCAATGGTTCAATTTTAAATTGAAAATTTATAGCGAAATTTTCTTCGAATGCATTTATAAAAATATGTTTAAAGTAGAGTTGCCGAGTACTTATTGTGGTTGCTACATTTAAGCCCAAATTGGTGAGGTTCGACAACTAAAACAACGGTTATAAGCGAAATAAAATGAGTACTTAGTTTCAACGATTAACGCAAAACAAAGTAATATGAATTTGGGTGAGAATTATTATTACAATTTTTTACAGTATTCTGAAGTTATTACTGCAAATTTGAAGTTATTACTGCAGAAATAGGGTATTACTACAGCTTATTTCAATGCCTGACGACAAGAGTGCATCGATGAACTTAAATCTTTGTATGGCGATGAAGCACCATCCTATAGCACTGTGAAAAACTGATTTAATGAACTCAATCGTGGCCAACGCTCGCTCAAAGACGAATTCTGTGCAGGTTGTCCAAAAACGGCCGTTGTGCCAAAGAACATTGATGCCGTGCGTGAACTGATAATGCAAGATCGTCATGTGACATACCGTGATATAGAGGTATCCTTGGGCATTTCTCTCACCTGCATACATTCGATATTGCATGAACACCTGGCCGTAGAAAAGGTTTGTTCTCATTGGAGACCCCATAATTTATCAATCGCTTAAATTACACTGTTCGACAATTTCGAACTTTTTTAAAACAAATTAGAAAATTCTTAAAGTAGACGTTAAAAAAAATACCCGTTTCTCGTGGTTTTTTTCCAGCACGTCACATTTTTTTTAATCGATTTTTTAAGTTTTTTTATCCACTGTACATGAAAAAACCAAAAATACCGCATTCTTGTGTTAAATCAATGAATTTAACTATATGATCCTTACATCTGAGGTATATTATGTGTTCAGCAAACTTATGCAAGATATTGCGGGGAATGTTTTTGTATAAAATTTTAACACTGTTAACCCCCACATGTGGGTCATTTTTGCAAAAATGCCCTTTTCTTAAAAAGGTACAAAAATGACACCCAAAACAGAGAAATATTGAGTCAGTATGTACTACAGAAATATTTGCTATGAAATTTTACTACTAGTTTCTAAACACGTAAAGGTCGAAATTTGAGCCCGAAACCAAAAAAATCGTTAAAATCAATTAGGACTTTACACATTGCATATTAATTACATCCCTGACGCGCTTACCTTAAGTTTTAAGAATTTTTCGTCATTGGTAACTCGAAGTGAAATTTTTTGCAGGATATTTTTGCAAAATTTTTAAGCCCATTGTGGCTCAGTTTTAGAAAAAGGGGTCAAAAAAACCCATAAAAACAGGATATAATAGGTTAATGTATTCTAGGAAAATGATCCTTGTGTGATTTCGTTATGATATTGTGAGAACGAGTTTTGTCCAAAATATAGTTTTAGAGTTTTACAGTGGGGTGAAATTTGGAAAATATTTATTGTTAGAACTGCTTACTGATTTTAACGATTTTTTTTGCTTTTGGGATAAAATTTTGCTTTTTTAGTGTTCAGCAACTAGTAGTGAAAATGTATAGCAAATATTTCCCCTGTTTTAGGTGTTATTTTTGTACCTTTTTTTTAGAAAAGGGCAAAAATGACCCACATGTGGGGGTTGTACAGGGTTAAAAATTTCTACAAAAATATTCCCCGCGAAAATATTCCTGCATAAGTTTGCTGAACACATGATACACCTCAAATGTAAGTATAGTTAAATTCATCGATTTAACACAAGAATGCGGTATTTTTGTTTTTTTTTCATGTACAGTGGATAAAAAAAACTTCAAAAATCGATTAAAAAAAATGTGACGTGCTGGGGAAAAACCACGAGACACGGGTATTTTTTTAACGTCTACTTTAAGAATTTTTTGGATTTTCTCATGTTTTTTTTTTTGTGTCAAACAGTGTTATCAATAGAAAAATTGATTTTCTTAACTCACTGTAAACAAAACAAATAGCACTTGTACATCAAAACGTTGTGAGTACGTTTATGCTAAAAAATGTCAAACTTTATTTTGGTGTTGCCAGATTTTAGATATTGACATTAGTGTTGCCTAGGCATGAAATATACAGTGAGTCACAGATGTATTTTACATACGAAAAATATTCGAAAATTCGAATTAATACTCAATTTTTAGCCGTTTCATTCTTAGAAAAGTAATATTTTTTTTTTTTGTTAACTTCGAGTCAATGGAACGTTAACTATAAAACCACTTCATAAAAAAATTAAAATAATGCGTTCTAATCACTTAAAAAGCAAAGGAATGATTTATTCATCTTTTTTATAAGGTCACAAAAGTGTTTTGCTTTTTAGTAAAATTTTACTTTGAGATTATTTATAAAGTAAAAGAGGCTTTTTTAATAATAACCATGGTAGCCGTTATTTGAGGAGACATCATCTAAACATCTTTGCGAGGATTCTATCCCTTTACGTCATTTTCGGTCGGTGTTTTTTCCCATTTTCCTTGCAGTACTTGCTTCAGCACATTTTTTTGATAAAATATGGTATTTTTTGACCTTTCCACTAGATAAGACCAAAAAAATTCTATTGGATTCGAAGAAAAATATCGCTGTGGTGTTTTAATCTCTTTGGTATTGTACAGAAGTGTCCCAGGGTGTGTATTTAGAGTCATTGTCTTTTGAAAATAAAAAGTCATCTTGTGGTAAGCCCATTTTTTAAGTACTGGGTGCAAATTTTTTTTGTAAAATGGGACTGATATTCATGTCTATTCATATTGCCAGCATTAAGCTTAAGTTTTCCTGAGCCATGAGCCAAGAACAGTCCACGACACACCATCATGTAAAATTGTTGTTTTAAGTTATAAAAGTTTAGGGTTTTATTTGCCTTATGACTGACCATACGGCGTCTATCGCTCCGATGGAAAGCAAATACTATATTATTGGGTCCAATAGAAAGCAAAAATAATATTTTCGGATCCGATTGACGCCGCATGGTCTGAAATAAAGCAAATAAAACCATTAACTTTTATAACTTAAAAGCAATAATTTTACATGATGGTTTGTCGTGGGCTGTTCTTGGATTATGGAATGGGGAAACTTAAACTTATCGGTGGCAATATGGATAGACATGAATATCAGTCCCATTTTACAAAAAAAATTTGCACCCAGTACTTAAAAAATGGGCTTACCACAAGATGACTTTTTATTTTCAAAAGACAATGACTCTAAATACACACCCTGGGACACTTCTGTACAATACCAAAGAGATTAAAACACCACAGCGATATTTTTCTTCGAATCCAATAGAATTTTTTTGGTCTTATCTAGTGGAAAGGTCAAAAAATACCATATTTTATCAAAAAAATGTGCTGAAGCAAGTACTGCAAGGAAAATGGGAAAAAACACCGACCGAAAATGACGTAAAGGGATAGAATCCTCGCAAAGATGTTTAGATGATGTCTCCTCAAATAACGGCTACCATGGTTATTATTAAAAAAGCCTCTTTTACTTGATAAATAATCTCAAAGTAAAATTTTCTAAAAAGCAAAACACTTTTGTGATCTTATAAAAAAGATGAATAAATTATTTCTTTGCTTTTTAAGTGATTAGAACGCATTATTTTAATTTTTTTATGAAGTGGTTTTATAGTTAACGTTCCATTGACTCGAAGTTTATAAAAAAAAATATTACTTTTCTAAGAATGAAACGGCTAAAAATTGAGTATTAATTCGAATTTCTGAATATTTTTTGTATGCAAAATACTTCTGTGACTCACTGTATATAGCAGCCTACGTATAAAACATTGGGTTTTTCTTAAAAATCTGTTTTGATTTTTTTATCACTGTATTTTGAAAAAAAAAAAAAAACAAAAAAATACATGCTCAGAAAGTGCTTAAATCATCAAGTACTTAGAGTTTTAATTGTAGTTTTCTCTTATGAACATGAAGCTAATTTTTGTTAAATGGAAATATACTTATGAAGGTAAGTACGAGTATGTAAATACTCGTAGTTAGTTTATTTTGCGTGCATCTCACATTTTATATCATTATCATCAATCAATTAATTAAAAATATTCTCATGAATAATTATTTCAAGGTTTGTTTATAAATAGATGCGGTTTTAGTTTCTAATTGAAATATCAAATGTTGCCTCATCGAAGAAAAACAAAATTTCAATTTTTATAAGCTGCTAGGTATGAACACATTTTACAACTAATAGCTTATCTATTTCTAGGCTAGTAAATATTTAGTTCGAATTATTTTGAAAATAGTCCGTTGGATGTCACAAAATTAGTAGAGAATCAAAATCATTGAAAGACCATACATAGTATTAAACTATTGACTGACTAACTAGAATTCATCTTGGCGAGTTTGAAATTACGCATAATTACCCATATAAATACTTATGTAAGAAAATATAAACAAATATGGTTTCCTTTTTGTGCAAACAATACATTATAAATCACATAATTCTTTCAACACAGGAAGTTACGCATGCGCAAATCAACACTGAAAACACATATTGCAACAAAGTTGCTACTCTATGCAAAAAGGAAAGAGCAAAAAAACCAAACAACTTATGAGAACGACATTAAAAATTGCATAAGAAAAAGCTTTTAAGAGGCGGTAGAGAAAGAAAGAAAAAAAAAGTCAGCTAACATAAAGTTTAAACTTGGCTAACAAATGTATTTCTAATTAAAGTGTTGCTAATGCAGTTGCTGCTGTCATGGACCTTACTTGTGTTGTAATTTTGTTGTTGTTGTTGGTTGTTTTATTTGTTATTATTGTTGTTGTTATTGTTTTAAGTTGTGTCTCTTTTGTCGGCCGCTGTGCAACGAGGCGTAAGAATTTCCGTTAAGCTTCTTTGCAAAAAGAAAAAATAACGAACTTTTTATTCACAAAACGCTGAGTGGCTCAATAACTTGTTAAATTAACAGCAATTAGTGGAGTTTAGCAAAAACCCATTAGCAAATGGAATATGGTTGGTGGAGTAAACATTTTGTAATAAGTATTTGTTTTTACCAACAATAGTAATCAACAAAAATGGATTACAAGATACATGTGCTTGAGCCTACTTTTTTGCCTTTTTTTGTTAAGTCATTGCTGCCCGATTAATAAAAATGTCATAAATTGCTGCTTGCACAAATTGTGGCGTATTTTCAAGTAGCAGCAACAAAGTGCGAACACTTGGCATCGATTTATTTTGTAATTATTTCTTTGATTTTGCGCCACCACCTGTGCACTTAAATTGATTGCAAACCACATTTTTGGAATTATTGAATTACAATCCAATTACATGTGTCAGTCATGTTACCTTCTTTTAAATTGATTTTGATTGGAGCACGTGTTTAAGTTTAATTTTTTAAGATTTCAAGTGCTTCAAAGCACTAAAGAAATGATACTCGAATTAGTGCAATGTATGATGCTTGAACATTCGAGAGGCTGTCTATTGAAATAAGAAAAATAAACTCTAGTGCAACCTGTGCCGATTCGAAGCAATTGCACAAATCAAATCAAATATGGTGAAAAGCAACAGCGAGAATAGTTAAGAATGTTATGCCAACTAAATGCGAGCGAAAGCAACGAACAGACGAATTAAGCGTGTGCTTGAAAGCAACAAACAGAAACGTCGAAAAGGTTTAGCAGGTTCGAGACTTCACATAAAGTTTTCTACCATTAACAACCGGTGCAAGTGATCAAGCAGCCAATCATGGTTTGTTTGCAGTGCAAAATTTAATTAATTCTAGTGCGTGCTAAAGTTAAAGTTGTGAAGATATTAATATAGTACAATCATTTGGGAGCATAAAATGCTGTTACCTAGAAAGTTTTGCGGGATTTTTGCAAATGAGTCATTTTATAGATTTCGGTGTGCCCTTTCAGATTTTCAACTTTGTTACCACGAATCATGTTCGCTCGCGCCGTCATATTGGACAAATGGCGTCCAAAATCAGTTTTTTACAAATATCTCTTTAACGGTTACATTTAGAGAAAAATTTTGTGGCGCAATATTGTAGCTTATAAAATTTTCTATAAAAAGACCTTCTAATTCTTTTCGTACCACTTATAACTCAGGTAATATCCTAATTCAAAATTTGAAAAAAATTTGTGAATTGTGCGTGCCGATTATGAGTAGGCACAGTGATGTGTTGAGCTTAAAATTACGATAACTCATGAACGGTGAGTCACACGTTTAAAGTAAAAATACTTATTTATAGGGAATTAGGTTAGGTTAGGTTAGCGCGGGAGATAGCAGTTGCTATCATAACTTAGGCCGCGATTGGGCCCATTGTGTACCAGATATATAACTTCGTTCTCAACCTATATGAACCATTTAAAAATTTTTATAAACTCCAAAATGGATTTGGGAATCTTCTGAGCGATATCTTCGAGAGAGTCGAAAAAATGACTTTCGAACACCTTTTAACGTCGGTTAGCCAACGCTGGGCATTCACAAAGGAAATGAAAAATGGACTCTTCGACATCAGGATCTTTACAGCTTCTACAAAGATCACCTACGTCGGTAAGCCCCAACCTTGAGGTGTGCCTACCTACAAAGTAGTGTCCTGTAATGACACCAATTAAGGCCTGTCTATTGAGATACTTTTTCGTGTTCTGTTTGCGTCTTTGAGTACGCGTAGAAATATAGCGGATATACTTTATCTGCATCAGCTTATAACAGGGTCTCTTGCCGCACCAGAGCTTCTTAAATATATTTATTTTAATACTAACCGAAGAAGTAATCGTAACTCTAATCAATTATTTTATCAACCGGTTAGTAGAACTAATTATATGGCTTCAGCCCCTTTTAATCGCATGACAACTCTTATAAATCATTGCGAAGTATATAGTATTAGCTTGTCAAAAGGTCAACTCAAACTTAGATTAAAAAATTATTGGAATTAAATTTGTTGGTTATTGGTTGTTTTTTATTTATGTTTGTGTTGTCCGAGCCCCACAGCATGCAGGGTTAATTTTTTCTAGCATTCATTCCTTGGATCATGTTATTACATACATACAACTGCATTTATGCATTTGTAGTTATGTATAAACGTGATCTGAGTGGGTATGTTGAGAAAGTGCGAAAAAGCTAAGAAAAAATTATAAAAAAATAACACATTAAAACTCATAATTTTTTCATTTCCACAATATTTAATAAGCTTTACTTGATTTAAAGCTTGAAGCTAAATAGTCAAGAAGGCTAATAGCTGTAGTAGCTAAAATCTATTATTATTATTATTATTATAAAGTGGCCATATCGCCCTTGAAGTAGAATATGTTGTTATATTAGACCATCAAATTAGTCCATAAAATGTGCTGGGTACCCGGTCATAAAAATATTCAAGGAAATGAAAAGGCAGATGAGTTAGCTAGGAGGGGTTCATAATTGCCTACAGAGAATATTAATCATATTGTTAAACCACCAATGTCACACGATTGCAAGATAATTTCAGATAAAATGGTTTTGGAGATGATGAGGCGATGGGGCGACTCGACCCATTATCAAACGACCAAAACTATTTATAACACTCCTAAGATAAAGTTTACTAAATTGTTTTTAAAGTGCAGCAAGAGTGAATTAAAGTCTTTTATATCAGTAGTTACAGGGCATAATACGCTATGCAGGCACCTGGGACAGATGAGGTTTGAGACTGATGATCTTTATAGATGGTGAGGAGACAGCGACGTGGAAGAGGATAGTCAACATTATCTTTGCCAGTGCCCTGCACTTGCAAAAACAAGATTTAAAATATTTGGATCCTTCTTTTTTCAGGATATGCGAGAACTTATGGAGATAGACCCCGATAAGATCCTGAAATACATCAAGGCATCAAAATGGGAACAGAGAACACGAATAGTAACCAACAACCAATGAATAAGCTTCAATAAGACTGTATAAAACTGTATAAAATATACTGAATTTAATTAATTGTATTGTATCATAGAACTATGTACCGTATTTTAAGAGGGATCACAATGGACCAGCAGAATGGTCTAAGTGGAAGTTGGCTTGCATATATGCCAACGATGCCCTCGCAACCTAACCTAACCTAACCTAGTCCATAAAATACATTTTGAGTCAATATGTATATAGGGAATTACTTGTGCCATAAGCTTAATTTTGTTTTTTTTTTTTTTCGTATGACCTATAGTTTAGGAGATAATTTATTCACAAATCTGAAATTTAAAATAAAACGTTTTTTCAAAATATCTCCAAAACGGTTCGTTCTAGAAAAAAAATTTTCTTAAAAATTCCCTATAAGGGTCTCTTCGAACTATTTTTTCGTTCATGAGATATCGGATTATCGACTATGACAGCTATTAGATCTGAGTGCTGCGTAAATAAATTAAAAAACCCATTATGAAAAATATCGGACTTATCATGCTAAAGTAAGGATTCGATATTTCCGATAGTTCCAAAATACATAAAACTTATACCAGTCGAAAAAAAAATTTTCCCTGAACATTATCCAATTTTAATAATATTTGATTATGTTATACCTACATGTCCTCGATCCAGATACAAAATATTTTTAAAGTATATTCTGGATAACAAGCTAGAGGGCTTTAAAATAAAGATTAATCGACAGGTATGCAAATTTATGCTCTTACTCCCTAGTTTGCAATCGAAAAAAAAAAAATTTCTGAAAGGGCCAAATTCTCTGCAAAATTAAGGTTATCGGCGATAATTTGGGAGGGAGTGTTTTGACTTTTATTGGAAAAATTTATTCTCCAACTTTTAACTAGGGAATTTTCAGCGTGTTAAATAATGTTTAACAAATTATGAATTTTTGTACGACAATTTTATAGCCTTTCGTATGACATCAATTTTGTATGACATCAATTTTTTTTAATATCCATTCAACAGTTTCCAACTTATACCAAAAGCAGCCAACTCTACTTCTTCTTTAAGGTGACTTTTGATTTTTAATCTGGTCTCCTGAATGTACCTACCATTGAATTATCTCCAGATTTCCAGCATAAAACCAAATTTTAGGAAAAAGAATTTCGATGATATTGAGAACAAAAAGTATTCCTTTTGGAGAAGGAATTTTCATTCATTACATGTTCACGATTGCAAATGCTCTATCTCGAGAAGGGAATTTGTTCTCGACAAGGGTGTTTCTAGACATATTTACGATAGGGTCTAATATAAACTTGCAGTAAAAATTTAATTTTCATTCTGTTTAAATGCTTTCAGAAAAGGTCATAAGTGTCACAGTCATTAGTGTCACGTTATTCACAAAAAGAAAAATCGTTTTCACTCCAGAATTTACTTGAAAAATACTCCCTAAATTTTGCTGTACACTAGAAACCCATTCATTTCAACTCAAAATTGAATTTACACTTGGGTAAAATATTAACTTAAACTACAAAATTAATATTCAAAGTTTTAAAAAATACTATAATGCACATTCTCTTGAACATTTAACTAAAATTTATCATACGAGTATATAACATTTTTAATTGCGTATTTACACACATAATACGCATGTAAGGCCTTTGGGCAACCTTTCTTCAAATATTCGAAAAAAAAAAAACAAATAATTATGTGAATATTTTATTATGAAATTTGAGATATGAAACAGTGGAAACACAAATTTCACCTTTAATTTGAGGCTTAACGACTTAAAAGACTTTCGCTTAAAAAAAAACAAGTTAAATTCAACATAAAAGTAAAAATATCACATTTAATTATGGCGCATAGTACCACATATCATATGAAAATCTTAGTTAATAAAAAACTGAGATGAACAAAACTAAAAACCCTTAACAAAAACATAAGCACAATAAAATTGAAACAAAGCATTCATATCAAATAAAAAAGAGGCTCAAGCCAACAACATTTTAATAATTGTACAAATGTTTTAACTTATAATTAAATAACAAATTAACAACAACAAAAAAGCTAAAAAAAAAAAAAAAAATTTCAAATATGCTGCAAGGCTAAACAGTTGGGTTAAACAAATAAGTGAAATGCTGTAATCAGCAACAGCAGTAGCAGCATCAGCAAAGTTTTACTTAAAACACCAACAGCAAATGCTGTAAAAAAATGCACGCAAACAACTTCACTCACATGGGTTCAAAAATTTATGAATGAAAATGAATTTAAAAACAAAAATAAAAACAGTAAAACACGCACCTCGAAAAAATTTACCACCTAATTAATAGTTTAATGTGTAGTTGCTCTTATTAGTTAAAACAAAAATATCATAAAGAGGTGGTGCTGTGTTTGGAAGGTGTATTGTTTTGCTCATTGTGGTTAAAACCATAAAAGTTATATACTTAGTTATGAGTAACAAAGTACATATTTAACTTTGAAAGTAAAAGTTAAATTAGACAGGTAGATGCTCACTGTAATTTGGGATTTATTCAAAATTCTGGAAGCTGAAAGTGAAATTTATATTGTACGAGTGCAAAGAGCTTTACTTTTTCCTTAAAGAAAAAGTGTTTCGAAAGCAACAACTTAAGGCCTAGTTTTATCATGCAAAATACAAGTGAAAGCCTTTCACTTATGTTATGATTCAGAGCCTTTAAACATACTCTGCACGAGCATCATCTTGTTAAGGTAATGTCTGAAGTTGCCAGTGACTACTGTGACGGACCAACTCAGACATCTCCATTCAAGACTGAGAATCTTGTTCGCCTAGAGGTTCCCTCTGTACCGCACTAGTTTATCTGTAGTTGTTTGCCTCGCTGCATCTGCACTGATGTAAGGAGTTAATCATATTGCTCACTAAACCCTTTTTCAATTCAGACCTTTGTTCCAGTAAATCCTTAGTTGATCTTATTTTTGCTAAGGTGTCCGCTTTCTCATTCTGTCAGCTGTGCAATCACAACTGGGTGATAAAGTTCATGAATCAATCATTTCTGCTTGGTAAACCGACACGTTTCTCTTGAAGTTTTTTGAAAAAGGAACAAATCCTAGCCCCAGCTCTCCATTAGTGATCCATGCGTAAATTTAGAAAATTGTCAGCGATGAGTGTCTTATGGGATCTCTCGATAACTTTAATCCAATTTGTGTCGTATAAGGCATTTGACTTTCTCTCACTTGTGCCTTAGCATTGCACTCAACGAAAGTCAAGTTTACACAGAAGTAAATTTGAAGCGGAATTTAAACATATTGAAAAGGCGGTAAAACTACGAAGTACATGGTAAGGCTTTTCAATGTATTTTGCATTTTACAGCTGTTTTATTACTGAACTATTAAGTTTTGCTGAGTAATTTTAAGTACTCATTGCGAAAACTGATTGGAAAAATATTTTTTCCGATGAATCTTAGCTGTCAAAAAGTACTCTAAAACTTGATACCGCTAAATTTTGTATCAATAATATTCAAGGTAGGTTTAAGTGGCGGCAAATTAGCCACACATAGGCCAAAAAGGTCCATAGCGAAACCACAACATCCCGGACGTTGAGTCACGTAGATGTAAATAATTAGATGTAATAATAGGTTTCCAGCCCTCTTCAGGCTTGAGCGTAAAAGCTTTAGAAGCCATTGCGAAGTTTTTGATTGGTTTTAGACCAGTTTCTGAAAGTTCTTCAAGATTGTTAAAAAACATTTGTTTAAGGGTTTTAAATCTGGTTCTGCAAAGCGCTGGACAAAAACACAGTAGATGCTCCAAATTCTCTTCTTCGTCTTCATCACACCACCGACACCTACTATCTGCTAGAATGCGCATTCTATGAGCATGATAACCAATAAGACAGTGTCCAGTGATGGCTCCTACAACAATTCTACGAGTACATGTTTTACGAGATAAAGAGAGAAGGTAGTCGGTTTTAACTTTACAGAAAGGTGGCCAAAAATTTTTGGTTATTTTGCTAGTATTTGAATTGATCCATTTTAGGTTAGCCTCATAGTAAAGCGATTTCTGATATATAACATTGTGGTGCTGTAGGGGAAGAAATACGCTTAACGGTTCACCTTCGAGTAGCACACCTGCTTTTGCCTGTTCATCAGCAATTTCGTTGCCCTTTCTACCCTGATGAATAGGTACTTAGTGCTGAGGGCTTGAAGTAGATTGTAGCATGGAAGGACTTACTAGGATTTAATTATATAGTTTGTAAGGGACTTAAGGGCAGCTTGACTCTCAACATAAAAATTAAAGCGATCGACGCCACTGCTTGCCATTACACGTTCCGTCGCCATACTAATCGACTCCAACTCAGTTTGAAAGATGCTACAGTATTGTGGCATTTTATACCTTAATGTTGTATTAAAGGTGGGAATGAAAACCCCAGCCCACACCCCTGCTTGTTTAGAGCCGTCTGCGTAAATTTTAATAGAATTCGATGAGTCTGAATCTCGGTTAACCCAGGAATCTCTCGATTCTATGTTAATAGGGAACGTTCTATTAAGATGCAATGTTGGCTTACAGTAGTCAGTCGACTTTTTACAGACAGAGCTTAGTTTACTGTGCCCGAATTCTTTGAAGCTAAAACCCTCAACTTCTTTCAGTCGGAGCAAAGTTATAAAGACTACTCCTTTCGCACATAAGTCGATAGGAAGTTTTACATTTAATGATTCTGCTGATATAGTTGTTGAATTCTTTCTAACGGTTTTAAGAGAGATTTTTTTCGAGTGGTTTCCACCAGACAAATAATCCATGTAACAATATAGACCTAACAATAGAGCAGTACATCCAGTGTGTCACCTTAGGTTCTAAGCCACATGACTTTGCAAGCGTAGAAGGCATTATTAGCTTTTGCTACGCGTTCTTCAATGTTTTCTTTCCAATATAGTTTGTGATCTAAAATTACTCCTAGAAACTTTGCTGTTTTTGATTAATTTGTGGTGATTCCATTGATACGAATGTACCTGAAAGTTGGTATTTTATATTTTCTGGTGAAAAGTATAACTTGGGTTTTTGATGGATTTATACAAAGGCCTTTTGTGAAGCACCATCTGCTTAAAGATTCTAGCAAGGACTCCAGAAGTTCACTTAGTACATTCGGATATTTTCTATTTACCTTTAAAATAAGATCATCAGTAAACTCAATAAAACTAATAAAATTAATAGATTGTAAAAAAATATCTCCGAAATTCCATCAAAAATACAAGAAAGAGCACTAAACATGGCTCTAATGCAGATAACTTTTCGTTACTTGCGTTTATTTTTAAATCTAAAATCCAATCCAAAAAATTAATACTGTGAAAAGTAAAACGTTTTAAATAGTCGGCAAAAACTCTTCAATTTCACTATGAAAAATCAAAGTAATATATGGTACTAACTATCTTTCTGATATCACTTTCTTTCATAAATTGTTTACATCAGGTGAAACTTTTGATGCCCTGGGAACGAAATTCCGTGAAACTTTAATATTTGAGCCACCTTTATATCTATGTCATGTAATAATTCAGACTGTCCCGTAATTCTATTTCAATAACTTTTCATTTTGAAAACTTTTTGATGAGGTGTTAATTTCAAAATGAAATCGAAGCGTTTCTAACAACTTAAATAAATTTACGTTTTACTTTTCGCAGTGTCACGTCTTTGTCTTTCGACAACTTGTCACGGTCGAATTTTTACCATCTATTTCGCAAAGTCTATTTGTAATAGCTGTTTTAAAATAATATGGAATTTCAATTGAAGAGTTTCGACATAAACTTGACATGGGAAGTCAAAATAAATTTTATACAT
This sequence comes from Calliopum simillimum, assembly GCA_951812925.1. Taxonomy (NCBI): domain Eukaryota; kingdom Metazoa; phylum Arthropoda; class Insecta; order Diptera; family Lauxaniidae; genus Calliopum; species Calliopum simillimum. The sequence goes on from OX638368.1 coordinate 109,184,327, forward strand.
ATTTTTTTATTTTTTCATTTTATAGTGCTTGAAGAAGTTATACTAGCCTTAAAAATAATTTTAAAGTTTCTGCTAAGGGGCTGTCCATAAACTCCGTGATGCTCCTAGGGAGGGGGCGGGATTCGGTCAGGCGTCATGCTTGGTGTATTTTATTTATTTTTTATATGAAACTACCGTCACATAGGGGGGGTGGGGTTCAATGTAGCGAATTTTAGCGTCACGGAGATTATGGACAGCCCCTAAGGATAATACCCGTATCTCTTAAGTTATTTGATTTGTTTTCTGGTTTTAATATTTTTCATTGTGAATGCAAAAAATTTCCAATGATACTCCAGACTTCATGTCTGACAATATAATGACTAGGTAATAGCTTGACAGCAAAACTTATAAATCAAGCGAAATATAGAGAATGCATGCTCATCAATAACTTGCTCGAAAATTATGTCAACAAGATGCAACAAGTGCAACAAATTTGGAACTGGATTTACCGCCGCTTTGCCTGAACTGATACAACAATAAATACTGTAACAGGCCGTTGCGTTAACCAGTCAATTGACCTAAATATTTATGTAGAAGCAAACGTACGTGGAATTTTGGTTTACATGACGCTCGTTTGAAAAAGCATTCCATTGAAGAACAAGTTGAACAAGATCTAAAAGAATTCCACCATTGTTCCAACATTGCTATTCAAATCTCGAGGTTTTTTTTCTTTATCGTATACTTAAGGACAGACGACGAGAAAAACATGTTACATCTATGATTAGCGGAAGGCACTCACTAAAGAGACATCATTAATTAAGTTTTATGCAACGGTGTTTTTAAAAAAATTAAAATTATACATTTTTACTTGGCTGCTGCCTGGCTTATTGCGTTCATTCAATGCGGTTGTCAACTTAATAGCCGGTTATTCGCATGCTACACACTCACTCGACAGACGTTGGTTTTGTATCTTTGTCTTAATTTTCTTTCTGCCCATTCTAAGTTGCTTAGTTGTTGCAAGCAGATGATAAGCTTTCAGCTTGGCTGTATCGCTTACAATCACCGTTTGGTTGCATTCGCTGGAGCAAAACAACAGCTATTAGTCCAGTTTGCAGTCCAGCTAACCAACCAACCAACTTGTTAACGTCGTTCAAGTGCAAGTCTGTCTGTAAGTTGGTTGTCTTTTCGCTTGATCTATCGAATATTTAACCGTTTTGTAATATTTTTGTCTAAGTTGTTTGTTATGGTTGACATGTTGCATTTAACGGTTGTTGCTGAAAGGCATTTTTAGGATATGGATTTTTGGCAAAGAAAAAACTTTTAATTAAATTCACACACAACTTGAAATCACAGTTTCAAGTTAATGTTTGAATTTAATTTCATGAACAAGGATTGGTATCAGTTTGAGTTCAGAATGTTGAGTTATTTTTAAAATCATTTCCAGAGATTTTATAAAAATCCCTTCATTATATTTTAACCACTTCATATAAGAGCTTGCTTTCATTTAAAGTGACGCTGCTCACGTCAATTTTTCAGGAGCCAAATATACCTTATTCTAAATATTCCCCTATTCATTTTGGTCAAATATTTATCATGGCATAAGTCGTTCAACTCGATCATAAAATGAACTTTTTCAAACTCTAGATCAACAACTACACTTCATACTAGGGCTTTTGAGGATGTTTTGGACAACTGACCATCTTTATTTTCGAAAAAAATCATAATATCCATCTTATACTACATAGGTTTATTAGGTGACTTATGGCTATCTCGAGATTAACCTCTAAGCGGAAATCACATAATTTACTATACAACAAATAAATCTATTTCTGTCGAGATTTGTTTTAAATCTTCGAATAAATCTCAGCAGAGCTTTCGACCAAGTGTCACCTTTTACCTTTGACAATTGACACTAAATGTTATTAAAAATCAATCAAATGGAATATAAATACAAAGAAGAAAAGGAAAAACAACTTTCATTTTCCCATATTATGACATTTACTGTCAAAAATAAATCTCTTCAGGACGGTGGTAACATTTATATATCTCAGCATAGCTTAATCTCCAGTAAAAAATGTAGTATTTGGTCATTTCCGAAGTTATTTTCTTCGTAAAGCCTAAATACAAGCTCAGAATTGACTCATAACGTCATGATTTTGAGAGATTTGCGGTTATGTACACAAAAAGTGACTATTTCAGTTACTTTTGATACAGATTGTAAAATTTTTTTTTTTGCTTTTTACTGTCTATTCCATCATGTATTCTTTGCAACATTAGCTCTTGGGTGGTGCTGTACGTTGTTTTTTCACAAATCATGGCATCTTAGCCGTTGCATAGAATTTTATGACGTCTTCTTAAAAATACTATAACTTTGCTAAGAAAAATCGCAGATGACCGTTCGAGAGCTCATATTGAAATGAAGAAATAGGTAGTAAGTAGATCAGCCCGTGTCTAACCTTAAAAGTATTCGAAATAGCCGTTTCATCGGGTATATCGGAAATAACCAACAGTATTAGAATCGTTTTAAATTTTACCTTAAAAATGTGTAAAAGTTAATGTGATTGCATTCTCAAAATATTTCCTTATAAATTATATTTATTATTATAAACCTCGCGAATTGAAATTTTCGAATATTTCTGAAACGGTTCTAAGGAGACTCTTAATTTGTTTAGAAAGTTTGGTTTGCAAAATGTTCGCAAAGGCAACTAAAAAATCTTTTCTTTTTTCGACCGGGTATAAAAGTTCTTTGACTTCTTTGTATGTATGATATATTAGAAAAAACCAAAAATATATCTACCAAAATCAGTTTTAAAAATCCATTTTCGCCACCCCGCGAGGTGATTGTCCCTTAGCTACGCTACTGCTTAAAATTATGTAGGTTAGCTCAGTCTCACTAACCTTAAGACTTTAGTGTTTCTACTGTGTATACCGTACAATCTTGCTCCAACCCAATCCTGGTGAGTCCAAAATAACTGACATTATTATAGGATCTTACGATATCTAATAGGTCTGTTGTGAATATTGTTTATGAAATATGCCTACTACGCTTTAGAATACTTCTACTTTTGCTCTATAACATCTATAATCTTTAACCGACTCATGGACTATTTTCCCTGCCTAAAGATTGAAGGCTATTTTGGTCTATCTCATCTAAGTGGTTAATTTAAGTTTTCACCAAAAATGAAGTCACTAAATCATAAAATCAGATTTAGCGAAAGAAGTAAGGCAACAATATCACTCATTCACCCTGGACATCAAAATATATGATAGCAAAACCTCCATTCGATTAAGTTCCAATCGAAATCGAATTAGATGATAAGGTGATAGAAGCGTTCAATTCTATACTTAGGCTAGGTTAATAGGTTAGTGTAGAAGATAATTATTATCATAATAGCTTAGGTCGCAATTGGGCCCATTGTTAACACAGTTTATAACTCATTATCAAGCTATATGAATCATCTTAAAGTTTTATAAACTTTAAGGTCGATTTGGTCTTAACTTAGCACAACATGTAAGTACGTTTTGAATTATTTTTGGCGCGAATTATTGCAAATGTTTACAATGTTTATATCTTTACATAATATATGCTCCTTTGCCGAATTAACCAATGCTAAGCATTGTTTTGAAATATAAAAAAAATCATGTTTTGATATGCGAGTGAATATATCAACCACTACGACATCATCTATTACAAGAAGTTTCGCTATTCTGTCTGCTTTTCAAAATTTCTTACCGGCAAAACTGATCCTCTGAATTAAAGTACACTAGTTGGTTGGTAAAAGAAAACTTTTGAAATAAAACCCTGAATTCTATTCGCTCATATTTGAACCATTAAATTATCCTCATTGAGGTATTTTTTCCAAATATTTACTTACATACATGATGTCTTATGTATAAAACGAACTCACACACATAATATTTATGAAAAAGATCATAAGTACTCGTTAAAATTACAACAACCAAATGTTAGACATACTAACTTATAAACCAAATAATTAGATTTCGTTTAATACTCTACAAACTTAATAAGCTATTTGTATTGAAATGAAAATAATTAGCTTACAGATGTTTCACACAATTATCATTTACACAATTAGATAAACAAAACTATGATAATAACGAAAAATAAATTGAAAATTCCAACATCAATGGATGGTATTACGAGTTAAAGAAAAAAACGAAAATTAATAACTAAGAGTTTGCAAGTGAAAACCACTTAAGTGCCCAGAGGGGGCTTAGAGTTATGATAAAACAAGTTGTTGGATTTCTTTCACTCAATTGCCTGACTTTAAAACATTTCAGGTAACAAGTACAACAGCACTTGTTCCACCACCAACACGATGATGATGATGATGATAAAAATAATGATGACAGTGATGGCGTCGACACCAATCCCAAAAAAAAAAAAAAAAAACAAAGTAAGTATACCGCATTCCATAGTGAGGTGAATTCAATATATTATGATGCCGAAGCGGGTGCGCGCGTCGTTCCAACATCAACAACAACAACAACAGCGGCAGCAATGTTATTGCTGTTGATGAGAAAGTGAAATTGTTGGTCCAATTGAAGTCGAACAAAAATAAAAAAAAAATAAACGCTACATACCGACGACGCGACAGTTTACTGACAGTCAGCGTCAAAATGTACTGATATGTATTGTGTACTATGTGGGGGATAGCAATAGTTGGATAGATAGCAAAGCAATAGATGCACAATTTGATGCATTGCTGTCAGAAATGTGCAACCATGCATGACGCGAAAATTGAACAAATAAATCAACAGATACGGCAACACTGACAATTATAATGATGTGCTCCTGCAAAGGCAGATTAGTTGCGCATTCGATTATTGATCATAGAGAAGGCTCTACTCTGCGGAATTGATGTTGTTTATCAAGCTTAACATTCATTTTACAACAAGGAGACTTTTCTAAACATGTAAAGTCCTCGAAAAAGCACTTAGCCTTGGTAACTTTTGAGCCTCATACATACCTAGGTTTATTGATAGCGCCAAAACAAAATCTAAAAACTTATACATATGAAACAAAGCTTTTGCAGGCCTTCCAAAATATTAATAAAACATTAGCTGTAAGCTAAAAAAATATCTGCCAGCTAGTATCTGTCAGATAAAAAAAGGGTTCGTAAGATAAAAAATATCTGTAAGATAAAAATTAAATATCTGTTGGATAAAAAGTATGTGTATGACAATAAGTATCTGTAGAATAAAAAGTATCCATAAAATAAAAAGTATCTGTAAAGCAAAAAAAATATCTGTATGATAAAAAGAATCTATAAAAAAAGTATCTGTAGGATAAAAAATTATCTAGGGCAGAAGGGGGAGGTTTCGACACATGGGAGGCATTGTCAGTGCCAAATTTTGCGATTTCTATTAACACTTACTCCTGCGTGTAATACAAAAATTCTTACTCCTAATAGTACGCAGTTGTCATAAAAATTTCTCTGCGCAATTCGGCTAGTGTGCGTAGCTAGTCGGGATTTTGTGTTTTATAGCAAGTTGATGCAATATTTGCTTGTTGCTTTTTGTGTGATACTCGGTTAATATAACATAAGATTTCCGTTTTTTTTTAGCAGATACTTAAATATATTATCACTATTAATACTATATTTAAGGTTTGCAAAATAAATAAAAGATAACTGCAAAATTTTGGAAATTTGGAAACAAGTAGATAAGGAAGGATTCGTCAAGTATAAATGGGAGGATTCGACAACTGAAATTTATACATATGATTCAATTATTTTCCATGATTCTGATTTTTCACAAGATATGGAGTTCGGTACTAATGCCGATGTACAAATGGATATAGAATCAGCCTGAATCATGTCTCGAACTCGTTTAAGGCTCTGACCTTCCTGATCCGAATGATTTGCTGGATATGGCCCCGATTGAAGACGACATCCCTGATTTTCGTTTTCCCATTGTATCACCGGAAGCAATTCGTCTTTTACTATCTACTTTCAAAAGGTTGAAGGTTTCAAAAAATCAAGGAAATCAAGAATTTGTATGACTGACGAAGCCTCCCCAAAAGTGAGAGGTTTCGTCATTTATTTTAACTATGGTTTTTTGGTCACAGTTCCGAAAATAGCGAAAATATTGAATTTTTTTATAATTTACAAAAGAAGCACACATATTCGTGCACAGTCTATGTGTATTCAAAATAACATGCACAATTTCATGTGGAAGATATAAGGACTTTATTGTTAGGGTGTCAAAACCTCCCCCTTTTCCCCTACATATAAAATCAAAAATTATCTATAGGATAAAAAGTATCTGTAAGACAAAAGTCTCTATAAGCTTAAAAGTTTCTGTCAGATAAAAAAGTATCTGTAAGATAAAAAAGTATCTGTAAGATAAAAAGTAAGCGACTGTTTTAATCGTAAAAAGTATTTGTAGGATTGAAATGTATCTGTATGATAAAAAGTAAAAGTAAGACACAGTGTAGTAAAAGAATTTTCACTTTAAAAATGTGGAGTGTAAAAAATTATCCGCAAGATAAAAAAGTATCATCACGATAAAAGTATCTGTAAGAAAAAATGTATCTGTAGGAAACAAAGAATCTGTAAGATAAAATGTATCTATTAGATCAAAATCATAAGTAGGATAAAAAAGTAACTGTAAGATAAAAATTTCTGTAGGATAAACGGAAAAGCAAGACACAGAAGCAACAGAGCAATAAAAGAATTTCCACTTCAAAAATCTGGAGTGTAAAAAATTATCTGCAAGATAAAAAAGTATCATCAAGATAAAAGTATCTGTAAGAAAGAAAGTATCTATAAGATAAAAAGTATCTGCAGGAAACATAGTATCTGTAAGATAAAATAGTATCCGGGGGATATGAAAATAAAAGTAAGACTCAAGATTAACAGTTCAATAAAAGAACTGGTCAAAAATTTAGAGTGTAAAAAATTATATGCAAGATAAAAAAGTATCAACAAGATAAAAATTATCTGAAAGATAAAAAAGCATCTGTAATAACAAAATACTTTTATGTGACGAAAAATATCTGTGAGATAAAAAATATTTATAAGATAAAAAGTATCTAAAAGATTAAAAATAAAAGTAAGACCTAACAGTAACAGTGCAATAAAATATTATGCACTTCAAAAATCTGCAGGACAAAAAATGATTTTTTAAGATAAAAAAGTATCTGTAAAAAATAATAGTAATAAATAGTAACTGCTTAATAAAAATGAACCGATAACTTTTAAAATCGTTAAAAAAATTTAAATACAACGAGATTTCTGTGAAAAACCTGTAGATAAAGAAAGCATCTCAAATTGCAATTCCTTTTCAGCTACTAATTGCAAATGAAAGTTCTTTTGGCAAATGAAAAAAAAAAAACCGGATTGCTTGTATTCATTCGCTAAGATATTAATTGCAAAATTCGTTGAATTACCTTCATAAATTAATGATAAAAATCTGCTTTGACCGACATTTCGTACGTTGACCAAAGCAACAAGTGTAAAAATATTTAGTATTTACATACATATGAGCATAATATGCAGATACAAATACCGGCACAAAGATATTTTTAAGCAAATTTCGAGTGAAATTAAAAATTTACATTTTCGCATAAAAGAGATGTCTCGTGTCGAATTAAAAATGAAGAAAAAAGTAAAACAAACGGACATTTTTTTAATAACTTTATTTAATAGTTAATTATTTAACGTATAAAATATTTAAATTGTTGAAATTCGTGAAAGTGATTTTTTTTTTTGGTTTGTTTCTTATGGCGAATTTAATTTATTCTAGCACTCTACTCAACTTTCAACAAAATCTGACTGACTGATGTTGACTTGATTTTTGTTTTTAAGAAACTTTCAGTTTTTTCTTAACTTTACGCAGAACATAATGAGCCGAGGCTACATTCACTAGTAAATCGCTGCAATTTAGCTCATGAGTTTTACTTTTACTTCTTTTACCTAAAGCTCTCTGACTTTTACTGATCAGCGCGCGCATGCGTTCAGTGAGTTTTATGTCGTTATTTGTTGTTGTTGTTGCCAGTGTGCTGTAATTAATTTTCTGCACGATCAGTTGCTGTTGTTGTTGTTGTAAATATTTGATTGATTAATTTTTAATTTATTTTCATGCTACTCGCTGCTCACTCGCAGTTTTAAGTTACGACGACGACTTTCGCATATTTTTTACTTAATTCACTTAAGTGCATTTCTTTTCATTCATCTTTTTTTTTTTTTTTTTTTTTTTTTGTTTCTTCAGGTGTTTGGAATTTGTAAATGAAATTATCACTTTGCTTAGAAATGTTGCTTATCATGGGTTGGGCTTTTACTTTTTCAATTTTGATTACATTTTACATTTTCTTTTTTTGCCCCGTTAATGACTTTGAATAAAAGTTAGCACCTATGGACATGTGTTTTTCAATCGAAAGCTGACCTGAAATTAATCTCTTATGTTATTTTTGTCAGTTTTAATTTTTTTACATATTTAAAACTTGTATCTCCGATTTTGTATTCGATTCAACCACAAAATATGATTTAGCTCTAGAGCCCAAAATTGTTGATGAAATAGAAACAATTTTGATCCTCTTATCAAGGAATTAAAATTGGAAATTTAAAATATAAATTTAAGCTAATAAGCTTTCAAGATTAATAAATATTAAATGTTGCATAGCAAAATTGAAGACCTTGTCTTGGAATCACAAAAGGCCGGCCTAAAAATCAACGTATCCAAGACTAAAAGCATGAAGCTAAACGCAAGCAATGACATCACGTTTAAAGCTGGCAGTGATGACATCGGAAACGTCGATAGCTTCACGTATCTAGGCAGCATTATCTCCATGGATGGTGGAGCAAAAGAGGATATCAACTCAAGAATAGCAAAAGCAAAAGGCGCGTTTGCTCAACTGAACAAAATATGGTCTTCATCCGTTATATCCACCAAAACGAGAGTGCGCATTTTTGATTCGAATGTGAAATCGGTTTTGTTATATGGGTGCGAAACATGGCTTGTTACTGAACAACTAACAAACAAGCTGCAAGTATTCGTCAACAAATGCTTAAGGCGTATACTAAAGGTTTGGTGGCCTCGCACTATATCAAATGCCGAGCTACATCAAAAATGCAAACAGAAGGCTATAGCAAACGAGATCAAGCTGCGCAAATGGGGATGGATTGGTCACACTCTCCGGAAACCACACAGCGAAGTTTGTCGCCAGGCCCTTGAGTGGAATCCACAAGGCAGTAGAGGACGTGGTAGACCCAAAACCAACTGGAAAAGGTCGTTGGAAAAGGAAATCCAAGAATCGGGAAAATCGTGGCAAGAGATCAAAGTCATCGCAAGGGATCGTGACAAATGGAGAGATTTCATATTGGCCCTATGCTCCTCCTAGGAGTTAAAGGAGAATACATACATACATACATATGTTGCATAGCCATAGCTTGTTTATTATTCATTTCATCAATTGAAATTAATTTGACGTCTTTTGAAAGAGTCATGGAACGTTTACATTATGACATCACTTTTACTTCTCTCTGTACATACAAAAAATAGCGATAATCGCTTAACATTTTTTGCAGAAAAACCGGGACTTTTAAAAAAAAGTAAATTTTCATTAATTCTCCATATACCCCATTGGCAGTTTTATAAAAATAGAGTTCGCCTTGTGGCCGATATTCGACCATTTCGATTTGACTATGAAGCAAAAAGTTCTTATAACCTTCTTTAGTCGATAAAACACAAAAAGCTTGTAATATTCTTCTTTAGGGTTCTGGTTATCTCCATTCTAAAAAGCGGTGCAGCAGCTTAGTTGCAATAACGTGCTTGCCATTTAGAGGCGAAAGAGCAAAAAGTTTTTGATATCTTTCCGTCCTGCTCATTCTATCCCCATACCAAAATTCACAAAAATCAATTCCGTGAGTGCGTGGCATCACCCACTTAAAAACATAAAGGTCATATTCTCATTCTTTAGCATTAGCCATATCTGTACTCAAATTTAAAAAAATCAATGTAGTGGTTTAGCCGTGAAAGAATTTTTTCATTTAGGGGCGTAGTACCGCCCACTCAAAAGCATAATGGTCATGTTATCGTTTCTTAGCGCTAACCTTGCCTCCATAGTATGGAGTCCATACCAAATTTCATAAAAATCGATGTAGTGGCTTAGCCGTGAGAGCGTTTTTCCATTAAAGGGCGTGGCACCGCCCACTTTAAAAAAAAATATAATCCTATGCACTACTCCTTATCACAACCTTTCCAACAAAGAAAAAAATCAATCAAATCGGTTGTGATTTAGGTGAAAGGTCGAAAATAGATTTTGGACATGACTAGGGTTGTCGCCGACCCCTCTAAGTGACCGTTTTGGGCACATTTTTGCATCAATCAACGGGAAAGGGTCGAAAATATATTTTGGACATGTACAGGGGCGTCCCCGACCCATCTAAGTGACTGTTTTGGGCCAATAATTTTATTGCACCAATCGATGCGGAAAGGGCGAAAAGAAATTTTGGACATGACCATGGGTGTCCCCGAGCCTCTAAGTGACCGTTTTGGGCCCATTTTTGCAAAATAATTTTATTGCACCAATCTTTGGGGAAATGTCGAAAATATATTTTGGATATGACCAGGGGTGTCCCCAACCCCTCTAAGTGACTGTTAAGGGTCCAATTTTGTAAAAAAATTTAAAAAAAATTTAAAAAAATATAATCCTATGCACTACTCCTTATCGCAACCTTTCCAACAAAGAAAAAAATCAATCAAATCGGTTGAGATATAGGTGAAGGTCGAAAATAGATTTTGGACATAGCCACACCCCAACCCATGTAAGCGACCGTTTTGGGCCCATTTTTGGCAAAATCATTTTATAGCATCAATCGACGGGAAAAGGTCGAAAATAGACTTTGGATATGATCAGGGGTGTCCCCAACCCCTCTAAGTGACTGTATCGGGTACAATTTTGCAAAAAAAATTATTGCGTCAAAAATAGATTTTGGACATAACCAGGGGTGTCCCCAGCCACAAAAATTTTATTGCACCAATTGATGGGGTGTCGAAAATATAAAACTTTTTCAAAAAACTTTTATACAAAAAATTTTACGGGTGAAAAATTAAAAATAAAAGTTTTTTTTAAGTTTTTAAAAACTGTTTTAAACAACTTTTAAAAATAAAACTTTAAAATATCTTTTCAAGTAAAAGTTTTTAAAAACTTTTTACTATCGAAGTTTTTATAAACTTTTATGCAACGCTTTTTGAACAAAAGTTTAAAAGTTTCAAGGTCTGGATTAAACTGTACTTACGGGTTTGAATTTTGTTTACTAAATGGTATTACATTTCCATCAATTATAAGTTATAAATGTCGGTTTTCTCTTCTCCTCTTGTATTTCTAATATAGTGGTATTTATCTTCATTTCCGCCAAATGGTCCACAGTGAGCCAAAAATCATATCTCTGAAACTATGCAGCGAGCATGGATAAAATTTGGTACTTATGTAAAAAGTACCAAGACTGGGGAAAATGGGGTATCACGCCCGCACAAAAATCACTTCATCATATCTCCGAAAATATTTATCACTCATGAATGAGATTTGATACATATATACAGAGCGCCAGGGCGATGCCACGTCCCTAAAAAAAGATATTCATAGTTTATGAGGTTTGTTACACATGTAAAATGGATAGGGATAAATGTCGTCCTTTGGAAAAATTGTTGATGCCACGTCAACTTAACAAGATAAGGTGATCCAAAATTCATTGGGAAATCCTGGTTTTTGATAGATTCTCAATTTTAAATTTTTATGGGGGAAAAAATGTCACATTCACATTGTCACGTATCGATTCGGATTATGAACAAAACAAAGAAAAGTACAGAAGATATATGAATCAAACAAACTACATTATAAAGTAACATTACTGCATAAGATTCTAAGATTAGTCGCACTATAAAATTCTAACTTTTTTCGCTGAATTCTGACTTTCTTTGAATAGGCCCGAAAACTAAGTAGTTATTTTTGTGTCACGTTCATTTTTTGCGTGTATCATAAAACCAGGACTTTGCCTGCTATTAAAGTTGGCAAAAGGCGCGTTTGCTCAACTGAACAAAATATGGTCTTCATCCGTTATATCCACCAAAACGAGAGTGCGCATTTTTGATTCGAATGTGAAATCGGTTTTGTTATATGGGTGCGAAACGTGGCTTGTTACTGAACAACTAACGAAAAAGCTACAAGTATTCGTCAACAAATGCTTAAGGCGAATACTAAAGGTTTGGTGGCCTCGCACTATATCAAATGCCGAGCTACATCAAAAATGCAATCAGAGGGCTATAGCAATTGAGGTCAAGCTGCGCAAATGGAGATGGATTGGTCACACTCTCCGGAAACCAGACAGCGAAGTTTGTCGCCAGACTCTTGAGTGGAATCCACAAGGCAGTAGAGGACGTGGTAGACCCAAAACCAACTGGAAGAGGTCGCTGGAAAAGGAAATCCAAGAATCGGGAAAGTCGTGGCAAGAGATTAAAGTCATCGCAAGGGATCGTGACAAATGGAGAGATTTCATATTGGCCCTATGCTTCTCCTAGGAGTTAAAGGAGAATACATACAAAGTTGGTACTAATTATAGTGCTACCTAAGAGCTATAATATAAAGTAAAAACTAAAATAAAAATATATTTTACTTCCACTTTTTTGCACTGTAAATATGTACGACGGTCACGTTCGTCACCTGGGAAATGCCCATATACAATTTGATTTTTGAAGTTTCTTTGGTAAATATTGTTAATTTTGATGACATGAATCTGCAAAAATATTCTCATAAGTCAAATCATTCATTCATTTACTGCTCTAAAATCAAAAATTTCAAGCATATTAATCTGAAATGGTATAGTATAAGTAGTATGTATAGAATCACATAATCAAAATTCCAAGCAATCGACGTTTGGTAATTGAAGCATAAAAATTAATTATTAATTATAACATACAACCATACTCAGTACTTTAGCGACCTTGAAAAATAAAACCAACGAGAGTACATGAAAAAACACAATAACAATGAACAATGACGTTTCATTTTCGGGGACTGTCACTAACAATTAAAATCATATTTGGAAACAGTACCCATTTTTGGGATCGCATTGCTAACAGACAGACATAGCTGTCAGCGCATTTTGTTAAACAAATTCTTTACAAAAACAAAACAACAAAAAAATAAAAATTATTAAAATCAGTAAGCGAAAAATTTTCGCTAACAAGCAAATTCGTCACAAATGTTGCACTTTATGAGTCAGTCAGTTCGTGTAATGACTTTTATATGAATTTGTGCGAGTTTGTGTATCTAAAACTAATTTAATAATTTTTTTATTATTATTAGAAAAAAATGATTTCTACTGTTATTGTCGCAGAGTAAAAACAAAAACCCAGCTGTGCTGCAAACAGACAACAAGCCAAACGACCGACCGGGTTATGTGCGCTAGAGCATGGCAAAGGTGGTACAAATCGGCAAGCTTGAAATTGGGTTAGTAATTTAATGAAAACAAAAAAAAAAAAAAACAACAAAAATTTAATAAATTAATAATGTACAAAAAAATTGGCAATAATAAAATATATATAATATATATAAAATATAAACAAAAGCAAGCGTATTAATTAAGGGAACAAAAACAAGAGGTTGAAAGGTCATCAAACAGCTGTGTTACGAAAGAAACTTTTTCTCCCATTGAAAAACCTTCTTAAACATTCATAATGAAGTATAAAAAATACGATTATTTAATACGGTTATGCAATATTTTTGGCAATAAATATAAATAGACATACATATAATAGTGAAACGGTATATCAACGGTACTTCAAAGTGATTAATGATGTTTCTAAATTTTATGAATAGATAGATGCCAAGCAACAGTTGACTAAGAACTTCTTAGTATTTAAAATATAATAGACAGATTAGAAAAAATTAACTTTGAAATTGCCACTGAAAAAAATTCAAAAGCTACATTTTGGATAACTCTTGTTGTCTTGGGGTCTTATTAAAAAGAACTGGATTTTAATAGATTAAAGTAAAGATATTAGCTGAGACGTGAAGAGAAAATCCGGCGCCGGGGGTGATTACATACAATGTCCCTCCACTCCTATACTTTTTTTTGTTCGATAGTACTTAGCACACATTTTAATCACTGTGCTATTTAAAAATTTGGTCTGACGGGAAATAGGTCATTCTTACCTAATTCGAGCATGGGGAATTAAGTGGTGTTAAACGTTTGGCTGGATTGGTTCATCGCCCCATACAAAATGTTCAAATCAAAATTTCGTCCAGAAAAGGGTATTTTACATAAAAAAATGTCTTAATGACTTCAGATAATTTCACATATTTCCGATATTTGCTCATTTTCGAGTTTGTAGATAATATCTCAAAGGGATGTTATCAAAACTCGGTCATCTATGTTTCAAAACAGCGACGTAAAATTTGTCAAACTTTGCACTTCGATATCTACAAACTTTAGTCCTTGAATTTTGAAACGACATAACTCAGTAAATTTTTGACATTTTCCGGCTTTTATTCAGAATATTATCATCTTTAAAAAATACAAAATGACTGGATTTCGGATTTTTGGAAAATAATGTGTTTTATAACATTTATTGATTCAAGCAATGAACGCTATAAGTAGTAAAGCTTGATCAGAATGTTTCCGAAATTTTCGATATTTTATGACATTCTCAACACTTTTTTATTTTAAAGACAAAATCACACAAGAATTTTTTTTTTTCGGCCATAAAACTGGGCTATAATAGTTTAAAGTATTCTACAAAAAACTACGCTAGGGATGAAAGAAATTCTTGAAACTTAACAATTATTATTAAGAAATGTAATCCCAATGAATAGGCACATAAGCATCGAATACTCCATCTGATATTCTATATTATATTTCTAGCTGTTTTACCCGTCGTTGCTCGGGTTTTTGATAAGAATGCGTTTTTAAGCAAGAAAGCACTAAAAAGCTAATAATGAAAACATTTTTCAAAATAATGTGGCTCAAATATATACTTAACTATATACTTGTTTTATTTATTTCCATAAATTATCACTTTTAAATTTCAGATTCTAAGATATCGGTGAAAGTTCAAAAGTATCATAAAAAAACCACGGTAAAATTCTAAAAGTATCGAAAAATGCTGAAATATAGCCACGTCCGGATATTGAAGAAAACGGTAAATGTCGAAAAACTTCTGAAATATCGGTAAACATCCAAAAGTATTAAAAAATTTCGGAATACATCGAAGAAATCAGTACATCATCTAAAATATGTATGGGTAAAAAAAGTTCAAAAGTATCGAAAAATTTAAATTTATTGAAGAAATCGGTAAAAGTCCAAGTGTATCGAAAAACATCGGCAAAACTCTAAAAGTATCGAAAAACATATACAGGGTGGCTGATTCGAAGTGTTACCAATTCAAAAGACTATATTTTTAGTTTCCATGCACAGATTTTATTGATCAAACGCTATAATTGTTGGGAAATGTTCAAATTTTAAGAATCTACTTGAGATTTTCGATATGGCCACCTTTGGCCTTAACTATGGCCCGTAGACGGTCGAAAAACGAGTCGCATGCTGCACGAATTTGATTTTGTGGAAGTTTGCGCCATTCTCGTTGAAGGGCCACTTTTAGCGCATCAACGCTCTGGTATTTTTAAGTCAAGACCTTCCTGTCCAACATACCCCAGATTGAGAAATCCAGCGGATTCGCATCAGGCGAATTTGAGAGCCATTGTTGAGCAGAAATGAAGCTAGGAACGTTTTTTTCTAACCATTCTAAATTCACACCTGCTTTGTGTGACGGTGCCGAGTCTTGTTGGAATGTCCATGGCTTGCGACCGAAATGTTTGCGTGCCCACGGTAGTAAAGCACCCTCCAACACTGATTCACGATACACCTGGGCGTTTACTTTGACGCCAGCGGCCAAAAAAACGAGTGGTGAGCGCCCATCAGCAGTCACTTCAGCCCAAACCATCACATGCGGTGGTGCCTGCGTCCTGGTGGCCAAACGAACATTCAAATTTTCGTAGGACCTCTCTGTCAAGTAAACCCGATCATTTTGTTTGTTTACATATTGCTGGATACAGTAATTTTTCTCATCAGAGAAGACAATTTGTGACAGATTTCCGGCGGCGTGCAAGCGCAACAACTCCTTGGCTCTATCGAGTCTAACTTTTTTTTGAGCAGGAGTGAGATCATGCGCCTTTTGGAACTTGAGGGCCTTTAGTCCGAGCTTGTTTGACAATATGTGTTGCATTCGTTCACGCGATATTTTCAGCTCGGCAGCCATTTGTCTGCCACTGCGTCTCGGATTTCGCTCAATTCTGGCCTTCACCTTTCGAATCATTTTTGGTGATGTTGCAGTTATTTTCCGACCACCACCATGTCGTTTGGCAACGCTGCCGGTACCATTGTAACGTGTTATGGTCCGATACACAAACATTTTATTCACTTTTAAATGTTTCAGCTCACGAACAATTGCTAGTTGCGATTTTCCAGCCAAATAAAGAGCAATCACACTATTACGTTTGAATTCCATTTCGAAAATTTTTTATTTTCAATAAATTGACGAGCAAATGCTTTTGGTTACTTGTTGACAATAGAATGAACTAACATCATGCCAATTTTTAGACAGCTGTCATGTTCCATCTGTCAGATAAGTCTATCTGAAGTTGGTAACAGTTCGAATCAGCCACCCTGTAGTATTTCAGTAAGAGTCCAAAAGTATTGAAAATATTGAAATACTTTGAAGAAATCGGTAAAAATCCAAGTGTAACAAAAAACATCCAAAATATCGGTAAAAGTCCAAATATATCGATTAAAATCCAATATATCCGAAAAAGTTCAAAAGTTTCGAAAAATATTGAAATACATCGAAGGAATCAGTTAAACTCCAAGTGTATCGAAAACATTCAAAATATCGGTAAAAGTCCGAATGTATCGGAAAACATAGACGAAATCGGTGAAAGTCTAGATTCGTATATGAAGAAACGTCCAATATTGAAATACAGTCGTGTCTGGATACAGTGAACTAGTTTATTGAGATTTTAACAAATGTACTCTCATAACATATGTAAAAAAAGGCATCTAATTCGATTTTGATTGCAAAAATTTTCAATTTCGATTCTGGATATCAAAATATATGGTAGCAAAATCTCGATTCGATTTAGTTCGAATCGAAATCGAATAATATAATAAGGGCGAATATTTCACAACTTTTTTACTTTTTCAATATCTTGCATTGGCTTGACTTTTTAACATTTTTCGACATTACCTACTTATCCGACATTGCAACTCTTTTTGAAATTATAATTTTGTTTTATACTTTTGACTTTTGTTGAGTTAGTCATTACTATTAAACATTTTAGACTTTAAGAATTTAATGACATTTTATATATTGAAAATTAATTTTTAATTGAACTTTTAGTCATATATTTGCAAAGATCGATTTACATATACATAAATCTATCAATGCATTTTCTAACATAATTATGACAAAATTAACCCTTTCCGTGATTTTGTCCAATATATTGGACGATTGCTTTCCGCTGTGTTTCAAAGCCTACTGTTACCGCTACATTTTTGCTATTCTCTTTTCAACATATTTTTAGCATTGAACAAGGTTTCTTAGGTTTGTAAATGTTGATTGTGCTGGCATGCTGAAAGCCAAAAATCATTTTTTCCATGTTTTAGTGAATGTATGTTTTTGCTTTTTTGATGGGCAATCTTATGATAAAAATAATACATATTCCAAAGCTCGGATCATTTCCAAAAAATTCATGAGTATTTGGACAACATTATATAATAGATTCGTAGTAAATAATTTTATAAAAGTTGTATGAGGTAACCTGTGGAGTGCAATTTATAGGTGTTCAATATATTGGACAATTGCTTTCAAAGGCTGCAGAGTATGAGTCATAATTGTCCACTATATTGGACAAATGCTTTCAAAGGTTGTATTTTTTGTATTGTTGTGTATAAAAATATCGTTTTTCATAAGAAATGTCAGTAAATAAAAAACTTTCTACGGTCAGATCATGGAGATGACGTTGATGACAGATTTGAGGATCCGCTGCAGTGGTGCAACAGTTTTATTATATGTCCAAAATGCAATGAACTTCTTTGCGTGAAAAAATACCAGAATTGCTTTCAGGAATTACTCCAAAAAAAAAAGAAAAAAATTATTGTATTTCGTGTTTTGCTCTTAATTTCAAAATTTTATCAAAGAAAATTTACTTTATATTAAAATAAATATAAAAAAAATTACAAAAACTAAACTCTTACATCATCATTAAATTGAAAATTGGCAAGATGTATTGAAAACATTATGGTCGTTGCGAGTAATTGTCCAATATATTGGACACCTCATACCACCCACATAAGGCAACGTACCTCGATTTTTCTTTCATATTTGTATTTCTCAGCATCAAATTAGTCTTTCGGCCAAATTTCATAATTTTAACTTAATTTCTCGATTAAAAGCACGGAAAGGGTTAAGGAACGGATTAAAAACATTTTTGACTTTTTTTCGAATTAACATTTCTTGGTAACAAAACAAGCCAACATTTCATTAACAATCATGAAAAGTTTAAGAGTTCGGTTCTAGGCATAAAAGTACCTACATAAACGTACATATCTTTTTTCTAAAGAATTAGGTTTTCAGCGCTAATGTGTGAAACATGAAAGTCACTTGATAAATGACAATAGAAATCAACTGCCAAAAAAAATATATAAAAATTCCAAAATACAAAAACAAAAAGACATGTTATGGGCCATACATTTTGGACATTTTTCCATTTCAATGACAATTTAGAGAAACTGCCATAGAGAATACAACACCCGCCAAGACTTGAAAGTGACTTGGCCTAATGCGAAACATGATTTTGTGGCAACAACGCAAAACTTTTAAGCCACAATCTTTACGGAACATAAAACCTATGAATGCGAATTGAGTCGAGTGCTCAAGTTGAATGACATACAGTACAACGGTACATACAGATATGTATTTTTTAGTTTGGCATGACGTCGCACGAATATGTGGAGCTACGTATAACTCGCATGGTAATTGAAATTGGAAGTCGTAGCACACAAAAATGTGGATACCAACTGAGCCAAAAATTACTTTACGTGTAAGAAAAAGAACGAACCAAATATGACAAAGGAAAAAAATTCATCGAGAATTGCTAAGTAAGGAATTTACAATACAAGACATTTCGTTGACGTCTTTTCAATTGTCTAAAAGGGGAGGAGGCGGGGCATAGTGAGAAACAGATGTACGTCTCAAGTGAGAGAGACCTACTTTCATACTCGTAAGTATGTATGTGGCTTAATCACATGCACATGATAATGTTATTCACTCAACGCCAAAACTATGCAATGGAGTTTTAATTTTATTACTGCGCATGCGTAACCCATGAGCGCTTTTACGACCCGATTTACTCTTATGTTCTTAATTTACTGACTGATTCTATGAAACTCGTGCTTTTGGAGTTTCAAATACCTACACAGGTAAATTCTTATTAACTGACTGAGTACTTGAAGTTTTCGCTAAGTCACAAGCAGCTGTGACTAAAGCAAGTTTCATTAGGTGGAAAAGTCTCAGATTTTCTTTTTTACTTGAAAGACAATCTAGAACGTAATTTTCAGGGGCATGTTGCATGGGTCGTTGATTTTGTTCCATCATCAAATTGTAGAAAATTCACTTACAATTGATTGGACTGTGTTCTTCTTCGTTTTCTTGTATTAAAGCGCGCATGTCTATTCCATTAAATTTGAGACATGACATGGATGTGTAATGCAGGGAAGTCGAGCATGGCTTCGATTTTATGATCATTGTTGATTTATGGAATTATATTTTCTGGCATTAGCATATCTAAAAGTGGGGTATGCGTTAAAATATTCTTAAGGTTTTTTTTATGACGTTCGTTATTTTAGACAAAAAAAAACTTTGTTTTGAATTAAAGAAATAAAATGTGTTAAAATGCAACACCTAACCCTCTGTAGTTGCCTGCTTTTGCAGTGGATCTTAAGCTGCGTTTTTGGATTTTTGGAGAACTGCTTGAAAAGTAATGGCTTTTCAATAGAAATATGCTGATGACGAACGACTTTGTAAAGGGACTACAAATCTTTGTAATGCTACAAGCTGGAATAAAAGTAACACCGCAATGCGAATTGAATGACACTTTGTTAGAAATGAAAAAAACATGACCTCTATTTTCACGAAAAGTTTACTTTGAGCTGTTAAATTGATAATATTAAGTTGAGATGATGATATCGGCCATATTTCCACCTGCTGAATTAATGGACCTTTGTGGCCGTTATTTATTTATTTTTTTTTTTTCAATTTGTCGATTCATTCCCTATCCATCTACAATATATATGAGTGAATGTCACGAAATGCTAAAAACACCTGTCCCATGGGTATATTGCCCGACTGAAGCAAAATATCGACCATCCCATCATGATATTGGTTCAAAATTAACATTTTTAGTAATGTACATACATCCCGGAATCAAAAAGAAGTCCTGATAAAGTTTAATCGCATCAAAACTACCCAAAATGTTTTCCTCCGTCATGGTCCTTGTGCCAATCAAGCCTTTTCCACTCTAGATTTACCCAAAAACAATATTCCACTGATGTTTTGCGTGTAGACATATTTAAGTTCCATAAGAACAGATGCTTTTTTCGTGGAGAAAACCTAATTCTAACATTCTGATACTCTCTGGTGGCATTATCACTATTCCGTAGCTAACTCTAAATTACCGCCGCATTAGACTTGGAGGGCTTCCGCCCGGTTTTTTTTTTTCAAATTCATCAACCCAGAAACCAAGCCCAACAGAAGAATCCTCTCCAAATGATCCCATGTACTTGCTGCGATCGAAATAAAATGACAAAAGTACGGGAAAAAAGTCGATGTCCCCTCCGTCATGGTCAAAATTTTGTCCACCATCTTGGATCCGCTATCTTGATACTGCCATTTTGAATTTTGTAAATCCGACCTCGAATTAATTATAAGCGACCCGAAAAACCCCAATCCACGAAATTTGGTTCACATTAGTTTATTTTTAGGTCAAGTCCACCTATTGAATTTTTGACCGCCATATTGGAGTATTGAGTATGGGAGGCGTCGTATAGATTCCAGGGGTTTTTCAGACTACTTATGATCTAGACGATGGAATCCGCCGATTACTGGACCATTAAAACTTTTCAAATTCAAATTTTCATATCCCGAAATTTCGGTATTTCGTGACATTCATCCATTTATATATTCCGTGTTAAATAATGTTCATTAGAAAAGTAGGCATTATATTATAAATGTGGAAGTAGCTCTGTCTTTCAATTAACTTTTCACGCCAAAACCGCTGATTTATATGAAATTTAGTATGGAAATATTCTGTGAACCAATGAAAGATATAAGATAGTTCCTACCCCTGAAACTTTCCCTTAAGGGGGTGAAAATGAGGGGGGAGGTGAAAGTTTGCATGGGGATTCATGTCTGAAGCATTATCATTCAAAAACTTTTCGGCCAATGGAGCTGAAAATTTTTTAGTGAGTGAAGTGCTGGTATGTAATTCATTTCATGCACTACACGAAGGTTTCTGAAGGCCACCTAAAGGCTTCTTAGTCTAAATAGAGAATATCTAGGTACACTAGAAGAAAACACCTTTGGCGTACTGTCAACAAGTTTTAATTGATTCATTTTCCTGAACAACCGAAGGTCACACGACGGAGTCATAGTTAAAACGAACAATATTTAGATACACTAGAGGAAAACATCTATGGCGGGCTATAATCAATAGATAGTTTCCTGCGACACACAAAGGTTTCCGAAGGTCACCCAAAAGCTTCATAATCAAAACAAAGAATATCGTGATATACAAGAGGGAAAATATCTAAGGCAGACTATCAACAAGCTTTAATTGTAGGAAATGTAGTTAACTTTTCCAATGATACATACAATTTGCTTAGTGGTAGGGGGGGGGGGGGGTAAATTAACGTTTTTGCCTATGTCTTCAAAACTATTGGGAACTTTGTGAAGGTTTCTGCAGCAAATGAAAAAAACAAGTCGGAAGGGAATGTTAATACGGCATCAGTAGGAAAAATGGGCAATGCCACGCCCCCGAAAAACTTATTTATCATAGCTTTGAAATTACACAGTCCTGCGTTTTTAAAAAAGTTAAAAAAGTATGAAATGAGAGTAGGTGATTTATAAAGATTTTTGATCGCTGAATCCGAATATGGTCTCCGATTTGCTCCATCACGTCTGAGATCCGAGTTATCTTTGATTTAAAGTGCAAGAAACGCAATTTTCAGGCATATGGCGTACATTCTGAAAGTAGTCTAGTTCACTTTTGACAGCGGTATTAAATAGCCCTAAACCTTCTCTTTAAAGCATACTTTTAACTTTTTCAATTGAATCATTAGTTTCCGAGATATCATCGATTGAAGTAAAAGTATCGCTAATTCCTGTTAAGGACTATATTCAATTTGTATACCTTCACTCCAATGAATGATATCTCGGAAACTAATGATCCAATTGGAAAAGTTAAAAGTACGCTTTAAAGAATAAGCTCAGGACTATTTAATGCCGCTGTCAAAAGTGAACTAGACTACTTGCAGGATTAACGCCATTTGTTTGAAAATAGCGTTTTCTGCACTTTAAATCAAAGATAACTCGGATCTTAGACGTGATGAACCAAATCGAAGGTCATATTCGGATTCAGCGAGCAAAAATCTATAAAAATCACCTACTCTGATGTCATAATTTTTTTCATCGCAGGACTGTGTTATTTGACGAAGATGAATTCAATTTTATACATAAGTAAAAGTAATGTTTACTACAGTAAATGGGCGGTATCACGCCCTCTGAAATATAATTCGTCATATCTCTGAAACTATTTAATGCACATGGATGAAATTTGGTACATAAGTAACCTAACCTAATGGAACTTATAAAAAACACTTTTCAAATATTTTTCAGCCAATCCCTGCGCTTCGTTTGCAACACAGCTTTACAAATAAAAATTCAAAAAAAAGGCATAAATAATATGTTCATCTAACTGTAATGCCAGTACAGTGATTAAGCAGTGTCCAATATCTTTTTTTATTTTAATAAAAAGAGGAATTTCCATTAGAAAATGCACTTTATTTGTCTTATTGATTAGATGAATGGTGGATGAATGTGTTAAGTTTTCAATGCAAGCTACTTGAAGTAACTTTGTGCCTCTTAAGCTGCCAACAACTGGTCTATTGAAGTGGTTAACAGTTACATTTGGACAAACAACAATTAATAACGCACTTAACGGCATTTCAAATGAATGTTGTTGTTTTCCAATAACAAAAACAATCAATGGAAAAGCAAAAAAACCCCATAATGTTGCATCAAATGTTAAGTAACACATTGGCGTATGGTCGTTCGGTCACAAAAGTACACAATGGACCAACTGATGTATAGAGGAAGACAGACCAAAGCAGGCAACATCACTGTCAAGTGCAGCTACAAAGCAGCAAAAACGAGCCAAAAAGAAATGGCCATACTTAGTGGATAGATGGATAGTTGCGTATGTTATGTGACTTGGCGTCGCGTATGAATTGGATGGTGGAGGCGACAAAATACCAGATCAATTGATTGGAGCCTTAAATACTTGATTGCTCTCTTATGTCGCTCATGAAAAGTCGCTGCGGTTTTTCATTATTGTTTAGTATCCATTATTGCTTCATGTAGAAGAAGGTGTGGCTGTTTGTGTTATTTCTTTATTTTTGTTTTTTTGATTTTCTGTTTTTGTTGCTGTTTAAACAATAATGAGTAATAATAAATAAATTGTATTTTTTTTTTATTTCAATCTTTGGTTTTTTTTAATGAATTTTGTTGTCATGATCTTCATTGTAAGCAGCAGTAGTGGCACAAATTGCTTTGATTTGGTGTGTGTGTATTGGATGCCAGCCAATACTTTACATTGGTATTGGGCTTACTTGTATTGAAGCCTCAGATCAATGACGCCGGCTTAAAAAATTTTTGATTTTCGTTTTTTTTTTAATGCTGTATCTTTCGTTCCACGTTTTACTCAGAGTTATTAAATTAAATTTGATTTTGTTTCTTTTTTTTTACACAACTTAAGTGCCATGATGGCGCACAATAATATCAGATAACGTATGAATGAATTTCGATTTGAGTATCTATATTAAGAGTAAATAATGTATTAATGTAGCATTAAACATCTGGCTTTGTTTATTGAAGGTTTTTCTCAAGTTTTTCTCAAGTTTTTCTTTGAAGTTTACATTACACTTAGCATAGCAGTATAACAATATCGGCATTTCCGCCAAAAGGTCCACCGTGAGCCAAAAATTTAAATCATCATATCTCTGAAACTTTTTAGCGTACATGTATGAGATCTGGTACTTATGTATAAAGCAACAAGACAAATAATGTGTACTGGAAAAATTGGAGGTATTACGCCCCCACAAAAATCACTTCATCATACCTTCGAAAATATTTATCGCGCATGAATAATATTTAATACGCCAGACAAATAATGTTCCTTGGGCAAATGGGCGATGCCACTCCTCTAAAAAAGGAAATTCAAAATTTATTAGATTTGGTACATATGTAAAATGGATAGGGACAAATGACATCCTTTGGAAAAATTGGTGATGCCACCTCAACTTTACAAGATAAGATGATCCAATATTCATTGGAAATTCCTGGCTTTTTTGTAAGTTTTTCAATTTAAAATTTGTATGGTGGAAAAATTGTCCCGTTCATATCGTCACGTATCGATTCAGATTATTATCAAAACAAAGAAAAGTACAGAAGATATTTGAATCGAACAAAATACATTATAAAGTAATATTATTGCATAAGATTCTAAAATTAGTCGCACTTTAAAATTCTGACTTATTTCGCTGAGTTCTGACAAAAACTACTTCTATTTTTGTCACGTTCGTCTTGCGTCTTTTTTGCTTGTATCTTGGAACATTACTTCGTCTGCTATTGAAGTTGGCACTAATTATAGTGCTACCTAGGAGCAACAATGTAAATTAAAAACTAAAATGAAAATATGTTTTACTTCCTCCTTTTTTGCACTCTAAATGTATACGACGGTCACGTTAGTCACCTGGAAATTGCCCATATGTATGTAGGCTTTTTAATAAATTTACGCCATAGATGTTTTTACTCTAGTTATTCTTCGTTTTAACTATGAAGCCTTAGCATGACCTTCGGGTGTCCCAGAAAAGTATCAATAAGGAATTTACGATAGGTACCTACGAAATTTCGCCAAAATAGCTTGTATAACTAGAGAGATATAACGGGATGTAACGAAAAGTGTCGCAAAAAAAGTATCAAAAAAAGTGTCGCAAAAAAGTATGAAAAAACAAGTATAAAAAAAAAAGTGACACAAAATTGTGTTGAAAAAAAGTGTCAAAAAAGGTCGAAAAAAGTGACAAAAATAAGGGGTCACAAAAAAGTTTCGAAAAAAAAGTGTCACAAAAATTGTCGCAAAAAAAGTATCAAAAAAACAGTGTCGAAAAAATGTGTAACAAAAATAGTGTTGAAAAAAGTGTGAAAAAAGGGGGCGCAAAAAAGTGTCTAAGAAAAAACTGTTTTGAAAAAAGTTTTAAAAAAACGTGGACAAAAGTGTCAAAAACATAAAAGAGATTCGAAAAAAAAGAGTCAAAAAAAAATTCACAAAAAAGTATCAAAAAAAGTGTTTAAAAAATA
The DNA here is from genome assembly GCA_951812925.1 of Calliopum simillimum. Taxonomy (NCBI): domain Eukaryota; kingdom Metazoa; phylum Arthropoda; class Insecta; order Diptera; family Lauxaniidae; genus Calliopum; species Calliopum simillimum. Next base: position 109,210,016 of record OX638368.1, read on the forward strand.
TGTCACAAAATAGCGTTGAAAAAAAAATGTCGAAAAAAAGAGTCCAAAAAAGTGTCACATAAATGTGTCTAAAAAGTGTCCAAGAAAGGACTATATAATAGTGTCAAAATAAGGTAAAGTAAAAAGTTTCAAGAAAAAGTGTCACAAAAGAAAGCTTCTTAAAAAAGGTGTAAAAAAAAAAGTATCATAACAAGGGGTCAGGGGTCGCAAGAAAGTGTCCAGAAAAAGTGTCGCAAAAGAAGTGTCGAAAAAGAAGTGTCGCAAAAAAAGTGTCTAAAAAAATATTTAAAGAAAAGGTTCGCAAAAAAAAATGTCTACAAAAAAGTGTCAAAAAAAAAATGTCATAAAAAACTGTCGGAAAACCTAAGTCAAAAATTAATTTCTAAAAAAGTGTCTAAAGAAGTGTCGCACATAGGTTCGAAAAAATAGTGTTGAACTGAAATGTTTGAAAAACAAGTTGCGAAAAAAAGTGATAAAAAAAAGAGTCGCGGCTTGAGATTTTACACTTTACGCAGCCATAGAATTTTCACTTCAAGTCACTGCTTTGTTTAAAAGTTCCTTTTTATACATCGTGCTATTCAGTCAAACAAAGTAGCATAATATTACCGTGTATTTTGTTGTTGTTAATATTAAACATTTTTTACATAGCTTAAAAGGAGAAAAAGTTTTTCCTTAGGCTTGCTTTATATATGTTTTTGATCGGAATATGTTTACACAAAAGCAACTTTTTATGTAAAGGCGTGGCACGTACTTATTGATAGAGTTATACGTCTCTAAAGACTTCCACACGTATAGTAACTGTTAACTCAGCGTTAAGGGTCTTTAGTTGTTAGCAATGCCAAAGATAACACCCATTATTAACTTTTTATTTCATTTTGAAAAAGAAAAATAAAATTTAATTTTTTTTTTTTTCACATCAAAAATGCCAACAATAAAGATAACCACTTAATTGCTACTTGGTTGAATGAATCACTTTTGACCACAAAGCAAAAAAAAAGCTCACAATCACTCTGCATGCAGTCATCGTATAAGAAATGCTTTTTTACGCTGTTGTACCTTGTAAATTTGCATAAATATGCAAATTACTTTGGCAAATTAAGAAAGAAATTGACTTGAAAGCGAGAAAAAAAAGAACCCATCTTCCATATCTTGCAACTTAAATGTTTTGTTTACTAATGAATCAACATAGAAAAGACCAACTTTCAATTTTTCATTTTTGCTGATTTTTCAAAAATGAATAATTTTTTAAATGAAAAATGCAAAATATTACAAAATATGTAAGTAGCTAAGCTTATTGTGTTGCGAAATTATAAAAAATTCTTTGGAATTACTTTGCAGCTTTTAATTTTTCATCGAAATATAGCGTAGACAATTTTGTTATGGAATGCTTGGTCATATTTTTATTTTTGGATTATTTTGCTGAATAAACAAAGTGAAGCAAAAGTAACGTCATAATGTAAATGTATCATAATATTTGTAAATGAAGTCAAATATTATTGTGCTTTAATATTTACTATAATCGCCGAATGGTCAAAATTCGACCAAAAATGTATTATAGAATTTTGGTAATTTTTGCACACTTAGTACTTTTTTTGCTATTTGGTACAAAATTAAAAAGCTCATTTATCATTCCTGGTCCAATGTGAAACGTAAACAAAACAAAAAATACGAAAAATATGTGTTTCCCTTTGTGCTTTATCCTCTTCTCAGCTCTGTGTCACCGCGTATTTTGTTGTTGTTGATATTGAAATATTTGTATTTGATTTTTGCGGACCTAAGGGCAACATATTAAAATAATTTTAAATTTGTGCAAATCTACAAACGAATACCTTTATAATGGTGTATAACTCGAAGACGTACTCCATTTCTAACATAGTAAAAAAGGGAGGACAGTTTTTTGTCTTGCGTATTAATATATAGATGTATAAGACAGGTAGTCAATCAATTTGGAGTGAAAAGTCTTGTCAGCAACAAATCCAAGTGTAATGAAATGAGTTTAAATGTGCAACAACTCAGGAGATGCGCATTTGACCGATATCATATTCTTAACTTAATCTAACCAATTCTACTTTTTTGTATAAACTTTTTGCAAAAACAAAACCTAATATTTTTCGTTTCTAACGAAATGACAGCCAAATTTCATTATAACTAACTTGTCAAAATTTGACTACAAATGAATTTAATAATTTTGGTACTTTTCGAACAATTTTAGAACATTTGTTGCTATTTGGTGCAAAATGGCTAAACTCATTTAGCATCCCTGGTACAATGACAAATGTGAAATGAAAAAAAAAATCATTTTTGCGTTTCTCTCTTTGTGCTGTGTCCTCTTTTCAGGTCTGTGTGACAGTGCACTTTTTTGTTGTTAATATTGAATAATTTATATTTAATTTTACCTGGCTTAAAGTCAAAACATTAAAATAATTTTAACTTTGTGCACATCTACACAAAAGTGTCTTCCTAATGGTGTATAATTTAAAGTCGTACTCCATTTCTAACATAGTTAAAAAAGATGGACAAGTTTTTGTCTTTCATATTAATATATAGATACTATTTTTGCCTTACATGTTATGGACATCTTAGGCCACTTCTTTTCGTTTTAACTGTGGGGGTTATCGTGAGTCAATATTTCCGAGCAATTTTTTCTCAAACTGCAATAGAGAAAGCGCGGCAGTCTGAGAAAAATTCCCCGGGATTCACGATAACCCTCTACTTATGTGAAAGCCTTCTGTGCAGCGCAAGTTATTAACGTGGAGTGCAGTAAAACCTTCTATCCATTGTTATTTCTACTAATTTAAATGAACATAAAACCAATTTTGGTTGCCATTCCAATATTGCTGCAAAAATAGTTTATAATTTTGAAAAATTTAAAAAAATCACTATATTAAGTTATTTCATCATGTCTGTCCGTAAGCGTCATAGTTTTCTCGAATGCAAGCTTAAAAATACAAGAGGCAGATGCTTTGCGATCTGATCATAGACCGGAGTATACTCTGCTATGGAAATTCCACCTATATTAAGTTTGAATTAGGAGATCTTCTCAACTATAAGTCGTATGAAAAAAAACTTCAAAATTTTTTTTGTAGAAAATTTTTAGAGCTTCAAAATTGACATAAGACATTTTTCTGTAAAAACAAGCGTAAATGAGATATTTGGAAAAACGGTTTTTTGTGACTTTAAATATTTCGACATAAGAATACGACATTGCATTTTTTGGTCAGATGAACAAGTTTTTTGTTAAGATTATGTTAATTTGCAAGCCTACGATTTCTGACAAAGCTTTGCCTACATAGTAATGAGGCCTAGATTTATAGATAGGCCAGTGTATGGACCAGACTCAAAAGCATCTTAAAGCTACTCGTTATGGAAGACTCTAAATTTGAAGTAGCCCTGACAATAAGCCTTGATGAGGAAGTTACATAAATGATTCTGGGTGCAGCATTCCGTCTCTTCAATGCTAAATGCAATTTCAGTCCATGCAATCAAAAGCATTCAAAATTTTTCAACTTTAAATAACCCGCCACCACCTATCAAATTTTAAAAGGGATCATAAGGTTAATGCTGCATTTTTGATTAAAACTCAACGACATTTAACCTCTACGAATGCATATGCATTTTTCTTTCCAACCCAAAGTCCAGCAAAAGTCCAGTTTAAACAACAGTCCATGCCACATACAAATGCAATGGAAAATACATAGATACAGATATGAAAGAAAAAAAAGTTTACACGTTTGTGTATTGGGTGGCTGTAAAACAAGAATGTTTAGCCTTTCTTTGTCTAAAGCCAGTCAGTATACAACAACAACAGCAACAACAACGCTAAGAGCAAGCAAAATAGAAAAGTGGTAAAGGCTGTAAAGCAGCAACTTTATGAGAATCTACCAGCAACAAGTTGTATAGATACGTGTGTACCCGTATTTGCAAAAACTGACAGAATTGCCAACAATTTACAGAAGCCAAAAAAACCGAAGCTTGGCTTGAGTAGGTTTTTTGCTTTTGTTGTTGTTGTTACTTTATTTTATTTTCATTTTGCTATGCTTAATAGCAAAGCGCTTAGGTTAGCAAAAAAAAAATGCCTGGCAGAATGGTAAAGTTCTTGAAATAAAGAATTCTAGTCAAGCAACGACTGAGTCAGTGGAGTCTATTTTGTTGTGAATGTATGGAATTGTTGTTCTGACTCGCTGACCCAGTCGGAAAATTAAATTCTTCAATTGATTGGTAATAGAAAAAGAAAACATTTATTTCATCAATTCTTCTTTACAATAAACTCTAAACAACGGATTTTTGACTTTTTGGCATTATTTAGTAAAATAGTTCTTGTTATTGTAAAATTCGGGTTTCGACCATCCCTAATTTTTTTCAGTACATCTTGACTATATCATGTGATGTGCAAAATACATTTACTTTCAAATAATTTTCCATACATTATTAGTTCCTCATAAAACGTTTCAGATCTTGGATTTAGATCAAACCTACTTAAAGCTAAAATTAATAATTTACGGAAAATAACAAAAATTATTCGATTCGCCTATATCAACTATATCATTTGTTAATTGTTATCAAATTTTGGTACATACATATAATCATTCTTTTCTCGGTATGCCAACAACATCACTTAACAAATAGGAGCCAACCTAACCGCGCGAATAGCGATAAAAAACACAAACAACAACTGTAAGAACTAGTAAAGGTGTTACCTTTGGCCTGGCCAAACATTAAATACTCTACACAGCAGTATTTTGAAAGTTTTGCTTATATTCAAGGTGCCACGCCCTCTTGTCCAAATTCACCCAGTTTTTTCTCAGAGTTTGAATTTATAATTCTTAGCATTTGAGTAAAATTTAGTTTGATTATCTCAAAAAACGTTTTCAGTATAGCGTTCTGAAGTTTTTGCTTATATGGGAGGTGCCACGCCCTCTTGTCCGAATTCTCCTGGTTTTTTTTCAGAGCTTGCGCTTACAATTCGTAGTATTTATGTGCATTTGGGTTGCATTATCGTGAAAAAACTCAAAAAGTTACATTTTGAATATATTTTTTGTATGGGCGGTAGGCGTGTCCGTTGACCGATTTCGCTCATTTTCAATCCCCCGAGCTAACTTTGACGCCGAAGGCTGTGCACCAAATTTTATTGAATTATCTTGCTTAGTTTTCCCAAAAAGTGTATTTCCACACATAGCCAGCCAGCCAGCCAGACAGACGAACATGGCTATATCGACTCAAGAGGTGACGCTGATCAAGAATATATATACTTTTCTATACCTGCCATGCCTCCTTCTCTGCGTTACAAACGGAATGACAAAGTGAATATACCCTGGGTGTAGGGTATAATAATGAGCTGACATCGTTATACGCTTAAAAATTACCAACAAGACGAGCGCTATGCTGATCGCTTGTGCGTAGAAAACAATAACAAAGCAATAGGAAGCGAATGTGCGGATTTAAACTTATTTGCTCGAATTACAACACACATGAAATTTTATAACAAATGATGTTGTTGTAAGAGTGTGAACAGTTAAGTGACCCAGATTTAAAGAAAACTTTGACATGATGTCAGTTTTTTTCTCAAAAAATTCAAAAAAATAAAAATTCTTCTTTAAAATGAGCTATAAAGAGGTCTTGTGTGATTTTTCTTTAAAAAATTATGATCATTTGAAAATTACGCCAGTGGAAGAAGCGGTCAATCTATCACCGTTTCATTGAATTTTTGTAATATAAAATTGCATAAAATTTTATTTGCATACCATTTTCCAATACTCCAATGAGCTTATTAGTATTTTTTCTTTTAACCTACGAGATTTTTTTGAAAAGCTGTGAAAAGCCTACATTAGTTTTACGTGGAGTGCAATTTGTCCTATTCGACCGTATTAGTGCTAATTTTGGTTTTTCTTCTTAATATGATACCTTATGACTGTGAAATACCCAAAATGATCCGGCGATTTTTGCCACCCTTTATCGGGTAGACAAGTAGTACTAAAAATGTTATAAAAATAGTACTTTTTGCGGAATCCGAGATGGCGAAGCCTAGTCTTGTTAGGGTATGCGTGGAAAAAGCAAAAATAATTTTACTATGCAAATGTGGCATAACTTTTGCAAATAGCATCAATTGTCATTGTGCCAAGTCTTGTTACGGTATGAATTGCAGACAGTTAAGCAATAAGTCGACTAAAAGCTAATCAGCAAGATATTTTGCAAGGAGCAATTCAAAATGCCATACACCAAGCAGAAATGTGCATTAACTGAAAAGGTGGTCATTTGACCGATATCATTTTTTCAACAAAATGCCGTTAATTCTTCACCTTTAAGTAAACATTTTGTGAAAAAGAAAGTACAAATGCTTTCATTTTTAGCAAAATAGCGACTAATTCGTATTATGACATTATGTACTTTTATTCCTCTTTATAAAGGCGAGTAGGCAAAAATTCGCACAACAACAATAAAATTGCTAAAAAAACATAATTTCCCCAATTTGTGTGTAATGCTTGTGGTAATTCATGTACCGAAGTCATCTTAATATCCATTTCTCCCACTGTGAATTCACATACGATTTTTCACTCAATGGTCATAACTTTTTAAACAAAAATCATGCAACTTTGTTTTGAAGCCGAAAAATAGTGTGTCGTCGATATAACCTCAAAGATCCCGTTTTTGAACTTCTAACTTAAAATATCTTCGGCCTTGATTATTTTAAATTAAACTTTTATTCGTACCTTCAATTTAATTCATATCAAGATTTTTCGCGAAAAATCTATTCAGCAATTAAAAACTACATGAACCCATACAATGATTCCCATTCCAGCCACTTAACTGCTCTATCTAATCCGAGATATCCTACCTTTACTTAAACTTATATGCAAAATATATGGTTTCCTGATATTTTTGAGGTGTAAAGATTTGAAATTACAGAGGTTTGGGCAGTGTCTTGATCTATTTCAGTTTTTTCAAGCTCAATGTAGAAACTTTGCAAAGAAAAGGAAAAAAAAAACGTAGACATTTACCATTTTTCTCGTATAGGAAGAAATATTTTCATGTATTGGGTGTACAACTTAAAAACCGGAATTTGACGGTGGATGTCCGTACTAACAAATATTGTGAAAGCTCGAACTTTATATATATGTCATTTTGAAGGTACATTTGACAGCTGTCAAAATCAGTCAACAAAACAATTTTATCTTGTGTGCATCATTATTATTTTTCACGATGAATAACTTCGAAAATTGGAGAAAAAGACAGCATTTGCGGGGGGGTTCTAGTGGGTCATTTTTTTGCAAAGAAAACAGCTGTCGAAAGTCATCGCATTCTTGTAGAAGTTTATGGGGACTATGCTCCAGCTGAATCAAGCTATCGTGAGTGGTTTAAAAGTGGTTATTTTGATGTCGAAGACAAAGAACGTCCTGGTCAGGACCAGCTAGGTGTGATCCATTATGAGCTATTGCCAGGTGGCCAAACCATTAATGCTCAATTCTATCGTCAACAATTGATCCAATTGAAGCAGAAAATCCAGGCAGAGCGGCCAACGTATGCGACCAGACATGAGTCAATCATTTTCCACCACGATAACGCTCGGCCACATATTGCTGCCCCAGTCAAAAATTACCTGGAAAACAACGGATGGGAAATTTTGCCTCACCCGCTTTATAGCCCAGAGCTTGCACCATCAGACTACCATTTGTTCCGATCGATGCAGAATGCCCTATCAGGAATACGCTTCACTTAAGTTTAAGATATCGAAAATTGGCTCGATTCATTTTTGGCCGCCAAGCCGGCGCAATTTTTTTGGGATGGAATTCATAAATTGCCTGAAAGATGGGGAAATGTTGTAGCTTCCAATGGAGAATACTTTGAATAAAATATATTGTAACATTTTTCCACAATAAAGCATCAAATTTCGCTAAAAAATTCCGGTTTTTAAGTTGTACACCCAATAGAAAGAGAGAATCTGCATCAACATACCTACATAAGAGTCACCCAAATGCAAAAGCAGTTAAAAGACAAAAAAATTTTCTTTTTCATATTGGTATTTTTGGATTCGTTACACATAGAAAAAAATTGTTTGGAAAGTAAGTATTTGCGGCAAATTACCGATTATTTAACACAAACACTTATTATTTCAAGCAAACATTTATCTTTTATCCCAAGTGATTAGTACTTGCAGCAAACACTACGAAAAATATTTCACTTGATATAAATAATAAATAAGTCATCGGAAATATTTCTGTAAGTTCGACGAACCATTTCATGAATTGTTGCACCCAAATCTTTTTATCGCCTGCGACAAATCATGAAAATATTTGACATTCATGGGAGCGGGTTCAAATCCTAGTGTGGGTAATTTTTTGTTTTTTTTTTTTTTATTTCCCCTTTTTTTTTGTTCACTTCTCTATTTTCTTTTTTTTTAATTTATTTACTTTTGTTTAATTGAATTAAAATTAAATACACAACTATTTTTTGTAAGTCTGTAGGAAGCATTCGAACATCAAATTGTGTATATAAATTGTGTACCAGTTTATAACAGTGGTGTATAGGATAAGTTTCAGTCTATCAGTCGGGCGGTCAAAGGATCGAACCCTGGTGCGGGTCGTTCGATAATTTTTTTTTTAACGTCAAACATTAAAAGTGTTTGACACAAAAGATTATTATTATTTACCGCAAGTGTTAAAGTAGTTCCATCTATATCAATTGTGGTAAACATTTTTTTTAGAGCTGTCCGAAAATACCAATATATCAAAAAAAATTTTTAGCTTTTTAACTGTTTTTGCAGTTTTGAAAATTGTTTTCATTCGACATGTATGTAACGCATTGGCGCAAATCATACTAAAGCGATTTCGATTATTTTTATTTTAAATAATATATTTTTGCTAGAGACTAAGCTGGCATACTTATATTTTTGACATTCCATCTGAAAATATACCTCCTTTTAAAATAAAGTTTTAACCATACATAAAACTTGCGTATTGTACATAAAGTTTTATTTTCTTGCTAATTTTCTTTCTATTTATGCATACTATGAAAAATAAATATAGCCCGAGCAATGTCGTGTACAACATCTACTCTACAATAATTTCCAATTGGGTTAGACTACATTTGTGTTAGTTTGCCAAGGTATTTTCGTTCCCTTTTTCATAGCTATGACTAGCTAACCAAGTAATATAGAGTTCTTTTTGTGTTATTCTTGAGCGCTACTCAAGATCTTTGACCCGCTGTGTGGTAAATAACGCGCGCCTAGTGGCCAAGATGTGGAAGAACGAATGCGATGGTGCAGGAAAATAGCAAAAATAAACGTAAGTGTAATTCTGACAATTTTTTTTTTCATATTTTCATTGTAAATATGAGGGGCCTTAAAGATTTTTCATTTCTTTTTTTTTTCATTTTAAATGATTTTCATGCGTAACAACACTTTTTAACTGTAAAAGAGAACAAAAAATCCAGAAAAACCTCTGCAGAGAACGACGTGACGAAGTTGTGTGGTGCTGGAATTCTTTTCAAGTGATCTTGAATTTAAGAAAAGAAAAAAAAAAAAAAACATTTACCAACAAGTTTTGTTTTTGATTCCCCCACAAGTTCAAAAAGTGTTCAATGAAAAAAAGTGTTCAGTGGAAAAAGATGCGATCGAAAAAGAATCAACACAAAAATTTTTATTAACAAACTCAGCGGCTGCGCATGCGCACAGCACAACATTCTCAGTTGTTGCTCATGGATACGCCGTGTGATGTTTCCTTGGGTGTAGAAAATTTTTAAAATCCATTTGTTGTTGTTGTTCCATTTGGAACAAATCAATTTTTCTTGCGCTTTAATTTGTGATGATGTGTAAGATTATCTTATGGTTGCGCGTACTGTTAGATACGCAACATCAAAATCTTATTAGCGATAGAAGATACTCGTAACGCAAAGCAAAGAAGTCAGGTGTATCTGAAAGATACACACTTTTGCTTCTGGCTGTGTGTGAGTGTGAAAAGAATTCGACAACAACTTACCACAAAAAAATAAGGCGTGGAGCAAACTGATGAAATTTTTTTTTTTTTGCTTTGATCCGCTAGGGCTTAGAATTTTGTTATTGTTGTTATTTTATATATATATGTACTTTTATATATATCTTTTGTCGTATTTTGTTAGCCACAAAATTTTCTTTATATTTCTGCTATAAGCCACAAAATGTATCCGTTAGTTTATTTTTTTTTTTTTTCTTTCTATGTCACATCACTATTCTTTTCTTATAAGAATCTTAACATATCTAAAATCTAAGTATGATACATGAAAATTTGTAGATTTTTTGCACACTATATAATATCTATTTATATAAACTGATAGATATTCCAATATTTCACTTTAGCATGACTATTTGAATTTTATTAATTTGACAAATTTTTTTATTTAACTTTTATTTTTTCTTTTATTTTATTACTTTTATCTATTTTTTTATTTTTTTTTTGCTAAGCAACAACTAAATAAGCTCGATAGTACCGCGCCGAGCGCAGTATGTAACGTGCGCAAACTCTCGGAGAGAACTGAATTCATTTATGACGCCATCTTAGTTGGGAAGCCGCACTCAGTCTGAGTTCAGTAAAATGCTTGGAAGTTAAATGAAGTGCGTGTGTGCGCCAGAATTGTATACAGTATCTGTGAATTGTATTCTTAGTAGTATAAGGTTTTTGGTATGGTAACTCTCTGTACAGTGGTATAAATTACTGTGCTTATAAATATCTTCTAGTATTCTAGTGAAAAACAAAATTTTCTCACATGTTTTACAAAAAACTTCTTGCTAAAGTTTTAGAGAAAACTTTTCTATGGGAAGCATTTAGCGAATTGTATCAGCTTTTTAGTAGAAAAATTGTTTCATAGGGTGAAAAAAGATTTTGGAAAATAATGGGCCTATAAAATTGGAATTTTAAGTATTTTTCTTTTTTTTTTTTTGAGTTTGGCATACATGTTAGTATGAAAAAGCTCCTATTAATATGGGCTATTCCATGGTGTCCCATGTGACCGTCGAACATATTTTAAGTTAAAAAAAATTCAAAATAAAACAGATTTTTATTTTGTCAATAATCTTAACTTATAGCTCTTAAAAAGCCCTTTAATTGGTGGGAAGTTTGATTTTGGGCAGTTTTTCGTTTACAAGATAATTGCAAAAAACCAAGGCGGTTGCACGGGTCAAACACACTAGTGACCAACAGTTCAAACGACGATTTCAGAGAAACCTGAGACAATATTGCAATGTGTTTCATTTTAAAATGTTGTGCATTGATGTCTCTTAAAAATTGTTTTGATTTTACCCAAACCCAAAAATGATTTATACTTTTTTTTTTTAATTTAATATTAATCAGGGTCGCACTGGACATTTTTATCCACAATATACAAATTTTAAATTGAAAATCTTTCAAAAAACCAGGTTTCTTCGGTGAACGTTGCGTCACCTTATCTTGTTATGTTGACCTGGCATCACCAATTTTTTCAAAGGATGTTATTTTTACATGTGCACCAAATCTCATAAACTATGAATTTTTTTATTTAAGGGCGTAGTATCGCCCATTTTCCCAGTAAACCTTATTTTTCCTTGCGTTCTTTATACATGTATCAAATCTCATTCATGTGCATTAAATATTTTCAGAGATATAATGAAGTGATTTTCGTGGGGGCTTGATACCCCCATGTTTCTCAATACACATTATTTGTCTTAGCGCTTTTTACATATGAACCAAATCTCATCTATGTACGTTAAATAGTTTCAGAAATATGATGATTAAAATTTTTGGCTCACGGTTTACCTTTCTGTGGAAGTACCCATATATCTTTTTATAACTTTTTTTTAAATTCTCGCTAAATTTTCCTGAATTTGGTAGTGCATTTATTCTACATATTTTTTGATTTGAGGCCAGAAAAAAATACTTCAGTTCAAATAGCAAAGTTTTTTGGATACGATAGCAAGTTTCTTTCTGAAGTCTTTTGTTTTGCTTACTAATAGATGCAAAGTAAAATTTCTGTGGTGTAAAGTTTTGTCTCTTGGCGATGTATCTTTTTGCACGCTATAAATAATATCGAATGCTTCAAAGCTCAAGTGAAATAAACAAAATTAAGTTTCAAGAAAACGTTTGCTCTAATCCTTTTTATTATAATGAAATTTAAATAAAAACAATTAAGTACACGTAGAAGAAGCGAAATTTATATATAAAATGTGGGCATGGCACTTATTTGATTACGTCCACTTTTCGCCAAGGCATGGTGTTCACTTTTGGCATACACTTACATATCTACCAAATGTAACGAAAAGTGCGGAACAGTGCCTCGCCGAAAAAGGTTTGGAAAAGATTGTCGACAAAAAAATATCAAAAAAGTCCCGAAAAGTTTGTTTGCAAAAATAATGTCACAAATAGGGCCACCAAAAAGTGTCGCCAACAAAGTGTCGAAAAATGTATCGCCAAAAAGTGTCACCAAATAAGTGTCGCCAACAAATTATTGAAAGATGTTATGCTAAAAAGAGTGTCCAAAAATGTGTCACATAAAAAGTTTCGCAAAAAGTATCACCAGAAAAATGTCGCCAATAAAAGTATCAAAAAGTGTGTCGCCAAAAAAAGTGTCGCCAAAAAAAGTGTCGAAAAAAGTGTCACTAAAAAAAAATCCGTTAACAAAGGTTTGGAAAATAAAATGTGTCACAAAAAAGTATCGCCAAAAAAGTGTCGCCAAAAAAGTGTCGCCAAAAAAGATGTCACCAAAAAATTTCACCAAAAAAGTGTCCCCAACAAAGTGTCGAAAAATTTGTCACTAGGTTAGGTTAGATCCGGGAGATGAACATGTTGTCATCATTAACTTAGGCCTCGAGAAAGGGCCCATTGTTTACCCGATGCTAAGAGCTTTAACAAAGAAAGTCTTAGGGCCGATTTCACAATGTTCTGTTAAGCCTTAACTGGAACTTTAACTGGCACTTTGACATTAAATTTCATACAAAATTTTTATTTATCTGGAAGTTAAATTTTAACTGGAGATTGTGAAAACGGCCCTAAGAGAGCCACTTGGATGTACATATATACTTCCATATGGTTTTAAGACACACTCCAGATAGTGAGTCAACCGATTCCAAATTGAAATGACCAATATTCCTTCTACGTCTAAGCGCAAGCGCTGGACATTCACGAAAGAAATGAAAGACTGTTTGTTCCATATCAGGGTCTTTACAACCTCTACAAAGGTCGCCAATGTTTGATTAACCTAAACGAGATGCATGAATTGCCATGGCACAATGTCCAGAAATAGCACCGATTAAGATTCGTACATTGTGTTTCTCCATTGCTATTAAAAATTTAGTACGATTTATACTATATGTGACTTGGTCTATGAAAAGGGGGCTTACGTGTCAAAAAAAAAAAATTCCATTTTTTTGCCGATTCGCATAAATTGACCTTTAAAAGTTGTTTTCCAGTTGTTTTTACAAAATTTTTTTTTCGCACATAAGCCACTTTTTCATAGACCAGGTCACATATGATGGCCAAATTGATCTAATATGATAGCAAGCTTGAAGATTTGACCATCTAGAATTAGCAAGCTGAATAAAATGTGTCACTAAGAAAAGTGTCGAAAACTGTGTCGCCAAAAAAGTGTCGAAAAAAGGGTCATCAAAAAGTGTCGCCAACAATGTGTCGAAAAATGAGTCGCCAGAAAATGAATAGAATGTGTGTCGCAAAAAAGTGTCATTGAAAAGTGTTTCACACAAAGTGTCAAAAAAGGGTGATCAGAAAGTGTCGCATGCAAAGTGTAGAAAAATGTGTCACCAGAAAACTATAAAAAAGTGTGTCATTAAAAAGTGTTGCCAACAAAGTATTAAAAATGTGTGCCCAAAAAAATTGTCGTCAAAAAAGTGTCCAAAAATGTGTCGCCAAATAAAGGGTCAAAAATTTTAAACAAAAACGGTGAGAGAAAATTGTCGAAAATAGTGGTACCAGAAAAGTGTGCCGCCAAATAAAGTGCCATCAAAAAAGTGTCACCAACAAAGTGTCGCCAAAAATGTATTGCCAAAGAAAGTGTCGAGTACCTGAAATTTTACCATCCAAAAAAAGGGTCGAAAAAAATAATTTATTTGCTTAAAAAAATTTTTCTTAACTAAAACTCAAATCGCTGCTGGCAACACGCCTTTGGAGTCTTAAGCCCACCAACACAATCAACATTTCCAATTGGAAGTAGACAAAAATTATTGCGTTTGTGTTGTCAGTTCCAGATCAATGCTTCTGCGCTCAATACTTAACTGTGTGATATGTAAGGCTCGCACTCTTTCAATACACTCTACTCGCCAGGCGGCTAACCATGGCTTAAACGAATTGGCTTAGTTTCAGTGTTCTTTTGGCGTTGCTTCGTTTTGGACGTGTTATCGTCGTGCTGTTGTGCTGCTGTGTTGCTTTTTTCCCCTTTTTTGCATTTGCAAGTGTCAACAACTTGTTGCTTATTTTGCTTCACATAGTGATTCTGTGTAAATTTTGAGTTTGCTGATGGTGTGTTTGGTAGCACTTGCGCGTGTGTGTGTGTGCAAGAGTGCGTGTATTTGTTAACCCAATGCTGCAGTAAATTAATTTGTTAGATATTTAGTGTCTACTGTTGTCGTTGGTCACTTTGCAGCCGCAAAAGAAAATATAAAAACAAAACCGATAAACAGCAGAAAAAACGAAACGAAAATAAAAGAATTGACAGCTACGTGACGTCATTGTAGTAATGAAAATGATTGGAAGTGATTACGTTTTGGAGGCGCATAATATTTTTCACACAACTGAGGTGGGTTGCAAGGTTTCATAGGAAGTTTCTAATGCTTATGCAGAATTAAATATGATTAAATAAAAGACGAGTTTGTTGCTTAAGTCTTTTGTTTTGTGAGACTCAAAACTCCCATCAACGGAACAAATTTTTATTTTATAATAAAGAACATCAGTCTTCCCTATTGCATTTTATTAATTAATGCTTCTCTATGCATTCCAAGGTCGATGGTGGCGGCTGCTTCAATGGCGGTGGCAGCTCAGCGCTTGTACTCAAGGGTGTGAATCTTACCGTTCATAGCGGTGAAGTAATGGCTATATTGGGTTCAAAAGGTAAGTTGATACAAAACTGTTATTGAGTTTCAGTAAAAACTAATTCCCCAACAGGTAGCGGCAAACGCGCCTTACTCGACGTCATCTCACGTCGTTCTGATGGCGCCACACGTGGCCAAGTGTTACTCAATGGCTCACCGCTCTCAAAGGCTTTATTTCAACAACGTTGTGGTTATGTTACACAAGCGTGTATTTTCATACCCGGACTGACAGTAGCACAAACGCTGCATTATACACCAACAATTGTAAGTTGGTGCATTTGCCATCACACAGAATTCATTTCATAAAGAAAAACTTGTTTTCCACAGTTATCGGGTTATTTGAAAAGCTCTAAAGTACGTCAGGTTTTAGCCGATTTGGCCCTATCTCAGGTGGCACATAAGCGTGTGGAATATTTGAGCATTAGCGAAAAGCGTCGCCTGGCAATTGGCATACAATTGGTCAGAGATCCAGGTATGTGGCTTAAATCTTTTGTTTTTCTTTGTAGTGTTTTAACCATTTTCCACACCACTCTAGTTATGCTTCTACTTGATGAACCCACACAAGGCTTGGATCCTCTAAGTGCTTATTTGCTTATCTCAATACTTTCCAATACCGCAAAGAAAACTGGCTGTGGCATATTGCTGTCGCTGGAGAAACCACGCTCTGATGTCTTTCCTTTTCTGGATCGCGCATTATTTCTCTGCTTGGGCGGTGTTGTCTACTCTGGTGGTACGCGCGCCATGTTGGAATATTTTCATGGCATTGGTTTCCCTTGCCCACAGCTGGAGAATCCTTTAATGTATTATTTGTGTTTGTCGACAGTGGATCGCAGGTATTTTTATAACCTAGAAAATATATAAGTATTTTGGAACTGTAGCTAAATAGTTTTCATTTTCATTTGCAGAAGTCGCGATCGTTTTCTAGAGTCCAGTCAACAAATTGAGGCGCTAGTTGAACGTTTCTCGAGAGAGACTCCCATCTCAGATGCACCTTTGAATACAATGGGCTCTGGCAAAGTTCCTTTGGCTTATGGCAAGCCGGGGGAATTAAAAGTTTGGATTATGCTTTACCTGTAAGTTTTGTTTAGAGAGAGAGAGTTGTAGAGACATGTGAAAAATATTGGTGCTATAATTTTTGTTGTTGCATTTTTCAGAAAATTACTGGCATCAACATTTTCATGTGGCATCGCTGGCATGAAGACACTGTTCTTGCGTTTGTTTTTGTTGCCAATTGCCATGGGGATAATGTGGCTATTTTATACAAATATTGGGGTAAGTGCTGTCATTTGAAGTGTTTGTTGTTCGAAGTAGCAGTATAGGTGAAATTTAGACTGATTCAAAAAAAAAAAAAAAACAAATTAGGAAATTCCAAATGAAAGTCTGAAAGATAGGGTAAAAAAATGAGATGAGAATTTTTTGAAAGGCTTTTAAAAGTCGCTCAAAACCGTTTCATGCAAAATCATAGACCAGTCAAATAAGATATGAGTTTTGCTCCTATACCGATGGATAGAGAATTTTGCCCTGAACAACACATCAAAAAGGGTCTTCCCAATTTTTCTGGAAAATTATATAAATTAGTGTTTTTCCTGTGAAGTACCTACCAGGTATAAAATTTTGATGTTTCCGATTTTACTAATATTTGATTATGTTATACCTTTATATGTCCTCGATCTAGATACAAAATATTTTTACAGTATAAAGTCTGGTTGATGAACCAGAGCACTTTAAAAATTTGACTTATCGGCAGGTATGCGTTGATTCGAATCAAATTTTTAAAGTCCTCTAGCTCATTAAGCAGACTTTATACTGTAAAAATATTTTGTAACTGGATCGAGGACATATATAGGTATAATATAATCAAATATTACTAAAATCGGAAACATCAAATTTTTTACCTGGGACTTCACGGGGAAAACCCCAATTTACATAATTTCCCGGAAAAATTGTGAGGATCCATTTTGATATGTTGTTCAGGGCAAAGTTCTATATCGATTAGTATAGGTTTTATGAAGTTTGGAATTAGTGCTCACTAAAAAATTAAAGTTTACTTTTGTGACAGTCACTTTGTCCTTCCGTTTGTAACGCAAAAAAGGATGCGCGGCAGGTATAGAAAAGTATATATATTCTTAATCAGCGTCACCTCCTGAGTCGATATAACCGTGTCCGTTTGTCTGTCTAGCTGGCTGTTGTGGAAATAATTTTTTTGGGAAAACTGAGCAAGATAATTCAATAAAATTTGGTACTCTGCCTTCGTCGTCAAAGTTAGCTCGTGGGATTTAAAAGGAGCGAAATCGGTCAACGGACACGCCTATGCCGATACAAAAAATATTTTACAACTGTAACTTTATTAGTATTTCTCACGACAATAATACTCATAAATACTAAGGACGGTAAGCTCAAGCTCTAAGCAAAAGCTAAACGAACTCGGAAAAAAGGGCGTGGCACCACCCTTATAAGCAAAAGTTTCAAAATGCTAAACTGAAAGTGTTTTTTGGGATAATCGAACCAAATTCCACTCAGACACTAAGGACAGTAAGTGCAAGTTCTGAACAAAAGATGTGAGAATTCGGAGAACTAATCGTGGCATCTCCCGTACAAGCAAAATTTGCAAAATACTGCAGTATAGGATATTTAATGATTGGCCAGGCCAAACACCCATACTAGTTTTATAATGTGTTTTTATTCTTCATCTACTCGTAGATAAAGGGATCTTGGAATTGGCAAAATCGTATATCTTTAAGCCTTCTGCTTCCCGAGACAAAAGACATTACAGAATATTATATGACAGATTTTTTATGATTTTTCCCATCAAATAAAAGTTGAAATTCCGCAGATACCTTACAGTTCCGTCAATTTTATTAATTTCATGAAATATTTTTTCAATTTTTCTTACTTTTGGAGTGTTTCTGAATGCAGAAAGTGTGAATCATGTTGACAAGAAACTTTTTTTTTCCATGTTAATTAAATGTTACTCATACGACATATGCGTGACAATTAACAATTTCAAAGATAAAATTATAGAATTATGGAAAAAAATTGAGATATTTTACATATGAGATATTGTTTGGGGAATTGGTCAAATTTTTATGTAATCAATCTTTAAAGTCGACTATTACGAAAATAATGCGAATGTTTTTGTTGCATGATTTTAGGCATTTTTTAAATACTTACAAATTTCAAAGAAAATTTCCCAATTCAGAGGCCAAAAAATTATAAAACATTAAAAACGAGATTAAAAATGAGTTAAGCATCAGAAAAGCTAACTAGAATTTTATGGACCCTAAATTGGAAAATTTTCTTTTATTCAATGTCTATGAAATATGTATTTAAAAATGCCTAAAATCATGCACTAGAAAGGTTCAATTTATTACATCTATAGTCTAGATTAAGACTGTCCTCTATCTGGGCATTACTTGAATTGTGTTTACTACGTTTCATAAAATTTTTAATTTTAAGTTTATATTATATTTCATATCAAATTAAATATTTTTCATATTTTTAGGATGATTCTCATGGATTTTTCAGCAAAAATGGCATGATCATGAACATAATTGGCTTGGCATATGGCTGTGGAATCTTAACAACAATTATATTATGTAAGTTATGCTTATACATTTCTATGAAAACGATTTTTCCTATGTAACTTCTTCCAATAGATCCCATTTGGCGTAAGCGCTTTTCACAGGACACCCCAGAAGGACTCTACTCAGGAGCTACACTACTAATAGCGTACAATTCAGTTTCCATACCATTTTCCATCATATCAGCAGTCATAGCGAGCTGCGTCATATATCCGTAATTAATATTATATATGTAAATGTAGAATATTCAAAAGTTATTAATTTATGTATTTCTTTTGTAACACAGTTTATTATTGGATCCAAAATTTCCAAATAGCACTGTATTCTCGTATTTACTGGTAGCACTCTGGTCGAGTTATGTGCTGGCGGAGCAATTGACAATTGCATTTTTACTTGTGGTGAAGATTCCTTTTAATGCTGCCATTGCAGTCACTTACATACTGTGCATCAGTCTTGCATTGGCAAGTGGTACTGTGCGTTCCTTTAAAGGTCTACAGCCTTGGTTGCAGGACAATACCAAGGGCACACATACGCGTTATGCATCCTCATTGCTGCATAGCATCGCATTTCAATCGCGCAAAATGAATTGCACACCAACAGCTTCAATTATTTGTCCGAAACCTGCAGATTTTCTACATGAACGTTTGGGTACGGCTGATCCAGATGTAAGTTCCCATTCTTTATATGTTTGCATAGTGTTAAAGAAATTTAATTTTTTTATAATTAAGGAAACAATTGATGTTGCTGCCTCATGTGCCTTTGCTGTTGGTTTGGCTGCTTTCAACATGTTGATTTATCTATTTCCAATGCCAAGATGTATTCGTCAAAAGTTCAAAGACTGAATTCAGTGATTCTTCAATGTACTGAGGAAACGATTTGTTTGAATGAAACAAATATTTGATTGCTTGGCATGGAGCAGCCAATTGTACAAAATGTCATTTCATTATCCTTTATGAAATATACATTTATTTCATTGTACAATAAATTTGACTTCAATTTAGCTTTAAAGTGTTTGTGCAATTTCTACTCAATATTAATTTAATTAGACGCACATTTTGACTGTAACCATTTGTGTAATGTGTATTTTTAGGTATATTCGATAATAAATTTAAGTTAAATGTGACTACTTGATACTCGTACTTAAATTTTGGACACAGAACTTTAAACTACACACCATGTGATATGAACTTTTAATATTATTTTTCACGTGGGAGGTGTTACACCCAAATCTCGTCCATATTTATCAAGTTTGCATTCACTACACAGATCATAAAATATCTTCGTATTTGTTTAGTTCACTCAGTGAAGGTTAATATTAGACTAGTACCGAGAACAACACCTTCCAAAGATCTCTACAATTAAGGATTAGCTGCACTAGGCCAAGGAGAATTTTGATTAAAAATCTCAAATTTTTTTGGAAATTGAAGCAAAAAAACTTTTTTTTTTAAATCAATAATAAGTATCGCTTTTGAACTCATTTAAACTTAATATATATTCCATTTTTACCAAAGAGGCTCCTTGTATTCACCAATTGTCACAACCAAAGTTGGCTGAAGAAAGCTATCCAAGCCTAATCATCATAATAAGATAATGATAAAAAACACTTGCAGGAGGAGAAGACCCTAGATTAAACCAAATAAGGAATTTTATGAAGCTCTTTCGCCTCGCACCATCTCAAATGTCGAATTACACTAAGATCAACCTACGCAATTTAACCGGAATAGGTTATTGGAGAAGGTAATCTAAGGATAAAAAAAATTATGAAGAAAGACTTAAGTAATTGCAAAGGATCACATTAGATGAAAAAGTTTCATTTTGGCTACACACCAAATTAACTTGTATGCTATCCATCGATCAATATGGGCAAAACCTGAAAAAGTGAAACGTCCGACATAAAAATGCACAATTAGTTTGCGACAGACATTGAGCAAGTATGTTTTTCATTTTAAAGAACTGTTTCAACTCCTAATCCAAAAATGTTTGTGTCGGACATTTCCCTTTTTTTACATAATAAGACAAAACTAGGCTGATTTGGAATTTTGTGTGTAATCTGTTTTTGTGACGTAGCCCAAATTCATTTAGACTTGTAAAATTTTAATAAAAAGGTATCTACTTCACTTCTGATCGACTTCTCAAGCCATTCAAATGCTTCAGCTTCCCATAAACATTTAATAAAACTAACTGTAAAACTCATACTGTATATCAGCAAATAATTTGATTCAAATTGTTAATAAAAACGTCAACTCTTTAATAGGGCTAAATCCAACAGGGATTGGGCAGCTTATAGAACTGCCCTAACAGACTCTAACAAGGAGTTGAAAAGGTCAAAAAGGGCATCATGGAGAGAGTACTGTGAGGGGATTGAGTTACTCCCAACAGCTACAAGACTCCAAAACTCCTTTATAAAAGACCACTCAAACGGCCTTTCAACACTCAAAAGGGCAAATGGGGATCATACGGAAAGCCTGGAGGAAACTGGACAGCTACTACTGGACACACATTAGGAGCGAAGAGTCTTGTGAACCAACCAGGGGTACAAGATTCCTGGTAGCTACCAGACGAAATTTCTCCTTAACCCGTAGAATCTTTACCATTAAAAAAGTTAAATGGGCAGTCTCCACTTTTAACCCATTTAAATCTCCTGGGGCAGATAATATTCAACCTTGTCTATTGCAGAGAGGTATAGATATACTGGTACCGACTCCAACTTATATCTTTAGGATAAGCCTAGAACTAGGAACAGTACCTGAAGATTGGACTAAAGGCCGCGTTGCTTTCATTCCTAAAGCAGGCAAAAAGGCGGACCACACGTCCAAGGCCTATCGTCCCATAAGTCTAACCTCATTTCTTCTAAAAACAATAGAGAAAATTTTAGATCAGTATCTCAGAAGTGTATACCATGCGGCTACACCTCTTCATCCTGAACAATACGCTTACCAATCGGGTAAATCGACTGAAACCGCCAGGGGACAAGGAAGTAGCCCTCTGTTCATCTTTTGACATACAGGGAGCCTTTGACAACACGTCTTTTAAGTCAATTGAGGAATCATTGATTAGAAAGAGAATACCCGAAATGAATATTGATTGAGTCCTCAACATGCTTAAAAATAGGACAGTCATCTATGAAACGGGTACAGAAAGATTGACTGTGAGGACAACTAAAGGATGCCCCTGGGAAGTGTACTGTCACCGCTCTTATGGATGCTAGTCATCGACGAACTTCTAGAAATTCTCGGTGATCACAAATTCGAGGTCCAAGGCTTTGCTGACGATCTGATTATTATGGTTAGAGGCAAGTTTGGCTCTACCGTAACTGAACGAATGCAACTAGCTCTCAAATTAGCTCTAGGCTGGAGTTGAGAGAAAGGACTCGAAATTAACCCTAGTAAAACCACACTGGTGCCCTTTACCCGGAAGAGGAAGCTAAACCTGAAAGCTTTAAATCTGGGAGAAACAGCACTAACGGTTTCCGGAAAAGGAAAGCCTCTCCGATCACTGGAGAGCCAAGAAGGTATGCGACAGACGAAGAGGCTGATCGATCCAAAACATATTAAGGCAGAAGATGTTTTAAATCTCAGTAGAAAAGATACAAAAACGTACAGTGAAATAATAACAGGTCACTGTTAACTCAATTATCACCTAAAAAAGATGGGTTTGGTAGAAGATGACTCCTGTAGACTCTGCTGAAAGGACTCGGAAACAGCGGAATATGTACTATGTACTTTCCCCGCCGCGGTAAGACGCAGAGTAAGACACCTAGGTGCCGAGACTTTAAATCCAAATGACATAGGTAAAATTAATCCCACGGCAGTGACACGATTTATAGATAGTCTAGAACTGTTCTGATAGGGAAAGAGGCTGCACAAAAGATCTTTTAGGTCGCAGTGCAATCCAGAGCCTTTGAATAATAATTATAATAAAAACGTAGCAAAATTAACTGGATCCCTAATTTCACCGAATAATTGGCGCCCAACGTGAGACGAGAAGACGGTTGGAAGTCGACAGGAGTCAGAAGTCAACTAATATCATAAAACAGATTACGCAACAACTAACCAATCAGCATGATATTTTTTACTTCATGCTACCGTGACATAGGAGTGGACGATTTTATCGTCACGAGTTCTTATGGACAGCCACTGGATAATAAAAACAAATGAATCATTTTAAGTTTTATTTTTATTCGACTTTATTAAAGAAATGAAATATTTACAAAAATTTTAAAATCTTAAATTAAATATTTATATAAAATAATTATTATTTTTTAATACTCGCAATATGTACTTAAAATCGGCTAAAATTTTAGTTAATATTTTTTTCATAAATTTTCAAACTGAACAACAACAATTGAAATAAATGTTGAAATGTGAATGAATTTACCGCAACAAGAACTGAGTTTTGTATTTTTTTTAAACTTAAAAATAAATATAATTTTCTAACGACTAAACATTTTATAGTTTTTTCATAATGCAACTTATATAGTTTTTTTATTTCAAATAACTATTAAGAAATTTAAAATTAACTTCAATGAATTCATTTTTACTATTGAAATGAAATTGAGCGCTGTTTTTTGATGGAATAATTATGTATAACCGGTTATGTTTTCAAAAATTATTATATGTATTATATTAACATTATTGTCGTAAATGTTTATTTTCCTTTTTAGTTTTTATTGTTACTGGCACCTATTTTCTTGTAATTATTAATTTATTTAATAATTTACTACGCAAGATTGCGTGTGATTGGTAATTGGATTCTTGTAATAAATGATGATAGATAGAACGTTAAAATGTGAAGGTAAAAGGCATATTTTGAAGGAAACCACTATGAGACATTCGAAACACGTAAAGAAACTATAATGTATAAATTTTTACTAAAGTTTATATAAATTGTTTATTTCCAATTCGTTTAGGTCACAAATTATTGCTGTAATATACTTAGTACCATATCAGCTATAAAATTCCGGAATTATGCATATATAAAATGGATCCAAAATTAATTTTTTGTTTCAAAAATAGTGTTATTGATAAGTAAATGTGCATGCTATGGTTTATATAAGTGTAAAATTGTTTATTGACAAACAAATTTACGACCCTTTAATCTCAGACGCTAAGTCCGTTCTCAGCTGACGAAACTAAGAAACATCTCTGAATCAGTGAACCGCACGATAAAAAGTACTGGGCTCTCTTTTGTGGAGAAACACGTTCTCTGCAAACAGTTTTAAATATATTTGAGTATTTAAGAAAATGTAACCGTTTAAGGAATATTCTTCAAAAATCTTCTATTTGACAATTGCCATTATTTATGAATAGTACTGTTTATAAAGAATGTGTTTCTCCATAAAAGAGATCATGGTCAGCTAAGAACGATCGTTACGCAAGCAAAATTATAGCAACGTTATACCAAAAAGGTTCGTGTCATTACTAGACATTTATCAAACAACAAGTCAGATTTTGAATTAGCAAAAGGTTAATACTTTTGCATTCGATAAAAAGTAATATTTTGAATACTTTTTAAATATTAAAATTAATAAAAACGTACCTTGGCCCAATATTAAGATCTTCTAAAATATTTTTCATAAAAAGAAGATAAAACTATCTTTCATACAAGCACAAGTAGAGTTTTTTGTATATCGTCGCACACTGGTTTAAAATCCTAAAAAGCTGGCCAAAAGTCGAAAAAAACGTTTTTTTACACTAACTTTTTATGGACCGTATTGTCTAACAGATATTCATAGACCTCAAAAAATTTATAAGAAAGATGCAGGTATTCCTAAAATGCTCTTGGGATCTCACCAAAGTACGCTTTTCAGACGAAAAATTCTGTGAGTTAAAAGTAAAAATTTAATGTTCATTGTAACTAGTAAGGGTGTAAAATTTGGCCTGGCCAAACATTAAATACCCTACACTGCAGTATTTTTAAAATTTTGCTCATATGGGAGGTGCTACGCCCTCTTGTTCGAGTTCACCCAGTTTTTGTTCAGAGCTTGCATTTATAGGTTTAAATGTCTGAGTGAAAAATGTTTTCAGCATAGTGTTTTGAAGCTTTTGCTTATATAGGAGGTGCCACGCCGTCTTGTCCGAGTTCCTCTAGTTTTAGCTTAGAGCGTTCATTTATAGTCTTTAGTATTTGAGTGAAATTTGTTTAGATTATCTCAAAAAACTCTTTCCGTATGGCATTTTGAAACTTTTGCTCATATGGGAGGTGCTACGCC
The DNA here is from genome assembly GCA_951812925.1 of Calliopum simillimum. Taxonomy (NCBI): domain Eukaryota; kingdom Metazoa; phylum Arthropoda; class Insecta; order Diptera; family Lauxaniidae; genus Calliopum; species Calliopum simillimum. Next base: position 109,234,848 of record OX638368.1, read on the forward strand.
CCCTTGTCCGATTTCACCCAATTTTTGTTGAGAGCTTTCATTTATAGTTCTTAGTGTCTGAGTTAAATTTGGATCGAATATCTCAAAAATCGCTTTCAGTATAGCGTTTTGAAGCTTTTGCTTATATGGGAGGTGCCACGCCCTTTTGTCCGAGTTCGCTCAGTTTTTTCTTAGAGCTTGCGCTTACAATTTCTAGTATTTATGTGTATTTTGGTTGCATTGTCGTGAAAAATACTCCTAAAATTGCATTTTGAATATATTTTTTGTATGGGCGGTAGGCGTGTCCGTTAACCGATTTTGCTCATTTTCAATCCCCCGAGCTATCTTTGATGACGGAGGCAGGGTACCAAATTTCATTGAATTATCTTGCTTAGTTTTCCCAAAAAGTGTATTTCCACACACATCACCCAGCCAGCCACCCAGCCAGCCAGCCAGCCAGCCAGCCAGACAGACGGACATGGCTATATCGACTCAGGAAGTGACGCTGATCAAGAATATATACACTTTTCTATACCTGCCACGCCTCCTTCTCTGCGTTACAAACGGAAGGACAAAGTGAATATACCCTGGGTGTAGGGTATAAAAATTGCGTGG